>CAJVRN010000028.1:5399166-6752500 GCA_911728415.1 Lagocephalus sceleratus | reverse complement strand
AGCTTCATATGGAGGAAAGCCGGGTACGAGTCACCGGTTTGTTGCCGGACCCTCTGAACATTGGGAGGGTTGGGTACTCAGTTCAAGGGTACCTTGGCAGTGCTCTGAAGGTTTACTGGCACAAATTGTATGAGAATTTTCCAGTTAGACGGCAAAACTGGCACTAGTTGGTGGTCATTTTTATTCATTGCTCTAAATAATGAAACCTATGGACACAATGAATGTTAACTTTAAGTACTCACTGGTCATTGAAAAGAAATATATTATACGAAATCATGAGATAATCAATAACAGCATCTGCATTGTATCCAGTTATACAATATTAAAGTAGAAAATCATTACTGCTGTACCAGTGTAGTTCACAGGAAGCTTTTTTCTACAGCCAAAACAATGTTAAAATACTAACTAGAAAAAAAGCACTTGGAGAGCACAGACCTTGGGGGGCATAGGGGGTCATTTCCTCACATACTGGGACTTACACCCATAGTTTAGTATTATAGGCTGGAGGACTACAAGGTTACAGAACATAGTCAGTTAGTTTATGCTTTAATGCAACACTGTTGTGAAAGCAAAAGCCAAAGTGCATTCTAAAATAATACAGATACCACTAGTATTCAGTAAATGGTCTGTTATTTAGTGCCTGACAGATTCAAATACCAAGCCACACCCTGTGGTGTAATCCTCTGAAAAAAAAGCCTGTGTTACATACATGTACATGTTCCCACCTTATGTAACCGATTCAGGGTTTTTTTTGTTGTCATACTTCACTCCATATGTGGGATTATTTAATGTCAAGCACATGATGCAGCTTGTGGATGGAAAAAGGATTAGATTACCTTGCACATCACTGATTGTAGGAAACCTGCACCTGAAGCGAATCAAAATGAGAAGGCAAGCTGTGCATGTGTGCGTGTGTGTTTGTGTGCATGCATGTGTGTGTAATTGCTAATCCATACAGACAGACAGCCACGAGCCTCTCATCTGATTCAGCTTGACTCCGTAACTCTCCCCTCCAATGTTGTTACCCTATTTATGTCTCTCTCCAATTAGACATCTGGAGACGATCTACCCTCTTTGTGTGTGTGTGTGTGTGTGTGTGTGTGGGGGGGGGTTCTGTGTGTGTGTGTGAAAATGCTGACAGTAGGCTTCTCCAGTGACAGCAAAAACCAGAATGCTGCCATGGAATGACAGACAGAGCGTTGCAGCTCCAGAGGTCGTTGCCTTGAGTCACTCTGTTTTCTCTGATCATGTTTGAAGAGTGCAATTTAAGTGGCATAATGGCTTTTGATAGCTGAATTACACCACGCTTTCCCATGCTAGATACATGTGGGTGTGTCCTTGTGTTCACATTAGTACATGTTTCTGCTCCCCACCCACAGGAATAATAAAAACATGTTGTTGCATTGAAAAGTGTGTTGGTTCCCAAACCTGTGTCACTGTATGACATTGGATTTGCTGTGGCATGTGACTGCCAGGTAATAAGGACTCCGTACTCATCTCCGATCATATTAACACATGTAATCAAATATATAGGAGGTAACATTCATTTTTTGTTGTTTGGCTACTTCTGATAACAGCTTCTTATATCTTCTCATATCTTTTGATATGAGAACTTTTCCTTAAAATATTTTGAAACTGTCTCAACATACACAGGTGCAAGAAAAAATGTCCAAACCCTTTTGGATGACTTGGATTTCTGCACGATATTTGCCACAAAACACAGTCTGCCTAAACTAATACCAGACTAAATGAGATGTTGAAGGAGATGTTTTCGTGGTTCGTATTGAGCACAACATGTAAACATTTAAGTGCGGGGTGGAAAACGTCTGGACCCCTATGCTGACGACTTCTCCCAGGGTTAAGTGGAGCCAGGAGTCAGTCAACCTGGAGTCCAATCAATGTGAGGAGGTGTTGGTTAAAGCGGCCCTGTGCTATTAAAAAGCACTGATTTTGAGTTTGCTGTTACCAAACAAGCATTTCCTGATGTGAACCATGCCTCCCAGAAGAAGAATTGCTGCCTTGCATGAAGTTCAACAGAGTTACAAAAGTATCTCTAAAGACTTTGGCCTTCACGTGCCCACAGTACGACTGATTGTCTATGAATGGAGAGAGAATGGCTCTGTTGCTGCTCTCCTCAGCTCAAGACTATCAGAAAATGTCTGGCACATGCGAACATTTTTGTTGTGCGAACTACAACAAATAAACCATTAAAAACACGACTGGAGTTCATGGGAGAACACCACGGAGGAAGCTCCTGCTGTCCGAAAAACTAAACACCAGCACGTGTTTGAAGGGCGGATGTAGCTGTGAGGTACAGCGGGGGGGGCACCTTGGCTTGGGGCTGACGGAGGACGGGACAGCGGGCCAGTCAGTCCTGACCTCAACCTGATTCAGATGCTTTGGCGTGACCTCGAGAGAGCAACTCACAACAGACATTCCGAGGAAATTGCTGAACTGAAAGAGTTCTGTTGTCGGGAATGATCCAAAATTCCTCCTGACCATTGTGCAGGTCTGATCTGCAGCTACAGGAAACATTTGGTTGAGGTTCTTGCAGCCAACGGAGGATCAGACAGTCATTAAATCTAAAGCTTCACATACTCGTTTTTCCCACCCTGCACGTGTACATTTACATGATGTGTTAAAAAAAAAAATCCATGAAAACATACATTTTTTTGTGCCGTATTAGTTTAAGGAGACTGTGTTTGTCTGTTGTTGTGACCTAGATGACGATCGAAACGCATTCAATGACCAATTTAAGCAAAAGAGGAAAATCCAAGTAATCCAAAAAAGATTCCTACTTTTTCTTGCAACTGCATATATTTGAAAATTTTGCGTGACGGCCAGTCTGGAATCTCCCAGGAGGGCCACACACACCTCCAGCCCAAAGCACCCTGACGGCTCTTAGGCTCCAGGATGAGCTCAGCCTCATCGTTAGACCCCGCTGGTGTCAGCGTCCTGGCGTGCGTCAGGACGATGAGGTCATCGGTCGCTGCACCCGCCGCTGCACGATTCCATTTTAGCGCCGGCGCTACATTCAAAATCAGATGCTTTTATTCACGAGCATTTTGCCCCGCGTCCGGGTGCTCTCCTCCAAACCGAACCGCCAGCCTATTGAGGCGAGCGGCGGCCCCCTGAATCGACGCTGTTTGCTGAAATATGAAGTGTTCTCTCCTCTCTGTCCGTCCCTCCACCCTCCGGGTGCCAGAACAGGCCGTGTTGTGTCAGATGGGTGTCTCCGCATCTGTCAGGTTAGCCTCCAAATATTATTCAATTTGAGATGACCCTGGTGCGGATAACCTTTAAAGCATCTTTTCATATTCCAGGATCCTCCCCAGAACAGTACGGAGTGCCAGTCGCGCTCCTACGCCTCGCTGCGCTGTGACACAGTCCAGGCTGAGATCTGCTTTTCCTCACCTTCCTGATGTATTCCAGCTTCCAGGATTGTGTTTCCACCTCTCGTAACTCTTCAACCAATGCCACAATTAGTGGAGTTCGCTCGACTTTAGTCCACGCCCTGTCTCCATCGTCCTTTTCTTCTGTCCCTGACCCGCTTTGAAAGCAGTTGTTCAGTAAAAGTAAATTAATTTACAACTTAGCAGGGACAGCGAGCGTTGTTGATTGTGGCGGGGGCGGGGTGGAACTTCTCTATTTACAACAGTTTCCTCCAGCGTCTCCCGGCGACTGAGTATGTGTGACGCTCTGACGCCGTGCTGCGGTTCCTCTGCTCCCTGCGTGGAGCAGCAGTGCTCCCGACCAGCGTGCGTTGGCCTGATTTAACTCTGCTAGAGTGTGCGTCTGTGTGTGTGTGTGTGTGTGTGGGGGGGGGCGACTTCCTGTTGCCGTGTCTGGCTCTCACGGTCAACGACATTGGGGTCAAAGGTCGAGCTTCCCGCGAGAGTCACCGTCTGCGGCGGTTTTACGGCGTCCATCCGCGCCGAATATTCCGAGATCCCGACGGTGATTTACGGCGAGAAGTCGCCGACGCGGTAAACTGTGTCACCCCCGCCGCTGCCCGGTGCTCTCTGACACAGTGACACACTGACAGAGTGACACACTCTGACATGAAATCACAGGCACACACACACACACACACACACACACACACACACACACACACACACACACACACACACACACACGTGATCAGTCATTAAGCGGCGGAACAGTGGTCTCTTTTAGAGAAGTAGGTCATTGCCTGCGGACACTGGTCAGTGTGCCAGGATAGCGCTGCAATTATCACTAAACAAAACATCGCCTTTGATCGGGTTTGACACAAGCGGGTGCGATTAAGAAAAAAAAACCCGCCAGCTTAAAACTGGTGTTGAAATCTTGGAACGTGGAAGGACCGTAGGGGGAATATAAAAAAAAAAAAAAAAGAGAACAAAATGGTTTGGACGTTGGAGTGAAATAGTTCCCCATCTTTTTATTTCCTTTCAGATGTGTGATCAGGGAGCGTGTCAGCAGTGTCAGGAGCTCAGAACAGTCGGGGTGGCGCAGGATTGGATTAATTAGGCACCCTTTGGGTTTTCAATCTGCTTTGCAGGCTTCTGTTGAGGTACTGGAAAGGCTGGATTTGTTGCTGCCGTTAACGTTGAGTGACGGAAGAAGAGGGGCGCTGGATCTTATTTGTTATTTCCGACAAGAAACCCGTTAAACGGCCGCTGGTTGCGCTGAGTACCCGGGTCACTGTTAATTGTTTGGCTGCTTTCAGTCTCAGTGGGCGCGGGCACCAGATTTTAGCACCAAGAAATGAACCAAAACAAACAAAAAAAAAAAAAGACCACCGAACGAATGATTTTTCTAAGCGGAACGAGCGTTTTGCTGCGTGGCTACCAGAAACGTGCCTGATGAAAAGTGACACGGACGTCTCTCGTGGTCGCGGCTGGAGACACGGCGCTCGTGTGCATGCAGGGAGTGATTTGTCACGGCAACGCTGACTTTAATGGAAATGTTGTGGCTTTACATAGAAGCTTACCTCAGATTGCCCTTCTACGTATTGAGGAATCTATGGAATGGCGGATAATCTCAGCCCTCAAACATTAAATCTGACTCGTTCAAATGGGCTCCTGGTTTTCTGTAAAAATAGCTTCTTCTTTTTTTTTTTTTAACCAAACCATGTGCTGCTGATTATCAAGTGCTTCCAGACAGCTAATGGGATGAAAACACGCCACTGTTATTCATCAAAGATCGTGCCTGTTCCGTGAATGTTCCGGAGGTTCTGGACAAGAGGACAGAGTCCTCAGCCAATTCCAGACACAAACGCCAGCCACCGCGTACGTACCCGCCGGTATTCCTGCCATCAGCTGCGGTCCTATTCCCGTCCATAAACATGTGGGAATGCATCTGTGGATACAAGGCTGACTTGTGATTCCTGCATCAAGTAGTGAATATAAATCCATTTCTATTATGGGGAGAATCAGCCAATCAGATGGCTTAAGGCAGGGAAGTGCACTCTGAAAGCTTACTGTTGGGATCTGTGAGGACAGAAACTGATTATCTCTGGACACTTGATACCAGCAGCTACTCACAGATCCTCGCTTTGCTCTTTATCAATAGCAAGTTGACTTTGGGCACTTTTACCTCTTCTGTAACCAGAGGGGATAAAATGCTGTTCACAAGTGCTTATTTGATTTTTAATGTCCTTCAAAATGAACTATGAACACTATCAGCACATCAAAACCATTCCTACTGGACAGGCAGCCTGTCTGCTCTATTAGATTAGATTAGAAGGGAATGTTCCAGAATGCATCCAGGGTTCCATGATGAGCACTAATACTCAGAAGAGAAGCAGCGACCACAAGCCAAAGCGAGGATCATGTGACTCTTCTTCTCCTATCTCCCCAACTCGCCTCTTCCCATCCCCGAATCCCCGAGAATGCGGAGAAGCTGGGATCCGTTTCCGTGACCACCTCTTTTATTGTGAGCGGAGAGGGTGACGGCGCTCATAATCTTTCCATCCAGCCACCCCCCGCCCCCCTCCCCGTCCCTCTCCCACTTTTTCCTTCTTTCTCCTCTCCCTCTGCATTTTTTCCTTACTTCTATCCTTTTGACCCACAGCAGGAAATCTAATCAAGCAGGGAGTGTCCTGGCAGATTGTTGAGGGTGAGAGGTTAGTTGTTGCGGCTGGCACCGGTAAAGCTTCACGAGTGTTTGGAGTGGAAGAAGAGCCATGAACGTGCAGAATGTAGACCCTGGCTTTAATTTATCCAAGGAAATTCAGACAACCACACTTGATTTTTTTGCTAACAACGTCTTGATTCTGTTTGGTTTTTACACTTTTACACTATTTTTCTAGGTCGGGCCTCATTCCTGTTTGATTCTAGTACTCCCGTTGAAGAGAAAACAAAGCGAAAGCGCATAGAAGAGGGATGTTTAAGGTTTTATTCCAATATTAAGCATTTGTCTCTGCGTTCTTTAAGCGTCTTGGACCCGAGCATCGCTGATGTCACCTCTTTTCAACACGTTCTCACCCCGCCACCTCGTGTTTGTTCCCAGCTAGAGTTGGGTTTTGCATTTGATGCTACTTCAGTAAGTTTTGTAACGTTGGAATTGTTGCAGGGGAACACGAGAAACAGTGATACTGCACACGTCGGGTCAGCTGCTTTCGTTGGCTCCGGGCCCGAATTTTCTGTTTTGCTTCTCCGGAGCACCCTGGCGTTCAGGCCGCGACCTCCCCGTTCCTTGGATTTCTAGGAAAGTCTACTTGAGTTTCTGACATCTGCATGGAGAATCTGCATGTTCCTTCCTGAAACGGAGCCCGGCCAGGCCCTTCTTCAGCAGCATCCTGCTGAAACGGTTCATCGCGGAGGTTAACGAACACCACGCGTGCAATGTGTGCTTCCCCGCCTCGAAATGATTTCGCTCTGGACCCCCCCCCGGGCCCCAGTGACCCTCTGGAATTTCCTTCTCTGAGGGCAGTAGCATTGCTGTGACCCTCAGAGAAAAGGGTGAGGCAGGTTAACCCCTGCTGTTTGTTACTCCAGGATGAGAACATGGATGCAATTTTGGGGGTCAAAACCCTACTTTGACCTCATGGAGCTCATTCATTTGGGTGGATTTTGTCCTCTTCCATAAAAAGGGAAAGCTATGTCTCAGATATATTCTACATTTGAGACTTGTGGCTGATTGCATGCAAGCTATCTTAGCGGTGGTCTGGGTGTGAGGACTGAGGGCACTGATCTGATGGTGCCAAAGATTCCGTCCCATCCGTCAGTAAAGCCCCATTAGTTGTTCTTAAGATCTCACGTGCACACGTCTGTCAGCGCTTTGGATGAAATGTTTGACTTGAGGTTTCAGGTGCTGCTTCTCCAAACTTCAGCTGATTAAAAGATAAGAGGAAACGGCGCGAGCGTCAGTTGTTGTTCCAGCCCTCTTCCCCAGACGGGACTGAGACAAAAGGGACAGAGTGTCACAATGGGCCCTGCTCACTGACTGTTTGTGCCCATGACACATACAGGATGTTTATAGCTTTTGCGTATTTCAGCATAAAACAATTAGTTGTGCCAGTTGCCATGGATACAGTTTCATTCTTCAGCCACCACTTTGCAGTCAGCTCAGCTGCATTAGAAAAACAACTAAAAATGAATCCATCTGTGTAGCATCGCAAAGAAGTGCGGAAATGAGCTCTGAAATGATTCTCCAGAGACAGATAGAGCTAATTCTGCAGATAAGCAGCCAATGTCTGATTTGATTTTATCAACACCCGACGAAATATTGTTTTAATTTATTTCCAGTTTCATTCCATCTTGTGGTATTCTGCTCTGGCTCTCTTCTTTATAGAACATCCTGCTATTATTAGCATACTGAATTTGGCATATCTGGTATGAGGACATGCCAGTTCTTTTTGTTTTAGTTCATTATATACTATATTATATAAATATGCAATTTGGAGACTGATTTTGTGGAAGCACTGAAACACTGAAGGACAAGGAGCGACAAGTCATAAAACTGGGGAGCCCGCATTGTCAGTAATAGTAAAAACAATCCAGGAGGTGTTCTCAATGTTTCATGAGGTCCATATGTGACTGTCAAAACATTTCCCTTTGCCTTTCTTTGAAAATAATGACATTTAATTTAAAAAATAATAATAAAAAAAGACGTTCAACACATTCGCCCAGACCTGTCACACTGAATCTGGTGTATCCAGGATACAGTGCCTCTGGGGGCCTATAAGTAATGGTCTGGTCGAAACTGCCTACATCCTGTACACTCAAATAAAGAGAGGCAGTGATGGTCAGGTTTTTCTTTCTTTCTTTATTTCTTTCTTTCTTTCTTTCTTTCTTTCTTTCTTTCTTTAAAGTGATGATTCAGCACTTTTCAACACATGAATTTCATTCTTACCTTCCTTCCTTCTTGGCATAAATATGCAAATAAAAGGTGCTGTGCTGTATACCTAGGCTGGACAGAGGACACTTACACACTGTGACCATGACTGGCACCAGGCGATGTTATTGTGACTGTTGGGGTGGGGGACAAGCTGCCTTTCTCTAGTGTTCTCGAGTGTAATATAAGTGCAGAACTGTGTGGCTTCCTGTGTGTGTGTGTGTGTGTGTGTGTGTGTGTGTGTGTGTGTGTGTGTGTGTGTGTGTGTGTGCGTGTGTGTATATGTTGTGTCCGTGTGTCCAAATGTTATTTAAGAATACCTCTCATAGGAACGTCTGCCGGCTGCAGGGAAATGACTTTTCACAGTAGGGGAGGGGGGATAAAGACACAACAAAAGTTCAGACTGTCAACTCGCTGACGGTGCGTTTCAGAATGTCTGATACATGCTGTTGCCAGAAAGACTCACTGCCAACTTTCTTAACCTTGTTTAATGTTTAAGTTCAGTTTTACCACTTAAAAGACACTTGGCCAAAGAAAAGGGTTGTTAATGATGTGTAATCAATGGGCAGAGGTCTTTGAGCAACACAAATGTATATAAAACGAAGAAAAATAAGCTGTTTTATGAGAGGAGCTCATCTTATAACAACATAGATAACTGTAGTTCATTCACAGACTTATCTAATGTTTCTTCCCATCTATCATTTATTCAGCTGCATGTGGCATCAGCTTTTGCCTCTGGCCTTTGCATTTCATTCAAGTTAAGTGGATTTCCATAAGTTACTAAGCTTTATAAAATATTTAGTGTAGTGACCTAACCTGTACTGCAGCCTACCACCAGGGGTCTCTATAGGTTTGCTTTGTAATATGAAATACCATTATTTCTGCCCTGGAAAAGGGATAAAGACTAGATGATGAATTTATGAATGTATGCATGTTTGTATGTATGTATGTATGTATGTATGTATGTATGTATGTATGTATGTATGTATGTATGTATGTATGTATGTATGTATGTATGCATGCATGCATGTCTGTATGTGTGGATGAATGGATGGATGGATGGATGGATTGGTGGGTGGATGCATGGATGGGTGGATGGATAGATGGATGGGTGGATGGATTGATGGGTGGATGCATGGATGGGTGGATGGATAGATGGATGGGTAGATGGATGGGTGGATGAATGGATGGGTGGGTGGTTGGATGGATGGATGATAGAAGGATGGGTGGGTGGATGGATGAAAGATAGATGGATGATAGATGGGTGGGTGATAGATGGATGGGTGGGTGGATGGATGAGGGATGGATGGATGGATGGGTGGGTGGGTGGATCTTGCTTTCTGATGATGTTTCTGCACTTCCATATTTCTTGTGAAACACCATCCACAGTTGACCTTAATTCAGGGTTGGGGGTTGTCTGTTTGACTGACATGAAGGTCAACCAGAGGCTTTGACTTCGGTTACATTGTTCACGTCAGGAACGACCTGACAGCTAACTGTGGTGGTGGATTAGGGGGATTCCACAGGAATTGCTGGTTTGTATCGTCTCCACCGCAGCTGCTGTATTACTTAACTCCATTTGACCTCCCAGTGGACACAAAACTTTGGTCTGTCCCAGCTCTGCACTTCACATAATCTCACCACGCTTCCTTCATTTATGTCCATTTCTCTCGAAAAAGTATTGCTTCAAAAGTGAAGATTTGTATTTTTCCAACTCTGTTGCTCCTGTTCTTTGTTCCCTCCTTGTCATTGTCAGTGACTTCAACAAGTCCTGCCTGGAAACCACTTATCCACATTCCCATCAGCACAAGTCAGTTGAGCTTCCAATTTCGCTTTTCCCAGATTTTCCAAGGAATCCCAGCCTGTATGCTTTTTTCCCTGTTGGCAACAATGCAAGAAATGTGTCCCAAAAGTTTATTGTGTTTATTAACATTGTTTATTTTATATGTCTGGAATAGAGACAAGGTTTTGCAGATTTGAAAAGCAGGACTAGGATTCCCAGCCTTCTCTATTTTCCTCCTCATACACCTCTTCTGACAGCCAGGACAGGAGCAGGGGTCTGTGTAAGGCCTGGAGCCAGCAGCTGGATAAACACGACATTAACAGCTGTGGTCTGTAGGAGTCGGAGCGTGATCTGCTGCTTGATTGATGCCTCCTTCGCTTGCAGGTTCCTTAATCAGCACACGGCTGAGTCACTGCACAGCTCTGACAGGCAGCCAGACTGTTACCTGAAATCCTAATAAAGAATAATAATACCAGCAAAGAAATTGTTGCTGCTCTCATTGTTAAAACAGTTAATCAATGGCCTTTTTTCCGACATTACTGGGATTCAAAGGTTTGGGCCAACTTGCAACTGTAACAAAGATGTTTTCTTGTTATCAGAGAACATTTGTGATTGTACTAAAAATGCTGTACAAAGAAACCGAGGCTCCTCCGACTGTTGTGAATCCGGAGGCTGTATTTATGAATTCTTTCGGTTGGACAGTTTGACCTGGTTTTCGGGAGCATTCCTCCATATTTTTTTTAAATCTATTGTAGAATATGTGAACCACAGTAGACAGAGTGTTTATCTGAAAATCAGCAACAACTTACATTAAAGTTTTAGCTGATAAGCCTGTAACTCTGAATTAAACACATAATGCTCCCCAGTGCTGAGCTCCTAATCCTGACTTTTCATAATAGCACATTGTGGCCCCATAATTGAGGCTCCGGGCTTGTAGCACAATAAATGTAGGCTGCTAACCATGAATTAAAAATAACTTCAGCACACTATCAACATGTTCTTGTTACTCTCCAGTACTATATCAGCCTGTGCAATCAGACAAATCCACAAACCCCACAAAACCCCAGATGCACCTCTGCTTCAATCACCGGGAAAAGGCTACAGATATTCATACACCCAACGTTCTGTTCCCTGCACTCTCTGAGCTAGACTTAAAGTGGGTCTCCGCAGGGTGTCAACGCGTGTGTACGGGCAGGACGTCCTCCAGAAGTGTGAAACTTCTCAGCGTCTCACTGGGCTGCATCACCGGGATGAGAACCTTCTGGTGATGTTGACCAGAGGTTGTCTGGCTCGCTAGGGCAGACAGGTGCTTGGCGAATGCAGTGCTTATTAGATAGTTTGAAAACCACAAATGGCTGCACTCGGCAGATTGCTGCCTCCACACACACCGTGTGTGTGTGTGTGTATTAATAGGCTGAATTATACTGTGATGTCTCACGAACACACACACCTGCGCCCACACATGAGTCTGTTTCCATTTCTCACCCGGGCTAGTATTTTATGAGTTAAGGTTACAGGCACCAAACGTCAGTGGTGCAAATTTCACATCTCATTAAATATGCATTAGCAGCTAGAGACAATGTTTACGTTAGCTCCAATCAATCCGCAGACGTTTCCTTACTGGCCTCGAGTGCCCGGCTATACATTACAGACGCTCAGAACAGCGTTCTGGAAGGCGTGGCGAGACTTCCGGACATGAAGGTCCAGGGAACGGGCTGCTTCTGTCTGGTGCCCACCACCCTCTTACGCCCCGTCCTGTGAGACAGGAAATGACCCCATTTGATTGTTCCCTGTTAAGAGAGCCAAGGAGGAAGCGGAGGGTGAGAACGAGGCAGTTTGCACCCAGGAGCGGGTCTGTGAGGCGGGATCACGTTTTAGTCGGCAACACTGGACCTGTTAAAATGTATCAATGGAATTTTTTTTTTTCTTTGAGCAGGGACTATTCTAACCTGTGTATTGAATGGGACAACCCGTTCTCCACCTACTATTGTAATCCATTCATGTAATATATCACCTGTTTCATCAACACAGTGCACGATTCCTTGAGTCACCAGCATCAGTTAAGCTTTGGTGGAAGCAAATGTGCCATAAAAAAACAATCCATCATTCATTAACTGTGAAGATGGAGCTTGGCACGGTTACCGGGTCTTAGACGAGGAGACAAACAGGGGTTTACGCAGTTGTATTTTATCAGCTGACACCCTCCTTGTCTGGAGAGTGAACAATGGGCGAGTTTCGCGTGTGTGTGTGAGGGTATTTTCTACACAACTGGGTGTAACCCAATCTGGTATAATGGGCAAAAATGTCAAAGGACGGGGCCAAGACTAGCAGGTGCTTTAAATGGCGCATATCAGGCCCTGGTTGGATGAGTGGCTGTGAATGCAGAGAGGATACAGCGCACGGCAAAAACAGGTGGATCGTGTTACGCATATCTCCTGTACGCTCAGATAGCCATCGTGACGTGTTGTCAAAAGAAAAGGAGACGTGTTTCCTTGTTGGGGCTCCAGCAGTTTATACAATAAACTCCTAAAGCGATGTAATCTTGGCGTCTGAATCACAGCACAAACCACTGACGCTGTTTTACGAAAGATCCGACAGAGTGAAAACAGGGTGAAGACGTCGCCGAATCTGGTTTGAGTTTAATTGTTTTTCCTCGCTGGGATGGTACGAGAGCTGAAATTGCGGTTGGACGTACTGCTCTGCACGTGTTTTGGACTTCAACATCATCCGGAACAACAACAGAGAACATCATGAATTATAGATAAACGTCTAAAATGTGTGAGTTTCAAAAATACCCTTACAGGGGTTGGAGTTAAACTGGAACCACTTTGTTTCCGCCCCCACACGCGCTTCCTCCTTTTCCCTGTACGTTCTTTTCAACGGTGGATGACAAAGAAAATATTGACTTAACCTCCCCCGTTGTGGAGCTGCTTGTCTTCTAATCTGGACCTTAACTTTGACACTGACCTCTGACCCTTAACCCGTGAAGCCTCGCCGGGCGATGTTCTAGCCCATCCTATGTTGGCAGGGGCGGGTGTTAGAACCAGCGGGGAGCCAAGATGAACAAAACGGGCCGATTGGACTGGATCCATTGGTTCGCCAGTGGTGAATACTTCATCATCGCCTCGTAAAATGAGCAATTTTTCCACATCATTCTGCAACGAAGAATGAATAAAGTCCTGTTTCGCCGAATCTGGTATTAATGCAATGGGCGTGAGTGGCCGAGTGAGTTCTGAATCTGAATCTAGTGGCTAAAGGTCAAGGTCGTTTCTGAATATCTGCGAGGACGTCCGCAAATAAATGCGGCAGCCCGCTCGTGCGGCGGGTTTGTCCCACTGCTGCGCCGAGGGAGTGACTCTGGAGGATGACCTCACTTTTCCTGAGACAGCCAGCAAAGCCAAGGTGATGTGGAAAATTCCTAAATGTCAGGGCCTTGGAGGTTCCCGCTTCGCTTCCCGACGCCGCCGCTTGGCGACGAACCAAGACCTAAGCGCGGAGAGAGCTTAACCCCGGATTACCTTCGGCTCTTCGGGCTCTTCCGACGAGCTCGGATGCCTGCAGTGTCACGTGAGAAAAGACTCCACGAACCCATCTGGCGAAGGAACGTAAAAACCTTCGGGTGGCTTTAGCAGGACGCTCTTTCCGTGCATATAAAACGCCGCCTTTAAAGTCTTAACGACCCCCTTTTACTTTTTTTTTTCCCCCCTCTGTTTTAATCTCAAAGTAATTTTTCCCTTATTCTCTTTGGCACAGGGAACCCTTTAAAAGAGCTTTGCAGATTACAACAATTTCCCGCTCCCAAGTCGTCAAATAAACAATGTGGTTGTAAAATCCCTCAGCTCCAGACGCTCTAATCAGGCCTCCTGCAACAGTTTTCCACCAGACTATTCCCTGACAAACTGAACTCATAATCACTTGATCTTCTGTGTTTTCAGGCTCTCTATACCAAAAAAGTACAATTAAAGTTTGGGTTTTTTTTTTTTTTTTACCGTTTATTGTACCTCAGAAAATTCCAGGGTAAATAAGATCAAATAAAGTAATGTAAAAATATGTAAGTTCATAATAGCTCTTGCTCTAGCCTAGAAATGTTTGGTGAATATTTAAGTATTAAGAGCAGTCATGTGTGCAGTAAATTCAGGTCTGACCTTTGGGCTCTGGAATCCAGCTTGTGTACCGAAAGAACCTTTTATTTCCTTTTAAACTTCCAATCAGGCTAATCTGCCTCCCCGCTCGGACATTTATTGCCAATCATGATTCACGCGTCATCCAAATAAAACTGGTCTGCGTCGAAATCGGAACATCTCGGATCACCTCCCAGCTGTCTTCGACAACAAACTGGTTTGTCGATGAATCAATGAATTTGCTCGTTTTCCCACCTCCTAACAGCCTCTGTAAATCAGGGGAAAGCGCTCTCTCTCTCTGTTTTCCTTTCAAGTTCTGAAAAGGTGCTGATTTCCAAGAATTTACTGCAAAAATAGAGCCGTCAGTCAGCTTTCGTATCCACGGAGAGCGCATGGAGCCATGCGTTACATATATCACGTGAAAGCCCAACTGTTTCCCACAGGGTTGCTTGTAAAGAATCCGATCTCTCTCCAGATGCGTGAGCGATAGCATAGGAAACAAAATACAAACCATGTGCAGAAGGAACATAAGGTCAAAAGGTCAGTCTGGGTCAGTCCTACAGAAGACAGACTGACTCTGTCATTTGTCACTGAACCTTTCCAAACTAAACTGTACTGAATGAGCCCTGAGACAGCAGAGAACACGATGTTCTACCCAACTGCAGGGGCCTTCAGGACTTATTAAATTGCGTGAAATTTAAACTGTTAAATAATAACTGCATGGACTTTGAAAGGAATGTGTAATCCATGCACCTCCGCTGGGACCTCAACAGAAACGGTGCGGGAAGTACTTTCAGGGGACAAAAATTGGATACGTAACACGAAACCATAATGACCTTGAAATGACATTTTCGGGGACTCAGAGATTACGCAACGTTGTGTATGTTCACATGTATCCAGTCCTCTCTCCTTGTGTGAGTCAGGGCCGGTATGACATACGTGTCCCTGTTATGTCCTGACCCCAACTGGATTGTAAAGGGGACAGCAGGGATTAACCAACAAGAACTTCAGGGTTCTTCATCGTCATCATCATCATCATCATCATCATCATCATCATCATCATCATCGCAGCCATAAGATAAACTCTTATCATATTCTATTCAGTCCATATCCAAACTGCATATTTAAGTAAAGTAAAAATCACCAAAACTTTGGCTGAATGCTCAGTCTTTTCTGCACTTGAATGCCTCACATTTCATTACGCTCAATCCGACACCGTGCGACCCTCACCTACGCATTTCTGAGGTTTATGTCTGACACTCACAGGACATTCCCTGGCAGCGTGAAGCTGGCTCATCTGTGGGGAAATTACACCCGGTGGTTTGTTGTGTTAATAGATCTTACAGGCAGGTTCTCGGGCCGCGAACTGTGTGGTCCTCCGCTTCAGTTTCTCTTGTCAGGTGTGGGCTATTGCGTTATTTGTTAACGTTTCTAACCCCTTAACTCTCATGTTTCCAGAAATAATGGAACGGATTCCAAGTGAATTTAATGAAATGGGGGACTTTTGGTCACCATACCTGCCATTATTTTGTAATATTCCGCATTAAAAAAAGTTTCTTAATTTAAAATAATCTCTTACAGACAACCACTGTGCTGATTTGTGTAACAGATTTGGAAAAATGTGAGAACCCTCCACCCACTGGAGGTGGATTAGCTCAGAATTCACATTTACATTTAAATTTACATTTACTTTAAAGGAGACATATGCAAAACTGCTTTAATCAACATATTTGGATATCCTGAGGGCCTCCCATCACTGTAAATATCAGTGGTCACCTAATTCAATGTTAAGTAAACTCCCATAGCCTGTAAATGTGTCTCAAATGGTCTGTTTTGCACGTTCGCCCTACTGCTCACACAACACATAACAGCTGATTCGACTAATCCCCCCTTGTTCTGATCTCCTCCCATAATACAACCACAGCTACCTGTGCAACGATACGCCTACATGAAGCTGTCCTCACATCTGATGCCGCAGAAGAAGTGGGCGGAGCAAAGACCATCTGTGGGCGGAGCTCACAGCTCATTAGGATTTAGAGGGAAAGTCAGTCAAACCGGCTGTTCTGAGCAGGGCTGGTGTGTTAAGGAACAAGGAACCATATTATCTTGCAGAAAAGGAGCATAATGTCCCATTTAATGTGATCAAAAATATTTTTTTCCTCCAATATATTATGTTTTATTACTAACAGTTTCCTTAACGTATCGCTTTGGTATTTTAATAGAGCTAATTCTAATTATCAGCATGCTAATGTGCTATAGTGATAAGAATGCCATCTGATGATGGAAGCATTTAGTGTCAGCGTTTCAGAGTAACACCTCACAAAGCAGCAAATTGCCTCCATTATCCCAAATTTCCAGTGAGCAAGGTTGCCTGGTATTATTCACCGTGGCAACCGCGGTGAATTACAATGACTCTCCTACTGTACCTGTACGGCGCAGGGTGCTTCTGCACAACCGCCACAAAAAAAAAATTATGAAACAAAATTAAATACAACAAGCAAAACCTGCAATCACACTGAATATGCACACGTTAGCATGAAGAAATGAGAAGGATTGAACGTTAAACAAATGCAACTTCCCTCAGTTGCCAGTTGGAATTAAGGCTGCCTGAACTATATGGTGGAAAAAAACTGTTCAACACATCTGACATTTCAGTTGCATCTGGTGGAAATTTGGTACTCAGATTGGGGAGGAAAACATGCAGTACTGGAATTACATTATTAAATCCAACTGGTCAAGGTAGATGGCTGCGCACCTTCATCCAGGCTTGACTCTGGGAAGCGGGCACATTAAAACTCCCTCAACACTGGTTCATTGTTCTTGCTCGCAGGTGAAATAAATACTCAATTAATTCATTTAATTGTGTGAATTACAGCTCATTTCTGTGAGCTTTATATAAATGAATAAATTTGAAGAAATTGCCTGCAATGGCGACAGAATTTTGTGTGAATTTTGAATGAAGTGGAGGGGAGTGATGTGGATTTGAGCTTAATTCAGCTGTAGTTCTCACTGTTGACCACCTCAGAGATTTCTCCACAAAAAGTTTTGAACAACATATAAAACCTGTATTTGCACACAGTCTATATATTTTCCCCCCTCTAAATAATTATGTGGTGGCAAAAGTCCCCTCTGTAGGGTTCCAGAGCCTGTTGGCGCAGCATAAAGGTAGCTCTGTAAGTTGTTTTTAAACTACAGCATATTCCACTGTTGACAGGGGACTTTGGAATAAATAATCTCCTGTCACACGGACACGTCAGCCATAACTGACATCTTTTTTTTTTTTTTTTTTAAGCAGGACTTTCTTTCAAAGAGGCCATAGTGCAGTGTCATTATGTCATTTTGTGTATTTTACACCAAAGTTTGCTGAATTTTTAGACCTTGATAGTGTATCTTGAGGTTAAATGTTGGGTGTTTTGGCGGGGGGGGGGGGTTCAAACCTTTATTTTTGCAGGTCCAGATGCTCCATGCGTGCGGCCCACCCTGGCGAGCGAACTGCACCGTGCTGCAAGCGGTGCGGTGTTAAAATCCACAGATTCCGGCGTCCGTGCCAGAAACTATGACAAACTTATCATTAAGGTGTTTCCATTTGGGCCTGTGGTGCGACAACTGTGTGTGTGTGTGTGTGTGTGTGTGTGTGTGTGTGTGTGATGTGTCTGAGTGTGTCTGTGAGAGAGATGAGGGAGAATAGGTCTCACGGAAGTACCAGAAGGAGCAATTACTCTTTTATGAGGGGAACTGAATTTCCAGGCCCCACATTATTATCATAGAACATTTCATGGCGAGCAGATCCTTGGAGGAAAGAAAGCCCCCCCCGAGAAGGAGGGTAGGTGCGCGGGGCGGACTTGTTACACGGCGTGTATCCTGGACACAGGAAGAGCCCTCTTATGATTTAACAGCGTTTTTAATAATGTGAATAAGTAGCCTGTTTACAGGGTCTGGGTTGGCCTCGGAGCGGCTGCAAAACTTTTCCACAGTGAGAAGCAGACTTGTAAACTAACAACGCTGTTAACGAGGACGCCCCGCTAACATGGGCAACATTGTCGTCTGTTGTCTGGAAGGGTGCAACACCCCCCCCCAACCC
This sequence comes from Lagocephalus sceleratus, assembly GCA_911728415.1. Classification (NCBI taxonomy): domain Eukaryota; kingdom Metazoa; phylum Chordata; class Actinopteri; order Tetraodontiformes; family Tetraodontidae; genus Lagocephalus; species Lagocephalus sceleratus. The sequence continues at coordinate 6,734,193 of CAJVRN010000028.1, read as the reverse complement.
CACCTCCCCCAATCGACAGTGTTTTAGGGCCTACAAACATACTCCACCGACGGTCCGGCGTTTCCTTTCCCTGCTGTGATACGGATGTCATGACCCTGAAGAGGAAGGAGCTGCAGGGGAACGGAGCGGAACGAGAGACGTTCATGATGCCTGGTGTCGACAATCCAGGGTTGCTATTGTCTGTTTTTAGGCTTTTATGCGGGTAATTCGGAAAGGAGTTCCGGCCTGGAACAACGTTAACCTTGAGCTTTTCTTTGCTTATTCCCTCAACACCTCACAGGTCGTGCTACACATTCAAACACGGACTCAGCCCTTGTGTTTTTTTTGGTTTGCTGACAGAGCCCGGCGCAGATCTGAGCGAACGCTCCGCATATGTCATCAGTGGGAGACATCTGCTGAGCCCGCAGAAAACCAACAGCGGTGGAGGAGTTTCCCCTCTCGGCCGCCGCCAGCTTTACTGTGAGCCCGTGTTTTTTTCACAATTATGATCTTAAGCAGCGTTCATAAACATACCTCCCCAAAGTGTTTTCCCTCCTGTGCTCGGAACCGCTTTCATCTGCGTTTGATCTGCTTTCTTCCCTCTTCCTCTGTGGAAAACGTCCGCGGTGATCCCTTCACAATGGCGTGCAAACAATCCTGCAAAAATCAAAAGGATTGTTCGTGTTATTTGTTTATGAAGACGCAGTTTCTGGAAATGTGTTGTGAGATTGTGTGTTAGTCTATTTAGTGCTGTGATTCTTATTTTCATCTGAGAAAAGTTAAATATTTTTAGTGATCAATTAAATATTTGCCTTTCAAGTAAACAGGAATGTGCCGAGTACGGGTCCTTGTGGGACACTAACCGAGACCTCAAGTCATGAGTTGAAGCCGTGTTCCACGCTAACACTGCTAATTTGTTGTCTTTTTGACATTTGTTCACTGTCTTTTGTTAAAGGGAAACACAAGGCGTGTTGGCCTTGAGAGTGAGGTCAACGGGGGTGAGCGCTTCTGTGCGAAGTCTAGAGTTCGAGGCCTCGACACCAGACTCCATTTGCGGTTTTGTTTAGGCAACAAAAACACTGTGGTCAGGGGTTCGGGGGGAGGATCGAGGCTATGTTGAATGCTTATTTTGGAAAATATTGTCATTTCAAAGTTGTTTGGTTAGTATATGAATGGCCTCACGAAATTACATTCACCTCACTTCCTGTTCTGTTACTGGTGGGGCACAAACCAGCCAGTTCAAACACCCATCCTCTTTTTTTCCATTCGTCATAGCTAAGACCTCTCTGGGTTCTCGCATGTCAGATATTGACAATTTGGCTGACGGGTGTTTTTCTGAGGCACCAGCGTGATGTTGGCTGGGGTGCTCCGAGGATAAAGATGTATGATGCATGTAAAGGTAGAAGACACGTCTAAACCTCAGCTGAGGACTACTGCCAACTCCCACGACTGCTCAGAACATCTGCTGGAGTCCAGTTCCGGCCATCCATCGGTCGTGTATTACCAAATAATACGCAGAGTCATGAGTCCATCAGGATTGCGTGCATTGTGTTTTATAATAATTTCATAGGTTAGCTCTATTGGAGCTAATCGTTCACACATTCAATCATTCCCATTGATTATCTATGGAGGGTTAACAGTAAATGCCGGCTACAGCAACAAAACTTTAATTTTTTTTCTCCGTGTTATATAACTAAATCATCTGCAAATGATGATGTCGTACACGTGATTCGACTCCAAGACTAGACAGGATCCCGTCATCTGTCATGAAATTTGAACTCAAACTTGTTTGCTTACAAAAAAATATTTTTTAGCTTCCCGTCATGAAAAAGCCAAAACTTAGAGTAAAACTTGCGATTTTTTTTTTGCTTTTATACTACTGCAGGGAAATACAGCAGGCTGCAGGTGTTGTTAGTAGATGCCAGCAATGATGCGTACACTTGTCTGCGTGCTTACGAACGTTGGGGACTGGGACTCAGACTTGCGTAATGACATCTTGACCTTTATCTGGGGATGTGACCTTTAATTGTTAAAGCTTTTTTTCAAGTTTGACAGTGTACTAGCCCTTCAACGGAACATTACTATTATTCAGAGTGGAACTTTGATTCCTAGGAACTCTAGTGTCCCTACTGTAAAGGAAGGTAAATAGGATGACTGGGATGATGTCATAACCTCACCACAGCCAAAACTATGACTTACTACCTTGCTGCATAGAAAATGGACAATTTACAGTAATCCAATGCAGTGTGGTCATGTTGAAATTGTGTGATGTGCATGGCTTGATAAACATTTGCTTCCCAGCATGTACTTGACCCATGACCCTTCTTTGCAGCCTCTCTGACTGAGCAACCCACCAGCTCGGTCATTCACGCTGTTGATCGCATTTGGTTTGCTGTAAGTTCAAACGTATTGAAACCAGGCGGAGACCTCTCTCAGTCCAGCTTTTTTCTGGACACGAGTGCGGGAACATTAGCCCAGAAGGCGCTGGGGAAACCCAGACCCGGAGCTGACTGCGGAGAACTGAGGCCGACGCCAGAACCTGAGCTTCCAGATGTGGGGGCGTGAGGCAGTGGTTGTGGCTTTCTGCACTAGATGACCTGCGTGTTGTGTTTTGAGGGAATGGAGACTGTACATATCTGTAATAACACCGGGCCTGCGCCTCAGATTTAGGCCACTCGCGTGTTTATCGAAGTGCGCGACAGAGACTCGGCAGGTGACGAAATGTTTTCGGAGCATAGGGGCGAGCTTGCACACCGAGGGTATATGTGTGTCTGTGTGTACACAGTGAGCTGCAAGTCTAGAAGCTCCCCTTCAGAGCGCCAGACTGTGTTTTTGCAGCTGCGCCACCCTCCTCCTTCTGTTTCTGCCCCGCATCACACTTCAGGTGCTTTCCCACTTCCTCCTTTATTTCCCACTCCTCCTCCCTTCTTGTCCTTTTCCTCCCCTTGTCTCTCCGGTTTGCCTGCCTGGGCTCCAGGTCACCCAAGAATTTCCTGAATTCATGCCAAAAAGCTGGCGACTGATGATCTCACTGGGCTAGACGGGCCACTGACCCTCTCATTAACCCCCCCGGCTTGCCCATTAGGTGATTGCCATGACGACGGTCAGATTGAGTGGCCTGGCCTGCTTCCTGCGTGGTAAGCCAAAGAGTAATTGGTGGGTGTGTTTTGTAGGTATGACCTTGAGTGCATGCATGGCGTGACTGTGTAGTTAATCTCTATTGTATCCTTCCTTTCACATACTGTTCCACAGTTTTGAACAAACACCCCAACGCTGTGATGGTTACAGATTTTGCTCCGTCCCTCTGAGGGATCTGATGAATTCCTTTTTGCCACTTTAGCCTTTCATATGGAAACCCCCCTATTTTAGGTCATTTCTTTGCATACCATCTTACTCAACCCTTAATTAACCATGTCTTCCAAGTGCTGCTGAGGAGAAAAACTCCCAAAGTTGAAGGCAGAAAAGTTGCCTGATAACAAAAAACCTTAACATTTCCTTTTTTCAAACAGGATTGAACTTTCAGTAAAACACGAGCTTGCAGGGATCAACTCGAACTGCTGTGTCATCTGGACATAACAGCAATTAGTCAAAGAAAATGTGCAAAAAAAAAAGTATGCTTATGTTTCTTTTCAAGAATGTTTTGAAGCGCCCTATAACGCAGCAGGGCCCACTTTAGCTCCTTGTAAATTGTCTGTGTTTTGCGGTGGAGGGCCCTCTTAACAAACAGGATTACTGACTTTTCTGGACACGTGGATGTGGCACAATTCCCAGTTCTGGACATTTAAACTTGCAATGAATGACAGCTTAGAAGACACTAACTGATGTCAGAGGAAACGTTGGAGCCTGGGGGTGAACAAGGCTAATTTAAATTAATAAAGACAGTAGGTGAGTAAATGTATAGTGGAAGAGAAGACAGGGGAATTGAATGTAATGAAGCTTAAGCAACTGTAATGCTTTCACTGTTCAGTTGTTTCTAACACCATGTTTTCAAAAATACAACCCAAACATAAAGACTCATGAATCATTTATCTAAAGATGATTCATAAAATCTAGACACATGTACAGCAAAGTGAACCCTGACTGAGAGAGCCTTAGTTCAGCAACTACACGATTGCTCAGAAGAGAGCGTTGACTTCCTGCGATTAACGAGCCGAAGGGAATTGTTTCGCCGTGACGTCGTGAAGCTTTACGGTGCAGTGACTTGTTTGTTGAGACAGAACATTCGGCACATGGTCGCTGGACTGTCAAAGTGTGCCCAGTTTCAAGGCAGCTTCTTTCAACAACTGGCCAAGGAAGCTATGGTGTGATGGAAAATTCCACTTTTCTATTCCAGCTGAGACGAACTGTAAGCCAGCAGCAATGCAGCAAAGCCGTACACATCTGCCGTGCCGTAAAAGATCGCAGAAAACAACCTTGAAATGTCATAAAAAAATCACTGCACTTGAGGAATCATTTAAAGTCCTACATTTCAAATCGAATAATTTTTTTTCCTGTTTGGATTTCTCAGTGAAACAGTATTGGATGAACAGATGTTAAGATGTCGAGGCTGAGCGGTCGTCTGTTTTTCTACTTTTCTTTCTATTTCCTCTGGAATGGTTACAAGGCTGACTCCCAGGCTTCGGGCTGGCTTTTTTGGACTCAGATGCTCCCATTAAAGCACTTGACCTGGGTTTGATGGTGAGGTTGACCTCCTGGTGACCAGAGCTGGGGAGGTCTGGCCCTGAGAGGGCGGGGTTCAGCTGGAAGTGACTGACGAGTGGGTGGATTTTATATGTTGTCATGTAAATAAAAGACCTGTTGCCTCGGAGATTGTCGTGAGCCTACAGACATTATCAGTAATAAGCCAAACAAAGCTGATTGGTTCACTGGCAACCAAATCCCAGACCCACCCACACCATTTCAGAAACAGGGGGATGTTAGTTATTTGCACCATTCCCAAATTTTGACAATGGAAAAATATCCCTGATAACATCACTTCAAGTGCATCATGGGTCCTTTCTCTTGCCAAACCACAGACAGGGATGTGTAATTTACGCAATATGTTATGTATGATATTTATCTGTTTCCGATGTTAAAACTTGGGAAGGATTCAAATAACTATGTTCTGATGAACCCACCCCATCACCAAACAAACTTTTTTGACATGACCGAATCATGGAATTTTTAAAAAATAACATATCCCTGTAGGTGTTTAGGCAAGAGAAAGGACCCATGATGCACTTGTGATGTTATCGGGGTGCTTTCGTCAGTAAATGATCATGTGATGTAGAGTCTATTTGAGGAAATTTCCAGAAAACAACGGAGAGCCGGAGAGCGTGCTTCCTCTTGCCATTTGCAAGTTATTGCACTGGCTCAAGCCTCTCGGGCCTTATCACAGTGTCCAAAAGGCGTATGTTTATCTTGTATCATCTTGTATTCATGGTGTACTGAGGTGCTCTCTGTTGGCCACGCTGGACTATTTGAATTTGCTCCACTGCCTGGGCTGTGGGAGCGTTTTTTTCAAAGTCTAAAATATTTGGGAGGCCCAAAAAAAACAGGAAAAGGCAAGGATACGAGAGATGGCATGCATCAAGAGGAAGAGTCGGACCTCCACGCAGGTTCTGTTGCGCTGGCAGTAAATCTCCCATGTTAATGTTTGACTTCAACTTTGTGGATTCAGCAGGCAGATATAGGGAAGAGTTCCGCTGCTTCGCCTTGCGCCGTATGTCAGAGCAGCCTACGCTGAGGCTTGTGCATGCTGACAGACAGCAGAAATTCCAGGTTCTTCACAGCCCGCTAACTGCAGGATAAACATGCACTGACAGATGCTGCACTTTTAGTGTGTGTGTGTGTGTGTGTGTGTGTGTGTGTGTGTGTGTGTGTGTGTGTGTGTGTGTGTGTGTGTTTCTGTGTGTGCCCAGAAGTCCATGTTAAAGCTGTGTACATATCAAGAACATGGTCATTCAACATGTTCAGTCTTGTAACGTTAGGGGACTGTAACTACGTCAGCATTCCAGAGTCAATGTCGTCAACTCTGCACAGGGGTCCAAGTTTGAGGAGAGGAATTGTTTGTGCAGAGGCATAAAGAGGCAGACTTTTTGTAGAATTAAATGGTCATTATGTGCAAATAACAGTAAAACTGCATTTACATATGAACAAATGGACAATCTACATAGAAATGAATACGTGTGAATTTCACCATATTTATGTATACCTGCTGCTATGTCTCAAATATATTGTCAACCAATCATAACTGTCAGTGTCAATGAGCTACATGGTGTAATAACTGTAATATCTGCGTACATTTTTCTCTGTATATATTATTGATACATTTTCTGCACATACATGCATTCATACATGCATACATACATGCATGCATACATACATGCATGCATGCATACACACAGACAGACATACACACATACATACACACATACACACACACATACACACATACATACATACATACATACATACATACATACATACATACATACATACATACATACATACATACATACATACATACATACATATATTTCTGTGAAGTATGTCACTGCTGCACTTTCTCCCTGGTTTGTCTCCTTCACCTGTAAACTGCAGCCTGATGGAGTCCAGGAAAAAATTTCCCCCATGGGGACAATAAAGGTACATCTTATCTTATATCACTGTAATATTACCATTAGGTTCCTAATTCACACCGCGTCTCTGTGCAGGTGATAGTCATAATAAACTACACATTATATTTAAAAGCAGAATTCAGATACTGAGAAGGTTTGCACTGCTCTGTGCTGGTGCAACCCTCTCTTAGTGGAGGACATCTGGACAAGGACAAACAAACAGCGGGAGTTTCCCTTGAGCTGCCAGTCATGAAGCACATTAGCTCACAGTCAGTTGTTTTTTTGGACAGACAGTCATTGGTTCAAGGCACGCGAGGCCTCCACGTATCTGACTGTAAATGTTTTAATATCTATTGTTGCCACAGAAGTGAGATGTTACTATTAAAGCTTAAAAATGATCTCTGTATACTCACGGCTGACATACAGGCAGACGTGGCTCCTTCGATATGTGGTCCTGGTCCTGGAATCAAGGCCTCGACTGTCATGGATTTAATTTATGTTTTCTTTATTTTGGAAATAAACTCAAGACTCACTTGTGGGATGCTTGTGGCAAGAACAGGAATTATTATGTGTCTTCATAAACTAAACTTGTGATTTTAGTCTGAGCGTTTTGTCTTGAGCACGTGCTTGAGTGCTTGACCACAAAAGTGTTTTTTTGTGTTCTTTTTCCCTCTCCTACTGTCACGGAAGACCGGCTGACACCCAGACAGCACGAGTGGAAGTTTCCATCTCAGAGGTCTGTCCTCTGAAGCCTTCTATCTGGCCTGCGATCGGCGCTGCTGCTGCTCAAACACCCTCGTAACATCTTTCTCGTGACTTCAGACTTGGATCTGGAGCTGATCTTGTGGCTTCATGGATCATTTCAATTACAGTCGACGTTAACGAAAAACGGGACGAGGGGCCCCGGGTAAATAAAGACAAATGTAATCATATAAGCACAGCACGCACAAACACCCAAAGCGGTTGCATATGGGTGTTGATGTCGGTGCACGTTTGTGGCTGTGAGGCACAGCAGGATTGATTGCGCTGGCCTTCCCGTGCAGGCGGATAAGAACCTCGTTTTTAAAGCCGAGGCTGTCGGTGCTGATACACGTGGCCGTAATCACCATATTTTTACCCTCCTCGCCGGCACCTCTGGGCTCAACCTCTGAAAACAAAACAAAACAAAACACTGAGTTCCTTGAGGAAACCCATATTTAAAAAAACTTGGGACATTGCATGGTGGGGAACTTCTTTATTGACCACATTGAAGCAGTCTTTTCTCCCACGTGGTTTATTTTCCCTCCAGACACAGTATTTAGCCAGTGCCCACAGGACAATAAGACAGTTCGAGACTTTTTCAGTCTCATTTTAGTGTTTCTGGTTAAAGCAAGGGTTCAGTTAACAGATGCACGGCTTGCACCAAAAGTACGTCAAGGCCTTCAAATATGAAACCTGTTACATCGCTTATGAACATCCCAACCAGCAGATGCTCGTCACAGACCTAACGGGCACAACAAAGAACCATTCACTCTCGTATTCACACCCAGGGTCACTTTAGAGGAGCTACTTTGCCAAATGTCTTGGACAGCGGGGGGGGGCTGAGAGCTTCTTGCTGTGAGGCTCCAGTGCCGAGCATTGGCCCGGTGTGTCGCCCTGGCGAACGATGCAACTCAGCACCGATTCAAGCAACCAGAAGGTTGTGTGAAGATAGAAGGGGAAGGGAACACTGGTTTAACTACAGATAAGGACAAGTTGACATCCTAGTGAGGTCCGAGATTTTATAGACCGTAATATCAACCAGCTTAATGTGACATTCAGGGCTGTATTTATGATCACCTGTCAGTTTTGATTTATTCCAGCTGGCAGAGGAACACAGGAGATATATCTCCCCAGAGACTCATGTGGTATAAATCAAGCACCAACAGGGGCACGCAACGCGTTTTAGGATGGTTTATCGTTCGGTTTTAACAGAAGCTTGTTTCTTTTTTTTTCTTTTTTTTTTTCTGAGTGCAGACCAGTATGAAAGCTCCTTTTAAAGGTCTAGCCTATCGTCCAACCATCCGTTCCAACATCCTGCTGGAAACGATCCCCGGTGATCAAAATAAAACTGAAAAGCAGACAAAGGCGCACACGTGGAGCGCTGTCCTACTGACCCACTCTGCGTCCTCCGCGAGCACAGCCCAGGGAATTCGATGGCTCGGCAGATCGGAGCCGACAGCCCGGATCTGAGGCCACCGAAGCAACGCGGCGGCCAGACCCGCTCTGACTCCGATGGAGACTTGACCGCGGGCCGGTCACACGGGGCGCACGTGTGCGAGCGCGTCACATTATTCACTCTGAGCCTTCGCTGGAGATCTGACTAGAAAAACACATCTCCTCTGGCCACATTATAATCAAATCAAACCACTTCCACATCATATGGGAAAGTTTTTATCAGAAGGAAAAAATAGATTGTCCATCTAAAGCTATAGGCTGCATGTGTTTCTCATCAGCTTAGATGCACGTGACGGCATTCCTGCCCCCCCCCCCATCCCGTAAATCCCATGTGTTCAGCACGGCACTGTGTGGATGGAAACCAGATTTGTGTGATGAAAGAAGGCAAATATTAGACATGGGATATTTATTTGCTTGCACAAGGAGCAAAACAAATGTCTTTCAAGTGGATAAAGTGCAGGCCCCCGGTTCGGAGCAATGCTGTTGTCACTTTGGCCTGCTTCTCATTTACGTACACGCACACATCCTCTCGCATGTGTGTTATGACTTTGTGATGCCTCTGGTGATAAATGTGCAAAGGTAGGTCCCCAGAAGTTCCCCCCTCCCTCCCTCCATTCTTCCACCCACGCACCCTTCCTTGCTTCCATCCATCCGTCCATATCCATCCGTCCACCTTGTATTAAATACTCGTGATTTAGCCGTCCCAGCATACACCCTGGACAGGTCATCGTTGTTACCTAGCGACGATTCTGAGTCTCACCAGAGGTCACCAGAGTAGCCGCAGAAATATTGGGAAAAACTCCAGGGCCAAGGCTCAAGATGGAGCTAAACCTGGAAACAACTGGGCTGGAATCAGCCTACGATATCCAGGAAATTTTAGAAAACTGGTCCCATTGCACACACAGATCATCTCGATGATCTGAAACATGCATGCGTCTGTACATAATGATGCATCACGTTGTAGAGTATCTAACCAATCTACAGGGTGTATTTTAAATCCCAGATATCAAACGTGTTACCACCAGGGTGAACAGGTCTGGGAGATTAAAAAATGGATCTGTAATCCAGTCACGCTGTCACACACTGGGGTTATTCCGCAGGCTGTTATTTATTGAGTGTTAGCAACGAGACACGCACAAACAGGGTCAGCGTTTATGACTCAAATAGATGTCTAACAGGCCCGAGAGTGTGGAGAGAGAGGAGATGAGGTCCAGGAAAAGTTCTGGTTTATAAGAGCAGGCATTAAGGTGACCTATTTTAAATGCATACTGGGTCAAGTTCTTTAAATCAAAAGAAGATCCCCTGTTCTCCTGCATGAAGACCTGCACTAGGATCCTGCAAACCAGTGCAGTATTTACATATAAATTACCCGTGAGTCGATATATAGCTAAGAGAAATAAAAAGAGATTTCAAAGAGAAACGGAAGAGTCATTCTTCATCTCTATTCCATCATGTACAGGAGGAGGTAACAAGCCACGTTTGGTCACATTCCTGAACACCTTCATAAGTCATGCAACTTTTGACACTCGTTAATTTGATTTTTATACACTTGCTTTCTCCTTAGTCAATGTGCTGAATGTGAAGTAAACATGCAAGTCAGCTTAATTGCAGAATCAGAATTATTTTCCAACCAAATGATCACTAGCCAGTTCCTCCCATTTAACAACAAACACTCATCACGTTGTTAAGTTTGGAACATTCACTTTCTTTCGTGAGAAAGTAGGAGGGGCAGGTTAATACCATGAAAGGGGATGAAGAGTACATGGATACATAGTAAAGAACAGTTTCTGAGGTGGAAACAGAAAACTATCAATCAATAAATAAATTATAATGGCAGCTCAAAAAATCATCAATGTCCCCTATAAATCAGTAAATAAATAAATAAAGAGTTTAAGGAGACATGTTGTAGCCTTTAGCATTAATGCCAAAAACACACACACCATCCACCACAGCCTTGCAGCCCCCACCCACACACACACACAACCTCAGCATACTTTCTATATTTTTCTCTATGACACAAACCAGCTCTAAGGTGTGCGTGTTGTTAGTTTGTAGGAACTCATTAGTCTCTCAAACGTCATTATGCAGCCCACCGCACACAAACATGCAAACAAGCTCCAAATGAAGCCCATTTCTCAAGCGTGATTGCTGACAGGATGAAAACATCCCAAGCTGGTTTTGGCACATCCATTCCTCCTCTCTTTTATCATGAGATCTCAGCGATTGTTCTCTGTTTTTGTTCTCTCTTGTTAGTCTTTGTGGCAAGTTATTCCCACTTGTCACTTATCAGGCATTGCCGCAGCATGTCTTTTTGGCTTTCAGTTGAGCTGGGACAGAAAAGAAGACAAGTACGAGAAAAGAACGACTGAGCAAAAGCGAACGCTGACCTCTTCGGTCAGATCGGGGTGTGTTTCCTGCATGTGTACAGCAGCTGAGGTCAGAGACAGTCCTCGCTCCGCATCCACCCCGCCATTATTTTGAGTTTGGTTCAATGCAGCAACATAAATTATGAAAGATTAACTTTAAATGGAAAATGGCCTTTGAGACAAACCAGCCCTCTCTCCTCAAACCTGGTGCGGGTGGATGATTTGATGTTTACAGTACAAAAATAGAACCACACGATTACTAGCTCACTGACTTTCTAGCAACAGCGTACTTCCCAAAGTGTTGACGTGGTGGTGGGGCTTCGTTCCTTCCCCAAAAATGTAGCAACCCCATTTAAACCATTTAAGCGTGTTGATGGGAGTGTCTCCTACATTCCACTGGGTGCAAAAGGCGTTATAAAAGACTTTGTACCTGTTTATTGACCCTCCATGAGTCAGGCAGGAAGAAGATGCATCGCAGTCAAACACAAACAAGAAGAGCACAGAGATGATGTCAGTATTTAGCTGAGGAGACATGATTTTTAACAGTAAACCGATGTTCCGCATTCCTAAACATATTCGACCCCAAATCAATAAAGTATGTGTAAATATTAACATCATTCTACAACATAATTTTCAAGTAACATCCTCCAAACAGTCTGAAAGCAACGTGCGTGAGTCTTTGAGCACCCCCCCCTCCTCCTCCTCCTCTGTGCCTTTAGGGGTTCATCTGAAACCCTCTGGAGTTTCACCCCTTACCTTTTAACTCACAGCAGGAAGCACATGGCTCTACTACACCTGACAAAATCACACGGACCCAGACAGACGCGCATTGTCTGCCCGTGACGATTTTGACGGGTCTGCAGAAACACGGTGAAACATCCCCTACCGCGAGTTTTATTTTGACGGCGGCGGTTCGCAACCACAGCAGGCACGCGCCGCCTGTTTTTCCAGCATCTGGCTGATTGGGCGTGACTGACTTGTCAACCATCGGAATCACAACCTTCTGGACAGTCGAACAACTTCGCCTTTCATGCACTCGAGTTTTTATACTGTAAATACAATTCTATGGCATAAAGACAATGAAATAGCACCACTCTTTGTTTAGCAGCCCACCCATCAATAACACATGACAAGGGCGTCCTGCTTGTTGGGATTCCAAATGCATGCTCTGACATCTGTGATAGAGAAAAAAAAAGGAAGATCTGAAGTGTTTCCCCGGTATGGGGAAGTTCTGAAGGGCAACAAGAAAAGTTGTTTTTTGTCCCAAAATAGTGCACGAACTCGGAGCTGGAAACACATCTGCAGAAGACATTCCAAGCCTGATCTCATGCAACAGCTTTTTAAGATGATCTCGTGGAATTTTCAGAATACAAAGTTTGCAGGTATGATAGATGTGGTTAGAGAGGATGTGACATGTATTTCCAGTCTGGAGCCTTTCTGACTCTACAGTGCCCCCTACGTCTGAGAATACACGCTGCTTCCCTCCTCAGAGGCTCTGACATTTTAATACCGGCTCATTATCTGCGGCTCAGGTGTATTTTCTCCACAGCGGGGGCGTCTTCACACCGACCTCCACCCAGACTCCGCTGTAGAGGCGCTCACAGCCGAACACACTCTGGCTGGCACCAGAGGCCAAACTCTGTGTGACCTCCAGCGGAGGTAACAACTGTAATTACTGACATTCACTGGAGCCTTCAGATGCTCCCCCTGACATTAAATCAGAGTGATGGGGAGGGGCTGCTGCCCAGTGACCTCTCACTCTACCTGTTCTACTCTCTCTTCACACCGCTTTGCGCTCTGCTGACGTGTTCATTCCGGTTCTAGGCTTCATCTTTTCTCTCCACACACGGCTCATGTCTGAAAATCTGCACCATCATCAAAGATCTTTAGCGAACGCTTCTTTGGACACCTCTGTGCCCTAAACGAGGGGGGGCAGCTCAGTCAGGGAGAGAACATATATCAGACTTTTTTCAAAGCGACTTTGAAAGAGACTTTGAAAGGAACGTTCGTATTTGCCCGGCTGTCATATGATTTCACGCCACTTCGTTCTACATATTTAACCTTCTGCCCAGAGAGGTGCGTGCGGATGACCCCGTAAAACACCGAGCGGAGCTAGAACTCTGAAGAAAACATCTGACAGACAGTTGGAGGCCTGGAATGGATGGTCTGAGGTCACCGAGGGAAGTTTCGTCCTCGGAGCACAAGCTTTTCCCATCAGGTCTCAGCGAGCGCGTTGACGGATTGCCTTGCCAGGCGGCCTCTCGGCGTGCAGCTGGAAAGCTCCCTCGGCCGGCGGCGAGAAAACACGCCGCCCTGACTTTCGCGAAGCGGTGGTGAAAGATTTGTCAAAGATGGGGCAAAATGGGAGATCAAAAGGCTGGGGATTGTGGTGGCGCATTAGGAAAGCAGGGAGACGGGCTGTGTGGCCTGAAAGATTAATTGTGGTATTTGGGAGGGGGCGGGAGGGGGCGGAGTAATGATGGACATATGTTCGGTGAAATGAAAAGTGTCAGCAAAGTGAGAGAACAGGCAAGTGAGTGAGAGGAAAAACAGTTGGACAGAGGAGGGAGACTCTCTCTCTTTCTCAGGTGTGTGTTGGGGGGGGTCCACAATATTTTAAGTCAAGCAAAGCAATAAACATGTCTCTAAATCTGATCCTAGGCATGCTCTCCCTGTTTTTAATCAGGGAGTGATGCATCCCGTTCATGGAGCAGCTATGTTTATACGGACTGGGTAACCCCACAATCGCGGACAGGGCGGGGTTAAGTGTCACCGTTTACACCCCAGCTGCGAGAGCTTGAGACTCTACGCCGCGGCCCCACTGTTTCCCGCGTAAGTCAAGCACATGGGATCTGCTGCTGCGCGGTGGCCGGCACCAAGCCACCGTCCTCGCTGAGCATCTGCGCCGAGGAACCAGAAGCATTTCAATGAATTCACTAACAGACACATTTTTCAGAAAGGAGGGTGATTTGCTTTGACGTTCATCGACAGTCGCCTGGGGTCGGAAGAGGTGACTCCGGGGTGGTAATTCTGTCTAACTGCTGAAAAAGCCTCCACCCACATTCTAATAAAGGTTGAAGGGTCAAACACTCAATCCTGTCAGGGCTTCTGTTTCAAGTTGAATACGAATATATACTGGAGAGAAGAACCTTTCTTAGATTATCAGCCTTCATTTGCTCTGTTTATGTTCTGTTTACTGCTGAACATGAAGTGGCAACCACACTGATTCATCAACCAGTCAGCAGCTAGGGGGGGGGGTGTCTTCATTCGTCTTTTAAGGGAATGGAAAAGTAGGATGAGTGAGCAAATGGATGTTTGCGAAGCGGGAGAGGGTTGATTTAATTGCAACTGGGAAATGTTAACAGGTTTCCTTCTTAGTGGTGAAACTTTGAAAAAAAAAGCAAGAATGAGGACATGGGAGCTCAGGAGTCACGGGTGTTTTTTTTCCCAGTCCGCTCTCATACCTCGCCCCCCCGAAGCGCTTTGATCCGGGGCCCGTTCGCTGCCATGACTTGGCACATCTGGCACGGTGCCCCCGCCGCCCTCCGCTGTTTTCCCTGCAGGAGGAGAGGGAGCCGGCGGGGGGGCTGTAACTCTGCACCTGCAGCAGTTGCGGGCCTGCGAGGAGGCCAGACGCTTGATCGCAATGTGGAGAATTTTCCTGGAAATACTTGTCTTCACCTCCCATAGTCCTCTCTCCCCCTCCGCTCCACTCCTCATTGGAATTTTTGGCGTTGAAAAAAAAAAAAATAAAAAAAGGAGTTGAAGTAAACAACTCCGCATTCACCTTCTACTGTTTGAGGGAGACAAGTAGGTCATCTGACGTTAACATTTACATTCATGGCACGGTCTCTGCCTAAACTGATCCAATACTGAAACTTTATTAAAAGTGTCGGAACAAACATCAGAAAACCGGCTGTGATGTTGTGACCGAACGTTCCGTCAAAATCAAAGATTCTATTCCATCAGCAACAACTCATTGAAACACCATTTCAATTGGAAAGTGTCACGATGCATTCCTCTACCCCCCCCCCCCCCCCCATTTAACCTTTGCAGCTCAATGCCTAACCCCGCCCCTGATCTCCCCACACCTTCATTTAACCCTACCCTAACCTTAACCTTACAACCCTCACACGGGACCAGCGGAAATGTCCTCAACTCCCAAAAATGTCCTCGCTTTGCAAGTGATTTTTTTTTTTTTTCCCCCCACGTACCATCCAAAAGAATGGACACACACACACACACACACGCACACCGAGCTTGACTTCAAATCTTGAGTGCTGCTATAAAATAAAGCCCTGAAACCCTTCTTCAAAGTGGCCCTGCCTCCCAGAGTCCCCTGCTCCTCTGACATCACTCCCTGTTTTCACAGCTGCCGCGCTCGCTGCCAGCGCGGCCCACTCCTCACGCCGCCGTCTTCCGTTTCTGGTGCGTGTGCGCGCCGGTGCGTGTGCGCGCGCGCGCGAGTGTGTGTGTGTGGGGGGGGTGTTTACGTCTGAGAGTCAAGGCGGGCGAAGAAGGTGTGTTTGTTGGTGCTGCAACAGACGGACGTCGCACGCCAGCGGCCTTTACAATGAGAAGTGCTGTGTATGGTGCACCCAGAGTGGGACGGGACTCTTTATTTATTTTTTTTCTTTTCTTTTTCAAAAAAAGTCAGTTTTACACCTCGCCTTCCTCTTGAGACCAATATACCTGAGTACTTGCTGCAAATAAAAGGAACTGATGACACATGATGATGCGGGACTACCTGCTAAAGCTCAGGAGAGAACCCAGCGAGCGGCGAGTTCGTTGCATAACTCGGTTTGACTTGGCCGCGCGCTCGCCTTCGCACATTAACAGCGGGGCCCGAGTGTGAGCTCAGCTCCTCGGGTCCAGTTTGAGGGCTTCGCCACGCCGGTAATGGAGAACATCTCTGCTCGGTAACGAGAAAGTGAGCTTTGCGTGAAGACACGGGGGCTGAACTTTGGTCACGACGTACGCTTGATCAACTGATCTTTAGACTGATCCGTCGGCGGGGCCGTTTATGTGACCGTGAAAATCCAACTCCGGATAATCAGATAACTTAAATGTTAATGATAATCGAAATACTGGTTCACAGTTCTACAGTTTCAGTCCATTTATCGGGTTTCTTTTGGACATACGTAGAGACTGTAAAAGAACAGCATAAATCAGATTTACAGGTCTAAACACACAAAGACAGGGTATGGGTGTGGACACGCTGCTCCTGAGTAAATCTACAGGGCCACATCATATATCTTCACAACATTTGGAGACAGTCTCACTTTTCCTACTTCTCTGCAGACTATATTCCTGATCTTGCCCCCCCCCCACCCCGCCTCCTTTTCAGGCTGTCAGGCTTCATCAGCGGCGTCCTGCCCACTGTTCTTGACCTACAGGTAGCTCTGGGCCTCAGCATTCCACAATGTCACATGCAGGCTCCGAGCGCTAAAGAGGGAAGACCTGTTGCTTCCACCGGACTCCACCTCGAGGACGTTCCTGTCCTCATGACGTGCTCCTTTTGCTGCACGCGGGGAAAACGGAGGGTCACGCCGAGGCCCTCTTCCTCTTTTGCTCTGGTTCCTCAACACTCGTCTTGACGCGCATGAAGCCTTCACCCGATTGGTCGACGTATGTCAACGTGTAATTGACCTTGAGGGGCTCGAAAACGCTCCCCGCAAGCTCTCGGGGGCGTGAAATTGTTGTTGTTGAGTCTATTTTGGCTCAAACGCTGGGTGGTGTTTGAAGACTGGATCTACATCAGCTGCGGTGTGTTTAGCACGATCTTTGTCGGTTGCATCACGGTACACAGCCCCGCCCCCCCCCCCAAAGCACACACACACACACCCTCGGGTCTGAGCCTGAACATTCTGAGCCCAGAGCCGCCAGATCGTTATTAGATCTGGAGAAACGTAACCTTGGTTAAGAAGCTTTGAGATGTCTACTCTCCACCCGTCTGATGTCAGCCTTTTGGTCACCCAGTTCTGGAATGGAGGGGATTCCCGTTATGTCACCCCCCCCACCCCC
Source organism: Lagocephalus sceleratus (assembly GCA_911728415.1). NCBI lineage: Eukaryota > Metazoa > Chordata > Actinopteri > Tetraodontiformes > Tetraodontidae > Lagocephalus > Lagocephalus sceleratus. The sequence goes on along the minus strand of CAJVRN010000028.1, from coordinate 6,717,029 downwards.
GACCCCCAAATATCCAAAAAGCGAAGAGGAAGAATTAGCTGTCACGCAGGCAGATGGCAGCCCGACTCGGGGAGGAACGGTTGTCAGTGCGAGGGTCTTAGATCACCGCGCTGGGCTACGTCAGCGTAATGGAGTGCGTGACAGCCGATGATGAGCCATGGCACGGCGCCATATGGCCCCGAGTGATGAGCTCCTCTCCTGGCGCTCGCCACAAAGCACAATGGCGGGCTTTCATGGGCCCGAGACAAAAAGTGACACGATGGGACTGTCTCAGGGGGCTTCTGCGAACAAGACGTGGTCGCTAATGTCGGATGATGCACTGAGGGTGACGATATTGGTCATGAGCGGAGAGGAGAGCTAAAGGGTCCTCTTCAGTCCTCCTTGTCAGAACGCCGAGAGCTCCCCCTACAGGTCGGCGCTGGTAAAGTAGCAGGCTGCTCTCTGCCCATGTGACGAATAAGTCGGCTATTTTGGACGCCACAACTGGGTTGCGTGCACGAACTGTTCCTTCTTCCTTCTCCAGCTCGCCTGAAAAATTGTGAATCAAGTTCCTCCGGACTTCTTCTGGTGTGCGGCGGCGTGCGGAACACAGGAAAAAGCTCACGCGGTCGTCTGCAGAGTGTTAGGGCTGTCGGTATGTCAGTGAGGCAACGGTCACAGGAAGTTCAGTGGCGCAGGAACCCCCCTCTTCGCTTGTCTGTCGGACAGATTTAAGCCTCCGAGTTTGTTTCTCCGGCTCCTCGTTGTTTCTTCTTTTTACTGTCTGAGAAGACAGTTTTGCAAGCGGGGGCCACGATGCCGAAGCCCTCGGTGAACCCGTTCATCCTTCATCTAAGTCCCACTAAGAGGCCGCGTGCGCGTCTGACGGACCGCAGAGGCGTCACATGACCCAGCTGTCAGCAGGATCTATTTTGTGGTCGAGCCTGTAAAATTTGTTGATGCAGAGGCTCGTCAGCAAACGCAGTCACCCACCGAAACGTCCTCATTTAAGACTCCGTGCTGCAGGAGTCGGGCAGGGGCCTCTCCGGTGATGAACCCTTGAGAGACTGGTTTTGTATGTTGTACCCTGAAAGGGCAACAATAGGGGGCATTTTATCATGGTTTTTTTCCCTGAGAAAAGCACCATAAAGGTCAATGTTCCACATTCCACCCACTGGAAGGGAACCAGAGAGGGGACTTCCATTGTGTTTTGGCTCTTGATGACTAATCTCTCGCATTTTGTCTAAAGGAAAGGCCACCCTGGAGGTACTTTTTTTTTTTTATGGGTTCTCCTTTTGAGCTGGGATAAGCACCTTTTTTTTTTTTTAAACCAAGTTTTGTCCAACAGCGAGCCTTCCTCGTGGAAAAGGTCAAGGGCTGTTTGCACTAATATTTGTGTAAGGATCCGTGTACGCGTCCACTGTGGGCTTTTCGTAAATGGCACATCTTTGCCGCCTTGCTGTGTTTTTGTGAAGTATTCATGGGAAAGAAACGTTAGAAACGGAGCCGAAAGTGGGACGTGCTGCCAGGACGTCCTCATTTGTCTCATAAGGTCGTATAAGACAAACAGAGAGGCTCTGTGGGCTCCTGCTTTGATGTGGCCATGAGCACTTTATTAGTATTAAAACATTTGGGTGGATACTGACTCTGAAATGCCGTCAAATGGAGAAATTGCCCCCGCTGAAAATTCCATTCCTTTGGAGGTTAGGAACACAGTTCCGGGGGGGGGTGAAGTTTAGAGGGAAAGCAGACATATCTGACGATAGAGGAGAGGAAGAGGCGCTGATAAAAGAACAGACAAGTCTGCAAATCGAAGTCCCTCCTGCTCTGAGAAGATGAGCGGGAGGAAGGGTGCAGAGGTAACAAAGGCAAACTGAGAAGAAGCAGGAATGTTGAAAATTGATAAACCAGGGAGGAGGCTTATCATCCAACCAACGGCAGCAATGTTGAAATATAACGAAGAAGGAACTGACCATTGGAAAGCAGAAACTCTGTGCACGAAAACTAATGGAAAGGAGAAGAGATGCATTAATTCTAAAATTACCAGAAGGTATATTAAGCAGTCTAAAAAAAGGGGACTTTTTTTTTCTTCCAAACAGCAGTGCATCCATGCATTTCCACTAAATGGTCATATCCCAGGTCCCTGAAGTCAACGTTTTAGTCTGACTCATGCCAGAAACACCAGTTCTTCAGGGGACATAAATTCATTACTATGCTAAACTTTCCCTTATGGGACGAATAAAGCTTTCTCATCTAAAGAGCGAGCAGTCCTGACTTTTGCAGCAGACTGAGGGCTCCTCCTGGTGAGCGGTCAGCCCGCACCAGCATCGGCCGCAGACCGCGTCCCTGCGCCCGGGCTGCCCCCTGCAGGCCGCGAGCAGCACTGCAGCGGCGCCGCCGCTCAGCGGGCTGCAGTGCTGCGGAGCGACCGCCAGGAGGCGCGTCGGAGGCGCGTCGGCCGAAAGTAGGCCAGCCAATCCTGCAAACGCTGCCCCGAAGCCATGGTTTTCACCTTTTACTGTTTTTGCTCTTAGTCTGTATCGCTGGAGTGCAATAAGAACAGAGAGGTTTTAATAATGGATATAGAGTCAGTGGTTACGGCCTGTTATGTAACACGCGTACTGTGTGTGCATCTCATTGCTTTTATCTACAAATATCTGAACTCTGAGGCCTCACTCCTCTATATCCTCAGGAATGTCAAGCAATCTGTATCCCAGCTGTAATGTAGCAAACATGTCGTCTTATGCAAGCCAGGCTCATCACAGTGATGTATTTTAAACATCATCACGTGGATTAGAACACTCAAACCTCCTTTTTTCTTCTTTTTCTTTTTTTTTTTCCTTTCCTTTTCTTTTTTTTTTTTGTTTTGCTCCTCTTCAGATTTCTTTGCAGCGCGCATGCCGGCCTTGCCATCCCGCTCACAATCCGAACGAGATCGAATTCTAACGGCCTCTGCTGGGAAAAGTGGCTCGGAGCAGGTGGATGGCCTGAATCTGGGTGGGTGAGGTTGTAACGACTAAACCAGGACAGATTGGAAAACCACACCCAGCAGGGCCGGAGAGGAAAGTCAAGCGCTCCAGCAAATGTGAGAAACAGGTGTGCTCGCGCGCGTGTGCAAGAGATTTGATAGAGGAATGTGATACACCAATAATAAAATGTACATTTATTTGCCGTTTTGATAAGGTCATTGGTCTCGAAAGCGAGTTCCAGGTACGTTTTCCGGCCCTGACCGCATGCACACATTTGCTCCTATGCTATCAAAGCCCTCATTGTTTCCCCCCTTATCACTTTCCTCCGCTGTTTTTCCCCTTCCTGCGCTCCCTTACCTGCCCTTATCTGCTCTGCCTTTCATCTGGGCAGAGGCCTCCGAGGGCAAAGACAAAGAGAAAGCGGAGGAAGAGGAGCGGGAGGGGCGGCGACGAAGGGGGGGGGGCGCGAGGAGGGAGAGGAGGCCAGAATCGCCTTATCTGAGATGATACGCCGCATGTACACACACAGGGGCCCATTGTTCGCCGCCTTTTCGGCAGAGGCCCCTGTGATCAGCCTCGTGAACGTGTGGCGCTCCTTCTTTTCTCGGTCCTCCTTTCATCCCCCCGCCGCCGCCCTCTCCTCTCCATTCTTGCCCCCTTGTCTTCGTGCGCCAGCCGACAGGAGATTTCCACCCACCGTGGGGCCGATGGCTCCGGGGGGACTCGGTTGGATTTTCCCTGACAGGCTGTCTGTTCCAATGAGCAGCGGCCTGCGAGCGGTTGCCTGCGCGTGTTGGCAAAATATGAATCCCCGCGTAGCCAGACGCCAATCAAGAACTGGGAGGCTCGAAGAAAGGGGAAAAAGGTGCGCACACATCTGGGCCACATGATGGAACCGGGAGACTCTGCCAGAGACATTAGCCAAGCAGAAATATAGAGAAATGATGTGTAAACACGAGTCACTCCAACTCTTTAATCCTGGTGTTTACACTGGCCGGGCTCTCCGTCGGTGGCCGTCCCGCTGACCACACGGCTGCATGTGTGCAGCCAAAATCCCTCATTAAAACCCAATATGTATAATAGTAGCGTTCAAACTAATTGTCCATAATCGTAATCACGCAGCGACTTCGCTGTGAAACATCAGCAGCGTTCAATATTGTTGGGGTAATTAATAAAATTTCGCCGCATTAATGGATGATCGTAAATGTTTAATGCACATTTCATTGATCATTACGCGCATAAAGACAACACAAGCCCTGGAATCTGCACTGGTTTATGGAAGTCCTTGTAAATGTGCTAACAAAGGAACTCTGACTATAAACGATGAGTCTAAGGAAGGAGAGGCAGAAATGGAGGTGAGTCAAAGGGAGAATGACGCCCAGATCACCGACGATGCCACGTCCCCGCCTGGAAGGAGCGGTGGGAAGCGGGGGCGGGGGCGAGCCAGCTGGAGACGGCCTAGGCATCGCTGAGGTGGAGGGGGGGGCCCTGACACGCGCACATCCCGCTCCAACAGCTACCTCCGAACGAGTCCGCAGCGCCGCTCGACCCGCTGATGGGAGTGTAAATGTGTTGACAACCGGCCTCGCAGTCGCTCCGGCCCGCCCTTTACCGTCGGTGTATCTGGCGCGCCTCGCGGCTGACGCGCGTGCGACAGGACCGCCGCCTCAGGGACAGGTATGAGATTTGTCAATGGAAAAACAAAGGGCGCGACATCAAAAAGCGAAAAAATAAATCACCACGGAGGAAGGAAATGTTCCCTCACCTCAGCTCAAATCAAAGGTTTAGGAGAAGCCAAAGATCTTTAACTGTTTTTAAACGCTCAAGAATGGAGAAACGCTTAAAATCTGGCTCCAGGAGACCAGATCAGAGTACTAATTACTCAACTGGGAAAAAGTGTAAATCAAATGGTTTATGCTGATGGATATTAGCTGCAGGCGGAATTTTGCATACATTTTGAAATCAAGGTTTTCCCACAATGTTTTTCTTCAGTGGAATTGAAGGGGAATTTAAAAAAAAAAAAAAAAAAAAAAAGCTGTCGCTCAGCAACAAAACGTTTTCCCCCCCAAAACAAAAGAGAACATTATTGTTCCATGTCTGTCATAGATTTGATCTAAAAGCCAGCGGGCGGCCTAAAGCAACACGGGGTCGTCTGAGTCCCGAACAACATCCTGGCCATCGTTCCACCCTCTTTCGGGGAAATTCAATTTCACTTCGTCTAACTTTATAAATCCCAAATTCGTGCGGTTCCCCCTCACATTCGATGCGCCGTGGTCGAGCCAATGCAGCTCCGGTGTGGGGGTCTGGTCGGATCTGAACTCATCTAAAGAGCCACGCGCTAATAATAACTCATACGCAATATATTATAGCAGACAATAAAATATCACGCACAGAGGTCCAGACTCCAGACTGTGAACACAAACAGAAACTATGGACGATGACACACTCGCTCTGCCTGTTCCTGCGTATGAGCCTAACAACAATGCTAATCAGGCAAGCTTTGCTTATTTGAATTCATGTGTATCTTTATATGAAACACACAACGACATTCAAGACGCCGATAAGTCCTGTTTTTATTGTCCTTATTGACCTGCGTCTCTAACAGCTGCAATCTGGAATCGCTGGCTCCGACCTTGTCAGCGGGAAACCTGACGGTGCTGCGCTCAAGCGCTTCCCCTCCTGCCTGTCAATCAAAGGTTCCTCCAGAAAGCCTCTGCTCTTCTCATAACAGCCTGTGAAATCGCTTGGGGGGGCCTCCAAAACTCGGGGGTCGAAGGAGGGAGCGAGCCGTTTTTTTTTTGTTTTTTTTTAAAACCGTAGTAAATCCTCGTAGATTGACTTGTCGGATTACATTTGAGTTAGGATCGCCTGGACCTGACGTTAGTCCTGGCGGATGCGCGCGGCGCCTGCGGATCTGCTCCGTGGTGCGGATGGTCAGGTTTCAGCCACGGGCTGTCGGGAGGAGCGCCGGAGCCTGTGTGAATCCGACGGGCCGATTTTGTTTTGTTTGGTCGTCTGCGCCGCTACACGACATGTCGTTGTAGTTTCTTTAGTCCCGTGTTTTTAATCCTTTTGTTATTTTTCATTTGCGCAGGAATTTCCTGTCTGGATCTGCTTATCGCGCACCGACGCGACGCCCGGCCAAAGCGGCCCTCTCCCTCCCCGGAGCGGAGCGGGGGGCTCCCTCTGGGACGGCTCCAGCGTGGCCCCCGCGAGAGGCTGCCCGGCGCGAAACCGTAAACACTGAGCGGAGCGGATGCGCGCTGGCGCTGGCGGGGCACGCCGCCGCCGTCACGTGCGGCAGATGCGTGCACATCTGGCCCGGGTGAAGAATCAGGTGACACCGGCAGGCCGGGATCGACTGGGCGGGTTCGGATTGAGATTGTCAACCAGATGTGAGCCTTGGATAAGTCAAAAAAAAAGAAAAGTGGACCCTATAAAAGGAGCTGCTCCGCGTGTACGGTAAATATCGTGCGGCGAGATGGTTAAACCGCGAAGTCCAGCTTATTACCGTCACATTCTGAACTCTGAAAAGCTCTCAGCACAGCTCAAACCAGTAAGTGGTGACCAGGGCACCACTGGGAAGCTGCCTTTCTTTACGAGGTTTAGCGAGGATTCGTTTTCCAGGGCTGCTGTATCTGGAGAGGAAATCAGAAATGTGTTTAATGGTCACGTTTTTATTGGACATTAAAGTGCTTCCATGTGTGTGACAATTTAAGAGTAATTGGACGGTAAAAACTGCTGAGCCATCACGAGCTAGCATCGTTTCAGGGACCTGGATCCTTCGGAACTTTCAGGAAAAAGAAAGAAAAAGAAAAAAAGAAAAAAGGTAGCCGTGACGCTGAAAACAACGAACGCTTCAGCCGAAAAATCCAGAGACGACCAGTGTTTTGACATCCGCTTACCTCCGTTGCCATGAGCGCCGCTGCCCCCACCACCGCCCTTTCCCCAAGCATTCCCAAAGTCTATCGTGATGGACAGGAAACGGCACGGGAGGAATGCGCGGAAGGGGAGAAGGTCCGCGATGTCCGACGGCGGGTCGGCTGTCACGTTTGCCGGCAGTTCTTGACCCCTCTGACCGTGATGGCGCAACCTCTTTGACAGAATGGCCTTTGATCCTTTGATGGAAGGCTGAAAAATTAGATTAAGGTAGGATGGGGGGTTGGGGGGGGGGGTGTGTCAGGGAGTTTGGATCCTTTTGCAGATGTGGCGACATCATTTGCCGATGATAATCGGAGATGAGGCTGGAATCATTTCCAATGACGTCATTGGCACGGGCATCACCGCTGAAGCCGCGATCGTCCACTAGGGGGCGTCTCACACGTAAGACAGCGTTTTTGGGTTCGTCAAACGTTTTTTCGAGTCGTCAACTGGAACAACTTGAAGAGCTCAGTTATTTTTCATGACGTCACACCGAAGAGTCACGACTCCTCGTGTTTGATTCGTCTGATCCGCCTTCCTTTATTTATTTATTATTTGTTTCTATCCTCTCTGGGCCCACTGAACCCAAACCCTCTCAGATATTTCATCCCCTCACCTCTTTCTGTCACGTCTTCTCTACCTGTCTTTGACTGCGAGAGGAATGTGGCAGGAATCCTGACCGAAGGTTTTGGTGTGCTTAGCGGACAAATGCCGACGTTGCCATGGCGAGGCCCTCCGACAGAGACGGGCCCCTTAACATCGTCATTGTTCTCGGGGCGCGCGGTGCTAGCGCAGCAGTACGGGTTAGCACCGCCGCATTAACAAGGTACTTGGAAAGTATGTGCGAATGTATGCTGTGCACACCAGCACGCCGTTACCGGGGTGACCGCAAAATGTTTTGCGCGCCCGTGTGTTTCGGTAGAAGGGTCTCCGTTTGAGATGATGTCATCCTGATGTTTGACCCTACGACCTCTGACCCAAACAATAGGGAACCTCTTCTTTGGCGTCTGGACCACATGGCGCTAAAGGCAGTAAAGCACGGAAGTCCTGTTTAACCTTTTGACCGGCTGTATAGACAGGCAGACACGGAGCTGGGTGATGTCATTGTACCAGGTGAGGCTCCGCGCAGCGTCGGGCGCGTGCGCGTTTGCACGTGTCTGCATAATTGGACTGGGATTAAAAAGAGAGTGCTGGACTGTGGGAGGTCAAAGGCTTAATCCCGGGTTGGGTTTCCATCGAGGTTTAACCAGGCAAATGTTTCAGCATGTCAGTATAGTAACGATGAAGCTACAGTCAGACGTGTCTCATGGGGATTAAACCGCTTTAATCTCTTGGAATGTACATTAAAATGTATCATTCTAACGGCTGTGCTGCATCAAAACTCGCCATGCTCTCTACTTTAGAGCTGCCCTTAAAGCCCTCGCAGGCGTTTTTTGGTGTTCAGGTGAGGAAATGCCAGAAGGTCCGCGTCTGGAAAATGACTTCAGTGACCTCGACAGCATTTAAACCAGAGCAGGGGCAGCTAAAGTGGTGCAAAGTGACAAGAGACTGCACTGTGCTGCCCCAGGGCCATATTTGAGAAGAGCCTTCCCGTAGAAGAACTGGCTCAAACACTAGTGAAGACAAGGCAGGAGGCGGGGCTTAGCCCTTTCCTGTGGCCAGGCCTCATCTTCATCTTTAAGAATTTTTCTCTTTTTTTTGCATCTCATTAGCTTCATCAAAGTGCATTTTTCTGAGTTTATTGTTTAGCTTAATTCTGCTTCAGTGTGCTTCATACGTTTAACCCAGGGTTTGAACTCTAGCTCCGCCCCTTCCCAGAAACTGCACTGACCGAAGGGCAACTGTCCACACACTGAAATGCAGCATGCCAGCTCACACACCCACACACACACACACAAACACACACACACACCAGAAAGGGGCGGATAGAGAATGCCGCTTCTTGTATTCTTTTTGAGCCATGTTGATGAATCTCGTGACAAAGTGCTAAAGTTGGCGCCGCTGAGGCAGCGGCTGTCCAAGGTAAATCTGAAACTGCTGGCCGAGCAGCCCCGCGTGTTTATTTTGATCGCCCTATCTGGATACGGCTCCGTGCGAGACGTGCATATTTGTGTGAGCAGAGCTCACACGTGCGCGCACGCACATGGATGTTTGCATAAAAGAGCGCATACAAAGCCATGCGGAGTCTATGGCAACAGGTTTTTGCGCAGGGCTCCTACTTGAATTCGTCCCGTAAGAGGAGGGCCTCACACACCCCGGTGACCCCTTTCTTATAGAGTTACCTGGATACCAGGTTGCTGTTTACCTAACACGGCTGCTCCTCTTCTATGTGCTTCTGTCCACTCCTGATTCTGCACTCTGATTGGTTAATATACTTGCGTCTGGTTGCATCTTTACTGTTTACCGTACATTATCGTGCAGAAGTTAGCATTGGTGCTACAAATGATTTTCCATTTTTATGTAATTACCATTGCCACAATAGCATCGATGAGCTGGGACAGCAACTGTCCAGTTGAATGCAATAAAAGTGTTTTTGAAGCCTTGTGTGATTCCAGGGTGCCTTCACACCGCACCACTTCAAAAGGACCAACCACGGGCGGATAGTCACAGTCAAAAGCTCGCCATACCCTGTTGCACAACTTGTCCACCTGGATCGGTCCACTTGCAAGTGAACCCCGGTGTGGCGAATGCTCAACTCTCCAGTGAATCAAGGAGAGGAACTGAACCAAAAAAACAGCACAAATCTGAATAAGCAGCTAACCAGAGGTTTAAAAAAGGAGGTGCAGGGCTGATTAACAGATGGTCGGACTGATTATATTGCATTTAATCATCAGCTGGTGCAGAGTGGTATCCCATTTTCAAGCCTGCCCAATGGATATTCCCACTTTTCTTCCTCCTCGCGCTTCTTTTCTTCCTCGACGGTGCTCGTTTCAGGCACCGCCACAGTCCTGCAGCTGCTGTAGCCGTGCGACCCTGTTGCGGCAGTTTGGGCCGCTTTCAAAAGTACAGTGAGAAAGTGAGGCAGACCAAATGAGGGTGTGAACTTCTTTGGGCCCCTGGACTCTCCTGGTGGGAAAGCTCCTTCAGTTGGATCAGCACGGAGAATTTTGGGACCATTGTTGGACCAGTAGCTCACAGTGTATCTCCAAGTTTCCTGTTATGGTTCAAAACCAGAACAGGTTGACTGGGGAGTGGTGTTTAAACAAAGATGGAGGGATGGAAAAAAGATTATTGGATTATTAATTATTGTTATTTCTTAGCAAAGCCAAGGAGAATCGATTTCTGGCTTGACTTTGCCAAAACGAAGATGAAGCGTCAGGTTCCCTGTGTGATTTCCCTGTGCAGCCGTGCATCTGACGCTCATCTGTGCTTGGGTTCATCTAAACTGGTTCCCATAATCCGTCCTGCAACGATGGCGGCGAGATCGGGCTGTCTGGCCAGCGTGCAAAAACCAGCCAAACCGCCGTGGTGTCAAACGGACATACCTACCTGCGCCGTACGTTGCTATTTTTACCCCCCCCACCAACGCACACACACACGCACGCACGCACACACACTTCAAACAGAGTCACCTCACCTGCTACACATTCCACACCAACGAGCGAGCACTTTGAAAGTGGCGCCACGCTGCCTCCGCGAGGGCTGGGAAACCTGCGCGGACCTCGCTGCGGCCCTCCTTCGCCATCTGCGCCGTCTGAAGCGGCTCTGGCAGCCGGCTGCTGAATGCCCTGCACCAAATCAAAGAGCGCGGTGACGCCGCAGTTTTCCGGACTCCGAGTCAAAACAAGGGAGCGCAGCGGGCTGAAGAACTGAGGGAGAGCGCACGCCTGACTGTCTAACATTAAACAGGCCTCAGGGATGCTGGAATTTATTAAAAACAGGTTCAATTTGTAGCCTAATGATTTCGGTTAACTCTGCATATATTTCTCGAGTTGCGTTCGGCTTTTCGACCGCGATGTGACGGTTGACGTTTCCTCGCTCGCCTTGGGCTTCAGTGATTGCTCGTGCGGGTGATCACGTGCGTGCCTTGGCTTCATTGAACCCATCGCTCCTTTTCCAGGTCATTGTGTGAAACAGATTTAGGGCATGTCAGTCCCGTCTTGTTCAGATTGATCATCCTCATGATGGAAACTGCTTTTGTCACTTTCTTTTGTGACATTACCTCACTTCTTCCCAGGGAGAAACCGTAACGTCGCTCCTTCTAAGACGGAGGACTGATTCCTCAAAAGTCTCAAGTTTAAACTCGGTTGGTGGATAATCATCTACATTCGCTGGAGATTCGAAAGCGCAGCAGCTGTGTTGTTTCCTGAGCGAGGCGCGGCTGGTTTGCATCTGCGCTCAGGGACGACATTTGGTTGCCTCAACGAATATGTTTGCAGTTTCTTCTCCACCTTCACTCCTCTTCCATTCAACAGATCACAGACTCAGCACAGGTGGATTCGCCGTCTCAAAAAAAAGAAAGCTATTTCCAAAAGACGGAGCACGTGCTGCGTTATCTATAACGGCAGTTCGGGGACGCAAACAGAAACACAAGTCCAAGACGGACTCTGCATTGATCACAAATGTGCAAAGGAATTTAAGGAATGGGGCCCAGATGAGACACTAGAGGAAGGCCGATATGCGAAAAACTATAACATACAAACAAAGAAGCGGATCAATATGAAGATAAAGATAATGGATGCTAATTTTTACATCCAGTCTGGCATCCAACTGAGCAACACAGTTACGTAATAGATCAGAGCCACGCCACACTGCTTTATCTCTATTATATAAGGTTCTATTTACATTCAACAGCTGGAACAAATCACATTGCTTTCTCAGTTGCACCAACCTAAACAGCCTGTAAGCTTCACTGGAGTGTAAATTGCTGCCATACTATCAGAGCAGTGACCCGACGAGACCAGTCCAGGGAATTAGCAACGACCCTCACGCACAAAGTGATCAAAGAGGAAAACCAGCGTTTGGACCGTATGTGTACCACCAGCCCGAGATGGGAATTACCGCGTAATCCTGTGTCTGGATTAAGAGTTTATGATACATTAGGTCACACTCTGCTCTAAATATTGCAGCTGCTCCAGGAGACGCTTGGTATAATCTTCACGTGCACGGACAGAGCGTCGTTGTTTCGAGATCGGTCGGTCCGTTGCTGTAAAGGTCAAAAACGTGCCGGTTGCAAATAAAAATGTAGGATTTGGTCTTAGTCGGTCTAGAGTGTGTCTCGTTGCTTTACAGAAACCCAGAGCCTGACCCTCGAGCCATAGACAAGGGTATTTACCAGGAGGAAACCTACAGCAGGACCCTATGAGGGGATCTTCCTGATGATGGTCAATGAGGAGGAGCAGCAAACCAACAGGGGGAGTATTTAGATGAGTAAATATTGTACTCAAAACCTTAATCCGATCAATGAATCCCCAACTGGAAGGAATTCTGCCTGTTGCCAGAATCCTGTTCAACAAGTAAGTGCGCGAGGGCCGCGGAACAAAACACCCGACAGCTCCCATTTGGAGCGGCAACCTTTCCCCTCCTCGAACCTCGGGACTCGTTTTCCTCTCAGTTCCATTGTCAGATTGGACCCTGATAGCTGCTCGTGTTTCACGCACCGCTGACAGTTAGCAGCACCGAGCTCCTTTAAAAAGCTCTAATAAAGTGGAGGCAGCAGGTTTTGATTTTGAGGCCTCTATTAAAACTTTGGCGTCAAGTGTGTTTACATGATTGGGTCTTGGGTTACTCACCGGTCTTTGAGGAGCATCTTTGCTTTTTTGAAATATGTTTTGTTTAAATAGAATAATATTTACATATGATAGACATACATATATTGTATTTCAAGTTTAGCATTCTTGTTGAATAATTTACCGCTTTGTTATATATAATTATTTTGTCAAAATTGGGATAATTTGCAACGTTGGTACATAAATGGCTTCTAAAGACCTCAGCACATAAATCTTTAGAAGAGAAACTTCTGAGGCCCCAAATTCCGTATTTCACTGTTATAAATTTTCTTTTTTTAAAACACATAAATTGGGAATGGAGTAAAACTCAATAACCATAAAACCGTAGGTATTTAAAATGATCAGTTATGATATAAGTGTATGACACATGTTAGGCCATAAATCTAATTTCAGGACAGGAAATTCTCCTTTTCCCAGAAGTTTACCATCGAGCCTTATTAACAGACTATAAAGCAACGCATTCACGTCAGCAGGTTGTTTCTTTGACGTCACTTCATATCGCTCTGATTGGGCTGCAATCATTCATGCCAGAGCGAGACGATGACTAACGGTGTATCAAATCAGGCCCAACCGTTGCGGCCAGCATCCGGTTACCTGAGCCTGTTCGGCTACGTATCTCATGGCGGGTTGTTTTCCCTGTCTCCTTCCAACATGTGGTTGCGTTCATGTGTCAGCGTGCTTTTGTGCTCAGCGTTTGACGTCTGTCGGCTGTTATGTCTCGCGCTGGAGTGTTTCAGCTGTGTTTTCCAACATGCGTTATGCAATACCATGTGCCTGGGTCAGGATGTGCTCACATGTGTCGTCCCCAGCCTTCACCTTCTTCTGTTTTTCTTTTTTTTTTCCCCCTCCCTCCTTTTTTTGTCCTATTGTGAGTGCAGCTTGAGCTCATTGTGTTTCGTTAACACTTGTCCCCTCTGTCACCCGCCAACCTTCCACGTCAGGGAACAGTTAGTACGCCGCACGTACAGTAATGGGCCCGTGTTCCCAAAAGCAAGAGGGGTCTCGTGCTTGTTACTGTTGGGGGGGGCACAGTCACCCCAGAGTAAGAAGGTTCTGGGTTCAATTTCAACCTTTCTACGCGGAGTTTGCATGATCTTCCCATGTCTGTGTGTTTCTCTCCTCCAACAGTCCCAAAACATTCATGGATGGTTGGTTGGATGGATGGATGGCTAGTTGGATGGATGGATTGGTGTTTGGTTGGATGGATGATGATGGAGTATTGTTCTTTTAAGTATTTTCTGCTGTTTTCCATCTGTTCTTTGTCTGCATTATTTGAAACTCTTCCAACATACTTTTATACGTTGGAGCCATCCAACTCTAAAAATGCACTCCTATTTAAGGACATGTGCTATTATTATTATATTATCTATCTATCTATCTATCTTGCTCATGCACTCTTTATGTGCACGTTGGGCTATTAATCACAGTGGCTGATATACCGTCATCAGACACTGCAGACATATTTGGGTTATCTGCTGCAGACTGTACACATGCTTCTCACGAAGCTGACTTAATTTATTATTCCTGATCTTTCTATACATCCATCCCTGCTTTTATGTAAAGGAAAGTCTTTCTATAAAAGGACAGGTTCACCTCGCAGAGCGCCGGGGGAATGCTGCCTTGCCGAGCATCTCCGCGTGCATATCTCATTTCTCAAAATGAGAAAAAAATACTTTCAAACGGCCACTAAGATGTTTTTATGTGAAATGATCTAAGTGATAAAAGTAGATTTGATTTATATTTGTGGCTCTACTGTTCCCAATAACACTAAAAGCAGCCATTTAAGGCTCTTATAATGGATTTACCTCGACGTCGACATGGTGGATGCCGTGTTTTACTTTCAACTGCACTACATGCTCATTTCAAATGATGCACATCAGAAACGTGGAGGAAGTCCAGAGCACAGCAGGAGTTGGACAGTTCTCGGCGGCTGACGGTCTATATATAAAGTTTTAATGGAATAGAAGTGAAAAAAAAAATGGCTCGTACATGCCATCCTGTTAAAATTCCTCAGAATTACAGAATGTAAATCATTGTAAATAGTTTAACAGGCTCTGTCCAGCTCGCCTTAAAAGCCAGGAGAGGTTTTTCTAGCTTTTATAAATGTAAACATTTTTGGACGAACTGAAAATTTGCAACTGCAACCAGGATACTGCAGGACTGTGAGAATACTTGTTCATTCAATGAAATAACTAAAAGGCCAAACACACGGGTGTTCAATGGCACTAATGTAAAGGAACATTGTTTTATTCTGAATTTATTTCCATTTTGGGGTGGAAAACCCCTCGTTATGTGTAAATGTTATCATTGACATCGTACTCCCGCTGCGTTGGCCAAAGTAACTCTTTCCATCCGTTACTGTTTGTTCTTCCACAGTCATGACCGGTTCACAGGCAGCTAATGGCAACCTTAATCCTATATTCCACTTCCCAACAACTATCTTCATTGTAGCGGGGGTTGTCCACCAGTGGATCGATGTCGCGCACCACTGATGTGGGACGGGAAATGGAAGGAATATTTCCCATAGATGCGTCCAGACCGTGCAGGTGTGACGCACCTGTCCTCGGAGACATTCCTCCCCGCAGCCTCCGGTCCCGCTGACGCACCGAAATGTCATTCCACAGGAGGGGGCAGGGGGGGGTGGGGGCGAGGTGATGAGGAAGGGTCTGGGGCTTTCCCATCTTTGAGAAAATCCCATTTCCATGACAACAATGAAAACACCAAGTGATTTCTATGAAATCCTCACGAAACCAGTAACAGCTACTGGATGCCACCCCCCCCTCCCCACTTTCCAGATTTGACCCCCTTTCCCGTGTTTATTATTACTGGACGAGGCACGCTGGTGTGGTGAATTCCAGTATTCCGTAGGAGGATAACTGGTTGTGATTATGGTTGCCATGGCAACCTGGGGCCCGGAGTGTTTGCTCTGCACACAGCTGTGTGATGTGGACGGGCTGGCGAGGGTTGATGCGCACGAACTGGGCCTTCAGGTACGAGAGCGTGACGCCACGTGATGACACGTAACCACGCGTGCGCAATGACGTGCGCGCCGAACTCGCTCCATACCGGGAATCTGTAACACCGAGCTCATCACTTTGTAGAAACTTCATCCAGTAAACCAATTTATGGTTTTCTGCTGATGTACATCTGGCAAGCGAGTCGCTAATGGCTTTAAAATGTGCCGTCTCTGGCTGAGGGAGGCAGATTGGAGAGGGGCGAGGGGAAAAACGTGGAAGAGCGCGAGGCAATCGTGATTTATGGTTGCACTTCTCACCAAATTTCAGCCCAGGTTTTTCAGGCGCTCTCGAGCCTCAGAGCGGGGAGACGCGGGGCCCGTCCAGAAAGCTCTGACATCACCGCTTTCCTCGCGGAGAAGCCAGGAGGATCGGAAGGTTTCGAAAAATGTGGCGCGCGCCAGTCATCGCGGTGGGGGGAGACGTTTGAAGTCAAGTGGGGCAAAGCGGCACTGGCGCGCCTCAAATGGAGGGTGATAGAGCGAAGCTGCGGGCCAGCCCCGGCCCGGGGACGGCGCACCATCACGTGTTTAATGTGTTGAGAAGGTTTTATTATCTGTGTAATTCTCTTTCATGACTCTGACTTTCTTTAAACATACAGCTAACGTTGAACCGCCGCGTCCCCTCACATGTGGAGCCAACTGTTTTTTTTTTTTTCGTTCAAGCTCGTCCAACGTGGACGCCGTCAGCTGGCTTTTGGGAAGAACGAGACCAAAGCTTTCAGTCATAAATAAACTACAACTACACTTGCGCTTGCATAAGAGTTACACACAATTTGAAAGAACAGATCTGAGCAACCAGATCCATTTCTACCAAAGTGGCCTTGTTGTCTGGGGCCCAATGCAAAGAATTCTGGGAAAAGTGATTTGGGGTCATGACACGTGGACAAAAAGTCAAAGGTCCTCAATTCTCTGTCAGCCTTATGTGATTTTTACATTTATATGACCATCATGTCCGTTGGAAAGGGGTCATATTCATAAATCATCACCAAGTAAAGAAGAATGGGGGCGGGGTTACCCAGATGCTCTTTCAGACAGGCCTAATTGACGTGCTTATCTGACAGTGCCCAGTTTAGATCCCTTGCTTTGAACACTCTCGGCTACCGTGAAACAACGATACGGATAGGTGACGGCTGTTTGTCGCCATTGACTCCAGACGAATGGATCATTGAAAAGCAGTTCGGTTGCTGTTCTTTTCAGATGCGGTGCTCCATTTACAAAAAATGTAGCGGCTGGGAGCATGACAGGGACTCACCAGGTGGTGGTGGTGTGTGTGTGTGTGTGTGTGTGTGTGTGTGTGTGTGTGTGTGTGTGTGTGTGTGTGTGTGTGTGTGGGTGTGTGTGGGAGGGGGGGTGCAGGACTGGTCACTAACCTATTAACCGTTGCGTTTACGAGAAAAGAAACCCTGACACATTACCCATCGGCCACATCATGGTGACCTCTTGGCCTCGGAGGGATTATATCACCGCGCTGCTGCCCGGTGCTGTTCTGGAAAAGAGATGTGGGAATGTCCAGACTCCGAGTTACCGCAGCCGGATTGAGGGAATTGACTAATTGGCAGGGGTTTTAGCAGATTATTCATATTCTATGCCAACAAGTAAAGTCAGAGTTCCATGTAAAACCTCCCGGATTTTGAAAAAGTAGTAAAAGCAAAACAGAAACTGCAACAACACTCATGATTTCCAGCCACTACAAAAACATCACACAGCATTTAGTATTTGTGACGTCTCATCATATGGTTACTGATGAATCTAATCTCAGCTTTGCGACTCTATCCGCCTCGTAGCAGGAGTTACTTTGGTGGTCCAGCATCTTTCCTCCCAAATCCCATTCTGTGGTTACACAATCTCAAACAAAGCTGCCAAATGATGTTCCTCATTTCGGGTTGAAATCTTCTGGTCATGTTCTGTTGACGTGCAAACCCTCGGTGGCTGCTGCACCCCACATTTAGCTTAGGAGTGGGGGGGGGGGAGTGGTGGTGGTGTTTCAACGGCCTGTATGTCATTAACGTGTCGCCACTCAGCCCCACAAAGCCACTAATAGCAGGCTCCTGAGGGAGACGGCCTTCCATGGTGGGGGATCTGTGGTCGCCGCGGCCCCTGAGGATCCCCACGGAGGAAACCAAAAGGCCACAGGTAGAGACACGCTCGGCCGTGATAAGAGACCCTTTCGCATGCACTTATGTGCGCTTCCACTGGAATTACAGACCTCGCATCTGCGCTGGATCAGCCGTCTGTATCTATGGTGATGGGCTCTGGTTGTGGTGCCGGGCAACAGAGGAGGGGCCCGATGGAGCCGGCCCAACTGGGCATGTATCGTCAGTCAGTGGGCACGTGCCCAGTCTGTAAACATATAATCCACCAGTCTTATATGTTTCCTTTTGACAGCAACTACTTTTTTTTTTTTTTAAGTCTCTGCGTGCGATGCCTCGTAATTGTCTTTAATAATCTGTAATAAAGTGTTTGTTGGTCTTCTTTGCTGGTGTTTTCAATTTCCCTCTTTCTCTTTTTCAAGCCACCTAATCAATGCAGGTTGTGGCCCAGTGAAAACCAGGATTTGTGCTTTCCAACAGGATGTCGCTGCAAAGTGCTCGAGGAACCTCGAATTTAGGTTATTGTCCAAAAAAAATACTCTTATTGTTAAATACGAGCCTTCATTGCAGTCATTGCGTAACAACGTATCATCTGCGGAGCTGGTTGGAGTTTTAGTGAGGAGGATGGGACTCAGGATGTTTGAGGTGCGGTTGAGGATTAAAACCAGCTGAACGGGTTTGAACTGCGTCCACGTTTCTCTCGGCCAACGCTGCAAGTCGTCAGCGTGGCCCCCGCTCCCCTTCGTTTTTCCCCCTCCTGTCGTCCAGCAAAGGCTCCACAACATAGATATGATTATGTACCTTGGCAGAAGCCTGGACCCCGCATACATCGCTGTGTTTATGAGACCGCGTGCATGCGAGCATCACAGCGCGTCCTACTTTTTAGGACCGACGGGTGGAACATCTGACCGTAGATGTATCTTTTTTTTTTTTTTTTTTTCCAGAGGAAAAGAAACAAAAGGGAACGCTGCGAGGCCCGCGAGAGTGCTTTGTCCTCTAAATGGACTCCACCTCTGCAGGTAGACCCAGCTGTGCATCCGTGACCTATTTCTTCCATTTTTACAACCCTGACAGTAACCTCTCACAGCCAGGCCAGCTGTTATCTTTTTACCAGTTAAGATAGGCTGGGCTTTTTCACTAAAACCTAATAATCCAGGTCTCCACCCCCCTCCTCTCCCCCCTCTCCCTTCATAACCTCTTTTCCTCTATCCAGGTAAATATTTTGCAGCCAGACGGAGAAGCGAAGTCTTTGTTTTTTCCAGGGCTTCGTTCAAGACGACAGCTGCAGCCACTCAGGCTCAGCAACAGAAATGGCCTCATATCTGCAGCTCTGTATAAGTGGGATTTAAGGGGCAAGTCCCCCAAAAGGAGGGAATATCAAAACTAAGTCTTAGCTTCATAATTGGAACCTGCTGTGGACATTTAGAGGCGCTCTCATTAAAAAGTAAATGGGCTTGTTTCACTAAAGTAATATATTTTCTCCTCCAAATCCTCCACAAATCCAGGATCTTCATGCTATAAATATGTCAGATTAGACCACCAGGCTGACGGGACTCCGGCCTCTCGCTGCCTCGTCGGTGACCGCCGCTCCGACGCGACGTGTCTCAGCGTGTCACGGGGCGATCCGATCGCGAGCGTTTTGTCTTCACCTTGTCTTGACATGCATCTGTATGTCTGCTGTGACCACTTGTGCACACATAGCAGCAGGCTGACGGTGAACTAGCGCCAAGGTCACTACTGCGGACACAAAATCCAACATTAAGAACACTTTCACCATCCTCAAGGGATCCCACACCCCTGCCTGGCCAAAAAGATGGATTAATGACGCCGTCTGACACGTTTCTCCTTTTCTTTCTGTTCAATACACAAGAATTAATCACACTGTTGAGAAGTTAATAAAAAAATAATAATCCAACTTCATGAGTAAGATGCCTATCGCATCCCAATAACGTCATCTTTTTTTCCACGCAGCCAGTGGTTGGGTTAATCACAACTCATTTTTTTATCGTCTGCTGTCAAAGAACTATCGTGTGATTGGTCAGAAATCTAGATTGGACGAGGTTACCAAAGAAACTTGGTGAGAGGTACGTAGGAAGATCCATTAACTGGTAATCATTAGCGGGAAGAAGTTGCCCAAATGTGCGGAGGAGACGTCTGGCCCCGTGCGCAAAGACTGCGAAGCGGTGAAGTGCGCACGCGTTCCTGGGAAAACCAACAAACGTTGCTGGCGTTCTCATGTGTTCCACAAAGAAACCAATGGCGCCTCAGCTATCGCGGACAAGCCCGTTCTCACATCTTTTGTGTTCCTGCTACCAAAGGTTTGCGGTCCAGACCTCCTCCAAGTGCGGTTTCTGTGAACAGGACTCAAGATCAGAGCACTGACCGCTTGCGATGGCGCGTGTAAAGACCCGATGAGAACAGCCCTGGTGCTTCCTGCATTCACTGGAACCACATGGTGGTAGGTTTGGCAGTGGTTTTAAGTCTCCCAACCGGTCGGCGAAGCCACGGCGGCAGCAGCTCTCAGACACGATTGAGCATCGTGCAGGACGGGAAAGACGGATAGGAATTAGCGCCCGGATGCAAAGTTCAACTGGAAAATGTTCTATCATCTGACTCACAAACAAACTCTAAAACAAACCTTAATTTGTGTTTACACACACACGCTCACACACACACACACACAAAATGTAGGTCAAACCAGGAATTAGTGCTTGACTGAGTGCTGTCCACTCCATCGACTCCGGTGTCCCCGAATGGTGGAAATGTCACAACACAGAACTCCAGTCTGCAGATTGATGGGACCTGGATGGGGGTTTTCTGCTGATGACCCGTCATTTGCCTTCCTGCTGTTTACACGCCGGCGACAACGTGCAGTTTTCAACTGACCCAAAAAAAGACGCAAATTGGAGACTGTGGGTGTCCCCGCAACAGTGCGCTGACGAGACGGTTTTCCAGTCATCAGTCAGCTCCTCAAACCTTTGTTTTACTTTGTTTGGAATGAATTTGACATCAGCAAGTGGGCGCTCAGTTACGTCTCCCACGGATCCCAACCTACTGGCTCTGACCTCTTTGTCAGCGGCAGTGATCTGATTCTTTTACTGGATTAAAATGTATCCAAATGTTAACACTTAACACGAGTATCCCTGCCCACATGTCTACGTAAACCTCGTAGCTCTGATATATTCTGTTTTGTATGATACAGTTTTCATTGGCACGGTGGGGCGGCGATGACAGCAAGAAGGTTTTGGGTTTGAATGCCCCGGAGGCCCGGTGGCTTTTCTGTGTGGCAGTGTTATGTGCTCTTTATTGGGTGGATGTTGCAGTTTTGCACCATTTTTTGCACCACGGTAACTGCAAAAAGTTCATCTGAGGCAAAAGAAATGGTTTGAGTTATTGCTGCTGTGTAATGAAAACGCAACCAAATTGGAGCAGGGCTTCGTTACGATGCCTCATTTACACATGCGTGCCACAAAAAAAAAAAAACACACACACACACACAAACCAAGTTAAAAACACACAATCATTCACAAATAATCTGCATGTGTTAACTGTTGTCGGAGTGCACGTGAACGGCATACTGCAACCAGCAATAACAGCTGTGTTGTCTCCGAAAGGGAAGGACAGGGAGGGTGGGAAGAAGAGTGATTCCAGGATTCCATGAATTCTCCAGCAGAAACATTGAAAACATACCACATCCTCAGCAGAAATAAAAGCATGCAGGAGGCGATGTCAGCAGTCAGGTTGTGTTAATAGATGCACCGTTTAGTACACCGCCTCCGCTCGTGCTCTTTTGAGCCCGTGCACCCAGAATGTGTCAGTTAATATTCGGTGCTGCAGCGTACGCTAAAGTTTGCGTGGCTAACCTTAAGGTTAGTCGCCCGTGCCAACTTTGCTCCTTTGCCACAAATCAAATCAAGCTGTTCGTGTTTTGGTCCTTTGCTCCGTTTTCAAACACCGATCATCTCGTAGAAGGACAAGCACGCTGCTATAAGTTTAAAAAAAGAAAGAAAAAAAAAGCAACCAAACAAACAAAGCCTGCAGAGGATTCCTTCACCCTGTGCAGATGCTATAGCGTCCCCCCGTCGGTGCCAAGGAGCGAGGCCAAACTGTACAGACGTGAAGCGGCTGGAATCATGACACATGCAGGCCGCCAGTGTCGAACATTGTGTGCCTCACCCTGGGGAAGCCTCTCTCTTTCACTCTCTCACTGTCTCTCTCAGTCTCTCTGTCTCTTGCTGTGTCTCTGTCTCTCTGTCTCTGTGTCTCTGTCTCTCTATTTCTCTCTTTGCCTCTTTCTGTCTCTCTGTCTCTCTCTGTGTCTCTGACTCTGTCTCTCTCTGTCTCACTGTCTCACTGTCTCTCTCTCTCTGTCTCTCTGTTTCTCTGTCTGTGCCTCTGTATCTCTATTTCTCTCTATATCTGTCTGTCTCTCTTTGACTCTCTGTGTGTCTCTCTGTCTCTCTCTCTGTCTCTCTGTCTCCCTCTCTCCCTTCATGTCTTATGTAACGTGCCTGGTCATTGATCACTGGAGAGGCGCTATAAGGCAGTTTTTAGCCTTATGTAACACATAAGTGCAGAGGAACATCACATCTTAATGGCGTCTCTGACACCTCGTATTTCTCACTTTGAAGTCTCTGGGCAGCACACATGCAGAAGGTGGACATACAGTGTTACATGTCAGACTTGGGCAGAGCTCCGCACTTCAGCGGGCGCACTGATGAGGAAACGGCTCGCTAAACCTGACGGGACCTGCACTGATAATAACGCAGTAAGGGCCTCTTTTTTTGTGGTGATAAAAAACAAAAATGTGAATATCTGCACCGTCAAACATTGAACCTGCTGCTGCATCTGAATGTTCACTCGCCTTTGACGTGAAACGTTTCAAACATCATCTGAATGACGGGGAGAACGCTATTGCTGATGGCACTGGATGTGTCTGCATTAAAATTGGTTTTCCAGTTGCCGTGGAAACAGCGGCTAAACATCCTTCATCCCAGGCCCATCACTTCCAGGAAGGAGACCCTGTTAAGCAGCAGGATAATTTAATGGCAGAAACCTGCGCCGTTTAGCCAAACATCCTTGATATAATGTCCATAATGTCATTACATGAATCTGAAACATTCATTGCTCTTTTTATGTCTTTATTCTGGAGTACAATCTAATTTGGAAAGAGTGAAATAGTTGCCCTTACATGTTGCAGCCAGTTTTCATGCTGGTTTCTTGAGTGCGGCAATCCAGTTCTGATGCGTTCTTCCTCTGAACTACTCATTCTCCCTTTCATCTCCAGTTCTTAAAAGATTACAGATACTTTTTTTTTTTTTTTTGTGTTTCACTCCATTTATTTTGGAAATTGGGACAGACTTACTGAGCTGTTGGCCATGTAATCGCACCAGAATCCAGGATTTCGCTGCCAAACGTGGTTTGGTTCAGACAACCCAAGAACTTTGGTTAACTTTGGGAAAATATTTTCCATTTCAGTCAGAAAATCCAACTTTACAGGAAAAATCCACAGTTGTCATCACTATAATCTTTACAGTTAGTTTACATAAAATATTCTGGATTGAATCTAGAGATATAACTGCCCTTGTAGACACACCTACTACATTCCACCACCAGTGCCACAGGCCCAGTGGTGGAGAGTTCCAGTCCACCTGTAAAATCAAACCCACCGAGCCGACTCAGACGCTGAGTGAGTTATCAAGCCCATCCAGCACTCTGCCACGGCTGGCTTCAAGGCCTTAAATCACTTCCAGCATGAAGAGCAGACCCAATGTTGCTCCGGCTGCACCCGGGGAACCTGGAGTGGGTGTGCACGTATGGAGTGGGTGTGCAGGATGACCACCCAGCAGCTCCGATCCCTGGATCATTATATCAGCAGCTTCATCAGGCACAGATGAGCAAATTGCGTTAACAAGTGTGTGAATGTGTGTATCACATGCTGCTGTGTGGCAATCATTACAGTCTCTAATTAGTGAGAATCCAGGCTGAATTGATTTTTTTGGGGGTCTGCTTTAATTCTGTGTTATTGGTTGGATAGTGCAAGTTTTTTTTCCTCTTGAGACACACTGAGATCTTTTGTCTTTTCTAGAAGATAATGTGACATGCTGAAATACCTCGGATCCAGGAAAGTAGCTAACTTTGAGTTGGAATACTAAAGTTATTATAGATGGAAGAAATTGCTTGTTCATCTCAGCTCATCTGTGATTAAAAGACATATTTATGTGTGTATGCGTGCATATGTGTGTGTGTGCGTGCGTGTGTGTGTGTGTGTGTGTGAAAATGATTCACTGTACAAACTGTACATAATGTTCTTGGAATGGTCTGCTCTGTAGATCACGTGGCTCCAGTCAATGCTTTATGACCTGCTTCTGAGACACTCCCATCACACACACACACACACACACACACACACACACACACACACACAAGTCGGTGTGTGTGTGTAGATTATAAAAGGTCCTGTGTTGCACTACCACGTCACACTTTTTAGATGATGTCGGGTGGCAGGATTGTGACCCTTTTCCCTCCAGGCCGTGCCAGGCCTGCTGCTCCATAGAACAATCACCTCTTCTCTACCTGTCCTCCACCCCCTATCATCGGACAAAGAGACATTGTTATTAATCGTCCAAACACGTTGAACCAACAAGTCCATCGGAGCAAAACAGCCCGTGTCTCCGGGGAAACAGCACGGCAGACATCACAGATCCACGCTCTGTTTACCTGCCTCAGGGCTGTTGACGGCTCTTGATCGAGAACTTCCCGCCGTGTCGGGATCCGACGGGCAAGACGACGCACGTGCCCGCCTCAACTGGAATTGATCTGTCAGCACCTAAAGCACGTGCCTTGTGCCACAGTGAATTATCGATGTGCTTGATTTTAATTTGATAAATGTGGTGCCGATGATGCCTCCGCTCTCGAGGCCTCTTCACCCGAGGAGACATGTGCATACATGTACAGCGTGTACTACTCTAGGTTCTGAGCTCAGTGTGCACCTTTCATGTGCAGATCTTTGCCAGAAGGCCAAATTGATAGCTGATGTGCGAACCGTGTCACCCTTGGCTGTTGCATGTGACGTTCAGAGAAGTCGACTGTTAAATGGCCAGAGCCCCATCAAACGTTGATTTTCCCGACGCTCCCTCGACCGGAGTAACGTCTTGTGCGACCTGTCTGTATTTCTGCACGCATGTGTAAGTAATCTCACCATCAACTTGGCTTCATATCTGCCCATCCATGCTTGGGACCTCTGTTAGTTTAAGATGGCTTATCTATGTGAGAACCTTCTCAGTCCCATGCATGGATGGCCTCAAGTGAACGCCCATGAGGCGGAACGCAGGAGTGGTGGTCAGGTGAGGCCCCTACCCAACGTGAGGGCCGAGCGATGTTCGGCGATGGGACCGCGATACGGAGACGCGCTTCTCGATTACGCCCAGCATGTACGAGCAGAGTTGAGCCAAGGTTGAAAGTGGTTCTTATGTAAGACAGCCTCGAGCCATACCTGCAGAACATACATGGAAATGGGTTCCGCATGCTTGACTCGGCTCAAGGCCTTTGTCCTTTTTGTCCTCTGCCTATAAAAGAAATCCCTCTGCTAAAAATCAACATCACGTGTTAGATTTTAATAACAAAATCATTTGCTCCTTTTATTGGTCGCTGATCATATCCATTCCTTGGAATCGCATGTGTCAGCAGAGCCTTTATCTCTCATACTCCACGATGTAGTAAGTGAAATCAACACCATATGCTCTCAGATGTTTTCTAGCAGTGCGGCGTTGAATGTTGTTGAATCTTCCTTCAATCTAGCCTAATTCATCAGAGCTGATGATAGCCAATCAAACGCAATCATTTCTCCATCCAAAATCCAATCGGAGAAATGTGATTGTAGTTGGGGCTAATCAGAACATTCTGATACACTGTGGCTTGGATTCCTCATGTCAGTTCCCTTTAGTGCGGTGTGCCTCAGGGTTCTGTCTTGGCTCCAGTATTGTTGTGCTGCCTTTGTTTTGCTCATTGTAAGATTCTATTTGAACCTACTGTGACAGCCTCCATAGAGCTTTCAATGACTTTTCACTTTCAGTGACTTTGTGCAGGTGAAGTAAAAAAATGCCAACTATTTAGTACTTTGTGTTTACAGATGCTCTGCATGTGGTGGAGCTGTGTAGACACTCAGATGACTCATACAGACAGCTGTAATCCGCCTGTCATCACAGCTTCCTGAATGCCAGCGCTGAAGAGCAAAGTAGACCTAAGTGGTTTAACTTGGACAACAGGAAGGAAAGAAGATAAGAGTTTGTTGTACGAAGGGCTGATTTTATCATTTCATCATCATAACCATCATTCCATTCAGGATTTTGGGTTTGTAGTGTTTTTCTTGTGATTTGTGCCTCAGATCAGCATATTTCTGTGTCTGTGCAGTTATAATAGTCAGATATAACACACCTATAATATGATCTGTGGGAGATAGCAGCATTCACAGCGTTGTGGGCGAGCCATGTCATGCCTTCAATTATCTGTCAGCACAAGGAGGAAAAAAAAAGGCTTTGGACTTAGGTGGTACCTCAGGGGCCGCTTTAGCAAAAGTGCAATTAAAGTACACACTGCTTCCTCAAGCAGAGTTTCATTTTACCTGCAACACACACTGACTGACTGACAGCTAAATGTCGTGCCATTTTGTTCCGTTCACAGTTTCCAACAGAGGCAGAGAACACGAAGAACTGAAATCTAAAGTCATAAATATCAGACATTAAGAAATACATTTGGAACGCATTTAGAAACTGACGTTTAGAATTAATGCTGACAGCGCCTGGCGCTCGAGCTCTGCACGGTATTGTGATGCATTCGTAACTGTTCCCATCTACCTCCTCTGCCTTGCTTTGGATGTGATTTAATAAATAAAACTTCAGTTACATAACCTCATCCCTCTGCTATAAACCCTTTTAGTACCCAGAGCACTTAAATGGGAGCAAATAATACATGAGAATACTTTACTTGGAAAGAGGGTGTCAGGAGCTGCACTTAAATGCAGTGTAAAGCTGACATTTATGACGCATACATGCTGATTTATACACAGACGCGGGGCTAATGTTGTACTTACTGCTGCCGTCATGCCTATATAAGGCGAAGCTGCGCTGCTGTTAAAGCCTCTGTCATGCTGGCAGGTTAATGCTACATTATCTTGATACATAGCGGGCTCCCTTTCTGCCTCTTTTTTCTCCGTAAAGGCGTTTTCTAAGTTGGAGTAATAATACCGGTGAGGCGCTTTAAGAATGTGTGCATGGTCCTAATTAGGGCTAAGTCACAACTCAGGAAGCTATTCCCATTCTGACTCCAGTGAATTCCGCTGTCGGGGCCTCGTGCATGAGCGTAGGTGTGCCGTGAGCTATTGTTTTTTCAGCTTTAACACATTGCACTGTAATGTTTGATTTACGGTCACATGGTCTTGTGCACTGACACGTATCCACGTGCGCTATATATTTCCTTGGTTATTCCGGCCCTTCCGCCCCATTTGATAGTCCAACACGTTCCACCGGACTACAGTTCCACCAATAATGTGCAATAATATCTTTAATTGATCGCTGAGGGGAGCCGTCCGGTGAGCCCCGTGCACGGAAGACATGGTTGGATGCCTCACGGCTGCCAGATTTGGCACAGTTGCGCTTGCTGGAAGCGGACCAGTACGCGCTGAGGATCAGTGAAAGCTGGCAGGGCTCCAGCCATCATGCACGGGACATCAATCATTCGTCTTTCTGAGCATGAGACCTGAGTCAAAGCGTGCAATTTTGAACATTTTAAGGCTCATGATGGAATAAACCGTGGGATCGTTTTTTGGGGTTGTTTTTTTTTTGGGGGTTTTTTTTTTCTCCTTCAGTGCAGCGCAACAGTTTAAACAAATGTTCCGTGCAGTGGAAACAGCAGAGAATACAAGCGCCTGCGGTCGTGTAGCAGTTCGGTTCTGACAGGAAAGAACTGGCAGGGACGGCAAAGTAACGGGGTGAAAGAGAAGCCACGGTCAGTTTGGAGACGGAACTCATCCCGGCAGGTGACCACAGCATCAAATCGGAGCACAGAAGCGGTGCAGCGCAGGATCAATAAAAACACTTGATGTGGGCCGAAAACCATGGCGGGGACTGGGACTGGGACTTGGACACCACTCCTCATGAAAATGATACTTTTATTTTCGCCGTCCCAGACCCCAGGGAACGCTGGGCAACGTACTTTTACGGCCATAGGAACGTTTGGGAGAGAACAGATGAGAAAGAATATCAGCTGGAGGAAAGAAAATGTCCATGCCCGTCGACGAACAGCCGCAGATCGGGCTCAGATTCCTGAACTTTTGCAGGGATTAGGAGCCTGGACACGGGTTTATCACTCGATAAGCACCCGGTGACGGCCGCGTGTTACATCACATGAAAACAAACCGAACTGGTCACGCTCGTCTGAGTCGACTAAACCAGCCATACATGTTCTATTTGCCTTTGGGCTCCGTGCGCGCCGCGCGGGTAAAGCCGCCGCTCATTCATCGCTCGATCATTTGCTTGTTGCCAGCAACAACAAGCGTTTATCTCCACGCGCGCTGACCCCGGGGTTTAACCCTTTCACCGAGGCGACCGGTGATTAATGCCGTCTGCTGTTCGCGCCGTTGTCCGTCCGCTGTTGGTTTTGGATGCCGCGCTCTATTCACGCGCTGCGAGCGAAACGAGCCACCATATGTGCCGCCGGGTTTGCTGCCAAAAGGGCTCCGCGCACCCCGACCGTGGACGTGAAAACAATGCACAATGGGGCCTGTGTGGAGGTGTCATACCACGCTCTCTCCCCATTCGCGTACCACAATGAGACAGGTACCTAATGCCCCTATTGTTTTGCCACGTATGCACAACATAAAGGATATGTAAGTCCCTGAGGTATTTCCTCGATCTAAGCTGCGAGCTGACGAGCTGTCAGACGGTGGTGATTTAGGGGGTGATTATAGGCGCGGATGGAGAAGAAGGAGGAGGATGCGCACGTCTTTCTTCTGCACTTACAGTCGGTCTTGTGTGGTCTGACACGCACCCGCAAAATGCTGTCACAACGGGGCTATTGTGTGTCGGGGACAGGCCTGAGGCGACGTGGGTGAACGCGGAGGAGAGGGTGACGCAGGTAATAAGGAGGGAAATAAATAGGGGGAGGAAAAGGAGAATGAGAGTGTTCAGTTTTCAGAGAGAAATACCATAAAGTAGATGTTTGGACATGCAATAGCCTGAGGTTTATTATTGTTATAATTGCAAGCAACACACGTGAGAAAGGCAAGGCCACAGATAGCAGGTATTAAACATTAATATACCTGAAGCGCAATGAGGGAAAACAAGCGCCCCTTTTCCACTGCGGGCGGGAACTTCTGGAAAGTCCTTGAAAACGTTTCTAGCAAAATGACACTCATTAGTGGAACATGCATTTGGAAAACGGAGCAAAAGAATAGAAGATACGGGAAGTGGGCAGACGTCGATGCAAAGAAGCTGAAGGACCTCACCCGTCGCACTGGGACGACTCCCTGAAATCATCTGATTCAACAATATTTTCCTGGAACTTTGAGGTGCAGTGGAAATGCAAACTACACAAATTAGCAGAAACTTTGTTTTTCTGTAATAAATTCCGGGTAATAAAAGTTGGAACCTGGAAATGTTGGTGAAACAGGAACTGTGATGGGTAAAAGTGGTGATAACTGTAGTAATTTGTAGAAATGATCTTCCATGTTTCAATTCTCCGAAGGTTCCTTGGAAAATATTAGTCCTCTTCAGGTGGAAATGAAAACAGCTTCTTTTTTTTTTTCTCCAAACATATTTGCTGTTATCTTATTGTGTGTGTCCTTAAATTCGTTTTTTCTGTAGTTAGAGGCCAAAGTGGTACAAGGGCCCAGATGACACTACTGGAATGCCAGTTTGAAATTAATATGAACATGCAAACTGGAGGCTTTGTATGAGTGGGAGTCGGAAAGAGTGGAAATTTATTTAACACATAATGCTTTGTGCTGAATATAGATTGTTTTAAGTGCACGTTTTGCTTAGAGGCGTGGAATGAATGACTCTGTGTAAATAAGGATTACGCTGTACAACTTGTTATTTTAGCCGTGCCCACTGACGTGTTCCAACCAGTATAGAAATTGGGGGAAAAAGGGGGGGAAAAAATGACACGGTTCGATATGCAAACCTTTGATGAAAACAGAGCTTGTGGCTTCTCCTTTCTTTTGCATAAACCTTAATGCCTTTCATCCAGTGTCTGTCATGTGATGCCCAGATTATGTGAAAACCTTCTTAACAAAGACTCTTCGCTTTGGGTTCAGCTACTTTGGAGCCACGGTGCAACCTGTAATTATGCTAAAGAGCAGCTACTGTCAGGGAACAGAGAGAGAGGAGTCATTCTACGCATGAACACCATGAAGTGGTTGGGAGTCTGTAATTAAGACTGTCAAAACTGGCTCTTTTCATGTGTCTTCCACTGATGAATATGTCTTAATAATGTGTCTCGTTAAACCCCGCCGGGAGTCGGACGACCAAAGCGGGGCAAACAAAGCCGGCGCTATTAAACAGGAAGTGATTACCGTTGCAAAACTGCAAAATCATTCATCTTTCAGTAAGAAATAATAGAGCTGGGACAGACTGCCAGACAGACCGTGCCGAACTTACAGCAGCAGCCGCAGCAGCAGCAGCAGCAAGGCCGTTTGAATTTAGAAGAATTAAAATCTGAAAACCAAAAATGCATCTCCTCTGACGCATTCTGGCCTTCCTCCCATCTTACCAGTGATCCATTGGCTGGATCAGGATTTGCTGTGTCACTCTCATTTCCTGTTAAGTATTATGAAAGGATTTATCCATCCACCCACCCACCCACTCATTCCATCCATCCATCCATCCACTCCTGCTGGATCGGTACTTCTCGATCATGTTGGCATTTTAAATGTTCCGTGCTCTCTTTGATACTCCTCAGTTGTGGTTACCTACATTAGGGACAGGGTGGGGCGGACCCGCCGCAAACCAATAAGCGGATGAGAGAAAACCATGATCGAACGCGCTGAAAACACACAGAGACGTCTGGGCAGTGTTTGTTCATATTTGAATAAACTGCTGCAGCCTTCCTCTGTGGCGCGCTCCCCCTCCTCGCCCAATTTACTGGGGGGGGCGCACAGCGTCGCCCTGTTGTGACCAAGCTCCTTCCACAGCCGCCAGAGTCCGCGGTGGGTCCAGCGCCGCTCCGGGGCCGCGCCGAAAACCGTATCAGGCTCCGAGGAAACGCAGCCAGAGACGAACCGCCCTCTCCAGCCAAAAAGGACGGATCCAGCATCAGAGGGCCAAACACGTAGAGCGCGGTGCTCACCGCCAAGCGGCGGAGCGACACCTGAGAGCGAAAACCACAGACGCACACAGACGTAGACATAAATACACAGACACACATCTGGAGGCTCACACAAAGCCACAAAAGCAGATGGGCTCAAACGCACACCAACACAGACGGCGCGAGCGGCCCATAGAGACCCTTTGAGGGGTGGCTGTGTCACCCAGAGGTTAATATTATCCGTAGCGGAGCGTCGCATCAGCACGAGGGGGTTTGTTGTGTCTGAAGCCGCCCGGGTATTCCGGCGCCAAAGACCGCCGCGAGAGCGCTCAGACGCTGGGCGCTACCGCTGCTGCCGACGTCGGACGGGCCAGTTTAGGCACGCAGCTCCATGGGCGTAAATCAGGCCTAAGTAAACTTGAGTCAAAGCTTGAGCAAGGCCTCGGTTGAAAAGTGGCATTAGAGGTCCGTGTGCAGGCAAGTCAGACATGACCTACTTCATCACGCTCGCAAATGATTAGAGGTATTTAATGTCAGCTGATTTACGCGCAGTTGGATGCTCTTTTGGCGTGTTGTTCCCGCTTAACCCTTCACGGGGGACGACAAGCCAAGTTTGTGATGAAGTCCCGTTTGAAAAAAGAAGTTAAAGTTAATTGACCCCGATGCATGTGATATAAAACATTTCTGGGGGGAAACCCGAGACAATCCAGTCAGGACCGTTTGATTCAGTGCAAATTTTCCTGGCGTTTTCCCTGCTTTTTATGGTCGTCTGTATTCACACCACACGTTACGTGCGCCAAGGGTTCACTCGGAGGAAAATCTCTGGCCCTCTAACAAAGCTGGATGGGTTTGATGTGAAATGTAGAAAAATGCATGACTGAATATGTACGTGTGACCCGACAGCACCGAGCAAAAAAAGCAGCGATCAAAGAAGCAGCTGGTTACGTCTCAGATAAATGTCTTTATTTAACAGTACAAAAATGCACACTGGGTGATTGATTAAACCTTTGAAATGAAGTATTTGGGATCCACGTGTCCAAATCTAAGATCTATTCATCTGGTTGCAATGTATTTTTCGTTTTGAAAACATTTTGAAAATACTTTTGATGCATCTTCCCAACTCGTGCAGAAAGAGAGGAACAGGTCTCTCCCACATATGAATGGCATCCTCACTTTTAAAGCATTATGATTTTAATTGATGTTTAACTGTGTTGCTCTCTTAAGAAGGTTCAGGCCTTGGAGTTTGTATGCTGTTCCCTCAACTGTGTGGGTTTTCTCCAGGTCCCAAAAACATGCACATCAGGATACCTGACTAAATCAACTGAGATACGAGAGTATTTGTGAATAGCGTGTGCGTGTGTGTGTGTCCTCTATTGGACTGGGGACCTGTCTGAGTTCTATTCCAGGAAGACTTTCCTGTAAGAAATTGTACCCAGTAAATCCAAGTTAGTTGATTAGACTGTTGATGAATGATAAAAGAAGTTGCAATAATGCCCCGTGATGGACGGGCTGAAACACCACTGGACCCTGAGTGTGAGCATAAAAAGTGAGACTTTCCAAGAAGAAACTCACTCTCTCTCTCACTCTCTCTTTCTCTCACACACACACACTTGCATACGTGCACGCACACACACAAACACACACACACACAGAGTATACCTACACAGGAGGCCTTAGTAACTGTTGCTGTTTGGCCTTCTCTGAGTCCACACAGATCCCATCACCACCTCCAGTCAACCTTTGCTCCACTGACATGCTATATTAAACAAGCTTCCATACATAAACTTACAGTTCGTCCATAACTCAAGACACGATGGCTGAAAAAGAGCCCACACTATGTGTCTCAACAGATTTGATTCAGTGATACCTGCAGGTGTTGACGCTACTCACACCGCAATCATGTGTGCGTACCATGTGTTTGTGTGCGCCCGCAGGTCTGTTGAAATCGCATTAAAGCCCCTGAGGCCGATAAAGCCCTGTTGGTGGCAGTCCGAGAGGCCCCCAGGCGCTCGCCACCACCATGACCGAGCTGGGACCAGCAGCTCTAAGCTGCTTTCCCAGTGTCAGCCTCCTCATGCCGCACCAAGACACAGCAGGGCCAGGGGAATTGTCAACACACAACAAACAGTCACGCTGGACTACAAGCCAATATTGAGAAACGCTCTGTATAATAAGTCACACTGTGTCATCCTAGAGGACTGATATCAGCTCATCATTGTCGTTCTCTCACTTTGGTCAACTTTGCAAACCCCCAGGAACCACCTTAAATACAAGACCCTCCTCTGAGCTCCTCTGAGCGCCTGGGAACTGTCTTTCTGTGGTGCAACACTGCCCCCAACAGGTCACCGGTAAGAACTGCAGCAAGAATTCTCTTAAGGTGGACCGAGATGATTAACTCTGTTTTTCTTCAAAAAGTGCAATGCTGCAAAACTAGAAGTAAGAATCACCTACGTGAATAATAAGAAGGGGGTGGGGGGGCAGAGAGAGGGGAGGGGAGGCTCAAAATCTTCCTCTACACTGAACTGGTAACTTAAGTTATTCTTAAACATTAAGAATGGAAACAGAGAGGAATATGTGGCATATGCAAAAAACATATGTCTTTAAATATCGGATTTTAAAAGTACTTCTGATGAAAAGCAATGGAATTTTCCTAGAATGGTGTGGACTTTATAATCAATTTTTTTAATACCGAGTATATATAAAAAACAGATTCAAATGACACTGCCATAAATCACAATTGTACTTGAGGGCAGTTTATGATTAAATATTCTTAGTTACAGTCCATTACGGGTGTTTAAATTACAAAGATATTTAGTGAACCCACTGTGCGTGATCCAAATGAGTTGTTTTAGATTACAGTAAAGCCCACTGCCTCTTTATTTGTTTCAACAAGCATGAAAAGGCCTCAAGATTATGCCCATCAAAATAACAATAACCTGATGCAGCTGTGGCCGAGGGACACACAGAGATGGAAAGAGCGAGCAGATTAGATAACAGGGAGCAGATTTAGAGACACAATAGATGAGAGAGACTAAAGATAATAGGAGCAGCAAGACACACTACAGGACCACAGGTCTGACAGCAGGGGCGACTTACAGGAGAGGCCGAGAACACAGACTATACATGCTACGTATTCCCATTAGCGGCCTATTAAATCAAGTCAAACATGCAGGTCCCACTTCAGTACATGCTTCTTCATTAGTGGTTAAAAACAGTATTACTTAATACGAATAAAGTCACAATCATTTTACCCAATCATGTGGAAAAAACAGTGACATCCTATCAGCTTTCTGGTTAACTCATTATAATTTGATCGATGACATAACAAATCAATCAGGTAGAGTTCTGGTACAAATAAGGTCAAAGGGTCACTTTGTCTCCTTTTCTGCTGCTTCAGCAGACTGATTACCTTCACATTTGTGTGTACTCTGATACGAAAACTTGCCTAGTTCCATGACCTGCTTATACTATAACTATGGCTCTTATCTATAGCTCTTAACTGAGAATGTAAACATCATTAGTATCAGTTCCTTTTCACCCCTGAAAGTCCCAACACAGGTCAAACCCGAGGTTTGGGTCTCTTCTCCGGTCCTCATTACCTGGCCTTGGATTCCAGCGCTCGGCCTTGTCAACTGGGCATCGTCATTTCTAGCCCAGCCTTGACTGCGGCTTGTGTTCAAACTGTCGTCAGGAACCTTCTTCAAGTTCCTTGATCTAGTCTCTGGAGCAGGTACTGCAGCAGGGAACGTCAGGTCAACATCACTCTAGACACAAACACTACTACATGAATCCTGAGACGTCCTGATAAAGACCTCTGAGTGAAAACCCCAAACCCCTACCCATAATGCACTGCAGCAGAAGGCATCAGTGATTTAGTCGAGCTATCATCTACTGCGCTCTTCTCCTTTGTCAGGCACTAGTATAATCACAAGGCATGTGAGTTTGCTGCACCTCTCCATTGATATTAAATTAAAAGTTTAATTTCAGTAACTTTTTACTTTCTTTGTGCTCATATTTGACCAAGGTTATCACACTTTAAAAAAAAAGACCTTTTTCTGAGGTAGAGAGGGTCTTAATAAAAACAAATTGCAGGGAAGGAAAATTGAAACCTCTGCCAAGATTCAAAATCTTGGGTATAAACTGCTTGCACTGAAATTGTGATTACGTGGGACATGCTGGGAAAGGCCCGGGTTTGTTATTGAGTTTGAAACAACATTAAGGCTCAATCAGACGCAAAAGCAGAATGTGGGAAAAGCTGCTCTGAGCGGCCGTAGTTATCAGACAGCAGGTGATTCATGTCGAGCAGCATTTATGACGGAGCTGGGGTCCAGTCCGCCGTCACTTCTGCTCAAAACGGGGATGTGCCTCCGATCTTATCGGAACACTCACAGTCCAATCACGTCCACTCTGGGCGAAGCCTGGGAGACTTCGTTGCTAGACCAACCGACGTCAGCATCTCGCGTCACAACAAGTCTGAGCAGTTCTCAGTGTTTTGGACTGCGAGGCCAATGTGGACGCCAAGTGAAAGCTGAGATAAACAATGCTGAGAAAGACCATGTTTCAGGAAAAAGAAAACTGAGCAGAACAAGAAGCCCCTAATCTTTCTTTCCCGCCTTATGTTTGGGTTTGGATAATCACCAGATATCAGGAGTTTGCTGACTTTTCATTATTAATTGTCCTTTAGGAGATGAAAGACTTTTCCTCATTATCTCAACAGCTGCAGACTCAAAACTTTTTTCTTTTTTTTTTTTCCCAGAAAAGATTGCAGCAGGTTCTTTTTGCATAGTATTATTCATTTCAACATCCCCATTTAACAATACAACAGAGCAAACCATCCAGTAAAATTGGCAGGAAGTTAAGGAAGCAATTTTCTGTCACATGTCTGTATGAGTTTATCAGACATTGGGTAAGCTCCCACCATCACTTCTTATCAGTGCCTGGAGTATAATGAACCGAGAAGGGAATTCTAAATATTGAAACAACAGCAAATCATCTGTATAAACACAAACAGGAAGCAGGTCCTGATCAGTGACTTCTGTCACATAACAAGGGTGTCAATTTGACTTTAAATGGATTTTTCTTTTTTTTTAAATGCCCGTTTATCACCATTTTGCCACCTCTCAGTTGTGTTTTCGGGGTCAAAGCCACAGAAATCCGCTTCTTTCTTTCAACACATGTGGAAAACCGCAAGTCAAATTCACGACAACACCCTGAAAAATGTTCAGAAAAGGAAGCGTCGATGCTCTGACGCTCCCAGCTGGCGTAAGCATTTTCAAGCACCGTGAGGACCGGCTGGGTCCTGCTCGTCTTCCTTGAGAGACTTTTTCCTCTCGTGTGATTTATTCTATAACATAAAATAGTATGTTATGGAATGTATCAGTTTATTTTATTTTTCCTCTCTTTATTGGAATGTTTACGAAGGCCTGTCAGGTTTGTATGCTCCATCGGCCTTTGTGTGGACTTTCGAGGGTGTTTTGATAGGCCTGAGGCCTCACAGTTTATATTGGCCAGACTCTTCTTCCTATACCGTACTCGTTACGTCCGCACTCGTTCATTGCCCTCACGCTGTCCGGCTTGTACTCACGTCTGTCCACATCTAAACTTTGAACTCCCACCCCATCATGAAACCCCCAGTTTACATCTTATCTACTCCTTTCCTCTCAAGACAATGTCTTACTCATGTTTGCTCACACAGCTGTAAAGTTAGGTCACTCTACAGGCAATATAAACCTCTGACAGGAAGTCCTAAGTGTCATGCGTGGTCTGAAGCCATGAGTACGACGAGCTGATTATGCAACGAGGTCCTGTGGGGTGAGATCTTACAGAAGAACCCACTCAAGTTCCACACGATTGTTGGCAAAACCGAATGGAGGGAGGGCCTACAAAAACAGCAATCAAACAAAACGGAAATTAAGGGTGTTTCCACACCTCTTGTATTTGGTCTGGACGCGGGTTTGGTCCGACCTAAAACAGAAGGTGTGAAAGGTACCAAAAATCAAGGCCCGCACCGTCAAACCGCCACTGTGTAACCTGCAGGTAGTGACTGTTCGGATCAGCCCGAGCCATCGTTTGATTTGTTTTCCATTTGTTCACATTTTCAGACCAATGGTCCAAAGGCCGAAGAGGACAGGATTTAAAAAAAAAAAAAAAAGGCAGAGGAGAAACAAAAATGAGTCACAAGAGAACAAGAGGAAAGTTTTTAGTTGCAAATTGGAAGAAGAAAGTCTGAGAAAGACATTAAATAGAAAGAATCCACAGGAAGGTTAGGATTCCTGGGCTGGAGATGGGCAGTCTGACATGATGGTGAAGTTTCTCAATTGTCCATAAAATTCACAAACAGAACACCTGTCTGCAAATAAATCAAAGTCAAGTGCATCAGATACACACAATATAGCATACAGCAGGCAGTGATGAATATGCAGATATGCACCTTGACCCTTACATCTTCTTTAAACTCGAATTAATTCCTGTGATTGTCGTCACCTATCGAGCACTCGACTGCGCTGAGCGTGTTCTCTCGTCGTGTCCTCTCCCTCATGTCCATTATGGAGATAAGGCTCGCATTGAAGTGCTGCCAGCCCACAGATAAAGAGGCACAGAGAAAGTTTCTGTGAGCATGCCGCCTCTGCAGACAACACCACTCAGCTGGTGCCAGACTCCCCTCGTCTGGCCCTCCGCACCCCTGCCCCATTCAGTCCTCGCTCCGCAGCTCCTCTGTGCTTCTGCTGTAGCAGTCGCTACAACGTCACCGTGTCGCTCCGACGCAAAACAACAGGTAAGACGCGTGGGAGGGTGCCTCAGAATGAAAACGTTTTCAGAATTGTGATTGAGGGTCTTGCTCCGTCTGCTGAAAATGCAAAGCAGTATACACAGACAGGAAAAAGCTCTCAGACACCTTACTAAAGATGGGAGTACAGTAGAAAATAACACTAATTTTAACAGTTTTAGCTTTTAGCAGTTAGAAT
This sequence comes from Lagocephalus sceleratus, assembly GCA_911728415.1. Classification (NCBI taxonomy): domain Eukaryota; kingdom Metazoa; phylum Chordata; class Actinopteri; order Tetraodontiformes; family Tetraodontidae; genus Lagocephalus; species Lagocephalus sceleratus. Next base: position 6,679,058 of record CAJVRN010000028.1, on the reverse strand, counting down.
ATTTGGGTGTTTTCACGAATATTTAACCTTCTATTGATATAAATGCTGGGAATCTGTTTTTTTTCTCCTCATTAAACTCGCCCTCCCAGTTCATTCCAGTTCATAATCTGTTGGTTGCTTATTTCCAGACATGAGTTCCAGCAGATGAGCACTGATGGTAAACCCTCAGAGCACTTTCCGGGCAACACTTTCTCCATACGTGGACTGTTGTGGCACTACCCACATACATGGTAATAAATGCATTCACATGAGCAAGTCCCACACACACACACACACACACACACACACACACACACACACACACACACACACACACACACACACTCACTATCAGAGGCAGATGTGTATGTGAGAGAGAGAAGGAGAGGAACTTTGAAGTACTGCTGGATTAGTCGGAGGGCGCAGCGGGGAGGCTGGTCCTTCTCCATGGCTGTTTCCTTAAAGGACCTTTGAGACCCAGCGTGTCCTCTGGTGCCATTCATCAAGGCCTGCCAACAAGAAGGCATATTAAAGCACTTAAAGAGGCAGAGAAGTGGAATGAATGTCGCATACACAGCAGGAGGGACCTGATGTTTCTCTACTTCTGACGGAGAAAAAAAGTTTTCAAGAAAACTTTTGAAGGCTCAATAAGAGACTTATTACATGTATAGTGCTGAAAGTTGTACAAACAGTTATGCTATACATTTACTACATCAATAAACTGCCACAGTGGGATGGTTTTTATAATGTCACAGTTTAGGATTAGACCTCCAACTTTCTAAAACGAGTCCATTTAGCTCCAGTATACCCAGTCAGCTTTTCAAATTTGGACCATATATATTGATGATTTAGGGCATTTCCCCAGATACAGATTAACCTGTACTTTCACACTTATGAAAACAAGAAGAAGAGAGGCAGAATATCAACAGAAATCCTCCTTTTCTTGTCCAATTACACCAGGAGCTTTGTGCCAACAACCTCTGACCCCTCTTAAGTACAAAATTTCTATTGGCAAGAAGAAGCAGAGGAACATTTGGCTGCAGTTTATAGCTTTGTGACACCTCATATTATCATCCACACCTCAGGATTAGAATAAGGACTTCAGCATGACGTCCTCAGGTGGATGGAAACAAAATGCACGTTTTCCGACACTGAGCGTTGGCTTTTTGCTCTGCTTTGATTCGTCGTAGACTGAGGAAACCAGAGAAGGTTCATGATGAGGCACCGGTGGAAGAAATGAGAATCAGCCTGCTCTGTTTGTCAACAAAGGTTCCCCTCCAGCTGTGATGCTATCTTGGGAGGATTTTTCCACAGTTTTGCTCAAAAAAACATCAAGTCAAACGGGGAGACAGACGCGAAAAGAAAAACAACATCACAGAGGACTTTAAATCAGAACACAGCAATGAAATGTGCTTATTATTGAGGAGTCTTGATTTTAAAAGTATGGTTTGTTTATTGTGGTTTGCTGCAAAATGCTACATATGCAACACTTGGGCACTATGCCTATATATAAACTACAAATATACAACATTTTTCTTGGGACTTTCTGGTTGACGCATTATGCAGATGACACGCAACTGTTCCTTTCTGTTACGACAGATAATGTTGAAGCAATATAACTAAAGTCTTACAAATAGGCACTAAAAGAGAGCAGCCACATTATTAAAAGTCACAGACAAATTAATTGTTAGACTGCCACTGGGTCCTTGCATGGATGTTTATGATCCTCAGACCATTTCCCACCCGTGGTGACACCACCCACTGTAGCATTCTAACAAAGTCCAAATAAAGAGAAAGCACAATAAATGTGCTCTGTAAAAAAGAAACAATTAGGCATAAGCAAAGGGTGTTTCTGACATTTCAGTTGTCTTGGTTTGTGTGCTATCACCACCTAACCTAAAAACCTTGAAACCATGTAAAACTTATTCATGTTTTAATTGCTGGTGTGGTCTATACAAAACATGTCTCTATTTTGTCTGAGATGTGGGGTAGATTTGTCACATTAGATGATAAATATTGTTCAAATGTAATATACCTGGTTAAATTAAGCTAGATGTCCAAACAGGCCACCTGACTGAATATGTGTAAAGAAATCACATTTGCATTCGTCACAGATGCAGTGTGAGACTGTTCAGGTCTGCAAATCTTTTATGTGCTAATTGAATGCACATTTATGACAGGACGGTGCACACGAACGCAAAGACACAAAGGCAACAATTCATTACAGCATTACAAGTCATTGCAGGAAAAAACCCAGACAGAGACGGGGGAGAGGGGAAAACTCCATAAAGTTTGATTCAGTGTCGTGCCACTCCATCCCGACAGTCACATTAAATGGCTTTTTATTTCCAACAATGCTTCCTGGTTGCGTTCGGCAATGCACGTCCACAGAGGTCTGTGGACGTGTCAATTAGTGCAGTGAACCCGATGATCAAATCATTTTGCATGGGAAGTGGTCTTTAGCAGGTCTGGGACCAGGAGGGTCTCACTAAAATTCAGAGCAACATCCTTCCCCTATCAGATGAATAATTCAATGCATCTCCAGAAAAAAATGGTCATTCTTTGGTTTCTACCTATTCTGTAGCAAAGCGTATGATGGAAAATGTGGGGAGGCCAGTCTAATTCCACCAATCCATCATAAAGTATCTCTTGGAAATTGTTGAGAGTAATGGATTGGTGTTTTTTTCCTTGTTAAAGCAATCTTGGTCGAGAGAAGTGGAGAGCAACACGGAGAATTTACGCTTCATAAAGTGGTTTGTCATTTTTGCGGTCTGCTTCTCACAATTTTGTTCATTCGAGAGACCACAGAGCTGCAGCTGTTTAAATGTTGTATCAGAAGTGCTTCAGAGTGTGATGATGTTGACAATCTAAAAAGTAAAGTTAAAATTGCATCCTATAAATAAGCATTCAGGCAAAAAAAAAAAAAAAAAAAAAAGCAGAAATAACTATACAGCCACCAGGTTTACAGCACCAGGCTTGGTACCAGTAATGGAATGGGTTTGGATGGAAAAACCCTTTAAAATTCCTCCAGTTAATCAAATTAGACAAATACAAATAGCATCCAGTTTTATTTAGATTGAATAAATTCAGTAAAGCCGCTCTGATTGCAGGAAAGAGCTTTTTCCATGGTTGCTAAACCTGTGCTCCCAAAACTTCCAAAAGCAGATATGTGAGTGCATCAGAGGCTGTGCTCACTTGTGAGGATGAGTACCTGCTGCAAGACGCTCTTGGACCAGCTGTGGGTCAAGTAATTAGTTGGAACATTTGTTTAATGTGAATGAAGTACATAACCGTGCACTATGTAAATGCTCTAAATTATATGATACTGGCTCTGGGGAAAAGAAGATGGATGGAATAAATGTCTGATACTGATGGAACCATGCAGTTAGATGTGTTTCTAAGGCTAACCCACATCAGCGGGTAGTAGCTATTTTGGGTCTTCTTGAAGGTGTTTTGGATGGCAGTCAAAAATTCACAACCAATTTTGGGTTGGCAAAATGCTTAGTGTGTTAAAACTGTTGGTCTTACTGGTAAATCTGACATGATAGAGGTGACGTCGATGAGTTTGCTCATGTGCTACACAGTAGGCAGGGCTTGGTTGGTTTACAAAATCCTTGAAGAAGTGTAAAATTGTTGCATGCTACCCAGTATTTCAGGTCTGGGATCATTGTTTTCTGCTGTTTTGCAAAAGCAGCTTAAATCTGCAATGCATGAAGTGATCATTGAATTCAATTCCGCATTAGCATAAGTGCTAATTTGTGAGATTCTCAATCTTTCATATGCACATCATAAATAACATCACATTCAGTTTCTTCCAAGTGTGTTTGTGGTGATGGATTAAGATAAATATTTTGATGTGGCAGAAAAGAAGCGGGGGAGTCTGTACGACTTAGCCTGGTGCATATGGCAATGATCTGGCCTAATTGCAGGGATTTCCATTGCTTCTTAGGAGTTTAATCATCTCTCACCGAATTTTGTGAGCATCTGGAAATGATGTGCTCTCAATTAGCTCTCCTCTTCCCCGTTCAAGGTTTTGGGCCTTTGTTCCACTTTGAAGTTGCTTCCAGGCCTACAGCAGACTCGACTTCGGCCCCACCTTTGCCCTGTTAGAAATCCTCTGCAGACAGACGGATAAAGCGCTGCTTCTCCTGCACATCACTTATCTGCTCTCATTTGCCCGCTGACTCAGTCATAATTCGTCTTATGTCTTATTCTGGCCCACATTATCCCAGGAAATGGAAAACGGCAAATGATAAAATGACTGTAGCGTGAAAAGTGGGGAAGGCTGTGACATTTCTCACAGTCAAGCTTGAAGGCGGAGATCTGGATTCCTTGTCCCGGGTCATGAAATCTGTTTCCTTTTTATTGATTTGACCCATTCTAAAGCATTCTGTGCAACACCTTTAGCACGTGTCGATGTGCACCTCGGCCAGATGTTCCAGATTTCTGACTGTTCCAGCTGGAAATCAGGACAGATAGACGAAGCAAATATGCCTGGCGTCCAAGGATTATGAGCACGCTCCAACATACAGGCCTTTGAATTAGAAAATTACAGCAAATGGCAAAACGCTAATAAAGAATTAATGAACTTCACAAATACGGAGCAAGTGATGGATGTTCCGCTCTGCTGCGCTGCCGATCTTTGCCAAGGCTGTAATTTGCATCCTGACAGCGCTGTTTATTCAGGAACAGATGTTTTAGTGAAATCTGGGGCAAATATTCAATCCGTGCTAATGCTTCCAATCAATCGTCGCAAAGTGTTTGAGTTGTAAATGAATGATGGAGCTCTTGCGCCGAGTTTGTTTTGGTCACATCTGAGGCGCACGTGGTGATGGTGGAGGGGGGGCGGATGGAGCTTTTCGGGGATGAGGTCACGTTGCAGGTAGCTAACTTGTCGATGGAAGTCAGCCAGGCTTTCACTTTATGAGGTCTGTGTGTTTGGACACATGTGTGGGACGGTATCACGTCAGAGAATACCAGTGGAGACTAGTCGAAGCAGTGCATCATCATTGTGCATTTTTCTTTTTTTTGCCACTCTTATCACTTTTCTTCTCGGGCACTCTCTACGTCGTCTGTCGCGCCCGCATGCATCAGCCCATATGTAAAGCTGAAAGCAGGTCAAGGAGTCTGTGCGGGCTTTGTTTTTGGGTCGAGGTGAGCATGTCACAACAGGATTGAATACTTCCGTGGTCCTTGACACTCCATAGGGCCCCTGCTTTCCCTCAGCTCTCTGTTTAGTTAAGGGGCCTCCCACCCTCCTTTCCACGGGCCCCCAAGCACTTACAGCTGAGATGCAGGCTGGAGTGATTATTTGGCCGGTGAGGTGTGCACATGTGCAGCCCTCCCTGTGTGCACATTTTGCAAACTCACCAGCTCAGCGGTGTGAATCCTCAATCTCCCCATTGTGAGGTCCCTTTTCTTGATGTTAGTTCACAACAGAATTGCTAATGCTTATTTATGGGAGGTCTTAATCGAGTGCTGATGAAGCTGTTAGTCAAATTGTTTTAGTCTGATGGTATCTCTGGGGGGTCTAAAGAGAGCAATTAAAGGCCCTCTGAGAAAGTTATAGGACTGTGCATTTGTGCAGATGATATCATCATGCTCATCACACCATAAAAAGCCCAAATGCTGCACGTGCAGCTGGTGCCCTTTTTATTAATTTTTGCCTTTGCCCTTCAATACTCTTGTGTCAGCCACGGGCAAATCAGTGGTTTCACTGTTGGCTAAATAGCAAACTATTGGGCAAATGTACCATCTATTCATTTTCTTTTACACCTGGCGGGGATCACATGGACCGCCGGAGTCCAGGCCAGCAGAGCCGGATCAGTCAAGAGGAAAGAATACACTCTGGACGGGTCACCAGTCTATCACAGGGCACACACCATTAACTCACACACTCATTTACTCCGTTTAGGGTCTAGGAGCTTTAAATGTCACATAGAATCCGGTGGACAATGATTCAGTGTACAAACACACCAGATGACTCAAACGGGATCCAGGTGCTTTCAGAAGTCTTCGGCTTTCAGGGTTTTCTCGTCATACAGCCTCATTCCTCGGACCATGTGGATGCAATTCCTGGGTATTTAGAGTGGAAAGTCTCCATAGGGCAGCGAGAGCGAAGCCGAAACAAAAACAGCGCACAGCACCGCTCTCGTGCTAATAAGCAGGGGTTCCTTGTGTCTACCGTTTGACACCGGGCGGTAAACAGAGACGCTCATTGTCTCTCAGATGGGATGTTGGGCTGACACCAAACATGTGGGAATACAAACGTGTCCTCTTTCAGCCCTTTCTGCATTTCAATCGGTATCTCACCCGTCTAACGCGGCGGAGCGTAATGATCAGATCAAATCCGTGGTGTAAACAAAAGGATGGCGAGGGGCGGCGGGGGTTCATTGTTGTGTCTGTGATGATCTGGACTCAACTGACCCTGAACTTTCTTTGATCGCAGTCACCCGTCTCTCACCCTTTTATCACAATCGGCTCTCTCTGGTGGTCAAACTCCGGTTAATTCTGCCGATTCCCTTCATCTCCAGAAGGTCTCACCTTTGATCCATCCGTGACCGGTCCCAGGGCGCGTGGAGCAGTCCGGAGCCTCTCTCCGGCTTTGCCCCAGTTAGGAGAAGCTCATGATTCAGCGTGGGCAGCTAGTTCATTTGCCCTGTGTGATTCCGCCCGCTGCCGCATCCTTTTGTGTCCCGCGTTTGTATCTCCTCCTTTGATGTTTCTTTCATCGCGTCCCGCTCCCCCCTCTTTTTTCCTGCTTTGGCTTGCCGTTTGTTTGTTGTGACTGAATGTGGGTCTCCGGGCCGTGTCTGCCTCCATTTCTGTCACGTTTTTCCTGCAGCACTTATTAGCAATGAGTCATCCTCAAAGACGCCAGCTCTGTGAACCGGCTCCTTTCAGTGAACCGCGTCGTATTAAAAAGCAATACATCAATGCTAATATTTCAATATGAAAGACATAATTGATGGTGGCCTCCTTTTAAAATAGTTTTAATAGGCCTTCCTTCATCATCCTTATAAAAGAGGCCATCAGATTGGACTTTCTCTCCATTGTTAATGGTTTTATGAGGCTTTCAGGGGCTATATTTTCATATCTGTGGGAGAAAAGGGAAAGTGTTCTCTTAGTAAAAGATGTGGAAAATTAAAGATTTCTTTGGCATAAATTTGATAAGATTACTTTCTTGTCCAATAGACAAGTCTTTCTTGTCTCTAATATCATTTCAATTCGGAAAGTTCGTGACATACGCAGATGGTTGTTGTGAATTTATGAAATATGAGATGAAGTGGGTCTCACTGTCTTTATCCACTTTTTATTTGAACATTTGTTTTGTTCACCTTCTGCACATCTCTCTGCAGTGTCAGTTTCCTCAGAACCTCAATGTTCTCCCAGGCCTATGTTGGACAATAGACGTGACCGGTTTATTTTCCTGCACGTCACAGATTTGCTGGACGGGGTTTTGGCCTCGAGGGACCAGTCCATCATTTTCAGTTTCCCAGCAGATTCCGACCCTCGCAGGCTACGTCGGCTCAGCGTTTGTAAAACTCAAGTATTTCTAAATGAATTCCCGTCATCTTCCTCTTAAACCTTGAGTTGTTACTAGGCTGTCAATAAATATATTCCTCTATAAAAGTGGAATTATGCTTGGTTTAGAAAATACAGTTCATTCCTTTTTCTTTTTTTTTTCTTTGCGTCGATGCGTTGCTCCTCAGCAGCTCCTTACTTATTTGATGTTTGGCTGAAGACAGAGGTACCTGCTATGAAATGAATGGCTGCACAGAGCGTCCCTTGTTCCTATAAGCATCCCCCCTTCCCCAACCCTTTTAAAATCTTATTCCTGTCAGGGGCCTCCCGTATGTGCCATGCAATGTGTGCTTTTTCAAGAAGGTAATAGAGATCTTTAGGGAAGGTGTACAGTCCTGCCTCCGTTTATGCTGAATCTGCATTTTCTCCCTCTCTCAAACCTGTGATGGAAAGTCGTGGGGAGGCCGGAATGGAAGAAGAAGTCCAGGTGTTAATGGAATGAATGCAGCAAAGGCAGCATTGTTTCTGACGCTGATTGTTTTTGCGGCAATTAATAAGAAGCCGCTCAGGACTGCCGCTCTGCTCTCCTCATTTCTCCCTATCATCCAGCGTCATTATCCTTGTGTTTAAATCATGACTTTAGAGGCTTTCCTGTTGGAGCGGCTGAGGTGTTTCTCTGCCATTCTCCGCTCCCGCTCCAACAGCTCCACATTCCAGCGTCTGCGCGACCCCGCTGACGGTCCAGGTTTTCACATTTTCAAAAAAAAAAAAAAAAAAAGATTTCTTTATTTGGTTTGCTATTTTTCTTCCGTTTGGAAAGTACTTTCCTTTCCCGACATTCCTTCGTGCGTGAAGATGTGCTGGCTCTGAAGGCCGAGGTGCCCAGCCAGAGGGCCGATTGGTCTATCAGTCAAACCATTATGGAATCTAAATTGTGGAATACTTTGGTGAGGGAGTGTTTTTGTTTTTAAGTTTCTTTAAATATCCACGCCATCATAATACAGTGTATTATGGTTACAGGGAGTTTTGATTGAGGAATATTCTCCACCTCATTAAAGCCTGAAACAAAGAGTGGAAGTCTGTCGTGTTCTTGGGGAGCTGAATCACTCTGGCTGGACTTGAGTCAGCCCAGTCATTGCTTCCTCCTTCGTTTCCTTCTCGACCACAACGTCCTGAATAAGCTTCCTCTCCCCCGTTCCTCGACGTGGTTTCCCCCCCGCCGCCTCGGCATTACCCCAGCGGCGCTGGGCTTCGGACAGGTGTGGTGACCGCCGTCTTGCGTCAGCGGTGATATCAGAGGGGAAGCTGTGGCTGGGCAGTCATGGTTATTAAGGAAGGAGAATTTTGCAACAGTTCTGACACAATTCCATCCAAATTTATCATTAGGGGATGTGAGCAGAGTCTTTTTAATGCACTTTCCTGTTTCCTCAGTACGGGTTTGGACGTCATTCATTTTTATTTTGATTAAAAACGCCTTTTGAATCAGAGCCAAAAGGTTTTCTTCCCCAACAAACCTGATGCTGTACAACAGGAATCTTTTAGTCACTGCAGCTCTTGATTAGTTGTTTAAACTGCTGAGGATCCTCTTTAAAACTTCACCCTCTTATTCTGCCTCTAAAGTGTAAAGTCTAATTAGGATTAAGAGGGGGTTTTTTTAGGAAAATTGTCCCATAAACAGTTGGGAGCATACGTAGGAGACCATGACATCATATGTCATGACAATCAAAGGTTTACAGCTAAATGAGCCACCTTTATTGATTCAGGAACTGGCTCTGAATGAAGGCCTGATTTTGCATTGTTACCGTTTTGACTGTAAGACAGCCCAGCAAGCTCAGCGGGGCATCACCCAGCCCGACAATGACGCCCTTAACGCACAATGCACGCAGGGCTGGGTTTGAGTCACGCACAAAAAAACAAGGGAATGTGATATTTCTTGGACCGAATCCTTGCGTCATTAAAGTAACGATCTACTTGAAACACCACTGGGTGCCAGGTTAACAACTGGGACTGTTCAGCACTCTGAGATTTGTGGTCAGATTCGTCCAAAGAAGTAATTTGTCGGGTTGAATCAAAGCTATTTAATTCTTGTTTTTGCAGTAATTAGGTACACATTTATCACCACAATCTTTCACAATCACCAGGGAATTTTCTGAAAGGAAAACACCAGGATATTCCAAACATAAAGTTCAACTGTAAACTAAATACTTGCTGGATTTTACCACAGTTTTCTGTAAAAAGAATGGCAGAATTATCAGAGAAGTCCCACGACTGTCCTAGAAACAAATTAAAAAAACACTCACCTTTTAATTTTAAAAGAAATTACGCAGAAAGTTTACTACAGAATGAATCCAATAGGTTAGCTGCATTATTCCAAAGGTGCCAACATTAGCTCCATCACGGACTTTGATTATTCTGCCACTCTTCTCAGAAAATTCAAAAATGTTTGATAAACCTCAATAGTTACATTTAACTTTCCATCAGCTTAGAGGACGGGGTTAACTGTATTTTAGTGGAATTTGTTGCGACTGAACCGTTCTGTGATTGTTTTTCCAAAGGTGAATCTCATAAAAAAAGATTCCCTTGACCTGAAATGTAATGATAGAGACAAGAAATAACCATTCTGTATCTAAGTCATGACTTAGAGATATTTATGTAAGAGCTTAATTCAGTTAAACACTCAACACACACTCCAGTCAGTAATGCAGGTTCATCCATCCTCCACCTTCTGTTTGCTACTCCTCCTAGGGTGGGGTTCAGATTTACAACATAAAAGATGTTTTTATTTTTATATAAGTAAGTGAATCAGTGGGTACCATCCAGAATCAAGGAGGTTTTTACAGAAGTGAGTGTTTTCAAATGGAAGAAAGGCCATTCTCTTTCGACTTCAGTATCCTCCACTGATTGATGGTTTCGCCAGGGTCAGCAGCACGCACACACACAAACACAGACACACACACACAGACACACACACACACAGACACACACACACAGGTTATTTCAGATACGGCTGCTTCTTATGTAACTGGCTTGCTTTTGTGGAGACCTGTCTCTTTTGGGGTCAGCGTGTCCTTCACTTGATAAAGATCAGAACTTGTAATGGCAGCACTCACAAATGGAACGAACAAGGGCTGCGTCATGAATAGGTGAAGGGTGCTGACCTGGGAGAACCTCTGACGTTGACAATCGCAGGCGGCTGGAAACCAAAACAGCGCATGCTTGAAGAGGCCAAAAAGCTGGCATGAGGCAGCATCGTGGTTCATCTTTGGAGACATCGTTTTCTGTAAGTGCCTCCCGGTTTCCCAGCATGATTCACATTCTTCCCTCCATTTCTGAAGAAGTAACTCCTCAGCTCTTAAATAAGCAGCCAAGTATCACTATCTCTGCCTGGCCTGACCTCTACCTGGGCCGGGGCAGCAACGGCAACAACAGAGTCTATCTTCCTTAACAACATCAACCTTTCAAACAAATATGCGCTTCCTCTGGCTGGAAACACCACTTTTCCACCATCACCTTTACTTTTGCTTATGGAAATATTTTATCTAATCAAAAAAATGATGGTGAAGTTATCCACACAATTGTCAAGGGGACCGTTGCACAGCTCTATTCTGGAGTCCAAAGGTAACCTAGGCCTTTAACGTGGGACCACTCCAGTTAATCAGCTATTAGTGCCTCCCGACAACAGTCCCACTCAGGTTGGGCCTGTTATTCTCACACAAGTCAGACATCTAGAATACCCTCACCAGGATTTTAATTAGGATGGAATTTCGGTATGATAGATATGTTTTGCAGCACAGTGCAGACTTTAGTGTTGGGCACTGCTTTAAATTACAAGAATCGTTTGAAACAAGACACTAAAATGTGTCCCAGGGTGGCTCCAGAGTCTGCAGAGGTATAAACTCTCAGGAAAAGAAACTCAGCAGCTCACATCTCACCTCTCCAGCATTACCCACGATTCTCCCCGCTGATTTTACGCTCAAAACACGACATTTCCCAGGGAAGGCATGCTTGAATGATTGCTTTGGAAATCAGGCCCGTCAATTACCCGAGGAAGTGAAAACAGTGACTGAACTGAGGGCAACTGCTTCGTTTTATCGCCACGATCTCAGCAATAAATAGAGCAGAGATGTACAAGTGTTTTTAAAAAGGAGGGGCGGAGTTTTGCTTTTGTTAATTATCTGATTTTTTTTTTTTTTTAATTCTCATTTTGGCTTCTCAAAATGAAGTAAAAGTCAAAAAATGAAATAAGTCAGACCTTGTCTCTGTAGTGAAACCTGGTAGTGCACCCTCGTTTGTGAATTTTACACCGACCCACGAAAACGTACAAAAAAGATCATCTCGTACATTCAGGCCCCAGCTCGGATCACACCAAAAGCGCACGTGTAGACTCAAGACGCCATCACTCTTCCCCTGGGCGTCAAAACCGGCGTGCACAGCCGTTAAAACGTCCAATTTGATGGGGTAAGAATGAGGGTCGAAGTCAAGGACAGAAGGTTAAGTGACTCGGCCGGTTCACACTTGGGGCGAGCGATGGCGTTCTGTGAGACTTCGGGAGCATGTGTGATGTTTATGTGTGTGTTTTTGGGTGCGCAGCACGTGTGATAGAGCTCTCCGAGTCTTCGCTACTGTCCTTTGCTGGAAAATCCGAACACTCCCCTTTTCCTGTGTGAACAGTTATATAATCGTTCTGCCGCGGATGATAAATAGGCAAGAGACGAGAACCTCTCGGTCGTCTACGTCAGCACAGAATGAGCAGACCTCTATTAAATCACTTTGTGTATGACCTTGCAGAAAGAGGAATGGAGACTGCACGGCCCAGAGGATTTATCGAACACCATGATAGCACAGAAACGAAGGAGTCAGTGGGTTGAAGGTTCTGGCGTCGGTTGATCAAGGATGATCAACAGCTTTTCCACTGCTCTCCTCTCTATGATTAATGGCCCCGGCGTCCGCTCCACAGCTTCTTTGTGGTGTCCCCTGTCTTGTCTGTACATTCTGCAGGCGTCACACAATCCCGACGCTAACCCAGATCGCGAGCGCTTGGATGTTACAACCGCTCGGCGCATCTCCCGCCTGCCGTCCAAGCCACATCTCTAGTCTTGGCGAACGGAGCTCTTTCCATGATGACCTGAGAGTGATGAGCCGACTCCGTGCTGTTACTTTCTAGCGCCGCTAACGTATGTCAACAATCAATAAATTACGGCTGAAACAAATCAGCGAAGGCTCCTCGCCGCACGAACAGCTGAATCCGCAGGAAAAAAAGACGTCACGTGGACGTGCACAGCGTCTCAAAGCCGCACTTAATCTCACATACGGCGCATCGAAAACTTCCATCTTCACATGGATCTTTGCAACACTTTGCGGCTGTTTATACAAACCTCAGTCGGACTTTTTTCCTTTTTATTATTTAATCACATTATATCACCAAAAACAGGACTCGTGCACCTCTTTGGCCGCGCAGGGCTTGTGCACAGAGCAACTACGTGAAATGTCTCACGGGCTGATTTGTTGTGTAGTAAACCTGCATTTGTAGCACCCTTGGCTCTTGCAGGTTGTGCCCCTTTGTTGAGGGCCACACGGACCACCACGAGGCAGCACCACAGCCAAGCCCGAGAATGCATTGTGCGGCGGAAAAGCCCAGACTGGCTTTGAAAGGCAGCCGCCCTCCAGGTACAGAGCAGGAACACAGATATTGAAAGATCTGCTATCTCCATACAATCTGAGATGGAATGTAAGCGCTTTTAATGTGCCGGTCTTTAGGGGATGGAAACAGGAATGATGTCGATGCAGGTTATTGAGCCAGATATTTGCTTGGCTCTACACGGCATGCCTGGGGCCAGCCTCTTTAAGTGTAACAGGACATTCAGTATCTGATACAGTTTAAATGCGGTTTAATAAATTCTCGGTAATATTTTCACGTTATCTGGACCTAAGGTTTGTCTCAGTAATGTTTGGCTTTCCACTCTGTTTAATCAGAAGTGTAGGAGTATTCTCCAAAACCTGACCGTAACTCATTCTTCCACCATGTTGTGTTTGTCCAGGTGTGCAGCAGCAGTCCACAGGTCTGAGGTGTGTTGATGGGGTATACAGGGGGTCTTATTTCTAAGATAACAGCTAAACACAATTACCCCCCATGACACACGAGAAGCACTTCCTTTGCAGCAGCTACCCCAGCAGTTTCTCCTGCCAGCAAGTGCGAGTAAGGGCTTCTATTGTTTAAAAAAAAAAAAAAAAAAGTGTGTTTACCTTGGCTTAACCTTTTTGCCATAACTTATCCCTCCACCAACACCACCACACACTCGACATATGAAATCCAACCCTTGTTGCAAATGAGCTTTATCTCCTCGTCTTTGGTGAGGAAGGCAAATGTTGCTGAATTTCAACGGCAGTTTATGGTGCATGCCACGTTCCCTCCACGCACACGCACATTCCTGGCAAAGTGCTCTAAAATAAACCAAGGACTAAGAAATTTCAACGAGCTGAGACGGAGTGTGTATGCGGAAAAAAAAAAAAAAAAAAGCGAGCACAAGCTGGGGTGAAAATGGGCGAGTGGTAGGATGGCGTGGATCCGTTGGGGTATTTGTTATTACAGATGGCTGCGCTGTCGGCGTACCAGGAGTCGGGCAAAAGAATCAAAGAATCAATTGTGGACCACCAGCGGCAGAACAACAGATCTGCAGTGACAATACAGGACGTATTGGTAATCATAATGCAGCATTATGCCCCCCTGTCAAAAACAAGTGTAGTTAGAGTAACTTCTGATAGTCATCTATATACTATATCTGTCAAAAAAAGTTAAGAACTGCTAAGCAGGTGTTTATCTCTCCCTCCCAGCGAAAAAAAAAAAAAAACTGTCAGGTCTTCCTCTTTGAGCTCTGCTATTTTAGCCTTGAGGTTTTATGACCGGTACACATCAAGGCATCAGTGTTGAAAGCAGGGAACTGGAGGTTTACAGTGAAGAAAGTGATGATCAGCCTTGGACCATCATTACATGGAGTTGAACCTCATTTTTTACACAGGGCTGCACTTTTAAACACCATATTTTGCAGGGCTTCTAAAAAAAAAACCTATATTTTGAGTGTGACTTTGCTATAATCAAAGATTTGCGCTGCGGAAGTCGCACACAAAACACGCATATTAATCTGGTGGGTGCGGGCAAGCGTGCATGGATGTGCATAGGTGGATGTTAGCGTGTTTTACAGAGCAAAGAGAGAGGCATGGGGAAGAGGCAAACAGCTGGCCACCGCTTTACGCCCTCCTTGCATGCATCAGCGCCACATCTCTACAGAAACAGCTGGAGTCGTCGCCACTCGAACGCACTTTCAGCCACCTGGAAGTAGGCGAGAAGTGAGTGGGAGAGGAGTGGGAGCAGGCCAAGCTAAGTGAATCACACTTCATTTGTGTCAGATGGCAGATAGGAAGCTGCAAGAAGGAAATTCACACACAAGAAAAGTGGGGTATAACCTGAAAATGTCAGAGCTGCACGTGCAAAAAAAAAATAAATGGCTGGAGTAGCCCCGCGACCCTCAACGGTACCAAAAACTCACTCTGGGTAGAGTCTAACCTGCAAAAGGAGCGAATTAGAGAGGCTTCCAAGCTGACTCTTCTCCTTTTTTACTTCTGTGGTTGCAATTTCCCCTTTTTACTGTAACTCAAAACCAGGTCCTTCATATGAAAACACTCTATCTGTGGGCTTGGAACGCACTTTGACGTCAAAAGGGTTTTCCCTTGAGGTCACGGGGACCCTTCTCAACAAGGGCTGCCCACGTCAAATGAAGCAAGAGTGCCAAA
The DNA here is from genome assembly GCA_911728415.1 of Lagocephalus sceleratus. Classification (NCBI taxonomy): domain Eukaryota; kingdom Metazoa; phylum Chordata; class Actinopteri; order Tetraodontiformes; family Tetraodontidae; genus Lagocephalus; species Lagocephalus sceleratus. The sequence goes on along the minus strand of CAJVRN010000028.1, from coordinate 6,663,767 downwards.
TCTCTCCCATTTCGAAGTGGCTCCGAGGCTTCGGGCGCTCCTCTGCGCGAAGGGCACAGACGTTTTATGGAAAGGCAGGAGTTCACAGTTGTAGGCCAGTGTTACACTTCTTTCCAACTCAAACACTGACATTGTTGTGGCAGCGATTAGCTATAAAGTCTATGCTTTCTTGCCCGGCAGAACAAAATCTTTAATATTATTGCTGCTGTTTAAATACTGAAAGTAAATTCTGCCTTTTTATTAGGTAGTAAGCACCTTTACAGCATTTCTCAGAAACCACTCAAGTTATTCAGTAGTGGTTGCTCAACAATTCCCTTAATGCAATAGTACTTCACTTCTTTATTAGATTATGCCTTTAAATCACAATAAAAAAGTCAATGTATACAAATAAAGTACTCATAAACATTAATTAAGGGCATATTTGTTCCTACTTTTCACACTTTTTTGCTTTTTTTTGCTTAAAATAAGCAAATACTTTTTACAACACATTTTCTTTGTGTGTTCTTTGTGGATCACCTCTCACAAATGAGTTTGGCCAGTTTAATTCCACTGTTTCACTCTACGTTTTAATGGTTTTCTTATTATGACTCATTGTCATGTGTTTTGTACATTGAACAGGTTCGCTTTAACATTTGTACTGATACTGAATGTCTGGTTCCATCGGTCACGCTACCACATGGACAAAAGAGAAATGACATGAATGCGCTACTCTAGCTCACAGGATGCTGCTTGCTCAGGACTTATGAAATAAATCTCACCTTTTTGTGAAGATACACAACCACGCAAAACCAGCGCAAACTGGAGGTAACAGGAAGTAGTCGTGCCTGAACTGAATTTGAACTCAATGGACCCGCAAGACTAGAACATTGCCGGAGGTTGCTTGAGAGTCACTGAAAACCCAGACAAGAAACAGGTTTGGGCAACATCTGAGGAGGACCAAGCATCTGAAACTTCAGCTCCTGTATGCGCTGTAACCCCTTGATGCACAATCTCATGTTCTGAAGCTGCAGAGGTTAATAAAGGTTGCGCACGTCCCCAGGTAACAGCTGTTGAAACCGCAGCAGAAAGCAACAGCATCAGCAAAACAACAACAACAATAACATCAACTGTGGCCAAGCCTTCTCATTTGCGGCTCATTCGGTTCCCCTTGAAAAGCATGTTGGTCCATGCTGGCAAAGGTGGGAGGAACCACCTCCACTCTGTAATCATGCCTCCGCTGTCCTAACAGACAGCTGTGTAACCAGGTGAGTTGCAGATCTTTCATCCTAAATGACAACCCCTGGCTGACTGCTCATCCAGACTAAAGGGGCTTAAGGCCAACTGCAGAGGGGATTAGGAACAGGACTGGGAACCGCAGTAGGTTTTCCATGAATCTCTCGCCGCTTCGTTACATAACAAAATCTGCTTTTCTGGAAAGCGAGTCGATGTTGGTGGGATAAATCTGTGCTTCTGCCTCGGAAAGGAGCTTTGAACGAGAACGAGCTTTGTTTTTTGACAGCCCCAGCCATGGATGGACCTCGAGCCAGGTGCACTTTATATATTGCAGCCGTGGGGTGAATGACATTGAAAAACACACACGCCTCAATGTCAACATACCCCAAACTCGACCACATGTAGCCTGATCGGCACCTGACTTGTCCACACATTGATGCGACAGCCTTCCACATGTGGGGGAAGCTTAACAAACACATTTGAGGGGCTTCGTGAGGGCAAAAATGTTCTGTTTTGAAGGGCGCACAGGTGTAGTATCACAGCGTGGCTAATGTGAGGCTAATATCCCCTCAGGGATCAATAACCTGATTAAACGCTCCCCACAAGATTTAGGGAACATAACACAGAGTGAAACGATTCTCCGTAGAGTGATTATCTGAAATGAGCAAGATGTCACATTAGAGGTTATGAAAAGTTACCCATACCAGTTTAAGTCATAAAGTAGCCATCATTAAATCTACTATAGATATTAAAAGTAATTGCCTGGCAGTAAATGTGATGAATACTGTAGTTGTGGTGACGAGGTGCTGCTGGGGTGCCCCTACCCTATTTGCCCCTGTCCCCAAACATCTTGAATGCACTACTGCTTGTTTACTGGTCCATAATGGATCGATTAAAATGGAAAAACACGGATGGATTTTTGCTCCTCTGCCCAAATGTTGAAGCTATATCAAGACTGCATTACATTAATTTATCATGCTGAAATATAGTGAATATTACATAACAGCCTGGCCCCTGACACATATGGAATTAATATTCAGGGGCAGCTGTAGCTCATATGGGGCCACGCAAAAGTAAAAGAAGGTGATGAATCTTCGGCCGTAAATGTTCCAACCACACAGTACATTCAGCACAGTCGATTTCAGAGATGCGAAGTGGGGCAGAATCTATCATCGTCACCAAGGAAGATGAAAATAAAGTAGTAGGGAAAGAGTAAAGAGTAGCTTCTATGCTACAATCAAATCCTAGAATTATATTAGAAATGCTGAAAATGATCTACTTGAATGTAAACCTCTAACCTCAAGGTTAGATTCAGAGTACATTTAACACTTTAGCATGACTTCCAGTGAAATTATTCTTATTTGAAAAAAACAAAAATGTGTATTTTATTTAATTCCAGTGTAATATGGAGATGATTTGAAACTGGTTACAGCAGATGAAAGGGTAAGATGAAAGGGTAAGCTTCTCTCCCTGATAGTTAACAAAATAGCCATCACAGAAGTCTCAATATTCATATATTCTGCTGTGTTGTGTAACCCGCTCGACTGGCTGTACTTGTAAGAGCTGCCCATGTCCACCACCCACCACTTGCTGCCTGGCTTCCTCTGGCTCATGTCGGCAACAGTCCAAGTCTCTCTGTGTATGGCTGCATCTGGACTGAGCACTCAGGCCATTTACAGAAATGCCCCCCCCCCCCAAAAAAAAAAGAAAGAAAGAAATAATAAAATAAAGTAACAGCAGGAAGATATTTCATAGTTTATTTGCTCCGCAGGTACGAAAAATGACATCAGAGACTGTGAGAGGTGGCCAAATTCCTCAACGATCCAGGACTAACAGCATCATATTAATGGTGTCTCTGCCAGCCAAAACCGCTTGCTCTATGAAATCCTTGTTTAGCTTGACTGAGGATTTTCGTGGAGATTTCCAAATATGAGAAGGGCGATCTGGATGTTGGTTGTTAAACTGGTGTTTTGGCATAAACAGCAGGACGTTCTGTGAGTAGACACAGGCCTCTGCACAAGACCTCAGGGCAGGCATGGGGGATGCAACCATAGTGCCCCCTAGAGGTTATAAGAAAAGGTTTAGACAAAAAAAAAAGGTGAAGTCCAGATTTGTTTACATGCAGACACGTGCAAGCACATGGAGATTTAGAATTTCTACTTCTAAATGGGAGGTGCTGCGTTCATTTACAAGCTTTGTTGCATCACAAGCATCAAATGCCCCGTGGCCTCACGCCTAATGTTGCCATTTGACCCCTCGAATAGATGTAGTTGTAACTGAGACAGAAGCACAGGTCGTAGCCTGGCTTTCGCCCCAAGGCTACTTCTGAGGCCGTCTGTCGTCTGTGTTTGAAGGCTTAATTCTGAAATTGCACAATTAGGTGAAGTTGAAAGAGATGATTTGCAGAACCAACTGGGGATTCAGTCTTTGACCAAGTTTTGCTCAATTATCACTGTTGTTATAAAAGGCCCCATCTTCGAACATTCAGTTTCAGCAAATGACGTAAAAGGGGCATAAATTAGAGGCGCAAATGCGTCAAGGGGGCCAAAGGTCAGGGGTTGAATGGCGGGTCACACAAATGACTTTCACCGAGAAAAGACCGTGGTTTGTCGCCCATTTGAAAGCAATCATGTCCTGAGACCAAACATAACCACATGTTTTCTCATCACAGTAGCGTAGGCCCTCGGACATCAGGAGAGTCACTGGCTGCATATGGATCTCGAAAACAAAAAAATAACCGGCAAGCTCAGTTGGTCAGTTTGGTTGATTTCAAAAATCTGGCAGCTCAGCCGCGGTATTAATTCGCTTCAGGTGCAGAAAGTAGGCCAACACGTGTTTATACAGTCAGTGTTTTGTCTTATTAACTACAACAAGACATTGTTTACCCATTAACATTACCACAATAAGCACTATTAACTACACCAATGGCTCGACAACAACTTTTACACTCCCAATAAAGGATTATACATGACTGCAGTGAAACATTTGGCTCTGCGTGACGGTAAAACCGTTTGATCCGGTCCTGTACACCGATATTACCATCTTTTATAGATGACCATTAGCTGGGATCGTGTTAGCTGCGGCGATAAATGCTGCATAAATAAATAAATAAATGCTGCAATAAGGGGATTTGTTGCGAATTGATGAAGTGCTCTATTGTTTGAGCAGCTCGCTGCCACTTCGGGGCCCTTCCGATTCTGCACCGAAATGAACCGCAAACATTTGTTTAAAGGCTGTTGCTGATGGGAGGATGTGAAGTGAGTGGTGGCAACAGCTCAGGCTGAGAGGAAAACCGCAGAGGCTCTCGCTGCTGAAAGCTTCAATTGAGCAAGGCAGTGACCTCCCTCAGGATAGCTGTGAACATGCATCACGGGAAGAAAATCAGGCAGTCGCGTGGATCGGATCCCCCCAGAACAGCAAAGATTAAAAATCAGTTATTCCTTGGTCACTCTTCCCTGGCTTGATTGTTGGCTCTGGCCTTGTTTTTGTGCATCCTCCTTTTTAGTATTCTCTAAAGCTCATATGTTATTTCTAACTGCTGTTTTACATGTCATCCCATGAGACAGGATATGACTGTTTCAGTCATAAGTAGTCAGTGGAAACAAACCAGACACTGAGAGGAGCCCGATGCTTCGCCCACCTTCTCCCTGATTGCTTTACATTGTGACCCAGTCCTCTCCTTTCTTCTATTAAGAAGATCCTGAGGCCGAAAGAAAGATTCATCAAGTTTGTGAGTGCATCAGTATCATTCATAGATGTGTCACTGAGGAACACTGACACATCCAGGAAGTCGATTAGCACCTCTACTTCGCTTCCTTTGGAAAAACCCACCAGCCGACTGATGAGCTCAGCATGTATAGCTGTTTGGTTGCGTGTGTTGACTGGGATGCTACCATGACGTGCTATAGTTCATCATCAAGTCAGTAAAAAAAAAAAAATTAAATAAACCTACTACAGCTAGGGTAATGGCTTTCTAATCAAATACTACCAGGATTAACACTACCAGACAACAATACTGTTGTCAATAATGATTTTATTTGTACTTAACTATCCAACAAGTGTTGAACGTATTCTGGAATGTGCCAGGGATGGTGGTGGAGTCTCCTCAAAGCTTAAACGTTCTGGGTTTGTTTCTGGCTTGGGTCAACATGGACGTATTCCCCCCCGGTGCCTGCATCTCAGACGAGCGTCCTCTTACCCTGGACCCTCTGAGGGGGTTCTCGCCGTGGTCAAGCCAGCAGAAGGAATGCAGACTGGTATCCCAAGGGCAGTGGGTTAACAATCTGTCTGCTTTTCTACCCCCCCCCTCACTCCCCCCACCTTTCCTCCAAACAGTCCAGAGCACTGGAATGGTGTTACAAAAACAAGACCCTCTTAAATTAGCCCAACACAAAAGTTTAACAAGAGCTCTCTTTCTCTTCCGTCCCACCTTCAGAGGCATTCAGAGGGTGCGATTCCAATTTAGACAGCTAGAGGACGGAGATGGAGCCCTGACTTGGTCAGAACTTTTTGGCAGTTGGCCAGCTAATAATCCCTCGCTCTCCTGGTTTATATTTTGTAGATCCAGCCAGTGTCTTTCTCTTCAATATCAATCATAACAGATGGTTGGATGTCTGTTGTGCTGAACTCAATGCCCCATCCTTCCAGCAGGAATAAGCATATTGACATCTCATCAACGCCGGAGCAACCCACTGTTGCAGGTGACTTTTCTGCTCCTGCCACATTAAATATGGATTTATCGGAGCATCGTGACTGGGCTGGAAATGAATGACCTGACTGACTTTCTTTGTATCATCCAGAAGTATCTGACCGCATGCCTGCTGCTTTGGCTCTTTCCAAAGCGGAACTGCCTTTGAGGCTCCTTCATTTTAATCAGACCCCCGCAGGCCACTGACCTACTGACCATGAGCCCTACTGGTTCTCTCCATCACCCAAACTCGCAAATGAACGAGGTCGTGAACTTGGCATCCTGAGCCAAAGAGGGCAGTTGCAGGGGCGCAGCTCCCTTCAGTGGAACTCATCACTCAAAGTGGATTTCTCTGGGATCCTTTCTAATTTCTGTTCTATCCTTCTCCCTATCTCACCATCTTCAGCCTCTCCCAGAGTGTGCATGTTAACAGATATCCCAAAATACACAGCCTGGTGTAATCTTCCAAGTACAATTCCTGACCTGTGTGTGACATTAATGCAGGTTCCATACTGTAAATCAGTCTCTAAACCCTGACTTTGTCTCCTACACTGACAAAGAACTTTTATATTGCCAAGGCCCATTACAGGCTAAAGTGGATGCAGCAGATCAAGAGAGCGCGCCTGCAGGTTAATTTCCTCAACTAACCAAATCTCCTCCATCAACTGGATCACCTTTCAGCCCGTCTAAGCTCTGAGACTGAAGTCTGTGACAGAAATGCGAAGGACCTCCAACTCCTACTTTGAAGTTTTAGGAATCAAAGTGAACGTCATCTGAGCTACAGTACCCTAAAAAGGTCATTAATAAGGAAGATAAGCTTATCTAATGGACTGCAATTTCCTTATGAAAAGTTACCTGCACTTTAATCTTGAAGGGATGAAATTCTGAATGACTGACCTCCTGTTCCATGTGAAAATGTACCATTGCTCAATCACTACAGCCAATTTTGCCGAGTCACATGCACAGCGCCCATGTTTCCTACAGGCACATTCAGCCATTGTGAAGGGCTTCCTGACCTCCTTCCAATAATAAAAAAAAAAAAACTACTTCCCGTTAGACGGCACACACCCATGACCTTCCGTAAATGGCCACAATGATGGTGGGGATACTCAAGGTCAACTCGGCCTCCACCTGGCAACCCACATCTGCAAAGATTTTCACGGCCTTCACAGCCTCATATGGGCGTCCCAGAACAATGACGTCTGGAACGGATGGGGTTAGTCATTCACGAGGTCAGAGAGCATTTGAGCAAAATCTATCATACGACATCCTCAAAATGAAATCATACTGAGGGTAAAGAGAAACTGGCTTCCGTCCCTTATTGTTTCACTTACGATAAGGGTGATTAATTAATCAAATACGGCAAAAATAGAAAACAATACGACAAAATTAGCCCTGAAACATGTAGATTACAGCTAAAAATGTCAAAACAAAGTGACCCAGATTGATTTAAACATTGCTGTTCAGCAATTCCCAGTGAGGAAGGCTCTCTGAACTGCAGTCCAGGTTTTCCACATGAAGCAGACAGAAAGCTTCCATAAAGAGGTCAGCCTTCTGTTTGGATAAAAGTGCACTCCTGCTGATCAATGCTCAGGAAGTAGATGGCAGAAGTCCACAGATCAAACGGGTTCCGCTCCACAAAGTTTAAAAGGCGTAACATCTGAGATGTTTCCAAAGTCTCAAGCTCCAAAACATCAAGATTTATGAAAAGGTGAGAGCTGGCAGGTCTGTTCTGGAAGTTGCATTCAGGCCGAAAACTGTTCCAAAGGCACGTCTGATTTTAATAAATCCCAAACTGTAGAATGCAGTCAGAGCGCACCACATTTAAAATATTTGTAACTTACACCAAAACATTTATTTTTTTAAGATACAGTTTAGATTTGCAGCGGCAAAAAAACCCTCACAAGTCATACCCAGAGTTCCATTTGAGTTTTGTTTTTTTTTTATTTTTGAAATGCTAAAGGTTGCCTCAGCAAAAGAGTCACAAATTCCAATCCCGCCCCATGCCACCTTTCCCAACCATTTCCACTGGAAAAGGACATGCGAGACTGACAGCACTGGGATTTCCCTTCTCAAATCATAGCAACCTGACCCAGGAACAAAACCCAGACCCCTCTGTGGGGATGCTTTTAAAGCCCCTCATCAATGTGTTGAATGTGCCTCCCTGATTTGTCCAGGTAAGGAAAATGTAAATACTCCCCCCACATTGAACATCAAATGCTCTCAAAGAAGAACGGAGCAGAACAAAACCCTAGAATATAATCTGCAATCTTGACACCAAAAAAAGCTAAATCGGTGAGAGAGCAGAAAACAGTTTCCATGTGTTTGTGTTAATCCGCAGTACCACCTTGTGTTGGAGCTGTGATTCAAATCTTTGTCAAAAAAGAGCCTGATAGCTAACCGGGCTAAAGACCCTGGCCCAGGGTTCAACTGCAGCGATTTAATGCTTCAAGAGGTTCGTCAACAAACAATCGCCATCCGAGCAAAGATAAGCCCACCAACGGTTCGACTCCCAGACTGCCATTCCATTGTTTGAGCGGCTCTTAAGTCAGCTCAAAGCAGCCACTGCGTTGACAGACCTCCACATCACCGGTGTGTACTTCTTGGCAGCCCCTCTGCCAGGCCCCACTTCTTTACATCAGCCTACTGGAAGCGTCTGCCCCGTACGGTAAATGATGTCAGCGTAAGTGGCACCACCGGAAAACAGCGACTCGCTAACATCTGGGAAAGTGACGGAAAACCGTCCGCTACTCAACATCATTCAACTGGCTCGCTGATTGCCTGGAACTGTCGGTGTCCAGTCGTATTAAGGCCCCAGATAGAGATTGACGGTTTTGTAAATGCGAGTGTGCAGCCTCAGCGTTTCACCCGTTTTGCAGGTCTGGCAGAGGAGTTCATGTTCTCCGAACTCACACTAAACCGAAAGGAAATGAAACGTGCACGCACAGCTTGAGTTCGAGTTTAGTCTTAAGTGACGACTTTTTTTTTTTTTTTTTTATTAATGGTGATCATTGTTCTTTTGTGGGAGTGAGTTCCTACAGGACTCATGTATATTGTTACTCAAAAACCAACCCACAACTGTGACAGCAATCGCAACTCTAGACACGCAATGACAATCCCTGCTGTTGCAGTTCTCCCTGATTCGGCCCAGGAGTCTGCTCCTTATTGATGAAATGATGTAGCACCAGTACGCTCCCGCTTCCTTAAAAAAAAAAAAAAAAAAAAAAGAAGACACACACAAAGGAACCAGGATCCTCGGGCACGCGGATCTCTCGACCGGTCTCCAGGTCGAAGAGCTCAGGTTTGAGTCACTCTGATGACGCGGAGGAGGAAGAAAGCAGACCGAGGTGGAGAGAGGGAGGCTGCTTCCACCGAGATGAGAGGAACAGCTGCCGGGTGCTTCCTTTCTGGCTGAATGACTCCGCACACACCCACACACACACACATCTTTAGTCGATTGTCCAGTCCAAAATTCTCCTGGGTGAGGTGATGATGGAGGTGAACAGCGGCAACACCTCAACCACACCACTTATTTCACCTACGACTCAGACCCCCCCCCACCTTTGTCCTCTTTGTTTGCCTAACCTCCCCCCCACCCAGTGCTCCACAATAGTTTCCAGTGTGGTGCCGACAAAAGGCTTCCTGACCCAGTTGCCCATAGCTGAGGGTGGAGGCACAGTTCAGGAGGATGCCTGGGATGTGTGTGTGGACAGTAGAAGCCTGGGGAGGGATGAAGGGGAGGGTGGCTGTATTTTGGCATCAGATACCAAGATTTTTTTTTCCTCCCCCCCCCCAACCCCCTCCTTCCTGTGGTTTTATGGCCTACTTACCGGTAGCAGACTTTCATCTGGCTATGAGTGGAGATCTCTGGCAGATCCGTTGCAGAGATTCTGACAGGGGCTCCAGGAGAAAAGGGTTCTCCAGCAGGGCTACTGTGCTGGACCGGATGACCTGGTGGTGGTGGTGGTGGTGGTAGGGGGCTTGCAAGTTCTGGGGCAATTTAACACCCTTAGGTGGCCCATTAATGTGTGAGCTTTGGGAACATTCGATTGTGCAGAATAGTCTCGGCAAAATAATTAAAAGACCAAGGGGCCCAAAATTCAATTACACAGTTTCAGAATGAGAGACATCAACATCCATGTCATAAAGATCTCAATTCAAAACCCATCATTGATCTGTGGACTGTCATATATTATGGGCTATATGTGCCCTCTATATGTACAAAACTTGACCCAATCCTTCTTGTACATTCGCAACAAAAAAAAAAAAAAGGAAGCAAAAAAAAAAAAGTAATGATGCACCATTTATATCAGACGGAATCAGTCAGATTGCTTTCAGAAATTCTTGTGGATATGTCACATTGGATCAGTTGGTTCTGGTGCCGGAACCAGTGCGCCAGGGAGGTGGTGTGAGAAACCCTTTTGCCCTCTGTGTTGTCCTGAGGAGAAAGTCAAATGTGACACATTAAGAACTCTGATCTGGATCACCTGAGAGAAAATCTTTGTGTGAGCAAGCGAGAAAACAAGAGAGAGACACGAAAGAGGGGGAGAGCGAGCGCGTGTGTGTGTGCGTGTGCGTGCGTGTGCGTGTGTGTGCCTGTGTGCCTGTGTGCATGTGTGTGCGGTGTGTGTGGTTACTTTCAGTAAATCGCATGCTGTAAGTAGCATATCTGCACTTGTGGGTCAGTGTGTGGGTGGGCAATGCTCTCCCGGGCAACTCTGCTGTTTTGTTTTCCTCCGTCACTTTCTTGCACTGGGAAAATGTGCCATACTGAACAGCCTCCATCAGGAACTGCTGCGCTTTTGGACTTTTGATTTGCCACAGTGTCTGGACCGATTAGCACACTGGTGAGTTTTCTCACCGAATGATCACAGGAGACATAAATCAGAATAAATGACTGAGCTCATCCAAGAAAAGCGGAGGAGTCGTGTGAAGAAGTGTGAAAGTGTGTTGTTTTACACCGTGAAACAAAGATAATCACACCCTGGAGTGATCCTTACTGCACAGACGTGCAGATGTATGCCATCTGACCTAATTCTCAGGGCCCTCCCTCCATCGATCTGTCTATCCATTTATCTATCTACTTTCCTATCTATCCATCCACCTACTCATCCATCTAGCCATCCATCCATCATCCCCCCACTCGCCCACCTACCTTCCCACCCTTCTATCATCCACCCTTGGATCTATCTATCTATCTATCTAACTATCTACCTATCTATCTATCTATCTATCTATCTATCTATCTATCTATCTATCAATCATCCATCCATCCACCCACCCACCCACCCATTCATCATCCATCCACTCACTCACCCATCTATTCAACCACCTACCTGCCTATCTGTAATCTGCCTGTCTACTCATCTGTTCATCCGTCCATCTACCCACCCACCCATCTACCTACCTACCTGTCATCTGTCTGCCCATCTGTCTACCCATCCATCCAGCTATCCATCCATCCAGTTATCCATCTATCCATATTCCTATCCTCTGTTCCCTTACAGCTTAGAAGTCATGAAACTATTTGCATATTAACTTTCCTCAGTCTGATCTGACTCACTTCTCTACATTTATCTGCGTCTGGAGTTGGCTGCAGAAGGCTGCTTTCTATAAGCTTGTCAGCCTGGCTCAGTCTGTCAGCAACATGTGTTGGTTTGAAACAGCTTTTTTTTGGGGGGGTGTTAGACATGAATCCATGTTGTTGCAATACGACACAAGACTGACAGACAGATACTTGGTCTAAAAATCAGTGAGGCTTTTAGAGCAAATATACCCAGAAATGGGCCTGGAACACTGAGGAAGAGGAAGATTTCACCGCCATTGCAAGAGAAAAACCTCCCGACGGACCTCAGATCTGCTCGGTATGGTGCAGGTAATGAGCCGATGCGTGCTGTCTGAACACAACCTTGAATCTTCAGATCCACCCGCCGTAATCGCGGCATGGCATTTTTCCTCAGATCTTTATTTTTCCTCTGAGCTCAGCCGAGATCGCGACGCTGACATCATTCCAGCCCTCCCCTCTCCCTCTTACAGGCTTTTTCCTGATCGCTCAATCACATCTCACAGTTTATTCGGGCCTTTTTCATAATTTCCACCATCAAAAATAGAGACATTCCATCAGAGACACGAGCTGGTCAATAAAGAGGATTCAGAAAAAGAAAGAGAGGGGGGAAAAAATGCTTTCTTGACTGTTTACGTTTCCATTTGACAGGTTTCAGCGTGTCTGCTGCTGATATACAGGATCTAAACATTTAGTCTCAGGCTTCACTGGGTAATTTTCCTGTCAAACAGAGATTTGGTGTTTGCTTCGCAGTTCAGAAACGTGAGCAACCAAAAGTGGATCCAAACTCAGCTCGGATCACTGTTGTTTTTCTCAGCAGCGCAACTATTTTGGAAGCGGTCAGATAGGCTTTCACTCTCTTTCTCCCTCCAGGTTCGGAGCCATCGCTCCAAATTGTCGTATTGGAAAAAAAGCCTCGCGTGGACTCGGAGCCAGGAAAGTTTTCCCCACTCTGTCTGTTTTTTTAATGGTGCGCTGAGAGGCTAATTGGCTTTGCAGACGGCCTGACCCACGGCGCTGATGTCCTCAGAGCTCATCAAGGACTGTGACGGTCTCCTTCCGAAAAAAATAAAAAATTTAAAATAAATAAATAAATAAATAAATAAAATAAAAGCCAGAGTGGCCGAAAAGCTTTGGCACCCGCGACTAAAGCAGGTGATGAGTCTCCTGAAATCTACCTCAGCAAATTCTGGAGGAGCTCAAGTTTACAACCCAAACACTCAAGCGACTCAAGCGATGTGTTGTTGTGTTAAAACCACACACCTATCACTTCTCATTTTCTCCGTTCTTGGCCCTTTTTTTTTTTTTTTTTACTACATTAAAAGTGGATTAATGTGTTTCAGGTCTCTGGCAAATCATTCGCAAACCTCCTACATGCATCTGAATCACTCCTTTGGCGAGACCTTTACACTCGCAGAAGGAACAAGATAATCTTTCTGTTTGATGGGTTTTAAAGTGCCAAAAATCCCACAGAAATGGCATTGTCCCGACACAGTGATTAATTCTGCATTAATCTTGCGGGGGAGGGAAGCCTGTAAAATAAAACTGTATCTATCTATTTCAATTATTAACTGACACATTAGAATCATTATGCTATATTTGGCTGTTTCAACCTTTGTGATATTGGAACCAAAATAAACTTCATCCCATCATCCCTTTCACTCCAAAACCCACCCAGCAACACTGCATTTGAGGGTCCTATCTATCTACGCTTTATATTGTGTGCAATGAATGGACAACATCTCCCCAACCACCCACACTTTTGTATGTGGGAGAGTAGCTTGTGGATACGCTTGCTGGAAATTGTGCTGAACAGTTGGTTGCGGCGGTGCTTTCTGGACAGAAAGTTTACACAATGTCAGATGTGACATGTTGACCAGAGATCAACGAGCAGTATCAGAGGTAAAACCAACAGTGGGGTAAATAAGGTCCTTTTGCATCAGCTGCCAACAACATCAGGTTCAGAAGTTCAAAACAAGTCATCCAATAATAACAAGCTGATAAAACTGGATGGAAAAAAATTGAAAATGATTGTTTGTTGTTGCTGTAGCTGTGGGCTACTAATCCCAACCTCGTAAATAACAATGCCAACGCTATTATGGCGGTTTTGGGTGTTTATTGAAGAGACCCTGCAGGTGATACTAGAGGCCTGCAATGGTGTGCATTTTTATATATTTTATATATAAAAATATTGGGGAAAAAAAAAATAAAGTCCTCTGACTGTGGTGGTGGGCAGAGTAACAACAGAGTGGATGGAGGAGAGAGTGAGAAACACATATGTCTTCAAATGAGCTGTGACCTCAGGTGAGAGAAGAGGTGGGAGTCCTGGGAGCCAGTGTGGGATGTTTTCTGTCAGATGAGGGGAAGGCGGAGGGAATGTGGTTGAACTGAGTGTACTTGGCTTGCCAGAAAAATGAAACGTGTGTGTGTCTGTGTGTGTCCAGCACTGTTATACTGACAGCCGCTGCATGAAAGCAGGTCACGTTTTGCATTTAATTACATTTCACGAAAGGCAGATCATTTAGTTGGGGGGGGTGCAGGGCTGCAGCGGGTACATAAACACATACTAGCACTAGCCCGAGCTACAACAAAAACCCTCTGACGGCAACAGAAGCGCTCAAAATGGTGGGAAGCCAACAAGAAGTTCGTCCTTGATCCTGAAAATCATGAATGATGAATCGTGAAATCATGAAAATATGAATGCATCCGAGTATCAGGAATGCATATTTGAGAACCTCAGAACACCAAATGGACCCAAACCCAAACATCCTCTCTCTTTCCAAGCTGCTGGACCACATAAATTATACATGGACCTTTTATGTGCACATGAATATAATTCTTAGCCCACAGAAAAATGATTAACTTTCACAATGCCTGTAGTAGACTAAATAAATAAATATGTGAAGGACGTTTGGACTGATAGTCCAAATGTTGCAGTCTGTCATTCTCGACATTGGAATTTCAGGCTATCAGTGCCGTTGTGACCCAGATTACACATACACTCTGCTGAAGCCAGCTGATAAGAAAGTTCACTGTCTGGGTTGTCATTAGGGGTTTTTAGCCAATGGCTGTTACATTTCTGCATAATACCCACGATCCATCATAAAGCACTAAATATCAGTAATACGTCTAAATATAATATTCACAGTTTTTCCAATCCATTAGGCTCTGAAACATGTTTCAAAGTAAATTTAGCCTTTACGCTTATCTTGATCTCACTCACTGTAGGCGGAGCTACTCCAAACAAAGAAAGTACAAACTAATGTACGAGCATGGACGAGGTATGATCAAATATGAGCTATAGTTCTTGGCACATACGATAAAAATTGCATTCGTATGGCACCTATTCTCTTCGAAATATACAGTAAATAATACCAGGAACAACCGGCGTCAGGAGCACTGTCATCAATCATGGAAAAAAATGAACAGATAGAGACGGCTTTTCATGAAAAATGGCCCGTCGTGCATTGATACACATCTGCTTCAGGAGCAGAGGTAGACGATAACAGCCCATAAATAAACAGATGCTGAAGCGCCTTCCTTTAACTGTCGAATAACCCCGTCACCATGGCAACACTGACATGGCAAAAATACCGGCCAGTTTAGAACAGTTTCCTTCAGTGGCACACGCTCATGCACACACACACACACATGCAGACACACACACAGAGTACAATTGTGTTTTCTATAGTAATTCAATTTTTCCCACTAAATTAGCTTTTCTGCTCAATCTCATCTGATTGTCACTTGTGGGCTTAAAACAGCCTCTTTCTTGAACGCCTCCTTTATGCCGTTTATGAACACGTGTTTCAAGGACCTCCCTGCCTCAGCACCCGTGTCGGGACGTTCTTCTCCTCTTTCAACGCTGGTCCATCTGATGACGAGAGAAGACCCGGGTCCCTGGGGCGGCGACGTCACGCCCCCAGCGGACGAGGCCCCAGCGACACTTCGCACCACCCCACCCCACCCGCCAATCGGGAGTGCACGAGCTGTCGGCGCTTGACGCTGCGCAGGACCCTCGTGCTCAGGGACGAACCGGCCTCGACGGAGGGCAGGAAGCGCGTTTGATGGAATCCGCCGCCGACCCCCGCCACCTCTGACAAAGCCGCCATTGTGCCGGTCCGCCGATGTCGCCGTGCCTGTTTAATCACTTCCACCGACATCGGGGGGCGGGAGGTTGCATGAACACTTTTATGCATTTTCAGTGTCGGCCTGTCTGTTTCCGACGCAGCCGTGACGTCCTTCCATTTACAGGCTGCTGTACAGATGGAGAGATGTTCAAAAGCATAAAAGAATCTCTGTAAATGTCACATATGGGTTCAGCAATGGCACACACACACACACACACACACACAGACACACACACATACAGACACAGAAAAAAAGAGTCTATGTCAGCAGCTGGATGACCTCCTGGAGCTTTTAAATCATATTTCGCCTATAGTGTCTCACAGAAACACACTCGTCAAATATCACTGATGAGTCACACAAAACCGCACGATGGAAAAACGCGCTCGGCTGCAACAGCGCCGGTTTCACTGTGTCAGGAAATGTGATCAACACGCGCCGGGTATTATTCAGCCGGGGGACGGAGGTGAGATTCAAACTCGGTTAACGGTAATTGGAATGTGAGCGAATGTTGGGCTCCAGTGTTGTCTGGAAGCGTCGTCAGCTGATGGGTGGTTCGCTTCCCCACGTCTGAATTTCGGCTCGTAAACATCCACCGGGGGTTTAGCTGCTGGAGGGGGGCGGGGTTTGTGTGTTAAATAGCTATACTGCTTCACTGTTTGGCCTTTTGGAAACAACAAAAAAAGTCCCGTGCCGGCGCCCGGCTCCGCTTTGACACGTAAAATCAGACAAAAAAAAGTTCAAAAAAGTTTCATTGGTGTACACAGGCTGGTTTCCCAGTATGAGCAGCTATCACCTTGTTTTTAGTGCGGGCTCGCGGAAATAAAAACATCAAATATTTGCTGTGTTTTCCCTTTTTTCTACTATATTGACATTCTTAAGTGGGATATTTATATAAATGACACTGTTTGTGTTAAAAATAAAAAGCTACTCTGATCTCCTGGCACTGTAACTGGGTCAGATGTGGACGTCCATTTAATTCTCCATTTATTTTCCCCAACGTCAGTCTGTTGCTAAACCTAATCAGATTTCACGTTGCGAAACTCAGAACAGGTATTGCTTTAATATTCATATCGCAGCTCTGCAAGAGGCAAAATGAGGGTAAAACCCAAGCCCGGAGCTTTGAGCTGTGTAATTTCAGCACCTTAAAAGGCAGCTTAGCGTTTAAATCAAGCCCAAACAATGGCCGGGTTTAGTGTGCAGCCTCACACTGGCATCGCTCGTGGCTTCAGCCTCATGTGCATTGGTTTGCTTAAGAATATGAAGCCCCCCCCCCCTTAAAAAGTGTCAAGCTGCTTCACGCTGCTTCTCATCTGGGACCAGTCTGGCTGTGGTTAAGATGTGAACATATGCACACAGACACACAGTAAATCTACGTACACGTCCATACGTTCAGATGACATTTCCACTCGCGAAAAACACAAAAAAAAAAAAAAAAAAAAACGCCGAGCTCAGCAAACTTGTTGTTTTTATACGTCGGCCTTGTTGTGGCCCCCGTTCGGCTCTGAAAAACGTGAGCGGATCTGGAGGTGAAGTGGGCAGCCGTCCCACCAGAACTGGGCTGAATAAACACGTCCACCGATCTCATCTTTCCTTCTCTTCGCCCCCCCTCCCCCCTTTTTTTTTTTTTTACCCAGTTCTGACTGTACTGACAGCTCCGCCGGTGTTTGTCTGCTTCCCTGAGACTGACCCACTTGGCACAAGATCAGCACCGTGGTTAGTGGTCTCTCTCTCACACACACACACACACACACACACACACGACTTTCAAAACATTCACAGAAAACTGGCACACTTTGCGTACTTGATTGGCTTTAAAGCTGATTTCTAACCTTCACTTTTGCTATAAATCAGTAATAGTGCACACATAGATCCTGTTATTAACATCTAATCTTTTAAATTAATCACACACGGTACAAATACTTCAACACAACCGCAGGCGACGCAACTGTTTAAAGTCATTAGTTTTAGGCACATTGTTATTCTGATCCTCTCTCAAGGTTCTTTTTTTTGAGCTACTACTTTTTGGCTTTTGCTTTGTTGCAGCTTTTGAGAAGAATTTAAATTCCAACCATTTAAATCACTGAATATTTGATGGAACATCCAAGCTACCGCCAACAACCACCACCAAATTCTAGCTTTGACAGCGGTCTCCGTTGCAGCCTTCGGCCTTGGACGAAGGTTATTGGAGGGTACAGCTGGTCTAAACTAGCACACGGAAGCATGGTGGCATCACTGACAGTTCCTGCTGGACTTCCTGATGAAGACACAAATACGTGTTAATCATCAGCTTTTGTACTGAAGCATCCAAAGGACTGAATACACGCTTTGATTTTATGCTGGGCAACATGTTTTCATGGTTGCGGATGCTCGTCTTGTCCACTAAATGGGTTTCGTGGATTTGGGATTTAAAGTTATTCTTTTCTCCTCCCTGTGTTTGATTTTTTTTTTAAGCCTTGTTTTATTTTAAAAGCCCTTTCTTTTCTTTTTTTTTTTTTTTTTGCACCCTTCGGCCCGTCTGCTGTGTTTCCTGGCAGATGTGAAACCAACCTCGCGGCCGCGAGACACTTAAAGACGGCAACATTTTAATAAATGGACCGAAGGAGCGAGGAAATATACAGGCCCCAACAGATGCTCATTAATCAGTCTGAGTTTTTATTTTTCTTCCTAAACCAAATACATTCATTACACACACTCCCCTGCCCGCGTTCTAAACACACACCGCCATGCTTGGCTGCAGGAACAGATGCTCTCACACGCGCGTTCTAAAAGCGTCCGTACGGAAACGTGCTCCCACTTAACGGTCAACCGCCGCCCTGCACCCGCTGCTCCGTCGGGGTGTGAAATGAGCTGGAAAAGAGCGGGGGGAAAAAAAAAAAAAAAAAAGAACGGGCGGCGGCGCGTTCGAGGCGGATCCCGGTCGGCCGAGGCCCGACCTCTCGCCGCGGCGACCCCGCCGGCGCCCTAAAAACGTGCAGTAAGTTAACTGGCTCGCAGGGTTTCCCCCTGCGGCGGAGAGCGCAGGGGCTCCAAGCGCGACGTTGCCAGATGTTCGAGGCCGACGCATCATCGCTGGACGGACGCCCGCGAACATTCAGAGGCACTTAGGCTGAAATGTGCGGCTGAGGCGCGGCCAGAGATCGGCCTATTGTTCTCCCCCCGGAACGATCCTTTGACGAGCTGGATCCGTTCGGATCCGCGGTTGCCAGTTGCAGAACGTGACCAGCGCCTGAAAGTCTCAACAATCGGTGTTTGTAGCTCGGTTTAGGAAAGTTTCCTGCTGGGGGAAACACCAAAAGCTCTGAAGCTCTGGCTCCACAACCAGGTCAGAGAAACACAAAAAAATACAAAAAAAAAAAAAAAAAAAAAAAAAAAGGCCCCGCAAACACGCGGATGACTGAATGAATGAAGGCTTTATGCCTACGATGCTCCATATTCTGACAATGCGCTCACACAGGAGTCGCAGTGGTCCTGCACACACACACACACACACCCCCCCCACCTCTGAAACCTGTCCCGCCTTTAGTTACAGTCGCGCGGCGAGCCGTGTTGACTTTGGTCAGACGGACGTTGTCGCCCAGCGGGGGGGCAGCGCCTGGTTCCAGGGTGGAAAGTCACCGCCGCGCCGTCTTCCTCTCCAGAGAGAAGCCAGTCAGAAACTGGCGACCTCGGAACACACACACACCCCCCCCACCCCACCCCACCCCCCCACCCACCCTGGAACCTCTGCGAGTCAATGAGTGCAGTTCTGATATCATCCAGGAGAATGCTGGGAACTCACCAGTCCAGAGGTCCTGGTCATGCCTCTATAGTCTAACTCTAACTAGTTGTAGAACTAGTTCAGACGGGAGGATGTCGTCTTTTTCAAGCTTCAAAGGCCTCGATAGAACCCAAGGTCCACCTCCAAGTCAGAAATGAGTTCCTCATATGTCGGCCGTGCATTTGCAGGGTGGGAAGTTTGTCAAATTTGAGCAATTTAACCTTCTCCGACCTGGCATCCACACATTCTGGGTCTCCTACAGCTTAATAGTTAATTGTATGTGTGAGGACACTTGGACTTTATATTTAAAATTTAAACCGATTGTATATACGTAAAAAAAAAAAAAAAACACTTATATGACCAATTTTTATACATTATCAGGTCCCAAAAAAGCCCAAAGAGCAAAGGGAAGCCAATATAGTATATAAAAAAGAGCTTAGGCCATCACGCTTCCGTCTGAGCTTTTCAGAAACAAAAGGATATTGTTTCCCACAAGTGGTTCTCTAGTAAACAAGGCTGTAATCAGCTTTATGCAGAACGTATAGACGACGCTCCAACAAGAGGGTTTTGTTTCAAGGATGTTTTATGAAAGGCGTATAAACGGTTCGCTCCAGACCCGTTTTCAGCTCGACCACACATTCAAGGACTTCAAGGTTGTCGGATCGTAAACCCAGACGCTGTTCACAGGAGCAAGGATTCATTCCGGTCAAAAGAGCCCCGCCGTGGCAGCGCCTCGGGTGCAGACGGTTCTGGGAGCGGGCGCTTGCGTAACCCTCGGCGTTGCGCAGCGCCTTCGCGACGGCGCTCCGAGTGTCCAGACGAGCGCTCGCAGCTCCGACAGCGGGCCGTATTTAAGAATTCACACACGTTTGTAGGTCAGTTGTGGAGGAATGGCTGCAGGAAAAGAGCAACAAACCACATCAGGCAGCCATGTGCCAAGCTTGTAGCCAGGCCCTGACTGGAAACTCCCACTGAACTTTCCATGAAGGGCGTCAGGCGAAGCAAACCGGGTCACGGATGCGAACAATTCTTTGCAACATGGAGCATTATTTTGGCCAATGTGCAGGCGAACTCTCTTGATAGCTGTAATGCCTTTTGAGAAGCACTTATTCACGTCATACTTCTTAATTTTTCTTGGATTATAACAGGTTTTGGTACCATTCTCTTCACTTTGGGCTGAAAAGCACTGCGTCAGAGGTCATGTGATCACAATAATTCACATCTGCTGCAGGTCCTGGGCCCCATCCATCATTTAAAGCCTATTAAATAATGGTCATTGTGTAACTCTGTGATTGCGGTCTGACCATAAATGAATAATAAATGAGCACGTTAATGATCCAACCCATTATTAATAAAGATACTTAACAACCCTGCAGCTGGAGTTCAATTAGATTATATTAAATATTGCCCCAACGACGGCGGATCTTTACCGAACTCGTACGTTAATCGTTGAATTGGCGGCTCAAGCTCAGGCAGAGGCAGCTCTGAAGGTTTAACCACGTCCTCTGACGGTTGGACGAGGTGGTTAAACCCTCCTCCGCCTCCTCTCAGGTCAGCAGCTAACATTTTAAGAATAATAGTTAAGGTATTTCTGGTGTTTTTAAACGGTACTGTTTGCTCATTCCTGCAGACAGACGATGCATGATGCTCCCCCGCTTCATCAGGACAGGAAAAAGATTTATTGTTCTGTCGAAGTCAACATCGAAGTCTAGTCGTAAAATGAAATCAGCTGGTCAGGCAGAGGAATTTTTCTAGTTTTCATGTGGCAAACCATGAGTAAAATTGATAGAGAAAGGCATGTTTATTGAATTTACAGCATTTGGATACAGACAAAATACAAATTTCAGTGATAAAACTGGAGGATTTTCACCCGAGGAACCGATTCTATGTGTTTTAATTTGGAAAAAAATAGTTTCTGTAGTGGTTTTGATGGTCTCAGACTGTCAAAGTGATGTTCGAAGCCCTCCAAAACATGATCAACGTGACATTTAGGGAGGTAGAACACAAGTTAAATCTGAATAAAACTGATCTGCAACTGTGAGAGGATTAAAATCCCAAACGCAACAAGTCAATCTGACCCAGTTCACTGTGAACAGAACACTACATCCTGACCTCACGGCAAACATTCACCTGTCCTCCCTAAAAATCATGCTGTCCCCTATTCTTGTACTGAAAATACACATCCTGGCTTCTTCTTTTTTTATGTTATCTTTGTTTTATGTTATCTAGACACACCTCATCGGACAGACAGCAGTGGAATGGCAGATAAATGAGCAAATCTCTGTGTTGTCTGGTCGAGCTTTTATCTGTTCGTCTGAAAGATTTAATACCATGAATGAAAAATTGTGTTATTGCAATTTATCTGCAGTAGATTAGCCATATTTCATAAATTAGACACAGCCCAGACATGCAAAAGCCATTTATCCAGGTTTATTTCTCAAGAGGAGATTCATCAGGCCTGACAGGCACGTGTGCGTGTGTGTGTGCATGCATGTGTGTGTGTGTGTGTGTGTGTGTGTGTGTGTGTGTGTGTGTGTGTGTGTGCGCGCGCGCGCCCGCTTGCATTTGTTACATACTGGGTGCCAAAATTCCTATTCTACTATCAAAGTGAGGACATTTTGGGGAAATGAGGACATTTTGCTGGTCCTGGACTGTTTAAGGGACAAGACCTGGTTTAAGGTTGAGTTAGAACTGGGTTTAGGGTCCAGGTCAGCTTTAGGGTCAGGGTCAGCTTTAGGGTCAGGGTCAGCTTTAGGGTCAGGGTCAGCTTTAGGGTCAGGGGTTAGTTGGGATGGTTTGGGTTAGGGTAAGGGGCTGGGTAATCCTGATGTCTATGAAAGGTCTCACAAAGATAGAAGTAGAATGGGTGTGTATGTGTGTGTGTGTGTGTGTGTGTGTGTGTGTGTGTGCGTGTGTGCGTGTGTGTGTGTGTGTGTGGGCCTGCATTTGTGCGTGCATGTGCACCACCAGGACGTATTAGGAAGCCGCTATTGTTTTTAATTGGTGCAAGGTTGAATGTAGGCCAAATTCTGAGTTTATTAGTCCAATAACACACACAAAAATGTGCGCACACACACACACACACACACTCCTCCAGCAGCCTGGCCTGACCCGCTCTCTCCTCCCATGGCTCTGCTATAACAATCTACAGCTGTTTGAACCTGGGAGTCCAAAACAACGACACGTGCCCACGTGACCAAACACACACACACACAAACACACACACACACACACAGCACAAGCAGCTGCGTAGAAATATTCTCACATTGACACAGAATAGCAGACACATTTTAGCTGCATTGAACATTTTAAAGGCCCTGTAAACAAGAGGCTGTTTGTTGTTCAGCAGAACAACGCCGCATCTGTCCCAGAGTCAGAGGACCCGTGACTCGGTCCAGACCCCCGTGTGATTTGGACCTAATAGCGCGGAGCACCAAGGAAAGCGTCCTCCAGAAAAAGAAACACAGTCCCTGATTGTGTGGTCACGGTGGCTGGAGGACGCTGTCAACACTTTGATGCGAGCTTTTGTGCAAATTGCAAAAATGTCTGAATGCAGACATGACTGAGATGACTGATTAATGACACCCGCGCACGTGAGACTGCACATCCAGTATTTAGTGAGCCAAGTCAAAATTATGTCGCTATCGTGATGCCATAAGTTTTATCAGGCTACCGGTAGTTAGTGTTTATAAAGAAAAGTCATGCAATAGCCCATGTGTGCTGGATGATGTCACTGAATTAGCAGTTTTAGCTTGGGCGTGAATAATTCCTGGTGATTTAGTTGATATCTGAGGGTAATATTTAACAGAGATCCGTACTCGGTCTCCAGCAGCGAGGCTCCTCTGTCCTTCTCAGAGATACGACATGTGTGCCCGCAGGCCGACAGCAGAGTTTGCTTAAGTTATTGATCCGCCCACTCCGCCGCAAAGACCCTCAGCTCTCTGAAACACCCACGATAAACATTCCCTGAGATTGAATTATCTCATTTTACCGACAAACACAGAGGACCGATCCCAAGCAGGTTGGCCAAACACGTGCATTTTTCAAGCGGACCTTCACTTTTGCTTGTGAGCATTAAATTGAACCTCAAAACCAGAAGTAAATCACTTCATTCGCATAAATCCGCGCTAATAACGAGACAGAGCAGAAAAGGCCACGTCTGCATTCTTTCATTTATATTAGTTTATAATATTAACTTTATTTTTTGGTGAGTTTGATTTGCAGATTTTGGGTAAACCAACGTGCATGAGTCCAGATTTATAATGGACAACATCTTCTTCTCTGGCAGTCAAGACAAAGCCTCCATATTTGGAGCCAGCGTGCTTCTAATGAGGACATGTTTCATCTTAGCTGTGTTTACACTCGCTCCGTCATTCTGTGTTAGGAGCTCCGTGATTGTTTGTTCATGAGGCCCTCTGAAGCAGAGTAGCCCTGCAGCACTCCAGCGTTCACCCACTGGTCCAACTCCAACCCACACCTTCAACCAACTGGTCCACCTCTAAACTACTGGTCTACCTCTAACCTACTGGTCCACCTCCAACCTACTGGTCCACCTCTAAACTACTGGTCCACCTTCAACATACTGGTCCACCTCTAAACTACTGGTCCACCTCCAACCTACTGATCCACCTCCAACCTACTGGTCCACCTCTAAACTACTGGTCCACCTTCAACATACTGGTCCACCTTCAACTGACTGGTCCACCTTCAACCGACTGGTACCTCCAACCTACTGGTACCTCCAACCTACTGGTCGAACCTGAACCCACACCTTCAACCTACTGGTCCACCTCCAACCTACTGGTCCACCTCCAATATACTGGTCCACCTCCAACCTACTGGTCCACCTCTAAACCACTGGTCCACCTCCAACCTACTGGTCCACCTTCAACATACTAGTCCACCTTCAACCGACTGGTCCACCTTCAACCTACTGGTACCTCCAACCTACTGGTACCTCCAACCTACTGGTGTAACTTCAACCCACACCTTCAACCTACTGGTCCACCTCCAACCTACTGGTCCACCTCCAATATATTGGTCCACCTCCAACCTACTACTCTACCTTCAACCCCCTGTTCCACCTCTACATATTGGTCTACCTCAACCCCACCTTTGCAGGAGGCCTAACACACAGATATCCATCCATCGATTGATCTTCCATCCATCCCCCCACATCCCGTGTGATTCCATCCCTACTATTTGATCCACTTGATCACAGTTGCATCAACCAAAACCGGAGGACCATTCTCTAATCGCAAAGATTCACTAAAACACATGGTTTAGTTTCAGAAGTGACTTATTTCAAATGTAAAATGATACTGCTTTCTTTATGTTCCATAAAGATTGTGTGTTTGACCCATATATTTATGCTCCACATCTGTTTGCTGTTGTCTGTGGAGCTACGTGATATCCTGTATATCATCTCAGTTATATTAGTCTAAGATGGTAACCGCCGTATAATGAGTCACTTAACCTTGTCTGGAAAGACTAAAATTGTCTGAAATTACATGTGAAACAGTCCTAAAAGTGTCACGGTCTTCATGCCCCACCAACAAGTTTGACGTGTGTCTACGGGTGGGATCAAATACCCCCGTCCGTGACGTCCCGTCCAGCAGAACCAAGCAGCAAAATCACAATGAAATTACCCTCAACATGTTGGACAGACGAGGATTAGCTGGCTCATCTTGTGATAAAGTCTTATGCTGACTTGGCGCTGGCTGAGACCTCGGTAATAACCATTTAGAACGCCGCTCTGACATCTGGGAGAGGCAATTAAAGGGGAGACGAAGAACATTCGCACCATCAGCCCCCATTAGCGTCAACGCGGGGGAGAGTCGGAGCAGTGCAGCTGGTTCAAACCCCGGAGATCTGAGACTCGGAAGGGTTCGACTCCGTTGGTGGACGGCGGGGAAGCTTGACCCGCGACATGCGGCGAAAGGCGCTTCTTCGCCGCTGCACCTGACTGGGCCCAGACCTGAGGCTCATGTGGCCGGAGCTGAGGCACCTCACCTCTTTGTTTGGAGCTTGACTGCCGGTTTGTGCTCGAGTCCTCTGGAGGGAGCGTTTCCCTCGGAAAACAGCTCAGCATCAGCGTACGTGGAGAGCAGCAGCCTCGCTCCAGCAACAAAGGAGATATTCATGGAGGAGAGGCAGGCAATGAGTGAGTGGGTGGGCAGGGAGGGGAAAGAAGGGTTTGTGCAGAGGTACAGCACCCCCCGCTGGTGCAGGTCATGTTAGAATCGACAGCGAGGAGCAAAGGTTTCACATATGAGCCCACATAAATACTTTACACAAGGTCAGCAAAGGTCGCGCTCGGTCTCTGACTGTGGGGAAAATATAAGTGGGATTTAAAACAGACTGTCCATATTTCACTGCAGCGTTTACTTTAAAGGCTTGGGTTTCACTCAGATCAGCAGAATCCTGAAACTAAACTCAGTTCAGCAGTCGCAGATTTTGATTCCGGGATTATAATCCCGAGAATGTTTCTGGTTTCGCTTCCTCGCAGCGTGGCTCGAGGATCTGCAACCTGAGCCGCTGTTAAAAGGACAGTCCACCTCCTTAGATGCGACTGAAGACAAGAATTAAAACAATTCGAAAGGGGCGTCCCTACATTGGTGCTGCCGTCCCTTCAAAACCGTGCACAGGCTGCAAATGACGCACTAGACTCAAACGCTATCATTTCTATCACCTGCTACTTCAGGTCGTGTACTCGGGATCGTGCATGAAAACTGTGTGTACATGGCACCAGAATGCAAACATGTGGATTAAATATTTCCCATCCTAGATTCAAACAGCTCGTTTGCACACAATTATATAATATATTGCTTTTCTTGCGCACTATCACAATAAACGTCATAATCATACTATTATGTGGTGCTTAATACACGGCACTGATACATTTAAAAAAATACGGGGGGTTTAGCAAAAAGTACAAAACACGATTATTAAAATTATAGGCGCCTATTAAATGTACTTCCGGTTGATGGGGCGTTGCGTGAAATGGTGTCTGCTGACACCAGAGGGCGCCAGAGAGCCGGAGGCTTAAAGTTTCACATAACGCGTTCATTAGGTTAAACGGAATTTTACACTTTCTTCATCCGACTTACTCAAGGTAACTGGTCACTGTTTATCGATTTAGAGACAGCTGACAAAACAGATCAATACCTCAGCGACTGAACTTGGCATAAAGCAGCCATTCGATTTTC
The DNA here is from genome assembly GCA_911728415.1 of Lagocephalus sceleratus. Classification (NCBI taxonomy): domain Eukaryota; kingdom Metazoa; phylum Chordata; class Actinopteri; order Tetraodontiformes; family Tetraodontidae; genus Lagocephalus; species Lagocephalus sceleratus. The sequence continues at coordinate 6,637,209 of CAJVRN010000028.1, read as the reverse complement.
CTCCACCCCTCCCTGGCGGTGTGAGGAAAAATAAATTAATTAATTGAATAAAATAAAATCGAATGCAAAGTAAATATTTGCGCACAGTTTGGGGCTTTCAGACTGGGCCTTGACTGTCTGCTTGAGCCCTGGCGGACAAACGCCTGCGACTCCGGAATAATGTCCACTAGGGGGCAGAAAAGAGCCGAGGAGCGGAGGAAGGGGCCGCTGCGGGGGCGCTGATTAATCTCATTTATCATGAGGTTGTTGAGGAATTAGTTAAACTCGTTCTGGTGACTTTCCATTATGATCGCTGGAGAAATTTTAAAGTTTGCAAAACAAAAACAAAATTAACATATTGCAGAGGACACCAGATTGCACAAGAGACACTGTGTTCTAGAACTGTGTTGCGCGCACGCACACATACACACACACACACACAGACACACACTCTTTCTTGTTGTGTCTGACTTCTCCACATGCACATTCCTAGTGCCACAGTCATCCTGTGTACAGTCACATGCAACGTGTGACATCCAGAATGCCAGCTGGGAAAGCTGACTGGATCAAGATCCCACCGCTGTGAAAGTCTCCTCTGAACGTGCCCCGTGAGCTTAAAGCTTTTCACATCACCGATAAGGAGAGACAATCATCGCCGTCCATCCGCTGATGGACCCTTTGTTGGTAGTAAAACTCTAACTTCGTGCGCTAATCCTTTCCTTCCCCGTTCCTCGATTCTGTTTATCTGCTCTGTTTGTTCTGGCTGGCAGTCTCATCCTTTTTTTAGGTGTTTGCATTCTACTTGATCACCTGCCAGCTATGACTACATTTTTCAGAGAATATTATCTATGCACATACTTAAGAATCAATTCAACAGTAATTGATGTAACAGTTCAGAAACTACTTGAAGGCATTATTATTATTATTATTATTATTATTATTATTATTATTATTATTATTATTGCTGTTAACAACACCTCTGGTCTATAATATAACACTATGTTTACATCACAGCCATATTGCTTTATGACTGCAGATTAAAGCCATATAAAGATGTAAATTGTTGTCATCTCTGGAATAGCTGTGCACATCCTCTTAAATTCAATTTTGTAATGTGATTGGACTGGATGGATGGAGGCACTGATGTAAATACACTCAAAAAAAAAAAAAAAAAAAAAAGAGGGCAGGACTGATCCAGTTGTGGCAATAAATGTCAGCCAAGGTGCGTCCCTCGTGCACATGGCAGAGCAGTGCGCATGGTGGTAATAACGGAACCAGCGGAAGGAGAGAGCGGAAGAAAAGGAAGAGGAAGAAAAACACTCACAAGCCTCAAATGAACAACGGCAGAGAGCAAAAGCTGCGCGGATCACTTCTGCAGTCTCAGTTGAATGCAAACATTCATCGTTGACTAGTGTGGCAACAACAGTGTTTCTTTTGAACGTGACGCCACCTTTTTTTTTTTCCCTCAATCACCACTGTTTTGTGTCTTTTTCAGGTGATGGGTTATTTAGGAAGTGCTCCAATGGGGACATTAAAGAGGGTTTTTTTTTTTTTTTGGAGCTGAAATGATAAACAACTCACGGTGTGTTTCTGTAAAATCCAGTCAGAGGGCGTCGAAGGGAAGAACGGTTTGTGAGAGAACCTAACCCACTTTAAATTCTCCATCTGAATAGCTGTAGTCAATAACCTGTTCCCCATTGTGACTAACTCTGCTGATGAGTCCTTCTCTTTCTGACAGCTTGTGGGCAGTACAATGGGCCGCGCATCGGCGTAGTCATCCACACAGCCACAGCTTTTCACCATCTTAAGTTCGTCACGCACTTTCTTTGTGCACTTTTCACAATGTTACAATGCTCTTTATCGCCGGTGGGGTTTTGGTAATGATGCTGCGGTCGCAGGATATCGCTGACACAAAGCGCTGTAGACATAGACCATCGCCTCTCCTCTCCACCTCAGCACTGATCCGCCCCGGCCCGCTCCTCACCTGGACGCGCTCAACTTCTTCTCAAATCTAAAGACTTCCGGTTTGACGCGAGGCCAGCTGCTGCGGCTCCGTGTCTTCACACGAACGACCGTTCGAGGCTCTTATTTTGTTCTTCGACTTCCCATCTGCGCTGGAAGTGGAAGTGCGTTTGACGTTTCCCTCTTCGCCGCCGTCGTCGTGCCCCGACACGTTTGCAAATATCTGAGAGCTTACACAAACGTGAAAGACTGACATAAGCTTTTATCTGCAGGTATTTAACAAGCACGGGCTCCCATTTATTTGCCATCCATCCATGGATATCTCCATAAACAGCCATCTCAGCTATGATCCTGACCTTATCTAATTCCTAATGGAACACATGAGCGCCCCCTGGTGGAGGTTTTGTGTTGCGTTTTCTTTTCAGCTCCACCTATTGCCGCTGTGTCTAATGTGTGTTTTAAGAATCGCAGACTTCCCCGGAGAGTTGGAACTACATGGCTCTACATCCACGGATCGCCACACACCGACTCCGGCTCCAAGTGATGTCACCAGCACAAGATGGCCGCCCCTGGTGTCGCAGATATGTCGGCCTTACTTTTGTTACAGTTTCTTTGTGTAAATCAGTCCGACGGCCCCAGGAGAGGACTATAATGACAGACGCAGGCAAGGCGTGAATCTTATTCGCGTCCGCTGAGGACTGTTGGTTGCCAGGGTGGCTCGAGCCCCGCGGAACGGTGATCCAGCTGGGGTGTAAGGACGCGAGCGCGAACACGACATTGAATATTCACGTCATTCTGTGTGCCACCAGGCTGCGGAGAATTTGGAAACTTTGGCCGCAATCAACTCCTCAATCATTACGCGGACAGAAAGCACAGCTTTAACACTTGAAGCGACATAAATAATAATAATCATGCATTCCGACGGTGATTGGGACCGTGTCAGCCTCGGCCAACTTTCCCTCTGCAGCTTTTTTCCCACCCACACATCAGCTGAGCGGCTCTCTGGCCGCACAGCTCGGACAAGAACAGACTTCTGATGGGTGTTTTTTTTTTTTTTTTCTCTCTCTCTCTCTCTTCATGAGGCTGCCTGGAGTGTGTTTGCAAGGTTACAGCTAGAACTGATTGAATTAGGGAGCGCATTTTTCTGCCCAAGGATGACTCGAAGTCGGATCGCGCTCGACTTTGAAACTAATCAATGCCGTCTCTCACCAACTGCGCTGGCTTTGTGCGCGACAGGATTTCCAGAAATCAACTCTTTCCGACATGTCAGCCGCCCGTCAGCTCTGCACTAGGCTCACATGATGATAGAAACCTTCATTGTTTATAACCTCTTAAAGAACACCCCCCCGAACTGCTGTAAATGAATTAAAGGGAATTGACCCCAGCCCTGCATGGTACCGCTGTTATCTGGTGATAAGCCCTGATACCAACACTGTTTCCCTTCCTCACTCTGTGTGGAGGTGTGAGAGGGGGGCCGTTAAACCCCCTCTCTATTTGCTTTCCCCTCAAAGGGACTATGCGAGGAATGCCGGGAATTTAACTGATCCCTGAGTTGTCCCGGTATGGCTCCCAGCGCTCCTGCCTGCTCACGTTCTGGGAATAGCCGAGCTACCCGACACCGGACACCGGCCCGACCACCCCGCCGTGGGAAACCAGGCGGAACTGAAAATACATTTGCGAAAAGCGTCTGGAGCCTTCCGAGGTGAGGGGCTGGCGATCACAGGGACTCAGCGGGAGCGAATATCGCACGGCTCATCCGGGAATCCACCGGAGGCTTTGCTCAATAAGGCGCAAGGTGGAGTTTGCTACCTGCCGTCTTTGCTCAGAGCTGTGAAAGCCGAGCAGGTCGAGCTAAAGCTTCAGCCCCAGCTCCGCTTTGCTTCAGACCAGGAAGGAACACTGAGTTTAGAACAGCACTGCTACAAAACAGAGAAACGACCCAATATTTCAGGGGTCCCCATCCATAAGAGCTGGGGAACTGTAGTAGGCTAGATAAGGTTCTTTTTACATCAATCACTTTGTTTTCATTCAACAGTTTACAAATCAAGCTTTTCTAAATCCCTTTTTCAAATACCCTGAGAGAGCCTGATAAATAACCTTTGGCAGCATCTCTTAATGCATCCGGAACCTCGGAGCAGAAGGAAACATCTCAGGGCGTTTCAGGAGGAACCTTAAAAGGCCGAGGCCGTCGGTAAACCCAGGTCAGGTCTCTCCGACAGCACGGGAGAGAATGGAACAACAAAAAAACCTGCTTCTTTGACGCCGCCAGACTTATGTATGCGCGCAGATGTACGTCAGCCCAAAGTTCCAGAAAATTCCACTCGTTCTCCGCAAGAATGAAGCCAGCGTGATCAAACTTCTGGACTTTTCTAAACTAATAAAACAATATCCGTCTCCAGAGTTCTGAATGCGAAATTACGTTATATCATCGTCTAAATTTAACCAAAAACATTCATCCCGTGTTCTTCTCACTCTCTCTCTTTCTTTCTCTCTCTCTCTCTCTCTCTCTCTCACACACACACACACACACACACAGACGGCATGACCCCCCTCGCCAACCTCCTCACTGGGTCACGTTCGGAGTGGATCGATGCTGGAGGAGCACGGCAGCAATGGATTGTGGGAAATTGTAGAGAGTCCAATGAGAGCCCTCCAGACGGCTTGCTGCCGGGCATCGCCACCCACCTATGACTGCTCTCCAGCCGTTGCCCTGGCAACAGCAGCGCTTGATGGCAGACTATTATACTTTCTAAGTGTGCGTGCGCGCAAGCATGTGTGTTTATTTCAATCTTGAAAGCTAAACTCATCACAGTTAACCTTGATCCTTTAAAACAGGAAGTCTATAGCGTGACCCCTTATTCTGAAGGGTTGAAAACTGTTCTGAAAACATCAATAATTCTTTTTTTTTTTTTTTTCAAATATAGAAAACAGAATTTAATTCCATCCAACATTTCCCACTTTAAGCAGCGGACTTTAGACAAGAGGGAGGAGAGCGAGAAAGACAGGCGCTAAATGGAGTCATATGGCGGCCACGTTGCCCTGATGATAGTTCCAGCGTAAGTTTGAATTCCGATTGAATTGAACTGGACATGTTTTAATCACTTTGGAAAATAAAAAAATAAAGATAACCAGTCACCTACAGCAAGGCTAAGAGTGGCGAGCCCTAGTATTCAAGGACGCCGCGTCCATTATTTGTCTTGCAGTAATAAAAGTGCAAATTGAGCTCTGACATGTCGCTGCAAATCGGAAGAGACTGACTTTCAGACCTCAACATGTGTTTACAAGATTCCATTCATTCCGTTCTATTTTCTGTTAACCCCAGTTTGTTTGTAATTACAGTCACGGGGGGGTTGAGGGGTGTGTGTGTTGGTGTGTGTGTGTGTGTGTGTGTGGGGGGGGGGTCCAGGGTGCCAGAGGCAGGTCGTCAGTCCATCAGGACACACAGACCAATCACCCCCCGTATATCTGAAGGGACCAGCACGCTTCCGGTTAATCCCAGCGCTGATCCCAGGTGAAGCAGGCGGGGATCCGATTGCTAACGAGCTTCTAGATTCTGAAAATGTCACAACTGATAAGTCCAAACCTCCCGCTGTAGGACGATAGAAACATCTCTTGGACCCATAGATGCTCTGAAGGGACCAGGATGTAGAATTTCAGACATTTCAGGCATCAGATATGATCTACCAAAGAGGAAATTTGAGTTTGGTTTGGCCGATGTTGCAGCTAAAATTAAAAAAAAGACAAAAAACGTATTACTAATACTGCTCACTTCCACTGGGGGCAGCCAAGAGGCTCTGGACACTCTTTGGAGTATTCATCAGTATCCCCGTCAGTGAAGGTCAACAGAAAAATAGATTTCCATCTTTTATAATTCTGATTAATAAACTAATGTACGTAAAATAACGTGGTAATCTGGCTACCACGTTTGCTTTGCTGCAGCTGAAATTAAATAATGCGTGTCCCTTTGAGACAACTGTTAGCACACAAATCCAAACAACATTTATGAAAAAAAAAAAAAAAAAAAAGCCCCGGCGCTGATTAAGAGCGACTGAGTGCATCTACAGATATGTTTATATTCAAGAGTGGTAAAGAGGACAGATCAGCGTGGGCAGAGCTGTTCATGTTTATTCATAGCGGTGCTGATCTTTTCACAGGTTTGGCATTCATTTGCTCCCATCCATCCCTCCCTTTCTCTTTCTCTCGCTCTTTTTTATCATCCTATCCTTTCATTTCTGCCTCATGGCGAAGTCAAACACTGTGACTCTGCTGTTTTCGCTCGTATGCGCAGGTGTGGGCAGTTTCAGCAAAGCCTACACATGCAGACGCGAGTCGTGACCAGTTGGGAGTCGGATTTGCGAAGCAACTTAATGTGCTTTCAAATAAGGGATGGAAGCTGTGAGTCCGGCAGCAACGCGGCTCGACCTTTGATCCTCAAAGGTCACGGAAGGAGGAAATCGATGGGCGACTTCAGACACACACAAAAAAACTCAAGATCATCTTTTCCTTTTTGACCAATTAAATACAAGAAATACTTGAAAAGTTCTGATTTCAGTAAATGTCTGTACGATTAGAATGGAAATACTGACACAGAAGAGGATGTCGGCATTGAAAATAGCGAAGCTGACATCAGAAAAGAGTTTAAGGCGAAATCGACCTTGGTTTGATTGGAGTGTGGGCTGAATCACAGTGCTTGTTCTCAAAGATATTTATTCAAATAATCCCCAAACATGTGCTTCTGGATTATTTTAATACCTTTACTCAAAGTATCAATAGTGTCCACCATTTCGTTGCCATTCTAAAGCATTTCTCAAAGCCTGTGATCCTGACGAGGGAGGGGAAGCTCCTGAAGTAGACACAAGGTAGAGGTCAGGTATAAGATGGAGTAAGACAACAGAAGCCAAGAGCACACCACCGTCATCAAAACTAAATTATTTCAATAATTAAAGCTTCTGTCTTCTCCAGGGACGCCAAAGATCCCCCAGAGACAGATGCTGCTTCGTCATGAACGTCACTCAGTGAAGATTTCAACGTTCGCCAACGAGCCTGTCGGTTACGGGCGTGACAAAGGACCTCAAGGGCGGGTGCAGGTTTCTCCCCCGCGTCCGCGCATCCTCCCCAGAAACCGGGCCGCACATCCCAACGTGGCTCTGTGTTCCTGACCGAGGCGCTCTCGTCCGTTCGGGCGAGGCGGAAGCCGTGGCGCCGGTTCAGTCTCACGCCGCAGAGCCCGCGTGGCTCCGCGCGCGCACACGCGCACGCCGCAGCCTACAACTCTGCCCGCATCAAACCTGATCTGGAAACATTTGAGCAGCCTTTCTTCTTCATCACCTGCCCCCTCCTCCTCCTCCTCTTCCTCCTCCTCCTCCTCCTCCTCCTCCTCCTCTTTCCTCCTCCTCACCACTTCCACCCACGCTCAGCTTTTGTCGACTCTTGTCCTGAGCGAGAGTGTGCTGTTTGTGCACGTTTATGTGCCATTTTATTACATTTCCACACATTTCTGATGGTTTCTTTTCTGTTGTCACTTTTGGGGTTGTTTTTTTTTGGGGTTTTCTTTTTTTTTTTTGCGTTTTCCACCAGTTTCATGGTTCAGTGACCTGGGAGCTGCCACGGGCAGACGAGGTGCTGCCGTGTTACGGCTTTCTGGCAGAAGAGAATAAAACAAATCTGTTAATTATCCTCCTTAAGGAAGCAAGACACAGCCGTTTCGATTTGGTTCAACAGAAGCCTAAATATATGTGATTTAAGCACAAATATATACAGGGAGTGGGCGTTCCTCTCAAAAGAAGACTTGGCAGGCCCAGAAAGTCACTCATCGGCATTGGGAAGTGTTATAAACGTGTAATAAACACCCCAAAATGCCTTAGAATGTGCTGGAAATGACGTTTAGCCCAATTGTCATTCCAGTCCGAGCGGCAATCTCAGCAGCAACTTAAATAAGAATAACTGATTGTTTCCTTTACAAATGGCTTTTTTTTTTATTATTATTATTTTGCCTTCCTCGTCTTCTTTTCATCGTTGGAATGTCATTTCTATCTGCATCGTGTTGGCAGCTCTTTCTCGGCAATCGCAGCAGACTCCATGCAGGAATTAACCAACCAATTTCTGTGAAACACAAACACACTCTTCTCATCAGCAGGATTCACACTTGACTGTTGCCATGGCTCTACGAATCTGCCGTCTTTCCGTCAAGGCCACAGTGTTTGACAAAGATATTGTCTGCAACGATGATTCACTTTGCACTCACTCAATAGCCAGGAAGTGATTGGGTGTGTGTCTGTGTCTGTATGTGTGTGTGTGTCTGTGCGTGTATGAGTGTGTGTGTGTGTGCACGGGCGAGGACCGTGCACACCTACTGTTCCGATTTTTTCTTTTTTTTCGTTGTTTGTCCGACCTCTCAAGGGAAAAGAGGCATATGAAAGTTCAACACAATGTCTTTCTGAAAATGCAGGAGCTCCAATAAAAGAGGATTAAGACCCGGCCTTCGGAGTTCTGTAATTCCTGCTGCTCAACGGGAGGAACGCCATAATTCAATCGACGCAGAAATCGCGAAGATCGCCGCAGACGCCGATGGCGGCGGCGCCGTCCTCAGCCCGACTCGTTCGCACAAAGCGTTAAACGGTTCCGCGCTTTCTTTTGTCGACACACAGCAAACAGGTGCCGCTGATTGTTTCTTCTTCTTTTTTTTTTTTTTTTTTTTTTTTTAACTGGTCAAAAGAAAAAGATGGACGGACGATTTTCAGGCTCCCGTTGGAAATTTCACTGGCAGATATGAAATACAGCGTGGTTTTTTTTTTTTTTCTTTTTTTTTCTGCTTTTGTTGTAAAAGGAGGCAATGTGGCTGTCCTTTGCCAGAAGACGCCCACGCGCCCCATGTGTTCATGTTCGCTTCTCTTGTACATGCACACACACACACACACACACACACACGGAGAGGGAGAAATATTTCAGTGTACTGTACGTAGAATTGATGCTCTGCAGAGAGATTACATGGTGGGAGCTGATGTTACAGGAAACAGGAGATAGTCGCTGCTCTTTGAGAATACGACACTGTTTAAGTGTGAAAAGACCCGCGCTGCATTGTGAAAGAAACAATTTGGATTGAGATGAACAAAAAAAAAAAAAAAAAAAACGGGGACCCGGATCCATCCATCTTCTTTCCGTTTATTCGACATGAGCTCGTGCCGCAGCCCAGCTCGCTGAATCATAATAGCCGTGACTCGCGGTACAAATGTAAAAGGAACGAGACGTTGATGGTAAATATTAGCTGTTTAATGTATTGCTCTTGTAATAGTAGGAGAAAAGCAGACTTTTATGCTCCCACCAGGTTTCACTGTCATACAGTATTTGGTGCAGAGCTTGGCTTAATTAATAGTCAGGATTAGAATAAAATAATAGGAATATTCTTGGTAGAGATCTTTAAGAAATGATGATGCTCTGCATCAGAGCGTCTCTCAGGCGCATAAAATAACCTTCGCACTGATATTTTTGTGTATCGAGTTAACACCGGAGTGGATGGTGTCTCCTTCGCGTCTCCACCTCTCGTCTCTTCGTGCGGTCGGCGTTTCACATTTAAATGGAAGATAGAAATAGACAACATGAAGCAGATTAGCATTCTGCCGTAGCGGCGTCAGGCTCTGCCCTGCCGAGACTGTCGATGTAGCCGGGAAGTTAGAAAATGGTAGAAAATAAGATCGTCAGCAGGAAGTGACGACGACAGCCCAGAGTGGTCGGCTTATCGCTCCGCGTCCCATTCACCCGAAGACATCCGGCTCCTTTACAATCATCTTTTCACTCGCCTCCCATTCAGCCTGCTTTCTTTCCCCTACAATCAGTCCCCTCCAGTGGCGTTTTCAGGCCAGATCGGACTATTTGTTCTATCCTTGTTTCCCCACAAGCTATCATCACCGCAAATCTAAATTGCCCGCTGCCCTTCAATTAACTCATTTGGTGACTCCTCCATCTTGTTTTTCGGCTCCGGCTCCTGCGTGGAGAATTCTCCTCCGCGTGCTCCAGCGTACGCGCAGCCATTTTTGCCCGAGGTGCGTGACAAATTCCACTGTATTTGTTCACAGTCTGGCTGTGTTCTAATCTAATTTTGGTTAACAATCCATCGGCAACTGTAGAGGATAATATATTTAGTCCTGCTTTATGAAACGCGTTGGCTCTTTTATGCCATTTGCCATTCAGCTTCCCCTTTCTCTCAAATCCGGGTTTGCTCGGTTAAAAGCGTCCCATCCTCTGCTGCGGGAGAGATTTGCTCGTCTTCACGAATGATTAACTCGCGAGAACAAGCGCAGGTGCACTACGTGACCTCAAACGGCGCCGTGCCGGTGCTGGTGTCCGCTGCCGGAACGACGCTCGCGGACCGCAGCTAACAGGATGTTCCTCGGTGATGGAGAGGCCGTGACATCATCCGTGTGCCGTTTGGTGAGAAAAATTCTAATTACTTGGATTAGTCATTAGGTCCAATTGACAAATTGCAACAGGACAGCAAACAGCTGGCAGCCCAGCCCGTAGGTGGGTATTAACCCCGTGAAGCCCGGTCCATTCTTTGGGACCTATTTTGAAAAATCAGGTAAATATCAATTTGTATGCATGAGTTTTTTATTGGACTTTTGGTGCTTCTGTGCAATTTATTGCTCACAGTTTGTCTGAAACATCCTGGAAAAGACATCAGAGCCGGACATGGGCCGCTCGGCTAACGTGAACGCCATCCTGTCTCTCTTTGAACATCAAGCCTTCCGGCGCTCACGTACCACCGATCGCTCTTCTCCTCCTTCCGCCGCCGCCTTCTTTTCGGCGCGGGCTCATTCTGACGCGGACTGGGGCTGGTTTTGTGTTCCCGCTCGGGTTTAACGTGGTCGCAGGCCAACCCGGACCACCCCCCCCCCACCACCACCACCACCACTAGAGCTCATCTTCCCCGCCGCGGCTCGCCGGCAACGCTCCGCAGAAGCGCGAGGGAGCGGGGGGCAACAAACGCAGCCAGGGAAGAGACCGAATAGTAACAACAGGTGCGTAATTAATTAGGCTTTTGTGATGAATCAGATCGCGGTGAATCACGGGGGCACAGTCGAACACGTTGCGGCACACCGGAACGATAACAGCCTCACACCTTTCAGCCCGACACGCAAACGGCGCCGTGGAAAACCTGCGATCTGTCGCCGATTCCAAAAGGTTCAGGCCCGGCGGCCCACGTGACGCCGACATGCCTCTGCGCAGAGAACAAACACATGCGATTGATCACTCTTTACCCCAGAGCACATGTTTGTAACCGGTTTCTCCAAGGTCACCGATCATTTATTCAGCATGAGTCATTTGCCTAAAGCATAAATTCCTTGAAAGCATGAACTCATGTTAAAATAAACGGCGCTGCCTTCACACTTACCCGCCCCCACCACCACCCACCCCCACCACCACCCACCCCCTCCTTCCCCACACACACACACACACACACACTCCCACCCCGCCGCCACCGCCGCCAATCCTGCTGCTTCTCCGCTGCCCACACATACATGGAAGCACCAGGCGTGCATGCACGTGCGCGTACACTCGAGCCTACACGCCTACACAAACACATGCGTGCAGACTGTGTGTGGAAGTTGTTCATGCATGTCTAGTGGAGCTGAGCTATGCGGAGGGGATCTTTGATCTGAGCCAAGCAGCTAACCCGCTTCTCCCATTTGCATGTTCTCTCCTGGGTCTGTTGGCTCCTTGGCCCCTCACCAGCTTCAGATGCAGGTTACAGAGGTAGCCAGAGGGAGATTCCCACACATTCCTGTTTGTCAGTGTGTGTGTGTGTATGTGTGCGGGTGTGTGTGCGTGTGTGTGTGTGTGTGTGTGTGTGTGTGTGTGTGTGTGTGTGTGCGCAGGCACAGTACGCATGTGTTGTTGCAGGCTAAGAATATATATATATATAGATAGGAAAGAAAGGCCAAGCAACAATACCTGGGCCTGCATCAAAACACAGCAGCTTGACAGAGAGAAAAGAGTGAGAGAGCATAAATAAAATCACCCTTCAGATGGAGAAAGAGAGAGAATAAGATAGGAAGCGGGGGAGGCGGCGATGGGGTGGACAAATAGTGTGAGAGGAGGGAGAAAGAGAGTGAGGCCTCTCCAGGAGGTCACTGAGTTTCTGGATCTCCGCTCCTTTTGTCCCACAGCACATTCCATAGCAACAATCTGACCAGTCAGCCAGGGAGCCGCAAAAATGAAGAGAAATATCGCGGGAAGGGGGACAGGGACTTAGCACCCACCTCTAAACTGGTTTAAGAAGAAAAAAAAAAAAAAAAAAACAAGAGAGAAAAGCCTGAAGAAGTTCATCTGTGGGATAGGTTTGGGTTAAACATCGACTTCCACAGAAATCTGCTAAACAAACAGATTTAGTTAGCGTTGCTTTTGTTAGAGTTTAGATTTCTCTGAAACGTTCAGGTCTGAAGCCCGAGGAAAAGCTCGCACGTGTCCCAGGATGACACATTGTGAAAGCAGTGTTTAAAATACGAAAAAAAAAAAGAAAGAAAAAACAGATGGAAAAAGAAAGATTTGTTGTGTTATTTTGCCTCTGACACAATACAGATTATATCCATGCAAACAAGCTGTTTTTTGAGCTCAACATAAGGTAGCTATTATATAAATACATTTCCGGAGTATTTCTGACGTCATCATCATAACAGATAATACATATAATAATATACAAGGAACCTACAGTAAAATCCTGCATGACGCTCGATGCGTTCGAGTGTTTCAGGTCTCTCTCTCTCTGCCTCTTCCTGTCTGATGCATAGAGCCCACACGGCCACTCTGGGCTCACATTTTCACCAATAAAACCAGTGAAACCAGGCCCGCTCCGCCCTCCAACCGTTCAGATCGCACGTCCTGAGCAGCTGCACGCAGCGGAGCAGGTCATCGGATCGGAAACCCCGTTAAACGCAGACCAGGAGGTGACGCCGTCGAAAACGACGGCCCACGCGCGGCACCTCCTAATTGATTATCACTTGGGTTTGGTAGTGTAATGACGGAGACGCGGGCGAAGATGATGATTTTTGGCGAAAGAACCAAAGACGATGATTTTTGGCGAAAGAACCAAAGACGATGATTTTTGGCGAAGAGGAGATCTAATCAGGTCACATGATGGATACTAACTAGCACATACGGTCAAAATCACCCATCTAAACTCTAAGCTGAGGAGGCTTGTTTGCTTTTTAAATGGGTTGACATTTATTTGACAGTTTGACACAATTGCTGTATGATGGAGATGCTGTAGGTGCAGCCACTGAAAGAGATGCAACCTTGAACCCCCCCGAGCGATTTTATTATATATCAGGCCTTGCTGCATGTTCCTTTCAGTGTCAGGCCTATACGGAGCGAGTCTATTATTTCGGTATTGACTGAAAGACTGAAGTACGTTATGAGCTATTGAATGGCCATTAAATCTAATCTGAACCAGCGCTATCCACAGCAGATGCATCTGAGCGACTTTTATGACCCGTTTACCAAATCTACTACAAATGCTGTCACTCTCCTCAGACTGGAGGTTTTTAACTGGTCACAGTGGTTGTGAAATGAATCACAGTTTTGGTTTTTGGTCTTATTGTTCGTTTATGACAGCAAAGACGGTGAATATGACTGTTAAAGTCGCACAATTATGCAGGTGACGCTTACAGTTCACTCACAGGACCCGAAGACTGACTATGCTGAATCCACAAGCATGACTCCATCTACAGGGAGGGGATACTTGGGACAGGAAGAAGAAAAACGAAGACCCGCACTTACCTTATGTTATCGCCTTTTATGCGTTAAATACACCAGAAATCGTACCCAAGGCGCGGATCTGCAAAACACAGAATAAAGGAATTCAAATCAAACAGGAGGGAGCATATCAACATCTTTGGATCATTTTAATGGTCCATTCATGCCAGACAGTCCAAACACAACTTCCCTCATACTTATTAAATACATTTCATCTCAGTTTTCTCTAAAGAGTTTCTGCTATTAGTATTTATGACACTAGTTTCAGTAAAAATGTATCTTTTTGATTGCAATGAAGCTAAAATTTAGTCTGACACAAATGTGGAAAAAGATGGGAATATACAACTTTAGCCTTTTAATTTAATCATTTTGGTGTTAAAGGAGTCACATTAACGAGGTTCCCTTGTCTCTGTCAAATGTGTTTGTTTTTTTAAATCAGTAATAAAATTGGGGAATCAAAATGTGCCCGTTACATCATGTTCTCTGAGATTACGGGTCCATTTTCTGAACAAAAGAGGAGGGTTACGGCCAACGGAAGAGCTCCAAATTGTATGCCGAGGACAGGTTACTCGAGGACGGGTTATTACATATGGCTACATAACGTCAGTGACGCTGGGCTGCGTCACAGCGGGCTGAGAACTGCTCAAAGTGCAGACTTTTGATTGGTCTTTTTTTTTTTTTTTTCCCCCTACTTCCCGACGCGGACTTAGCGGGGAAGGCGCAGGCTCTGGCATACTCCGAGTTCTTCCAGCCTGCAGCCGCATCACCGCTGATTAGTCATTGCAGGAATTTGGCCAGAAATACCTGCTTTAAACCCCCCCCCCAATCTAATGTCAGATAACCGGAGCTGGCTATCTGACATCGGCGTTATCTCAGCTCGTCTCCGTCTTCATTTTGGCAGCGAAATCTCAGCTGAAACGTAAAAGAATAAAGCTCCTCTCTCTGGTCTTTACCACCGGATAACCACCGAACCGCCGCTGGTTTTGATTAACCAATGAGATACGGCCTTAATCTGATTTGTTGTTGGGTGAAGTGGCCCTTTAAACTGGTATTTTCAGCTATGCAAATGAGCGCTGCCTAAACACGGGAATTCTACAAATTACCTATTGCTCGCTGATTTTAGAGCACTTAGCGTTTCCCTGAGCACCAAAGACTGGGAGTTCGCTCCTGTTCCCGTTGGTAATTTGAAATGTAATTACCCATCATTTTAGAGTGTTTCAGGAGCCTGACACCTACGTCTCCTTCTCTTCCTCTCTCTCTCTGGCTGTTTTCATATGCCGGTGGAGGATTGTATATTTTCCACCCCCACACATTTTTTGAGCACTACCCCTACCATTACCTATGTAAATGACTCAGGCTCAGACAGGCGGTTTACAGAACCAGCTCTCCTACACCGGCACTAAATGAGAGCTTTTACTTGCACGGGGGATCCGGTCGATCTCGTGGGTTATCTGGAGGAAAACCGCTTTCCGCGCGCGGCGTCGGCTCTCGAAGCGGCGAGGACTCAGGTGCGTCGAGACTGCGCGTTAACGCGCTCGCCTGGAGGAAGTCGCAACATCACATTACATCCTCTCACCCCAAAAACACACACTCACAAAAAAAAAAAAAAAAAAAAAACTCCACCTGGCCTAAAGTTCTTTAGAATCTCCTCCGGGAATACGACCCCTACGGCCTACAGCAAGCATAAAGAAGCTTTTAATTGTCATTATCCATCAGTGGAACTATGAACTGCCAAAGCCAGATGGAGGGTCAGTGCTGAGCTGCTGCAGTTTTGTGGCTCGTACAATATTTATGGATTTAATGTCTTTTTATGTCTGGATTAGCAAGAGATAAAACCAAACACACCCTCTTTGTAGCGGAAGATATATATCTATGTATATACCTATGTACATAGATGTATACCTACATACAAAGGTATACATCTATGTACATAGGTATACATCTATGTACATACGTATACATCTATGTACATAGATATATATATAATATAATTCTGCTAACATATATATATAGATATAGATATTTTAGCAGTTTTGTTTCAGGTTTGTAGAAGTTGAAAGGTCACATATTGAAGGCAAGAAATCTTGCAACTGCATGGCCGCGTGTGTCCGAGTTGTGCAACAGCGGCGAGGAAGCGGCGGTAATCCTCCTCCTCGCCTTCCCCAACCTCGGCCGTCGTCAAACCCCGCAGACTTCGCCAGGCTGCGGCTTTTGCGCCGGCGGAGGCGGCCCGTCCGCCTCTCTGCTCCGCCGGCCGGCCTGTTTTCTTTTTTTTTTTTTTTTTTTTTTTTTCCAAGCGAACGCCACATTTTATTAGGCGTTAATCCCAACCCCTTGGCTTGCGCAACAACCTCAAACCTGCGAGCTCGGGTTTCAAGAAGAGTTATATTAGTCTGGAACGTGTCCAGCGAGTGTTTTCAGAGTCTGCAGTTATTAATGAAGCCCCGAAGACAGCGCAGGTAGAGCGGAGGCCGGTGTTATTGCTGGTGTCATACATCCACACCACAAAATGGGAGAATTGAATTCTTCCGCGCTCACTTTCGGCCCTTGTGCTGATGTTCTAATTGCCTGACTGTGACCCGCTTTGCGGCAGAAGATAAAGCATCAGCTTTCCGGGCTGTGAGGATGAATGTAATCCAATCATTCCGACTTCCACCTCTGGTCAGGGAAACATTTGCATTTTTTATTCGCTCCGGTCAGATTTGGAGCCTCGCGAAGACGCACGGAGCCAAACATGCAATCAGGGCGGCGCAGAGGAAGGCTGGGGATTTTCCTGGTGTGTTCAAACGAACACGGATATGCGAATCTGTTCCGGGTGTTTACGCGGACGCTTCGATCTCAAACCTCCGTCACGGTTTGGTAAGTGGCTAGGCTAACTTTAGCGTCAGATCTAATTGAATCCCTCAGCGATAGCGGGAACCTGGTCGTCAGGCGAGCCCATGTCTCCGTCTAACCTGGATTCTGGAATAGTTCGGAAACAGGCAGCGTTACACTTCTATCACGGCTAAATGCTAACCTGCTAATTAGGACTCATTTCACATGTGGAGAGGCTCCACTGAAATCTCGTTTGCAGTTAGACGACTGAACAAAAGTGTGTTTCCCCTTCAACAACCCAGTATTCCACATTAGCACCCCTACTGGTTGGCAAAACTTGAGATACACTTTTATTCATTTAATCACGCTGACGTCCACAGGAAGATTACTTCCTGTTAGTAAATGTGGTTAAACAGTCAAGGATGAGAGGAAAACCACACTAACACAGTGCAGACATGTAAACACCCCCCAAGCTTGGTTCAAACCGGGAGCCTGTTCTAAAAACTCCAACCTTGAACCTTTTGTCCTCCTCGACCTGTGGCTGAGGAGCGAAACGGGAGCGATACCACTAAAGCTGACTTAAACATTATAAACGAGGGAGATGAGCGGATGCGACAATACATCTGTATCCATCTGCCCTCTTCCTCCCCCTCCTCCTCCCCCTGGCCGGCCTCGCCTTCGTCTCCTTCTCTCCCCCATATGAGCCTGGTCCCGCTCGAGGTTTCTCCCTGTTAAGAAGCCTTTCCTCGCCGCAGGCGTTCTGTAAAGAGACAATCCTGATTGTCACAGATGCTTGAAAAACAAAGAAACTGAACCGTCAGGTCCATTTCTCTCTCTCAAAAAAACAAAAAGAGGCTTCCTTTGAATCATTTATTGATGGCGTCCTTATGTAAATTGTTGAATAACTTTTGATTTTTTTTTATACCGTACAGCACAGTCATAATCAGAGTTATATAATGATTTGGTTGGAGTTCTGCCTCTGGGTCAGCGTCGACTCTGAGAGGTAAAGCGCAGTGAAAATGTTGCCTTCTCATCACTGCTCCTCTCGTGGTTGAGCCGCGGTTTTTCGGCCGTATTCCGATCTTCACACCAACTCCCGGTGACACACCAGAGCACAAAATCCACATGAGTGTTTTTCTTTTTCTTTTTTTTTTCCTTTTTTTCCCTCCCTGCCTCCCCGCATCCATGAGCTCCGGCAGGTTGAAATTGTTTTCAGCCTGAAAAGCCGCCCACGCGCCTGCAACTACCTGCGGACTACAGGCTTTTCAGAGTGTCCTTGCCTTTTATTGACACTTGTTTACATTCGCCCGCCTCGTGAGGGGGGGGCAATGGAGTGTACGTCGCCGGCGAACTCCAGCCGCCGCAGCTGCCTTGTCGCCTCGGCGGTGAAATATTCGGATTAGTTTGGGACAAATGTACGCTAATTAAAGTAAAGTGACATCAGAAGAGACGGTGGAGTTATTCAACTGCTCTGTGAAATTGAAATTAATCAGCGGCTTCACGTCAACGAAGAGAGCTGCAGATAACCTGCGCGCCAAAAGGCTCCAGTTTGGAGAGCTCCTGTTGCTATGCAGCTGTCCTGATTACCACGTGTGAAAGTTAAACAGTGTTGTATAACAGTCTTGTGCCTGTTTTTTTTTTTTTTTTTTTTTATTGATTTTGAGCATTTGTTGGGAATATTTTAGCGGCAGCCTTTTTTTTTTTTTTTTTTTTTTTTTTTTTAAGTCTGCAGAGTGAACCTGAAGCACTCATCAGATCTCCAGGTTGGACGTCTAGTCCCTTCTATTCATTTCACCCAGGTCACAAAGCAACAACAAGTAACA
Organism: Lagocephalus sceleratus; assembly: GCA_911728415.1. Taxonomy (NCBI): domain Eukaryota; kingdom Metazoa; phylum Chordata; class Actinopteri; order Tetraodontiformes; family Tetraodontidae; genus Lagocephalus; species Lagocephalus sceleratus. Next base: position 6,618,883 of record CAJVRN010000028.1, on the reverse strand, counting down.
CTAATATCAGGGCTTTGATTAACTGAGGCTCCTTTGTTTTCTGTTTTTTTTCTCTTAACATTAGCTTGTGCCCTGAAAACTGCTCCTAATTGATTTTTTTAATCTTAATTAAATGGCCGGCGGGGAAGTTTCAGGCTCATGCAACAGCTCTCACGAATCTTTCAGTGAGTTGAAAAGTCGGCTTTAAGAGAGAGCAGAAAAGAAGCTCAGAGTTCCCTTTCACAAGTTTGACATAACACATGATACACGAAAAGGTGAACGAGATCAGTGGAACAAATGAGGAGCATTGGGTGACATTACTCTCAGATCACTGTGTGGTCCATCCTTACCTGTTGTGACGTAATTTTTAAGCCTGGTGCTCTGTAGAGTAGCTTCAGCCATCCACCACTGCTTCAGGTTCTAAGGGTGAGCTACTTCCTGGAAAATGTCATGTGGGCTTAAAGCCACGCCCCCTCAGGTGACTTGCAACAGGTGTGATGTGGTTCTCTGGACGTGATTCACAAATCATTAGTGGTGCCTCTGCAGACACTTGCATTGGGTGACATCACAGTTGGGTTTTAGCTGTCTTAAAAACACGAGATAGGTAAATAAAGTACATGTCACATCTCCAGGGGGTTTACACGGGCCTGGAGGAAGAGCCGATGCTGGAAAGAAGTTGATTTTTTTTTTCATTATAATGAGACCAAAGAACAGAAGTGGAGGTTTTCACAGGCTGCTTATTCAAAACGTACATTTATGTTTCATGTTTAGAAATTATTTAGTGCCGAGTGCTGCCTATGGATGCTGCTTTGTGTATACTTCTTTAGAGAAGACAAAAAACTGAAATCATTTGTGTCAAAAAAAAATGTCTGAATTCTTTATTTCACGACTATTCTCTTGCGCAATGTGATGAGAGAGGGGGGAAAAAACCAACTCAGCAAACATCAAGTTTTGTTGTTTTTAATAGAAACGTGTTGTCCAAGTCAGGGCACTGTGGTGTGACAACGACTGACTTTCAGGGGAAGCGTCACATTTGGGACTTGTTTTTCCAGCTCGGTCCTGGCCGGTGTGGCGGCATGGTGCCACCGTGCCAGCGGCGCATCTGCAGCCATTGCGCGCAATTAGAGCCTGATGCAATTGTAATTCAAAAGTAGCTGAGAGCTCCGATGAAGAGCAGGAGGCGAGAGGCAGGGAGGATGAAGAGGAATTAAAACTCACCCACGATAATTGTGCTTTCTGGCATCTGTCACCTGTCAATCAGCGCGCTTCGCCTCTTCAGCCACGGTGCCAATCACTTTCCGCCGCGCCGCCGCGGTCTGCGTGAGGCGCCGCTCGCCTCCGGCTCTTGGAGTTGTTTGAAAAAAAAAAAAAAAAAAAAAAAAAAAAAAAAGTAGCCGTTCAGTCGCTTCAGAGCCACGTTGAAGCCGCTCCTTCCAGCCTGCTTGTCATCCAGCCGAAGCGTGGCTTCGCTGGGACCCCAGACTGGTAATTTCCTCGCTGTTATTAGATTCAAACCCTCCTGATGCTGCCGTTTGAATTACATGCATGTGTGTGTGTGTGTGTGTGTGTGTTTTGGGGGGTTTTTTTTTTTTTTTTTTCCCTTCCTGCTCATCCGATGGCGTCTCCATCTCACCCAGCACGCGGTCTCCTAGATGGATTGCAATCACTGTTTATCGACCTTTTGTTGCAGCACAGATGAAGCCTCTCCTCGGATTTGGTGACACCGGAGCGGTGCACAAGTCCGGTGTGCACGGATGCACGTAAGTCTGGACGGCGGGACTGGGAGGGCGCAAACTGTCAGAAACTGCCACGATTTCACGTTCCCGTTGTGTTTAGCGCGCACACATTTCGCGGCTTCACTCATCCAGTGATGTGATGTGCGCTCACACTGGACGTTCACCTTCTCCCATCCATCGTCTGGGTGAGCGTCTCAGGAGGGGCTTGAACTTACCCCAGCAGCCACGTTCATCACGTATGCGTTACATGTTGTCGTAAACACATTTATGTTTAAATATGTGCAAACATAAGCGAACATCCTCAAAGGCATTCGGGATATTCGTGTACGGGCGGGTTTTGTGTGCCGTTTTTCACGCTCCGGGTAACGCGCAGCATCTCCGTGCATGTCCTAAACTATGTGAGATCCAGGTTGACCTGCGCGCTGAAGTTGGGTGGCCTATAGCTGCTACTTCTGCTTCACCTGGAGAGGTAAGTGAGATAAGTGTCCTCACAGGCGGTAAGAATTGAGATGAGTGTTCTCCTGAAAACACACACACACACACACACACACACACACACACACACACACACACACACAAAACAGGGGCGGGGGGAGGGGGGTGAATCAACTTCAGGTGACTCGGAAATGTGGGTTTTTTGCTTTTAGTGCGCGTGGGCGTGCACACGCATGCACACGATTGATGCGTAGGGGTGTGGAGTGGTCAACTGATGAGGCACTGTGGAGGCTGAGAGCTCTGGAGAGTGCTGTGTGGGTTGGAAGCCTCCTCGCAGGGAAACGTGCACACGCATGCACACAAAGCTGGAGGAGGCGGAGGCTCGGCTCGCCTTGCTCGCCTGCTTTTGCCGGCTGCCCATTGATCAGGAGAGGCTGGCAGACTTAAAAGATCAGTGTGGAGAGCAGAGGGAGAGAGAGAGAGAGAGAGAGAGAGAGAGGGGGGGAGAGAGAGAGAGATAGAGATGGAGAGGAGGATAGAAAACCAGGCATAAGCAAAGTGTGGAGGGATAGGAGACAGAGGGAGAAATAAAGAGGCAGATCACGGCGTCCGGGGTTGCCCTGGGAAGCTTTTAAAGACCTGGAGGGAGCCTGGTGGTAAGCTTTCTGTGTTTTGCATGCATGCACCCCCAGCCAACAATTTGTGCGCCTGCATGTCTGCTCCGCTGCAGGGGGGTTGTTGGGGAGGGCGGAGAGGTGGTGGTGGTGGGTGGGTGAGGGGTGGTGGTGGTGGTGGTGGTGGTGGTGGGGGGGTGGGGTGGGTAAGAGAGAGGAGACAGAGACGGACACGCTGATGCCACACTGGCCACTGCAGACGTCGCCGGCTCTCCGGCCGCCCGCTGACAGACACAAACGCGCCGCGTCGTGCCGCAGCCTCCCGTTCGGCATGCGTGGCCCCGGGGGTGGTGGTGGTGGTGGGGGGGACGCTGCTCCCGGGGATGCGGGGCTGCTCCTGTTCCCCGTGCGCCTTGTGTCAGACGCGATGCGGGGAGTGATTGACAGCTGCGCTGCTCCCATCACATGCGCGCATATGTGAGACATACGTGCCGTGTTGCGCTGCAGGCGATTCTCTTTAAAAGAGAGAGAGAGGGAGAAAGAAGCGAGGATCGCATAGTATTCCTGCGTGTACGTTGTGTTCCGCAACACTGTGGCGGGTTTGTACTTCCTGTGATATAATGGGAGCGTTTAATGCAACAGCTGCAGGCGGTGGTCAAAACACACCACAATAAACCAGTATTGCGTCTGATCTGGCGGGGGAGTTCTCCCCAAAAGTCTCCATGTGTGCTGAACTATAACCGTCGGTAAGATTTTCCTGGCTCGGTGAAATGGCGATAAAGTTGAATTCAATTCAATTCAATTGGAAAATCGCTGAGACAAAGTAGCAGGACTGTAGAGCGATGTCTCTGCTGCAAGAAGTAGCCACCCCGAAATCGCCTGTTTTTCTTTTTCTTATATATTTTTTTTTTGGGGGGGGGGTGGAAAGCAAATTGGCAAAAACTCCCGTTTCCATGTAAATATATAAAAGAAAGAACAAATTGGCCCCTTCAAATCACAAATTGATCGTCAATATTCAAATCACTCGTATTGACGCACTATCGGCGCGCATCTATTTCAGCAGCCTTTCAACTTGTTTTTTTTCCCCTCTTTTCATTTCCTCTTCTTCTTCTTTTTTTTTCTTTTTAATTTTTTTTTTTTTTTACAATTATTTTACAACACACGCCGGGGGCCCCGCAGAGGTCCCCGGACCCCAGTTTGTGCACCACTCGAGGCGGGCAGCGGCAGAAGAACCCCTCTTATGATATGGAGGCAACGCGCGTTGACGTGTCGCGCTGCGCTTCCGACCTATAGCATCGGTATGCGTCTTCGGCGCACACACACGCACTCACGCACACACGCAGCCGCGCACGCACGCACACACACTGGCGCACAACACTCTCATGGGGACATGCGGCCAGCAGACGCAGCCACGGTAAGTGGAGCCAGTTTTCTTAAAGCGCTTTTATCTCTCCGGAGGGTCGAACTACTTTCCGCGACCGCGTCGTTGTTCCTGTTGTTGACGTTGTTTTGGCGAAAGGGTAAGTTTTGGTTTAGCACTTTTTTTTTTTTTTTTTTTTTTCCTCCTCCTCGATCCTCCTCACCGATCACAGGCTCTCTCCGCTCGGGTTGCGCAACGCGGCGTGTGATCGCGGCGGAAAAAAAAGGTGAAAACATGTCGGTGCCGTCGCGTTTATTAAAGTTTCACGATCAAGATTAATCGCCGAGTCATCGCGTCAGCTTTGTTCTGGCCATGTGGGCTTTCGGGGGGGAGCGTGCTTTTGGGTCAACTGTCGGGTTTTTACGCACTAGATCGCCGCGTTTCGGCGCATAAAAGTCACATTTGGGGAGTTTTGCTGAAACGTTTCGCTACTTTAAAGGTAAAATATGCTGTTTAGTCCCCAGTGTGTGTATGTGTGGGGGCAATGCGCAAAGTGTGTGGTCTCCAAAGCTCTCTCCACCCCCGCAGAGACGCACGGATTGCGCGCACGCACACACACACACACACACATACACACACACATACACACACGCACACACAAGCGCAAGACTGTCATGGTCGGGCTTGGAAGTCCCTGGTTCTCAGGAATGCGCCCGGCGTTTTCTATGTATTTTTCACATTAGGAGCAGTTCGGGAACCGCTCTGGAAGCCGCTGGAAACGCTGCCGTCCGCGGCACGTCGGCGGCACACAATTATGCGCTTCCGGTTACTTCCTTCACAATAAAGGTCGATAGAGTGACATTTTTAATGGGCGTCACATTGTCACAAAGGCATTGACGTTTTCTTTTTACTTTTCTTTCTTTGTACTAAACTTAAGATATGAAAAATATATGCAAAAGAAAATTCCGAGGACTCAAATTGCGCTCTTTCTATTGTTATTTTTGTGTATTTATTCATTAGACAGCTTTCACATCAGAATAAAAAAGAAATATGGCAATTTAATACAAAATAGACAGAGATTGTTATTCAGAAAGTCGTTATAATTATATATTGCAGCAGCTGGACTCCACAAAGCTTATTTTTGTGTGGTTCTGTAACAGTTTTTAGTTTTATTATCCCTGCTGCTGCGTTTAATAAGGAGGCTCATAAACAGACTCCAGCTCTCTCAAATGTATTTTCAGCGCTGCCAGATGGTTGACTTTTGCTTTGTTTTGCTTTTAGATTTGTTAATTATCCGGTTTGCTCCTGCTCCATTCCGTCTAGCTTGACGCTGCAAGGCGTGCGGGTGGGGTGGGGGCGGCTGGGAGGGTGGCGGTGGCTCTGCTTGGAGAGGAGAGAAGGGGAAATTCTTGTGTTTTTGGTATGCGATTACCCAGCGGAGAACCCATGACTGAAGGGAGGAGGAGGAGGAGGAGGAGGAGGAGGAGTAGAGGGGGAGGAGGAGTGGAGTTGAATTTAGGATACATTCCTCGCCTTCCTCTTTAAGTTAACCACATTATTGGTGCTGCTGACATGTTTACCTCCTCACATGACACCCATAAGATGCCAGCTGATTCAGGAGAAGCCGGACAAAGTAGCCCGTTGACCTCAGCACCGAGGGGCAGCGTGCTTATCCACCCACTGATCCATCTATCATCTATTTTTGTTGGGTTCTGTGGGGCAGTTTGTTTGTTTTTTTCTCAATCGTGAGAAAAAAAAAATACAGCAAAATGAAAATAGCTGTCGATCGATATAAGATCATCAATTAATGGTCGGCCCATTTTTACAATGACCTTTGTTGCTAAAGGGGGTCAGAGCGGCTTCAAAAAAAAAAAAAAAAAAAAAATTCTAATTAGTCTTCTTTCTCCCTCCTTTGTTTTAGAAACCCGCTGAGTTTTAGGTGACGTAATTCCCGGTAAAAGTTTCCGCTCAAACGTTATTCGCCTGCGCCCCGACACCATCTTCTGCGTCGGCCGGACCAAAAGTCCGCCATTTTGGTCTGCGCGTTGGTTCCGAATTGGCCGCCGACGCGCGTCCTTCGCCGACACCAGGCGGCTTTCAATAAGTGCCCATCTGAAACGCTCGCTGGGAAAGATAAAACAAACACGGTTGGGGGGCCGGGGGGGGGGAGGTGGGGGTTGTTGTTTTTTTTTTTTTAACAGTCCCTCGGCTCTCCAGCGGGCCTGCTGGCCCTCCGGTGGGGCGTCGCACACCTACGCGCCGCTCCCCCGTCTGTCGTTAACCTTAAGAATCGCGGTGACATTTTATCTGACATATTAAATTGAGGCTCGGCAGATTTGCATAAAACCGGCGGAGCTCGGCTCGTTCTCCCGCGTCTTTGTCAAAAACCATAATCACCCACTCACTAATGACAATCACAATAATGGACTGCTTGCTGGATTATACCACCAAAGTGGTTTTAGCCCGCATCTGCATAATTGTTCTTAGCATCTATATGCCCGTGGGCTCCGGCGCTGCCATTAGCCGCTGCAGAGACGTGAGTGACTGATGGAGCGCCCGATGCCTGAAGAACAGCGGAAAATTGTGTTGCACCTGTGTGGGTGTTTTATATGTGTGTGTGTGTGTGTTTGTCTGGAGGCAACTAAATACACAGAGCTATCCCCATTCCAAGATTACTTTTACATTAGATCAGTTTCCTGTGAAGACACAGGAAACACCCCCCCCCAAAAAAAAAAAAAAAACTCTTACAGTGACCACCTGCTGTGTGCGTGTAGCTTTTTTGGGTTTTTTTTTCAAGAAAAATCAGACGTAAAGATTCCATAAAGGCGAACGCGGCGACGGCCCATCGGGCGTTTACGCCGAAGCGCGCGGGTCGTTTACGCGGATCCACGCTCGCTGCCTCGGGCCGAAACTTGGAGACACGGTCGGCGCACATTCTGGAAGATGGTGTCTGTGAAAATGGGTCACATGACTTCCAGATGGAGGGACTGGAGCTGCGGGAGCCAGACCAGCAGCTGAATTCAGCCCTCGGTTTTTAACGCCGAGCCCGGCAAAGTGTCGCAGCAGAGGGCTGAGGCGTGAATCTTTAAAACAGGAAACCGCGGTGAGTGTGAGCGTGTGTGTGTGTGTGTGTGTGTGGGGGGGGGGAATAATCACCGACAACCATCTACCTGAGATTTGCACGGGGGCTGCTCTTAACTTCATCTCCCATTCTTCCTCCTCCCATCGCTCAATCTCTTGAAAGCGGGCCAACATCCCACACACACAACGATGCTGCCTCTCTTTGCTAATTACTCTCTGTTGCCATAGCAATGGGTAGCACTTTTTTTTTTTTTTTTTTATCTTGGTGAGCCCATCACAAACATGGATCCCACCGTTCTGCTGAGGCGTTTGGCTGAACCAGCCCCAAACCAGCCATACATTAAAGGAGAACCAGGCATTCGCGTCAGCTGACCTTCGTGCTCGGCTTTTTAAAAGATGTTTTCATGCATTTTCCACATTTCCCAGAATGCCCTGACATCTGGAGGTTATAAAATTCTTACCTTTCTTCTTAACAAATACTGCATTTTTCGCCTTAATCTACTTTTTTTTTTTTTTTCTTTTGAAGGAACGTTGGTGTCTCGCGCTACCGTTGGAAAAAAAAAAAGCTTTAACTGAAATTAAAAGTCACCTAAAGCAGACCCAGAACACAGGATCATCATGCAACTTCCTGAAAAATTTCCACACCTCACACTCACTCTCTCTCTTACACACACACACACACACACACACACACACACACACACACACACACACACACACACACAGTCTTTATCCTACTCCAAGCACTGGTTTCCTGTGGGCGTGGCTCTGCTTTGCGATGTCAAATTTCTTCAGAATTAGTCAGCTGAGCGTTTTGTACGTCCTGACTTCTGCAGGTATTTAATCTCAACTTCTAGAAAAACTGAATTCCATTTATACGCACTCTCTCTGGCAACGCTAGCTGGGAGTCAAAGTTTCGGCGGCACCTAGTGGTGAGGCTGCAGACTGCAGCAGATGACAGACACCGAACAAACCACAAATCAAAATGGATGGAAATCCTTTCGAAATCGGCGGCGAAATTCGAGAACATATTTCAACAATTTTAACCGACAAGTAAATGTAGTCATTTTGGATTCGGACAGCGTGGAAACATAACAGAACAACATTTTAGCATCCAAGATTCCCACATCAATATTTAAAACAACATCTTATTCTAAAGTAAATAAGTTCTGACACTCGAATCCTAAAACACATTACCCACTTTACCAACACTTGCATCAGATTTCCCATCAAATATACATTTTAATAAGTAATTATCAAATCTCCAGACTTTCTTTCTTCAACTGGGACCTTTAGCTGATCATAAAGGAAACTTTTCATCTGGAATGAATGAGCCCATGGTCGCCCTCGCTCATTCATCTGCTCACAGAAATGAGTCACGTTGCCACGGTCACACCTCGCTATATATAAATGTGTAACTCAACAGGTCAGACACTTCCCAGTGGTGGCAGCTCCACGGAGGGGAAACAACACCGGAGTGTGTTAGCCGAACCCGCAACCTCGATGGAGGGGGCATAAATAAGGCGATAGTCTGGAAAAACTGGGGCGGGGGGGGGAGTGTGGTGGTCTGGGCAGTCCTCGGTTCATTACTCATTAAACACAGGAATGATAATAGAACAAGAGTTTTAAAAGTCCAGAAAAGGTCAGATTGAAAAACTGAAGGAATGTATGGTCGGGGAGCTCCTCACAGTCAACCTTGATCACTTTTACACATTATCTGATTAACTTTCAGATATATAATATAAAAAATAATATATATGCATATATGTGCACATATATATATACATATATGTATGTACACATTTATATAGTTGTTGGGTTGCAACTTTCCATCCACCTTTGTTCTATGTTAATGATTTTATGAATGGGCAGCAGGAAGAGGCTGCCATTGGCTGAGAGGGAGAGCCAATCAGGGAAGCTCATTTACAACAGAGGCGGGAGAGGATGAATGGACGAGTCACACATTTCAGAGGTCAGGGTCTTGTGTGTGTGTGCGCGCGTGTGTGAGTGTGTGTGTGTTACATGCAAGTGTCTATACATAGCTGTGGGAAACGCATGCAGACAATCAGCCCGGTTAAAATTAGCAGTCTGGGCCACCTGTCTACCTTTCACAACGCCGGAAACGGAGCGATGGAGGGAACAGGAAGGAAGGAGGGGGGGGTAGGGGACAGCGGAGGGAAGGCATTGATCAGACTGCTGGTTTAGCTCGTTGCTCCTTCTCTACTATTTGACCCCCCCCTCCTCCTCCTCCTCCTTCCACGCTGCAACACAGGGAGACATTGTTAGGCGGTCTGGATCGGGGAGGGGGGGTTAGTGTTCCAGGCCAAGCAGAGTTCACATACCTCTTTGCTGGATCACTGCCAGACTTCACAAAGGATATAGGTGGACGATATAGGGAGAGCAGAGTTAAAGGATTACGCCAAACCCATTGAAATGGCCGCCATTTTCCCCTGACTCCACGTGGAAAGGGGGGGAGTGGGTTGCTCTTATAATCCGACTGTTTCCTCGTTAAGTGGAAAGACATTTCTAGCTAAAAATGTCTCTTTTAGTTAAATGTCAATCAAAATATGATGTAGACATCTTCCCGTGTCCATACTTTACCCAGTGGATGTTCTATCTCTTATTTCGAGGCAAACTAAGCTAACCCGCTAGGCGCCTCGGTCCGTGGACCCGCGAGGACACGTGATTCGAGTCTGACTGAAAGCTCGTTACTCAACGGTGTTTCCTGATCTTTAAGGAGAGTTGCCATCGTAGATCTGAGACTTTTCGTTTTTTTGACACGGGGGGGGGCTACACCGGCCTGACACAAAATGGCCGCCGCTCTGGTCGCGCCTCGGCGTGCCAAGGGTGTTAACGCACGAGCACCCGTTCGCCGCTTCCAACACCGCTCCCTTTGTCTTTTGCCTACACCGCCGTATCGCAGACGTTTTGGTTTCCTGCCTTTGTAATTTCAGTCAGCCAACGGGAAGTTTTCGTCTTCTTAACTGATCAAGACTTCCTGTTCTAAAACGAGCATCTTGTTTCCTCGAATCACGACTTTTCAGCCCACACTCCGTTTTGTTCCCGTGCGCCTCTGTTAAAAAAGTCGGGGGGGGGGCGGGGTGGGGTGGGGGGCCCCGTAGCGTCACCGAGAGGCGCCCCGGCAGGTCGGCGACAACGCCGAGACGATCGGCTCCGATCGCTACTGAAAAATCAGATGTTGTTTTCGACGTGCGGCTAAAATCCTCCCCTGATTAAAGTTAATCTTGACTCTCCTTTCTTTCGCAGGACTCCTGCCAGACTTCAAATGGCAGATGGGACCCCCCCCCCTCCCCCTAAACGCCAGTGCCACACTCGGGGACTCGTCGGGAAGGCCTCCAGCGCCCATCTGTGACAGTCAAAATGGACGCGGCAACAGCCAGGAATCAGTCGGCCATCTTGTCTCGTCTTTTTTTTTTCTCTTTTTTAACCAGAGCCGATGGTTCAGCGCGACGTCGACGCGGTGGGGGGGGGGGTGGGGGACGCGGCTCCGCGGACACCAAACGTCGCTGCGTTTAAAACGAAAAGACTCAAATTCCAGATCATTAAAAATGAAAATCAAAGAGCAGGGCTCAACGCCGGCGGGGGCTCGCTAGTAACGGCTGACCTTAATTTTAGTCTAGAGCGCCGATCGGACACAAATCCACTTGACAGCGACGTCCCCAACAAGTCAATCACACCTGAAGAGGCTAGCTGTACAATAAGAGGACGTACACGCTGCAAACGTAAGCAAAAGTGCACTCGGGGAAATAAGCCTGCTTCCTTTTGTTCGCATCAACGATGTGTTCAGGTGCTCGGAAGGACGTCGTTTATTCTGCCGCATTTGTCCCGGGGCGTTTTATTGTCATTAAGCGCCGCCGGTCAGAGGTTCCCCGGGGCGTGGCTGCATGGAGGCGGCCGGGGGGGGGGGGCGGACCATTTCGGCGGTGCGGAGAAAGGGGCCCTCGGCGGTTGCTCAGTAGTCAGTGTAGATCCTGTGGGGCTGTCAGCAGCTACATCTGGCTACTGGGTCTCCGCCGGCGGCCGTTCGGTACAGGATGCTCGGCAGCGGCGGCGACGACGACGACGAGAGGGCCGGTTACGAGACCGAACCGCGCTTCGGCCGCTCTGTAGCGACCTCTCCTCCGCGCGAGCCTCGAAGAGAGTGAGCCTCGGACCGTCGCGACTTGTTTGCTTGTCGAGCGTGTGGGAAGTCCTGGACCTGGCATATAGTGTAGGATTCTGTGTGTCAGTCTACAGCTACATTGTCTGCTGGGTTTCAGGCCTCTGCACATTCCCATCCAAGCCCCCCCCTTTACTTGTAAAGAGCATATGACATAAGATGTTGATGTTGTTACATTTCCTGTCAATAAATACTCAGTTTTCTGTATGCGTTCTATACAGTCCTGCATATGTTGCTGTCTGAGTGATTTTGACACCAACACACAGCAGATTCAGCACACAAATCTAACTTAGGGGGTTTTGAAAGATTGCGCAATCATTTGCTTTATCCGATACCGTACTCACAGGCCCAGACGCACATGTGGCCTGCTTCATCTTTACTTTAAAACGAATGAAGCAGACAAAAGTGCCGGATTGATTTTGGTGTTAAATTAGTGTTTGATAGCTTTTTTTTTTAATTGCATAATCAATATTAAGCCCCGAATCAATACAAGCGAAGGTCGTCGAGCTGATACGAACCAGACGGTAAAGCCGTCGAGGAGGCGCAGCCTGCACACGAATGTAAAGGCTGACAATAAAAGGAACAATAAACAGCGAACAAGATCTAAAGACATCCAAGACAGTCCGGGCAAAGGAAACAAGTTGGTGTCAGGAGGATTGGAGAAAGATTCAACGGCTCGCGATCAGCATCAAACATGGCCGGAGACGATCGCCGACGGAGCGGCCCCAGCCGCGCTCCCGCGACTGATCATGCTCAGATTAAAGCTCCGCCATCAGGACAGATGGAGGATGAGCACAGCGAGGAGCAGGGGAACGGAACGGTCGGCCACCTTAATGAAGCGGAAAAGTCTCACTAACAGGCAGCGACCGAGTCTCTGCAGCAGACCGGGAGAATTAGGTAAGTTTGAGAAGTTCTTTTAAAGACAAAGTTGAAATGGATGAAACAACATTCTGCCGGTTTGCGAGTTAAGGCCTAAAAAAAAAAAACAAAAAAAAACCCTTCACCACCTCGCCCGATGGCTGCGGCGCACGTTTATGCAATTAAAAAGAAAAAAGAAAAAGAAAATCAGGATTAATTCTTGTAATCTCAACTGCGGTTTCGTACAGACTACCAACGCATCGAAACCACCGTTTCGCTGTTTTCTACTGGATCAACAGGGAACCGTGGATTATTTGACAATTTTGTGTTTATTGAGTCATCATAAAACATTCTTCAAACAATAAAACAATTTAAATGTCTGTTTCTGTACAATGCTTGCTAAGCAATTTTATTTATATATAGAAAATGTAAGAGGAGTTGTTAAAATGACAAACCTCCTTCAAATTTAATGGCAGGTACTCTGGAAAAAATAACAGCATTCCATCAACAAATATTTTCAAGCAATAAATATGTATTTATAAATAGTGTAAATTTACATCAAGATTAGAAACATAATGAAACAAAAAAAAAAGAAAATCACAAATTAAACTTTCGTCTATGTGCAACCCATTCTCTTTGTGACTTGGCTAGTAATTTTTTTCTTCCATTTTATTTTTTTTTTTTACCTAAGAAACAAACAAAATATAGTTATGAAACACAAAAAAGGTAAAACGTAAAAGCTGTTAAAAAAAGAAGAAAAAAAAAAAAAGAAAACCACCTAAACTCTTCACATTACATTTTTTTGGGAGATTTTGCTGTGGAAATAGTTTTAAAATTACCATCTATCATAGAAAAAGACTAGTTAAGCTAGTGCTCCATAGAAAGAAAAACAAGACTGTGGGGAATTCTAGAAATCAAATGAACATTTCATCTTGTCACCAGAGTAGAAGAACAAAAAGAAAGGAAAAAAAAAAAAGACAGAATAGGAGACAGAAAGAGAGAGGAGAGAAGAGAGAGTCAAGTCAGTAGTCTTACAGGTTGTGATGCCAGTTGTGACAGTTAACAAATATCTACAAAACATTTTTATCACCAGTAAGAATCCTCCTCTGCCTCCTCCAACTGTTTTCTGATTAAACTCCACTGGAAACGGGTCAGAACCACTGTCACTAGAGGGAGTTGAGAGGAAGAGAGTCCTGTAGTGAACTCGCTGGCACCTCCTACCCGCGGGAGGGCGGGGCTCCAGCACTTCAAAACAGGTTGCATAGACAGACACTCGGCCACCTCAGCCTCCAGCCGTCGCTATGGAGACAAGCCAATGTGGTGGGTGGATGGTGGGTGGAGGAGATGGGGGGGTGGGGGGTGGTGGAGGGGTGGGGGTGGGGGGGGTGGTGGTTGGCGACGGCCTTGGCTTTCCTGAATTATCAGAAATGGTCCATGTACGTACAAGGTTTGTCCTTTTGTGTCGCTCAATCGCAATAGTTCGTGTGTGAATGTGAGTTCATGGCTCCACAAGAGAAGAGAAAGAGACGTCGCCTAATGTCAAGATGAAGATGAATGAAGAGGAGGGGCCTGGGGAGTACGACCACACAGAGGAATTAGTCAAGGCGCCGAAGGAGGCTGTTTTTAGGCAACTTACTAATGCAGCACAGCCGCGAGAGAAAAGCTAAATTCGACAGAATACACGTTTACCGCGTCCAACGGTAAACAGTAATGTTACTCCAAACATGACCACGTTAAAAACTTTATTACACAAATGCGGTTTTTTTACAGTATTGGTTTGGTAGTGTTGAAAACGCTTGGATCAAGTATTGTGACAATCTGTTACTGTTCTGAGGTTTTATTATTATTTTGTTTGTTTTTTTAAATCGAGCTGCTGACGCACAATTACGGATTGTTTGTGTAGGTGGAGCAGTGGACGCATCACGAGGTGTTAACCTAAAAGGCTGAGTGAAATCACTCAAAAGGCAATTTCTACGTTTCGGTTAGAATTCAGGCGAACTGTTCCACGGCCATCGCTCCCCTGTGACTTACTAATGAGAACTGGTCGTAGACCTGCATCAGGTCCTCCATCCTGTGCTGCTCCAGCACCACAAAGTCGTCCAGGGTGGCGCTGCCTTTCCGGGCGCAGTCCAGGCAGTGGATGACGTGCTGCTTCTTGGAGAGGAGCTCGCGGCGCACGAACAGCAGGTTGAACACCTCCACCTGTGGAGGACGCAACGGGCTCAGATCAGACCGCGCCGGCGCCATCTGGAGACGCGCTCGGCGCCGCGCGACGCGATCTCCTGAGACATCTAATCTATTACGCATAACCGGCGATTAGCTGAAGACATTAATCTGGACCAATAAAAAACAAAACGGGACTAAAAGAAAATAAAGCTCAAATAATCCGTTTCAAACCACCAGAAGCGCAAACGTCATGTTTTTTTTTTTTTTTTTAATCTTTAATACTTGGAATTACTGTGAACCGCTAACCCACAAATGTGAAATCCTGTTAGATTTCACACCTCTCGTACTGAAATGTTCCCAGTGCGTTTGCTGACCTCGCAGATGGTGCAGTAATGGGCTGGCTCCTCCCTCGTCCTCGGCCTCAGCACCGTTTCCTTGCCGGCCGACACCAGAGCCTCCTTCACCGACTGGCACTGCTTCAACGTCCGCAGGAGGCAGTACCTGAGGGCGGCGAGGCGGCGCGTCAGGGACCCGCGAGCGCGCGTCACGAGCGGGGGGGGGGGGTCTTATGGGGTCTCACTTGATCATCTCGAACAGCTTGTGATCCGACACTTTGATGTTGCGCGCCATGTTCCAGGAGAGGTGCACCATGGGAACCATGGACTTCACGCTTTGGAGCTTGTTCCACTCGTAGCGCTCGACGGCCAGCTTGTACTGGTGGGCTGCGGAGGAACGACGCGAAAGCGCGCGATGAAGAGGCCGCGGCAAAAACAACAGGAAACGTCTCTGAACGTACCACAGCCCTGATTCGTCTGCGACGGACGATAAATAAAACCCCCGCTGTAATCACTTCACCTAAATCAGCTAAAAAGGTCACTAATCAGCTAAAAAGCATTTCAAATTATCATAATAAATGTCACCATCTCAGTTATAATTCCCATTAAGATGAAGTTCTGACACCTGGTAGACCTTTAGAGGATGAAGACTTTAGTAGACTATATGAGGGGAAGAGACATTTAAATCAACCATTTTCTAGATTTAATTAGTAAATGCTTTTGTATTTTTAATGTAAACACTGATCAATAATTTTATTTTTTTTGAAGTAAAAATAAACATTGTAGACGCAGAACGCTTTGCTCACCGGTGAGAGGTCCTACATTCCAGGCGATGTTGTTGCACCAGCCGATGGCCTGCACCCAGTGGACGGTGCCGGCGTTGAGCCACACCAGGTCCCCTGGACGCTGGATGAAGCGGTAGACGGGCACGTCGGCCTCGTACAGGTCCTCCAGGTTGGGCCACCACGAGCCCATCAGGAAGTTGATGTTGTTCCTGAGCGCGAGGAACACACACACACACACACACACACACACAGACACAGACACACACACACACACACACAGACACACACACACACACGGTTATCCAGAGACTGGCTTCAGGGGCATGTTTTGCAGACTGGTGGCAGCAGGTCTTACTTTTCACAGAAGTTGCTCATCACGCCCCAGTAAGGTTCAGGTACTGCGAACCATTCACAGTCTCCTGGTCCGATGTTGATGTTGACAGCACAGAAGTTGTTGTGTTCCTGGTGACCTGAGAGACAAGCGCAAGTTGGACATGAATCACGTAGCGACGGAAACGAATCGGAAACTTCAATCTCCCCGCTTTCTTTCCACGTCTAATTGTGCGCGCATGTTTAAACACCCCGATGGTTAAAACATTTGCGGTGCCCTGCGTTGTGTGTGATCACCTGGTATTCTGCTGCCGGGGACTTTCATGTACAGCTGAACTGTGTTCATGCCCAGAATGGTGTGGCCCACGTGGCTCAGCAGGTTTCCAGCGGAGACGACTCGAGCGAAGGCGGGCAGTTTGCTCAGCTCCTGCAGCTGCTGCTTCCACCTGGTGGAGAGGGTGGGCAGAGCACGGCCGTGAGCCTCCGGGGGATCGGCTCCGGGGGCCCCGACCAACCGCCGCCATACTCACTTCCTTTCGTCAGACACGTCAATGTTGGTGCCAAACTTGATGTGCTTTAACGGGCCTCTTCTTTTGCGTACAATGCTGAAGACACACATATAACCAAGTCATTTATATAAAAAAAGCCTTACATCACTGTTTCATAAGCAACTATTAAATTAATGATTAAAAAATACAATAAAGTGTGTTGTGGATCAAGTATTAGAAAAAAATAACCATCTGTACAGTACTAAAACCTGCTGTTCCAAAACACTTGAATCAGTATTTTAAAATGTTTTCAATGGAACAGAAGGAAAAAAAAACAAAAAAACCTGATCTGATTTGAGTCAGAACAAGACTGATGACTTAACTGTAAAATTGATACATTTCTTCTCCTAAAGGCGAGAGGCCCATACGTCGTACAACACTGACAACTATTAAGACATTTCTACAAGAGCAAAGAAAGGGAGAAATAAAATAATGAAAGAATGGACACCTCTCTGCTGACGCAGGCTCTACATCCGAAGGCTCCTTGAGTGCTTTCTTCTCGTTTTCCTCCTAATAACAAAAACACAGAGCCTGTTAAATAAGCAGCCAACTAACTAATAAACTAACTATTCATTGACATGGGGCAATCTTCTTTAACAAAAAGCTTGAATTACACTCTACATGCAGAATTCCACTAAATTCTAAATGATCTGCCCTCTGTTGGCTGCCATTTATTTTTTTCAATGTGTAAAATCTAAAGTGTTTACTCTTTTGGCCCCTTAAGAGCATTTCTATATTCATTTATTTTGAATGAAAACTTAAAACACTTATTCCTTTTGAACCAGAATGTAAAAGGTATAACCTTTGCCACAATCACAACATGACAAATTACACTGACTGGTTCCATAATTATTATTATTGAAAAGTTCAGACATTAATCAAACACAGCGGTGAATATTTCGTTGAGTGTACAGAAACGTTTGGGGAGCTAAACCTGATGATGGAAATGTCTCGGTCTCATCATGTACAGATCAGTTGCAGCTGAAGGTGCATGCTGATTGTGAACCTCCACCGTCTGTGCTGAACGGTGCCACCAGGCTTCAGATTAACTGTTCAGTATTTCTGTGTCTGTGCTTCGGGATGTTTCCCGTTTTATTTAAATGGGTTTGTTTAACTGACAGTTCTCTGTCTTTGAGGGGCTTACCGTACTAGAGTCTACCTGCCAATGCGTAAAACTGGAGTCTGACTGAGCTTTGTGTAGCTGCGCTTTGAAGGAGCACAAATAAAAAGGTCACTGACCCGTAAAGACTCCTGGAAGGACGCAGCCTGATACTGGGCATATTTGGCAATGGTGGTGTGGGAGCGTGCGCTTTCACAACGCCACATTTTCTTAGTGCCTGCTGGGTCCCAGTTCTCATCAGCGGGCTGAGACAGCTGAGTCCACACCTCCACCAGGTGTTCTGGGTTGGCTTCTACCAGCGTCTTAGTGGAGAACAGACCCAAGTCTGCGGAGAAAACGTCGACAAAGCCATTTAATTCAAGTTAACGCCGCGATTCCAGACACTATTGCTTTAGAAGCAGAGCATTTACCCAGTTTGAGAGCACCTGCCAGGCCTCTGATGACAGTGACTGGGTTGGAGGGGTTTGTGCAGAACTGGTGAAGTGGGGGAAAGAACGCGTCCCTCTTGTTCTCCAGCTGGACACAAAACGGGAAGGTAAAAGCAGACACAGTTAGACGTTTAATACTCGGCACTGAACGTAATACAAGCCGATTATTTCTCACGTAAATGCTGGGTGTGGGGGGGTTGAGCTTGTCTTTGGGCAGGGCTGGTGAAGGTGGCGGGGGCGGTCGTGGTGGGGGGCACTTGTCCAGGAGGATGCTGCTGTTGGAAAGGCCATTCCTCCCCAAGTTCCTAAGAGAACATGCAGGGGGCACGTGTTCAAGAAGACATCTAGCCAGTAACCTTCAGGGTCGTTTGCGGTTATGCAATCATGTTTCTCGTTCTGCAGCTCCACTAAGACTCCACCAGGCGGAGACATTGTCAAAACATGCAAGACGACGCTTCATTCATTTTTCTCTGAATGTAGCATTTAAATGTCTCTGTCTGCATACAAAAAACACATTTAATATTACTACAATTCCACATCTTGATATTACTCTTATCTTTAAAACATTATATCTTAGAGAACCCAACTGTTTCCAGTACACTGCAAATTACAGGGCAGACCCAGTAAGCGTCCAGAAGATGTCCAGAAATACTAAATGAATGAATGCATAATGAGTGACCCTTATTAACAAATTATTCAACATCAGATGATCAGATGTTGAGAACAATGAGGTTCAGAGTTATAAGCACATCCAAAATAAAAAAAAAAAAAAAAAAGTCAGATCAGCAGGCAAATCTTCAGAGAAAGAAATTCTCACCGGCAAGCCTTCAATACATCTGTGGAGCTGGGGTAGATGGATATCGAAGATGATGAGGAGCTGCTGTGTCCGTGTGGAGGTGTAGCTTTGAGGCTGGAAACAGTAGGTGGCTCCGCCTTCAATGGACTCTGGGAGTCCTCAGAGATCCCCCCCTTCCCGTTCCCGTTGACGGCGGGCGCAGCCGACGTGCTGGTCGTGGCAGGGCTGTGAGCTCCTGTCTGGGTATGTTCCGAAGATTTGGGCGACGGCGTGGCGGTGGATATGGCGGAGATGGGCGAGGAGGCGGCCGAGCTGCCCTGCGCGTGAGGCGTGGAAGGCAGGGTGGAGGGGTGGATGTTGTTCATTTTCTTATGGGTCTCGGGCGCGGCAGACGCGGCGGGCGTTGCTCCTTCCGACGGCCCCTCGGTCTCCTCGGAGCCCTTTCCCCCTGCCAGCAGGGCAGATAGTCTAGGATTGTCTGCGCTAAGGCTTGACTTCTCACCACCTTCTGCCACCTTGCCGGCATCCACCGAGTGTAAGTGATTGCCAAGCCCGTCTGCCTGAGCTGTTTTGCCTTCTGCAGATGGCAGCGGCGAAGGCGTCTTGCCTTCGGAGCCCCCGTTGCCGGGGGATGTGGCTGCAGTGTTACTATCTTTGGTAGCACCAGGTGCTGCTCCACCTGAGGTAGAGGTGTGGGGCACGGAGGGTGGGGACGAGAGATGGTTGTGAGCTTGCTGCGGTGGCGATGCGGGGACATCTGTGGAATGTCCAACCTGGTTGCCAGGATGTGTAGGGGTGGTGGTGTTGGGTGTCTGGGTGTGAGAGATGGTTCCCTCACTGGTGGAGTCAGTTCCAGGTGGAGAAGACTCTTTCTGAAGCCCCTAAGGGGGGGGGGAAAGAGACCCTATGTCATCACTGTAGTCTTGTGTGGACTTAGACACAGTCACTGAACCACCAATGTTTACTGGAAATCTGCAAATTCACAACTCCATTTCTAAAATTATCTAAAAAATATCTCAAATTTATGACTTAATTTCCTTTATATTTGCAGAGAAAAGTTTCTATCACACTTTTACTCCATTAGTAATTGCACGAGGGATCCTCAGGTGAGAGAAGACACTAAATAGCTCATCATTTCTCACCTGAGAGGAGTTTAGGTGCAGGGCCTGGCGTGGCGCGGAGTCCTGTGTTTGCGTGCGTGTGCAGGTGTGAGGTAGCATTGCTGCATCGCCGCTGCCAGCAGGTTGCAGGTAAGGCACGTCTCCATTGGGCCCTGTGGCTGCGGGCCCCGACTGATTACTACTATTATTACCCTCAGGGAGGGACTCAGAGTGTCCTACAGGCCCGTTGGCCAGCAGCTGAGGCTGAGGGCCCAGGGGTCGGTGGGGTCCCATGTGGGGCCGCGTGGGCTGGAGGCTCGGGTTGGGAGAGGGAAGTGAGTTGGCGGTGGGGCCGTTGGAGAGCGAGGGCCGCACCTGAACTCCTGAGGAGTTCTGTCTCATCTGGGAACGTAAAGAGGACACCAGTTTATATCCGATAGCAGCACATTTTTCTTTAATTATTGGTTGAACTGCGTCGTTTTTGCTTCTTCAGCAACCACATGTGATGAACCTTAACCCCAGAAGAACGCCAAAATAAGAACTCAAATAGTTAAGCGGTGTATTGAGAACAATTGCTTGAAAAAGGGAAATTTTGTGATTTATTTGTTGTGATAAAAGTTACCAACAGTTTTTTTCTATCACGTCTATGGCAAGGAACAAGCCTTTGTTGTTAAGATACCCAGTAATCTAGTTTCACACTTCCAATCAAAGAGCAATATACTAGCCACAAATTCCTAATGTATTCAAATATGCAGCTACCACTAGAGGACAGTATGTATACACGGTTTCAGTTCGGTTTGTCATTTCCCAACAAAGTTCAGCTGCATGTACCTTGATTAAATCCCACTCTTTATTTTATCGATCACTCACAATGCATCTAATAGCATCTATACGTGGATCACATTGAAAAAGGGGATTTTATCTTAAAATACTGTTGAGTATTCAGAAGACTTTTCAAAGTACACCCCCACATGGGGAACCATGATTCGACCTTTTTTCTATACCCAGTGCACGATGGCCAAGAAAGTGATTGAAAAGAGAAGAGCTGGATGCTTCAGTTCACATATAAAAGGCTTCGTGAGTGGAAGTTGTTTTAGTGTCGGCAGCCAAGATGAAAGGTTACCGACCAGCCATCTATAGCAATCTAAAGGAATTTTCCTTTACCTGGTGCTGGTGCATCATGGCAAGCTGAGCCTCCAGCTGTCCCAACATCTGAAGCTGTGGAGGCTTCAAGCTGGCTCGGTTACTCCGCAACTGTTCCAACAACTGCAGACAATTAAGAGTAAAACTTAAATACAGACACTGCAACTATGAATACCAAACAGAAAGGTAAAGATAAACCATACAAACCTGCAATTTCTGCGGGGAGAGGTACCAGCTGGGAACCGGCTGTGGTGCCGTGTTACCGGCCCAGGAATCACTCTAGAAAATACAGATAAAGAAATAAAGGTCAATGATGTCAAAGTTCTTGAGAGCGCACCGAGAGGAGAGGAATGTCTAACAGTCAAGGTCATAATCACCTTGGAAGGACTGGAAGCGCGCCTCCTCTTGGTTGGGCAGGATTGGTCCTCTGCTTGGCCCAATGTGCCCACATGAGGGGGCAAAGACTGACCTGAGCTCCCACCCTCTGTGCTTTGATTGGGCTTACAAGCCTGGAGGAGTGGGGAGGGGGAGTGGCGGTGAGCGCAGGCGGATTGAGGAGGAAAAGGCCAGAGACGAAAATGGAGGGACGTAACAAAAGGTCATGAAATAAAGAATGGGTATAACGAGTATTGGGAGAATACGAAATGAGGAAAAAAGCAGGAGTTTGTAAAGAAGCAAAGAAAAACAAAAGCAAATAGGAGAATGGAAATCAAGGTCAAAGCAAAGCAAGAGATGCAGAATAAGGAAAAGAGAAAAAGAGTGATACTGTGATTTGGGTGCTGGAACTTGAACAAACAGGCAGGACATGTAGAGCAAAACATCCCTCGTTATTCGAGGCCGTCAT
The DNA here is from genome assembly GCA_911728415.1 of Lagocephalus sceleratus. Lineage (NCBI taxonomy): Eukaryota > Metazoa > Chordata > Actinopteri > Tetraodontiformes > Tetraodontidae > Lagocephalus > Lagocephalus sceleratus. The sequence continues at coordinate 6,597,045 of CAJVRN010000028.1, read as the reverse complement.
TTCGTAAGGCAAACCGGCCACGGGACTGTTCTTACAGGAAGGCTAGCGGAAATTCAGCGCTTCTGAGACGAACCTTCCAAAAGGTTTCTGCTACGTATCGGTGGGCTACAATTTAGACGACGTCAAACCTTAGCACTAGGCAGCTAAATATGAGCGCTAATGGCCTCAGCGACCGACGCTGCTTTAGTCTACGTCACAAAAGTGCTTTAACATCATAATCAAAACATTATTAGAGAAAACAAGGAAGAATATAAAAATAAAGACACCGCCTCGCGGGCTACTCTTCAGGTCATTTGGAACTTTAGAGTTAAAATCTTTACATAAAACACTAAAATTAAAAAAATGTTATACAAAGATTTTCAACTCGATAAAAAAAATATGCATCTTACAACATAATAGTGAATCTTAATTTGAAAATGTTTTACCACACTTTGGTCTTACCGGTACCTTTAATTGAAGCTTAAAGAAAGATTTAACTAAAATAACCATAAATGCTTGCAATAGTCATTCTGTTTAAGAGAAAATGATATGAAGACTGGTTATGTAAAATAAGATTTTGCAGATATTACTTTGGCTCGTCACACTAAACATATTTCAAAAATAACCTTGAGAAATATTTCATGAAATGTGTCAACGAGAGTCAAAGTTGACCAATCATGACATTCCCCTTCCGTATAGACAATGAAACAGTGATCACACAGACATGGACACAATAGGCGTCTATGGCAAGATGGTCATGAATGAGAACGGGTGATGATGAAACACTAGGGGGCCTCACTGAGGCTTTCTACGAGCAGCTGCAGGACATCTAAGGTCAACTACTGAGGAGGGAGGAGGAGAGCCGATGAAAAGCCTGGGGATACTCTGCTAGCACAACCCCACCAATCACACTGCTGCAAAAGGCCAAATGTCAAAGAGTGATCGTGACAAAGGTAGATCATTAACTAGATTCCAATTTGCACCGTGTGATGCTTCTGAATAAGCCAATTTACACATTTAAAACAACCGCTTTGCGAGCAAAGTGTTGTATGCTTTTGCCAGCGTGTTTTGGAAAATGCTGGGCAAAATTTGAATTCAAATCAAATGTAATTTGTTTAGAAACCCCACATTTATTGAAAGTAGCACAGCAATAATGCAAACTCAATTTTAGATAAATATCTTTCAGCAAGAAAAAGAAAGATAGATCGAATATATACACACATATTTCACCAAGGCACTGAGGGAACACTTCCAAAAACCCTTGGCTGTTAGCACAGCTCATCCATACAAAAACAGACAGTTGAAACTCTCCTAATCACAGAAATTGTATATAATTAATCCAGTTTCCTCCAAATCCAAGCTCGTTGAAAATAGAAGTGGTGTGTTCATAGTGTATGAGGCCACATCTGTGCTATGATGTGCATTAGTCATTCTGAATGATAAACACATGCCTTTGGCATCGATGTGGACATTTCTTTCTACCGGGGGAAACAACTATTTCAGCACAAAAAAAGACCAAACTAAAGGGGAGAGAATCACAGGATGAGATATCCAGGAGACAAACACCACTACACGTGTATTTTGCGACATCCTTTTTCATTAGGTATTCAAAAAGCAAGGCTTAGTCGTCATGATAAACAGGCCTAAAATTTCAACCCATTAATAAAAATGCTTTGCACATTAATTGTAAAATGTCAGGCTGCAACTGATGATCTGTAAGATCTTGTATCAACCTGACAAAAGAAGTCAAAGTGGTAAACTGTCCCAACTTCTTCTGACATGATTTTCTAGCAAATTTCAAAATGACCAAGACTGTCAAGACACTATTGAAGGAAAACTTCACGCGCTACACCTGTGCCATTTTCAAATTAAATATGGGGTTTGAATGCAGTCATCAATATCTGTTCCCATTTATATTTAAAAAAAATCATGGTCTTTTATGAATTTACAATAGTTCCTTGTAAATGGGCCAAATAATCCTGCCCAAGTGTGTTTTTGTATAGAACCATTAGTTGCTTTAACAGAGCGTGATGGGTGAAGTCGAGAAACTACAACGCTATGAAGAAAGGGAGTGCAATAGTTGGGTAACACTTGGCAGGACCCCCCTTCGCTCAAAAGAGATTCAGCAACCAGCTATGACATTTTAAAACAAATGTATCACTCGTTTAACTTCTATCCCAGTGAGATCACGGACAATCTCATTTAGGGAGTGTTTTGTGATTCTTCTTGTGTGTAGAAGGTGACACTAAGCTCAAGTGTTACCCATCAGTGTTTACAACAGTGCATGCGTGTGTGTTACTTGTATGTCGTTGACAATTAAATACGTGAGTGCCTGTACAGGTATTATTGCACTCAGTCAAAGGGAGAGAGGGAGAGAGGGGTGGTGAAAGTGAGTGGGGGGATAAGTTACTCTATCTGGTCTCTCACCTGCTGTTGTGCACTGCTCAGGCCTCCCTGCCTGGAGGTTAGCTCAGCTGGGATAGGAAGACTCCATGCCTCCTCAATAAGAGGGAGCATTTTACTTTTACCCTGTAGGCTACTGAGCTGGGGGTTACTCAACTGAGCCTAGGGGAATGGAAAACGATGTGAAAAAACAAAAAAAAAGAAAAAAAAGAAAAACACAAGGCTTTTTTGGTTGGTTGTTGTTGTTGCTGAATAAAGGATGAGTTCAAAACAAGGAAAATTGTCAGCAATGATAAATAGGTAGAGGTTAAAAACACAAGTGAGGCTAAGTTGGAAGTTGCTGATGCAAAACTTGTGTCTTGGCTGGACAGCACACCTATGTAATAAACAGCATCAACCCACACAAGAAAGCATTGCTACCTGTCTGACATTCAGCAACAGTAATTTCAAACACACAGTCCCACAGTTCCATTAAAACAAGCCACTGAGCTTGTCTTAATGCCATGATTTTATGCTAGCACGACTAGTGGAAATGTAACATTCCTTCATGCATGTGTAAAGGAAAAATGACATTGCTTGGACAAAAATATAGATGACAAATATGATATAGGCACTGTTAGAACCCCAGCCGTTACATCTATTGGTCTCTGCTAAGGAGCTATAGTTGGTTGACGTTGGACAGAACCCTGCATGTTAGCTGCAATGCGTGACATAATCCATGCATGTTTCATTCCATTTTATGTGTATCCGCTGAGGCTTGGTTTACACCGTTGTGTATTTTCAAATTAGAATCATATATTTGAATGTTCTAGCCAAGTGGTGGCAAAAAGGCATCACTGCTGGTTAAGTTCTCACATATAACACCGTTTTTAGGTAATGAGCTGTGCCCCAAAAATGGTAAATTTTAATTAAAGGCTTCTCTTTGTAGCACTTTGCAGCATAGACAAAAGAGGGATAACTGTGCTTTACACCATGCACATAATAATAGAGGAATCAGCAGATCAAATTTTAGATCGGTTTCTATCTAATGTGAAAGTTACTGCAGGTAACATAACACTGCCTTTATATTAGTTGGTTCTATTTTGTGGTATCTAAATTTAGTTTTCCAGATGTTGAACCAATTCAGAAGTATTGATTGGAAATATCTCAAAGTACAAACAGCAAAAAATGTCTCAGCCAGCAGCTTTAAGGAACACCTTCAAGTAGCAGATAAGTGTGGTCGATATACGGGCCTGTAACTCAACACGTCTGCTGCTAGACAATGAATTGCACCTACCTGCAGGCATTTGATGCGGTGTGCTAATGCGGTGGTGTTGGTGCAGCCCTTGCTGCGTGTGGCATTAATGTAACACTTGATGGCATCGTGTGGCTGGTTGCATGACTCATACAGCGTCCCCAAGTCCATCCAGGCGGCAGCATGGCTGTGATCCAGCTGTACGGCACAGATGTATGCTTGCAAAGCATCCATGGGCTGGTTCTGCTGCTGGTACAACACCCTGATTTGGAGATGGGGACATGAGTGGGCGATAAGCAACCGAATGGAATTGCCCATCAAAGGATTAATAAAAACCCCAATAAACTCTTAATCAATTTTGTTGTCGAAACAACATATACTCACAAACCTGTAGTTATGATTTTGAAAAAAATATTCTGTACTTGCAGGGCTCCTTGAACAATGTGACTCTTACCCAATAGAGCACCAGGTATCTGCACTGGCCTCTGATTTGTCTATGGATTGCCGGTAGGAGATGAAGGCATCCTGGACCTTCCCAATACTGGAGTAGCACCTGCATGAGACATAAGCTACACTTAGACTGGAAAGCAAAGGTGTTCCCTACAAATACAACTGGACTTGCTGGTTTGTTGCACTTAAAAAGTAAACGTGTGTGTGTATACCTGCCAAGGAAGTACCAGGACTGTCCAGAGTTGGGATCAGCCTCCAGAGATTTCTGCAGACATTGGATAGCATAGCTCTCTCTGCTGGCTCTGTCCCCAAGCTGTTCAACTGTGTGATGCATCCAGCCTGGAATAAAAATAGAGTAATCTGTACAGACGGGGAAATCACCCATACGACTAAATATGTCGCACCAGCAAGTCTAGCAGAAGTGTTCTTCCTGGAGGCTTACCTAGCTGCTGCAGGGTAGTGGCCTTCACCTGTGCAGGAAGATCCTCTGTCTGCAGGAGGCTCTCATAGGCCTCTTTGGCAGCCCGATATCTCTTCTGGATATTTAGAAATTAATTATTCAGTAATATAATACAATGCAAACAATTTAAAGAACAGGAGTAAGAATCTGGCATCTAAATGTAATGTTCAGCAAATAAGTCTATGGATTTCACTGCGGATGTTACATCCTAAAATAAAGAAATAAATACAAATGCAAGTGTAAAGCCCCGTGGATCCTGGAGACTGAAAGAGCTACAGTACTTCGCCACTGAAACTGACATGAAGAGGAAAAAAGAGACCACCGGAATACAAAAGAGGGGGGGGGGAGACCAGACTTTCTTGTTTCCGTGGCAACCCCGATGATCAGCTCAGAGTAATCGCCTATCCCCACCCACCCACTCGCACTCCCTGCTCCCTCCTAAATTTTGTCTACACCTGGTTCAAAATAAAGAGCAACAGAAAACCAGGGCTCTTTCTGGTGATTTCAGAGGGGCCGTTGCACATTTTAAAAGTGTTCAATCCAACTCATATATAAATGACAGAAATACTTGTGTTCTTGGAAATAAAGTAAAAAAGAGGAAAGAAGATAGACTTACCTGAATCTCATATAAATGAGCAATGTGGAACTGAACTGTAACGACAGAGAGGAAAACAGGATTAGTATTTTTATTTAGCATTTATAAAAATACTTTTCAACCCAGACTGAACTTTTCCCCTTCCACAATTAGAAATCTATTAAAAGTAAAGTAATGCAGCAATGAGAAGAGAAGCCAAGGTTGTTCGTTTACATGAAGTGTAAAAGAGTAGATAGGTAGCTGTGCTCCTGGAGGCACCTTCCTTTGTCTGGAGCGCTGCAGTGTCTGATCTAAGCTGCCTGAGTGACTCTCAGCAGATGGAGAGAGAGAGGGAGGGAGGGAGAGCGAGAGAGGGAGGGAGAGAAAAGATGGAGGGAGGGGGAAGAAAGATGGGGGCTGCCCTTGCTAGAGAGAGAAAATAAATGGGGGAGGCAAACAGTGGGGCTCGAGGCAAAAAAAAAAAAAAAAAAAAAAGATATTGCTGTCGCCAAGGTAACAGGTACAGGAACAGGAGAGATGAGATGGCAGCGGCATATCAAATAATGCCAGTGTTCTGCTGAGGCTGAACTCTGGCAGCGCAACAGAATCACAACTGTCTGAAAAGGACACAATAAGAACCCTGTGCTCCTCTGACGATAAGACTCTCCCACTCCAGGGTTACACCGAGTGCTCTGTGCTGCTGTGGTCTAAGTTTTCCCTAACAGAATTACGGCGTTTGACTCTTAGAAAAACAATTATTAATGAGTAATTTGTTTCAATAAAAAAAAAGTCCGATAAGACGCGTACTCACTTTCAGCTTTGGACAAAGTGCAGGGGTTTGAGTCAATCAAAGCCAGCTGAAAATGCTGGGGGAGGACACGGGAACATATCAGCTTAACCACAATCTTTTTAGACAGCCTATTTAAACGAAAATGAATCGGGAATTACCTTTAAGCTTGACTCGTAGTCGGTGTTGACCTTGAACATGAGACCCAGGCGTAAGTGGATCTCCTTTGCCCGGGAGAACCCGGGGTCGATGTACAGTACCTCCTGGAATGCTTTGATTGCCCTATGAGGACAAAAGGAGAACGAGATGACGAGGAGTGAAAAACAGCATCAAAATAGTCGAGGTGAAGGAAGAGGGGGTGGGGGTATTTAAATAACAGTAGTAAGAAGACTGTTTGGCTGGCTTCTGGAATAAATCTTTTCATGCCAAAATAGGCTGCAACTATAAAAACACAACCTGGTGGATACGGCAAAATCAAAAGCATGTGCGCAAGAACAAAAATGTTGAATTAAAACGTTAAGATAAAGCAGGAGCCTCTCAGACAATCTGCCTGCAGTCATCAAGAACGGAACCTGCACTTGCTGATGCTTGCAGTTTGAGGCTTGCGTGAGCAGATTCTTTTTAGTAATTTAGCTACAACTGAGGCTCTCTGGTTGTGGAGTTGCCATGGAAACACCATAAGTGTAAGGCCGAGTTGCCTTTTTCATCACTGGTAATGGCAAATAAATAAAAACACACATACGCTAAAGCGATGTGTGATCCGATCTGCTCGGGGTCATATGTTTCTGATCTTTACGTGATGAAGCTGTCAATAGCTGAACTCACCACTGAAAGGCGTTATAGTGGAAGTATACCATTCCAAGGCCATACAGAAAGGCTGCATTCTAGGTGGAAAAGAGACAAGTAGAAGGTGAGGATCACAAAACAATGAGAATTAAAGAACCTCTTGTCGTCCTCAAGAGGCAGAAGCATGACATTGTCCCAGCAAAATCACACTTGGCTCGTTATTCAAAAGCACCAGCTTTTACTTTGACACTGCACTGGATATCCTGTCATGTGATAGATTCATGTCTGATTGGCTGGTTGGATATAAAACACAGAAATACATCGAACCCAGCGTCAGATCTCTGGGTGACCATGAGCTACGCAGCATGAAGGTCGAGGATGTTTTGACAAGATGCGATTAGCAACATATAAAAATCCTCTTCAACCCTTAGAAAAAGGGATTCCTTAAAGAAAGGTAGGACGAAGGACTGAGTTTAGAAATAAAGGTTGTGTCAGTATTATAGGCATGGAATTGTCAATGATGTCAGTTTGAGTCAGACAAATACTTCATGAGTGAGAATTTTCATGTATTCAACCAATTAAAAAGACGAAAGAAACTTTAGCCTCTTTTGATTTCCATTCACTGCAAGTTGAAGATAGCTTCTTATTGAAGCGAAGCTTTTTAATTGTAGTTTTTCCCCTCCTGCCAGCATGAGCTGGTTGAGGTCAGAGCACAAAAAGGTGACCATGTAAAAAAAAAAAAAGTATTTTAAAGCAAATATAAAATCCGAGCACAAGCACAGACCTTTCAAGGGTATAAAAAAATAAAGACCCGTTGAATTTAAAAATAAAAAACATCAATAAAATGAAACACAGCTGCATATTTTATAAAAAAAAAAAGTAACATGATTGGGCGAAAAAACCTCTACGAGTAGAAAACTTTCAGGTCTGATGAAAATATTGAATAGTTACATTTAGATTTAAATTTTAAAAAATTCCAAAGAGCCATTTAATTCTAGAAAGGTTTCAAACCTATGTTGTATGGAAAAAAAGCAGAGGGGTGAGGCCAAGAACCAGCAATCATGCTTGACTTTCTCCACATGCCCTTTGAATGGGAGTCAGGATCAAATGACCAGCTTGCTACAGTTATGACTGCTCAAATGTCATAACTAGATCTGAGCTGAGCATACAAAGTACAGCAACACGGCTCCCAATGGTTTCATATAAACAATAACAGAGGGAGGAAAATTAATATAAATTTCATTGAAAAAGCTTTGGTTTTTATCTTACCTTTTCATATAATTGTTGAATGATTAATCAGAAATGCACAGGAAGGATGAAGTATTCCACACAAAATGATGATTTAACAGATTTATAAAGTGAATTAGGAGGAGCCACTGCCCTTTCAGAATCAAGTTATTCTGATTTTAAGATATTAGTATCTTATTAGTATATTCTTGATAGATGCAGGTCTAACTTAAAGGCTGATTGACAGGACAGGAGCACAGAGGTGTGTGGTTGAAATGTCTTACCTTCCAGTAATCTGACTGTAAACTGTAGTACCTCTGGTATGCTGATAATGCTGTAATTAAAAAGCAGTGCAAAGCAAACAGTGTCATTATTGGATGTCATTACATCACAGTGAAAGTCACTGAACCAGTTAGCATTTTATGCATTCAACTGTATATCAGAACTATCTGCGGAAAATTAACAACACATGCGATCCAGAGTTCACTTATAGTGCTGATTCAGCACTGGTAAAGCATCTCTGGAATATTCTGAAGAGCACTTGGGCAGGGTGGTCACACACCTTTCGGATAATCCTCCAAGAGGAGATTGAAGTGGCCGAGCTGGCAGAATAACTCGGGTTCCACTTTGCCTTCAGCCTTAAGGATGAGCGAATCATAGCAGCGGACAGCCTGGAGAGAACACAATCAAAGGTGAGCGTTGAATTTTGCAAACAAACACACCAGTGCCAAACTAACCCTAACCCTCATCTTTGCAGAAGAACATCAGTCTCGGATATTTCATATGCATAATTCATGAAGCAAACATTGCCTTCTAGTGATGAATTAATCGTGATATCATGCAGAACACACACAAAAACAATCATTGGAAATCTTGTTTTAGGGAAACTGTATACAAGACAACTAAACACAATCTTGCAAAATCTTAACCAGAACTATTGTACCACTTAATATTTTCTAGGATTGTAGTACTGGTGTATGAGGCAAAAACTTACAGGGGAAGAACACACTACACACTACATGTACACATATGCCACCTTTGGCTTTGCTTTTATAATCTTTTTTCAAAAAGATTTATTGTTGCAAAGCATTTATCAAATGCTTTTTATAATATTAATCATTAATTATTGGTTCAAGTGACCAAATGTGTGATTTTTTTTGCACGTTATATAGAGCGATTTGCACACCAATCCAACAAATGGTTATTGATTTAAATCTAGTTCAAATCCATCGCATCAAAATTGCTGCGGAGGTTCAGCAGGGGTTGTGCATCCGCATTGGCCAATGGTCGTTAGTTTTTGCTTTCTTTTTTCCCCTGCTAAGCAAAGAGTGAGAGCGCCATTAAACTGGCAGTAAAGCTTCAGCAAATTTGTAGAAAAAGAAAATCGGTCCCTTTTTCGCAAAGCATTTTAACACCAACAACTGGTACTCCTAGCAACGCCAGTTCTCGTTGCTAATTCGGGATGCTTTAATTTGGACACAAAAACGCTGCCAAGAGGACAATCCAGCCACAAAGTGGCCGATTTTGGTCCCCCCCCCCACATTTTCACTGCGCACAACCATGATATCTTTACATGTTGCCATTTCTTTCTTGTGCTCCAATTTGTTAAAAGGACCACCCAATGATGGGTATATAAAACATAGGTCATTGATGCATTTATGAAGGCAAAATGTACATATAAAGAGGTATAGCTGTTTATTGTTGATTTAACAATGACATGCTGACATTGAGGAGACTTTAGGAGTGTTGGAACTGCATTGTTCAGACAAGGAGACTTAAAAAGAACGGTGTTTTGGCCATTTACGGACAGAAATTACAAATGATCTTTAGAACTTTGCAAGCCATGACATCATTCATGGATGATACGCATGGGAGTATTAATAAGCGTGGTCAGTGACATGGAGCTAGATATTCCAACTCCATGTGTATGTGATCCAGACCACAGTTATTTATTAATTCTCCATGTGCACTGATGATGCTTTGGGCTTATTTTCCCTTTGCATTGTTTACTTTACCTTGCAATGCTCAGTTTGATTCTAATGCTTCAGTTTATTAACAAAACTCGTAAATTTTACTAATTCCTTGATAATTACTGGTCAGGTAAACTATCACTTTTGAATCCTAATGAAATTAAATCATGTACCAATGATTCAAATGCAACTATGAGGTTATTGACAATTCATTCAGTAAATGTATCAAATGGGAAGTTGGATGGTTGAATGCAACGTTCCTAAGCTCTGTGGGAAAAATATTCCTGTGTGGATTACACATTTGAGCTCTTCTGCTGAAATCAGCAAACGCTCCAACAGCGTATTAGTCAAGGGGGAATCCAAAAGCAGTAACAGTCACCACGCATGTTTCTGTGTGGCCTCCCTGGCCTGAAAGAAACTTATGTCAACACAAGAAGAACGTGCACATGTAAGACATCAGCCAGAAATGACAGTAATGCAGGACAGGCCTTCTTCAAACAAGAGAGATGTTGAAAACAAAACCCACAGACAAATTGAGAGCTTAATTTAATCCAAGGTTACATCAATGCACCTAATTATTGCCGGTGATACAGTGACCTGGTTCTGTCACAAATGTTGAACTCATGGCTATCTACATGTGGACAAAGCAACCTTTCAACTACACAACCCATCGTTACCAGACAGAATTATCAAAGTTAAAATTACCAAGATAAGCCACTTCACCCTTTTAAGATGGTAAAAATGAAGGCACTGCGCACTGATGGGTAACATGAAGCCCAGAATGAAATCTAAAGAATATGGCATTTTTAATTTCCTCTCTATTTTGCTCAAGGACAATATTACTGTGATCTTATCTGCATCATCTTTCATGTAATCGGAAGTATTCGTTTTGCATCTCCTGTCTTTAAACCAAGCCAATAAGGCTTGGCTGTGAGGATGTTGGTGTTTTGGCTTATTAACTTCCCTTATTTGTAATTCAGAATTTCTCTGATCGGTCTTGCATCATTGCAAGGTTTAGCATTACAGCTATACAAATTTCCCCTGGTAGAGCTTTCAACACGAATAAATGCTTCATATTTCTATCTCAGTGCATATCAGCTGATTCATCACCATCACTGCCATTAGACTAGCATTTTCACAATGTTTTTCCAGCACGCATTTTGCTCTTTAAGATAGATCTTTGCAAACAAAGTTGTTGCAATTATGATGAATCATGGTCACTTCTCGACTTTAAAAACACCTCCATATCCCTGGCCCTGTCTCCTCAAATTCAGGTGTGACAATATCACACCTTCTCCATGATTGTGCTTGCACAAACCTGAGGTAAAAGGTAAATTGTCCATAGAATTATAATATATGGCGTGATTGGTTACTGGTGACTTTGTTTAACAAATTAACAAAGGGCTGGACTTGGCTGTCAAGGTGTGAATGATGGGAACATAATAAGACTAGTATATTTTCATTTTTCTTCATCTAAATCCCAATTCGACAGTTTTTCAACCACAGCAGCATATTAAAACTGATTAATGCAATTCTTCTTACAAAAAAACACACCCTCCCAATTTCCACTACAGTTATGCAATTAACTATATGAAATCATCAACTGTAACCTCAACCCAGCACAGATGCCAGAAACAATTCAATATAATCCACCAGATCACTTGCTAGCTCACCTTATGCATAACATCCACATATTTCCATTAGCTACCATTGAGTTCCCTAGACCACAAGGTGATTAAAAAACACATTTCTTTAACAACAAATTGATTTTATGTAATTGTACATGCCATCCGAATCACATAAATCGCACAAATTTTGGAAGGCTTCGGTTTACGTAATGAATCTGCTCTTTTTAAGGGCTGATTGGTGTCTATGACAAGGCTGCAATGCATGTTGTCCTTATTCTTAGCACAGCAGAGCTTCATGTGCAGCTAATGCTACAGGAGGACACTTCCTAGGTATCACGCACCACCTAGCGAGCACGTTCGAAGATGAGTTCTTAAAAAAAAAAAAAAAAAAAAAAAAAAAAAAGAAGCTGTCAACAGCGCGATCATCCTTCCACCACGGCGATCGTTTTGCACGAATAGATGGCTTTCCCATTTACCGTTAGCGCGCAAGTGTGCTCGGTGCGTGCACAAACCTCTCTCGCACGCAGCTCTGCACATGGAGAGCCACGCCAGAGGAATTAAAAACTGTAAACACCGGACACGGACAACCACCTGGGAAGGTGCGAGGATCGCGGGGATACAATGGGCTCGGGCCCGGGTGGGAAACGTGGGGGTGGGGGGCGGCTCAAGAACACGGCGGTTGTTCGGCACCATATATTCAAATCAAAGTGGTTATCGGTATCGCTCCGCCATGTCCCGCCATCTTGGACGGACAACCAGCCATTAAACGTTACTTGTAACGTTTGTCAACTGGATCACCTCGGCCGGAGAAAGGGAGCCGAATGAGCCCCGCAAAAGTCGCTCCGGAGCGAATATGCAAACCCTCTCCCCTCCCCCGCCGCCGCCGCCCCCCCCCACGGATCGACCGCGGGGTACGGCGGTGTGTCAGCGACGCAGACCCCCTCGGTCCCGATGTTAGCGGAGCCGCAGCCGAATAGCGCGTTCGGGGGGGCTCCGGCGTTGCTCCCGACGACGTAACAGCTAGCAGCGGGAGCGAACCTGCGCTGGCGAACAGGTGTGGCTCCGCTCCACAACAAAGCACACGGCGACCCCCGCGCCCAAACCCCCCTCCGACCTAAGGGCTCCCGCAGAAAAAAAAAAAAAAAAAAAGAAAAGGAAAAAAAAAAAATCAATTTATGCCGAAACCGTGGCGACGGAAGTGTGTGTTTGAGCGAGTGCGAGGCGGTGACGGTTAGGCGAGGTTAGCTATCCGCTAACGGGGAAGGGCGGTTAGCCTGGTAAATATTAACATATGTTGGCCCGAGCGGGCTGGTCGGAGCCGGAGTCGGCGGTGGCCGGCCCCGCGGGCGCCGAGGCTGGAGGCGGCGGGGAGCCGCAGGTGCAAGCCCGGGCTCCGGGTCCGGGTGGTGGTGGTGGTGGTGGTGGGGGGGGGGCGAGAGAGGAGAGGACTTAGCCTTAAGTTGCGAGCTTAGCCGAGCCGCGGCTAGCTGGCCTGAACGGCTGCAGCCGAGAGAGAGGGCCGCTCGGCGGCGAGAGCCCCGACCCCGAGCGAGCCTCCGGCCGCTCGGCGCCTGCGAGCGCCCCCGCCGCCTCCCCGCCGAAGCACAACGCCACATCTGGGTCCGGGCCTCACCTTTATCAACAGGGCCTTCGTTCTGGCGCCATCTTCGTGAAGCTTCTGAAATCCAAACAGAGAGCTGCAAGCAGAGAAGACAACATAGGCGGTTCACAATCTCTCAGGCTCATGGGGGGGGCGGCGGCGGTGGTGGTGGAAAAACAATTTCGACGCGCAAGGGCGATATTGAAATGCGTTTTGTCGTGCTGTGCGTTTATCTGAGCGCGTCGGCGTGCCGTTCCGACCTGTCGATCCCAGCCAGGCGGTCCCTCTCCTGGGTTGTCAGTGTCGGAAAGTCCTCCTCGGGTTCACTCGCTTTTCCCGCCGCCATTTTCTTTCCCTCATCACCACCAGAAGAAGCCGAGCCGAGACTCCGAGCGGCGGCGCAAGCGGCGGCGGCGACAGACACACCGCACGATTGCATGGGAAAATCGCGGTCGCGGGGGGACGAGCGGCTCGCTCCGCACGATCCAAAAAAGAAAAAAAGCCGAAGGAACTGGATCGCCCCAAAACTTTTTTTTCCAGGATGAAAAAGAGGCGATTCGATAGAGTAAATCCTTTCTGGGGGTGGGGGGGGGTACAGAAGCGCTCTACGAGTAGCTCCTCAAACGTCACATTTTTCATCACAAAGTGACACCATTCCGCTTACTGGAGGCGAAGAACTGTTTGTAAAAATCCAGATTGCGAGGATTTGAGCAAAAAAATGCGTTTCAGCCGCGGAGATAAAGTTGTTATAATTGTGTCACCCAAGCGAACCCACGCGCCGCTCTGACCACGCCCTCTTTACATTAGCCAGCCAATGGACGCGGCTACCTGGCACCACGTGATTTCCTTGCTATAACATTCTTTTTTATCACAAAATTGCACATCATTGCTGCAATATAGTAATATTCTACATATTCTGAAAGCTTGTCATATCTCATTGTATAGATTTCTGTGGAGTCGGTACGTGTGCCCAACATCCCGCAACACTACACTTTTGTCGTCATTAGTGATCAAAGTGTCATATATTCCATGACGTCAATGTTTTTAGCATTGGATGTAAACTAGTTGTGGACGGACTGATTCCTTATGCACAAAACATGACTCCGATGCATGATTTCTCTGTACACGAGCAGCCAGTCCGATTTTTGCACTCTCCAAAGTTGCACCCCGCCGATTCTCTAACATCCCCTTCACGCCGAGATAAAACTGCAGCCTCTTAAATGGCAATTTTGCAAAATGCACTGAGCATAATCAAAGCATTTTAACTGACGTGGCAAAGCATCATAATTGTGGGCGCGGTTTCGCATTGTCAACATCCATGTCAACATCCTGATGACATAACCAGCCTCTTCAAAATGGCGACGGCGGACCACAGAGAAGGTTAGTGGTGCTCCCGGCCGGGCCGCCCGGCCCCGGTGGGGGCCCGGACCGGCCTTTACAGCTCTGTTCAGCCCAACACGACCAAGGTGCGGCGGCCTGCCCGGCTCGCCCGTAGTAAAACACCCAACACAGAGCTGGAAAGTAGTGGTTTCTTTTCATTGGTAGCCATTTGAGGCTAGGTGGCTAATGTTGGCGCGTCAGGGGGGTTTGAGGGGAACAAGCTGCTTGAGTTCGTCATGTCGGTGCTTAACGTCGGGCTGTTCAAGGGTGAGGCTCACGGTGTTTAGATACGTCGCCGTGGCGGTAATGGAGTGTCCTAGAGGGGCGATGGCGCAGTGTTCCCCGTGGCTGTGGGTCCCTGAAGGGCTGTGTTGTTGAAACCCCAGCAGGCCAGGAGGAGGCGGACAGCGACGAGGAGCTCTACGAGGTGGTGGACCTGACCGAGTACGCCCGCAGGCACCAGTGGTGGAGCAGGGTGTTCGGGAGCAGCTCCGGCCCCATCGCCGAGAAGTACTCCGTGACCACCCAGCTGGTGATGGGAGGGGTGACCGGCTGGTAAGGCTTCAGGGAGCGGCCTCAGGAGGCACCCAGAACACACACACACACACACACACACACACACACACACACACACACACACACACACACACACACACACACACACACACACACACACACACACACACACACACACACACACACACACCTGACATCCTGATCCAACAGCACATTCACAGGGTCTGAGCAAGAAAATGGTGAGACGTAACCTTCTCCGAATGTCCAGGTGTGCTGGTTATCTCTTTCAAAGAGTTGGAAAGATTGCTGCTACCGCTGTGGGAGGAGGATTTCTTCTTCTGCAGGCAAGTTTGTGTGCTATTACAAAAGTAGTCGTATCTATGTAATAAAGGAACTGCTCTGTAAAAAAAAGAAGCTGGTAAAGATGTCAGCTGCCTGTTTGACCTCCGTTGTGCTTTGCTGTGCAAACGTTGAGTAAAAACACAGTACAGAGTCAACACCGGGAACAAAAGGTGGCACAATGACATGTCGGAAGAATAAACATTGTAAAAGTAAAGATTAAAGTGAGTTAGAGATATGCATAAATCTGATCAAAAGAAAATAGGAATATGTCCACCCAGGATGTTCTGCTGAGGATGGAGCAAGAAAGAGATGTGAAAATGTGAGAGCAGCTGTCTTCTGGAGGTTGGGGGGTTGACCGTGGGGGGGGGGGGGGACTCTTCCTCAGGCTGACAGCAGAGGGGAAGAAACTGTTGCTGTGGTGTTCAGCTCCTGGTCCCAGTGGACCGGAGCCTCTCGCTGGAGGGGAAGGGGGGGAAGGGAGAGGTGAAGACCAGGGCGAAAGGTGTCAGCTGCCATCCTGGCTGCCCGTCTCCTGGCCCTGGAGACCAGCAGCTGCTGTAGAGGCGGGAGGCTGCAGCCGCTCGCCCTCGAAAGCGAGCGGATGGCACGCCGCAGTCCTGCCTGGTCCCTGGCCGAGGCTGCAGCACCCCAGACAGTGATGGGGGAAGGAGATAAAGTCTCTGCTGAGCCTTCTTGATGATCTGCTCCCGTTTGAGATCCCGGGTAATCAAGCTCAACAGGGGGCCATGGGGCTGTTGCAGAAGGAGTGGGGCCACAATCACCAGTGTCATGTGGATATGAGACCGATCAGGGTGGTGCTCAGAGGCGCACACGTTGGTGTAGACAGATCCTGGGTAATCCTGATGCTGGAGGATCAAGTGGAGGGCCAGGGTCACCGCAACATGTACAGACCTGTTGGCAAACTTTAGATATCATCGATATAGGACAACAAAAAAAAGAGAGGTGATATTTTTACTTTCTAAACAATCATTTTTTATCACAATTAAAGAATATAAGAGGAGGATTTGAGCACATTTCATATTTCTTTGTGCCCATCCTGAAACTACACTGATTGTGTATTTGATGGAGCTGCCTAGGTGTGCAAGGGTCTCAGACATGTAGCTGCATGGCTGCTTCATCCCTATATGAAGCAGTTCAACCCACTAAGCTATCGGGATGGATGGAGCGATGCTCAAGCTTTTATGGGATTGGTGCAGGGAGGAACATTACTAAAATAATACTCCTGATTTAATCAGTATTCTGGAGGGGAAAAAGAGTGTTTTTTCCATGCAGCATTTGCCCTGGATTCAATTGTGCTTGCTCACTCACGGTCGGACTGCGCTTCAAGTTTTAATTGAGCAAGTGAGCCTCCGGAATAGACCGCCAGTGGTTTGATCATGGGAATACAAGTATTAAAGAGTAGGAAGGTCCAGACAGACCAAGGAGCGGTGAGAGCGTGCTCCAGTCCACTCACATCCCCACTGCTGGCTCAAGCCGTGCCTTTGTGAGCGCTGAGCAGCGCTGAGCTTTGCCCTGTGATGCATGTGAAGGGGGGGCCTCTGATGTGATTTACAGGATATTTCCACTATCGTCACATCATGTAATCATCAATACATAATCAGCCCTGACTGTATGTGTGTGTGTGTGTCTCTCTCACCAGATTGCCAATCATAGTGGCTACGTGCAGGTGGACTGGAAAAAAGTGGAGAAGGATGTGAATAAAGCCAAAAAGCATCTGAAGAAGAAAGCCAACAAAGCAGCTCCTGAAATAAACACACTGATTGAGGAGGTAAAGGTACCTGTTACAAAGTTTGCTCTTTTTCCTCCCCATTTCTTTCCTCTCATAATTACCGCGCTGTGCTTATTCCTGGTGTCCGAGCCAGCAGCGCCCTCTAGTGTGCAGATGTCAGCATGACTGCATGTGGAGACGACCCCATGAGCAGATTTTAGCATTGGCCTCGCCCCCGTACAACTCCTCATTGTCTCATTTGTGTTCCCGTCTCTCCTGCACAGGCCACAGACTTTATCAAAAGGAACATTGTCTTGTCCAGCGGCTTTGTCGGTGGTTTCTTGCTGGGTATGGCCTCCTAAAGCGGTTGATTTGTGCTGCGCCGCCCCCCCCGTCACATCACCACGCTGGTCCCTGCTCTTTTTTTTTTTTTTTTTTGCCACCTGACCTCATCTGTGCACTAACTCAAGTTTAAAGAAATGTTCAGGATGGGTGGGGGAAGAATGTGTATATTTAACATTTAAAGCATGACCTGTCGTGACAGTGCTGTCAACTGCGTAAATACTCGTTTGTTTTAAAGTAGCGCTCGCTCATAACTTCTTTCTGAGAGTGCAGTCTAAAACATTCAGAAGATACTGTGAAGACTTTTACTGAAATTGCTGAAAGTGTCAAAATGCCTCAATTTTGCACTGACCCTGAGTCTGGATTGCGTGATGGATGCTGGATCTCTGGAATTGGGATTATGGCTGCCAGTGTTTAATGCTAAATCAAACAACACGTAATGGTGTGTAACCGCAGAAGGCAGCAGAGGGGGATGTGAACACCACTAGCCCTAGTGTCGGGCTTGGAGGAATTACAAAGGACTGTTTGATAGTTTCTTATTAACGGGGGGGTTAAGACTATCTTCAGTAGCGCTGGGCTTGATATACAACACATATCATTATGGTTAACTATTTTACTGGAGAGTCTCAAATACAGGATGAGCTTCTGTTAACACCAAGCTAGATACCAAAAGTCCTGTCACTACAGTTATTTCATATAGTGTTGACTGTGTATTATTAGGATGTAAAGAAGTTCATCCCACTTTGCCTATTTTGTTTATTTTGCCTTTTCTACCAGTGCAATATACACTGTGGTGTTTCAGATTTATGGCTTGAATTTGAAGACTTTGTGACTATTCGTTTTCTTTTATATGCTCAGATTTCTTTGGCTGAATTTTTGTTCCCAAACAGAGTGGATACAGAGAGATTTTGACTGAGAATGTTGCTACTGGATTTTATTCTAAAGACAAAATAAAATTTTATCAGTGACTCAATCTGGCCTTGTGTGTAAGTGGCACGACATTTCACATTTGCCGTATGAAACAAACTAAGCAAATGTTTTAAATATTGAAATATATTAATGCTGTAATTATGAATTTTTGAGCTTAACCACAATAACATTCTTACAATAATACATTTAAAAGTTACTGCATTTCTTAAGCTATTAATTAAACTTACTTGCAGATGTGTCCTGCTAAAGTACTCTGATAAGCACTTTTGAAGTGTCACAGACACAGTTTCAAATTAACATTCAGGAGCACAGAGAGGATTAATTAAACACTGATTGAAAGTTAATAATCTGTAATTGTAGTTATGCAATGTTCATTCAGTATTTATGGGATTATGATGGGACAGAAACAGAAATCCTTAGAAAAATGTTAAAAGATACGTCATCTATTTAAAAGCAATGGCATAGCTCATGGTTAGCAATTTAATTTACATTAATCTTTTAACTTGTTTTTTCTCTTGGTTAAATAAAACCATTCAGATTACTAATACGTTTGACTTTGCCCATATCCAACTAAATGGTGTTTTCACTTCAGTTCATCACCATGACAATACAGGCATATTTATTTAAACCTGGTGGTGAAATATAATAACGTAAAATAATACAGTATTTACAAGTCAAGTACGACCTTGACAGTGTATGCTGGAACTTTGTCTCCTGTACTTATGGTTATTACAGAGGCTGAAAAATCTGAGGCAAAGATCTAGAACATGACTCTAATGTGGTCCCCCCCCCCAAAAAAAAAAAAGTTTCCGGATAAAAAAAAAAAAAAAAGCACACTGCAAAGGTGCTCAAAAAAAAAAAAAAAGAATGTTCTTGGCAGTATAAAAAGTCTTAGACGTGGTGATCAGATGGGCATCTTGAGGAGAGCACACTCTGTCAGCAACATGAGGGTGGTGATCATGTATCTGCTGTTGGAAATCTGGGGGGAGAAGGGAAAATAGGTTATTGAAAATAAAGTGCAACAGTCACTTTCAATAACATGATTAGGAATTATGTAAAAGTCTATCCTGACGATAGTTTCACTGTAGAGTCAAATACTAGCAACAACTCGGCAGGCTTTATTCCCTTCAATCTCTGCCCTGGGCCTGGTGGTACCTTGATCCTGCCGTTACACTTGGCTGATCCCAGCGCCGTGGAGACCTGGCTCAGACTTCCCGCTGATAGATCCAGCCTGAAGTGTCTGTAGAAGTGGCTTTTCAGCGCCTGGACGAACCTCGTCACTTCCTCGATATCAATGACATCCTCCCCCTCCTCCCCGTTCCTCGGATGCTGCTGAGAATTCCTCAGGCTGTTCCACAGCACCCAGGCGTCCTGGGGATCCACCTTGTAGGTGACCTTCAGCGGCGGCG
Source organism: Lagocephalus sceleratus (assembly GCA_911728415.1). Classification (NCBI taxonomy): domain Eukaryota; kingdom Metazoa; phylum Chordata; class Actinopteri; order Tetraodontiformes; family Tetraodontidae; genus Lagocephalus; species Lagocephalus sceleratus. The sequence goes on along the minus strand of CAJVRN010000028.1, from coordinate 6,577,299 downwards.
CTGCCGGGAGAGTCCAGATCATTTGGAGGTGTTGGATACCCGACTCGGCGTGGCAATTAGTCCATAACGCCATCAACCACTGAAGACTCATGTGGCTGATCTCCAGTTGGCCGAAACAGCAGTCGAAGTTCTGCTGGAACCAGGATTTGATGACGGAAGAGAGGGCGTCTGGTCCGCTGCTGCAAAAAAGGGGCAGGCAGGTGAAGTCCTTGGGAAGAGAGCGCAGGTACTCAGCACTGCCGTTGATGCAGGTCAGCCAGCCGCTCCAGAGCAGCTTCTCAGACTCGTCCTGCTTGGCAAAAACCGGCCTCGAATGAATCTGTGGTGGGAGACAACACACAAAACACGAGGGGAGACACGAACAAATGAGTATATCCAGTCTCTGGGCTCTTGGGTGGGACTGCAGCGAAGTGCACTATTGTCTACATATGACTGTTTATGAAAGCAGAAGCCCCATTCTGTCTCAAAACCTAACACAGATTAGGACATCTGTTCAAATACTGAAGGCTTTTTAGGTCTTCTTGTAGCTTCTGCTTCACTCCCAATGTCAGCCAAACGATGGAAGGTGCGCTGGTAATAGGGGAAGTGCCGGTACACCTTCACAACACTGCCGAGGTACCCTTGAGCAAGGTCCCGACCCCCCTGCCCGATCCTCAGAAGGTCCTTGTCCTCGCCTTCGCCCAGATATGAAGCTGGAATAGGCCCCAGTGCCCCCCCCCACCTCCATACAAGGGACTAAAAAAATTATTTGGCAGTTTTCTTGTTGCACAAAAGTGGAAAAAGCAGGTACAACACAACTGAATTGAATAATCAGATCCATATTGTACCATTTTTATATTCTTATATGTAAAGATTTGCTTTGTCATTTAATTTTGGATTGATGGTGTTATTGTTATTTTTTTGTCATTTATTTCTATTTCTGTAAAGTGTAAAGTACAGATCAACAATATATTGAGTGGAAAACTGACTGAAAACAGCAGCCGCTGCAGTCACGATGGCTGCACACTCATTCTCTCAGACTGAGGAGCCTCCCGGCACTGAAGAGTCTAACAATCACCTGTATGAGGACCGTCTCAGCGTCGACGTCTGTCACGACCATCCCCTGCAGCACACAGAAGCAGACCTTGAAAGGGCTCTGCAGTCCCTCCACCTCCACCGCCAGGCCCTGCTGCTTCTCTGCAGCAATAAAAGCAGCAAGCTGTCTGGAGTAGTTCTTGAGCTGAGTGTGGTGGAACTGATAGAGGGGAGTCACGTAAGACAGCTGCCACTCTGTTTTCATCAGCAAGGCCAGATGCTCCGGACTAACGTTCTCCTTTAACAACAACAACAAAAAAAAGAGTTTAAAACTTTCTTTCGGATATGAGCATGGTGCAAAAATGTGGCTCCTTTCAACTCACGATGATGTGTTGTGACGTTGGAGCCTTTCGGCTGGTGTAAAGGCGCCTATTTGTCAGGGCTGGTGTTGCATAGAGTCTTGAGGCCGCTCCCAAGCAGCTTCGGTACGACAGCCGATAACTCTTGCTTTTACTTCTCCGCTGAACTCTGACATTCTCAATGGGAGTTGCAACAATACTGCAAATAATGTGAAATAACATGCATATCACCACATCACTGCTGCAGATGTGCAGACGTCACAGTGTTCTTTGTAGGATTAGAGTAAACACAAACATGCTTCAGTAGGGTTTGGTATAGCGCATAAAACATCAACATCCCTGTAAACGCTATTGGACAATGAATAAACAAAGAATATATATGTATAATGTATTAACTTATTTCAGGTCTGAAATTGTGCTTTCGAGGCTTGTCTATTAATCCCTATTGGAGGTAACATGTTGGAGGTGATTCAGAAAGTTGTGGATGACCCTGCAATCAGGTGATTTATGCTCAAGTGTCATCTAACTGGGAAATGATCTGAAGACTGCATTAACCTTAGTTTAAGGTAGGTGTCCCAGTGGGTTCTTGGTTTCTCCTCTGCACAGCTCAGAGGCCTCCTCATTGCTCTTGTGTTTATGGTTTTGTTCTTGGGGCAAATAAAGCAGTATTTGTGTGAAGCTACATCTGAACTTCAGGGGTGTCATGTTTGCAGAAGCTTGCAAGTTACTCCAGCTTCGAATTAATAACATTTCTTTTTTTTAACTGTGGTTCTTTTCTCTCGTTGCTGACTTATCACAACGATCTATCAAAAATGGAGAAATCCCAGTGTTTGTTTTGTCATATTTTAGATTGAGACGATTAAGACTAGGATATAGAATACATTTGTAATCGAAAAAATAGATTCCATTGATTTTTAAACGATGTTACACATCGTTGTGCAATTAAAAAGAAACCAGGGAAGATTAAATCTACTCCAAACTTTCAGTCATGTTCTACGTGACGCTGTCATGAAACGTGCCTATTTGTGGGACAAATGAGTCAAAACAAAGCGTTGCGACGGTCGGGGTGTCTAGGTTGTTGTGGAGGCAGCGGCAGCGCCTTAAATGTGCCTCTTCGTGAGAGATGATGTGCGCTCTTACCTCTGTTTTTGCTCCATTTCTCCACCGATCGAAGCAGGAAAAAAACGGACTCGAGTTTGAACATCGCGCTTTCCCAGGATGCACCGCGGCGAGCAGCGACCAATCACAGCCGCCCCGCCCGGAAGTGGAGGGCAGGGTTCTCCACCGCTAAAGTCGCTCCATCTGGCCTCAGAAGGTCGATTTAAGCTCGATTAGTGGGGGTCAAAGGGCCAAACCGGCCTCCGAGTGTTCACTGAATCTAATAGATTTCGAGAGGATGAATGTCGGTATCAAAGAAATGCGCATTTTGACAGGGGTTTGGTTGCCTTATATGAGGTACTTTGACTTGAAGTTGCTCTTTCAGTAAACCGAGTTTACACGCACGATTTCATGTGTTGGAGGACGGGTTACAAGCACAACACCACTCCACATAACACTACAATCTGGAGCTTTCCAAATATCTAAATCTATCCCATAAAGAAAAGAGACCAATGGATGAAAGTTTGGCATGTCTAGCGTTTAAGGTATGAAACAAGGAGGACTGGAATACTGTTAGTCAACCTGCAACAAAACAACTTAAATATACAGTACCTTCATACACTACCAAATCATTTCTGCATGGTTTGATTTCATTGTCTAGCATATGACTGTAAATAAAGGTACCACATAAATCAGGGCAGGTAAATAAATCACCTTTAGTTACTTCTTGTGTCACCAATTACATGTGATTGCAATGATTGCAAGAATTATACAAATCTATATGTCAAGTTTAAACATCAGTTTCAAGAGATCAAACAGCAGAGAGTAAATATTGTGAGTTCTAAATTGTACATCCAGTCATCGGCATCCAGGGGGGCAGGAAGGGCCGGGCCCACCCATCTCTGTCCCTGGGCCCACCCATCTCTGTCCCTGGGCCCACCCATCTCTGTCCCTGGGCCCACCCAATGGAGATGATAAATGTAGACTAACTCACAGGCCCATCCTCAGAATAGCGGTGCCCCAGGCGTCAGGCGAGCATACATCCATATTTAGCGACATGCTGCGAGGTTAATAAATGTCTCATATCTTGACTGCTCATATCTGAAGAACTAAAGTATTAAAACAGGAGACACTTTTTGGTCCGATTTAAGGCCTCTACTACATTTGCAGTCTTCACAGTCAATCAAGGTGTGTTACACTTTACACTGCTGCCTCAGCTCCCAACTAAATAGCGGTCAAAGTTTTAACAATGTGTGTTTAACATGCTGGTAGAGAGTATGTGTGTCATGAATAAGCAGGAAGGATTCTTGGAGTCAGCTGCTAATCGACAAAAGAAAGTGTGTATTTGTAGCAGTGTGTTCACTCCCTGCCAGTGTCAGGAGCACCCCTCCTTGTTACCATGGAAACTGTGATTTTTTTTCCCCCCCACACCCCTACGTATGCATTCCTATAGCTCTCTCTAAATGCTGACTCCTTTTCGAGCAACACGCTTTCATCCATATCAGTTTTTGTCATGAAACCTTTGTTTTTGTTTATGTGTATGCACATTGCAGCATTTGTGTAAAGAAGTGACTATTCCCGAACACATGCTGCAATCCACACACGTTATGATGACCACATCGACAGCCAATCGCCTTATTAGTAGCTGCAGGTCGCTCTCGACCAATGGGGGAATCTTATACATGATGTGTGAGCAGATGGGATGCAGCGCCATGGAAACTGCAGAGGGTGTCATATCAGGAGGACGCCCTCTAGTGGCGGAGCTTTCTTTGTTTATCCTCATGACGACTGAGTTCATCTTCTTTCTCAAACATCAGCTGCGTATTACATTCTACTTGTGTCTAGATGAACATTTGTTTTTTTTTGGTGAAGGTTCTCAATGGTTAAAGCGATTTTATTGCCACTTCTGTAATCTGTCATAGTTTCCATCGTTTCCCTGCAACACACAGCAATGTGTGAAAGTTGGGACTAAAGCACATAATTTAACCGAAGGGATTAATCATTTAGTGGATTAAACAAAACCATTTTGCGTATCTGCTAGCTATTCCACAGTTTATGAATAATACAGTTGAAGGATGTGGAGGAGGTCGGATTAGACTGGGGATATTTAAAAAGTCTTCAAATTCTGAAATCAGATTTGTTGGGAGGAAAAAATACCCAAGGTTACCTTCCATCGGGAGGATGCAAAAGAAAAGTATGATAAAGCAAAAGAGCGGCTCGCGATCTCGACTGTGGTGGATTAAGGTAATGCAGCAGATTAAAGGGCGAATCCTGACGACGGCGACACACACGGTGCACACACATGATCTATCTGCCCGGTGTTTAAAACAGCCCTGGGCTTTGCTGCACAGCCTTTTCCTCCCGAGTCCAAAATGGAGCAGCGGGCTGGGCTCCGTCCCGGCCTCGGCCGACAGGGGGCGTCAGAAACACACCTGACGGACCTCACCCCCCCTCTACACACACACACACCTGAGCTGATCCCACCTGAGGCCCAGGGGCCGACGATTGACACACCTACACACACATTGCAACCATTGGATCATTTATTGATCACCTTTGGCAGTTGGAAATAAAAGTGACGCGTTCCTGGTGGGGAGGGGGCAGCTTCTGATGTCATCACCGACGTCCCAGTTTACAGATGATTACACCGGAACGCCTTTTTATGTAGCGAAAGATATCATTCCTGCTGCTGCGGAACCTCCCTAAAGGCCCATGGGAATTTGGGAATGACTGGAATTCTCAGCCCCCCCCCCCTCCTTTTTTTTTAGCGTGTGTGGGGAAATACATCGGTTCGGCCATGACAGTCGAATGTGAGTAAATTGGCCGCCCGGGTCTCGGGAGACTGTTGAAAGAGGAATAACCTGCATGTTGATGGAGATGAGAGGAAAAGCTGACGTAAGGTTATGAGGTGTCGGTGGTCGACGCTTGCGCGGGACGGGCTGGATGCGACCCCCGCTGGAGGAGATTAGGAAACTGCGCTCCAGCGGGGCGGCCCTGGGCGCCGCCATGTTGGCTCAGCGTGCTACGTAGGAGAAGGGCAGGCCCGGCTCGCTCGGACGCCATTTTGGCTCTCGGTCGGGACGGTTTGCTGAAGCATCGAGGGAGGAGCCTGGCGTCTCCGGGAGAGGAGCAGCCAGTCAAAGCCAGCCAGCATCTAAGCCAGCGGAGAAACTGGAGCAACCGCGCACGAAGGATTTTAACGCGCTGGAATACGACGTCGTTTCGGTTTTTTTTTTTCTTTTCCCCGAAGCGTTGACGGTGTACGAAGCGAGTTTTAGGCGTCGAGATGCCAGCCGAGGTGTGGGCTCTGGGCTCGGCCAGCTGAAGCCCGTTCCAGCCCGCTCACGCTGCTCCTGATCTGGGATCAGCCTCCTCCGGTTCTGGGTGTGCGCGGCGCAGTAACGGTCATCCCAACGACGACAGCCTGGGAGCAGCCGGCCAGGGTTCCAGGGTTCCTCCCGGAGCAGCTTTGAAACCGCGTCCAGGGGCGGCGAGAAGGGGGGGGTGTGCATCTTTGGTGGGGGGCAGAGTCTGTGGATGCAGCGGAACCGACCCCCCCGCGTCTGCAAATAGCTCGGATTCGAGGAGCCGGGGCATGTAAAGAGGGGCTCCGGCGGGGACATCTCCACGCCCTGGGCCGTGCCGAGTGCGAGAGCCGAGCCCGTTGCTGGCCCGCCGCCCTCCCGGGAGCGGAGCTCCGCTGAAGGTGGGGCCGCGGCGGCGACAGCCCCCCCGGACGCAGCTAATGCAGCTAGCCGGCTAGCTGGCTCCTCCTCACTGGCCGCGGGCTTCCCAGTTCCCTTCCCAGTTTCGCTCCCGGTTTTCCCCCGACGCGCACACGAAGCCTCCCGACGACCCAGAGCGGGGCCGTGCCCAGACCTCGGTAGCTCCGGTTGAGAGAGAAAAGGGCCGCGCCGAGCCCCCCCGTGTGGGTGAGCCGAGCCGAGGCGGCGCCGCCGTACCTGGATGACCATGGCGGACGACGACGTGCTGTTCGAGGACGTCTACGAGCTGTGTGAGGTGATCGGCAAGTAAGTGTTCACCACCGTGACGCCGAGGGTGGCCCCCGCCGCCGGACTTGTGTGAATGTGCCCTAAATTCGTGCTTTAGACGGGAGAGGTGAGGCTGGTGGGGAGGATGGTGAAGAGGCTGGACCTCCTCTCGTGTGTCATGGTGATCGGGGCTGTGTTGGTGGTGCAGCTCGGTGGGATCGTATTGTCACCACTGCCTGGTTGAGCAGGGGCAGATCCGTGTGGACTGGAAACCTCATGTGGTATCTGGTGAATTCATTCTGACATTCAGGGTTTGAAATTTGGGACGCGGGAGAATCATCTTGATGCACATGTAGGATATCTGCAGACAGGATTTTCCTCTGCTTAATCTCCCTGTTTGACAGTTGACATTCTTACATACACGGGAACAGGAGCCAAATTCACAAGCTGATTAAGCATTTAGTCAAGATGTCAGATGATGGTGATGGTGATGGACTCCCTGATACAACGCTGCGTTCTTTGGTTACGCCGGGAGAGCGCCCGAGACGCTTCCTGATGTGTCATGAATTCTGAAAGTGATCTACAAAATGGTTGTTTTCTGTGTGATTGGGGCTGGTGGATCAGAGCCTGACAGGCCCAGGCCTAGTCTACCCGGCAGCCCCCTCCCCCCTACGCGAGCTACACTCACTGGAGTTCTGAGGGTCCATTAAGTTTATAGTACGGGAAATAGGACCACTCTCTGCAGACCCTCAGGCCCGTCCCTTTATGCTAAGACTTCCTGTTGTCTCGATTACTAATTGATTGTTGGTCCAGGAACATGTCAAGTGTTAAATTATTTGGGGAGCCACTGCTGAGGGTTTTTTTTTTTTTGGACAGAGACAGAGAAAAATGTTAAAAAAAGCACAATTGGCACAGGGAGGCAGAATAAATGAGTTGTGACTGCTTAGATTGCCTGTTGGCAAAAAAAAAGATTCTATTTTTTTTTTTTTTTTGGATTAAACATTAATTCAATCAATCCTGGCTTCCTGATTTTCCACATTTTTCATTGTCAATCATGAAACCAAAGTCTGAAGGAATGGTCTTCTTTCTTTAAAAGTAACTAAAGTGTAATTGTTTCTTAAAAGGTCAGTGATAAATAAGCATCAAGTCTCATTTTGCCCCCAGAATTGAGAAAAAAAAAAAAAAAAATAAAAATATATATATATATATATATATATATATATATATAAATAAATAAGCGCTATACAGTGTAATAATGTGATACTGTAGCTTGGAGATTATGACTTTTCTTCAACCCCCAAACCACCTGGCAATATCTTTTCAGCTATTTACATTTATAGAGGAGAGTACATCCCGCACGGCCACCCTGTCTGGAGCAGGTCGATAGAAGAGTAATGCATGAGTGAATAACATTCTGAAGCTCATCTGGAGCATCAGTAAAGGAGTAAAATTCTACATTTATGTGACAGAAAAGACCAGAGAAATGATTTTAATCCTGCTAGCGCTGTGGTGAAACTGCAGTTGATGGATCAAGTGTGTTGAGTCCTGGTGTCTTGGGACGTGTTGCAGGAAGAGGGAGAGGATCATTTTTCCTGAGACCTGAGGTGGGGGGGATGCAGGGGCAGATCAATGGAGACAAGTGGAGTTGAGGATGTGATGGCCTGAGGCTGAGGATATAAATAATGCCTGCAGACACCGACTGCACCAAGCGTGTGCTTTGTTTTTAACCTCATGTTTTTATCATTAGTGAGGGCTGCTCTTATGGCCTTTTTTTTTTTTCGAGATTTATGTTACTAAAGTCAAAGATGAAAATGGCTTCAACGTATCAATTTGCCTCACAAACCGAGGACAAACCACTTAAACTGTATAGAAATCGAGTCTTGGGGCCCCAGCTTGTATTCTGATGGTACGACAGTGAGAACAGCCCCAAAGTGGGTTAAAATAACCACAGCGTTGGCATGCCACAATGCAATGTGGGCAGGCTGTGCAGTAATGGTGTTTTAAAACACAGGCCACTCTGTGCAAAGCAGTAATGGCAGATTCCAAAGGAACCGAACAGTACTTGTTTCAACAGGCTTTTCCAAAATCAAGTTGGAAGATGGCCAAAAGAGCCACTTGTTTGTCTGGGTTGGGCCGAACATTACAAGATGAACTTGTTGCAGTCGCACTTACAAGTGTGTCTTTCTGACCTTTGACCTGAGCTCCTTTCAAACTTTAACACAAACCCTATTATCCAGTCCAGCCCCTGCTTCAGACTGCTATTGTTGTACTGGGAAGCCATCTATTATTGCCACTGATCAGCTTTTGTGGATGAATAGTAGCCTGGCTGGTGGGATTGGGAGCACCGAGGGCTCACGTAGAGTAACAATCCCCTCTAAAGTTGGACTGGAAACACTGTTTCATGTGATTTCAACTTAAGATGCTAAATCGCTGAAAGTTCCCTCCACTTTTTATCTTCAGAATTATATTTCCCTTCTAGTATCACTATAACTTGGGTTTCCATTACTTAGTTTTCATGGTCTGATGAGGAATTACTTTCCACTGCTGCTATCTTCTCATGCACACAAGTCTTTCCTGCATCTATCTCCTTGTCTCCTGATAGCTGTGCACATGGCTAGTGTTCATTTCTTTCCTTCGATCGTGTTTCCAGTTTGAGAGCTTTCCTCCTCCTACTTTTATCACAGCCTACTCTGCCCATACCTCCATCTTCTGATGAAGCTGTTGTAGCTCCTCTACTCTAGCCATTTCGTTGACGTGATTCTAATTTGCACTTTTGTTTTAACTTTCTTTTGCTGAAGATTTATTGCTATAATGGTATGCCAACAGATGGAGCTGACTGCTGTAAAGAGACATGTGGGCAGTTTGATTTTACCACACACTCCAGTAAATGTTCAATCAATCCTCTTGTGGTTATATGATCTGCCTTTCAATAAATGAAGCTCACACAGGTCAGGTGTCAATTTGGCTCTAGTTTGATTAACGTCAGTGAAAGATAACACGAGCAGGAACAGGCCAGCCCTTCTGGATTTGTGTTTCTAGATACAAGTTACTACCTCTAAGTCTATGATATTAATATTAAGAAAGTATTAATTACAATTTCTGATTTCAGCTCAAGCTTGGGTGTCAACAAAGCAATGAAGCAGTTTAATTAATTTCTTTGGGTAATGATTTTAGGTTGTTGAGTAGCAATATTGGATTCACAGTGCTTCTTATTCCAGCCCTGGGGTCCTCATTACAGCCAAGAATTTTGATAAGAACAGCTCACCATAAAACCAATGAAGTGATCAGTCCTCTGGCTTATTCCAGTTTAGGTAATTCAATCGCGGGAATGTTGAGATGTGAGTGCATCACCGAATTAAACATGAAGTTTACATCAATTGTTAATTGTTCTAATGAAGATCTGCATCGTCTTTCGCACCTAGCTAAGCACTTTGCTTGCTACAGGAAGGACTTTATTTCTATTTGAGAGAAAATACTTTGTCTAGTAACATGGTTTCACAGCAGCTGATTCCTGTAGCAGCCCCCGAGGCTGATCGTCCAGCGAGCTGTCTGTCAGTGGTGTGCACCTGTAAACAGTTTAGCGGTTGTAGCGGTAGCAGGCGTTACATTCTGCCTTTGTGAGCCGTCAGCTTCATTTACACGGGCCGGTCAATGCGGGGCCTCTGCTGAGCCTCGCCATCTGTATAAACGTTTACAGAGGGGTCAAAAGTATTCGGCTTCTCAGGCTGCGGTGGGGGGTGCTAACGGGGCTGCGGAGACGCCCGTAGAGAGGGAGTGAGCCAGCGAGATAGGAGGATGAGACAGGGATTTGACTTTTATCTTTTAGATGTGAGGGCAACAAACACAGGAGTTGCTTTCTCTCTGAGCAAAGCACAAGGTCATTCCATACTGGTATTATTATCACGTGATGGTTTGCCATGCACGTAGAACCTTGTGCACACATTCATATCAACACATTAGTGCAAGATTGTATTGTTTCAATAGAATAATTAATAGATGACATAGTTTCTCTCATGACGTGGTTGTAGATTGAGCTACTTTTGATTGCATGTGAAATGATTTCAGTAGTCTGTTGCCTTGTTTATGTAAATGAGATTGGAGAGCGTCGTGCAGCTGGAAAAACAAGGCTTCATTCCTCCAAACTGGCAAGCCTCCACTCGGCTCCAGAGTCCTGCAGCACTGAACACTGGACCCCTGCTGGACCCAACAAAGTCTGACATTAGTGAACGTGGCATTTTCCCGTCTGTCTTGTACAGTTTTGTCTTTGCTGTAAATAGTACATCGGGCTGTTTTTCAGCCCATCTTCAGCTTTGACACTGCGGGCTTTATTTGGTGGGATGTTCCTGGCACCACTTCAGTGACCCTCATCGTTGTGACTAGATATATGGTGAGCTGCCACACACCGTAGATTACTATCTGTGGGTAGTATTTGCTCATTTGAAGCTTTCTTCCAGACCCTCCAGGGAGGTAAAACAAACCTGGATTCTCTTCTGCAGGATTTTCTTCCAAACCCTCTGAAACTCCAGAGGGTGTCTCTGCTCTAAATATCCAGCAGAATACACACGCTGGCAGCCCCTATTCAAAAGGATTCTTCTTTGATTTACAAAAGGAAGTTCTTCGTATTGGCTGCAATACACTTGGAATGCAGCAGTGATTTGATTTGACTCGAATAGCGTACTTAAACTAGGTTTAAAAAAAAGTAGATAAATAAATAATGACGTTAACTTGTTAAGGCTACACCATGCAAACATCCTTTTGAATAATAAACTCTGAATAGTACTTGCCACATCTAAAAACTGAAAATGCGTTATAAGCAAAAGTTGGATTGTTTCTTGGAGAAGATTTACTGGTGGTGTCGACCCCACAGCTGCAGATCTGTCCTGTTCTGGCGTGGGGGAGTGAGCTACAGTGAAAATTTGTCTAACTCGTCACAGATGTTAAAAAAAACAAAAAGGAACACAGTAAAGACGCGTGCAGTCTTTTGATTTCCATAGAAAAGGGAGCTGAAATGAGCCGAGGAGCAGCCTGCAAAAATTGCCACTTTAGGGCTAATGTTTGATGGCTGCCGCCGTCGGATGTGAGCCATGTGTGGGCGTTTTGCATGAGCCCACTCCACGCAGCTGCAGTGATGTCAGCATCTCTACTTTCTTTCTTTGTCTCTCTCTCCCCCTCTCTCTGTTTCCCCCTGCCTCTATGCCTCCATAATGGATAATATACATGGCTGAATGATTATTAGATATTTTTTCACAATACTCCATGACAGGATGAATTGCATTCCAATTTGATAAATTAAAACCTTAAATTTACCACACGTGTAGTGCAGCATCAGCCCAGTCTGGGAATTGATTGTCCTTCTCATTAATGCTCAGGATTACAAATGGGGTTGATGCATACAATATGGCGGGTTTGCCCAACCCTACCTCATTGTTTAATGAATTATATTGACATCGTTTGGATCAGCACCAAAATAGCTAATCACATCATTGTATCTGTTGGCTCCCTTTAGCATGCACACATGTCGAAGTTTGGAGAGTTTCTGCAGCCACGGAGCATCCTAATAGGAACCACAGCTGCTGCAGCAGGGCAGAGGTCAGCAGGGTTAGCAGATGATCACCGGCAGTACTACACACCGAAGGGAAAAGTGCGTTTTTATGGTGTTTCGGGCCCCAGTGGGCACACAGGACGGTTGCATATTCTTTCTGTGGGTTAATCATTAAAGAGGAGGTGTGAGACAGTTGATCACATGTAGCTCCCACACGTCACACAGCTATCTCCCCTAGATAGCATTCACTGGCCATTTGACACTAATGCTATCAAACGAGCTGCTGATTCAGTGAAACCCACAGCAATTAATGGTTCCCACTTTGAGCAGGTTGGCCGTGCATGTGTCTCTGGGATTGTTGGTGCTGCCTGTGAGAGTTGTAGAACAGAGATGCGAAGACAGCTGTAACACAGCAGGCTTGTTTGTGTGCCTCTGTAATCCTCAGCGGGCCGGGGAGACAGTAAATGTGCAAATATCTTCGCTTTCAGCGTCTGCTCCCATCGCTTTGTCACTGATTTAATCTCATTTGTTCCTTTTTACTGCAGCATAATGAACAAGTGGGGCTCTGTGCCATGTCACACATACACATTACATAAGAAAATAGGACAGTGTTAGGACTCTAGCTCATTCTGGGGTATGGTCACTCAGCTTTCCTCAACCATTTCTAGCCTCACAGTTGTTACTAAAGTTATCAATAAAGGTTGGGGATAACAGAAGACACACGATGGGTGTTTTTAGTTTTAACTACAGGGTTTAGTCGGTTGGATTTTCTTAACCTGCTTACTCAAGGGTACGGCAGATTAGGGCTGAATGACATGGCCTTAAAATGTCCACATTAATAACAATATTCCAGCTAGTCTGCCACAAGAGTCGACTACATTCTTACATTCAAAGACTAGTCATATTTCTTAAAAAAAACTGATGGAAATCTCAAACAGGCCCCACTGTATCGGCCACCCTTGTTCAGGTCTCTATAATAAAGCTTTTATTTTAGCTTTTACAGCTGTGCAGCACACCACTGCCCTATAATTGCCATTGGCACGAGCACAGAGGCTATAATGTATTTTCTTAAAAACGGCTCTAAATGTGCACAAGGCTGGTGTGTGTGGTTTGGGACACGTGTTTTTGGAAAGTGCCAGCTGACCCCAGGGCTATTCTTGTGTTTGATGCTTCAGAATCTGCAACTAACTGGATGTATGTGTGTGTGTGTGTGTGTGTGTGTTTCAGGGGTCCCTTCAGCGTGGTGAGGCGCTGCATCAACAGGGACACGGGCCAGCAGTTTGCCGTGAAGATCGTGGATGTGGCGAGTTTCACCTCGAGCCCCGGCCTGAGCACAGAAGGTGAGGTGGATGAAGCAGGCGTGGAGCCTGCATCTGCTGTGGCAGATGGGGACGGAATGAGGGAGGATAGTTGTCTATCACAGACAATGACTCTTTTAAATGGATTTATTCACACATTTAAATAGTTCAATTAACTGGAGAATCATTCAGTGGGAAAACATTCACCCTGTGATGGATAAAACAAATGTTCGGAGGGAGCCGAAGATGGGGTGTGGGGATGCAGTTACGCTGTGTGTGACATCTGAACCAACAAATGATGACAGATGTCATACTTGCGCTTGTGTATTCGTGCTTAGACTCTGGTGGTATTCATGAGATTTGAAACATCTCATACGCTCTTGTGCTGGGTCATGATATGGACAGTGTGTGTTTTTGACAGAGTGGCTGCGCGTACATTGGTGCTCACGTTGGTGTTCGCGAACGCCATCTGTGAGGCCCCAGACTGAGATTAGCCTGGTAGCCAATAACAGCAAGACACGGAGATGGCCCCGGCTGGAGGAGAGCTAAACACTCTTGTTTCCCCAAAGCAAAATCAGTTTCCTGACCTATACGTGGTAATGGTGTTGTTGCAATCGACCAGAGATATTTGTCTCTTTTAACAGAAATGTCTAAAAATTTAGTACTTCCGTAACAAAAGGGGTTTTTTGCTCATTTGACCTTGCTTCCTTTGATCAGGTGGAGATAACATGATGCAGGGGGAGGTGAGGATCAGCAAGTGTATAGCAGAGATGAGGCTGGCCAGATGAATGGGAAACATTTTATAGCACATAATTCAGATATTATTTTAATATAATGCTGATCTAATATTCCTTTAACGTCATTAATGTGGCAATTAAAAAATATCTGCTTTACTTGGATATTTGAAATGAAATGTATACATTATAACACCTTAATTTCAACTTTTGTGTTCTAAGAACAGATTCTTAAATTATACTATTTTTTATTTAAACCATTAAAATAGAAAATATACAGCTTCTCAAATGATAAGTGACATGAAAACAATGCAGGTTTAGTTCAAGGTTAAGAGGGACTCTAAGTATTTGATTGTTTCAACATAAACAAGGGTGAAACATGAATACGAAATTGCCGTAAAATTTAATACATGAAATGATAAATGATGTATGTGTCCAAGTCAATTATTAATAGTCTAATTATTAGTTTGTGCTTATTAAACATGGCAGAGGAAATTGCTGTTTATATTGAGGGATTTATTTAGAGTGGATATAGAGTGAACACTGCAAACATTAATCCTTTATAAGCCTGAAACTTCAGAGGCAAATATCATTGTTTAGTGTAGTTTTAACACTGGTAAAGAAAATAACAATTGGTGTAAAATATTGAAAATCAGGAGATCATCTTATTTTCTTTTTCTTATTTCCAAAAGCAGTAAAAGTAGTGGTTGAATTGCTTTTTCAACAGGAAGAATGCATTCTTTAACCTGCAGTTTCCTCTAGTCCTCTGCTTCTCCTGGACACTGTCTCAACACTGGGCAGCATTGTTGGAGGATCGATGGTGGTTGAGACAAGCTGAGCTCCAGTGGAAGAGGAATGGAGACAAGCAAAGAAAGCAGAAAGGGGGCTCTGTGGTGGAGACACAGTGTCATTTCTCTCTGTTGCATAATTGTGCTGGTCTGTCACGGCAGAACAAAACATACATGCTCGTATAAAGATCGGTAGACTTGCAGAGGGGGAGTGGAGTGTGTAAATGAGGTTTTTATGGAGCGACGAGTGGAACAACGGCGCATTATGTGGATCAGCCTTCCTCAGCAGGCTGCGTCCGTGTCTTATCACTCATCCCACCAGTTGTCGGCTGTTCTCTAGTGCCTGCTTCTTTACTGAGAACGCCCACTCCTCTTTGTAGGGTTTTCCCCATCGCCATTGAATTCTACAAATTTAGTCTCAAATACGCAAAAAGTCGACGTGTAATTCTCATGTGCAGCAGGGTGCCAGACACAGCGGTAATAAATGTGGGCTGATTAGGAGTAGAGGCCAGATGTGAATTTAACAGTCCAGTTAATGTTGCATTCACATGTGAAATGTTCTTGATGAGCGTCAGTGTCTGGACATGAAGCGCCCTGTGACGCCCTCTAGTGGTGTGCGTGAGGTATAAAGGAAGATCATGAGCCGCAGCACCATTTACTCTTGCCTTCTTTATTTTGTGTGGGAAGATTACACAAAGCTTGCCAGCGCTAATGTTTCACAGCATATATTTACAACCCAGAATATTGCATTTATTGCCGTAACATTTTATGCCTGCAATGATGAAATAGTTGGTCATATTGAAATGTGTTTGTTTCTAAATTGCTGTGGTGCGTGGTTAATGTCATAAAAAGTGTGGTTTCGTTCTAGATTTTCATTATTGATTCCTAATGATGTAATATTGGAATACTGATTGTTGGATGTGTCAAAACCTTGCCCCTGCAGATCTGAAGCGTGAGGCCAGCATCTGTCACATGCTCAAGCATCCCCACATTGTAGAGTTGCTGGAGACGTATAGCTCTGATGGAATGCTCTACATGGTCTTTGAATTGTAAGTTTCTTCCCACCTCATGAAACCAGCTGTGCACTTTCTATTTTTTTTCTCTTCTATCCTCATTTTAGGAAGGAAACAATATATACACACAGCCTGTGGCAACAAAGCTGCAGGAAACATCACCACTACAAAACGGCTAATGAGCAAACTTAACACTATGTAACAGGTGTTTGCTGCTATCAAGTTCACACCTAAACCGATTGTAAAGATAAAACTAAAAATCATGACATAAGCATTAGTTATGTCATAAAAATATCCTGCTGGGTGGAGACCCTTTCCCTGAATTCTGTCCTTTCTTTCTGTTGTCTCTTGTTAGTATGGATGGGGCAGATCTGTGTTTTGAAATAGTGAAGCGAGCTGATGCTGGGTTTGTGTACAGCGAAGCTGTGGCCAGGTAGGAGACGTACCCTCTGGCAAATATGGTTACATTTAATCCAAAACGGGCAAAGATTAGTGGCTGTGATAATTGTTTTCCTTCCTGTTTGTACAGCCACTACATGAGGCAGATTTTGGAAGCGCTGCGATATTGCCACGACAACAATGTGATTCATCGTGACGTCAAGGTAAGTTCTGAAACATATTCAACCACTGAAACTACTGAATTCATTACTAAGTCAGCACATTTTGACTAGTAGCAGCAATGCAAGTGCAGCAAACCTGAGCTGCAAAGATGATCTGCATTGCCTGCTCAAACATAAAGGTCAAAGACATTGCTCTTGGTGGCATGCATGCATGATGCAGTACATGCGACGCTTCCTATAGACGCACTATTTTTCACCCTTGGCACTTGAAGCCCTTCTGCTTTGCCAACCAATGTGTCATGCTTGGCCGCCCCTTTAAGGGTTCTTATAGTCAGATTAATGTCAACCATTGATTCCAAGAGGATTAGCCATCCAACACAGGCGGCAAACACCAACAGACCAGATGGAGCAGATCTGAACCAGGCTGCTGATCCACACACGAGCGTTTGACAACAGTCCCCCAAAGGGATCAACTCAGCTTTGTTTCCAGTGTTAAATGAAGAGCTGTGTGTGTGTGTGCGCGTGTGCATGTGTGTTAGTGGGTCACACCTCATGGAGAACTGCAGTGACACAGTAAAGCTGATGTTTGTTTTGACTGCTGGAACGATGCAGTTGGACTGCATGGAGTTGAGTTGAGTTGACAGCTTACGGACGGACGTTTCATCATTACCAATGTCAACGTTTAGCGAGACTTTCTGTTCAGGTAAACAGCTGTGGGAACCGTTATTGCGAAAGCCGCCACACAGACACCGCACTCGCTTAAGTGTACTTGCTCAAACACGCTTACACACACACACTCACACTTTCACATCAAAAATTAACACACATACAGAAGCTAAAAGCATATATTTCAGTATAACATTATACATAATTTGCTTGGTTTTACAGCATATTGCGTGGTAGAAATGCTATATATGTTTATGTGATCACTGTTGGCTCATAGGTGTAGGTGTTTTCAGGCTTGTGCGGCGAAGGTTGGAGTTGATGACGGAGATGCTTGTCCTGGGGGTGACGGAGGGGGTGTTGGGTAAAACCATGGGTACAGACGATCTTCTGAACTCTATTGTTGAACTGTTGGATGTAGTCTCCTGCATGAAGAGCAGCCGGGTGCCGAGTCGGTGCCCAAGTGCTTTGATGGTGGTCTTGCGCACCAAGCCGGACAACAGGAAGTACATGATGGGATCCAAACAGCTGTTAAAGGCCGACATGAGGAGCATTACCTCGTTTGTTCGGTCCACCATTTGAAGGGTTTCACAAGGTTTGTTGTCATAGATCTGGTAGAATATGTAGACGGGGCGGAAGGCGTGGTAGGGCCCGAAGCACACGATGAACAAGAAGAGCACAAAGAAAGACTTCTTGGCACTTCGTTGATATCTGTGTGCGTTGGGAAGGTCCGGCTTGTCCCGTGAAACTCTGAGTAGCTGGGATGCAATCTTGACATAGGAGACCACCAACATGATGAAGACGAGCCAGAAGAAGGCCACCAGCAAACCGTTGAAGATGGCTTTTCCTTTGGCATTGCCGCTACGCGCTTTGAACTGGAAGCATTTGCTGCTTTGCTCTTCATCCTCTGCTGTGATGACCATAGGCACCAGTCCAAACAGTGACAGAGTCCATAGGGTGGCGCAGGCCACCCAACTCAGTGGACATCTGTGTCCCCACAGCATCACCGCCATGCCCTGTCGTGCTCTGCCTTTCCCCTTCAACCTCAGGTATCGGTGCAAGCTGATGAAGCCCAGCAGCATAATACTGATGTACATGTTCATGTAAAACAGGTTCCCCACCACCTTACAGGCCAGAGATCCCAGCAGCCAATGGTCTTCATTCAGATGGTAGGAAATCCTGAAGGGCAGACATGCTAGGAGAACCAGATCGGCCACAGCACAGTTGATGAGGAAGACCCGCACAGAGTTATGGCTCGAACGCACGAAGAGAAACACGCAGAGGGCAATGAGGTTCCCTACAAGTCCAAAGAAGAAAAACAGAGAATACACGACTGCCAAGAGCAGGCGGAGTCGCGGGTCCTCCATCTTGCATGAAAAGGTCTGATTGGCATGGGGAGGAGTAGAGGGAGGGAGGAGGGTGGCGGCAGAGAAGGACGACATCAGGATTGAGTTGGAGAAGTCAGATGATGCAGATGGGGACGGGGTGTTAAGGGCAGGTGCTGCAGTGAAGGATGTCATTGGTCGTCTGCGGAAAACAAGAAAACGTCCTCGCGTCATTTTGTTTTTTTCACTGAGATGCAAAAGATGCAAAAATTTGCAGCCAGCGCTGAAACGTAACCAGTACATTCAAACTTTAGTTCGGTTTAGCTATGTTTACCCCATCACATGAATTCAATTGTGTGTTAAATCGCTGCACTAAAGTAAATTGACAGAAAATTCAAGAAAATTAATTTAATCTTTCAATCGACACTTTACTTCCCTTTCAAATTTGAAACAATAGTTTTAACACATTCTGAAAACTCAAAATTCCATTAACTTATTATTAAAATGTAAAAAAAACAAAAAAAAAAACAATTTACATAAAAAAATATTAGCATAATTGTAATGTACTACAGAACTACATTTATTTCAACAATGATATGCAGAACGTGCAGAAGTTAAACTTGCAGCAGTTTTGATGATACAATCAGCCTTTGAGCTCTGCGCTGGACTAATATAGAGTGAGGAAGTTTGAAGTTGAAATGGTTATTTTCATACTAAAAACCTGAACCTGGTCTTTGAACACACAGTTATGAATGTTTAATGCATAAATCCATGTTTTTACCAAGGCTGTGACTACACATTTAAATCAGTCTGGTCTGCGCTGATGTTTGATTCACTCACCATCAAATGGTTCCCTAGCAGCTCCAGAACCGCCGCAGGTTAAACGATCACGAGCGCGTGAGCTCAGCAGGCCAGCCTGTTTTCATCCATCAAAAATGAAAAGCTGAGGACGCAAGTCCTTGTCTCTTCTGCCGTCTTTACCTTTCCCCTCAGTCCCTGAATGAGTCATAAAATCTACATGCCCTTTCTCTCACATCCTCTCCTAAGAGTCTCCTCCTCCTCATCTTTGCAGCTCAGATGGCCTTCGTTCTTTTTGTGTGTATCACTTCTTCTTTTCAGTTCTTTCATACATCTACCCTTTTCACTCTTTTCTTGATCTCATTTTCCCTTGCTTCCCTTGCTAACTGTTTTATCTCACCTTCCTTTTTACTTTTTAAGTTCCCCTTTTATGAGAAGTAAATAAGGAAATGGTTTTATGGCTTAAACACTACATTTTTTTAGCCACTCGTTTGAAATGTATGGAAGCTGCTGCAGATTTTATTTTATTTTATGTTCTTGTTTGAGGAAACTACAATATAAAGTTATAAAGAGAATTGTGTCTGTGGTTTTTGAGAATGGTTTAATTATTCTGGAGATCCAGTTTCCAGCTGGAACACTGTTAGTGTCACACTACCTATATTATCTTGTAAAGCCATGTAGTCTTCATTTTAGTGGCTTGCTTGATTATAATTTGTTTCATGTAGATTTCTATCAGTGGTTCCATCCTGTTGATAAGTCTGTATTACAGCTTTGATGCTGGGACAGGAAATGGGAGTTGTGCGGGTTCTGAGATACTGCTGACATTTTCACATGTGGTCACTGTGTATTTATTGCACAATTGCATCATGGTGGTCTGCTCAGTGACTAGAAATCAATTTTTGAATGCGCGATCTCATCTGCTTTCTTCCTCTGCAGCCTCACTGTGTGCTACTGGCCTCGAAGGAGAACTCTGCTCCAGTCAAGCTGGGAGGGTTTGGAGTGGCCATTCAGCTGGGAGAGTCTGGCTTAGTAGCTGGAGGTACAGCGGCGAGGACACTCATGCATGATATCTGACATTTAAAACATTAACTAACAAGCCAGTTTTAGACATGACAAAGGAGCCTGGGAAAGCACAGCCTGTGCTTAACCAAACACCACCCTGAGTACATTTCAGTCTCTAGCTAATTGCTGTGTACTGTCCTCAGGTCGAGTCGGTACGCCTCACTTCATGGCCCCCGAGGTTGTGAAGAGGGAGCCGTATGGTAAACCAGTGGACGTGTGGGGGTGTGGAGTCATCCTCTTCATCCTCCTCTCTGGCTGCCTTCCGTTCTATGGCACCAAGGAGCGTTTGTTTGAGGCCATCATCAAGGGAAAATACAAGGTGATGGCTGGTTCCACACCAGAGCTGCATTAACAGTTGTCGCTGTGACTGCAAGAAAACCAAGAAAACCACCGAGCTGTTTCCTGATGTAGTGGTTAAATAATCACTTAGAAAAATTAGTGTGTGTGTGTATATATATATATATATTTATTTTTTTTTAAGAACAGTTACAGCAGAAATGCTGTTCAAGTAAATATTAAAAATAGTCTGCAAGACAATATTAGAAATTCTTTTAAAAAAAAGTTCTGAAAACTGCACTGAATTGGGGTGAATTTTCAGTCCAACTTAACAAATTGAAATTTATTTTTTCTTCAAATACCACGTCCTGAAAGTTCCTTTATTTTTCATGTTTCTTCTGATATTGAATTGTGCTATCACTTATGTGACAGCACCATATGGAAATTTTAATTAAGGAAAGTAACATATATATATAACTTATATGATTTCATTGTTTACTCTGGTCTAATACTTTTATATTTCCAGAATGAAACTGTATCACTGAGTTTGAAATCAATGTTCTATCAGTGTAATCATGATTATAATATAAACATTTTCAATAATTACATTTTGTTCATTCAGCTCATTGACAGTTCTAGGCTTCAGTTTCAGTAATGTTTTTATCTATCATGTGTTTAAATGGAATTAAACTACAACAGGATATCCCTGTAATTGAATATGAGCTTGTGGAGTTATGGATGGTGAAACTGTAAACTGTTTAGATGAACCCTCGCCAATGGGCCCACATCTCAGAGAGTGCCAAGGACCTGGTGAGACGCATGCTGATGCTGGACCCCGCTGAGAGGATCACAGTCTACGAGGCCCTCAACCACCCCTGGCTGAAGGTGCGCACACATCTGAGTTGTGTCTACAATATAAACCTCTTTCAATAGATCTATCTATGGTAATCAATGACCTATTTTAAAATCCCAAACATCTCAAAGTCACCTTCTACTGATGGATGTGCTGCAGCTTTATCTACACTCATGTCTAATGTGTGTGTGCATGCTCAGGTTTCCCATCTTTCATGCCTGTGTGTGTGTCTGCGTGCAGGAAAGGGACAGGTACGCATACAAGATCCATCTGCCTGAAACGGTGGAGCAGCTGAGGAAGTTTAATGCACGGAGGAAGCTGAAGGTCAGTATCGCTCGACTGAACAAACATAAAACCTCTGTGGTTGATTGGTAGCACAGGAAGTGGTACCTTCCTCACAGCATGCCGACTCGCAATTCTGTTCTGATGTTTCTGTCATCCCCATCTCACCTGCTGGTGATGATGCTTATACTTGCTCTTTGCTGCAGGGGGCAGTACTGGCTGCTGTCTCCAGCCACAAGTTTAATTCTTATTATGGCGACCCCCCAGAGGAGCTACATGACTTCTCAGATGACCCCACCTCCTCAGGTAATTTATGCAACAAAACACTTTAAAAATAAAAGTGTGTTCAGCAATTCATCTATATTTTTGCAGTCTCGTCAGACTATTTTGTTTGAGGCGAGACATGTGTATTGATTTTGTTTTTCTATTGATTGTGAAATGTATTCTTCTAATTCTTCTAATTCAAGATTGTGTGTTTTTCAGTATATATATAAATATAGATGTCATAGACTTACAAATTTGTTGTCTCTAAATCCATTTCATCGTATAGAATCCTGTGAGGATGAGATGTGTTGATTGCAGACATAGATGCTATTCTGGTTTGTTGATGTGCTCCCCAGCTGACTGAGTAGACTTTCCTCTGTAGTATAAAAGCAGATGTTTCCCAACTGCCTCACTTCCTCGTCTCAGCTCTACACATTCACTTCCCATTGCTAAAATGTCTGTGGGCTGCATCTCAGCCCGCTGGCGCCAATTATTTTGCTGCCATAAACGGTATAAATTCAGCGGCGTGTTACATAATCATCGACTGACTGAGTAGCACGAGGAAAGCTGCTCACAAATTTAAAGTCTAAAAATCAGCTGCTGGAGCCTGACGGGCACATGCATGTATGTGCTGAAGTTGGCAGTCTGCTGCAGTCGCACTTCCTGGTGTCTGGAGCTCTCAAACGGCAAAAAATAAACCAGACACTTGTTCTCTACAGATGTTGGCAGCAAATTATTTACTCCTGCTTCTGCTGAATGTGCTGTTCTTTTCTTTTCTCTTCCTATTCCCCACCTGTGCTCAGCATCCCAATGCTGCTTCAGCTCGTTGTTTTCTGCCTTCTAACTTCCTTTTTAATTGTGAAATATAAAGACTCTACTTGTCTAATCTCAGCCTTTCTTCCTTTGGTTTTATTGTTGTTCTGCTGTGCTGTCCCTAGGACTGCTAGCTGCTGAAAGTATGTATCCCCCAGTAGAATGTTCACGTGTGATACCATCATGATGTCATCACGGGCATTTGTTTTGTTTTTTTTTTCCCTATGTGATAATGTGGCTCCCAATCCTCCCTGTGTCTTTCCTTACAGTTTCATAAATTCTACTGCCAGACCTGTACAAATGAGTTTACATGCATGTAAAGTCAGACAATCAGAATTGATTTCAATATGCCGCTATTAAGCATTGGAAAACAGAAATTTAGCAGGAAATTAAATTTGTGTGAAAAGTGTTGAATTAGTGAGATGCATGTAAACACACCTTTTATCAGATTTGTTTTTCTGTATCTGTCATCTGTAGAATCTCAAGGCACCTCATGATTTGCTGCGGAACAAGGGCCAAATTCTAAACCGAACAATAGCAAATTAGTTTAGCTCGTTCTTTTTAGGAGTCATTACAAACGATGCGGTGTTCTGTTCAATCAAACGCGCATTTGAAAGTTGAATCCTGCCTGGCTCTTGTTTCTGTCAAATGCACAGTGCAGGTTTAATGAGTTCACTGTGTGTACTTTTAATACACTTGTCAAATAAGAGATAGCTCATAGATGTGTTTGGAACCTGAGCTAATTCTGAACTCTTTAAATTATTTTTTTTTTATGCTACACATCCATTATGTCAAAACATGTCTTAGGTATACAATATTGGATTTTTTTCCTCCATATTTCTGCACATTTTCTCCATCTTTCTTGGCTGTACGGCTCCTCTTAACATCATCCACACTGACTTTGTAAAGTGATTTTTCTTCTGACGCTGTATTGATACCATATACCGCTGTTTCTCTGGTTTTGCTGCATGTGTGGGCGATGCAGCAGGTACTTGGGGTTCAATAGTTTGTGTGTTCTTTGTCTGTGAGTTGTTTTTTGTGTTGTCTGTCTCCTCTGTTGGTATGTGTTTTTTCTTTTTCCTTTTCAACGTGTTTTCCTTTGCCTGTGCTTGTGTAATGTGTTTGTGGTCTGTCATGTTTAGTGTTTGCATCAAACATTTTCAGGAAGTGCTTAGTGTACTTTAAATATTTTACTTGTACTTTAGTCTGTTTGTGTATAACTGTTTAAATACATTCCTGTGTCTACAGGAGCAGTATCACAAGTTTTGGACAGTCTAGAGGAAATTCATGCACTTACAGACTGCAGTGAGAAAGACATGGACTTCCTCCACAGTGTCTTCCAGGATCAACACCTCCACACCCTGTTAGATGTAAGTAAACTACAGCCCTGGAAATGTGTAGAGGTAACCAGAAATCAGCAAGAGAGGGTAATGGTCTGTGACAATAGGGTTTTGCCAACTATAGGGGTTAGCCAACTTCCTCTCATTTCCACCTGTTTCTTCCATTTGCACAACAGCAGGTTAATGCTTTTAATTTTGGCTTTTTAATAATAATAATAATAATAATAATGTTACTGTTCTTTATTTCAGCTTTATGACAAAATCAACACCAGATCATCCCCTCAGATCAGGAATCCTCCAAGTGATGGAGTGCAGAGAGCCAAAGAGGTTACAGAGCAATTAATAAGTGAAGTGGGATGCCACTGAAGCAGCTGCAGATATTTAAAACATAAGCATTTCTTCAACAGGTACTGGAAACCATCGCTTGTTACCCAGAGAACATGGAGGCCAAGGAGCTCCGGAGGATCCTCACGCAGCCTCATTTCATGGTACGACTATGAAACACAAAGGCAGCACGCGTTCACCCTTCAGTCAGATCTTTCTGGTCTGTGCTTTCGGAGCTTGTGCCAAATAAACTAAGTCGCTGCAACACAAATCTGCTTAGCACCTGAGCTGAGCTTGGCGAGTCCTCAAACAGAGACGGGCACATGTCGAAGAAGCAGCAGAAGCAGTGGTGAGAAGAGAAAATGTGTCAGGTTCTTCTGAGTGGATTTACAGCAAGTTTTGCACCTAGTGGGACGCGTGTTAAATAGACGCCCGTAACAGACCTTCGGAATGCATTGATGGATATAGAAAAGTGTCTGGACTTCTTGCGAAGGTATCACAATATCTGATAGGTATAGCTTGACAATGTGGCAGTTGTGTTGTAGTGCAATTTCCCAGTTCCCTGGTTTGGTTTTGATCTGAGTTGTCACTTTTGGAACATCATCACAGCTGAATATAGAATGGTTGTAGATGTTAGAATTACACGCAGAAGGGGCTGAGGTGCTACTGCAGGCTAATTCGGGCTGTAATACTTCCCTGTTGTCATGCCTTAGGTTTGCTACAATCCTATTAGCTCACACTGCTCTCTGACCCGAGTTTAACGCCACACTGCTGCAGAACGATTGTTAAAGCCTTTTAAAAAAAACACCTCCTAATCCTTCCACTTTACACCTGTCTTGGTTGAATATGGCCTCATGTTTGAGGTCTAAAGCAGAACACAAGATCAGGTGTGTTCTGCTTTAGACCTCAAATATGAAGCCATATGCTATATTGATTTCAGTGTCATGCTTGTGCAGAGGCATCCATGGTTAATGTCTCCACAACAAGAACTCTTAGTACCTGCTTTGTATCTCCACGTTTGTGGGGCAGCATCAGTTGACCTGTTTTCACTGAGGGGCAGATGTGATCTTGCAGAAACTGTTACTCTAACGGTAGCTGTCAGTGCACATATACAAAGCTAGGCCATGAATACCTTTCTATCTGACATGCTTCTAATATGAATAGCTAGATTCATTCATTATTCAAATATCTGTGTCCATATTAGGACTTGACAAATTTGTCCACATTGAACAGCCGTGATGCTGTGTCTGTTTATTTCCAGGCTCTGCTCCAGACTCACGATGTGGTGGCTCACGAGGTCTACAGCGACGAGGCGCTGAGGGTGACTCCCCCGCCCACTTCACCTTACCTGAACGGAGACTCCCCAGACAGCACTAACGGAGACATGGACCTGGAGAATGTCACCAGGGTTCGCCTGGTCCAGTTTCAGAAGAACACTGACGAGCCTATGGTGAGTGGAACACTAATTATGCTGGTTTTCAGTTACCTTCAAATCAGGAAAGACTCTCATATCAATGTATACTGTTTATGCCATTTTATATTTTGATTAAAAAAAGATCTAATTTTGTTTTGTGCTCTGTCTTTTCTAGGGCATCACCCTGAAGATGAATGACCTTAACCACTGCATCGTAGCCCGAATTATGCATGGTGGAATGATTCACCGACAAGGTGAACACATGTATACAGTTACATTTCAGATCACATTTCTCTCTCTTTTTAATTGAACTAACTTTACTTGAAGGAGCCTCACATTAACTGGCCTCCCCCAGGAACCATCTCTGAGGGCTCAGGGGCTTTTACTGCCGAGTTGCACACTGATGTGTCAGCAGCTGAGGGCTTTATTGTTGCCTTTATTAAATAATTATTTGTTGCCATCAGGAACTCTGCATGTAGGAGATGAGATCCGTGAGATTAATGGCATCAGTGTTGCCAATCAGACAGTAGAGCAGCTCCAAAAGATGCTGGTGAGTCACAGGCTACTCAGACTGTCTGAGTGTCTTCAATATTTATTTTAATATTTCCATTTGGTTTAATTGAGCTGCTGGCATTCATTTCTGTCAATATATATAAATGTTTATGATAATATATTCTTAACTCCACCCACGCGCACAGAGGGAGATGAGGGGAAGCATCACTTTCAAGATTGTACCCAGTTACCGCTCCCAGTCCATGTCTTGTGAGGTAGGATATGGAGTGTATAATGGTAGATGATTGGATATGTGAAGTTGCTCATTCCCTTTCCCTTTCCCTTTCCTTCTGCAGAAAGAGTCACCAGATCTGTCCCGACAGTCGCCGGCAAATGGTCACGCCAGCGTCACTAGCTCTATCCTGGTAAGCATATTCTTCTGTTGCTTATTATAACGGGGAATATTCATATACATCGTCATCTGATGATATTTTCTCCTGACCTGTAATGCTTTAAACTTGTCGTTCCAACTAGGATCTGCCATCCACAATCCAGCCTAAAGGCCGCCAGGTATGATTCTTTTATTTTCTTACAACATGGCCACACTCCCTCACTCACATTGTTCTCCTCCTTTGCTGCAGTGCACCAAAGGATTTAACATTCTCTCATGCCCACATCCCGCATGTGTGTACTCAGTTTTTGCATCCACTTCGTTTCCGTTGAAGATTCGTGCCCCCCCCCAAAATAGAATACACGTTTAATTAAGTCTATTGTAGTCACCAATTCTTTTTTGTTGATTTCAACCGTTAGCCCGTTTCAATATCAGGTGCATAAACAACAGCAGTTCTAACACTAGACTGAGGTCTTAGAGCCAGGGTCCCTTCTGTTGGCCCTTCCTCAAAGTTTTCTAGTGCATGATGTATGTGTAAGTGTGTGTGATGCTCTCAACCCCATAGATCGCCAGACCTGCTATCAAGGACAAATTGTCCATCAAGGTAAGATGCCGCAAAGTGGACCCTCCGTAGAAGTAGATCCCAATCTGTCCTCCCCCCATCGTAAAGTTCAGTTCCACGTCATAGTAATGTCTAGATCTCATCCAGCCCCCCATCCAGGCTGTCTTCGTGCCACAGATGTCAGTGGACATTAAAGGCAGTACAATAACCTGCGCGTAGGTGCACAAGCAGTACATAACCTGAGTACACCCACAGAGATGTTTGACCATTTTTGTGTCGCTCTTCATTGTTTTTTTTTTCCTCGGCTTGATCGTTTTTTTTCCTTCTGCTTTTATTATCTTTGAAAAGGAATTATATATATATTGCACAGCCAGTTCACGTTCCCATGGGCATCAGTGTTCCCCGTATATACTGATTATTGCTTCAGCGCAAACTGTAATGTCCACCTGTCCCTCCCTTACAGATTTATGTTCGTGCCCAGTTTGAGTATGACCCGGCAAAAGATGACCTCATTCCCTGTAAGGAGGCGGGCATTCGCTTCAGAGTGGGCGACATTATCCAGATCATCTCCAAGGATGACCACAACTGGTGGCAGGGAAAGCTGGAGAACACCAAGAATGGGACTGCAGGCCTCATTCCATCACCAGAGCTACAGGAGTGGTGAGAAACAACGCTGCCTGTTGTCTCTGCTGCATTTATTCAGCTTCTCATAAGAAACCCCTGCCTAAAACTAGCTTGCTTGAATACAAACTGGGTAGGTTTTAGTGCTTCAGTTGTTATTCAGGTTAGACCTGTCATGGTAAATCAGTTATTTTTAAATATTTAAAACAAATATGTTCTTTCCCAGATTGTCGCTGCTAGAACTGCTTTCTCTTTTATAGCCATACTTATGCAAAATTGTGTAGTTGAGTACAGCTTGTAGGAACAAAGCTGACAGTTTGTCTGAAATAAATTCATATTGCATATATTTATTTTCATGTGAGAAAAAATAAGAGCTTTTCTTCAGCCAACTCTGCTCAAGGTCCTTTTTATGATTCTTGAAAGGATGCATTTAATTTGTTTTAAGATAGTTATCACAGGCAAAATGTTCTCTAAGCAGGATGTAAGAAGAGTGCTAATTTTAAAAGATTAGACAGTTCATGGTTCATCGAAAACACTTTAATATCAAGAGTAAAGTGATTGTAGATTATAAAAAGGAACAGTGGTAAATCTGCTCTTGGGTAGGACCAATGCATCTAGTTTGTTTTCAATGCATTTCATCATAACAAGCTCTTCGTGCCAGTATTACATGAGCTAAATATACCATTTTAAATGGAGTTCTACTTTGCCCTCTCCAGGCGTGTTGCATGCATAGCGATGGAGAAGACCAAACAGGAACAGCAGGCCAGTTGTACCTGGTTTGGCAAGAAGAAGAAGCAATACAAAGACAAGTATCTGGCCAAGCACAATGCAGGTAAACCATCACAACAACAGCACTCAAAACACATGAATGTGGCTATTCAGTTGAGCTAATTAGAACTGTAATAAGTAAGTAATTTTAATTACAGTAGACAAGTGGGATTTTTTTTTAATGCTGCAAAAGATGCCAATCACGTTGA
This sequence comes from Lagocephalus sceleratus, assembly GCA_911728415.1. Lineage (NCBI taxonomy): Eukaryota > Metazoa > Chordata > Actinopteri > Tetraodontiformes > Tetraodontidae > Lagocephalus > Lagocephalus sceleratus. The sequence continues at coordinate 6,548,444 of CAJVRN010000028.1, read as the reverse complement.
TCCAGCTTTGAAGCGTCGGTGTGTGTGTTACTGCTGCACGCTTGTTGCCTTTTCCTTCTGACAGACCTTACCAGCTGTCTCAGTTTCCCATGATTCTCACTAACAGTGTTGCAATTAACAGCTTGATGTTTACGGTTTTTGTTCTTGTGGTTTTTCCAATTTAGTTCAATGTGTTTTGTTTTATGGTGTCTTTTTATTAACCCTTCCGCTCCCACCCTTTGTCCATATTTCATGCTGTCTCTTACCCAATGACATGGCTGCATGTAAGTAACTCCAGACAGCTGGTGCACAGCTTCTGTGTTTTCTTCCTCCTCTCTGCTTTTAAGCTCATCCTCTCTCCCTAGTGTCACCTTGACTTATGAATGACAGCTGCTTTCTTTGTTTATTGGAAATGTAATTCAAATTGAGAAGATGCAGCTCTGCTCAGCTCTCTTTATCTCTAGCCAAGGTTGTTGTGAAAATGCAACTTTTAATGCTTTCCCAAGGTATTCAGGACTGGCAGTTACATCCATCTCATTGAGCAGGTTCAGCTTGAGCTACAGGGACCAAGAACTAAAACAAATGTTAATCTCATTGCTACACTCTCTTCTTATTAAGTTTACATTTATTCAGATCTGTTTGTTTTCCCATTTGCAGTTTAAGTCCTTTTAATATAGAAAAGTTTCAGGGATCATCAGTTTTTTGTCATTTTTCAAACTGTTTAAATTTCAACTCTAAAATATCATCAGTTCAGTTTACACTCTAGTAGGGCTTCTTAAAGGACTGATTTTATTTCACCATCCATTTTAAATAATTTCTTAATTTAATGAACATTTCAGTGATAACAGGTTCTTAGCTGACCTAATGTTTCTTGTTCGCAGTGTTTGACCAACTAGATCTGGTGACATACGAGGAGGTGGTGAAACTGCCATCATTTAAGAGAAAAACATTGGTTTTACTTGGTAAGTAAACACTGTTAAGATTATAGAAACATCGATCGAAAAAGTAGAATTTAACAACAAATGGTTATGCTTAGAAAGTATATGTGGGCTCGCTTTCTTGTATGATATGGATGTGGTGAGTTAAATATTGTTTTGGTGGAAGAATGATTCTTTCAAAGAAAGCAGATGTGAGTCTTCCTGTTATATTCTTTATAGTTTGACTGTAAAGGGAACAGATTTAAATAAACATATGCCCCAGTTTCAGATGGCTACAGTGAAGAATACAATTGGAGTATTCAATACAATCTGGTTGTGCATAGTTTTGTTTTTTTCACCCCCCATTTATTTATTTATTTTTATTAAAGCCATCATCGGGGTAAGAAAAGAAGGAATTAAAAGAAGGAACTAATGTCACTATATACTATCATTATGATGGCATCTCATTGGGGCCTCTCACCACAAACATGTCATCTAGGGCCTGTGTAACAAACTGAAGGATGTAAAATCAAATGACCATCACTCACCATTAAAGATGGCACACTTTGTCCATCAGATCTCACAAAGCCACCTAACTTCCTAATTGATCAGCACCTGGAAATACAGCAAATGCTTCCTCTGTCGAACAATTTGTTTTAACGTATCATTGCACTATTTATTATAGTGGTAGTGGCAAATGTAGTTGCATCATCCTTTCATCCTCTTTCTTTCAGGAGCACATGGAGTTGGTCGGAGACACATTAAGAACACACTCATTGCCAAGCATCCTGATCGCTTTGCCTATCCCATCCCCCGTAAGGAATTATAAGTCTTTAATCACTCATGCAGACAGGGTAGCAAAATGTATGTGCACCAGCTGAAAACTACAATATAACCAAGCAACCATACTGATTGAAATGTAATTTTAACTGGGGACAGAAATGAGTGAGTTTCAAGGTCAAACTAATACCTAGATAAGTTTGGGCTGCACTCTTTTGATAAGAGACATTGACATTCTTTCATCTCCTAATTTATACTTTTCCTCTTCATTCAGACACAACTCGGCCTCCAAAGAAGGATGAAGAGAACGGAAAGAACTATTACTTTGTGTCTCATGACCAGATGATGCAGGACATCAGCAACAATGACTATCTGGAGTATGGAAGCCATGAGGATGCCATGTATGGAACCAGGCTGGAGACCATCAGGCAGATCCATGCACAGGGCATGATCTCCATCCTGGATGTGGAACCACAGGTAGCCTGAGCAAAGCTCCTTCAAACATCACTGTTGGGATGGCAAGAGGTTCACAGGACACATTTCACCACATGGAAAGGCTTCAGCAAAACATTCACAATTCTTTATTTACAAAAACAAATGTATTAGTCTTAAAGGGTAAGTGATGTATGACAAAGACGATATCAATGTGTAGAGATTTAATAAGCCATCGTGGACCACACAACTGCAACATTTTCACTACCGCTGGTATGACCTCAGTGCTATTCTTATGAGTAAAGGTACTTTCTGTGTCTTCTCAGGCTCTAAAGATCCTCAGGACAGCTGAGTTTGCTCCCTACGTCGTCTTCATTGCAGCTCCCACCATCACCCCTGGCATGACTGAGGTAGCTAAACACTTTCTGGGCTGTCCCATTTTTGATGTGTACTAACTTAATCCCACTGACATTATGTCTGAATTCAGTTATGAAACAGTCATGTAGATTTGATGCCTATTCTGTCTTTTAGCAGGTTAATTTGACACCCACCGAAAGTATACTGAATTCAGACAAACTTAACAGCTGATCGCTCCTCCTTGCCGTTTCTGTCTCTGCCCTCACATGTTTTAAGCATGTTTGTGTGTTCTATTGCATGCGTATTTTCATTTGCATCCAAGGTTCCAAAGTGGTGCAGAAAGCTTCCAGTAAGTACTGGTTAACTGGTGTGAGTTGAGTATAGAACATGTCTGGGCTCTGTGTTTGTCTAGCTTTAGCAGATTTGTCCATCCTTATTCCTCCTGATTTCCTCTAAATCCTGTAATCCCTCTAATAATCTTCTTAATTGTGTACTCATCCTCATGGTGCGTCTTCATTTTGATGCTGCCTAATGTCTGCCTTGCCCCCCATTCTTCCATTGCATTATTCCTCCCATCTGGTTCTACCATAGTTGGGAGGAGAAATTCTTTGAGCCATTTCAATCATGTTCTGTTTTATATTTTAGGTCTACAACATATGAAAAGAGATGACTGATTAGATACGTCGTCAAACAGAGCTCCATAGCGCCTCACAGTTTGCAGGAAATAAATTGCATTATGTGTTTTGAACTGGTTTCTACTAGTGCCATGCTAATCAGGCTGAGTCTAAATAGCAGCGGTATTATGATGAAAAACACGCCAAAAGATAGTGTTTAATTACATGAGTGTCTCAGAGTTTGATCTGATTGTCTAGTCCATTCAGTACTGATAGACTTGGAAACATTCATTAACAAATTGTGGTTTAATCACTTAACCACTTATCCTCCCCAGGATGAGTCTCTTCAGCGGCTCCAGAAGGAATCGGAGATGCTTCAGCGGACCTACGCTCACTACTTTGATCAGACCATCATCAATAATGAGATCGATGACACCATCCGCCTGCTGGAGGAGGCTGTCGACCTGGTTTCAACCACTCCCCAGTGGGTCCCCGTCTCCTGGGTCTACTGACATACAGTTACGGCCCCTACAGATCGACCTCTACTCCAACACGGATGCTAAAACTTTGGATTGAGCTGGGGGAACCTCTCACCTCCCTCTTTCTCTTCAAAATCATCCATTTGTGTGTAGATAATCTGTTGATGGAGAAGAAGAAACCAATGACTGATGACTCAGTGCAGAGACTTCACCCTGCCCCTTATTCAACAGCCTCAAAGGCATATTGTTGTGTACATATATACATATATATAAAAATCTAAGTCAATATGGTTCTGTCCTTGCATAGTTGAAGGGTGGGGAGTGGAGGGGCAGTGTAGTAGATATTTTGTACTTTTTCTTTTGTAATGGATGGATGGGTGGGAACAATGGAAAGGCAATAGCGAGCATGACCATAAAGCAGTCTTATGTGGATGCCTGTGTACGTGTGTGAGTATGGTGACCTTTTAAAGAGACCACTCGTGGTACTACGTGTTCTCCCTCCTTAATCTCCTCGGCCGCCGTGACAAACGAGCCGACCTTTGAAGCACATCAGAAGCTGCTGTAGCAGCGACAACCTGAGTTTAAGCAGAACAAGAAGCACATGAATCTGGGCAGTTTCTGTGTCTGTTCCCCACCCTCGACCCCATTGGCCCTCCGTGCCTGTCAGTCTGTTGAAGGAGCACACTGCATCTTCCTTCTACGCTGTCTGTCGCTACCCTACGCTTTCCTTTTCAACCGCCGGACAGTCTTTGTTTACATCTCAGTTTGCACAAAAATGGACAAGATGTCTTTTCATTTCTCACCATCTCCCTCCAAACGTGGACTGCTAATCGACCCGTGGACCTTGAATATATTCCATGATCAGCAATGAAAAAGCGCCATCATTAATCAAAAGAAAGGTGACAATACGCCTCATCAGAGCCTCGGGGAGGTAGTCCCGACTGCCAATGCACACCCCTGGCATCTGCCATGAAGACAACTGCGACAGCATTCATCTCTCCTCACACTCTGTGCGCTTTTAAGTGTTCATGGGAAAGGCCTCGAACCCCGCCGGACTTTTGGAACATTTAAATGTTGTCTTTAAAAATAAAGAGTATTCTTGGTTAGCAGGGGAGAAAATAATTCTAAATTTTGTGTGTAAATGTTTCAGTAGTTCGTATGTCATTACGAGTGAATTACCAAGAGCCAGTGTATATTAAACCCTTAAAAGAAGCTCAGTATGTGACATAACCTCTTCATGCTTTGCCAGATTTGGCACAAAGTTCTCACCGGCTGAAAAACTCAATATGCAGGCACATCAGTAGGAGGCTCTGGGGAAAAAAAAAAAAAAAAGTCAATTTCAGCTGAGTGATAACTGTTGTTCCACTTCAGGTAAAGTGTTTTCATTTGGAGTCCTGTGTAAATTACCTCTGCAAATGGCAGCAGCAGCTCTGTATGAAATGTCGTTCTGTTTTGTTATTTTTAAAAATATATATTTCCTTTCATGTGTTTAAAGTAAACGGCCTCAATCTTTTCTTGTCTGTGTGCACGTGCAAGTCTGTGTATGGCTGAAATGATTTCGTTTCCAACAGGAGAATGGTTTTTAAATCACTAACAAATGTCTGAGAGCTGTAATTCTGTTCTGACTATTAAAGATACAATGATCCGCTTTTAATGAGGCACTGCAACAGACATGGCTGCGCAAGTCTGATCTATATCCAATGTCATGCCCATAAATAAGGCAGAATCATCTTATACATCAATCTGATAAGTGAAGTGTTTATTGTTGCTGTCGATGTAAAACGAGCTCATCCTCTCCAGGCAGGCAGGAATACAGTATCACAGCACACAACATTTGCCAACTCTCACACCTACAGACCGTCTTCAATGAACTTGTGCATATTTTTGGACCACAGGGTGAAAATTCAACTGTCAGTCGTTGTCAGACCTCTATGAAATTACAAATGTGAAGCTTCGGTAGCTGCAACAGAGTAATTCAAATGAGCAATTTACTACAGCCCAGATATTTCTGTTTTTAAATCTGATAATTCATCTTTAATTTTCTGAAACGCAAACTCTACTAATAATTATGAAGCAGCTACCAAAAAAACCAGAGAGGCGAATAACATCTGCGTGCTTAACACACCACCAATGGAGAACACACATGCCAATAGTACAACCTGGACCTGTGACAGCAGGTGGAACTTTGCTGTTCTTTTGTGTGGTTGGATGTTTCGTTAGGATTATGACAAAAGAATAGATCAATATTAATTGAACTGAAGGCTAACCTGTTCAACGGGTTTGTCTAGAACTGTGCAACCCTGATGATGTGCAGATAAAAGGATTTTCATATGAGAGCGGAGTTGTGTTGTCTGTCCACTTACCTGCTGCCCTTGTGTTCAAGGCAGAGGCAGTTTGACAGTCTGATGGAATAAACTCCTGCTGGCTCATCTCGGGGCTTTGATTGATGTCCACCTGTTTTTACTCATCCACGCTTGCAACCATGCCTGTGTCACTGTTTACTCTGCCTACGCCCATGACTCACTGCTCACTCAGCGATAACACACTCCCATTGAGTTAACGAACGAGACTTCAGGTAATTAAACGCATTGAAGGAGCACACTGCATCTTCCTCCACTTTGATCAACATAAGATCTACTGTGAGAATAGCAACATGATCCATAAGCACTCAGGTCAACCAGCAACAACTGAGGTCATTTGTTGGAGACATGCTGTATGTTGGTCCAGTCCACCCCAATATGAAATTATAAAGGAATATATTTTGGATTATTCTGCATGATCTACACAGGAATGCATGCAGTGGGTATAAAATATTCATACCCTCTAAAAATTTTTCACTGTTTCTTATGATGAAGCCTCACTTAAAAAAAAAAAAAAAAATCCATCAATCCACTCTAGTAGATTATGAGGACAGCCCAAACAGAATTTTAGATTTGTTTTGTAAATTTATAAAAACTGAAACATCACATGAGCACATCAGTAAGCGTCCCCTTTCCTATCTTTCTTCAACTTTGAGATGCTTCTACATCTTCATCAGAGCCCATAAGTGTTGAATTAAATTGATTGGACCTGATTGGGAAGGAGCACGCCTGGCTAAAGGTCTGGAGTGCATCAGAAAAAGTGAGTTCCATGAGGTCAAAAAAGAAAAACTGCCCCAAGAGCTCAGAGACAGAGCAAGATTTCAGCAAGACACAGATGTGGACAACACTAAAAAAATATTCTTTGGTGTTTCTAAGTGTTGGGCAGGCTCCATCATTCTCATATGAAAGAATATTTGCTTCAATCAGGACTCTTCCTTCAGCTAGATGTACAGCCAAACTGAACAGCTGAAGGAGTCTTGGTCAGATAGCTAACCCCAAGGGTCACTCTGGATGACCTCCACAGATCCTGTGTGGAGATAGAGAAGGTATCAGGATGACAACTGTTGCTGCAGCTCTGCACCAAATCTGATTTACTCACAGCGTGGAAGTCCCTCAGCTGGGATATTGGAATCCCTATCATCTCTCATAAGACTCTTCCATGGGTAAACTCTGCCATAGAGTGGTCTCGGTTGTCTGAAACGTTCTCCACCTCCACCCAGGATCGGTGGAACTCAGACAGATGGCCTCAGTTGAAAATGCAGAAGCACCACAAAGCTGAACAAAATAAATGGACCTTCATGGTGTACATGAGTGTGACAGTAAAGGGGCTGAACACGTATGTTGACATGATCACACTTAGTTTTTTTTTGTTTGTTTGTTTTTTAACATGAGGCATCACTGTGAGAAATAGTGAACATTTCAAGAGGGAGTGAATACTTTCGAGATGCCACTAAAATGGTGTCTGCCAGTGTGACACCATTTTAAGCCATCTCAAATCAGGCCTTTGAGAGCGAGCAGGATGGACATTATCACTCCACTGCAATCATTTCACACCAAGTCCAAAACAAAACAATCTAGGCTTCAGGCACTTTCATAATGAGGTTTAGGGCCCTCAGAAAGTCCTCTTCATGGCCCTTGATCTCCAGCCTGTCCTCATAATCCTGCTTTATTGGCAGATGACAGAGTGTCTGCTGAGTGCACAAAGCCACATAGATGCCTGATTCAGCTTACATTACAATGGCGCCCGGAGTCTTAAATGGTTATTATTGCCTGTCACTCAATACTTTACCCCTTTAAAAAAAGGTAATGAAGTGAAAACATGCAAAATACAAAAGTAACTGCACTCATTTGGGATTTCGCGCGCCTTCGTGCTTTTATTTTGGAAATGCGACCGGAACCCTGGAACCGATTCAAGTTCAGACTATAAAACCATGCTTTTCCCCAAACTATGCAGCTGTGGTTCGAGTCATGTCGTGTTGTAACTGCACAGAGGAGGAGGACGCGTCCCGGGGGAGCATCCTCTATAGTATCCTGAACAGAGGAGCTCCGCGCCGGGGGGGACAGCTGGAAACAGCCGCTGCGCAGCGAAACCGGTGCTCCTGCGCGTCAGCCCGAAAACTGGTGAAGATTCGAGCGCCTCTATTCATGTACACGGCAGCGTCACAGGTGCTGGCGAGAACTTTCAGATTTGTCAAAAACGTTGCCTGTTTTCGGGGTTTGCCGACAGGAGACCAGCTGCTGCTGGTGCGCCACAGCTGGGCTCCGCTGCTGGTCGTGGGACTGGTGCAGGACTCGGTGCACTTCGACACCGTGGAGACACGGCGGCAGAGTCTGCTGCACACCATCTTAACGCACCGCGAGGAGCACACCTCGGCCGGGACCGAGGACCCAGGGGTGCCCGAGAGCGTGGCCGAGGAGATCCAGATGTTTGTGGAGAGGTTCAGAGGACTGCGCTTGAGCGTCAAAGAGTTCGCGTTGGTCAAAGGAGCCATCCTCTTTACTGCCGGTAGGAAGCAGCGCACAGACCTGAACCCTTCTCATCACTAAGCTTGGTCAATTTAAGTAGTTTTTTTTTTTTTTTTTACAAAGGTACTCGAATACAAAAGATACACATTTAAATTAGAAATGCTTCTGTCAAACACCAGAGAGCCACACATTCACACCATTTCAGTGGAGGAAGAAGTCGCAAATATCAGAATCTTGGAAGCACAATATTTACTTAAACTATCCAGTGTTTCTCCTGGGTTTACAGCTTTTCTCTCCAATAATTACAACTTTTACAATCTTGCTCTTTTCTTTTGTACAAATAATAGACAACTATTTCCCTATTTGCAGTGGTTTTTATCATCGTTTGTTGTTGCAGTGGATCTTTCTCAGCTCCTGGAGGAACAGTTCCAGGGCCTCTTCATATGCAACATCAGACACATCTGACCTATTTATTGACATGGACCTGCAGGCTGCAAGGTGGTCCACCTGTAGCCTGTTACAGATGTTTGGAACAGTTAATATGTAAACTGTTACACTTGAAAAGTGATCATAAAATACTGATAGTTTAAAGCAGCAGATGCCATTGCTTGTCAAGTGGAGGGGGTGCAGCAGGTGGATCCATCTATTGATGTGTGTTTGAAGCAGCAGGCTAATGCAGGGTGCCCACATATTTTTCATGGCCTAATTCAAGCACTGTTCAAGCATATTTTCAAAATACCCCAGCCCCCATATCGCTGAGGTAAAATACATGTCTACAGGAATGAATACACTCAGAGCTGCAGCTCTCAGATGTTTTAGTAATCAGGTTCCTCTGGGTAATCGGACATGATTTTTTCCTTACTTAAAGAGCAATTATAACTATAGAAGAGAAAATAAGACATCGTGCAACTCTGAAGACCTTTAAGCCTTGTGCTAGATTGCTTTTGTGGCACAATTAATACATTTGTTATTCAAACTCGATCCAAAAAGTGTGACTGATTAACGTGTGTGTTGTTTGTATGTCGGTGCGGACCCCACAAACATAGACGCACAAAGATGAAAATGAACTACTAAATGAAATTCGTTTGTTTAAATTAGATCGGTAAGAACACAGTCCAGATGTTTTCTATAGGAAACGTGATGTGGAATAACCTCTGTTGTGATTTGGTGAGATAAATGAAATGAACTAGACTTTCAGGTGGTGTGGGGCTCCCCCATACTGAACATGTGTGTGTTGTTTGTATGTACACTGATAACTAATCTAAACTTGGCCTGTGTGTGCACGTGTGTGTGTCCTGCAGAGCTGAAGGAGCTGGAGTGTGGAGACTACATCCAGGCACTTCACAGAGAGGCTCAACATGCACTTTCTGAGCACGTTGGCGTGGCCTGTGAAGACAAAGCTGGCCGCCTGGGCAGACTGCGAGCGCTCCTGGACGCGCTGCGGTCAGTGGAGCCTTGGGCTGTGGCTGGACTCTTCTTCAGACCCGTGACAGGCAGCAGCAACGTAGAGGAACATGTGCTTGCCGTCTTTGAGCAACAGTGATGCAGCACAGAGGAAAAGATCAAGGTTGATGTAGTTCAAGGATATCCGACACACTTCATTTCACTGAATTCACCGTCTTTGTGAAAGTGACGCACATCAGATGCTGAAGACATAAACCAACAGTTAACCCAGAAACATCTCAAATAAGAGTTATTTAAACTAACGGCCAACCTTCAAACTGGAGAAATGACAATTTAAACTACTTTGCACTGGGGAGCACTAACAAAGATACTAAATGTGTACAGTTAAACTTGTAATAACTACATTTTAAAGAGTGAACATGTATTTGTTAAGGACAGAAAAATAGTGAGAATCCTCTGGATATGCTGCTGGATCATCATCATCATCATCATCGTTACCCCCATCTCTTTTGTGACAATAGAAAAGTGAAGAGTCCATATATGCTTGGAACGTGTTTGGCAGCACTGGCAGATGGGTTGGATCATGTTTTCTCTGAACAGTTATGTGGATGTTAAACTTTGTGTATGTTGCTCTGTGCGTGTCAAAAAGAACAGGTAATACACAGTAAAGATCTACATGCTTTTTCTGCTCAATGTCACTGATCAAAACTTCAGAAACGCCCACTGACAACAGCTGTGAGGATGAATACGTCAGCATCATCACATCATCATTTATTAAAATTACCAACATTTGTTTCAACTGACAACTACTGTTTTTTAAACTAAAATAAATGTGTCTGGTGCAGCTATACCTGACTCCTTTTCTGCTGTGCATACCTACCACCATATAAAACAAAAACAGCACCATGGGAAACAAAATAATTGCATCTGAAAAGGCACCCACCTTCTGTGGCGCATGTTTGTTTATCACGGTGTGACATGCGACATATTGTTGGACTTTTGTCCACAGTGCATCAGACTCATACTTCAACCGTCACGACAAGCTTTTAGCCACATTGCAACGGTCCAGCTTCACCTGCAGCTTCTGTCTCAGAGCTGCGTATTGTTGGACTTACAGACCATCAACGGTTCAGTACGTGTATTTTTGCGTTCAACCCAAAAGCAGCATCATCACCCGCATCATCATCACCCGTATCAATATCATCACCAGTATCATTATCATCATCACCAGTATCATCATCGTCACCGGTATCATTATCATCAGCATCATCATCACCAGTATCATCATCATCAGCATCATCATCACCAGTGTCATTATCATCAGTATCATCATCACCAGCATCATCATCACCAGTATCATCATCACCAGCATCATCATCACCAGTATCATTATCATCATCAGCAGCATTACCAGTATCATCATCATCATCACCAGTATCATTATCATCAGCAGCAGCATCATCATCACCAGTATCATGATCAACATCATCATCATCACTACCAACATCATCATCATTATCACTACTAGCATCATCATCACCAGTATCATAATCAACATCATCATCATAACCAACAACATCCTAACCATCGTCATAATCAGCATCATCATCAGCATCATCATCATCATCATCATCAGCAGCAGCATCATCATCAGCATTATCATCATCATCATCATCATCATCATCATTATCATCAGCAGCATCATCATCATCATCAGCATTATCATCAGCAGCAGCATCATCATCATCATCAGCAGCAGCATTATCATCATCATCATAATCATCATCAGCAGCATTATCATCATCATCATAATAATCATCATCATCACCACCAGAATCATGAGCAGAGGTCACTGGGACCAGCAGAAGCCAGTGTAAATGATGAGCTGCTCCATGTTCAGAAACCAGTGAGGGTGTGTGGGAACAGGAAGTGGATCTTACCGTTGCTGCTGCAGCAGAAGAGACCATCGTGTCCTGGAAAGACAAGGAGGCAGGATTTAAGAAGACAGTCAAACAAATCTAATCAGCTCAAAAATAAAGTGTATTCTTCTGACACGACATGAGGTTCATTAGTGATAGCGCAGCTCTCTTTTTATACTGTGTTTTAATGTTCAAATGTTTTCTCAGCTCTATAGTTAGATTTATATTTTAAATAACAGAATTCCAGCGTCTTCACTCATCAGGCATCTACAAAGTGCCGGTGAGCTACAGCTGCTGCGTAGGTGAGCTCGACTGCTGGGTTTAGACTCCATCTTTGTGCTCAGGGAGCTTCGGTAAACAGACCTCAGGTCAGCCAGAGCTCACCTGGTCGCCAGGCCTCCTCTTCCTCCTGATGAAGGCCGCCAGGACCCCGCAACACAGCCTCTGGAAAGAGAGCAAGGCTACAGCTGAAAAGCATGTTGACACTCCATCAATGTACAATAACCTCCATTGTATAGATGTGTATATAAAACCTATCAAAAGGAGATTTGGAATTCCTTGAACAGGATTAAAACGAGAATTTCTGACAACACAAGATCAACACTGAAGTTAAAACCAATGTCAGTGCGGGTTCAAACCCTGGGTGAGAATATTAAGTTTACTCCACAGTGACATCTTGTGGTAGTTAAACTTCTCAAAGAAAGCAGCGTCGCAATGTTTAAATAAATAAATAATACTACTAATAATTAAAAAAAAATCTAATTAAAGCTTGAAGTCAGACAACTCTTCAGTGCTGCTGCTACTCCTCTAGATCTAACAGCTGCTGCCAATAAATGCATTAGTCGGGGCTGATCTGTGCAATTCTCTTATTTTAGTGCCGTTTTCCTCAAAATAATATTTAATAACCCCCAACACGCCCAACATTTATGCAAGCTTATGTCAATGGTGTTTCCATTTCCCCACTCAATTTCCAATTTTCCATACATGAGGATTATTTTTAGGATTTGTTACATCTATTTGACCCAGATCTATTTTCCCCCCAGTCAACATGCATTTATCTCTGTCACAACCCTCCGACAATTGTTCTGATCAAATGCATTAAAACACATTTCTTAGAAAATGTACATGCGTCACGTGACGCACCTGGTTTCTGTTTGTCTTAATTAGTCAAACAAAGTGAATGAGCAAACATAAAATGAAGTTTCCTGTGGTAAAAAAGTGTGTGTGCTTGTAAATGTACATTCCAAAAACAATAACTACCTGTTTATTTGACATGTTTTACCCAGTAAAACGACATAAAAGGTAAACTTCCAGACTCCAACCCAAAGCAGATGGTTTCCAGTGAGGCACAGCTCGTCTCAGCCTGGTCGTTCTTTTAAGACAGCGGATTAAACGCCCTTTCTCACCTGCTCCTTTAATCCCAATCCCAATCCCAATCCCGGTTCACACGCGCCGCCGGGCTCTCCGGATCTCCCACAATCCTTTGCTTTTCCCAGCCTTCCAGGAGGAGTCCAGAGGTTTTGGGAAGAGCCCAGATGTGACGGTTCAGTCTCCTGAGGACGCTCTCTGGCTCTGAACACATTTTATATGTGTCAGCAATAACTTTAGAATAAATAAAGGGCCTGCGGTGGAATATACGGTCTCATGAACATCAATACAATAATTATTTCCCCGCCGTGCAGATGTGTGCACAATTGACCTTTTTTATACATCTGTACTGATGTTTACATCTTTTTTGTTGTCTGACCTGTCCAGTGATGCTTGGTTTCCCCTTCATTTGTACAAATTCTTCTTATAATTTAAGTTGTAAAATAATAAAATATTTTGTAAATGAAGTCATGTGTTTTCCCCTTTAGTCAAATTATTATTATTATTATTATTATTATTATTATTATTATTATTATTATTATTATTTTTTCCAGTGTACAAATATACACAGCAGACTGCACTTGGGCTGAACCATCGCTCGTTTGGGAGCCATAAGCAGAGACGTGTGAAGAGCGGTAGCAGTTTATCGAATGGCGGCGTGCTGCTTTAAGGGGAAAGCACACGGTTTCATTCGTCACAATTATAGCTTTCAGATGGCGTGAAGTCTTCAGCTGGGGCAATTTGGAGGAGACGTGATCGTCATCGTGTCCGCGGCGCTCTATCCATCACCCCTACTTTCGACAGCGCGGCTCGCGTTGGTTCCGTCCTCTCGCCGCGGCTGCAGGGCGGCCCGCGGCCGCAAGGTGGCGGTGTTGCTCCGCGGGTTCTCCCCGGGTGCCCGCTATTTCTCCCATTCGTCTTCAAACTTGGGGACAGGCTGCGTCTCTGATTATAACGACTGTATGAAGTCGTGGCATGAGAACAGGCGCCCTGCGTGTATGCTCTCATCAATATCCAACCTCACCAGAGAGCCTGGCCGCTCTTGCAAGAACCCTCTGCAGGGCTTTGGGGAGTAGTCCATGATCCATTTCATGCATTACGCGCGTGCGCACTCACGCACGCAGACACACACACGCTTGCATTGACTGCGTGCGCAGGCAATTATGCTGTGCTGAACCATGGTGAGCTCAGAATTACCCCAAAATTGGGTTAACAGCTGCATGTGACCACTGTCTCCAAATGTTCACTCTACACACACACACACACACACACACTTTCCACTGTCACCCCCCATGCACGGACAATTGGCCTGGTTCTTCGAGTGGAAGACATGTGACACAGGGCACTGAGCTCCAAGTAACAAGGCCCTGTGAGACGTGGAGGGCCATGGTATACCTGCCGGAGTGACTAATACTTCTCACCCTTGTGCGTGCATGCGTGCAAGCGTGTGTGTGTGTGTGTGTGTGCGCGCGTGTGTGGGTGCGCAGGCAGAGGATGAGATCCAGCCTCCTCTTGCATGTGCAAACACACTCTAATCTGCTCTGACTGCAGAAAACGCCTCCCCGACATCACGCACATTTGTTCAGGGAGCCTATTATACACTGACACCATAATCAAGTAGAAATTATTTCCTTTTGGTGTTGCGGCAGCGCCGGAATCCCCCCGACACACACACACACACACACACACACACACACACACACACACACACACACACACACACACACACCCCCCTTTATGCAGACACATCTGCCATATGGCAACTTGTCATTCCAGATGAAAACATCTGCAGGGATTTTTTTTTTTTTTAACCTCCACAGCTGATTAGAATGTACAGAATGTTTCTCTGGCTGTGTGATGATGTGACACAGCTGGATGCCGCTGCTGCGCGGCGGCTTCCGTTCATCACTATTTTAAGATCGTTTCCATTTTTCATGTCTTTTGCAATATTTAAGAAAAAAAAATGGGGGGTCAATCCAGGTTTTTTTTTTTCTGCACATTTCTTAAGCTACAGTCTTAACCGGTGACCTTTGAGCCCTGCCTCGGTCAGCGGCTCCATCTGTAGTTTATACGCTGATAAAAATGGAGCTTCTCAAACCAGGTGGGAGGCTGCGTCCTGATGCTTGAAGTGACAGGAGCCACGCTTGTTATTGCGAAGACTGTTCTGCTTGAAACGGCACGATTCTCAAAAGACTACTCTGCCTTTTTTTTTTTTTTTTTTCTTTTTTCAAAGATCAAATGATTTGGGGGTTTTGCTCATTTCCCAGGCTGGAATCGATTTTGTATGAAAACGCTGTAGGTGTTTCCGTGCCGCCGATGGTGTTAAACACTGTTGCCTTCTCATTCCGAAAACCTCTCTCTGCTAGGCTAAGCTAATCAACTGTGGCATAGATCTCGCTGCGGGGGGAAAACGTCTGCCATCCTTTGAAAAAACGAAAGTAAACAGAGCCAAAAAGTCAAAATCCTTCAGGTTTGGGAACCGATGACTCGACTTGGCGAGTCAGTCAGCGTGAACGCCGCGATTGTAATATTTTAAGGTGCATTTTATCAGTCTGCGGGGCTCCCAAAGCAGTCGGCGCCATCCGTGTTACTGCACAAAATCAGCTTGTTCTTAGTCATATTTTGTAGCGGCAGAGAAGCTGCTGAGCAAAGTCACAGCTTTAATGGTTCTTGTTGGGGGGGTGGGGGTGGGGGGGGGTACACTTTATGCATCTATTACTTTCACTCAAGTAATAATGTGAATATGAGATGCTTTAAATGAACCGTGCAGAGTTTACCAGAGTGCTGTGAAAATCAATTCCAGGCTAAAAGACAAACATCTGTTAACATCGTTTGTGTTTTAAATAACAAAATTAGCATTTTTTTTTTTAGCTTTTCAAGAACAAAGAGAGCAGACAGTCGGAGACGGCTGATACACCTGTAAGACTGTTTTCCTACCAGCCAGCATTTGGAAACTGGAGCAGAGGCTAATTAATGGAACCGTCCTGGGTTTTTATCGCTTCTGTGCATTTTTTGCGCTTTCTTCTGCTTCCGCTTTGATCGCAGCAGCGACGGCAGCAGAAGACCAGACCTGCGGGGCCGAAGCTCCAAATCAGACGGCCAGAGGAACACGAGGATCGTACGCGGGCCCCCCCGAGGGCGCTGCGTCGCTTTAATTCAACTGTGACACCTTAACTGAGCAGATTTTCCTCTTTTCCGCTTGATCTTCCGCTGCATTCAGACACCCCTGATTCAGCTTCTTGATTTCACATTGATGGGGACTAAATAATGTTGGTATTATTTAAAATGAAACTCTGGCAATTAGAGGTGAAGAGTAGATTCCATAAGCAGCCAGGGAAATAACCCCCCCACCCCAAACTCCAGGGCACGTGTATGGGATGGGTGATGGTGTTATTTATGTATGTTGAGTTCTTTTAAACCAAACAAATCTTTTTCCTGCTTGGTCAGCTGTTTGTGTGGCGGTTATCTGACAGTTCACGCCGGCTCTGACCCTCCTGATTTATTCTGAAAAGACGCTGGTCTGATTCAGAGTCTGACTGGAATGGACGTATTGATTGCTGTTTTAGGGGTGGGGTGGGGGGGTGGCGGTTTGGCTGCCAGGAAAAGGCCCCGGGTGGTGTCAGCAATCTAGAAGCGGCTCCAGAAGCAAAGTGAGCTGGTGGCTTTCATTTCCTGTAAAACACACACATCAGCATGTTATCTTAAATGTGGTTTTATTAATAACAACAGTATCTCTTAATGAACATTGTAGATACATAATAGAAAATAAATCAAGAAACAGAAGAGACGTCGTCTCCAGAGTCGTGAAAGTGCCTGGAATTATTCTGTGCTCTATGTTATTCATCGTCATCTTCGTCATCATAACTAAGAAATGTTCGATTCATCATGTAACGATGTGAATCTCCGCACTCGGACAGCATTTTAATCCACGCAGGAGCTAAACTACAGTCCCAATCCCACAATCCCACCTGCCCTCTTCTGCTCTGAGGCCTTTAGAGTGGTGACCATTGGTTTCATGAATATGGCTCGATTGTCTTCATCTTCATCGCCTTATTGTCTGGGATATATTTACACGATTCCTTGCGACAGAGCGTGGGCGGATCCTCGGTGCTCTCGAGCAACTCTTCTGACGTTCCATAAAGGGGGGTTGATCAGAAATCTGTGAAACTAAATGGTGATTTGAAGCGTTCCTCTTGCATATTTTATAGCACTAAATGACACACCTGTACGTGAAGAGTCTGGTTGGTATTTTTAGCAGTAGGTTGGATTTTTTTTGGGATAGGGGATTGATGGCACATCAGTAAAATATACAGGCTGCCTTTAGATCTCAATGGATTTATGACAATAGCTCTTATTTTGCATGATTTGATGAAAATGTATTGATCTCGGCGGATCGATACGAGTGCAGACTAGCTGACTGTGGCTTCCTTTGGTCTAACTAATGTCTAATGTAGAGTCTCAATACACGCCGGTCTTTCTTCTGCATCCTTACAGACACTTCCCATCGCTCCTGAACCATGAATTAATCTCAATTGGAAGGCTCCCGCTCACCTACTGATCAGCAGCTCAAAAATATAAGTGATTACATCATCTTAAATATTACTGGTTTGATATTAGTGACTAAATATTCATTCAAAGTAAGCAAGGTGTTTACATTATGGGATACAATTCCCCCCAGAGTCTGAACCAGGAAGTGAAAGCTTTGTTTTACAGAGCAACAACCCTACAGACCGTTACCCATGACGACAGGATGGCAGGCGGTAGCAGAGCTGTCTCCAGAGAGGAGCTGAAGACCAGATGATGGGTTTAGCCCTAGACAGCGTGGTTTGGTCCTACAGACAAGGAAACGGGCACGGTAAATGCTTCGGGTGACACCAGTGGTTGAGGCCGACGTCGTCGCGAGCAGAGCTCAAATCCGTTCAAATCCAGCGCGGACGGCCAACACGACTTTGAAAACAGCGGGTGCGAAGAGTCCGCCGGGCTGCGGGCGGGAGCTTGTCGAGTTTGAAAACATTTTCATGACAAAAAAAAACCCAAACAAACACAAAGAACCCACCAAAACTCCCTCTTACAATATGAGGGTAAGACATTTAGTGAAGGACCTTTCTGTGAGCTGTGCAGTTCCACTTAAACACTTATTTTATGAACCACTTCCTTCAATCAGAAATATTAGGTATAACTTCTCTAAGCAAATATCCCTCAGTTACAAAAATAGACTTTTTTCATAAAATAATACACATACTTTTCAGTGATATATTCATCTGTTAAGGTAAGCAAGGCTTTTTTTTAATGAAATGTTATGGTGAGAGAAATGTGTGAAGCCTAGCACCATATTCTTCAAACCTCCCTTCACAGACACTACAACTGCAGCGGAACCCCCCCTGGCCCTGGCCTTGGACTCCATAGTTTGCATATTCTGGTCGAGTCCAGGTTCCCTGCAGCCTGCTGAAACTCCCACAAGATCCAGACTCACCCCCCCCTTTCACCCACCCCCGACCACCCCCACCCAAAAAAAAAAAAAAAAAAAAAGCTGTATAAACTACACCAGCCAGCAAACGAATGTAAAGGTAACAATGGTTAACCAAAAAAACACCTCACGGGCCGCCGCTTTGCTTTTTTTTTTTCTTTTACAAACGGAAATGAAAAGTCCCAAACGATGTTAAAACGTAAACAAGAAACAAGTCCCAAACACTGATGCTACAAAGAATTAGAAAAACTTATATACAGGACCCTGTTTTCCATGACTTTCTGGGTAAATTATCATAAGTGGTGGCTTGTGTTACGTGAGTGTTTATACAGGCATACAAAAGTTCTTGATTCCTTTTCTCTTTTTTTTTTTTTTTCTCTGTCGTTTGTTTTCAGTAAAAGCTCATTGGATTTGCCCTCACAGATGTGTTCGTCAGGTCTCTGCCCTCCTCCCTGGTGGTTCCTGGTGCAAATTCAACAGCAGCGGGTAGCTTTAATGTCATTTCAGGCCCATCTGGTGCGTTCAGGGTCCAGCGGCGAGTCTGGCCGTGTGGGTCTCCGTCACCAGATCACGCTGGATATGCTGGTTTCCCTGGGGAGCAGCGGCAGCATGGCGTTGTTGCCGTGGGCCTCGTCCAGGCTCTGCTGGCGTGGGGACTTGGACTGGGGCCGCTGTCCGTTGATGAGCGTCATGGGGATATTGCAGTAGGTGTGCTGGCTGCCGAGGGTGGAGAGCGGCGGGAGCGTGCCCCCGGGCGGCAGGTCGTAGTCGTAGCTACGGTAATAATGTTTCTGCCTCATCTGGGTGTGGCAAGAGTTATGGAAGGTCGAGCGCAAGTCCGGCTGTGCCGTCGCCATGGCGGTGGAGGTGGCCGCCGCCATGGAGATGGCCGAGACGGTCTGGAGCTCGCCGAAGGGACCCTGCTCGCTGACGTCCAGCACCTGCTCGTGGGAGATGCTCAGGGGCTCCATGCGCTTGAAGGGCATCTCGTAGAGCAGCTGCTTCCAGAACTTGGAGTTGAGCTTGTTGCTGGAGGGCCCGCGCCACTTGATGACCGTCAACATCTTGATGGTGTGCTTCAGGGCCTCCACTTCCTGGTAGTTCATGATGCCGCGCAGCTCGGCGCACTCGATCAGGATGACCTTGATCTCGCCCGTCACCAGCATGTTGCGCAGCCTGGTCTCCAGCTCAAAGATACTCCACCCCCTCCGCACCACGTAGCTGGGCGTCATGACGATGATGAGGCGCTTGCTCTGGTCCACACAGCGCGCCACGTCCTCGATGTAGGCTGGGTGCACAGACAGACAGACAGGAATGTAGATCGCTTCGCATCAAACGCAGCACGAGGGGGAAACTTCATCTCCGACTTCTTTCGACTCGTATTTACTTTAAAAGAACATTAAAGTGTGCAGCGCTAACGGCCAAAGGAAATATGATGTAACGTGTTCACAGACGCTGTTTGAAGAACTCTCTTGGCCTCTCTTTGAAATCCAAACTTCAAATCAAACCTATTCATTTAAGAAGGAAAACTGTGATGGGATCGTCCACGCCAGCTAAAAGATGATTTCGCCAGAGCCCGAATCTTAACACCTGAGGGGGGAACGAGTACGACGCTCCATTCCAATTCTTTACTCCGCGTTTCTCTTATTTTCACACATCGTCTTTGGGTCATGCGGTGGCGTCCACCTCGGCCAGTCGCTGATGTTAATGCTCAACCAGTAAGCGCTGTCACGACAAACACACCTTTGTGACTGTTGAAGGGGAGGCACTAGTTTGGCAGAGGACTCTGTGTGTGTCGCTGCTGCCTTCAGACTAAACTGAGTGGTTAAGGTGGGTAAAGAGCATAAATGTTGGTTATTAAGAGAGTGGCAGAAAAATAAAGCAGGTTATAGTTACTCGTGTCTGGGGCGGAATCAGCACTTTATTGCTGCAGCAACTTTATTTTGAAATATGCTCAAAAACTGTTTTAATATTTGCTGATTTAAGGAAGAGCTTAAATGAACAGTCAGTCATTATCTGGAAACCTTATTTACACCCTCCAGCACAGTGAAAAGCTTAAGCACAGGTGTAAATAAAGCTATTTAACTTGAGTGGGGTCAGCAGATAATGACCAAGTTTAATTTTTGGGTCAAGTGTTCCTTTAAAAACACCCAAAACACAAATGCAATCCAATTCAGACTAAACGGCTGAAATAAAGAGAAACATTTATCATTAAAACTAGTGTTGGAGGTTTAAATAATAATGTTAACACACTGAGTGAGCTGGAAACCTGTTAATTGCTTCTAATTGGCCATTATCAAGTCATTTATTAACTACTTAGAACCGCAATGTTGGGCTGATTTTAAAGTGTTTCATTATCGAGCGTTAAAAATCTGGAGAAAAGTACCTCTAAGCAGTCTTGTGTCATCCTGGAAATGATCATTGGTGAAACCTAAACATAGATATTTACATTCAAGATTTGCAGAGAAGCATTTTAATGAGAAAGAACAGTCGGGTAAATGCGGGGACATGGCTCTGGCATAAACTGTGTTCCTTCAACGGGTGTTCCTCCATGACATGGTAATCGTGCTGACCAGTTTATTCCAGTTTAATATGGGACGTAGCATAAAAAGAACAAGGGGGTGGCCACAGGTTTAGCCCCTCCGTGGTTATTATTATTTTTAACTCGAGAGATCTCTCAAAATCGTGTGGTTTCATTCAGGAGAAGGTTCTGAAGCGGTGTTTACACATACACACACTAAACCACCAGGCTGGAATAGTGATGGACGTGAGTCACTTCCCTTTCGGTCCTTGCGTTTTTTTATGCCATCGTTTTTCCCATATTACAACAGTCCCCTCTGCATGGAGCACATAACCACAGCGAGGGTTTCCTTTTAGAACCTTGGCACAATGCCACTGGAGAGGAACGTAATTAGTAATGGCGGGATGGGCGGGAAGACGGGCAGATGCAAAGTGCTCAAATGGAGGCTAATAGCGTAATGACATGATCAAACTCATCTGTGACAGGTTAATCAGAGTACGCCATTAGGACGATGTGATGGCGAAACATGCATTAATATCATGCGTGAAGAGTTTCGCACCAGACGGCACCAGCACACGGCAGCATGCAGAGAGAACGTTCCGACGGAGCTGGATCAGGAGCACGGTCGCCAACAGTAAGGTTAGCGCTTTCTGCTGATTTTGCTGCACGTGTGCAGAAGCCTGCCGCCAGCGTTACGCTCTCAAAGACGTCAGACCACTTGTCTGGCCTAAAACTTGAGCTTCGCCATTGAAGAGACATTTGGTTTCTCTGTGCCCGATTCGCCAGTGTCATGGACTTAAAAGTCACTTTGCTTCTGGCACCTCGAAAATGAACGCCCGTGCCAGGGTGCTCCACAGAAAGGGCAACATAGAAAGTTTCTAATTTGAGACTAGTCACAACTTTGCAAGTTTTTCCAGGAGGAAAGAGACAATTAGCAGAACTACAGACAGCTATGCAATGAAATCTTGCCATAGTGGAAGTATAATCTAATAAATACAGGTGTTCTTAAGTGCATAATAAATTATTGAATTGTCTACTGCACTACTTTCAACTGACTTTTTTTTTTTTTTTACCAGTGCTGGGTTCAGAAAGCATTGGTGATCAATTGCTCTTGAATTCTCATATATTCCAGTGATGTCGTACTGCACGGAGATGGTGGGAAACCAAGTCAAACAGTGCTTTAATATGTGCTGCTTGGTGCACACGATTATTTCAGGGATCTAAAAAAGGACTTGTACTTGAGTTGAAACAGGGATAGCAGGGTTGGGAGGATAGCAGGGAGCCATTGTTCTGGCCCAACTGTTCCTACCAGCTGTCTTCAGCTGTGACTTTTCATTTCTAAAAGGCTGCTGCCCATGTAACACCAGCTTAAAAGAACTGGCTGACACCTGCTCATTTTTAGAATCATTTCCAAAACTTTTGATTATTGTGTTACTTCAAGCTATTTCTATTATCTCTTTCAAAAATGTTATGCTAAATATTGGCAGGCTTGTGGATCTTTATTCATTTTATCCTCGACTATAAGCCTGCTGTGATGTAACAGCAAGTGCAGGAGCCTATTACCTAAACAATTGTTGAATACGTTTACATTTACAATACTCCTGATCTCGAATGCTCTTTTACAAAGAAGGTAGAGTAAAAAACATTCTTGACTGTCAGAAAATAACTGTTATGTTTTTTTTTTTTTAATGGTAGAAGTAAAATGTCTCCACTACGTGTTTGCTGCACATCGACTGACTACAAATGTCAGCGTTACTCATCTGCAGCACTCTGCTGCTGATTTCTAAAAATATCTCTAAATAACGACCCTCTGGACTGGAAATGCAGATTTTGTTGCTCCCCAGCAAGCAGCATGGGCTCTCCAGGAGGGACAGGGATGAGGACAGGGATGAGGACAGGTCTGCGGCTCTTCCAATCCTCCTGTTCACAGCCAGACTCTCCCCCTTACTGCTTTTATCCCTACGAGGTAAAGATGTGCTAGATTTACGTGTTGAACAACAACAATGGCCTAACCAACTGATCCACCTCAGTTCAGCCAGTGGTTAGAAACAGTCCATTTCAGCATGGGGATGGTCTCGTGGGTCAAATTATGCCACAACACAAATGCACATCACGAGCCACAAACAAGGCACGTCACCGCTGCACTGACGACACGAGCAACACCGAGCGACAAGACATTCGACACAACGTGACATCGCCGCGAGAGAGAGAGCTTACTTCCTGTGGGGATCAAGTCCCTGTCTGGAATGAAGAGTTTATACCCATAATGCTTCTCGAGGACGTCGGGGAGGATCTCCAGGGCAAAGCGCTCTTCCTCCCGGGTCTCCTGGCTCCATTGGTCGGGGTCCACTTTGGTGTAGGACAGGTACGCGTCATAGTCCTTGTTATCTGGGAAGAGACAGCAGAGACAGGTGAAGCGCTGGTCCTGTTACATAGACGACACTGGTCTGTAACCAGAGCCTTAAGGGCCCCTTCATACGCGTTATTGTCCTCCCTGTCAAGCAGGTGCAGACAGAGAAAATAAAGCTTTGCTCTCAACAGATTGAATCAAAGTGAGTGTGTTGCCTCGACTGCTTCCATCACCGCGCGTGTGTCCATTAAAACGGTCCCAAACCACTTTGCTTCAATTAAAACTGTCCACGTTTTATGAGTTGATCATAATGTTTCCCGCTACACTCAGCAGACCGATGTGCTATAAGATGCTAAGAATCTCGCTCTTCATTTCCCGGGGAGCTTCGTTGAGGCAGGAGGCCGCCGTTACACTGACCGTGCCGGTGCTTTTCATTACCCCCCCCCCCACACACACACACCCGATGACTGATGGCTGGCTTTACCTTGTTTGCCGTCGTGCCCGTAGCACGCAAAACAAACATGCCTCCCTGTGATCAGCACAGCAAACCGCTGAACCCTCTTTCTGCTCGGAAGGGTACGTGAGGGATCAAACAAGAGCGGAAAGTTACTTCCCTTAGCTGAACGGGGACGTCTGACGTGTCCTCTCGATACCCAGTGATTAACTGCCCTTCCAGAACTCCGGGCTGTTGTATTCATATCTGGGAAGGGCTGACTGATCTCACCTGATGCTGCACAATTAATCTCGCTCTTTCTTGGAGCGCGCACTTCATTTTACCAATCTCCACGCTGTGCAAAAATAATCAAAAAGTAGCCCCCCTGATCACTTAGAATAACTAAGTCCTGTGGCTTGTGTTCGACTTGACGGTGGCATAAATAAGTCTCTGGCAGCCCTTAAGTGAGAGCTGTGTGGGCAGATGAAGGGCTATCTGAGTGGTGCTGATTCACTTGTCGGCCCTCGAAGGCGGGATGACCCTCATCTTGCGTCTTGTGAAGTCACTCCTTACATGAGACTGGTGAGGTACATCTGAGGGCTTGCTGCACCTCCGAGGGTGCCCTCCTCCCTCCCACACTCTGACTGCAGCGGCAGTGCAGGGAGGACCCGCAGTTACATCGTGAACCCTCGAACTCGCCGTGGAGAGTGCCAAGAGAGAGACGGAGGCGTAATCTGTGCGGTATCTCCGGGCTCCATTACACTTAATGGGGAGTAGATTGCAGGTAACACAAACGTACTTAACTCTGAGGGAGCCGACTGTTATCGGGCAATTTATATCAAACATTTTCTTTTACATAATTTAATTTATCATTACGGAGTGGGAGAGTGCATTGATGATTTTTTTTTTCTGGTTTAATTCACTTTCAGCTCTGCAGAAATGTTTCTTTTCATTTTCCTAGAGATAATATATTGATAATATTTCAGCAAAGTAAACAAGGATGCCAGGAACATTACAATATATGTTCTGATAATGCGCAGGGTTTTTGCAAAATCACGACATATTACGCTAGGACAGAGAAATCCATTATAATTCTTCTCTAGTATCTGAGAGCTATTGTAATTGGTAAGTGTATAAAGGGCATGGCTAATGACAAACAATCTTTGCTGCAGCAAGAGATGTTTTTGAGGAAGAGACAGTGAGAAATTACAAACATTTGGCCAACACTTCTTGGAAGACATATATATATAGATGTGCAAACGGGAAATCATTCATTGAAAGAAGTCGGGCAGAAGTTGTACATGGAGAGAGAACATATGCTGCAGTGAGAGGGCCCTTGGAGAGGACTCGCGGAGCCCTGCACATGAAATATCCAAAATGAGCTTCGTTCTCGTCACCTTGAGAAAAGAACAATTGCCTGTTCTTGCACAACACCCGCTGTTCTATTCCTACTACTACTACTTCTCTATCGCCAAAGTCAAACTTTCATCAGACTAATGATCACAATATAGAGAATAAGCTCACTGCTGTACATTCCATACGGTTTCTTTAAAGGGTCCCGTGGGCTCAAGCCAGTTATTTCACATAACTTTCCCGGTGACAATTGGAACCACAAAAGTGACCATTAACACTTGGGGGAAAAAGTCAACTTTTTAAGCTTCACAGCTGTGCTGCAATTGTTTGAGCCTGCGTAACAAATAACCTGCCACTGGAGCATATAAGGCCCCGACCATTTACATCATCTATCAGAGCAGTCACAGACAAAGAAAGGAACACTTCCTTCCTGCTCTATAAAAAATTGACTTCTGTTGCCATGAAGGGAAACAACTAAGATTAAAGATTCTGAGAGAAGAATAAATAAGGAGCGCTCACTCGGGGTTTAAATGGAGCCTGGCACTCGGCTGCATTACTGGACAAATTGTTCAGGAAGATGTTTCCTTCTGCATCTTAAAAAGGAAACTTGGATGGCTTTCAACCATCTTTGTATCATGACATTGTAATTTATTCAAAGAAACAACATTCATCTTCCCTCAATTTTGCTCACTCATTTTGCGCACTCAGTTTCCGTCTGCATGTTGTTTTTTTTTCTTTTTTTTTTCTCCGTTTCCACCTCGACAGTTGTTCGAACTACAGATTTATTGTTCAATTCTTTTTTGTTTGGCTGCCTCTCGAGACAGTTAGTCAAGGAAGTAGTTTCAAAGTGACACAATATTTGCAATTTAGTGCTTTCCTACTCTATTGCGGTCAATAAATACCTTAAATCAATCATTAAATGCAGATTTTCCTCCCTGGATGTGCTTCGCAAGGCCGTTAACTGCAGCTGCCTCCCTTCCCGGCTGCTTTGGAAGACTTTCTGCCCCGTCTTTTGTCTTCAGTAAGACTCACAAACACAGGCTGCATTTAAGAAGCTCAAATATGAGCCAAGAATTTGATTTCACGTTTTAAAAATGGATGAGCCAAACCCAATCATTAGCCAACATGAGGTCCTTCCCCTGCTGTGGTACACTGCAGCTGTTGTAGGATTTTCCTCTTTGGAGCGCGAGGGAATGGCTTCCGTCTGCAGCTGTAAAAAGCTTCTTAAAATATGTAAATGAAAAAGTCTCCATTACAGCTACTGTGTGTATGTGCGTGTCTGAGAGATAGATGGGAAACCTATTAATGTTTGGTATTGCCAAACTCCCCAGAACACACGCGGAGCCTCATAATTTCACACGGCGCTGACAGTCATATTTATGGCAGAGCGTGGATGAGCTCCCGCCTCCTTGACAAGCTTGCTCAGCTCTTGTCATCACGAAGCCTATTATTGATTCCACTGACACCCACACAATGTGACAACTGAGTGGTCTTTAACTAAATTGCGCCACTGACAAATAGCTGACAGTCCCTCCCATTGTTGCGCAAGGCTTCCAACTTTACATCTGGCACAGGGGGGAGGCAGCCGTTCAATTAGTTCTTGGAGTGGCTGCGATGGAGCACGGGCACTTTGTTGGCGGCGGGCGCAGATTTATGTTGGGGAGGAAAGAAAAATCTCTGTGCATCCTGGCTTAAGGGTGTTATTAATGAAACGTGTGTGTTGGCAACTAATGTCTCACATGCGGGGACTTCCCCTCCCAGCGCAGCCGTTTTCACAGAGAATGGATCTCAGTTACCCTCCTCCTGAATGGGCTTAGCATATGTTTACTTGGGTGGGATATTTTTAGTTAATCTTATCCCACACAGTCATTAATGTAAACTTCAGGTAAAAATGTAACATTTACTTTTAAAACAATTCATTAAGATTTTAATTAAATTGGCGAAGTGTGTTAGATTGGGCTCCCTCTAGTGGTGGGACTACGGAACGCAAGAACTACTGCATGTTAGTTCACTGCTTTATCTGCAACGTAGGGAAGAAGATCATCTCCCTCCCTGCTTTTTTGGAGGTGACTCATATCCTTGCATTTTGAAAAAAGCTACTTAAGTTATGACACAAACAGAGTGAAGGAAAAGGACAATATTTATCCCCACAAATCTCACGACTGGGAATCAGAAAACAACACTCAGGAAGTGGATCTGTAACAGCTGGCATGTTGCAGGTGCAAGCTCGTGTGCTGCACCGGTGAGATGATCTGCCTGAGCGGAACGCTGGGAACATTATCAGTGCTCTCCTGAGAGCTCCATGGGCTGCCTGCTGTGTCTTATTGAACCCGATCTCCTTATCCTGGAGAACAAATTGAAAATCTGTTACTCCCTTCAAGCGCTCACTCGGGTGGCACAATTAAAGGAGACATTTGCTGTTTAGCATTGAATTCAAGGCCCCCCAAATATTTTTTTTTTCCCTTCCCTTTCTCAACACAAGCAGTCTCTGGTGCCATCTATTACAGTGAGGCAGGGTTTCTGTCTGTTGCAGTCTTGAAGTCCAGCGGAGCCGGCGGCAGAGGCTTTCTCTGGGATGTCTGCATTGCTGCCATCACAGTGAGGCGGAGCACTCTGCTACATTAGCAGAGGAGCTGGGATAGATACTTTTTTTTTTTTTTTTTTTTGCTTTAAAGCTCATAACTCTCTGCTTCCAAAGCAGTCCCTCAGCCTCTCTGTACTAATCTTATTCTCTGTGAATGTGCTGCTGCTTCAGAGTCTCATTACAGGGGAATCAAATTAAAACTTGCTTCTTATTTCAGTTTGATGCATTCTCAAACCAAGACTCATCCACCAGGCCCAATCAGGCTTTTATTGGATCTCTTTAACGGCTGCTGATGGGGCCTTAGAGTTAATGTTTTTGGCACAGGGGCTGTTTGATTTTGCTTTGCAGGAAGTGTTCAGAGGAATGCGTCATTGGCTCGCTCGTGCAGTGTGTGGCATCACAAACAGTCCGGTGGTATAGTAGAGCAACTGTGAGGGATGACAACCCCCCTGAAGGAACAGTTTACCCAGGAATACAACATACATTAGTCCACAGAGTAGTTCTACAACAAAACTGTAATAGACTTAATAGACTATTCCAGGATTGACATTTACAAATAAAACTGATTTCCTGTCTCTTAAAGTCAAGGTGCTTCCCAACTTGACCTTAATCCACATGGCAGTGTGTTCTATTTACTATTCTATGCAAAAATGGATCAAAGGATCTAAGCATAGATAAATGATTAATTAGAAAAAAAGAAAATAAGGCATTTAAATCTAAATGACATCTTCATAGGCTGCATAATGCCACCAGTATGCGGTCAGCCCCCCCACTAACAACTGTTGCTGAATTTTCCACATTTGAATCTACAAATAAATTCAACATTTGTAATTCAGCCCACACTCAAAGCTTGGAATCGTCACAGCAGGCAGTGTATTCAGCTTTGTAGTTAAAAACTGCCTCATACCATTTCCATCACACTGAAGAACTTTCAAAAACATAAACGGTCATCAAACATCCTCCAATGCAACAAACAGAAGCAAGCTTCAGTAAAAAAGGGAAATCTGTTTCCCTTTAAATGAGGCAGACAGCCTTTTGCGGCTACTGTCATCGGGAAAAAAATGTCTACTTTAATGGAATGAAACCGTCGCTGACACGAACCGGGATGAGTTTCTGCTGCTAAGATGAACAGCAGGTGATTCCCTTCAGAAAATATGTAGCGTAGCTTTAAAAACACAGTTAAATCCAAACCTTTGCTACCTGCGGCATTAATTGGACAAAGAATGAGAGAAAATGCAAAAGATCCAGCAAATGGAGCTGAATGCCGCAGAACTCCACCAACCGTCATCGGAGATTCAGTAACTTCGCCTGTCGGGGGGTTTGAGGACTGTTAGGAGTTCTTCATTACCTGCACTCCTGCATTGTGATGTCATGAAAACGACACTCGGCATGAATGTTTTACCAACTCGTCTCCAAATGTGACAATTGGGAGCAAATCAAGAGCTGGCGAGCCATTTAAGAGGCAGGTTTACGCGACATTTTGCACAAAATGGATGCAGTCAGCTCTTTGAGCTGGTTGAGATCTGAGGGCGACGCGAGCCAATGAAACCACTCAGGTCTGGAATTTCGGCATATTTGAAGTAAATGGGGCCTTACCTCCGTCTATATCCTCACTCCCAAAGTGGTTTCTGTAGAAGAGCATGAGCTCGATCCTGTAGCACTTGTACAGCGTCACCAGGCAGATCAGCAGCAGGAGGATGGCGCCCAGACCTCCGGCCAGCTCCACCGTGTACATCAGCTCTGCTAATGTGGCCGAAATGTGAGAGAGGGAGGCAAAAGGTGAGCGGTAACCCCTCAGAGAACCAATACAAATGACACAAAATGGAGGTTCTCTTATTTTAATGTAGTTTCATTTTATTTCCATTAAAGAAATTAAAAAAAATGTGCAAAAAATACTAAACTAAAATAAAATAAAATAAATAATTCAGGCTCAAAAACCTCTTACCTTCCGGCTCCGTCCTCATCTTTATTATATGATTTTATTTTTTGCATCAATTAACATTAATTAAATATTTGTAGCTCTGCAGAAGCAGGCAGACTGCATGAAGCTTGTCATTTTGATAATTAAATGTAGTGGAATTAAAGCGCAGTATGTTGACAGGAAGATCAGAGAAGCAGAGATTGAAATATTTGTTTTAAAAAGGCCGCCGACGACGGGGGGGGCTGCAGGGAGGTGGAGGTGCAGGTGGAGGTGGTGGTGGTGGGGGTGGGGGGAGGTGGGGCTTTGACCTTGTCTCGCTGGCTTTGGTAGGGTTTTCTGAGCTTACTTCAGCTTCCTCCCGCGGCGCGCAAACACGCGCAGCGGGTCCAGGGACCCCGGCACCTCCGCGGCTGAATAAGCGATGCTCGGTCATTGATTACACGTTGGCTCCGCTCTTCCGTTTCCGACCGCTTTAAGCTGCGTTCCCCGGCACAAACGCGCGACCGTGTTTTTTTTTTTGTTTTTTTTTTACGCGGCGGCACAAAGCGGCAAAGCTTAAAGCTCGCGCTTAATCGCGCCGCCTTGAAAACAAAGTCGTCTTGCTTTATCTTTCCCCGATCGTGTCTCCTGTCCAAGGCCATTTTGCTTCTTTCCTCGGATGTCGCTCCATCTTCCGCCGCTTCCTCTTGGCTGTGCCTCGGAAAGAGCCGGCCGGTCAGCCTTCACCGCCTGACTAATGGGTAACGGTAAACACGTGCGCGCACTCCCACATGCACCCGGGCGGCGAGGAGTCGTCTCGCGCGCGCGCGTGCGCCGCCATCCATCACCGACGCGCGCGTTTAACCTCGCTGTTGTGCCTGATGCCCGCTGCGCTGCAGAGGCCGTCGGGCTGACATCTCCCATGATGAAGGATGATGCCCAATGGAGCTAACGAGCACGGCCGGTGCCGCTTCATCACGCTCGTCTGGGAAGACGACCTTCAACCGGGACTGCGGACGGGCGGGACGAGGGATGAGCGCAGGCCTGTCGGCGTCGTCCCCCCTTCGCTGGGGGAACTCGTCTCGCCTCAGTTTCTTGGAGAGGCTGACGAGTGCCAGATCCAGGCGGCCCCGGCTTGGGCGTCCTCCCGCCCCTGTGAATACAGCTCGCGTGTCTGGATGCAGCGAGGAGCCAGCTGCTCCTCAAAGGCGGCAATTACAGCCAGTTCTTCTCTGTCTGGCTTCCACGTTGGAGCGGCGTTGCAGTGGGACAGATTAAGACAAATTAGCAGCGTGACGGCGAGAAGGCTGGATTTGATGGAGTCACAAGGCATCGGGCTATTCATCACCCCCTTTCTCTCCCTCCACTTCTTCATCTCTCCCTTTGTTTTCTAGGATGTAAGATGGAAATAGAGGCAGGAAAGGTGGTGTTTTGGGAAGAGGAGAAATCTAATCTCCAACCGACAGAACCCCTTTACCAGCAGTTAAATTCCCTCTTGTGCCAGCTGTGCATTTTTTTGCACCATTTGCAAATATTTGAGCGATGCTCAACGCCTCCCTGATGGATGTGAAAACTTTTGTTATTTATTAATATTTCTAGGTTTTTATTTTGATTATTATTCTATTTTAATAATGTTGGGATGTTTCACTGGAAACAACACCCCTTAATCCTGAACTGAAAAGTGAAATAGAACCACTCAGCTTGGGCTCTCATGTTCAGGCCCATGTTCAGATGTTCAGACAGGTACCCACCAAATGCAAAACATCTGTGCATGTGCGAGTGGCTGGGGATGACTCATTTGCATCATGTCCGATTGCATTGTGCTCACAATGGAAGTAGACCTGCAATGCTGCGAGAACCGGGCTAATCTGCTCGGGTTTATTCTGGAATTCCACTGCGCAACGTAAACCCCTTTAATAAAGCAAATGGAGTGGAACTGGGCTGCCATCAAAGCCGGATTCAGAGCTGTGAGCTTAAAGGAGTGGGAAAACTAGCTTGCTATGTAAATGTATTCAGTGTTGACACCTTTAAGGACGCTGAGACACCCACCCTCCTCAAAAATTCTCACACGACACTTCAACCTAAGAAAAAACAACCCCCCCCCCACACTTTCAGTCTTCCCCTGTGAGGTAAAATCCAGACAGAAGGTGCAGCCGCTGATGTGAACATATCAAACGAGGGAGGTCTCGGCGATCAAAGCGGGTTTTTGCGCTCGGGCCGAGTGTGTGTGTGTGTCAAAGACTACATCATTTCCAGGCAGTGAAACAGCTTGTCTGCTATCATAACATGGAATGCTGCCTCCCTCCGGAGCAGCTTTCTCTCTCTCCACAAACTAATATCTCCTCAGGCTGAGCTGGATGAATAGACTCTCTGCAACACACCGCTACACTATTTTTTCCTTCCCCGAGGCAAAAACTAACTGGTCAGTCCACACAATCCAGTCTTTTTTTTTTTTGCACTCTATAAACTGCTGCGAGAGGTTTGCTCTTCTGTCAGAGTGAAGGTCTGCGGTAATAAAATATCTCAAACATTATTGAAGACATTGGGTTTCGTGACCCTGGGCTGCACCCTCGCTGGAAAACTGAAACTTTTAAATCATTGCTTGCTCGTCTGCCCTGCTCCCACCTTTCTTAGCCAGCTGGACGTTGGCCTGTCTGCGCCCGTTGCCGTTCTCCACGTAGCAGGAGTAGTTGCCGAGGTCGCTCTCCTCCAGAGAGTCAATGGTGAGGGAGATGGAAACTTCTTGTTCCCCAAGGCGCTCCCAGATTGTCCTACAGGAGGTAGCAGAAAACACAGAACACATTTTTGTATGGACTTTGGGGCGTAAATACCAAGTTACACTGGTATATACTACTGAAACAGACATTTTACACTCCACTTCCTCCTAAAGAACCCAACCCAGCAAAGGCCCAGTTAGTGTTAAGATATTCCAGTTACCATCCAGGATGGAATGGTTAATGACATGGTTGGACTGTCTTCTGTTATCGGAAATACTGTTTCTAGCTGAGGCAGATCAGCGAAACACAGAGTTCCAAAAACAAATGGTGAAAAAGGAAGCAGCCACAGTTGTAGAGATGACAACGGCAGCTGGAGCAGCAGCCGAAACACGAAGCATTCTGGGAAATATAAGTGTATTTGGGGAGTGCTTACATCCAGGATAATTAAACCACGCAATGTTGCTCCTAGAAGAGATCAGAAGGGAATAGGCACAAAGAACAGCCACTTACTAGAACCAATGAACTAAATGAATCCACCACTTAATGGAACATTGATCAATAAGTTCTGACTGAAATCTGTCTGAACCAAAAACAACCATCACGAAGTAAACTTTTTGAATGTATCGAAGGTTTCCTTCAATACTGAGAAAAAGTGGTTTGTTTGAGAGACTGTGGAAACCAACCCCCAGACTGGATCATTCATGTTCCCTCAAGCAATAATCAAGAAGGGTTTTCAATTGAAATTGCTGCAGGGTCCAACAATGTCACAGAAATGCCAAAGTCGCATCAAAACAAAAAAAAAGAAAGAAAAAAAAACTGACAAACTATACACAGGAAACAATGGCTCAGCTGTAGGCACTCAAAAGTATTGACTCTATAAAATATAGATTTTTCTAGTAAAAAAAAAAAAAGTTGCCTGAAGAAAAGTTGTGAGTCTACAGTAGAAGAGTTAAAAAAAAAATAAAAATCCATAAACCTTGACCCTGGAATTAGAAGCTTCCATCTGTGGTTCAGCTATGCTGACATCTTCGGAGAAAACTGCTGGACGAGATGCTGTTTGCTCAAACTTTCTAGCTGAGGTGTTAAACATCAGCAGCGACTCCAGTAGCTCAGTGCACGAGTGAGACAAATGCACGGCGGCAGGTAACAGGGGCTGACAGGAAACCCGCGCGTGAATCCGCCTGGACGTGTCCAAGGCTCTTTCTTTGGTCGTGATTTGACTGCGCGCTGCTTGTGAGGTGCTGGTTGGGGAAATAGTTGCGTAACTGTCAGACTGTCACAACTTGTGCTCTACAAACCTGCCCGCGGAACACGTTGCCATCAGGAGAAGCGAGAGGCGAGGCAAAGAAAAAAAAAAAAAAAAGATAGAATCGGGAATCTATGGGCGCTTTTGACGCAAAGACACGCAACAAAGGCAAAAGATTAAAAGATGGTCCCTTTCACCATCTGATCACAGGAATGCCACGTGAAGGACACTGATTATTTCTTTTCACTTGGATCTCGGTGCCGCGTGTGATTGTTAACGAAAAAGTCAGTATTCTCCCCCACACGGTTCCAGCCTCATTATCGGTGGCTTCCTCATTTCAATAAGCGGCGGCGGCAGAACCATGCTAATAGGCTTCAGTGGAACAGTGACATAACTAACAAGCCGTCAGGCCGACGAGACGACACCCAGATCCCTCACACAGCAGATATGAGAGTGACACCTCAGCAAACTAAACATTTTTAAGAGAACAAAAAATTCGAAGATTCAGGCACTCAAAGCACCGAGTTCAATTTAGAAACACAAACTAAAGTAACGTGAACCGACTCCCAAGAATGCTTGGTGGACATGGTGGATTTCCTGTAGATCCGTTCTGAAAAGAATTCTGATCTGTAGTCCTCGACACTTGTCGTTTAAAGTTACCATCCTTTAGAGGGGGAGGGAGAGAGAGAGAGAATAAGCTAACTAATGAGCTCAGACTGGGTGGGCGGGTGGCGGTGTGGACGTTATCAGTCCGAGTGTGACAGCGCGATGCCTTCAGCCAGAATCTGAGTCCTGAATTATGCACACCACCCTCAATCAGTTCAAAATTAGCATTCACACGAGCAAGTGAGAGTTTTCTCCCACTCACCTGAAATGCATCACTCAGGGAGAGACGGTCGGGTAGCTAATGGGGCAGCGTAACGTTAAAGCCTTTAACTTTTTATTACCTCCGCCAAGGAGGTTAGGTGACGGCTGAAGTTGATCTGTCTGTTTGTGAACAAAATAAGTCGAGAAGTTTGAAACGGATTATAATGAAAATTTCAGGAAACATTGATAATGGGACAAAGGGCAGATGATGAAATAGTGGTGACGCATCAAGGTGTTAAAAAATAAATACAATAAAAAAACAATTGTGTTAAAAAACAGCTATGTAAGAGTTCTGGTTAATGATGACTAATAGTGTGAAAAGGTACAAGATGTGCTCTGAATACAACTGATCAATAAAGAGAAATGAAGAGATACTGAAGGAAAGTCAAGCACCACTGCCATGGCAACAGATTAACACATTAAAATGTAGATGCTAGAGTAGAATAAAAGATAAGAGATAATATATTTCTCTTGTTACCCATCCTCAGTGAAGGCCTATTAGAGGGAAGTAGCTCTACGGATTGATTGCTTTATTAATAAAATAATTACGTCAGAATCAATTTTACAGGTAAACTGCAAAAGTTTCTTGTTTTAGGAGCAGGTGCGTTCAAAAGAATTCATTTCCTTTTCTCTTAATTCCTGCGAGCATTCTTAGCGCTCATCCTTCTCCATCACTGTGGCAGTGACGCGGAGAACCCAGGGCCCAAGGTTAAGATATAGATCCATGCTGATGGCTTTTTAAAGAGGTGGCACCCATGTGTGACTCAACACAAACTGTGGGTGTTTGTGAAGAAAAAAAACAAAAAAAACAGAAAGAAATCAATATGCATCTGAAAAGACTTGCATCCATCAAAGTTCTCGGTGCAGGGAGCGCTCCTCCTAAATGTGTGCGGGAGACAAACAGGAGGTGGAGAAGAGCGCGTGTTCCCAGGATAAGAGCAACCTTCACCTACGCCAACATCCGGCAGGTGAAGTACAGAGAAGACGGGGCAGCGGCGAACGGGTGCCGAGGGAAAGTGACTCACCGAGACGCTTCAGGAAACACGGCTGCCCACGCCACGGGCTAATCTGACAACAACAACAAAAAAAAAAAACAGCAATCCTGAAGTTTTCTGACTCCTCGCACTAAAGAAGAGTCTCAGATTCCCGTTTAAAATGCAGGAGAGCCCTCCATGACTGGTTATTCAACATGAACGTCTGACATTTGTCCTCCTCTGTGAGCCGCTACCTCATGCTGGAGGTGTGTGTAAGGACCCAGATGATCCCAGGAGCTGTGCTGCCGGGGGCAGTTTAATCTGGCTCAGCCGCCCCGCTCTTAAGTTAAGGGGCTAAACAAAGCGCTTTGCCTGGGGACGCTGAGGAGTGAGTGTCTGTTATACAAACTACTCTTGAAGTCTCAGCCAAAGAAAAACATCCGGTGGTTTGTGGGCCGCGTGACCCAGACGCGCGTCTCCGGACCTTGTGGATCTTCGTTTGTGATGTTGGTGGATGGCTGGACGGAGCCTGCCTCCACGCGAGGTGAGGCGCTGATGACTTTAAAAAAGGTACGGCCGCCTCCACGTTCTCTGCTGCGGCATCGGATGAGCCCCCTTTGAGTGCGGGTAGCTTCGGTTAGACAATAGCGATCTAGTTTGTCTAAACGCCGTCAAAGTGACACCTGAACTCTTGAACTGCACCACGCTGTCACGCTTTGCTTTAATTCTATACGCCACTGAAGCCATTGGAGGAGATAAAAGGTGTCTGCTCTTTGGCGCAGTGTGTGTTTGCAGTGCAAATCGGGTGTTTTTGATCAGTTTAGGAAAAAAACGAGACGAATGGCGGCCACCTACCTCGCTGGGACTCGGGCTTCTTTTGTCCTCATTTCCTCATGTCTTCTCACCCAGTGGGAGGCCTCAAAAGACTCAAAGAGTTCTGAAGGCACCCAGAAATCTCTCAGTAAAAATAAGAACTGTCTTTGACCCTGATGCTCTGTGGCCGTGACCGAGATGAAAATGGATAAGAGGAGGGAGGCTACGCTGAGAATTCAATGTGTTGGTCAAGGTAAAGGTCGGTCAGCATGTCGCAGGACCGAAAAAGACAATTCAGCAGACTGAGAGATTACATCTGGAGAACACGACACCAGAGAGGCTGCAGGGACCCTGGATGTTTGGGGTGTATGCTAATGCTGAGCGTTGAGCTGGTAGCTGCAGGGTCGTGCTGCTGGAAGGGCTGAACATCGATCCTGGAAGTGCACAGCTAGCAAGAAAGGGAACGGTTGCTTCTGTTTTTCAGTAAACAGCAGCTGGTTGATTATACCAGGAATTTTACACTCATGAATTTTGATATTCCTGACGTTGGAAACATAGCTTAAAAGTTAGAATCCTAATTTTTTTAACTCCGACCCAATAGAAATCCCTGAGGACAGCCCCCGATCTGGACCTCCTGCTACATTTAATGGGATCTAAGTCAAAATAATTCATTAATGTAAAAAAAAAAAAAGCTGAAGGCGGCCTTCCGTTCTGACACATTATAGATCCACGGTGACTTAACATCGTGCGTGTAAACACGTCTTCTCCCTGATGCCAGCCAAGGACATCTTCGCCCAACGTGTGGATTCATTCAAACTTGTGCCTCAGCCGTTAAAGGCAAAGCAAAGAACGACAAAGAACACACAACAGGTTGGTATGTGACCCCATGTTCAAACACCAGCGGTACAAGCTCCTCCCGGTGAGGACTCCAAAAAAACATTGAGTCCTGCCGAACGTGAGAACTCCCCTTTGGCCAAACTGACACGGATCATTTCTGTCTGCAGGTTAAAACCGACACACTGGCTGTCATCTGTCGAAGTGTATTTTGTTTTGTTTCCTGGTTTCCATCGGTATGCTACGCCAGTGTGCGCCAGGCCCTGGCCCTTCATAGATTTCTTCCCTAGTCAGACAAAATCTGCTTGTTAAAGTTGTAAATCACGAATGATTAAACTTGACAAGATTGGAGTGCTTGTTTTTGTGGAGTCAGGCCGTAAAACAAGACAAGGAGCTGCCGCATTGTACATGGGCAGGGGGGAAATTGCTGGAAGTGTCCCGATTTCCCATGAAAACGAGATAATTAGAGGTAGGAAATGAAATTTAACACTTGAGCTGTTGCTCAAAAGGACGCTGCGTGGCTGTGCACCAAGGAGCCGAACAACTTCTTTTTCTTTCTGAACGTCGCCAGCGCGGTCTTACCGTAGGGCTTCACCCCCGAGACTTCCCTGTGCCTCTGTAAAAGTTGGATATCGCCCCAGAATCTAGGCGGCGAGACGCTGCGCCAAAAGCGACGTTTTGTGCGTTACGGGAGACCCCTTCAGCGTATTCTCCTGTATGATTCATTTCCATTTCAAAGCTGCGAGGCACCTGGAATGATGTCAGGCAGCGGGGAAATGAAGTGGCCGCACTTGCACGGGAACAAAAAGAAATAAAAAAATAAGAAAGTAAATAAATTATTTAAAAAAAAAAAAAAAAAATCAGACGTGGAAGAAGGTGTAACGAACAACAAACGGCGAGCATCCCTGCACGTGCAAGCCTGGACTGCTGCTACAACGCCATAATTACAATATGAAAGCAGGGGATCTGTGTGAACACTTCACTTCACTGTTTTGTTATGCTTCTAAATAAATAAATAAGTCAATACCTGATGTGTCCCTCCCCTCCCCTCGGTACTGTAGCCTCTAATTGGCCCGGTGCCCCTCGCCATAGAGGAGCGGGCTGAGAGCTGGACTGAGTGTGCTAGAAGGCTAATAGAGACATCTCCAAATGCCAGGTCACCAGCTGCACGCCTAACTCCCGTCCCAGCCTTGTCACGCTGCTTACAGTTAACCTTTTCCTCAGTCGGCATTTGTCCACTGACAGGGATTTTTCTGGTCCTTTGCTGCGGACCTGTCAACGGATCTGCAATGTGGCTGGACTTAAATAAGGTGTCTGACTGTGTGCATGTAATTAGAGGCAGCCAAAACTTGGATTGACATGTTACTCTAAATGATTAAGTATCATCATTATTTTAAGAGATTTGTTGACAATATTGAATACCGCAAAGATGGTTTAGATCTTTTGCTAAATTAGTAAGAATAGGATGAAAGAAAGTGGACTCCTTCAGCAACATGGAGTATGTGGGAAACTTCAGGATAAAATTAATTAGATGGCAATCACCACCAATTAATTCAAATTGACTTCTCTCTGTAACTTATTCCAACGTGTCAAAAACAACAATAATGAGCCCTGAATGTAAACATATTGGTGTATTGTGCACAGAAAAGTCTGCAGATGTTCAGTGGGCGAGACAGGGACAGCCGGCGGACCGGAGAAGGTCAGTGTCTGCGTTTTCACACTTCTTTTCAAACTATTTTACCACCTTTTTCATTATGATCCTAAAAGAAAAGCACAAACTCAAATAGGCCAGACTCTTTGAAAAGGAAAGAAATGCTTTAAAACAATCTGCCACAACCAGAAAAAAAGAGAGGCACCTTCAACTAAACCTT
This sequence comes from Lagocephalus sceleratus, assembly GCA_911728415.1. Lineage (NCBI taxonomy): Eukaryota > Metazoa > Chordata > Actinopteri > Tetraodontiformes > Tetraodontidae > Lagocephalus > Lagocephalus sceleratus. The sequence continues at coordinate 6,509,439 of CAJVRN010000028.1, read as the reverse complement.
GTAAAACTCGACTCTTGCTGACGTGTAACAATATCAGAAAACAGTTTTGTGGCACTGCTCCGTCCATTCGCTGCGGATGTAAACAAACCCTTTTCCCAATGCGCACATTGAGCCAAAATATAAAATGGAGGTCACCCAAATGGAAATGGAGGTTAACATGAACATGCAATTGGTGTTTCCATCTGCTGTGCTTCCCCGCCTATTACTGGTGTGTGATCATTCCAGTGCAGAGTAATCATTGATCTCTGATGGAGCGATGCCTGAACAGTGCATAGGTAGAGCACGTGATAAAAAATGCATAACTATCTACATTATTAAACTGCCACATAAAACATGCATGAATTTCATTTAAATGATAGCTCGGTAGAAAAAAGCCCCCGTTATTATTCTGCATGTTGATGTGCAGTCACACAGTTGTGGTAAGTGGATTTAAACGACTGTTTCGTTGCTCATCTCAGGGTCCTTTGTTGTTTTTAGAGGACTTCATGAATTAGTTATAATAAGCTATTAAAGCACTGGCCTCATTCCTGCTTGTTTCAGCACCTCTAGAACCTCAAATGTGACACCCACAGAGGGGTGCGAGGCCCCCCCAAGATGTGATTTTAAAAGCCTTACTTGATGTCAGTCTCCTGAACTCGCTCCTCATCCAAATCCTCGATGAACTTGTCGCCCTTCATCCAGTAGATGAGCGGACTGACGTCTCCGCTGTACCCGAATAAGGCCCTGCACGTCAGGTTGACGGGACTTCCTGTCGAGGGGGGGGGCAAAGAGACAGGATGTGAGGAGTCTGCTGTTTTAACATTTGATGAGAGGGACGTGGCGTTAAGGACAAGGTAGAATGTTGACAAAGATGCTTACGGACATTGGGAATGTTTAAAGAACACGTCACACATCACATAAGGTACCCACTAGCTAACACTCCTGGGTCCTCTGCACCCACTGTGATATATTAATCCTTCAAAGCTCAGGTAAAATGCGATTGCGTGTTGTCTGTTTTATGCACAGCTGCATCAGCTGATGCTATCGTTGATGAAAGGCGCCATGCCAGAGATCCACCACCAAAATAAACAACATATCAAAGACACTCTTCATTCATTTCACATCAGTGGATTGGGCTGACCTGATCCGTACCAGCAAGGTTAGGAGGTGGATATTCATCATCTAACACTTCTTCAGTACCCCTTATCTGATTATGCTTAATCTTTTTTTTGCCACTTTCGGGCCTTCAAAAGCCCTCGCAGCCTCCTTGATTCCATCAACTCCTTCAACAGTCTCTCATTGAACCCAAGTAACATCTCAAACTGTTTGGGAGCCATTTCAGTCACTGTCACAGCTTAAAATCCCCTGAACTCAATTTTATAGCAGCCCAGTAATGTCCGATGTCCAACCCAGTAATTCCTTAGTAAAAGCTCATAAACAAAGTCCTTGTCACAACTCTACTCTTACAAAAGGAAAAGAAGAATACAACTTCTTTTAAAAGCAAAACAAATGCAAGTTAACTGAGGTGAAGAATTTCAAAATGATTTTGAATTTAAGGACAAATACAAGTGGGTCTGAATGAAGAGACCTGTGAACTGCTGACAAAAAAGGTTGATTAGCAATTTTGGATTTTTTAAAAAAAGATTTGTTTGTGGAAAAGCCACCCTGTAAGGAGCTAGTCTGACTGGCTGACATTAAAGCAGATGTAAAACAAGGAAAATGCAATCGCTTTGTCGCATTTTGTGATGTAAGCGTTGATAAAAATTGTTGACAAAATGAACACTTGAAACTCCTTGCAGATGTCTCAGCTAAGTGTTCCATGATGACCATTTTTTTGGTGCCAGGAAACGACAAAATGTGCTCAGTTGTTTTAAAAGTTGGACAGATAGCACAGCATTTCCAAAGGTTGTTTAAAACAAGAACCTGGCAATGACTGAGATGTTTCGGTTCCCTTCCTGAGGGGTTTTGACAACAGTCTCATGGCATGTCCAGAGCAAAGCCGTACAGACCTTGTTGCTGACCGAACATCAGAAAATCAGATGTGACGATGCTTCATTTACAATAATAAAGAGGGGTTATGAGGGGGCAGCCATAATGATATCTCCATTCTCAAATCATTTCGATGCCCATTAGACTATCATCATAATCACGCTGTTAATGGTTGAATTTACTTCCACATAATGATAATTAAACTTACAACAACTTCCTAGTTAAAATCTATTTCCAAACTGTTGCCATAGTGATAATACTGGTCACAATACTGGCAACAATTGACCAGTTACACCAGTGAAAGGCTTTTCACAATCCTAGTTGACCTACACACCTCAAACTATTTACTTTCATTGGAGAGTAGATGGTGATGTGGTGTGGAGTAGGACCAGGGCAACATCCCGACATCACAATAAGTGTTTTTTTTTTGCTATTGGTTAAAAATGTTTAGCCCTTTGATTTGAATTTTAAGAACTGTGCACAAACTGTCGAAAAAAAATGAGTTAGAAACATCTTCACAGGCACAACACAGCATGAAATGTCAGCCTCAGATATATGGGGGTCACTTCTTGCTTCTAGATGCGAACTTGATTCACAGATAGGTCTTCTGAGATGATAAGAACCAACCATCAACAGGAAAAAGTGAAGAAAACAGAAAAAAGCCCCTCATATCAGCAGGAGCTCTTCTCACATTCTAACTGAAGACAGATAAAACCATTTTTAAACCCTGTTTTCTTACTTTGTCATGGATTAGAGACCTCTCAGTCTTATCACACATATTCTGCAGCCGACGGCACACTCGCAAGTGTGTGGTCTGTGCTGGGACAGGCTCACCATGAGGGAAATAAAAGACCCATATCATCAAAAGCCTGAGAATGACTCTGATTCATACGGGGGGAAGAAACAGCCTGTGATCAAGGGGGCTCCACCGGTTGTGTGGCATCCAGGAAGGCGAAAAAAAGGTGATTCAGCAGCACTTCATTAGCACTCCTTGCTCGTTCATTGGGCCTTTGGCAAAGGCTCAGAAGTCTGTGAGATTGGAGATAACTGTGGCGTATAATTGGGTACTTGCAGGTTCAAAGATAATAAGGATTTCTTCTTTTTTTTATTTTTTTTTAACTAAGGCCTGCTCTAATTTGCCCCTCTAGTGCCATCTCAGATGATGACAGAAATGTTAACTGGTACAAAAAAAAAAAAAAGGGTGGGGGGGGGCATCGTTGGAGGATAGTTTTGTATTTGTCCAGAGCTCAGTGATGGGGTTTGGGCCCCTTGTATTGCTGCTCTCCTGTGATCCACCAGGGGGCTCTGTGGCGCTGCAGAGCAGGTGTGCACAGGCGGCGTGTGGAACAGCCAAAAAAGAAACAAAACACACCGTTTTGACAGGTGCAGACAACAGTAAAAGGAAACAGGCATCCTTTTGTGTGTCATTTTTTGATGTCAGGAGGTTTCACCCACAGAATCAGAACAGCGCGCTGTGTTGTAGCGCTGACAGCTGCACTCCTGGGCTGACAGGAACACCGACTCCAAAGGGCTCCCGGTGATGCGTGTTGTTCCATTACACACAACATGCTAATTTGTGCTAACAAAAGCAAGAGGTCATGTACAATTCAGCTACGGCGACTTTGCCAGTCACGTGTCAAACCGCTGGTATTGGTCACGGAGAGTTAAGGGGCTATTATTATGATCGACTCCTCGCTCTTATCTCACTCTACAGCATTGCTGTATTAGCTGCAGGAGGAAGACATCAACGGAGATTCCCACAGTCGGGATGCTATGAAAGCCCCCCGAGTGTCCACAGGGCTGGGAGAACAGGGATCTACCTCTGCATGTGACAGAGGAGGCGGTAACAGAGGAAGAGGGCAAATGTGCTGGCCGGCGTGGGTGAGAGTGTGGAAACAATAGAAAGGGTGCACAGAGAGAGAAGCCACACGTGGAGAAAACAAGGCATTTCCACAGAAAACTCATGGACAACCCACGTCGTCAGCGGAACTTGGCAGAATATAAATGTTGGTGGCACAAGATTTGTTAAGTTGCATCTTAACAGTCCAGCGGATTTCTGTTTTTTTTTTTAAATCCCAAATTTATGTAACTGCCAATAAATTAAGTGCATGACACTTCAGAGGAGAGGTTGTAATTTTAATTCTATAAGGGCCATGCCTAATAGTAATAGCAGTAAGCCTGTTAAATTGGTTTTCCGTTAGATTTTCCTGTGTAGCTCTTTAGCAATTATTTACAATCCGGACTGCAATCCACCATTCCACAAAAGTGTTCTAGGTTCTTTGCCAAGTCTGTAAGCTGGCAAAAGGACTTCTCAGAGGACAAATGTGCTTGTTTTTTTTTTTGTTGTTTTTTTTTTTTTGCACATGGGAGCTTTTCACACACATATGCTTGCGTTCTCAAAGCCAAAACAACACTGGAGAGCTTTCATCAAGGCCCTTTACATTATAATCATATAATGTCAAAAACATTCTGGCATTGCATTGCTGTTGGGTTTTTTTCTTTTCCACCAGCTGAAATGATATTCAGATACTCTCTGGTTAGTCCTTTAACAACCAGTCTAGTGTCTACATTAAAGAAGTATTATGAAGCTCTGCAGCTTGCATTCAGTGACATTGGATGTCTGATCTGGACCAAGGAGGAGGATGGGAATTAAATCAGTGCTAATATGATTTGTTGATGCTGAAGGGGGGTTTCCCAGACTTGGTAGGTCATCTGGGCAGTGTGGAGCAATTCCTGAAAACAGTTAATTTACTAGATCTGCAGGAGAACGAGAATTCTGTTTAGCTTTTGATCTAGTCCACCATCCAGGAAGTGAAGAGGGGCACTGTGATGGTGGAGCTGCTAGCACTGTTTCCCATCAAAGAAGTGGGGAAAGACAAGTCTCATAAGAATACTAATGTACCAATTTAAGGAGGAATGGACAATATGGAAATCTTTGAGCAACAGAACACAAAAATTCACAAAAATCCAACAGCTGACTGATGCCTTGGCCTCTTGTTTAAACCAAACAAACCTTAATATTGCTGTCAAACAAGCCAAGAGGTGTTAGCACTATTACAGCTAATGTTGCTCCTAACCTTGCACTAATAAGACACAGTTGGATTGTCTTAATCACAAGCCGATTAGATATTAAAACTCTTAAAGGGAGCTTTGTAGATGATTACATAAATAACACTTTGAGGCAACACGGTTGCATGATTAAGATAGAATTGAGTTTTGGCTTAGTAAATATAAGACATAAACTTTGGTTACAGTGTTCAGTTACAGGAAGGGTGGGCTAATGAGGCTTTGTTGCAGGACTTGGGAGAATTGGGGTGGGCTCAGCAGTGAGCCTTGGAAAAGACAATCCCCAAGCAGCAGCATGCAGTTTAGCTGGTAATGGAGGGCAGAGGACCTGGACAAAATGAAAATGGGGTAGGAAGGGAAGCAGACGGAATAAATACACAATGGGAAAAGAAAGAGCCCAGCGGCATGCTTCTTGAGGCCTTGCTGGTCACCTCTCGAGCACTCCTTCACCCTTCAACAGTTCCATTTCCTTGCCGAGGTTCCCTGCGGTTAGATGCACAGCTTGGGCCCACTTTTCGGTGAATTCCTCACCATTGTCTGGACAATCTCGCGTGGTTCTCCAGACAACATAAATGTCCGGACTTTTCTTCCAGCGTTCTACATGGCTGAAAATTCAGTCTGGCGCTCTATTCAGAGTTGCCATGCAGGCTCACTCGTGTTCACTTGAATTGCCACGTTAATGATGAAATGTTATGAGTCACGGCTGCTGGATCTACAAAACTGCTATTTATATCAGCAGCCTGGATCATTCCAGACAAACTGAGGTGCACCACTCCACCACAGTAATGTAACAGTAGAAATGTACTGAAGAGCTGATACAGCTGAAGATAATCAAGGTTATAAACTCTCACACATTTAACGTTATGACGGATTGAGTTGTACGAAGCTGCTGTTGTCGCTCCGGGCTCATCAAACTGTGATGCTTTATCATGGCCTCTAACTCAGACGCATGAGGCATAAACCTCAGACTCAGAGTGCTTTCTAACCAGGATAATGGGAGTGGGTGGTGCTTGGGTTGTGAGGAAAAAGTATGAAGAAGAAAAGAACCCAACTCATTGATTGGCAAGGTTGGGCAAAAGAAGTCCCCCGCCATCAGCAGGCTTGTTCACCATAAAAACAAACACCAAATGCACGATTGTATTTGGTATTCAAACCCAACAGGTTTGAACATCATCTCCTGTTCTTCTGAGTAAACAGAAACAACCATGATTCGTGGTCCTCTGACCTGTATAAAGCATCTACCCTTCCTCAATACTTCACATCTTCAAGACATTTCCCAACATTTTTCCTACATCTGTTAGATGGCTTCTCAGAATTTCCCTTTTTTTCCCTACCCAAATTGCACTGTGGCCGACATCACTTCCTCTCTTTTGTTGACTGGGCCAATTGCATTTGCATTGTAATCAAACATGGTTCATCTGCAAAGAAACCATACTGGAGGACCTTTTACCTGTGACTAACAAAGTGGACTATCTGAGGGAACAATGCATGGGCTTTTAAAAATGAAACAAAGATCTGTGTGGTTGAAATACTATCAGGTCAGGATACTGATTTAATACATTCGTTATAAAAATCTGTCATCGTAGGTTGTACATCACGGTATGAATGTGAAGTACCCAGGATGAAGTCAACAAGATCTTGCTTCCATTTCTAAACCAAGACCCACCAATCATTTGAGAAAACTCAATGCTTACGCGGAACAACAGATCATTTTCACACCCGACACTTCAGGCCACAGAGACGTCTGCTGTGCATTTCCTCCTCCACGTCCCCCCTCTTTTTCCTGGTAGTAATGGATCAAATTGGAAAAAAAAAGAATGCAAGTAAACAACTGTTTGTGAAAGCATAATTTATGCTGCCAGACAGCTGAGAAAATGTGGGAAGAAACTTCAGCGGACATCAATTTGCTGATGCTCAGTAATGGCACAGAGCTCTTCGCCCCAATGAAAGACAAATGCAGAAAATAAATTTTGTACCCCCCCACCCCCCAGTGCTAGAACTAATGTTATATTATAATTTAAAAATTGCCTCCACTTGTATCCAGAAAGGATATTTGGATGTGTGGAAATAGTTTGGACCACAAAATGGAATATCGTTGTTCTGAAACAACCCGACAAAAAGGCATTTGAATCAGAACCAGAGAAAATATTAACAATACTTTACTGTATGGCCACATGTCTGGTGGTTTAAAATACCGGATTTACTGGATGTACCCGACTTTCACAGCTCTGCCCCAAGACCCATCAGTGAGTTGAATCTAGTCCCTTAATGGTCTAGTGGCACAAAACTCTCCAACCCAGATCAAGATGGCTTACTGTGCTCAGTGAGCGAGCAGCATGAGTGACAAAGTGTTGTGAGTGCCGAGTGAAGGAGAGCTGCTGTATCTGGATCTTCTCCGTGGGAGTTCAGGTAATGGAAACAGGACACAGCAGAGCAGCTGAAACTGTTAGCTACCTCTTCTCCTCAGCACTTCAGCCATTTCACCATGTAGGCCATCAGTAAGGGTGTGAGCCGAATGAGTGAGGGACTCGGGAAAACTTAAGTGAGGCGAGAGCGTGAAATGAATAAGGGGAGCATGTCCGGAGCGGAAGGGCAAGCTACAGTAACATATCACCTCAGATCTAGCTGCAGGCGAAGAAAGGAGGCAGGGAGGGGGGATGAATCAGCAGTGGGAGGTTAGAAATCATTCCATCACTTTTGTCCAGAGGGAGGAGGGAATAAGTGGAGAAATGTAATTAAATGTTGCCATGATGATGATGATGCTCGAGTCTTTCAGATGTATCAACAAAGACACCATCACACTTTATCTTTAAATCACATCATCTTTAGGGACCCACTTTTACAAACCAAGCGACCGAGATCTATTCTGACAAATAGCTGACGAAAGTGCTTATATTTCTCATGACCAAGGAGCTCTACAGATTTGTAGAAGACCGTTTATTCCCAGCAAGTCCATTTTTAACTGGTTTTGACACAATTAAAATGTTATATTAACATCTAGACTGTGTCATTTATCATTCCGCCTTCCAGCCATTATTGGTTGGTTAGTACTGTTTTGACTCAAGCTTGGAAAAAGAGGAGTATATGTGCACCTGATATATTGGCCACCATCCTTGAATTTACTCCTGAGCTACAAATATCCTGTTAACCTGAGTATTGATTACTCCTTTTCAAATTGACTGTTTGTTGAGCTATTCATTGACCAGAGTAATAATGCTAACTGAGAAAATAAAATGTCAATCGGTTGGTTATAATCTCTTATTCAGTCCTCTCTCTCCTCCCCCTTCCATCACCTGCCCCTCCTTTTCTCTCTCCATGCCTCGCAGCATATCTCGCTGGAGATTTGTGCATAAACAGGTTTTTCATAATGAGCAGCAGAAGAGGACAGGGACGAACAATAGGACGGTGTGAGATAAAAAGGTGCCCAGAGGAAACACACACACACACTCGGCAGGACGGATGCTGAGCGAAAGGTTAAAGCTCTGGTGAGAGCAGGCATCATCTACGCAATGCCCCGCTGCGTCCATCCTGTCCATCATGTTCACCCGTGCACACGCAGCGTGGGCTCAGACCTGTGTGTGAGAGTGTGGAGCGGGTGTTCACATTAATGTACATCGCCACCAACCATTCACGTAATCTACATAAACCTGTGTTTCATGACTTGTAACCAAACTCCCACGTCTTAATTTTAGTATAATGGACAACAAACTGGACTGATGCGTTTTGGAAAAATAATCAATACCTTTATTCATGACCCCCCCACCAAAAAAAAAAATCTGCTTTTAATTTATTTCACTTACATCCTCGTATTTATTTAAAGTGCATCCATGTTAGCATGTCTAAAGAATGTCAGTCTAAATTTGGGCGTGAAAATGACAGCGTTAAAGAGCCCCACGTGCATCTGTGAGGATAAATTACCATGTGATTGACGCTAAATATCTGGGGGACGTCAAAAGGTCATAGTGATGGAAATATCTGCCGTGAAACGACGATGAGGAGCCCCCTTCGGGAGTCGTGGGGAGCACAAAGACGGGACTGGCTGAATCAAGCATTTGCAATATGGAGGCTTTAATGTTCGAAGGTCGGGAAGGTCATGGAGCTGTTGAATGACTGCCCAATGGCAGACCACCCTAACGCTAACCACCGATGCCCTTTGAGGCAACCTCTCCGATGACCTAATGAAAGGGGAAGTCATATTTAATGCCAGTCAGAGATAATTCATGGCGGACTCTCTGATTATTGGTCTCAGCTTGGACTGTGGATAATTAAACTGATTTACTCATTCTGTCCGACTCGCTGCACTGGATTTTGCTTACTAAGCTCTGGGGGTGCTGCAGGAGTAGAATAAATACTCAGGTAGATTAATAAAGCAATTAGCTGTGATCATTTATTTATTTTTTTTAATATACAAATTTTGAGAGCATGATGCAGCCTTAATGTCATGTAATCTTGTTTCATAAGATATAAGAAATGTGGTTTGGTTCACGGTGCGCCGAACCCCGCTGCCGCTCCATTTAATTTAAACTTCTGCCTTATCAGGGACGAGCATCTCTCTAATCCAAGGCTGCTTCCGCTCTGATCCTCTACGCCAGAGAATACACAAGCCAGACCGCAGGAGCTGTGAACTGGCGCCATCCTGGTGCTTCTGAAGTTTCATCGTTGCTTTATTATCCCCCGCTCTTCTCCTCTAAAGGTGACATTTGTCGAACCGCTTGCCTCACGTCGCAGCAGTTTGGGACCTATTGCTCTTTATCGTCCCGGTTTACAGTAGGTGTGCGCTGAATTTAAACTCGGATAAAAAGCTGCACGTCCTGGAGCCGCCGGGCACTTTGCCATCCATTTAATTAAAAACAATACAATAAATTACAAAGAGGAACAGAGTGCAGGACGGGTAAGTTACGGCCTTATGCTGGAAAACATATGAGCAGGGGGGTATGGCTCCTGCATAAATTTGAGTTTGCAAGTGCTGATCAGTCACTCACATGATGTTCGCTGAATGCAGCAGTGGGGATGACAATAATCCCTGTTTTGTATATTTTGGGCTGTAAGCAGCACCAGAATGCTAATTTGTACATGTGCAGTTTAATAGAATGGATGGTGTTTACTGGTGTGTGTTGACCTTTCATGGTGACTAATAAGATGATTTCAAACAACAGAAATACAAACCCAGCAAGAGAAAAATGCACTGGACGACATGGCACTTTAACAGCCTACACACTAACGTTATTCACACTCAGCAAAAACTCTTAATCACCATTTGCGACTACTATGTTTCACCATCAAATCAGGCTGACGGACATCTGTTGTAATCTGTAAACCAGTTGGTACATTAGTAGATTAGTAGATCCACCAGTATACCCACACATCCTCAAGATTCCATCGGTAGCTTCTCACAGTAGTTTAGAAGTTGATGTGATTGGTGCTCGGCGATTATCCAAAAAAAAAAAAAAAAAAAAAAAAAACAACAAAAAAAAAAAAAAAAAACTGTTTTGGCGCATAATCTAAAATGATAATCTGAATCTCCGTTAGGCTGACACAGACAAGTCAGCTTCTGATGTGTCTGAAACATCTCATTTGCAAGGATTATGGAGCATGCAACGCTTGCACAGGTAATTAGCGCCATCCTCAGAGACATTATATAATCGTGTCTGTGAAGAAGTGACCTATTCAGGGTTATCCCAGGTCAGACAGCCTGAATGAGCATGCTTCAATGCTTGTTTTGTGCTTAGCACAAAGGCAAAAAAAATGCAATCAACTTCTTGCAAAGTGGGACATTTTGTGGATATTTTGGATAATCTGAAACATCAACAACATAACTTTATTTAGCCTGTCTATATGGAGCTCTGTGAACAAAACAGCATTTAAAGACTGAAGACAGCCGTGAACATGGTGTTTAAAGGTCAGGGTGTGTGGCATGAAGAAAACACTTTACTGCACCCAATGCCATGGAAAGGAGCCCTGGTGGGTGCTTTTAGGGTTTATCCCCTGCAAAGACACAACAGGGCCATTTTGCTGCATTCTCTGAAAATCAGGGCTCATCAGGGAGTTGTGAACTCATCCTCAAAGTCACATTTTTAAAAAAGTAAATAAACCTGGATTTAGGCATTCACACAAGTAAATGTAGACCTGGACGTCTTGGAGGAGTGGAGGAATACTGTTGACACCCTAGCACGGTGAGAATGATTGAGTGCTTACATGATTTCATTAGTCCTTTATTTGTCCAGCCTAACTGGTATACGTGTCTGTGCGTGTGGCACGGGAGACGGTGGGAGATGCACGCAGCATACTGATGATTTCTCAGTGTGTGTCCATCAAATCACACCACAATCTCTTACCCTCCATCACTGGCCATTCAGAGAATATTTTCCCTGCTTTTCTTGTAAGAACTTGCTGCTAGTCCAAGTCTCTGGATAACCTTCATACTAGAATCAACTAGAGGAGGCCAGAGATACTCTGAAAAATATCTACCCAGGACTTAATTCAGTTTTGGCATTTTCTCCCTGATATTGAAGTCACTCGGGATAAATTCATCGATACACGTTACCAGTGCTTTCAACTGCTGTAAATCAACAGCCAAAATGTCTGGCTGGATGGATACCAGATGTTTAATGGTTCAAAGAAAGAAACTGAAAAGGTTGATAGCTTGGTCATTTGAGGATTCCATACAATCTGTGTCAATATGTCAGAAAAAGTGGCATATAACAAGGGCCACCTCAGGTGCTGGCAAACTACTGTAGAGGGGCAGTTATGAAAAAAGATGAAAACACAAGAACATCGATATCCAATGACGATGACTGATTGGAAGCCCCATTGACTGGTGCATCAGATTCAGATGGATAATGGTCATAGCTAAAAGAGGCAAGGTTTTCTCTGGTTCTGACTGGATGACAGTTGTTACAGAGCATTGAGGATGCTCACAGAAGCTGTGGTTCATCAGTGGGTTCAGCTAAAACTGCTCATATCCAATATGGCACTCACGAATTAGCACTAAATACACAAATGTGCCTGTACCAAACAGACTGTAATATCCCTTAGACACTTGGATACTCGGATGAATTGTACATATTTTAGAACAGGTTACGAAAAGTGAGCCAGGGGATCAGTAATCTCTGACACACACTGCACAGTGTGAATCAAAGTGGTCGACAGGAGGACCATCCCTCGAGTCTGTGTGGCACAACAAAGGTCGTGTTCCTTGCCAATAAAGCAGAATTAAAGAAGGAGGGGCACACCAAAAGAGACTGACTTAAGCAATAGATCGATGAAGACAAAAAGACTGAGACTGCCTCACTGAGAGAAGAGTGAGAATCCATAAAATTGGGATTAGACTCCCCATAATGTTCTGAAAAAGAATCTGTATACAGCTGCTGGGCTATGAGTCTGACATACAGAATTAGACCCCTGCAGAAACTCCACGTGCCTTGCAAGCTGACACACCGACCACCAAATGGTGAGCATGACCAGACCGGAGTATTGGTCTGAATGCTGACTGGCTCGGTACAGGGTTGAGCGCCCGGCGGAGGTCAAATGTTCGTAGCAGGGCAAACGCAGCAGTGCAGCTTGACCTCCAGGTTATTGGGTGAAATTGAGACTAAGATGGACAAAAATGTGGTACATGAGTGCAGATTTTCAAGGGAATAAGCACTGCGGACTACAGGCATTTTATATGTTAACTGATTGAGAGTTTCAACAAGTGTAAAACTGCAGTTACACTATGCAATGAGATTTGTTGGGAGAGCTTTCTTTGAGTGTAAAAGAGGCAAAGATAAGTTGTGACAAGTAATTTAAATGTGTCAGATCCGCAGACATTGCAATCCACTGTTAAAGGGGCTAATTTGGAAAGGAAAGAAGTGAAATACCAACCCGCGCTCACAACTTGCTTCTAAAATAGAAGGCTAATTATGCTCTGGTTTCCATTACTGCGTCCAGTTCTGATGCTGAAATTGTTTGATTACAGTTAACGATAAAGGCAGTTTCCCAGTATTTACCTGATCACAAGAGCCGGATAGATTTCATGACCAATAATTTTAGATCATAGATTTGTGATGCTTTAGTTCATGGATTTTTGACACACTAGTTTTATTTGTCCTGTTCATGTTATCTAACAAAGCTTCTTTCGTTGACGAGTCAGTAATCTGCCTTAGCTGTATAGTGCATGTCCTGTGAGCAGTGAAAATTCAGTCTAAAAATGGCCTCAGGAATTTCAAGTAAGCAGTTTTGCAGCTTAATTCTCAAGTGGGGCCTATAGAGTCTACATACTGTAACAAAGTAATTTAGAAACATTTTAAAGTAAATGCACAATCTTGTTCTGCTACCTAGCACATATTTATGTTAATGCAGCAAATAATAAAGTCATCATGCATGTAGTAAGCATGCAAACATGTAGACGTAAGCATTACAACATCAAATTACTCCCAGATTACATAGAATTCCAAGAGAGGCAACTTTGATGGCTATATGGAGCTCAGCGTTTCACTACGTCATGAGCGCAACCTTTAGTTAATAAGCCAACACTGGTGCTTTGAATCAAGGTGACACCCTGGAAGGCATTGAGAAGACAATGCGCAACCATCAAAAGACTAAACAAGCATAGCAAATCCCCGAGCAACATTGGTGCCAGTGGTGGGGTGGCATCGGCGTGGTTGGGGGTTAATCTGTCACTGGGTAGTGAGGCAGGAACGCCTGAGCTCATGGGGAATTACTGGGGAGATTCAGAGGAAATCTCCTGGCAGCAAGTTCCCTGCCTCTTTCACTAGTCTGGATGCCTCCGGCTGCTTTAATGTGACAGGCGACATCTTGCTTGTGTGCTATTTTGAGCCTCGGATATTAGTCGAGCGGTGATTCAATTCAGGGTTTGGAGTTGAAAACCCAACGCGTCACTGTAGGTTTGTGCCATACGGAATCCTGCATAGCGCTACAAGTCCATCTGTGGGGACAGCTTTCGATTTACTCTTTCTTTTTGATAAAGTTCACATGTCAGACCGCGTCAGCCTCTTGCTCAAAGGCACTTTGGCAGGCTGGACTGTAAAGCTCTGATGAAAATGTCACCTTTCTCCTTTTGCTTTTTAACCATAAAGTGTGTGGATTCCTGCCACAAAGCCAAAACACTTGCACATTAGTGTTGACAGGAGACTCTAAAGTGTAGAAAAAAGGACTCAAAGTCTCACAGCTGATTGAAAAACATGTTGGAGGTTAACGTTACGGATTGATGCCAGGGATGACCGTTTCTGAAATATTTAAGACAGGCTGAGTTGCTCAAACATCCTCTGTTGGGAAAGTTAGGAACTTCAAACAAAATGATATGAGAATTAAAGATATTTCTGGGCATTTGAAGGAAAGTTTCTTCCAGGCAAAGGTTATAAAACACGTACCAACGATGGAAGGAAACAGAGTACACACAGAGCATCTTTGTTCTGATTACTGGTTCCGGTGTAGCTATTTATCCTGTGCCTCATTAGAGCAGGAAGAGAAAATCTTTGTGAAAACCCCTCCCTGCACGACAAACATGCCCAACAGAACTGCTGGAATTCTTCTGTGAAGACAAATAAGACAAACGGTGGGAGGAAGCCGCTGAGTTTCAATCAACAGCGGCTTTAGTTTCTGATCCTAAGCTGGAGCCGGCATGAGAACGCAGGAATGGAAGAGTAAAGGCCATACACATAGTCGGTATTTGTAGTCTCTCCTCTCCTATACCCCAAATGACTTTTTTCTACACTGTAGTTCAACTGAGTGAATTCAAAATGCTCAATAAATGAAGACACCTATACATTGGAAATACACGGTCACATTGCAGATTAAAGGACTGAATATACGTATAATCCTCCTTAGAGAGGAAAACAAGAGTGTACTAGCCTTAGCAATAATTTAATTGGCTGTTTGGTCTATTATCCTTTGCCTAATAAAGTGAGGAAATAAATGGAAAGGCTCAAGAAAAGTACCTCAAATTGTGTTTTGACCTAAGGCAAAGCTTTGTTTTTGCACACCATGGTCATTAGACACTATTTTTGGAAGAAGTGAGAGCAAGTGTGTGTGCAGCTCGGCGATAAAGTCAAAGTAGAGGCCAAAAGCATAACTGTCCTCCAGCATCAAGCCCACAGCGACATCACTCAGGCTTCACTCCAGCAGCTCTGGACTCACTTCATAAAGAACCCTCCAACAGACTGCACAATGTGTGCTCGTCTAGCTGCATTTGTGTTGTTCCGGCCAAGGCGGGGTCTTTACGACTGTCTGCCGCTGCTCTGAAGGTGCTGCCTGGTGCGTCCGTTCATCTTTGGCACCCGGCGGAACATTCAAATAGCACTATTGTCTAATTTAGAGGGAACCAATTATGGCAGCAATGGGTGGTAAAGCAGAATCAAAGGCAACATGTCTGCCATCTAAACCCATCTTCAAAGCAGAACTGCGGAATATCTAAAAATTAATTTTCCGTGTTTATTTTGCTGCAATTCAAAAAAAAAAAAAAATCTTGCTGGGTGCTCCCCGCATTTTTAAACACAGTCGCTGTGAAGATGCTTCCTGCAACAAAAGGCCTCATTTTGTGGGGACCACTGTGGGTGAAATATGCTTTGAATGCA
This sequence comes from Lagocephalus sceleratus, assembly GCA_911728415.1. Lineage (NCBI taxonomy): Eukaryota > Metazoa > Chordata > Actinopteri > Tetraodontiformes > Tetraodontidae > Lagocephalus > Lagocephalus sceleratus. The sequence goes on along the minus strand of CAJVRN010000028.1, from coordinate 6,493,831 downwards.
AGAAAAACTAGGAGAGTGCAAAAGTGTGCATGAAGAGAACTTTGGCTCTCATTTTCAGGCTTTGCGGGGCAGATGCACTACACACATTTTCTGAGACATTAGACAGACAGGGACATTTCAAATCTCATTGAATCATGTTTAAAACCCTGTGAGGTCCGAGCCAGCTTTCAAATGTCTCCTACTTTAATCAAGGCTAAGAACGCTTCAGCACCAACAAATGCCACTAAACGCAGCAGCTGACAGTCAATAAGGTCTAATCAACATCTCCTGTGTAAATGAAATGAGCGACAGAAGTGAATAATTCTGGATCAACCATTAAAATGGCCAAATACATGGTGATAGAAAGAACCCTTTGTCGTTGCTATGGCTACACTAAAGACAGTGCCAGAGGCTGAAATGTGACCTTTTTAAAGCATTAACAGGTATTTCCATGTGCAATAGGGATTTTAGCTGCGTGTGTCTGACACAGACCACGTAACATGACTGATGGAAGTCTCCCTCCAGGACTTTGCTACACAGATGACTTCTGTGTAACAGAGCAAAAAAGAGGCAGGCATCATATATGACTTCTTATCACCTGCTGGTGTTGTTTTATTTGTGTCTGTTATATGACAACATTAACTTGTCAGAAGGGGACTTTGTGTTTGGTCTCAAAGTGTCTCTTGAGTATAATACAGTTAGTGGCTCCTTCAACAACTGTTATTCTGATATTTTTTATTTGGAAAATAACATTTTTGATCAAGCATATGAGGGGCATTTGAGAGCTTGAAAAAAATGAAATATGTCTGTACCAAATGAACTTTGGCTCAATGACATTCACAATGAGAACAATAAATATGGGCCCAAATAATACCAGAAATGCTCTAATAAACTTAATAAACAGCCATGCACATTGAGAATTTCCCAATTTCCCAATGGATCATCTATTTTGAGGGACAGCCTCCGGGGGGGGGGGCATTTCACAGGAAACTGCCTGACTGGCATTCTTTATTAAAATTCTTAGAAAAATGCGGTGTTAGAAGTGGGAAAAAAAACACAACAACACAAAAAGGTGCCATACCTTGAGGGACAGAACTAATGAAGCGGGTAATGAATGAACCTGCATCCTAAAACATCAGCTGGCACAGTTGGAGCATAATGGACTGCAAAAAAGAAATGAGTCACTCATCAGGTAGGTTGAGGCTCGCCCACCGGTGTTGCTGGCATAAATACCAGAAACTATTAGCATCCAAACACATTATAAAAGGATATAAATAACTCTTTGACAAACAAAAGAGAAGGAGTGATTATTATGCACCATCATTCAGCAGCTTTCAGACCGTTTCTGCATACGCATGTTAATGGCTCACGTTGAAAGTTGCGTTGTGGGAAATTATAGTGCAGCAAACCTGCGTCGATGCCCCATGTGAATGGGTCAAGGTGCGAGAGCTGACACCTCATCACGGTCTGCAAAAAAAGCCTCTGAACGGTTCCAAGCTGCACTCGGGTCATTATACCATACAACTGTTATACTGTATGGTATAATGACCCGCTTCATAAAAAGCTAGGAAGAGCTGGTGGAAATGGAAACCACCACTAACACACATTTATACAGACAGCTACTGCACAGCATAATTCATCTTCCAAGAAAACGTCACAGAAAGAAGGTGCAGAACAGGAAGCCACACTGAGTCATCATGGCTGATATGGCTGAGTGATGACCTCCCCTCCACCGACCTGACACGCTGCAACCCTCTGGGGCCGGGGTTTCGCCCGTCTGCCCCCCCCTTCTGGCCCTCCGCTATGCCCCGCTGAGTCGGGCGGCGCAGTAAGGAGCCTGAGCCTTCCTGGCCTGAACAGCAAGTGTGTATGTGCATAAAACTGTGGCGCTCGAGGGTGCTCTCTCCTCCATCAGCGCGGCCCCTGCTGTGGGTGACACCTGCAAATAACAGTTTAATAGCTGAGTAATGTCTCTGGTCTTTTCTCCAGCTGTGCGGGGCTAGACTTGCAAGGGCGCAGTGCAATTAAAAAGCCTCTCACCACACAGACATGTCTATATACAGACGTGTACATGTCTGTATACTCAGCCAGTGGGCTGCAGAGCCCACAGGCTGATGTAATGTTCAACAAAAAGACATTTTTATGTTTAAGTTAGCCACAAGACTGCAATATTGATCTCAGTTGAAGCAATGTCATATGTAATGTATAATACATAAAATCATTATCATCCAATTGGTTGATCTCATATCTGACATAAACAATTCAAGTAATATAATGTAATGTTCTACTATAAATGTGGAGCTGTACACCACATGGAAAAAAGTAACCTTTTTTCAGGACTGTATGAAAAATAAGCCTTTTACTTTGAAAAATAAAATCTCACTTTCAAATTGCAAGTTGAGATAAAAGCATCTTCCCAATTTAAACATTTTACCCATGGGTCTAGTTTCCCTCTCTAAAACTTTAAAATAGCATAACATAGAAAGATAAAGTTCTATAGTGCAGACTGGGAGGCTAGGGAAAAAAAAAAACTATAAAAATGAAATGGAGCAGGCAGCCAACAAATGTGCTTCTGCATCATATCTTTATGCTCCACCTGCAAGTAAGCCAGTGATTTTGCTTCCAGTACAGAACCGTGTGTCCAGTGGAATTACATTTCTCTGTGTACTACATTCTCAGACTTTGTCATCTGTGCAGACCAAACAGCTTTATTGTGGCGGTGAACATCCGAGAACTGTTTATCCTGTAACAGATCTGTTTTAGAGAAAAAAAAAGCTCCTTCTCCTCCTCCTATTGCTGAATGCTGATTCCCTGATCTGAATGTTCCTATTCAAAGACCCGATGATTATCCGGCCAATGAGATCGTCAAACAAGGCGAGTCAAATGTACACAAACTGGAGAGATGCTGAGGAGGATAAATATTTGAAAGCATGAAATTAAAGATTTTCAGGAGTATACCATCCACTCAAACGGAGGCTCAGTTGCAGCGGGATGCGCGGTGGTCTCTAGCTGTGGATGTCATCCTTCACCCTGCTGATGCAGCATTTAGTTTATCTTTGAGTAAACAAAGTTTAAATTGCCCCTTCTGTCACTGAGAAACTTTGTTGCAATGTAAACGACCTCCTGAGTTGGCGGAGCAGGGCTAAAAAGATAAATCTGGAATTGCTCTTCAGAGAAATGGGAAATAAGTGATGTTACAGAGAACCTGCTCAGATGCCAGCTGTGAGGAATGACAGAACTGAAACAAAATCAATGACACATACCTAATATCTGTGAGAAGGAGGTGACACTTCAGCATTTTAAAGTGATTGTAAAAAATAAGGTTCAGATTTCACTCTTGAGTTATGTTGGGGGGTGTGGGGCGGGGGGCAAATCTGATTAATTCTTGCCTATTATAGACCATCATAAATAATTGGTGTGTAATTGCCCTGATTAATTTATTCATTCATGAGGTGAGAAGTAGCTAGCATTTGTTCTCCAACAGATCCATTTTCAACCGTTCACTTTCACTGGAACAGAAGCAAAACTTTCAGAATAAACATGCCGATGCGCTTCCGAAATTATGCAACATTACGAGCACTGAGGTGGAGAAAAAAAAAAATCATGAGAAACAGCACAGAAGTTTTCTTTGACGCTCCTGGGATGTTGCTTACCTGGGCAACACATGGCACCACTATAGTAGGGAGGAGGAGCGAGCGGAGGCGTGTATGCCATCCACGCGAATGTTACTTTGACAAGTAGCACCGAGCGAAGCGCCGCTCCGGACGATGCACACCCTTTTGTGGAAAAGATGACGGTGGCCACTTTCAGCAGCAGCACCACTACATAAAAATGCTTCAGGGATGGTTTGCAGAGCAAATCAAGTTTTTGCTGTTGTCCTGGCCTCCAAATGTCCAATAAAACACTTCCGCTATACAGAGTGTACATAAAGTGTATGTATATAGTGTTTAGATTCACAGATAGATCATAGATGTGTCCATGTTTTTAGCAGTTCAATTCATACATAGCGTCTTTCTTTTGATAAATGAAAGCCTTGTTTATTTATTTATTTGGTATTTTTGTGCCAAGGAGAATTCCCCAGATCTCAAGGCTTTAAAATTGGCTTTGCTGTTCGTTTAAGCAAAAGTATAGTAGTTTGCCTCCTTTTGAGATAACTGGAGGCGAAGCTACAGACTAATGTAACACCTTGGCCAAACTCTACCTGAGCTTTTCTGCTTATTCTTGCAGATGCACCAATTCAGGCCACTAATATTCAAACAGTCAACCCAGAGGGAAGCCAGAAGTGAAGACAAAATAAAAAAAAAAACATTTCAAAGGCTCTGAGATGAGCTTCACAACCAATTTATAATGGTTTTGAAGTAACTCTCTTGCCACCGTACCTTTTTTACTTGAGATATCCACAGTTTCATCACATTCGCCTCTGGCTGCACATCGCTGTGATGGTTCTACCGACATTCCCAGATTTTGATAAAAAACACACTGAAAATACAGTAAAGTATTTTGAATTATGAAGTTGATGCAAATCCTCACTGCACACTGATGCAACTATAAACCTGAAGGTGGATGAGACAATACCTGACAGATGGCAAACGAATCCAGTCCCGTCAAACCTGCACACTTATGGCAAAGCCCCCGGACAAAGTGGGAGGGAAAAACTGACATAAAAAGATGTGATCTTCACCTGTTTGCATTTGTACAGCGCCATCCTCCCAGCTTCACATTTTGATCCGTGAAGATTTATGCCCGTGTGTCCAGGATTCACTCGCATTAGTAATAATGAGACCGTGAGTCATCTTACTGTATGCAGAATAATGGGTTCATTGGCATTTGCTTGAATGATTTCTGCTTTGTCTGGCAGTCAAACTGTCAACGTGTGGAAGATGGGGACAGGATGCCAGCTCGCAACATCTTTTGCTTCACAGAATATTCACCGTGGTTTAATAATTAGCGAGAGATGGATGGCAGGGTCATGTTAGATGCACCCACTTAATACTAAAACCACCATTGCATCAATTGATCAAGATGTTTGTGTAATGTTAAAACCTCAGAGTTCTGAGGACATCAATGACAGCGGTGAGTAATGGCAGTGGCTACAGAGACGATCAGATAATATACTGACTGAGCGGACTAATTAGCGGGGAGAAAATGAGAAAACCGGAAACTAAGATTGGGAAATGAAATGAGGTTGATAGCTAATCAGCAAATCTCGGGTTTTGCAGGGGTGCATGTTAGAATTTCTAGAAGACTTGGGTTCTTCTAAACCATTGGCGAAGGCAAAAAGTGAAGAAAAACGACAGAAGAACTCAGAGGTGAATCAGTCATTCATCCCTTCTTCTCCTTTGACTAGCCTGCTCGGTAAATCAGACCTGATCTTTTTTTTTTTCCTGCCTTCTGCTGAGGTCAGCTCAGAGCGGTCCAGATGTAAAGACAAGGCATCCATCACTGTTTTATACGTCCAAAGACTCAGTCGCTTAAAGCAGCCAGAGACAGAGAAGGAGACAATCCAATCAACCAGCTGAGATTTAATCCTTTCAAATTTACATGATTTCCAGTTTTCAGGAGATTAAAAAAAAAGGAAAAAAGATCAAGATATGGGCAAGTGAAGCACATGTTGAGAGGGAAATAATTTCCCAGGAGAAGCTTCTTTAAAGAGACTTTGATTCAACATAAATACAGAATTGATGAGCACTCTCATTGTGTCATGGTAAAGAATTCCCCTCACATCAGGAGCTGGAGCAAGATAAATCTAGAATGATTTCCTGGAAATGGCCCCTCGAGACTAATAAGGCCTTCTCAGAAGGAGAATTAATGTCCACTGCATTGTTGCTCTCATTCTTTACATGCGCATGCATTGTCAAAACAGGGGGAAAGAGAGTTGGCAAAAACAGATTATGCCTACTGGAAAAAGTGGCAGACATCCGGTGTTACACTGCAGCGCCGAAAGGAGAAATTATTAACCTGGATTGGATGCTAGGAAAAAGCAGATAATCTGCTGCCTAAATTTAAACCCTCAAATCCTCACATGGTCAGTGGTGACCTAACCTCCATTTGGTTGTCCAGAATAAGGTTTGGGATGATCCTCGGGATAAAGACAAGATTTGGGAGGATAAATTGGTCCAGTGTCTGCTGTAAAGACACAAGCTCTTCCTCTTATTGGTACTTCTATTACCTGACCATTACATTGTTGCCAGGGTATTCCACTATAAATGCTGCTGCCAAGACAACCATACGCAGGCTGAAAAAGGCCAGTACAGGCAGTGGTGCATGAATCCAGGATGTCTTTACAATGGGCTTCCACAAATTGAATTTCTATTTCAAAGCAAATTGCAGTTTTATTCCAAGGAAAGACTAAAAGACAATTCACAGGTACAATATGCAGGTGTGGCCGAGTAAAAGTCACAAAGTTGTGTATTTGTACTGTGGAGCATAAATGTTATATAGTTTCTTGACTTTGGAATGCAACTCCACTCATTTATTTAGTATGTAGAACCTTTGAGCGTGGTTTAGCTTTCCACATTACATTCCGGTCGACATACCATGTTTTCAGCATCACAACCACCTTTTTAAATCAGCAAGAGCAGTGTTTCTGTGAAAATTAGAACAGTAAAACTTCCATCTCACCTAAACATAGCATTTCATTTGTTCTGGAAGTCATGGTTAATACCCAAAACTGGTTCTTTTTGGATGTTCATTTAGGTATGATTTCTGAAAACAGTGAACTGTAATAGGACAAAGACCATGGACCCCCTTTTTATTTTTTTCTTGACAATGTCCACTGGTCAATTTAGTAAACCTGACTGAACCTGAAAAAAATAATGGGAAAGTTTGTATCTTATTTGCTGATTTGAAATAAGTTTTGATTCATTATTTTGCAGTGGTAATAGGAGATGGTTGTAATAAGGATTTGGACTGTTGCACATCTTACCGATCAAGTCATTTGTAAATCCTATTAAAAGTAAAGGAGCGTTTGGGTCCCAAAATCAACAATCACAACAAAGCATAATTTCAGGACATTTTCTGTCTTTTATCTTAGATATGGAGTCTCTCTCTAACTTACACACTCAGATACACACACACAGGCAGAGTGGGGGGGGGGTTGCATGCACTTGTTTGTCTTCTGCTGCAGGGATGTATTAAGATTCAAATCATGTTTGCCTCCCATCTTGATGAATGGAACGAGTCTGTAAAAACTTCCCTAAATGGCCCTCTGGCATGGCCCTGGGAATAGATTGAGCTAATCAAGGGTGGCCTCACAATCACTGCCTCCACAAAGTAATCAAAGAGTAGAAATGGAAACACACTACACATGTAGATGGGGGACTAAGAGCGAATGAGTGTCACAGTCAAGATTCGAGATATCTCCTTGTCTGGTGCTAAAAGCCACTTTGGTGTGTTGTGGTTGTAATTGCCGATTTTCCTCCATTCGTTGTGCACCAGTGCTGTCGGTTTGCACAACAGCCTTCCTGTCACAGATGTATGAACATGCTAAGCCAACAGGCATCTACATTAATAAGTGTCTCATTTGGTTAACAGACTGCTTGAGGCCACCCCAGACATGATGGAAATACTCCGCTACAGGAAATGTTGACACTTCATAAAAAAAAAAAAAAAAAAAGGGAAAAAGAAAACCTCTGCTCAAATAGCCTCTTCATGTTAGGATCAAAAAGCTCAAAGGAAATGACTGAAAGATGGGATGCCCTTGCAAGATTAGCTTCAACCTTTTCCCGCAATCCCCATGCAGTTGTCTTACTGCACCCAAAATGAAACCTGGCCAAATAAAGATCTATTCCTCAGGCCCGAAGACCACAGAATAAATCCTGGGATTAGGGCAAAATGGCACACTTACTTTCCTCTCTAATGGGCAGGCTTGTACTTGCACCCCAAAAAACAAGGAAAAAATAAATTTCCTGCAGCCAATTTATTTGCCAGTGAAGATATTCTCAGAGGTGGCAATTGGAGTGAACAAACAGTGAATATGTGCATGTTGCTTTGACCAAATCCCCCTGTGGAGAGACTGAAGCCTGATGGATAACCACTCGACCAAGCTGCTGTTTTTTTTCCTCCTGCCCTGGGTGCGCTCCCTAGGGTGCGTCTACATAAAACTAGGTTGTAAAACCAAATTCTACACAAATTCCCCATGATCATCTGCATTCTGAAGAAACACTTTTGAATTGGAACTGAATGGCTATCCTCAGGTACAGAGCTATTTCCAGCATTATGGCAGTCTCTGCTGCTGTTTAAAATCCTCTTATTAACCTTGTTCCATCATATATGCAAATAGCAACCTGTGTCAATGAAAAGCTTTTCCAAACACGTAATAAAGCAGGAACAAAATGCTCTGCAAAGAGGAGTTCAACCAATACCACTCAGATAAAGAAGAGACTTTTTATACGTACAATGAAACAAAAGTATCCAAGATCACTGAAAGGTTACAGTGCTTTTTGAGCACCCACTACTGCAGGAATTCCAATTTTGCACACTTGGCAAATTTCAATGTCCTTTCTGCTAATATTAAGCATAAACTAAATATGTAAGTCACCTTCTAAACTGTCATCAAAAAACAATCAGTTCCACTAAACCAACAGGTAGTGCTCAGCTGCCGCATAATGAAAATGTGACATTGAAGTCTGATGTGGGAGCAGTCACAGAAAAGTGATCCAAATCATGCCATCTAAAGGAAGGACAAATGCAAATCTCTGATTTGAAATGGAAAATATCTCACCTTTAACCTCCATCAACTCCAGGTTCTGCTCACCAAAAAGAGAAAAAGGTTGAAGTGCTTTTCCCTAAGCGTTCTTTCAACATCCCAATAGGCTCGACTTGACTTGTGATTCTGTGATTCCAGAGGGCACAGATGGATCCAGTGTGGTTGACATTCTGTGAAACACCAAGGACGCTAGGATCTGCCGGTAGTGGGCGGACACTGCCTCAAGAGGCCTCAGTGCTCACTCAGTCTTTTGAAAGTGACACAGGTGTAATACATCAAGGACTGTGGGTAGTGAGGGACTTTTTCAAAGCCCAATGGGCCCACAATTCCTCTGTAACAACAAAAGGGTCTATCAGGAAAACAGCCACCTCGGCTCTCCCATCGTTTCCATCACTCAGCAAAGGGCTGTTGAGTGAAGGGAAGCGAAGCGGAAGAAATAGGCTTGCATTTGGAATGGAATTACAAAGATATCCCTCTGGATATCCACTGTTTGGCATGCTCCTGAATCTACGCTGGGATTAAATGCGATGTACCTTCACAAATCTCTTGAATGAAGTAAGGTTTCACACATGTTCTCTCTTTCGGGTGCACTTGGATCACCTGGAGTGCTTGTTGCCAGAATGCAATGCTGAGGTGAAATCCTAGATGGCTAGTGGTCTACCTCACGAAAAAAAAAAAAAAAAAAACCTCAGGAGGGCAAATGAAGGCACAGTAATCACAGAGTAGTTTTGCTCACAGTCACAGAAACCTGCCTACTAGGTTCATCCCTTATTTTACTGACACTCAGTTCATCTTATCTCAGTCGACCCATGCCTCCCCTCACCGTCACACGACTGCTTCTTTGGTTAAGGAGCAAAGACCGCGGGGAGCGAACAGGCCCGTCCTCTGCCTGCTGCTGATAGAGCTTTAATCTGAACACGGATGTCCGGGAAGAAGCCGATTAAAGCAGGTTGATGGGGAAAAGACGAGGCCTTATCATGGTAAATAAAAGCATCTGGGTGCTTTGGGCTAATTGACCAAAGAGCTAGTGGTCAGCTGCTTGGTAAAGATTGGGTCACCTGATGGCTTTCACACTGCTGCAGCACACACCGTGCTGAAACCACTCCCCTTTCTTCCCATATGAGTAGAACAACGCTGGTAAAGGGATTAATTGAGGTTACAAACAACAAAAGCGGCAAGTGAATTCCTTCCAGGGCCACTGATACCTTGTTCAGAAACACAGGGGCCCTGGATACTTGCAGAAAATTGCCAATATAATTTAACCACTGAAACATGTTGGAACCTTCTGGTCTCATGACACACTTACTTTGAACAAGAAGTGGGTAGAGAAATTAATTAGTTTTGTTGTTGTTTGGTCCCAGCAGAATAACAGAGAAACAGCTCACATTTTCAACAGCAAGTGCACATCCTTCCTTTAAGGCCAGAAAAAGCCAACATAGAGGTGGTCAGGAACTTCTAAGAAACATTATTGGGTCCAACACCTTAATCATGCATGCTTATTTGAATCCAGCGGGATTGATTTCCCCCTGGCCTCAGTTACATTTGTGCATATAGTCCAATTCAGTTTAAAGAGTGAAGTGTATAATTTTGTGTTTGTACAAACAAGCCAATTGCCTCTTATTTTCCTTGCCTTGTCTGTGGATCCATAACGTGACACAAACTGGTCTAATAGATTTGTTAATTCATGGAAACCTTTACTGTATCCTGTTATCTATGCAAGTTTCCCTGTGATATGGAGAATGAAAGACTACCTCTTCCAATTTCTCCAACCCTTTTACTTGCACGATGTTACTTTCTGGCAGCTCATGTGTAATTAGGCCTTAAGAGAAGCTTTCTGGACATAAAATGAAATAGCTTAAACTTCAAATGAGGCGAGAAGTTCTGTTCTACATGCTACCAGTACAAGATGTCTGTTAGATGAATCCCGGCCTCTTGTCATTGCCCCTTTCTCTCCCCTCCACAGTCTTCTCCAAACTGCCTGCATTAGCATAAAACTCCTGTCAGGCAGGGTGACTCTGAAGTGTGACTGGAGAAAGACAAGACTTCTCAATAAAAACACTGAAAGGGGAGGACTAGTGTCGAGCCTGCATGGAAAAACCAATTTTCCAAACCCAGATCTGCACCACAAGCAAGAATAGATGCAGGGCTCCTTAAACGTGGCGAGTTCAAGCCCATTTCAATATTGTCTCTTCAGCAGATCTAATACCTGTGACATTAAAATAAAGCTGCTTTCACTGGATTTGCGCTCTGGCTTCCCTGATAAGATCAACAGTGCAAAGCAACACTTGAATACTGACAAAGAAAATTGTCAGCGAGTGCACTTCAGATCCCTGTGGAAGTGAGACCTGGTGCTTGGGCTTGTTGCTCACACAATTCTGAGCATAAAATTATGGAGAAAGTCCTGAAATGAGAACCGATTACTGAGATTTGGCATTATGGCAAAATAAAAGCAGTTGTCAGCTGTTCCACAAAACAGTGGGATATAGTTCCATGGTAAAACATGCACATATGTATTATCTCATAGATTGACAGCATGCACTGGATCTAGTAATGTGTTACGGAGTTGTGATTGCCAGTCTCAAAAACGACTTTGGTATTTTTCATGGGGTGACTTAAATACAAACTCCAACAAGTTCATGGCCAAAGTTGAAAAGTGCAAACCGGCAGGGGAATCCCAACAAGGATATCAGAGGTAGAGGTCAACTTCCTCTGACTTAACAAACATGTTGACATGTGGCAGCTCTTGCCTAAATGGACTGATAGTCAGTGGGGAGAAATAATAAAAGGCATTGGAATATGTGTGTGTGTCTGTGTGTATGTGTCTCATTTGTATGCAGCGAAACAGGCAGCATTCGCAGGAGGGATTATCCCACTCTTTCTACATCACATTTAGATTTAGGTTTTTTATATTCATTCTATAGTTTCTCCTTTATGTTGATGATAATTCCATCAGAAGAGAAATGAATCACCTGAAAAGCAGCACGGCAATTCATTACATGGCATGTTCTCCACCCGGTGTACTGGAGGACTATAAATATACACAGAGTGATGCCTGATGAGCGCCTTCAAAAACAACACAAATATAATTGAGTTAAGGAGCTCCGGATGAGGTGACAGACAGATTACTCTGTGGAAAAGTCCTTGTGAACTTGAACAGTCTGTACTTTTTCTTCCCTGAGGCTGAATTGATTCAAAGACAAGGCGGGTCATCACATCCGACAAAAGGTTGCTAAATAATGACACGGAGCAAAAGTTCAACTGATATGAGCGAATGTAGAATAATATTCTCATGCTGCAGACTGCAACAAACTGAGACACCAGGGGGAAAATAAGGACAAAACTGGATTTAAAGAATGAGATTTTCAAACATGTCTACACATTTAAAGACTAGTGCATGTGCTGGATTTAGTTTCATCAAACAACACCTCAGGTTTCTGAAAGGACACACATCTCTCCTTTGATGTAAATAAACAAATACATCTACTATTGTAAGCGGTTGTTTCCAAAAAGAACTTTACTACAAAATATTGCATCACACATGAAAAACACAATTTTGATTTAAGAGATTTTTTTAGTTTTATTCAGCTAGAGAATAACACTTGATCTTTTAATCACACTTTTTAGATCCATGGCTATTTCAAATTAAATTTCCTCTGTTTTGTTCTTGTTAATTATGATGTACTGCATATTGCCTTATCACTTCTTTTTTTTTGCATGGTTTTACAACTTGGTAGCTTTTCTTATTTCACACTGACTTGTTAAAATTGACTCAGTGTGGGTGAATGAACTAAGGTCAGGCCACATAAACCACCAAAACAACAATTCAAATTCATGAAAACATAACTGGAACAAAAATAGACATGGCTAACGGTGTGGCTGTCTATCATCCATCATTCTTAAAGGAAAGCAAACAAAAGACTAAAAAGAAGAAAATACTGGGCAGCTCTGAACAAATGACATTATGCCTTCCTGGCAGATTTGCCATCACCGTCGTTTTGAGAGTGTTGAGCATGCAGCAGTTAGTGTGTTTGTAGGACAAAGAAAGGAGAAGCACAGGGGCAGAGACACCGTGATAGACAGATGGAGAATTGGCGGGCTGAAAAGACGAGGCCGTCCGTGGTGTAAACGGCTGGGCCTGAAGCGACGAGCCGAGCATCTGTTTGGTATGCGCCGTGTGGAGCCAGATCTCTATTGGAGTTGACATCCTGGGAATTATGATGAGAGATGATTGTATCATGACTGTAATTGTAAATGTAAATCCTGCAGTGCGGCCACCCTCTTTTTTGGCGCATAACAATGAGCTACCCAAACAAAATTTACATTCCACTTCATATCGTGCCGCGACTGCATTAGTTTGACAAACAATAACCGCTGACAAATGAATAACATAAAAGGAGATGATTAACTCCAGAAAAGCAATCTGGGCACATAATTTACACAGCTTCTACACTGTGGCTTCCTCGGGCGGCGCTTGTTTTTATGTGTATCGCATCAGATATACTTGAGTAGGGACGTTAGAAACAGGCCAACAATTATCCTCGTCATTAAGGAGCGCTCTGTGTTTTGGAATAATAAAAAAAAAAAAGCTATAAAATATCAAAATATTTCCTCTGGTTCAAATGGAAAGTTGCACGTGTGATGAAACAGCTGCCTAGTTTTCTCATTAGAAGAACAAATACAGTATGTGCAGACCTATTTAGGGCCCCATAATCTGGTGAATGATGATTACACATGCACAGACAGAACAGAAGGTATGTGCTCCATCAGTTCATGCACAGGACTCCAGAGGCATCCATCTCACAATGACAGGGCGAGGAGGCTCGCCGCCGCCATGACACAGCTCTTACTACTGCGGGAAAATACCCAGCTGTTTCTTGCTCAAAAGTCGGGGAAGAGTGAGAAACGTGGCACAAATCAGCCAAAATGAGGGACTAAATGATCCTCCTTACTGGACTTTCAATAAATAAGAAAAAAGAAAACAAAGATGAGTGTGTGTGTGTGTGTTTGAAAACAGCTCCAGAGTGTGCTCAGATGACTAACAGACTGGGTCTCAGCTTTAGCTGACAAACATTTACAGTGAACAATAGCAGTTGTGCTGCAAGAAATGGACTTTGTGAACAATGTTGATTTTGAAAAGAAAAAATCTTGTTAGAATAGCCACACATCTCTAGTTAGAACAGCCACACATCTCCAGTAAACAACCACACATCTCAAGTACAACAACCACATATCTCCAGTTAGAACAGCCACTCATCTCCAGTAGAACAACCACAAATCTCCAGTTAGAACAACCACACATCTCCAGTTAGAACAAACACACATGTCCAGTAAACAACCACACATCTCCAGTTCGAACAACCACGCATCTCCAGTAGAACAGCCACACATCTCCAGTAGAACAACCACAAATCTCCAGTTAGAACAACCACGCATCTCCAGTAGAACAGCCACACATCTCCAGTAGAACAACCACAAATCTCCAGTTAGAACAACCACACATCTCCAGTAAACAACCACACATCTCCAGTTAGAACAGCCACACATATCCAGTAGAACAGCCACACATATCCAGTAGAACAACCACACATCTCCAGTAGAACAACCACACATCTCCAGTAGAACAGCCACACATCTCCAGTAGAACAACCACACATCTCCAGTAGAACAGGCACACATCTCCAGTAGAACAATCACATTCTCCAGTAAACAATCACACATCTCCAGTAAATAACCACACATCTCCAGTTAGAACAGCCACACATCTCCAGTAGAACAGGCACACATCTCCAGTAGAACAATCACATTCTCCAGGTAGAACAACCACACATGTCCAGTAAATAACCACACATCTCCAGTTAGAACAGCCACACATCTCCAGTTAGAACAGCCACACATCTCCAGTTAGAACAGCCACACATCTCCAGTAAACAACCACACATCTCCAGTAAACAACCACACATCTCCAGTAGAACAGCCACACATCTCCAGTAGAACAGCCACACATCTCCAGTAGAACAACCACACATCTCCAGTTAGAACAGCCACACATCTCCAGTAAACAACCACACATCTCCAGTAGAACAGCCACACATCTCCAGTAGAACAGCCACACATCTCCAGTAGAACAACCACACATCTCCAGTAGAACAGCCACACATCTCCAGTAGAACAACCACACATCTTCAGTTAGAACAACCACACATCTCTAGTAGAACAGCCACACATCTCCAGTAGAACAGCCACACATCTCCAGTAGAACAACCACACATCTTCAGTTAGAACAACCACACATCTCTAGTAGAACAGCCACACATCTCCAGTAGAACAACCACACATCTCCAGTAGAACAACCATACATCTCCAGTAGAACAGCCACACATCTCCAGTAGAACAACCACACATCTTCAGTTAGAACAGCTATATATCTCCAGTTGGGTCTTTCCATCTGTGATTCAAAGTGTATGCTACAGACAATGAAGACAGTATGCTTTTCCCATGTTTCCACTGTATTTTCCATTGATGTCTACTCCTGGTGGTCTGATTGACAGCTCTGGGAAAATCTGCGACCCTGAGTCCAATTACACGCTAAGGGTGTGGAGTATATGAGTCTGATTACGGACCCATCTCTCCAGAAATAAGGGTTCTGTCACTGAATAGAGCTGGGCCTCACCGAGCCAGCCAAGCCTGGCCGCAAATGAGAGTGGTGTTCTCTCCTTTGTCACTTCTCATTGCTGTGAAACTGAGGCTCTACATGAGTAAAGCAATCTGTGAAGGCCAGAGAACGTCACAATGCAGCCCCAATTTAGCAAATGCATGAGCTGTGTGGGTACAAAGTTCAGACGCGAGCAAAAGTAAATTTATTATTGTGGAAAACCAAATGGTTTTGGCACCTGGTATTACACATGTGATATGTGTGATATATTGTTGTATATAAACTCTACACTACAGGCCAATCTCTTCATCCTGTTCAGTTTAATTAATTTATTTTGTATGAAACTAAAAAGAAAAAAAATGGCCCAATTTATGCACATCATCAGGGATGGGGGCCCTGAAGGTCAAATGAAGCTGATGTGTTTTCTAACAGCTGAAATTCTTATAAAACCTGAATAAAAAGTGTTTATTTTCAACACACCTAATGTGATAGATTACGTAAAATGCGGTTGTGTTTCCTCTTAGGCAGTTGAAGATCCATGCGTATTTTGAGAAAGGGGAGACTACTTTCACAGGTTAATAAGCTGAATTAAAGAGGATCTCCTTCCCCAAACACAACATCAAGTGAACAGTAACATTAATAATGCAGATCCCATCGCAGTGGTTAGTCTTATCTACTTATAGAAAATGAAGCCCACAGCATTGTGCGGCAAGAATACTAAAAAGCAATTATTGCTCTCAGCTCTGGTGAGCCCCGAATTAATGAGGGAGGGTGAGAAGAGAGGTTTTGGGGGAAATCTACAGGATAATTTGTTTATAAAGTAAAAGGAAGGGAAAGTTCTGAGAGTCTGGTTAATTGATTCTTTGGGTGAAGTTGTAAAAGTGCAAAGGTAAGAGCGCCTCCGGAAGATAAAAACTCAAATCTGAACATATACAGCTTTAAGACCATTGGGACACTTGTTCTTTTTAGAACTGGCATGCTAACGATTAGCAGTCAGTTATGCAAGAGAGTCCTTGACTTTCTCCAGTTAAGTCAGATCAAGTCTTACATGAGCAGAACAACATGTTTGCATTTTTGTCTCCTTGCCGTGACCAGATAATGCCCCCTGCCCCCTTCCACTGACATGGGAGTCAATCTCTCGGCAGTGAGAGTATCTCTCCTACTGGGTCCATTGGGGAAACGGGACTTTCAAGTAAGGGGGAGAGGGGGGCATCAAGACTGGGCTAAAGCCTTGTTAGTCCCATGGCTCCAAAGCTTAGGCTCTAGGCATATATCAGCGCACGAGCGAGCGTGTGGTTATGTGGGAGGGGTGCATGGAGAAAAGGTCAGAAATGAGCCCACGTCCTCCCTCAGAAGGAGGAGAGAACAGAGGAGAGCTGGGTGTTGGGTGTGGGTGGCCAACTGTATAAATACTGTATGCAGCAAAGCCCACTCTCAAACTTATTTATGTGCTACAATCATGTACATACTGCAACACCTCTGACATCTGACACCATTGTATAAGCAGAAGAAGAAAAACTGTGGCCTCCCACAATGTATACAAATAGAAAAGAAAATGGATTTTACTGTGACAACACTGCGGCTGCAGCACTCCATTCTTTACTCATCGGCGCAGTAATGTCACAGCTAAATATTCATTTAAAGAGCTTTTACTAGTCTTAGACGCTCACATTCTAGCAGGGAAGGGAGGGAGTGTCCTGGAGCTCTTTGTTGGTATAATCTGCCTGTTTCACACATTGGAAAATGGTAGAACAGCCAAACAGGCTAACAAACACTCGCCTTGCATCCGTGGCAGATTAAAACCGAATCCGCCAAGAAACACACACAAAAAAAGAGAAATGGCAGCATGTGGGAAAACATGTGTGTCAATAAACCTATACGTCCTATTTATAGATTTGTATTTAGTGCAGGTTTAACAGAAATTCAATATATTTATGGACCTGTCACCAGGAATCCTTCAGTCTAAGATGGAGATCTTATGAGTGTGTTACAGCACTGACACCAAAGTTCTCCCTGCCTTAAAGTTATCCTAAATCCAATCCAGCCCCCTAATTCCAATTGTGATAGAAGAACTAGGAGGATATTCTGACTTAAAATATATCACCTTCTGCCTACACATGCAGCACTCTGGACCTGCTGTGCAGCCTCACCTCACAGCTCATGTCACCATTTAAATAATCCACTTTCTTTTGAGCAACTTTGTTTTCTCGCCTGCATCCGTAATCTCCTCGCAGCAGACTGCTATATCAATGCCACAGCCTATTACTCCTCACCGCTGCGGTAAAACGTGAAATATAGTCTCATAAAGGTCTTATCGGCCAGACAAGTGGACCTAAGAGTTCCAGACGAGCGCTTTTAAAGGCTCGTGGTGAGTTGAAAGGATTTCATGTCTGCTTCTGTGTGGACTTGAAGTTGCATTGGTAAGCAATGGCAGATTTATCATTAGAAAGGTTCTAATAAGCAGCAGCCTGAGAAGGCATGCTTTAGCACACTGCAATTACCCTGCTTGCTGTGGGATGAGAACTCAGTCTGATTAAGGCTCCAATGGCCTGACTGCTCACCGGTTACCTGCCCTCTCAATCAGCATTTATTCATGTAGATGTTTCCACAAACCACTTCAATTTGTAGATCTTTAATTTTTCTTGGGTCGACATTCAATCAAAACTATTCAATCAGGCAGAGGCAAACATCACTTTCTGACTCACTGGTGACACCATGTTATGCTTAAAGGTCACCTAGTATGCAAAACTAACATTTCCAGTGCTTTAGTCCATATATTTGCATATCCAGTGTGCCTCCCCACCCCCATAAATAAACAAATTCAATGTTAAGTGAACTGTCATAATCTGTAAATGTGTCTCAAAGTGATTTGCCCTACTGTTACGTAACAATTGATTTGAATAATCCCAGCCTCACGCTTGGAATCTCCCTCCCATACAACCGTGCAATGATCCACCTCCTGACCCTGCAGAGGAGATGGGCGGAGCAAAGATCAACTCTGGGTAGAGCTAACACTAATTACATGCTCATTAGGATTTAGAGGGAGAGGCAGTCAAACAGAGCAAAAAAAGGATTGAGCACAGTCAGTCTCTAAAAACTGGTGTGTTCAGAGTCTGACTGTGCTCATTCCTTTTTTTTTCCTTTATCACCGTCTAAATGACTAAAAATTCATTCAGACTTTAAGGATCCATGTTAACTTGATGTTAACCGTGATATGTCACCTTTAATGATTCCTTCATGTACAATGTACACATTTCCCAACTCAAACAACAAATGTCTGCATGAATCCTGAGCTCAGAACTGCAGAGACCAAAAGCTGGGAAACAACGTTACAGTTAGCGGATGTTCCAGCAAGGTGAGTGAAACAAACAAGAGAGTGATGAATCCGGCTCCTGTGTAGCATTAAGACTGACACAGCATGCTTTTGCATGTTTCTGAAGATTAAAAAAAGTTGTACTTGCTCTGGCCTTGAGCTGCCAGTGACAGAAGAAGCCATGCTGATAAGCAGGCTGACGATCCAGCACCACCATGCATCATTAAACCAGACTGACCAGATCTGAATGCTGCTCCCCCTCTCGCGCATGTGGTCTTTATTTATGATTACATTTTCTGAAGTTATGGCAATAAAACCAGAGGGGGGATTAGAACAAATAAGATAATGATCACCTGTGATGGAGCAGAAGGCTTTACGAGCTTTTGGAATTCATCATACATGCACACATTAGCAAATTAGTGTCGCTCGTCTGGCTTCAAACTGAAACAACAATGCTACGCTGTCAGCAGTCATTAGACAAACTTTCCAACTCCGTGCTTTCAGAGATTTATGCAGTGCATGCAAAAATACTGCTCATTTAGCAAACTTGGGAATGTCAATAAGCTTCTAAAGTTGATCATAAGTTATTAAAGTAAAGTATGACATGACAGTATATTCTCCTACCACAGCCCACAACGGAAATTCCTTTGTGAATGATTTGTGAATGAACAGTGTTTGAGCGCACTGGCTTTACCTGTTCCCTGCTTCTGCTTGAGTTAAGCTAATTGGATGAGTGTGTCTCTGCATGCAAATGATGGATTCAATCACTGGGTGGATTTCTTGGTAAGATATCCTCTGTAAACAACAGAATAACATGACACATTGCCTGCATTTTTTTTTGCCAGTCATAATGAATTCTAACATCTTGATTTCCAGGACTCTGTTCAGATGAGCTGTGCACTGTGTGGCTCCAAAGTTCACTTTCACTTCAGCTGAAGTCAGATTTTTGCTCCAAGCTGCACTGACCAGAATCATATCAGCTCTCAAATGACCAAAAGCCAAACAAACTTACAAACTCTAATTAGCCTACGGTCTGGTCAGTACGGCTCTGCAACTAGACCATAACTAACATTCCTCTGCAAGAATATGTCCATTTTAAAATGCTTCAACCTAAAGAACTGCATCATTAACATGACAGAGGAATGAGTCTTACTCTGTAGGAATTGTAGAAGAATCGAAGGCAGGATGTCACTTGCCTTGACCTTCTGAATCAATGGCACAATCATCAATATTCATATAAGACAATGAACTAAGCATGGATACAGAATGGTGGTCATGTGTGTATATATAGAAGCCTGTTGGACCAACCCAGAAGACTGTAAGCACATCCCTCGTTTATCCCTGTGAATTCCTGTTCTACTGTAATTCAACTGTAAGCGATGGGGCCTGTTGGAAGAAGCTGTGAACGCGCAATTCTCTGCCCTGTGGCTCTAAGATTATAACCCTGCTGCTGAGGGATAATCGGAATTTTCTGTCCTTGGGTTTTTTTCTTGGTTCGATAGAAAAGTCCTTCAGATTCTGTCAATCTTAACCTGTGGCTATAGATAATTTAGTTCTCAAAGCCCACCATAACTGCTGGTGCTGAAAGATGGAATGAGGCAGTATTAGAGGATCTGATGTTTGTTGGGGATGAAGAACAACTGTTAACCCTTTATGGGATCACTGCTGAGGAGTTACGGAGGGAAAATAAATCAATAAAATAAATGAATTCAATAACTCAAAGACTCAAACTACTTTTGTGGTTAATGGTTGTTGAGATGCTACATGATGCAGATGCTCTAAAAACACACTAAAATACTGCAAAAGAGTCATTAAATTTGATGTAGCAGTGATTGCTCTGAAAAAGGTTTGCGCAGGACAAGTTTTGTGATGGAAAAGACATGACACCTCTATGATGTCTGGCTCAAGTCAGAGACTTCTGTCCTTGATCTGGAGCTGCTGAATTGTGGGTTGACCACTGGGGGGCGGAGCCAGACGCTGATCTGGATGCAGGACAATGCCCTAAATCACCGAAAGTGAGGTGACTCCATAAACACTGGCGGTATGGAAATTGGATTGCCTCTGCAGGGTGACATTAGAACAGTATAAAGTCGGACATAGCTGGTTAACAGGCGGGGCAGCTGAAACCTTGTTGTCCCAACAGGTCGAGCCGAGCAGCACAACAACAATGATTACCGGATCAATCTCAATAAACAAGCCTCTCAACAGGCCCATTTATTCATTACCTCCGTTCATCTTCAGTTTGGAGCTGGAGTAACAGATCTGCTGTAAAATGCCAGATTAATGCTTTGAACCCCTCAATCGGGGTCTTAATCTGTTGTTGCCGTGTCCTTTGGTTCACGTGTCTGCCTGCACGCCTTGAATTGATAACCTTGGCTAGGATTTCGCTAAAGTCACAGAGACTCTAATGATACTTAACAGCCCATTACAGTGATGGAGACCTTTGGTATGAGGTCAGTGACATGTCAGGGACAAAAAGTGACTCTGAACACTTGAACAAGGTCCCGTTCATGGGCACAGAACTCACTTCATGTGCAATAATTTCATTTTAAAGCCTGAGGCACGATTGCATGGCAGAAAAAGACATACTTCCTCTAATATGAGTAATTACAGTACGCCAGACTTTCTCTGCTGACACACAGGCTGTGTTTCCTTAGCTCCAGCACCAAAACCATTAACTGAGGCCAGAAATGTTTGCTTTGTCTTCACTTTATTGTTTCATGACCCGGGCACTACAAAAAGCTGTTTTTCTCTGCATTCAAACCGATTAGCATTTATTTGCAAAGTTTTGCCCATAAACATAATCTATAATGCCATTATCTCTCAAACTGCGTGGCAAAATGGAGCTGTAATTATTAAGAAAGCAGTGTCTAAATCTGGGGGAAGTGCAGCCCATTAAATTGCATGTGCACATTTACTTAAACAACGTGTAATTGACGGTTACCCCTTGCTGATAAAGAGACTTCACGTTGTCAGTGATGGCAGTAATAGAACAGGAGGGAGAGTTACATCAGGAGAGCAAAAACAAGGTTAAGTGCAGCCAAAGTGACATTCTGTGTGTGAAATGATATACTGCCCTTCCCGTGTGTGTACGGGCCTGGTTATTAAATGATGGCTAACTATGGTGGCTAACAGAGGCTTCATAAATACTCTGTGACATAACAATTGTATTCTGTCCATATGCTCTGGCAGATATTCACACGAGGCCCTGAAGTCCTTTACTTGTTTACACAGGATGAAGAGAGTGCTGCAGTAATATGCGCTAGCTTCAGATACTTGCTACTCTCCAGGCTGCTGTCATGAGCATTTGCTTGGTGCTTTTAGTGCAGTTTGTACTCTTTTCTATTGATTAATCATTAAGCGGAGAAAGTGTAGAGCTAGAAAATCTATAGAAGATTATGCTTAATATGAAATATAAAAAAGACTACAGATAGATATTTTTAGAAACATCATAAGCATTGAACATTCATATATTTACATACGATTGGCTTTAGTTTTATCAGGAAGTTAACAATGAAACAAACATGACATTTAAACTCTTAAAGTCTCTGCATAGTGTCAAGCAGATGTTACACAGCTGCTCCTGGATGGATGGAATAGATGGGTTGGGGTTGGAGGGGGGTGGGCAGGGATGTCTCTAAAGCCCACATGCGTTTCTGCACACATACAGATTATCTAAAAACAAAGATGTTCAAGCACTCTGCTTCTATTTGCTTTTATGTAGTCTGACACACTCTTTCTGCTTCAGGCCCTGACCGCATTTCAGTTAAAAAAAAAAAAGAAAAAAGCTTCTCCATGGCAACTGCTGTTGCAGCACTGAGGCTGAGGCTATAAGGTGCGTGAGGGACCAACTAATATGTATTCTGTCATCTGTCAATAAAATAAGAAATGAATATATTACATGGTATTTAAACTAACAGTTAATAATAAACAGATATGAGCGTTACCATAATATTGCCTTTTGGTCAAAGGTGTGCATGCTTGGTCAGCACAATTACTGAAATTACTGCCCGGTAGCAAGTTGGGAGGAAACAGTTGCTTCAATAAGAGAGCAGCAAGCAATTTATCAGCTTTGTAACCTGCGAATTACAACCTGCCCCAGTGTTGGTATAACCACTATATTCAGTCAGTATGTCTCAAATCATAAAATTTAAGTATAGAGCGGGGAGGAATTACATCCTAGGTACACAGAGAGAATAATGGCTGCCTAGCTGTGCCAGAAGAACTGAAGAAGTCTGAGAAGAGAGCCACAAAATCTGTCAAAGGGGTGATACCAACGGGGGAAAAGAAAATGGAAAGATAGAGAAAAGGGAGTTGAAGAGTAAAATCCAGGTAGAGTTGAGATGAGAACAGTGAAACGGTGAGGAGAGAAGACGCCACAAGCAGGAACAGATGGCCGAGAAGCCAGACGGAAAGAGTGAGAAAGGGAGAGCGAACGGCGAGCAGACTGATAAAGAAATCTGGATCAGGCTGAAAAAGGCCTCCAGTTCACTTTGGGGAATGCAGTAAGTAGGACATGCAAAACTTACATTCCAAAAAAAAAAAAATGTTGAGACCAAAAATAACTCTGAACAAACCACTAAAGGCTGGCAGCCATGTTAGATGGTCAGTCAAAACAGGGCTGCCTCTTTGAAGCCTTTCATTCAGATTCCTCACACCTGAGGAAGAGTGCGAAACAAGGGGCGGAAATCTCAATGGTGATCTCTGCAAATGCAGCAGTGATGGAGGGAAACGATAAACAGGGACAGGACTGATGTAGAAAAATTCTCCTGGACGAGATAAGTTCATCCATATGGATGGGAAGGTGGAGCTTCTCTCACATGGAGCAACATCAGGATTCAGGACTTCTGCATCGGAACAAGCTTTTCACGCGAGCAAACCAGCACTTCACCCCCTTCCCATGGTTTTGGGTCCTCGTATCCATGTGAGGTCTTGGGTGGAGCCCAAACATTGGGATTGCCCCCTGGTGGCAGGTAAAGGAACAGGACAGTCTTATTCTTGGCTACTGTTCTGTTTTGATAAGTGTGTTCCAAGTGCTGTTACTCATTGTGGATTTGACCCATTAGTGCATCCTCAATTAAGGTGTTGGAGATAATCCCAATTAAAAAAACAAAACAAACAACAACAAAACACAATAACATCGCACCATGCATGAGCATATGCCCAGTGATTGACTTGACTGAAACAAACCCATGTGCACTTCTCCTTCTAAGCTTTCTATAAGTTCCACAGTTTAATCCCAGACCCAGTAATGACCATCTCACACGTCTTCGTGCGCTAAGCAGGGGGTAGCACATTCTGCTGTTCTCCAGCAGCCACAGATGAGAGCCGAGTCACTGACAGATTGAAAGCCAGTGGATGAGGGTAGATATGCTGCATCACAGAAGCTGACAAAAAAAAAAAAAAAAAGAAAAAAAAAAAAAAAACAGATGCGAGGATATGATGCTGCAGCAGCTGCCTGGATGAAAGCCTGACAGAAGCCCGCAGATGCGGGCTCCCCGTGATGGCATGATCCAATTTGATCTGGTGTTTACTGTGCATGCTTTGGGGAACGTGTTGGAACAGCCTTTCAACTGATGAGTCACACACTTCCGTGGACAGAGGAGGAAAATCCTGACGTAGCGTTTGAGCATAAAACAATGTGTGGCCTTAATTTGTACACCCCCAAGAGGAGATGTTATGTCCCCCGTTAGCAGCACCGCTGGCAGGAGAGGGAAAATTATGTTGGATGGAAAGAAAGCTGTCTAAGCGTCGCAGACAGATGCACCCGGTAACAGACCCCCTTCCTTCAACTGCACCTTTTCCCGATACATTTAGCTGACATGATTAGCCACCTTTAGAAGATAAGGAGCAACTTTGGCCGGTAAAGGCCAAACTGGTGTGGCAATTATTCTGACAGCCTGTCAAGCACACGTGACGACCCTGCTGCCAGGATCGGACCATTTCAGTGGAAAAAGTGCTCCGGGTGTGTGATGGTCGGCTTTCTTGCAGTCAGCTGGCACGCTGCCCTTATGAAATGTCAGAAATATGGGAGGGAGAATATAACACAAATAAACAAATGCACGGCCTGTTGAGGGGCGTGTTGCTTCACACTTCTTTTGTTTTATGATCACGGTGACGATGGTCTAAAGAGCATTACAAAGATTAATCACGGGGATTTTTAATTTGAATGTCAAAGTTTGGTGATTTATTGAGTCGGTGCTAAAAGCAGCGTGTGTGTGTGTGTGGGGGGGCAAACCGAATCCAAACCTGCTCCTGTTCTGGTCGTGGGCAAGCGCCACCCGAAGGTTTTAAAATGACTTCATATCTGTCACTTCTTTTTAAAGATCGAACCAACAAGAAAGAATGTTCCTGTGGGCGAGCGCAGCCAGGAGGAAATGAACGAAACAAACGAATGCGGTGGGCTTCACCTACCACCTTCTGGGTTCTGTCGATGCCTCCGTGCACCAGTCAAGCTGCAGTTTCCTTCTGTGTCAGTCTTGACGGGTGTAATGTATGGAGTGACTGATGGAGAGCTTGGCCACGTGCTGCAACATCAATCACCTGAAGCTCAATATCAGCAAAAGCAATGAGACGTGAAGGAGTACAATGCATCAAAAGCGGATGTTGCTGCGCAGAAGCCACAAATCCAAAAGCGCACACGCGTCACGTGTTCAACCCCGGCGGCCGCGAATTCCCGGCACTGCAAAGAATGCGGCAAAATGTGAAATATGCTTTCCCTTTTATTACTGAAGTTATTGCGCTCAATAAAAGGACGGAAAGCATGTCTGGGCTAAGTTTGACAAAATACCATCACAGCCCGGGCCCTTTGCTCATGCAATAAGAAAAAACAAACCAAAACAAAAACAAACGAAAGAAAACCTCAAGGTGGTCCTGACAAACCGCATTTATGGAACAGGCAATCTAAACGTGTAATGCCTCCAGCGATGGGCCGCACCGGCGTGGAGCCAGACAAAGGTTGCAGCAGGCCCGTCTTATCTCCAAACTCCACTTGCCAGAAAACAGAATATTATCTTTGATTTGAAAAAAGAAAACAAAACCCCCCCCCAAAAAAACAAGAACAAAATGAAATACCGGATATGACACAAAACATATGAATCTGCACAAGGTTATCTGTGCCGCATGTAACACAGGCATGTGTGCAGGTTACACACACGCCGTCCATCTACGTCATCAGAGAAAATAAAGCAAACCATATATATCTTAATGTGGAGCCAGGCCCCCAGGGTGACCCCGGAGGTCCTGTACTTCTTGTTCAATAATTCACCCGAGCGTGTACGTGGCATTTCATTTTCCTCCTGCAAAGGCCAACCCAGGTTGGCACAATGTGCTGGTGCCGTGCACAGATTTCAAATGGTGGAGAAGCTGGAACAAACTGGCGCTGACTGATGTAGATTTTTTTACGTCGTCTTTATTTGCTGGATTGTGAAGGATCGTCTGTAGCGGGGCTGGATCGGGCACTTACGCCTGGTCAGTGCATCACCTGGACCCTAGCGGCTGCCAACGCTCGTCCTGTTGCTGGCCTAGAGAGGCAGTCGGGGCAGATGGACAGTGAAGCGCAGAACAGTCATTTTAGCCTCCAAAAATCAAACAAAAACAAAAAAAAAAAGATTGGCACTGATCAACATCCTTTTTATATTCTCAGATGTATCTGAAACCACGACTACGCGTGAGAGTCCCTGAAATTCTCCCCCTGTGCTTTATTGCACGTTTTTAGAATAAACAGCCCATTACGCACCAAACAAATGTTCGCCGCCTCAACACGTCTGGTCGGCTGATAAGTGGCGACAGACAGTCATGCTGTTGTAATCTGTAATGTCCAATTGTTGGCCGCAGACAAATGGCTCTGACAACAACTGAACGTTTAGTCACCTCAACGGCTGGTTAAACTCTTGCAGGAGAAAAGAACGTGTGGAAGAAAGTGAAGTGTGAAATCAAATCAAATGTATTTAGAGCCAAAAATGACAAACCGTGTGACTCCCTCTGTGCTTAGACCCTTGATTTGGGTGAAGAGAAACTTAAAAACCGAGCACTGGACCTTGTGGAACTCTACGGCAGACAGAGGATTTGTTATTAACATATAAATCTGAGACTATTCTGATAGCTAAGATCTAAACCAGTTTAAGGCAGGCCCTTTTATGCCAAGTCATTTGATGAAAGTTAAAGCTCTGTTTAATGAGGCCCCCCATTTTCATTCCTGACTCATCAGATACTGAAGCTGGGAGACATCCCATTGCTTCAGACGTGTCTCAAACCTGCTGGTTTGTGCAGGTGTGTGTTTTACAAAGATGATGTGTACACTGGAGAGAACTGGGTGACTTTTAGAATAAAATGTTTCATCTTCTTAAATGCTCAGTTTGTACTTTTAATAGAATTCTGATCCTTAACGATAAAATGAACTAATTTGCTAGAGGAGAACTAATCAGGTGTGAAGCCCCTGGCAGCATCAGACTGAGACTAACTTCAATATACATTATAAGCTGTAAGTTAGGATATTTGGGGAGATTTGAAGCATTCTCAGCGTGCTCAGCTGCCTCCCTCCATTCTGCCGTCTACTGCTGTGAACCGCGAATAAAGATTCATTTTTGACCCAACCTGAAATGAGAAGGATAATGTCTTTTAAATGGGAACTGTTTTGAAACTTTGGATCCTGTTGATTCTACAGATTGTATTTTGACAGGAAGCACACGCCTCGACGTGGGTGCTGAACAACAACCTTGGCCCTTTGCTCACACAGGGTTCTTTGTAGGAATGCATGCAAAAACAAATGAAGATATAAAATATGCATCTTATGTTCTTTTAAAAAACTGAGGTTGGGTTTTTGATAAGAGGAATTATTTAGATATTTTATTCAGCTGTCTCTGAGGAAAAACAAATATTTATCTTCTTTAGTTTCTTTTAGTTTATATATGTATATTTGCAATAAATTCTCCAGCAGCACTTTGGATTAATGTTTTCTACAGCTTTATTTAGCAAACAATGTATAATTCTTTCACTTTTTTTGTATATTCTTTTTTGTATATTTTTTGTAGTGATATTCAAACAATTATTCTTTGAATATCACTACAAAAAATATGAAGATGCTGTTTGGGAGCAATGTGCAGTGTGGCTGCTTTGTGTGTGTCCACATCAGAAACACGACAGAAAAGTGCGCACAGCACCGAGAAAGGCGTATGAACGCTTTTTCAACATCAGACGATGGACAAAACACCATTTGGACACGCACGTGTCAACATCATAAACACACTGGTGCTGGCAGTCATGCAAGCAGGAAGCCTCACACCCGCTCCCCCCTTTGCTTCCTGCTTTATTAGTTTATGAGTCACAGCTCTGGGCTTTCTAAACTGGGACAATCCTCACATACACACAAAGGTCAGACAATAGAATGACACACACACACAAGTGTGTGTGCACATGCACAAACAAACAAACACACACACACGGATACTCTGCAGCAGATCAAGGTTTCACTATCGAGTACTGTATTGAGAGGTTAGTGCTGTTTGGCAAAATCAAATCAGCGTTTCTTGAGCTAATCAGCTTTATCCTAAAACGTTCTTACTTATCAGCGCTATGTACCAATGAGTGGGACCAGTTTATTGATTTGGCAAATGAACTACAGCTGCACTGGGAGCTAATATTTAGGCATAAATGTCATTTGAAACTAGATTTCCCCTGTGGTGGGCACACAATCCAAATTTTTCCTCTGAGCTTGATTTATTTATGAGAAACTGGTGCCACTTTCAATTTGAAAATCTGTTTGTCAGTGCAGAAGCAAGACCACAACAAAGACGACTCGGCCAAGTTTTGCTTGTATCTGCCAAGGAAACTTAGCTCAAGACGTTTTGTTGGTGTAACTTTGGAGCTCGAGCGCCGACTTTCACACGTTTTTCCAAAGTAAAGCTGAACTGTGGTGCACTCTGACAGCCCCAAGTGGCAGTAAGAGATAACTATTGGAATTTCTCAAAGTTGGAAGGACTTCATTACCAAGAAAATATGCACATGGTGCTGGGAAGATGCGCACGCCTAAATCTTTAAAATGTCTCTTCTCTGCCACTGCTAGGGGAAGAGATGGAGCAGGAGAGGGAGGGGAAAAAAGCACCCTTTGGCAGCACACAGAGCCTTGGTTCTGGTGAGTTTGGCTCCTCTGCATTTGCTCTGACTGCTCGATGGTTGGTATTTTGTACTGAGCTAACAAATTCTGTGTGGATTTCTTGACAGCACCCACACTCTGCATCCAAACGCATGAATAAATGGATTGCATCAGTTCAAATGGGGACAGGTGAGGACTTGTTTTTATTTTTTTTTACTTCTACATTAGAATTATACTTAACAAGCACAGCATGAGTGGCAGGGCTGGATTTGGGTGGAAAAGTCAGCAAATTGAGCTATTTGCTGATGCCTTTTTTTCCAGATTATCCATCTATTTTCTACTGCTTTTCCACAGCGGGGTTGTTGGGGGGGGGGGGGTGAAGCCTGGGCATGTCGCCAGTTCATCGCAGGGCAACATAGAACAACAAACAACCATTCATGCTCACATTCACACCTACGGTCAATTTAGAGTTGCCAGTTTATCCATCCCACAAATGCATGAGTTTGGACAGTGGGAAGAAGCTGGAGAGAACCAGAGAGAACCAACACTGGCAGGGGGAGAAGAGGTAAACTGCATATAAAAGACCCTGGAACCCTGGGAGAATGAAATCTGGAACCTTCTTGCTGTGAGGCAAAAGTACCAACCACAGTACCGCCATGTTGGTAGATGCTGTTCCTCCTAAAGGCTGACTGCAAATAAGTGCATCCATCTATCATCCATCATGTAGTGCTTTCGCCTCAGTGGGGTTTGTGGAGGGGCTGGAGCCTCCCTCAGCTGCCTTTGGAGGGAGAGGTAGGGTTGTCAAGTTCCCAGCTCCAGCCAAACACACATTAAATATGATCAAATCCCTCTGAGATGAGTGTATATAGCTGTCAATAGACATCATTATCTGTCTCTGAAAAGGACATCATTGATTGGATTAACAAATTAAAACATCTTTGAATTGTTCTGTTTTTTTAACCAAGCTATTCTATATAATTTTTAAATTCAAAAGTCATTGTCCAGAACCCCCCCCGTGTCTACCGTGCTGTCCATTGCAGGGCACACATCAATCACTCACACCTAAGCAGCATGTGAATCTCCAACCAAGGCAGAGTACAGGGCAAACACGCAAACTCCAAAATAGAAAAGTCTGAGTTAAAAATCAGCCGCATTTTCCCTCTGAGGTTTCTATGCCAACCACCATGCTTGCCCGGGTATTTCTGACATTTTTATTGAATCATAATTTTTCGAGAGAATGAAGCCGCAGCTACGAGGCATGTAGGATGTTTGAGGCTGTGTGGAACCAAAGAGCCAATACAACATTTAGCCACTTGCAAAGCCCGCAAATGTAAAGACATTACTGCTATTAAGGTTGATTTTATAATGTTTACTCTTTATTCCAAGTATTGATAAGTACTTTCAGTGAGTGACGAGGGTTTGCCCAGTGGTGCAAGTCACTGCTGACCCTCAGTTTGTTCTCATTTTGGCCTGGAAAAGTTAATCAATCACCAGTTAACTGAGTTCTTAATAAGGAATACAAGTGCAAAAATAAAAACATAATGTGAAATAAGAATACAAAAAAAGGACTAATCATATTACTAACTGACAATAGTGTCACATAATGACTTTGTAATTCAGATAATATCTTATTGGTGATTTCAAAAAGCTCAATTTCAGAGATGATCTGCTAAAACTCGTCCAACTCCTGGAGATCCCAGTCATTACAAAATAAAAGAAAAATCAATATCAATAATGTATCACTGTTCAGAAAGATGAACGGTATCTGCTATCAGATGTGTGCCTGACTGGGATGGTGAACAGCATGGCTTGTGTTTGCTAAAGGAGGAATAGGATTCTGTGTTATGGTTAGTCTGAGTGAGTTTCAGAGATTAAACTTGGGTGCTGCCAAGACAGCTGGCACGGCAGCGGCAGTTAATCCAGGTAGGAACCAGCAAAAGGCATGAAACATTTCCACAATAAACTATGTTCTGGCTATTTTGCTCCCATTGTTGGGAGCATTTTGGATTAGAAAGAATGTTTTCCAATTTGCTTATATTGATGTTTAATTTCCCTATACTGCTGTTATTGTATATCAAAGTAAACAAACAGATTCAATTTCAATTTCTTCCAATTTAAATTTAACTTGTTCTTTAATTGAATCTTACATATAATTACTATCTTTATGAATACCTTAATCTCTACAGGCTGTACTGGTATGAAAATTAGATATGTGCTGATGTGCAAGTGCTTATGTGGTAACTACACATTAGCCCACAGGCAGTAATATGCATATTCATAAGGGATGTTCTTAAGCATGACCATCCCCTGACATTCACTTTAAACCAGAGCCGTACTTTCAAAGCAAATGCACTGTAAACATTCAAAATAAGATACCAGCATTGTTCAAAAATCCCATTTGTGAGTAGAATCTTTGCTTCTGTAGTGACCAGTGCCAACATAGAAGAGGAGCATTTCTGATGAACCTTAACCACCACAAGCCATTTCACTGCAAATGATGATGGTATGGAATGGAAATCCATTACGTGGTGGCTCGACCTACCAAAGAGACTGTAGGATAATAATGCACATGTCCTTGAAAGAATGTTATCTCATCTGCACTTCATATTTACGACTCAACAGGAATGCTTTTGACTCTGATAACATTTGTGATTAAACCCAATTAGGTTGCATATTTCACTTAATCCACTGAATTATTACACACTTTTCAGGGTTTTTGACATCAAATAACCATAAATCTAAATACAAGCTGTAACTGACTGAAATATGAATCTGGCTATTGTGATTAAGATGGCCATAACCTTGTTGATGCTTTTGTTAGAAGTGATTATGAGTAAATGATTCCAACACCTCCTGTAACATGGACATATTCCCTGTTGTTCAATCACCAATGGATGAAACACTGAACTGCTGATGGGAAAGGAAGGCAGGCCAGCACAAAGTGCTCCAGCAGACATGTCTGTTCCTTATTCATTTTCTGGCAACATATATACCTTTAGGTGATTCTGTGCAAAAATATTTACTGATAGACATTTTTTTTTACATCAATGGTGGAAACATGGACTACCTGAATTAAATAGCCTTTTTGAAGTGTTAGAAAAAGTCAAACTCAAGATCTTGGACTGGAATTAGAAATGTGATTTTTGAAATAGCAAAGTTTAGACTAGGAATGATTTAACAAAAAAAAAAACAAAGTTGGAGAGGCATTATAATAAAACAAAGTTTGAATATGTGCATGTGTGACTTCATGTTGTGGTATCATCCTTGATGTACTCCTGTTTGACCTGAGGTGTCACTTGCCAAATATTGTTACCACTATCTGGCTGTATCTCTGGACCTCCAGCTTCCTGGCTCCACATCAGAGGTCCCCTCTGCCTGCCACCCCCCACCCACCCACACACACACACACACACAACACACACACACACACACACACACACACACACACACACACACACACACACACACAAATATGCATACATGCAATCAGAAGTTGGCCACAAAGACCAATGAGAGACCAGAGACAGTGTCACCAAAGCAAGGTCATGCTCCAGGCAGAGAGGACACACTGTCATCTCTGTCCAACCTGGATGTGCAGTCAGTCAAATGCAGCCAGAAGGAGCCCAATAAAGCCACCTGTTTGGCTGAGTACAAAATAAATAAATAAAAATAGCAAGGGCAATTAGTTCAACCAGGAGGCTGCCATGGGAACCATGAGGAGGAAGTGCACAGGGGTTTGCATTTTGTCTCTGGGCTCTTATTGAGGAGGCTGCTAGTTTGTTCAAACCAAATATGTGCTACACTGCATCCATTCAAGGCTGAAAACATGTCACACATGAAGCCAAAAAAAGACAACCCCCCCCCCACAATGTCAAGGGACAAAAGGCAGCTGAAGACAACACAGTGAGATTTTCCTGGATCCGCCAAAAGCAAATGGATGTCTCCTTCACTTGCATGCTGAAGTTTCTGAATAATGGCTCTTAAAAGACATCCATTGTTCAGGTTAAACTGAAGGTTAATCTAACGGCTGTAATGGGAACCAAAAAAAAAAAAAATCAATGTGCTTAACTGCCATACTAAAAGGTGAGCTCAATTTTCAAGCATGTGGCTCTGGGGTCTCGGGCTGTCACACAATGCTGAACGAGTATATGAGAGAGTATTCCTGCTGTCAGGAGGCCTTGCACCCATGTACCAACAGGGTTTACCATCACATGGGCTGCGTCAGATGGCAATGACAGGGGTGGAAAAATGACAACGCTGCACTCTAAGTGTGCAGAGGGAGGGGTTCTTCCTTGCTCTTTAAAGGTCCACGGCTGCGGAATTCCAGCAACAGCTGCATTGCAACTACAAAGTCTATTAAATAAATGTGCTGTGGAAGCAGCTTATAATGGGAGCTGCGGTTAAAAAAGAGGGGATAAGTAAGTTGACGTCCAACTAACTGAAAACCTGTATCTTTAGAGCAATAGTCGCAATGAGCACCTGAAGGGGTTTGCTGTACGGAGACACGGGGTCTTCCATGCTCCAACAAACGTCAGTTCTGACATTCTAAGTAGCTCGACTGTGGTTGTTAAAGCCACAACTATTGTTTCTTTCATGTTTTTTGGAAGAAAAACTATGAACAGAGCTCTCATTGATATGGATTTTTGAGCTAATGAGGCCATTGAGTGAAATGTGACTGGCCCATTATTGCAAAGACAAATGTCTGACCATCATCTAGACTGGTAGAATATAGGGGCTCTTTACATCTGTCCGTAAAAAAGCAGGAAACAAGAACTACAAGAATCCAAAATGGACAATATGTGGCAGGATGATTTCTGTGTCTATAACCAGAGATTAGAAGTATAGACAACAGCAGCATATCCAAAGAGTCAGGTGCCCTTGACAGCTCTTGATGCTATTTTCTGCTCAGTGCAGCAAAAGCCTTTGGCTGTTTTTCCTCTTACTTGGAGAGACCAGTACAAGGCTGCAGGTAGGAGCTGCTTACAGGAAACAGAGCGGAGAGTCGTTGTTATGGGACAACCACCTTTTCTTTTTTTTTCCTATTTTGGAGCAGTCAATTAACATCTAAATGAGTGGTCACATTGCATCAAATAAACTGGTTGCCCCCCCCTTCGGTACACTGGGACAAATTCACCACTGTACTTATAGCAAAAGTCATGAAAGGCCGGAAAGATTAGGGGTAATTTCTGATTAC
The DNA here is from genome assembly GCA_911728415.1 of Lagocephalus sceleratus. NCBI lineage: Eukaryota > Metazoa > Chordata > Actinopteri > Tetraodontiformes > Tetraodontidae > Lagocephalus > Lagocephalus sceleratus. The sequence continues at coordinate 6,459,893 of CAJVRN010000028.1, read as the reverse complement.
TATTATGTGTTATGCCCCCATGCTGCAGGCCATATTCACTTTGTTTTTCATATTTTCTTTATAATTTAGAGTTCCAATGAGGAGCCAAGGCACAATGATAGGTTACTGACTATTCTTTACGTTAGTGTATTAACTGAGTGAGCCAACATCAGAGTATCTCCATTTCCTGTGTCATAAAGGCAACAGTATGACTTTAACTCTCTAGTGTGCCACCAAGCAGTAATTGAGGTTGAAGTGAAAGCAAACAGAGCTGTTTTATGGCTGGACAACCAGGAGTGACTTCAGATTTACTGATATTGGTGCCAGTTTGCTAATGGTACAAACTATAAAATAGAGATCCCAGTAAAGGTTGATCAAACCTGAAGAAAATTTTATGCCGTTAGTGTCATACACAGCAGTATGTGCATGTACTGAATATGAATGTGAGACAGTACAATGTTGAATTCCATCCATGAATGTACATGTATTACACATGTATTTTTAAAATGTATCATATTGTTGCCATGTGTGGATTGTCAACTGTATTCTGATGTTAACATTTTGATATTCCAAGGACAGGATTTCCATATGGCAACTATTTAATGTCATTTTTGAAAAGAAAAGCCATTGTATTCCCCTGTGTTTCATTACATTTCTCACATGATGTATATGTTCATGCAATCATTTGGTTACCATGGCAACATATATCTGTGCTAGGTTCCTGCTATTTAAAGAATGAAAATGGTCGATTGTAAAAATAGAAGTGTTACTTCCTTCAATGTGAAGATGACAAGCATGCACATTTGGAATGCAGGGTTTTATGGGGCTGTGGAGCACAGGTGCAGGTTTGTTACAGTACAAATAGACATGTATGAAGACAATGCATGAGAGAAATCAATGAAAGCACATTTGATCATTATGCCTCCCTGACCTTTTGACATTCCCATCCTTTGTCCAGGACTCTTGGTATTTACCTTGAACATGATCTATCGCACATGTCTGCTGTGGCACAGTGTGCTCTAGCACCACGGGAGACTATGAGGAGAAAACCTGACATGTCAATATAAAATCGTTAGATCTTTTGAGCAGAGCTTAAATCATTGCGGAACGACGACTAACATCACGTAATGAGAAGATCAGATCCATATAGCCACAGGAAGGAAGGTGTTTAGTGATAATGGGATGATCACATATGGATTGATGGAGTCAAGTAAAGGTTATTCAATTTCAAAATCATCTGTTAGCTTCAGCCAGGGTTGACATCCTGTTTCCAAAGGTGCTCACTCCATAAATAACAATGGAAAGTTATGTAAGGATTCAATATGTCACCGCAGACATTCACGTTTAATGTGAGATTCAAGGAAATTTTGCCAGGGCAACATGATCTCCAGCAAAAGAAAAAAAAACAAACATCATTATTACTAAAGGATTGCATATTATGATGTGATGTGGCTGCCAGAGACAAGTCAATTGAGGATAATGATGGTTTTGTTCTGAGGTGTCCTCTGTTCATATCAAAACACAATACAGCCTCCTCTGATGAGTGAGTGAAAAGCAATATCCACTTTATACTGTTATTATTCAACTACAAACAAATGAGGAGGCGCAGCCATAGAGGAGGGCGCGTGTTTGAGTGTTGATGGATGCGGAGGCTGTAATAAACAATGAGCTGCCCGGTGAAAAACCGACACTGGGATTCAGAATATATTACGCAGGTAGCTGAAGAACTCGTGACTCCATGAAGAAGTCATTATGCATATATTACCAATAGGGAGAAAATACATGTTTAATCATCGTTGGAAATAAAAGTTTGAGAACTGCACTTTCATCAGATCATTGGATGAAGCCTAAATGTATTCAAAACAAATCTGGGAATCAATGTTGCCTTCCAATTGATTGCATGCATTAAGAGGGAGAGGGGTTAATTGCACTTATGTTGGATATCTGCAGCACGAACCGGTTCCATTTGAAATCAAATAGATGCCATCACAGCATCACAAAGACGCAGATTTGAAGATATTTCAGTTCAGACTTAATTTACAGAGATGATGATTTTTGCACGGCCAAAGTTGGAGGTCACCTTCTTTGATGTCAATCTGTTGCTGAGCTACTGCACATATTTCTGTCAGAAACATGAAAGTAAAATGGATACCCAGAGGAGGAAAGCAAAAGAAATCCCTTTTCAGCACAAAAAAAAGACGGGAAAAAAAACCCCAAACACATCGAATTACTCCAACAACTTCAGGGATGTGTTGAATTTTGCAGGATAATGATGGATAAGAGCATGACAAAGATAATGTGCAGCTGCTTAAAGTATTAATGTGAAGGCTTACGAGAGAATTGCTGAGCAATTTAGAGCTGAGGCTTCAACAGAAACACTGCAATACCAGAAAACTTGCTGCAGTGTTGTAATGTGAGGTGTCAGGGGGACAGGGGGCCACTACCCTGAGGAAGGAGGCAGTTGAAAGGGCTTTAACTTTTAACAGCCAATCAAGATCATGGGGGGGAAACTTGCTCGATGTGCCCAGAACAAACATCACAAACCGTGCCACGATGGTCGTAAATCCAATCTCGGCCAGAAGAAAATGTCAAGAGAGGCAGGAGGGCTGCAAGTGGCGTGTCAGCTCTGCATGAAAAAAAACAAAACAGCGTCGTAACAAATGGCGCCTGGCCCGGGAATGGAAGGTTGCTGGTTTGGATGCATTTGCTCGACACAGGGAAAAAAAAAAAAGTTAATGCGTCACAGAAATGAATCACCTGTTGTCAAAGGGTTTAGTGTTTACAGATCGTGTGCATTAGTGCCGTACAAGAAGTAGACTTGCACTGCAGTTATTCTCCTTTGACTGGAGTCAATTATTACACATTTGTGAGCATTGAACTGTCAGGGGGGGTTGTGAATTGCATCCGGTCTTGCCATGAAAAAACATGCCCAGTGAGAGCCAAGGAGAGCATTTATGCAACGTATAATACATAAAAAACCCCCACAAAAAAACAAGGTTAGTCAAATGTAGCAATTTCCATTAGTAGAGAAAGACAGTGAGTGGGGTTATTAAATATGGCTGTCCATTTCCACACTTCAGTATTCTTGTTCATCTTTGAAGCTCTCAGAATGTTCCTCTACATTCAGCACTGACATCTCTATCCTCTTATCCTGAGCCATTTATGCTTTTACCTTCATATTGTTAACAGAAAATGGATGGCTGATTAGTAAAATACCAGCATGGGTGTGAAAGGAAAGTCAGCTTTGGACCGTTGGCCAAGCACTGAGTGGATATGAGTGGAACTCGTCTGGACTCAGGAGTATAGAGATGTAGAAACGAATATAGCAGAGTATCAGATGCTGCAGTGGTGGGGGGAGGGGTGTGGGAGATGAGGATTCAAAGTATGTCTAACAATGCTGGGAAAAAAAGGAAACTCTTTTCCAAGAAAATCAAAACCCAAACAAGGTAGATCGGCTTCTGCTCTTCAGGTATTATAATTGTCCGTTCATCCAGCGATCAGATAATGGATTTAGAAAACTGCCACAGTGAAACACTTGATCAGATGGTAAGCCAGAGAGGCTTTTATCCCTCATCAATTTAAAGCTACAGTGATTTGCACCAATGTTCTGATTGCCACCTTTTACCTCTCCGAGCCAGTTGTGTTCATTGTCCATGACAAATTTACTTCAACAGGAGCCTTCATCATGACCCATTTTTCCATTCCATCGACAGCTGAGCTCCTGCCCAATAAGGCACGGAGCTGTAATTTTCCCATGAGCCCTGGCAAATCAAAGGCTGGTAAGGCAAATGAAACACTCTGGCTTCTGGCTCTCGTTTGAAGCCGGCCTAACGCCGACTCGAAGGTAACAAGCGCGACGATTGCGTGGTTTCCTGGGAGCACCAATGAATCATTACTCTTCAACAATCACAAAGCATTGTGCGAAAGATGACAAATCACAACGAATTCCACTGAAAAGGGCCCCCCCCATAGCCTAGCAGGATAAAAGCCAGTAGAGGTGGCTTTCACGCTCCTCCCCACTAACGTAACCTGCAGTTTTCAGACTTTGATAAAACTATGAGCCCTGCTCACATATGGCAGGAGCCATGCATAAATCATGAAGGAAACAGACCTGATTCCAAAATAAGTGACAGTCTCTGACATGGAGATTTTCTTGTTCAAAACACTGTAGATATTGTTATGACTTGACATGGAACGGCATCTTTTCCTGCCCTGCTGTATTACTCTGTGATGTCGCTTTATCTTTGCACACCTCAGCGGCTAAATCCACACGACTGATGATTATCAGAAGTCCCACTGTGTTCATATTTAATCCAAAACTGGGAATCAGTAGCCCAGAGTGTGGCACAAATGTGTTTTAGGAGCCTGCTGGAACATGCAATTCATGGTGAGCATATAGTGATTATATGAATTTTCCATATTTTGAGGGAGCACTCCATAGAATAAAAGGATTTGTTGACAAAATGCAATGCTGGAGGTATACAACATGTACATGAATGACAAATAAGGGAAATACACTGTGCAAGAAAAAAGCAGTTACAAAAAATCAAAGATGTGAAATCAACCAACTTTTAGAAATGACAAAAAAACAAGGAGAGAAACTGAGGAAATAACATGTTTTATGCACTTGTCGATGTAATACTCATTATCCTGGCTTTGTTTTTTGGGAAATACTGAACATCAAGTATTTTTACCAGCAGCAGAGCACCGGCACCAGCAAACTAAGAGGAAAAAAAAAAACATCTGAACTAGCTCCCTAGAATAGAAGAAAACAGTCTGGAACAGATGCATGCGCCGAATAATAGCTGCTTTAAAACAGTGCCAGAGGACATGAAGACAACCCAACACAGGATTCATTAGAGGCAAAGAGAGAACTGACATGTCCGCCCTGACAAGTACAACACAACCGTGTTGATCAGCTAATTGTTTCCGCAGTGAAGAGCCGGCTGACGATGGCCGGTCCGCCACTGCAGGCACGAAACAAGCCGCCAGCATGTGAAGGGAATCACGTGTACTTACCTATTGCCAACTCTATCATTTGGCTGTCTGAAGGCGACAGGATTTTTGGGGGCTTGTCTGTCAGGGGAGCTGTGGGACGACAAACAGAGACAAAGTTTAAGATTGTTAAAAACGGCCACCTTTTCCTTCCCTTGTGCTCTGTGTGTATATGATTAATCCATTCAACATGAAATAAAGGCGGCATTAAAAATGAATAACGGAATATGAAAATATTCAGAGTGAACAGAAGTACCGGATGAATTACTGTGATGAATAAATCACCTACACCAAGCTTTAAACATCAGTGCACTTTTTTTTTGTATTTTTTTTGGTAACAGCTGCTCTGGTACTGATGCTACTCTTTCCCTGTAAAAGTGAGCGCAGTAGCGATGCGGGCCCAGACTGCAGTACAGTATACACAGCAGCTGTGCAACTAGTCAAGCGTTCTTGAATCTACAGCATGCCCTGAGGTAAGAATCATTCACTGCTGCAGCGTGAGAAGGTTAAAAGCTGCTGCAGGAGACACTGTATTTCGAACTGCGCATGGTCGATATACAGTGGAAAATGGAAGAATCTTGATAGGTAAACATTTAGAATTGAGCTGCCATCCTATGGAAAAAGAAATATATACATAAGAAAAATTGCAGCTAAATGCAGTCGTGAGTGAGTTGCTGATTATGTTGGAGCAGCCTTCAACAAAACTCTAACCTTCAACAAAAAAACAAAACAAACCAAAAAAGAAAACAAAAAAAACCCATGAGCTCAAATTAGACATCTGTTGGGTAACAAAGGATGTGCATTTAGAGGTTCCTCATTATAATGATTCCCTAATTGGTTCTACTCTTCAAAGTGACACCAGAGAGGTTTTTCGATGTGTGTATGAATAGGAAATACTCAGAGGGATGAGGCTTGTTTGCTACAAATTACTTGTGGTTTGAATTGAGCAGTTGTCCAACTTGGCCATGGATGATCTACAATTCAGATAGCGATGACAGAAGGCAACTGCTATTGTTGGCATTATTAATTTTTTACTTCTCAAATTCAATCTGAGCTGATTGAATTTGAACATGAAAGCATAAAAAAACCTCCATCTCACAAAATTTGAAAAGAATGTGCCTTCACCACATACTCACATACACATAATATATTTGGCTAAATTAGTCACTACAAATTTCCCAAAAAAACACGGGGTTCATTTCCTGCTTTCATGAGCCAAGGATCGACCAAATAGGATGCAATGATGTTTGCAAACTAAATGTTTTAAAATATGTTGTGTAGTTAGCTCAACTTTAACCCAACACTTGAAGCCTGATGATAAATGAATATGGTGACAATCAAATTCAATAACTCCTGTGTGGGCTAATTGAAGTTGTTCCCTCAGGGTTGCAAATAAATATATTAAATATAAATATATTATTCTAAATTATCCCTGAAAAGCAGCAGAAACAAAAAAGACTGGAATGGAAAACACAAACCTCAAACAGCTTTTAGTCTGTCCCTTATGAAACCAAAGGTCACAGAGGCAATTTCCAATGTCTTTTCTAACCCTGCTGAGCACTTCTGTTGCATGAACATGAGCCGAGCTGCAACCCTGTTTCTGGCCACATGACCTTGAGAGTCTTGTATTATTTTAGGTCACCATATTAGGACATTGTTCTTTTGGTGTAAAAGTCATTCATGCTCCCAAAAGACCCCAAGTGGTCCGAATGGAAAAAATAAAATAAAGTACCAATATTAAATTAGGGGTCATGCGATTCAATAAGGATAGCAGCAAGTTAAGCAAAATAAAATGGCCAATGTGAGCTCATTAATTACAAATTAAGAAAGGAATGGACAGAACCACGTTGAGTTATTACTTTCCCCATGCTTGGCATGTTTCAATGCTGTGTGAAGAAATCACATTACCTTAATTACCTTTTTTGATGAAATATGCTTGGATTATTTTGTTTCATTAGGACTTGAAAAGAAGAAAAAGGGAGTTTTCCACTTAAAAAGGGTTGTCTTTCACAAGGCAATGCTGAAAGTGAGTAGAGGGTATGGCGTGATTGGCAGGAACGTGATTGTGTGTATTTATAAGAACATTAAAAAAGAAAATCCAGCTGGGGCATGAGCATCAAACAAAAGCCCTCAGCTCAATGCTTATGCTGTCAAAGGGGGTTTAACTCTCGTCTACATGACAAGACGACGCACTCTTTTGATACTGAAATACAAACAGAATAATTACCCACATGTCAAATCTAAAAATCCAAGACCAGAACTGTACATGTTACCACACTTCACCATTTTTTTTCTTTAGGCTAATAGTCATATTTTATGTTTTGAGCAACTGTCTTCAGTGAGATGTGGAAAAACCACTACAAAGTTATGTAATCAAAGAGGACAGTTAAAGTGAGAAAGTGTAGCGTATCTTTAAATATTCTAAAAACAACCATGCTGATGAAAATGCACAAGTGTGCGTTTATGGTAATATATCAAAAGTACAAAGAGCTTCAGAAGAAAGCTGAGAAAACAGAGATTAGGCAGTTAGGGTCATTTAACAGACAAACACGCTAAATGGACACTAATAACAATGAAGCAAAACAACTACCCCAAAAAAAATCAGTAACGAAAAAAACAAATGTTGGGTGGCACTTCCAATGCGAGACAGCATTTATGTCTTAAAACCATACGACACTTCTCACTCCTTAGGACAGCACACACACTCACGCACACACAAATATGTTATGGGGAGCAGTTGCTATGGGGAGCAATTTGAGGTTCAGTATTTCATTCAAGGACACTTTGATTGGGGCCTGTGATCAAACCACTGACCTTCATAATGGTCACCTCCAGAGCCAACGTCATATTAACTGTAGTGTTAAGGGTGAGTTATGCTCCTGCACTGACCCGACACTGTAAAACTCCAGTGTCACCACAGGACCCTGCAACTGCACTGCTGCATTGTGGCCATGATGGCAACAAATGTGATTCATCAAAATATTTTTTACAATCGTTTAACCCAATTTAACATGGAAGACAAAACCGAAAGACTTAACATTGAAAGTTTCCAGAAGCCTTGTTTGGAGTCACTGAATGGACAGACTTTATTATCAACATACTGTAAGCTGTATTAAACATATGGCCCTATGTAACACATAATGTGGTGTTGGAAGACATTACTATGCAGATGACATGGCACTGTTCATTTGTATTTCAGACATCAGAGCATCTCACATTTTATATTTAAATAATATATATCACTAAGTAGCATTTGCTTAGCATGGAATTTCCATTAAAACCACCGAGAGCACTCAGTAGGTGTTGGAGAAGCTCAAGTTTTCATCCCTCGTGTGCGAAGTCTGTGACAATTCTCACCTCCAGAACTTCATCTGAGCCAACACAATTACTCTATGTGGTCTAAGAGGATAGGTTACATGACACTCATCACTGTTGTAACTGGCTGTTTTGATTAAAAAGATTTTTTTGGAGGCATGTCTAAACAGAACTGAAGTGGCTCTCGCTCATCCAAATGCAATTCCTGGCTTGCGGTAAGCCAACTGAAAGGTGAAATCCCAATGCTGGAAGGTAATAAAAGTTATGGAACACTTTTTAATAAGCTCATTTTACAGCTTAAGGTAACAAAGTGGGAGAAGGATGTTTTAATACGAAAGGCAGTGCTGCCCTTCATCCAAATCAAGGGCATGCTGCTGATGCGCCGCTCGTCTGGGATCCCTGGGAGGCATTCAAACAAATGCATTCACAGACAGACACACATTGAGAAGCATTAGTGAAACTGGCGTGGATTCAACAACAAAATGATAATTCTGTGGTGGGTTATTATGAGTGGGAGTGGGCAGGCTTTTTTCGCTCCTGGGCTCACAACACATCCAGCTTGACCTGCTTCACTCCACACAAACAAGCGTGGCGTACGGCAACGCTGCATGCATGCATGAATGCATACATTCCTGCGCGCGTAAACACCTAAACAACACTGGTCCCACACTGGTACATCAGCCCGGGAGAAAATCTTTAAAGTGTCGTTCACAGGCTGTGAGAGGTGCTCTGGCTGTGATCACATGATGATGGATGGGAAGATAAGGGGGGGAAAAAAAAGAGCCGTTCTCTCCTATTAACTCCACCATTGCCTTCTCTCCCACCCCTGCCAGCGCTCTGTTCGCCATGTGTCTTTGTCGCTCTGTCTGCCTGTTCCTGTCGCTCGCAGGGGGTTTGAGACAGAGGGGAAATGGGGGAAAAAAGGGAGAGGAAGAAGGAGGAGAAGAGAGTGCTGCGGTCCTCAGTTCACACCTCATTAAAGACCACTTCAGCAGACATACATTAAAAGAAAAGTATGAGCTTGTGTGTGTGTGTGTGTGTGTGTGTGTGTGTGTGTGTGTGTGTGTGTGTGTGTGTGTGTGTGTGTGTGTGCGTGCGCGTGCGTGCGTGCGCGCAAAAGAGGCCTGGAGATTATTAAAGGAAAGATACAGCAAAAGTATGAGTTTTAAATCTTCCAGAGCAACTGCAGCCCCAAACCTTATTAGTACAAGTGTACAAATACATTACTTTCTTTGTTATAACCTGAGTGTGTCTCAGAGCGAGATTGTCCATGTCAGGAAACTAAATAACTTCATCTCCCAGAAAAATACATTTACAATATGCATAAATAATGCTTTTATAGTTTTGAATTAGACTTGAGACGGAGTGGAATAAAGAATAAAATGATCACTCAAGTAATAGGATCTCTATTACACTGTCGCATTATGCAGTTGCATTAAGCCTCCCTGGACCACTATGACTAGTTCACTATAGTACCATAACGACCATTAAATGCTCAGTTATACCCTCTTGAAGCCTATATAAATATCACAGCTCTCATGAGTGTGAGGAAGCTTTTACACTGGCTGGACATTAAATACATCACAATGTGGGAGAGGAAGCTTGAATATTTTATGACAGTGCAAAGTTTGATTTCAATATCAACTCAAATGTATTCAACTCATCAGACTGTGTATAAGAGAAAAGCTAAGCTATTTTTTATTTCCCCAGGATGCTTTATTTCAGCACAAAAGTGTGGCACAACAAAGCTGAGCTCTGGTGTATGAGAAGATTTGCCAGTAAACTGAATCAGACACAGTATAAAGGAGGATTCAAAGGTGACAATATGTTAGATAAGTTGGCGAATGCCTGCAAACTGGACTTAAGCCGAAGGCAGCTCCTGAACTCTGCAGACGAGAAAGCATTATTCAGCAGCTGTCACGGAGCGTTAAGTTTTGAAAAACTAACTGGCTTCCTTGGGGCAGCGGAGACAAATAGACGGCGAATTGTGATAAGCAGCAAATTCACTTTGTCAAATAGAGTTTTTTCAAAGCAGATAATATATAAAGTCTCGTGGTAATCAAAAGGAGGTTGAATTACGATGAAAAAACACACTACAAAGGAACAATACGGGGATCATCTTCTGGAATTACACGCTGCACATGATATTTGGGATGTATTGTGCTGCTGTCAGAAGACGATGGTCTTCGGGGGCCGTTATCAAGTACTTATTTATGGGACTTTATTCAGCACGATTCTATTTAATGTCTTAATGTTCGGTTCAATAGTCTGGAAAAATACCATTGTCAATTGAAAATGTGACGTAACTTAAAAGAAGTGCTTTTGTTTGTCATGCTGGAGAGAACTGGCCTCACTTCCATTCAGCAAACAGCCTCCTCACTGAAGTATGTGAAAGCCCGCTGGATTTAGAACACGGTGTCCGTGACGACTAAAAACTCTGCGGCGCTGAAAGAAAACTTCTGCTCTGCCAAACTAAGTGTCAGGAGTTGGAGGCCTGCAAGCCCGTTTGTGAGGGCAGTTTGGTGGTGGTGGGGGTGGGGGGGGTGAAATGGAAACAGGTCAGGATGAGCGCCGTCTCTGATGGCCGCTCTGATTCAACAGACCGTGATTAAGGACGAAAAGAGGAAATTGGGACATTCGCTGTCAGGAAAGTTGGTTACAGGGTCTTTGGAGATTTCTGTGAAGAAAAATCATTTGAGGCATTGTGACTGGCTACCGTGCATATGCTGCTTTTTAAGGGAACATTGACAGTTCCCTCTTTTTAAATGGAGCCTTCCTCCAGCTGTGCATCTGTATACAGGACTATGTCTTACCTGTTATATTTAGCGATGGTATGGCTGTTTGGCTCCCTGGTTCTCCAGATTAAATGTTAATTAAATTAAGTTAATTAAATCAGGAGAACTGAATCAAGGCAGGAGTCATAGTGTTACTATGCTTATTTTATTTCTGACTGCACTCTTACTATGAGTCATAATAACTTGAACTTCTATCCTGCTCCTAACACGTACTCAAGCTTGGCTTTTGTGTGTGGTTCCTCGAGTTGGGGCTGCTTATGATGAATATCACTGAGGTCCAAAACATAAATCTTTCTTTTGAAAGAGGATGTTGCTTCTTAAAAACGGGATAGGGGTTTTAAGAGAGTCTTAAAAAGCACTTGAAAATATGCTCCTAAAAAAAAACAAAAAAACTCTGAGCACTCTGAGGATATTTAGTCAAAAATACCAATAAAGAAACTGTAAGTGGTTGGTATTTCCTTATTGGAAAGGTGTTGTTTCAGAAGATCCATCAAAACAATTGAATATGAGAAAGCTCACAGGACAGGATATATTCAGGGGAAATCACACAAATCGCATAACGGCCCAGCGTTGGGAATTGGCGGAGTGAGTTCCTACTCCAGCGAGCGAGGCGGAAAATGAAAGGCAATCCCCATAATTATTCACCGCGGTCAAATGTGGTGCAGCCGCACTTTCCGCTGTAATGAGATGTCTTTTTGAATCTGCTTTATCTGTTTTGAGCAGTGGGCGACTGTAAACATTTGTGTGGCTCAGAAAAAAAACAAAACAAAAAAAAAAAAAACTGTCCACACGTGGATCATGTGCAGCTAATCATGCGTGGCCGACAAAGAGTTGCTTGTTAATTAGGGAGGCCTGTACTCATTACTCACCTGTTTCCTCAGCGGGGGCAACAGAAACGCGTTCCTCGCTGCAAGATAAGGACGGTGGGAGGAGGGAGATGGGGGAGGGTGTTTGCGCGTGCGGGGAGGGGTGATGTTTGGAGCAGCATAGCCTAAAAATATCGCAAAGCGGGGAAAGTGAGGATGAGTCAAGTAGAAGGAAGACGGTAGTAGAGGCTGCAGAAAGGGTGGGAGGGTGGGGGTGCGGCTTCTTTAAGAGTTGGTAAGTTTGTTGGGGCCCGGCTTGGGTCAGTGAATGGTGTGGGTGTGTGAGGTTCTTCATATTATGCAACCATAACTGGATACCAGCACTCAGAGGAATAAACAGAACCCTATTTAATATGAATGGAATAATACTGAGAAATAGCCCCCATAAAGCAGCACAATGTTTGAAATGTTAAAGTCCCCCAGAAGCGACCATTTAGCTTTTAAAAAGACCCAGAAACAGAAGCCTGAAAAAAAGAAACATTTTCACATCTATTTTGATTTTTTTTTTGTTGTTTTACTTAACCTCAAATGAACCAATTTATTCCTCAATACAGTTGTAAATTTGGGCCAAAGAATTTGCCTTGGATATAATTTGCCACTAAGCCCAGAGTGCAAAGAATTACAATTTCAGAGGATTTTTTAGATTTTTTTTTTTAGATGATTTTGGAAACAATGTAACACATTTCAGTTTCAAAAAAGTGATATTAATCAGGGAATAAGACCCATTAAAATGAAGGGGCTGTTCAAGGAATTTTAAAGTCATTCTGATGTCTACTGCTGCTGCCAGAGGTATGAAGGTATTTTACCCCTCTGATTTCTCCATCTTGATGTGTCATCCTTTAGACTAAACTTGTTTTTGATTTTCCAGGTTTCTTGTGACAATCTTGTGTGTTTTATGCACAATGTTACATGGGTCTGAATCACTGCATAACAGATGCATTCATTACAATATATAGGACTTGTCCTTGCAGGGGCAATAAATGGCATGACCCCCTGCTTGTGTTTTTTTTTTTTAAATGCTTTAGACCTGCAGAAACATGTGACTTGACTGAGGCTTAAATGTCATTTGTCCTTCAAAGACAGTGGTGTGGCAGCAGGTGTCATGCTCAGCTCTACACAGAGGTCATCAACCCCTCTGGGTGATTAAGAGGAACAAACGCACCATGTGCTCAAGACCTTCTTTTTATTTTCATTCCACTATTCCTGTCTGTAGACTTCAAGCAGGATATGTTAACATACATGCTTGGAAAAAGGAGCATGGGAGCATGCAATTAGACCTGTACACTTCTGGTGAAAGGAAAGAAAGAAGGATGCCCATGGGGAAACTCTGCTGCTGTTCAGACAACAAAGTAAATTAAAATTAAAGCAGCAGATTCATACATACCTTGAGATCTTATTGAGATCTTACATGATTTTACCAAACAAGACAAGAAAACCCTCAGGTTGCTATTGCACATGGGGGGATTATAGATCCCAGAAATGTCTGAAGCACTTTCCACAAAAAAAAAAAGTATTATTGATTAACATACTTTCAGCTTTATACTATGCTCTCAGCAAGCATTACCTGCTGTTTGTTGTAGCTTTGAATTAAACCCCGACAGGAAATACCTGTGGACTTTCCTGTAAGTTAGAGCTTCACTTCCTTTCTGAGGTAGATTTACTTTGCCTTCAGTAACTACACTTGTGGCAATCAACAGGCATATTTTTATAGAATTATACTCTGCACACATTCTAGATATTCTGGCAGTACCGCATTTGGTTTCTATATTAGGAGAAACAAACGGCCAAAAATAATATATTTACTGTGCTATAAGAAGGAGAGAGAAGCTGAAGTTCTGCTTACTTGAACATCTGAAATAAAGTGAAGGAAAGTTGCAATTAGGCAGATGTGTAAACCCAGGCCGTGTGCTGCAATTAATCTTGATTACGTTAATTACACTTTGTTGTTGCCATAATGAGAGCTGAAAAGAGACAAACGGCTGCAGAAAATATAGAAAATGAAGGATCTTGCGCCAAATGACACTGCTGCCTCAGAGTTATATTGAGCCTTCATTTCTGTGGATATTAAAAATGCCAATTCTCCCCTGCTGGCAAATAAGTTCTCTCGCAAAGCAGCTTCCAGCATGCTGAATTATTCCTCTGCTCAGTCTGAGAAAAAAATGTCTTTTAAGTCCATTATTTCCCTATTTTCCATAAGCAAGGCCGTGTCTGATACAATCTTTTAATTAAGATTTTACAAGTTGCTTCCTCCAACTCAAAAAATCTTTTTTTTTTCTTGCCTGCTCGTGCTTCCGAAGGAGATATATCTTTGTTTAGCCTGGCGGATCACTCATCTTGCAGATCTCATCGGGTGAGAGAGAGCCTGTCTCTTTTTTTATTTACCCTGTGCTGCAGGAAGCCTGATTCACTAAGCAACCCAGCTACCCTATAAACTTTAATAAAAACAGATTAGTGGGATGTTATTCGTTGCGGTTATACAACAGTGATTACAGCACCGTCTCGGCAGAGGCCAGTTTTTAAAGTAAAGTGTCTGTGTTATGACTAGTTAGAAATATAATGAGCTAGATTGGCTGGCCTAAATGCTTAACTAACAATTTATTGTCACTCCTGTCGATGTGATGTTGTCAAGACTTAATTGTGATGTGAGCGACTAACAATACAACCAATTAGATAGTTACAGAACTAATAGAGCTTCTCCATTGTTATATCATATTTAATATTCTTAGAGTTGAGCGAAGCGCATCAATTACTTTCATGGTTATTGTCATCATTAATTTCACTTTATAACCTGCCAGCTGCAGTGTCTGTTCTTATAGTTCATATATTTCCAATTGTTCATCAAGACTTTTTTTTTTTTTTTGTTGACAGTGCAAAGTTACAATTGCCAGTGAAACAATAACACAAAGCTGTTAATGTTAATTCTGGGGTATTATAACTTGAGTCATTAATCTCAGGACATAATTAAAGGTACTGGATTGTGATTAGCGAGAACTGGTGGGTGAATTTATTAAGTGTTACCGTAAGGACCGCAAATCTTTTGTATTAATATTATTACTATTATGGAAAAAGAGCAGACTGAGGAGACATTGACCCCTACCAGATGTGATTTTCATTTTCAGGAAGCATTCAAATTGAAAAATGTTGGAGGTAAATGGCTTGTAAATATTAGGTAAAACATTTTGTTGCAAGTTAGATGAAGTATGTTTAAAGTCAGTTTTCAGCTTTCCAAAAGTGAAAAAGTCCAATTTTTCTCTAAACAAGAGCAAAAACAAAATAGTTCTTTTTTTCATATTAGCTTTGAAAATGAGGAGAATCCAGTGGTGCAGCAGCCCCCTTAACACAGCTTTGATTACAGCAATCTATCCACTTGCGCACTAGTGCGTACCATATAAAATCCATACTGCACTTTAGGGTATGCTTAACTGTGATGGTCATGCAACGGCTACTAGCTACTTAAGTATTATTGCTCTCTTTCTGCGGTCCACTTTGGGCAAAATGCAACCAAAAAGGACCTGGAGCGAAGACATGTACCCCCCATCGTTCAACAAACTGAGTCAATCAGCACTTGCTGATGCCCGTTGTTGTTTTTTTTTGTCCTTTCCTCCAAATGCGGTTTTGCACTCCTCAATGTCTGGAAGGTGTGTTGAGAGTTGCACAGATCTGCATTATTCACCAAAAAAAAAAAAAAGCCAAAACAAACACTCCAGTGGGTTTAAACACTTCCATAAACAAGGCTATGATCGTCTTTAATAATATACGCTTGCAAATGGATGTTACATAAGCAAAACAAGAAATCCTTAGAGCTCAGGGGTGGGGTGATGATATCTGCTGAAAAGCTTCCTCAGCAGCTATTGAACAGTGGCTGATGAGAACTTCATTATTTAATCGTTTAATCCAGCAATAGCAGTGGCTGACACTCATGCTGCATGCTGACTCTCCTTGCATAATAATCCTATGAAATACGACTAATGATCCCAACCATGTTGCTCTGCGCGCAGGTAGCCCATCTTCTCCATGCATCACTCAGCCTTCTCCTGCACCTCTCTTATCACAAACAAACATGCTTGACCTTACGTTCAGCACCCTGCGGCTGAGGACCAGGGCTGTCTTTGACATTCTTCTACGTGCTGAGCTTGAAATCGCCTGGCAGATACATGTGATCAAGGGACCAAACCAAATGAGATGCTATGACTCTGATACAATCTACTTGATCCACTGGATTATATTTTCTTTTTTCCTTTTTTTTTTTATATCACCACCTTTATCGATTGACAGTGCAGCAAAGCCACACTTTCCTACAATACATGTCAAAACTTTTTTTCAACTCAAAGGGAAAAAAAAATCATAGTACATAATCTTTTGTAACTTACTGAAAACCATTAGCGTTTCTTAATGTAACAATTCTAATGTATTCTACTCACGTGATCAGTAAGGGAAATTGGCCTTTTCAATTATCCAATGACTTCTGCATAAAGGAAAATGCCAGCTTCAGTTGTCTATGACCCTTGCAATTCAAGCTGACACCACAATCTGACATTTAAAGACTATGTTCTCCATGTTAAGCATCACTGCGACTACACTGGGAAGATTAATCCAACACGTTCACACAGCACCACGTCCCCTCATGTGACGATAATTCCAACAGTCTTGTTAATTTTATAAAGGTAATTAGACAAATTATAGTTTTGAAACCCACCACTCACTTCAGCCCACTGTTCAGCGCTGCTGAGGGCCACAAACAACGGCCTGTTGTGCACTGTGTTCAGCATTGGATTGGAAGACATGTCCGCTCTCGCACATCTATCTGGGGTCCCATCTTCTCATCCTCCAGCCCACTTAAAAATCGTGAGAGAGTCATTACTCGTAGTTCAGCCCCTGCCATCAGCTGCTAAGTGCTCCCTTGTGAGTAACCTCCCACACCGACACGCTCTCAAGCCCTCGGGACTTCTTTTTTTCCTTAATGAAAACAAAACAGCTGTCAAAGAGGTGGCTCTAGAATCTGTTATTTGTGCCGCTGAACCATTCATTGAAACTGCCCATCAGAGTGACCCTGAAAACTCGACCGTCTTTTATCAACACTCATGTTTGAGTTGCCATGCTGTTGCCAGAGGTCTGCACCGATGCCCTGTATAGCCCAGTTTCTCACGGCTTTGCCGCCATGCTTCCCATCCCCCTCCCTTCTTCTCAGCCCCCTTTATTTCGAGTGTGTCTGCAAATCTCTGGAGGCAAGCGGTGCCAAGTGTTCCAGCTGTTTAAACAGGTCAGTGTTCGGTGCCGTGTGCCAGCAGGGGCATTGTAGTGCCCTACATCCCCAATTTGTTCATCCTCCCACCCCTATTGAACCAGTGAATAAGTTGTCCACAAGGGAACTGCGGGGTCCG
Source organism: Lagocephalus sceleratus (assembly GCA_911728415.1). Taxonomy (NCBI): domain Eukaryota; kingdom Metazoa; phylum Chordata; class Actinopteri; order Tetraodontiformes; family Tetraodontidae; genus Lagocephalus; species Lagocephalus sceleratus. Next base: position 6,442,562 of record CAJVRN010000028.1, on the reverse strand, counting down.
AATTGTACTGGTGTCCGGACGCAGGATTTATTTGCCTAAGCCCCAATGTTTTTGTCTCCGTCTTCATGGCTTGATGGAGGAAAAAGCCACAGCCGTCTCCCAAAGCTGTGAAAACATGTGCTAATACAATCTGGAAGTGTAAAACCACTGACTGTGCAAAATGTTGGGGACGGCATGGTTTTTCCACTCATTGGAACGATCCAGGTGAAAAGTATTGATCTCGCCTTTCAAATTCACAGCAGTCATTCATCGGAGCGGCGCTTTACATAAATGAAGGGAAGGCGAGGCGTGTTTATACGAGGCTTAAGCCTCCGGAAAACTCATACACGGGTTCTGCAAAAATAGAGTGCAACTCATTACAAGGAAGGCATCTCTGACACTTTTTGTTTGCAAAGCCATGTCGTTATTCGTCCATGACAGGCAGTCTGAGCAGTGTGGTATTTTGGGATCCTGCATTCATTCTTCTCTTCGTTTCCTTTTTGTCAAGGTCAATAACATACAGTGCTAAACTAGGATATTCTGTCATTATATATATTTTCAAAATTTTGAAACACACAAAAAAACCCTTTCCACTTCTGCGCTCAGTCATGCGTAACAACAGTCAGTTAATCTGCTGACTTTGGTCAGAGGCGGGATCTCCTTTAAATGATGTCTGAGAAAAATGGACGCAAATAAATATCGGCAGCTTTTTAAAAATTATTTTTGATGAACAGATAATTTAAACAAAGAAAACCAATTAAAGAGAAGCTGCAAAATTCATGAGAAGCACATTTTTCTTGATTATGATGTTTTGTTGTCAGGATTTGAATTGCTTTAATCGTCTATTGACACTTTTTCTAATTGAATATGTATGAAATAAAAGAATACAGATAAAGACACTACTAATGCTAACAGCAACAATAATAACAATTACAGGAGCAAAACAACCTGAGTCAAATCTGAAATATGTCTCTTGCATCTGTGTTGCTACCTTCTCTGCGCCTGTGTGAAGTGAGCTGTGTAATTGGTGGATGTGCTTTCCCTCCTCCCGACACCTTGTGATCAACACACCATCTCCACCTCATCAACCAACAGCACAAGAAGCCGGCACCTCTCTCACTGGTGGATTGTTCTACCGGCTTCTTTGGCAACAATTGTCTGGCTGCACAGCGGCGCTCTGTTCTCTGAGTAATGCGCTCTCCTGCTGATTTTGACTTCTCTCGTATATTCCGGCCAGTATTCATTCTCCTGTGCTTAGTTGGCCTCCTCTAACTTTCTATTTTAACAAACATTTCACATCCAGCATTCACCACTCAACTCAAAGCTGCCAGACAGTTCACTTAAGAGTTGGAGAAGTAGTTTTGCTTCCGGCGTTGGCACAAGACAATCACGGTGCTGACTGGTAGGATATTGAAACTTGTTTTCACCAATGGGTGCCGATGAAAAGGTGTAGCAAAACTTTAATGACAGAATTTTCATCTGTCAGTGGTGTCAAAATGATCAGCTATCGCAAGTGTTATCTGCCACTTCAGATTTTACAAAAGAAAAACACTTCACTGTCTCTTGTTCTGAACATGAACCTTAGGTGTTTGTTAAAAAACATCTTCTGGGAGGGAGTCTGAAAACTACGTGGGAGCTAAGATTTCTTATCCAGCCATATCCATCACTACTCCTTACTATGTGTTATTTCGATGTGTATGACAAAAATTGGAAATGAATATGTAAGTTGTACTTTTCATATTGGGGACAAATAAGACCTGGTGCATGAATCCTGGAATACATTTCTATTAAACTACTAATAGATGCAACAGAACATGTTGTCAGGGACTGTTGAGACAGTCATTTCCTCAGGTTCAACCACACATTTGCCGAGAACAACAGGAAGCCTTAGGAAAGCTTTCTAAGTGCTGTATGTGGGGCTAATGATGGTTTTGTCCCTGTGTATATGGGAAGTGATAGTTCTTTGAAATTACTTTCTAATTTAGACCTGCTCCAGATCTGTCACAGAGGGAGCAGAGACATATTAAAGCTCACTGTGTAAGCCCACAACTCCACGTGAGTTGAATATGAACTAAGCATATTTGAAGTAGATGAGTGACTCTTCATTGAGTATATGGGGGTGGCTGCGCTCCCCCTCGTATATATTACTCCTCTCTCGTTCTCTCTTTGATATTGCTGCATGTGGCAAACACTTCGCCCACAGACGTGGCTGACCCCCCCATGGACCTGAGCCACTCGCCCACAGACATTTCGCATCAAAGTTAATTTCCGGACTTGTACAGATGATCAAGCAGTACGTGAGTGAGGTCTCGGCTCTGCTGACCCATGAGATGAGGATTACAGCAGCGCGCGGTGGAACAGTATCGGCAGTAAGGAAAAGGCGGACGCTGAATGCTCAGGATTTGTTGTTGGGATTTTTCTATTTTTCATGCCTCCAAACCCTCCCTCACTGCCGCCGTGCTTAAACGTGACAGCCTCTCTCCTTCAGGCCAAAGTGTGAGGTCAGTTTTTTTGCAATCAATACACTGACCGCACATTCAGCTCAGCCCACGTATACGGTAATGATCACTTGTGGTGGGCAGTGACAGCTGTTTCGGTCTGTGTTGGGCTTTAATTGGCTGCATTTGCCGTCAAGGAGTGCAGGGACCTTTTGATTTGGCCAGACTGTCACGCAGCTAGCCTTAATTGGCCCACAGACCAAACATGAGGAAAACACATTACTTGAAGTGCTCATGCATGAGCCTCTCTTATTCATTACAGAGACGTTGCAATCTGGAATGCCATTAAACTCAAAATGCCATTAAACTTTGAAATAAATTAGAAAGTGATTGTGTTATGAGGCTCTTATGTGCTCATCTCATACATATTTCAGTTATGGTATAACTCAGCTTATTTATAGAGGAGATAAACAATACAAAAAATGAAAATGATAAAATAAATGTAAGATACAATTACTAACATGTCCTTATGCGGTCTATTATAGTGCCAGGGCGATTTGTCATCTCCTAGTGGTGATAATTGAGACTGCGAGACATTAATATCGAATTTCCAAATTTCCATTCCTGTCTTTTTAAAGAAACTAAGAAATGAGATTTTTAATTTAGATGTTTTTTTTTTTGTTTATTATTAGTATCTACTGATCTATAAATATATCGAAATACACATTGCAATTACTGAACAAATACATACATTTTTATTCTAACAAAATTAAAAATCTTTATAAAATTCCTAAAAGAATATGATTTTCATGCAGGCTTTTACTGAATATGGCTGCATAGTCAATGAGAAGTATATGCTAATTAGCTGAGTAATGACTTTGGCCCTGTTTGCTCTGACGTTTGCAAAAGCTGCAGGGAGAAATTGTTTTGTCCTCTTATCTTTTCACTGCAATGCTCAATTGAAATCACCTCATACTTCTGGTTTACAACTCTAACAACATTTTTAAACCAACCGTAGTCAAACTCAGGAGTGTTTCATGTTCTATCAATTATAATTTGTACACAAAAAAAAAAAAAAAGCACAAATAACCAAAATTCCATACATGTAAATTGTGTTTATGCTGCATTCCTAATTCTGAACACACAAGCACACACGCAACTGCAGCATGGTGACACATCTTCACCGCTGCCCCAAGCTTAATCTCATTGACAAAGTGGCACCCGTCCTTTTTATAGCTTTCTTTTAGAAAGACAAGGCGGAAAAGAAAACCTGCAGACGCATGGAAAACCTTGAAACTTTGCGGCTATTACTTGCATGAGGCCAATAAACACCAGAGCCAATCTCAGCTAAAACGTCTCTTCTGCGCTTGGCAGTTTAGCCCGGGGATAAATGCTTGTGCTCAGTCTATAGCCTGTATATGCATGGTTGCAGGCCTGACACCAATGTACAGCGCAAAGCACAAATCATCTTTTAATTACAACTGATCTCTCTCTTCATGGTGGTGACTCTCGCTGCGAGAGGAAAATGGCTCCAAATTGTCCATCCCAAGAGCCATCCACCGCCATCATTCTCTTCTCAAGCCCAGTGTTAACTCTTTATGCTGGTTTTGACAAACATTGTGCCATCTCATAAATAAATACAAATCCTCATGCCCCGAGTCGTCATTCTGTCGCCGCCCCCTCCTTTCAAACTTCAACATAAGCCTGCTTTAGTGCTGTTGAAATAACTCGTCATGACAGTGTAGCCTGGGAGCAGCACAATCAATTTCCATTACATCAAGGCCCAACTGGGTATCGCCACTGAACTAAACGCTAGTAAGCAATCTCGCCACTCAGGGCTCAGCGTCAGCCAGTGTGTAAGGAGGGGCAGAATTAATTCAGCCAACAATATCAATATTTTTCTTCCATTGAGTCTCATCTTCTGACTACATTTCAAACAAACCTTTTGGTCTCTATTACTTGCATTCCTTCCCGAGGTAATTTAGAAGGCATACTTAAAAAAAAAAAAGGACTAATCTACAGGTAATTAACATCAGAATGATCCATGCCACCTAAATTGATTTTTGCTCATGATAAATTATGCAACATTACCACTCAGTGCCCCCCCCCCACCACACACCTTATCTTTCTGGCACAGTGGGATTGACGCGTGGCTGAAGTGTCCTTGACGGGACATTCCTGCACACTGCCAGTGATACAGGGAGGCAGGAAGAGGAGGGGAGAACACCAGGACTACGAAAACTCGCATGACCCTGGCATTGATGGAAGCTATAAATCACTTTCAGCTAGTGCTGGCGCTTAAACACAGACTCGCACTTTTTCACATGGACTTCTTGAAGTTCTTCAAGGCGTCGACCATTTCTCCTTGTTGCTCTGTTCACATGTACCCAAGCTTCCAAACATCAATATAGCTTTTCAAGCTCATGGCCAACATCACATACAGTACAAACCACTTTAATCCCCATGCTCAGGACATTGCCATCAAAATATATACACATACACATGCTGAAACATGAGCATCGTGTCATGCTGATTTAATTTTATGGTTTGTCTATAGTGGGGAGCATTTTAAACAGACCCATTTATTCCATATTTGGAATGAAATCTCTTACATTTACCAGAGGCTTAAGCTGTGTATAAAAATAAGCTACCAACTGATTTGAGAGCTTTACAGACTTTGCCTCCTAAATTAGCTTTTTTAAAGCACAAATCTTCTAGAAGAGGTCCACGCACAGTGGCCTGGTTAATCAGGCAGATGACCTCATAACTCTGATTGAAGTCAAGTTGGGGTCAGTGAAGCTGAGCTAGCTTTGGCCTTTCAGTCCAGTTGTTGGGAGTTTGCAAAATGTAATGGATAGTTTCAATATACATTGTTGCAATCAATTAAAAGTTATTTACTGAACACTTTACAAAACCAAAGAGTTACCCAAAAAATTTAAAATATATAATCAAAATTCAGATGAACCGTCTCTTTAAAATGTATGTGGGGTTTTCCTTCCTCACACCCTGGTTAGAATTATATTATCACTAGGTTAGCGCAGATTTTCACATCTCCAAAGCTAAGGCACTAAGTGAGTGCTAATTAGAAGAGTGAAGGCATTAATTATGTAACACGTCATCCTAATTAGCAATCCCAGCTGTACCGTGTGTCAGAGGAGCATTTGTGAGCACAGTTCACTAATTGATAGATATTTGACAGGATGTATGACAACTGCAAAGGTGACAGTCTTTGGGGAACCAGCTGGAACGGCGTGTTCTTCAGGGGTGAACTCTACGGGCTGAGTTGAACATTTCAGTACTCCTTCAGTGCAGCAATGGTGCAAGGCTTAACTCTTCTGTACTTCGGTTTCAGCTGGGAATACTCATTTAAAACTCAATGCACCAGTCAAATAATGGGATAACTATATCAAATAACTACACCCTGTTAGTAATAAGGGCCCATGGGCTCTGGGTCCCACTGTTCAGCTGGATGAAGTCAGAGATCCATTATGGTCTTCTTGGTGCCTCAGTAATAGCACTGGATCACCAGAACCTCCTGTGTTTTTGCACCATATGTTCCAACAGGCATCATATCTGTTGACCTGCACTGTGAAGCAGAGAGGGTTGGGTAAATACAGCTCTCACATCTGCTCTGCTCAGATTTTTTTTCACCTGTACAGAAAGATCAAGTCAACTTTATTTAAATATGTCCGTTATAATTGAGACGGCCCTTTGCAGACACCCAGAGTCTGGCAAGAAAACACTTCTGGCAATAAAAAACTTCTTATTAACAGAGAGAAACCTGAAGCAGGACCAGGCTCATGTTATTATTGCTGTGTTGATTAGTACCGCGGCCTGAAATTGTAAATTCAGACCGATTTACTAGGTTAACAGTAATATTCTTATTTGTTTGTGCCACTGTCAAACCTGGGTGATCTGTGCATGGCCTATAGTTTACTCTTGGAGCTTTGAACCAAAACAGGGTGTTTCAAAGAAGCAGCTGATGAAAGATGATAAGAACAACATGGCAATGTTTAGGAAAATTCAAGTGAAGTGTCAAGAAATGACCTTCAGCAAAGAACATCAAATCCAGCCTGATTCAGTGCAATATATATAACGTTCACCCCTGGATCAGATTTTAGTAGGTTTGTTGAAAAGATGCTTCATGCCACAGCCTTGGCAATGAGTGAGACAGATTCTGAAGTAGCCACACTTTAAGAGAATGCCACGTGAAATTACTTTTGTCTGACCAGCTTGTGTTTGTAGACTTCTTTGGATGGAATGCAAAGTAACATCCTGTCGAGATGATAAAGAGGGACATAATAACTGTGTTCTTCAGCCACAAATAACTGAGGACTTTGCTAAAATACTTTGTCAAAATGCAATAATTCCCAATAATTTAGCCATACTGTCAAACTATCTACCACCCGCTCACATTGTTTTCTGCTTTTAAGGCACCCACTGGCGCAGCTCCAATTAGGATTTAATTTTACTCGCCTTATCTGTCACTTCTCTGTAAGAGCTGTCATTTCTTTCCCCCCAGCATTTTTAAAGTGTACAAGCCATAAATTGTGTAGAGAAAACGCATCTTTGTGAACAGAATTTCACAGGAGAAAAATCCTCATTCTGCACCACCCAAGTGTTTGTACACTTGAATACCAGCCTGCAACAATCAAGATTGCAGTATGTTTTTAATTTCCTCACAGAAATGCTCCACTATTGGCCATGCTAAAAAGCCACCATATCAAATGCTTCAACTGAAATGTTCTGGCATAGCTTTAGTTCTTTAGCTTTTAGTTCTTAGTGGTTTCTTATAATTGGGCAGGATCTCAGTCATCCAAGTCACATTAATCTGAACCAATACATTTCCTTTTACTTCTAGTTCAAGTGAGTCTGACTTGAATTCACAACGTTTTCTTGCAATCTCACTTTCAGGTAGACTGGCAGCCCTGATAAAAATTGCCCCTAGTTCTGCTTCTCACCCTCATGGAGACATAAAATGCTGTGACAGGTTTGTGTTTACCACTCCATTGCATCAGCTCCTCTTTTTGCAAACACCATTAAGCATTTGGCAATTGAGGAGGCCAGTTTCAACCATGTTTGATACAAGATTTTAGCTGCTCCATCTAAATTTACCATTTTATCTCCTAAAGAATTATACAATAGTCAGCCAGCAGTGATGACAGTTGCCAAGTGTGCATGTGGTATAAGCCAGCAACAAGCACATTGTGTCATAACGGAATATAAAATTTGAACACCCCCTTTCTGGGGTTCTACTTCAAACTAGAAAACAGTCCAACCTTGATAACCATGGCTTCTAACAGACAGATAGTCCTGTTTGTTTAAAACAGCCACTTGTGCCCAGAAACTGCCAACCCCTCAAAAGCGGGGACACGATCAAAGTCATTTCACCTTGTGGAAGGCTGGCCAAATCAAACTAATTCCTGGAGCTTTTCCTTGGTTTGCTCATGCCGATGTGGTTGGCTGAGCCAAAAAAACCCTGTGCGTACAAACGCTGCCAGTTCAGCTGTCAAAGCCTTACAGTAGCAAACAATATCAGATAAAGGTAGACAGATGGAGATAAATGCCCTTATACAACACATTGTTTTTTGTTTTACAAGAATTTCAGCGAAACAGCTTGTTTTGATGTACATAACCAAATAACTGTTCCAATCTCAGGATTCTGTGCCCCTGCATGTGCTTCATACTTGGATTTCTCTCTCCTGCCTCGCCCACTCCCTCCCCTGGTGTAAGCTGTGCAATCACACCTCCTGTGTGCAGCGCCTTTGATGGTACCAGCAGGTGGAAGCCCGACGGGACGCTGCGTGCGCACTACAGTAAACACGCCCTGTCGGACCGATCAGAGTGGAGGGCCGAGTTGACTCGGCACTGGTGGGGTATACATGGCGTGGAAATGCAAAACAGTCTGCCAAATTGCAAGTGGGGTGTGGAAAAGAAAAAAAGAAAAAAACAGCTGGGCAGTATGAAAAACTCAAACTCAGAATACAAATGCAATGGAACAAATGGCAAATTTTATACTAAACCTAAATTCAGCAATGATCATTGTTATTATGGATGCGTGTTCACTTTCCTTCTGTTGGAAAAGTGCTAGCAGGGCACCATGACAAACCTACTGTGCACTGGCTGAGGGGAAGGAAAAAAAAAGACTTTGAGACAAGCCCCGAGGCAAGCGTTCAGAAATCAAAGAATGCATTTATTTAAAAAAAACAAACACATGAGAAAGTGCTGCTGGGAGAGCGCTATGCAGCTTCTAAATGTATGAAACCTGCAGCGCAGGTACAAAAAAAAGAAACAGTTCTTTCTGCCTTTCGTTGCTGTCCGTGGGAGATACACAGTGGCAATGACCGTCACGGAGTCAAAGCCTCAGGGACAGAATTATCTAATGGGACTGTGCTGTAAAGATAATGCAACTAATTCACTTAACTTCTGGCTATATGAGCAACCATAACCTTTTTCTCATTGGTTATGGGATCTAAAAGGGGAGAGACAGGATTGTGCATGTCCACGTTACCAGTTTCTACACCAGTTTCAAAATGGAGACGAATATGACTAATTTAAAAACCAATGTATGGTCTTAAAAATAACATATGGATCGGCAACTGTAACAAGTATATTCAAGTTTACATTTTGACCCCCTCTGAAGAACTTCCACACCCCTTCATGGAGGACAATACCAAACCAACATGTCCATCATTAAAATGGTTAAAATGGGTTAAAATGGTCAAAATATTCTGCTATCATGAAGGTTGAATGTGAACGGCCATCTATCCACCAGCAGGAGTGTCACTGTCTGAGAGGCAGGGATATTTGTAAAATAATAAATGTAGAAAATAAATGTTGGGGGTTTTGGTTTTGATTTTACACATATAGAGAAAGTGAAGAGAAAAACAGCTTTAGAGTACTTGGGCCTACCTGAGCTTTCCCAATTACAAAATTTATTTGCTGATGCTACCAGTGGTTATTGTGCCCGGTACCAGACCAAAAAGCTGCTTCCCTAATGGACGTCTCTCTCTGATTCACTCAATTAAAGCTACACAAGAAAGACGTTTAATCTAAAAATACACCCACCTCATCAACCTAAATCACAAATAAGTGCTGCAGCAGCCGAGAGTGCTCATTCTCCTCCGTAAATGAGACCCAATTATGTCACAGTCCCAAATTAAATTCCGAGATGTGCTGTGGTCAGTGGTGGAAAAGTGTGGAGACGGTAAGCAAAACACAAGATGTAATTGTGAGGAATATGGCACCGGTACACAAATCCTCATTTGGAAGAAGAAAAAAGAAATCAAGAAATAATTTGGCCATGACCTCTGACCTTCACGGGCACAGAGAAAACACTGCCTACCTGATGCTCAGGGGAACCAGTTCACTGGAGTTTCACAGTTGTTTCCATTATTCTCAGCTGCGCCACAGTCTTTTATTTCAAAGTGTTCCATTAAAGATGTCTCTGCAGACCTCTAAATCTCCGTCTCAGTAGAGGTCAAAAGCAATACAACAAAAAGAAAACAATCTAAGAAACAAAAGAAAAAAAATCACACTAAATTGAAAACTAATATCAGATGTCTGATACAGAAAGGTACTTGTTTTCTTTTCCTCTATCAGATTAACCACGATAATCCTTTTGTATGTTTTGTATCCTAAACATTTTGCAATTATTTGTATTACCTTGTATAATTTAATGCCTGTTGAAGGAATTATTCTACAAATAAGGCATGTACTGTGCACTTTTAAAGCGCAGCAGTAGGTTTTCCATTACTGGATGTAAAAGACAGCGTTTCCCCTCCGATTGATATTTGGTCTTGACTGGAGTGTTGCAGTTGGAAGGTGGCAGCTGACATATTGGAGGAAAAGAAAAGTTAGGGCTGAAAAATATGGTTAATAACCCACTGGCACCATGCACCTTAATAGACTAATAGAATTATTCCTGCTGTTTAGTAATGCCTTGATTTGGTCAAAATAATAATTGCGTAAGCTTGCTTTGATACACTGTCACATGGATCTGACCAACCAGCGAGCTGTGGTGGCAGCATTGAAATGATGAAATCTGCAGCCATGTTCCACCCACAGTCGTGGTGGGCAATTGAGAACACCCTGACTCCTTCATTGTACCCCCTATCATTTTACCGTGTCTATTATGAGACAAAGAATCACATGTTCATGGGTCTATGAAAAGGTCAAGAGGTCATTACACCAGAGACAGGGTCAAAGAATGTAAGTGATTGTAAATTTTGAAAAGGCATGAAGCATCTCTGTGGATCTCACTTTGATGGATTAAGGTCCTCATGCGCCACTGGCCACATCAGGAGACCACCATTTCACATGTGATGCAGAGAATAATGGCTGTCTTCATATTTATTCATGACTGTCCGTGTTGTCTACTAAACTGACAAAATATCAAAGATGATAAAAGAAATCTGAGGATGTGAGAATTAATAAACGAAACACGAAACACCTGCTTGATTACACCATGTATCACATTCACACCAACAAAAAAAAAAATTACTTCCTCCTCCATGCACCGTCCCATCATTCCACCTGCAGCTTGGCCAGATTAATTATCTTCCATCAATTAAAGGAGCAATTATATTCCAACCTCCTTCATATGCTAATGAATCAACTCAGTGATGGGATCGGAAATTGGTCCACCAAAGTCCTGGCAGAATAGACCTACAAAGGGGTGGCATTTGGAGTTGTAAACTCTTTTACTATTAATATGGACATGTAGGCTTTTATTACTACATTTATAATGTCCACACTTATCAGAGTCTTTTGACCTGCAGAGGTCTCTGCAACGTTCACTTTTTAGAAAATGTCTTCAGGCGGCAGCTAGAGAAAACAAATTGTACAAATTCAATAAGATTCAGCTTGATTGATCAATTTGGCATGGTGACAGAAAGCACACATTATCGATAGACATTTGTGATGCCAGGATGTGACGCACATGACAGTGTTTCTGGTGAGGAAAACTAAGCTAAATTGAATCAATGGATCAATTAGAATAAAGTTCGGGTCCCCTTAGGATAAAGAATGGTGCCACATTCCTAGTCAGCAGAAGCACTTAAAGCCAACAACATTGGCTGCATAATACTCATAGAGGTCTACTTGCTCAAACAAATCCAACACTACTTATGAGACTCAGTCAAAACTGCTGATTTACGGCAGAACTCCAGGTTCGGCAGCCACACTAAAACCTGTTCTAATCTATCATCAGTCCTCCTTTATCCTGTCACATTTAATGCAGTGAAATGGTGCACCTGACGAAGATGGTGTAAACATCAAAAATTTCATCAAAGAATGGGTTTTTCTTGATCTCAACCTGTGAGGGACCTCGTAACAATTTTAGTGGCACTCTTTACAATCAAGTGGAGCTGACCTTTTGTGCCTTTTGTCCATTAGAGAGGGACAGACGACCACTGGGTGAGAATACTGAAAGTTCATGTACCTTTACTCCACAAATCAAACCACATCCTTTGAGCCTGTTTATAAAATGTTTATAAAACCCACAATAATGCTGCCATTGTAATGGTAACATTGGGAATGAATGGTATGGTTTACGTGTGACGATTTCCTGGAGACAGTTTGGAAATTTCAATTGGGGATGAAGGTTGTTTCGAGATGGCCTCTGTCCATCACTGACAACTAAATCCTGTGACTGACAAGCCCTGCGATATCCTTTCATTTTTAACAGAAGATACCACAGTGACCCACCTCTGGTTCAGATTATTACATGTAGAAATTTCAGCAGCTACTTCTACAATAAAAACACAATGCATGAGGGCAACAATCCAAAATAGACGAAAGTGAAAACACCAGCAATGCTGCATCGTTTCCCTTTTCATAGGTGCGTTGACACCTCATTGGCGACTAGATAATCAGATGAGATCCATATTTTCTGCTAATTGGTGCGCTATTAACGTCTGTATTTTTAATTTTTATTGCAATTGAAAACTCATCTTGTTAATAATGGCCTGACAATTTCCGACAATCACTCCCCACAATGGTCTAAATTATGGAGCATTACACAGCCATTGAGCATTCTTGCTATAATCAAGCGCGTATTGTGGAGTGACAAGGTCATGGTCCTGGAGCATGTAACAGTTCAAAGGGTTTGAGAAAAAATCCTCACTTGTTGAAATTCGTGTTGGGTTGTTATGTTACTTAGAAATTCTCTTTTGATCGCCAGTATTGTAAAACAACAAAAAAGCCAAAGGAGTCAGAGCGTGTCAATGTGGAGTCCTGCCTAAAGTAAAGGGTTCTGCTCATTGAGTAAATAAGTGCTGCCTTTTAAACCAATTTCAAGAGCGTCCTCTGAAGCCGAGATTAGCCTTTTGGTTTCAAACGTGCTAAATTTTGGATGGAAATTATTAATTTAAAATTAGGGGTGTATTGAGCTAAAAGCTACTTTCCAATAAAAGATGGGCTACTAGAAAAGATAAAATCTACTAACAGGTTCATGAAAGTACCTCCTCTGTCAGAAAAAGGGGGGAAAAAAAATCATAAATGTCGCCTCTACCATCATTGCTGAACATCAATCATCTCTTGCCACATGTTTTGGAATGTGGAATGTCTCCAACGTAGATAGAGAGATTAGGACTATTCCCCTGGGATGACATTTTGAGGCTGGTGAGAAAATGATTTATGACTTAGCCCAGCCTTTGCTGGAGTCCCTTTTTTAGCCTCTAAATGTGGCTATAAAGTACAATCAGGTAGGAGCTGATATAAAACACTGTTTGACCCTCACACCCATAAAACTGAACAGAAGCTACATTAAAATGTCGCCCCCTCCATCTTTCCTCATTTGCTATGCTTATTTGTAAATGGAAGCAAGACATCATAGGAAATGTTCATGTATCCTGATGCCTTTGTCTAAAACAACTATTTTACACACAACGCGTTGTCAAACAAAAGCACATTTTGCACATTTAGGGTCACAATGGGGTCTCTCAATCACACACAAATACCCCTTTATTACAGTTACTTTGGAGTTGTCAGTGCTGTGGCTTGATTCATGCTGGATGATGCTTGTGCAGGCTCCTGCCAAAGTGCTGCAGCTGACTGATATCCAGTGCTGTGGGGGTTTGGCAGGCAGAAATTCCCTTTGTAAAGCGTGTGGCAGAATACGTGAAGAAATTATGATATTGTATTTCTTTCCAAGAACATGAGCAGAAGTTTGAAAAGCTGTGTGTGGGGTGATAAAGTACTGGTCTGGATATGCTTTCAGCAGGGGCATCTTTCCTCCCTAAACACAGCGATTTGTGTCACATTTATTCATTCTTCTATGACATCACTATTAATGTTGTTTGACACACTGTTGGAATGTTTAAGGACCGCTGCTGTTACCAATTCAGCAGTAATTATGGGGAAACAAACCAGTTGTGAGGACTATGTGTTGTGACAATCTGCAGTATTAACATCTTTATGTCACGCGCTGCAAGATGCAATTTGAGACGTTTCACTCACAATTATCAGCTCTGTTGCGGTGACACTTGCATGCTTGAAAGTCTAAAGACAGAGCCTTGGTAACTGCTCAAGTGCTAAATTGTGTTGTTAGTTCAAATAAAGCAAGTTATGAGGATGTTAAAAGGCTTGTAAATGGCTTTATATGAGCTGTTAAAAGTTGTATGTAATCATTTAAAACAATGAAAAAGTCTTTCACCTCCTGGAATATCATTTATGTTTGATATTTGTCTTTATAGGTTAATGCAAAGGGAATATGCTGCATTCATAGTGTTCTCTTGTATTTGCATGAGTGCAGCTCAGGTTTCTCTGATGATTTATTTGGTTTAAAGTTACAGGTGGACAAAAATATGATATAGCCCAAAGTGAAAAAAAAAAATCGCCAATTTTTTCATTAATCATTGTGATAACCCAGCATAATTACAGTTACATCAACTAATCACAGAGTAGATTGTAATTAATGGTCATATTCTGCTTTTATCTTCATGTGGATATGAAATCAGTGGGAAGTCATCTGTTTGGGCTGAAACATTTCAGCAGCCGTCAGAAAAAAGCGCTGAAGTGCAAATTCTTCGGCTTGGCAATAACAGCACCAACGCTATCGACTCAACACTTTGCCAAAAGGTGCACAAAACAGCACTAAAGTGCTTTTTTACATGTTTTTGTGTAAAACATGTACACCAACCTGAAGCCTCAGTACATCTCCCAGTTCTCAATCCAAGAAACAGAAACCGCAGAAACAGACGATGAATGATAAGATCATTCAGAGAACATTAAACATTAAATTTGCATTGACGCATGTTTGTATGAACTGTTACATATATTCAGGCTCTACCGGCTTGATTAAATGTCAAACGGAAACATGAGCAGTTGGATCTCTAAATGAAACTTTTCCCTCACCTGTGACTGTCAGCTCGGTAGTCCTCCGGACCACGAAGTTCCCAAACTGCAACTCGCAGGTGTAATTCCCAATGTCATCATCTCGTACTTCCTTGATGGAGAGAGTGTCCCTCCTCCTCTCTATGGTCTGCCTCCACTGCTTTGGCTTGCATTCCTGGGTTTAAACAAGCACAAAGACGACAATCACGTGGCAGCAAACGTTAATAAACGAGTCCCCATCAAATGTTGTTAATGTTTATACAGGAAAAACCACCACAGATAACAATATTTACTTTAAATAGTGCCCAACTCAAGCAAACTCGGTGATCTCAAAGCTGTGATTTGTTACAGGACAGCAGCGCCAGTGTTTAAAGCTAACACATTCAGTGATTCATAAATTAACTCAAATCCTTGCACCACATAGCTTAATATAATCATATGTAAATGTTTGAGAGCTCTAATACAGCAGGGACTCTGGTGCAGAGATATTTTTTATTCCTGCTGCAAAGACAAACCTCCAGTGCCACAAATGATCCAGAGAACAATTTATTTCCTTTTCTGAATATGTTCAATATATCTTAAAATATCTGGAATAAGCAGGAAGCCAAAGCTTTACTCTGTTTTAAATGCTTCACACAGCATTTACCAGAGATATTTCTAAAAAAAATGAAGTGGGGATAAGTTAGTTACATGCAGGTAAACAGTTTACACGCTGCCGTATCAGCTTGGTAAATCTATGGAGGGGGTACAGCAGACTGTTTTCACAATCGTATCCAGCTGATGGTTATTATTTTCTATTTTAATTTGATTCGTGGAGAAAGTGAGGACGCTCTGGCGTCACCTCTCTCGTCAGACGTTCGTGTTCGATGAACAGCATCACAGGTTTCACATAACAGCTCTGTCAAGCGCTGCCTGTCGGAGCTGGAAGATCTAACCCGGCCCGTTACACCGTGGGTGTCTCAGCTGTCCATGAAAACAAGATTAAAGTCAGTGCTCATTTATTACTGTGCTTTTTTATATTTATCTTGTTAATCTTCTACCACGCAGAAGAGAAACATTTTTGAGTTAATTAAATGAGAATGGAGGCAACCTTAACAGGGTTAGTGCTGAAATGAAAGAACTTCTGAGGTAGCTGTTTGATTTAATTGGCAGGATATGTTTCTGCTCAGCGTGGGTTTCCAGGAGACAGGGTAAGCCCTTTGTATTTAATGTAATATAACACAAATGATTTGAATGTATGATATATTCATATACACCTGATGGATTTTAATCCCCTGGGATTAGTCTGATACAGCATATAGTGGACATTCCTCACTGGTACATTCAGTATGAGCAGCAAGGCTTCTGTCCAAATTAGACTTCCCACACATTCTCCATGGAGCAGAGCAGAAAACCCATGACTCAGAAACAACACATGCTCCATCGATGGCTGGTAGAACCCCTGACATCCAGTGCAACGCTGCCTCTCGTGGCCATTATCGCCGTTAGTGTGTCCTGTTTGAATTAATACTTGTCAAGAGTCAAAGACTTATTCATCTGGATTCTTCTCTGGCAGGGTGATTGTGTCCTGGCTTCTTGGGTTTAAAATAATCAAGTACAAATACTTTGAAATTACCTTATACCAGACAATCTCTGGCTCCGCTCCCAGCTGGATATAATCCTCAATGCCTTGGCATGTGATGTCTTTGCTTTTGCTCAGCTCCGCCTTCTCGAAGAACCGCATCTTGGAGTTGTAGCAGAGGTCTGTGTCGTTCTCTGCCACTGTCAGGGACATGGAGACCTTCATGCAGTAGGTCGAGTTCCTGCAAGGCACACACCAAGATGAAGAATCAAAAGGAAGCCTCCTGCAGAAATCCTGGCAAATGAGGCTCCAGAAATCTAACTGGAATCATCACAAGAGCTTTTTGTCCATCAGGGGAGCAGAAACCTCTGTGTAGAGTATGATAAATAATTTTTCGTGTGACATTTCTACTCTAAAAGCAGACAATTGGAAGTCCTTAGAATGCCCTCTCATTTTCAGTGTGGTTATCAATAATGCATGACCACTCTACGCACGTTTTTAGTCCAATCAAACCTGTGTGCTGTGCGCATGTGTATGTGTGTAGAAAAGGCAGGGACACAGCAGTAATCTAGAGTGACAACTCTGAATGTCAACAGCACTTTGACACTGATTGAGCCTTTTGTTTTTGTGCATTAGCAGACAAAGTTTGAGCTAGCAGAAAATGTCTTGCTACAGTTGATGCACTGCAACTGCTCAGCTCGCATATAGAAGGTGACAAATTCACATTGTTAGGATGGGTGGGGATATGCCATAAGGCACCTGGGCACGCT
Organism: Lagocephalus sceleratus; assembly: GCA_911728415.1. NCBI lineage: Eukaryota > Metazoa > Chordata > Actinopteri > Tetraodontiformes > Tetraodontidae > Lagocephalus > Lagocephalus sceleratus. The sequence goes on along the minus strand of CAJVRN010000028.1, from coordinate 6,425,478 downwards.
GAAAACCACATATTCTCATAAATACCGAAACGAGCATGGTTTCCAATCACAACTGATTGGAGCAGAGGCAAAGGGAGCGTTTGCACCTCGCAGCTTCTGATCATTAATGAGACTTTACGACTAGAGCTGATGCTTTAGCAATTCTAAGAGAGCGTAAGGAACAATGAATGCATTGATCTGATGTAGTAGTTGCACTATAGTAAGGAATGAAAGAAAATGCAGGTCTGCAATGATCAATGAACTTGATACCAGCACCTTTTCTTGGCCTAAATTGGCTAATAAGGCTATCACTGGAGAAAAGTCCTTCAGTCCAACTGCAGCAACACCCCCCCCCCCCCCCCCTGTTTAAAGACCAAACAAATTGGCAGTGTTTAGGAAAATCTCATTGCTAATTTTCCTGCTAAAGCTGGTTACACAAATTGAGCTGAACCAACAAACAATTACAAACATGTTAAATCCTTACATAATTGTGCAGCATTAACTGCCTTGCGGATTAGCGCGACACACGCTGGTCTTCGCTGCAGTGTCTGCAAACAATCGCCAGCCTCCAAAGTGGCCGGTGACTCGCAGGCGGCGGGGGGAAAAAAAAAAAAATTGCTCGCTGGATGCAAATGTAACATGATGTGGAGATTATCATAGACAGCATATACCAGATGGACACCTGTGCAAATGAGATCCCATGGGTGCTCTCTCCTCCCTATTAAATATTCTGGACGGTGCTGATAAACTCGCCCATCGGAACAGAGCGAGGGAGACAACAGTCTTGTGCTCATGAGCGCATGAGTGATTGATGGTGTGGGCCAACTATGTGTCCTACGATGTCTTCCCAACAATTTGCATCCATCACGAGGTGCGGGCACATCCAAAAAGCCAAGTGAACTTTGCAACAGCCCCTCAACGGCTCTAATATTCATGGATCCTACTTAATGAGAGCAGCAGGAAAACAATCCTCCTGCCTGCTCCTGAGACTTGGCTGAGTTTCCGTCCGGAACCTTCCCCACACTCCAGATTTGGTGATAACAAGCTCGCTGATAGCCTGAATTAATGGGTGACGGTGTCTGTCACACGTGTCAAACTGAAAACGGATATGCGGCATTGTGGCAATGATAGGCAGCATCCTGCATATATCACCTGAGAGTCAAACGCCACACTGACAGCCTCTATACAGCCGGGAGGCAGGCAGGTGACTTGAGCTACAATCTGTGGCAAAGGCACTAAAATTAAGTGCAATGGTCAGTTTTTATTTATTTTTTTTTTTTTGAGAATAACTGACACACGGTGGAAAAAGGCAGCCTCTGCTACTGCAGAAGTGACAGGTGGAAGATATACACTCAGACTGATTGATTTATGTTTCTTAAACCATCAAACATGTGGTTTATTTCATTGACTCCTAATGGGAACAAACCAAATGGAACCTGCTCTTTATGGGGAAAAATGTTGGCTCTGATTTTAAATAATAGGTAATGAAATTGATTTGATAGTCCTCTGACAATTCATAGCACCTAGGGGGAAATTAATGAAGTCAATTAATGACTGTGTTAATTAAAACAACTCCTCTCTCATGCAAAATTCAGATGAAGAAATTAATTGCTGATTACCTATTACAGCTCCAGTTCAAATAGCAATGATTTTCTCAGAGAGAACTCTGAGAACATGTACATGTCACAAAATGGGAGGTTTAAAGGTTGATGGAAGGCTAACCTGGAAAGAGCTCACAAGAAAATAAACCTACAGCTATTAATTGATGCAACTTTGAAAGATCTTGATCTTGAAAAAATGTTGGTTAGATTATGATAGTAGAGAAATTCACTGTATTCAGGCATAAAACTAATGCTGTGCTGTGGGTGCAATACTGAGACTTGAGGTATTTCATTTTAAATGTCCTGTAAATATGAACATTTCATGCTCACTCAAGCAGTATTTTCCTTGACCATAAATCTACTATATACTGTGCAATCCAATAACATTAATAAATCAAAACTTAACCTAAAAATGCTTCAATCAAATTCAGGAAACGAACAATATTTACCTTAAAAGAATGGATTACAGTTTAATTCCAACAATGTGTCAACAGTTATCTTCTCAAAAAAGTTAAAAAGGCTTTACAGAGTCAAAATTTACAGTAACAACAGACATCATGGAAAACTAACTCACAGGTGTTGAGTGCTACATTGCTACATAAAGGTCATGCAAAATAAGCTACAAAAAAAATGCAAAAAGGCATGAAAACGGAGACTGGATGGCACACAGCAACCTGGAAAAAAGATTCAACTTCACCCAGAGGCTGGTGATAATCTGACACAGGTGCAGCACATTAGAAGTGTGGCCAACAGGTGAAAGAGGGAAGGAAATCAAACACGAATCATTCGTGAGAGAGAAACTCAGAGAAAAAAAACTGTAAACCAAAACATAATAGTAAGAAAACCCTGAGGGGATGCAGGCTGTGCTGGTGCGTACATGTCCAGAAAATACAATATTCCTGGTTAGTTCAAGGCCACCTTCAATTGAGTTCAAAGTCCTAATTGACACCAAAACAGGTCTTTCAAAGCACATTTGTAATGTGGAAACCAACCAAACCCTTGGGGGATTGCCACTGTAGCCTCAACTATAGATGATAATAATTTACTGGATGTGATTCTGGGCTAGACCGATGAGCTTGTTTTTTGCTCAGACGCAACAATGCAGCAAGTTCAGACTAAAGTGTGAAAACTCCCATAATTGTCTTTCTATTTTCTGTGTCACATTCTGTCTGCATTGATCTGGAATTGGAAAGGAAGGACAAAGTGACATTACTTGCGCTGTCATTTTGTGGCCACTTGAGCATGCACCTGAGATCGAATATGTCAACAGGTATCAGTCGAGTGCATGTCAGGAGGGCAAATGGAAAGGCAAAAAAAAAAAAAAAAAAAAGAGTAAATAAATAAAACAAGCGCAGATCTTTTGTGAGAGAGCACGGGCAGTAGTTAATGCAGCCTGGCATGACTGGACGTGCCACGGCCCTTTAGAGACTCATACAACAATGGCTTCGGACAGGCAGGGGGGAAAAAAAAAAAAAAGAAGTCTGGTCAATTTCCAACGGCAGCTAAGACTGGTCCAGACTGGCACAGGGCTGAAATAAAGTCTGACTACTCATGCAGGTGTGCTCTTAGCATTCAAGCGTTGCATGGGACCCTTGTGGTCCTTCACTCTTGTCCACCCCAACATTTCAGAGCCTGCTTCCACCCGGAGTGAGGCCCAGTTTTCCTAAAATCACTATTTCATGATTACTGAATTATTTATGGACACAGCGAAGGTCACAGTGAGGTGTGGGCAGAGCGGGGCGCCTACCTGTAGTGTTGGCTGATAAGTCACCTGTCACATCTTCCACCGAGCCTCGATGATTAAGCACCCAAACTCCCTAAATCTGACGGTGTGCCACCTTGCTCCTACTTAGCCTCTGTCTGGGATTGGGGTGGTTGTCTCCCCAGCTGGAACAATAAACTCCTGCCTCAATTATAATCCCTCCACCTCTCTCTCTTCCTCCCTGTGCTTGTGGTTTGTCTCTGTCCCTGCTCGCCCTTTTCTCTTGTCTTGTAGTACACAATTTCTCAACAAGGAACAGAGAAGATAATTTAGCCGTTCGTACCCACATGGGAAAACACAAAGTGGACATGTACATCCATCCATCCATCCATCCATCTTCTCCATGTACACTTTCTACACAACTATAAATATGGTTTTAAAGTAGTCTTTGTTTATGGTTTCAAAGGCAGAACAACTAAACAAATGCAGAAGTATCCTCATAGACAGATAAAATATTAAATAATATGGCATATAATAATCCAGACAAAGGCCCATGAGCAGGGTCAGCCATAATTATTGTGTATTTTCTCTGAAGCAATCCTCCTGAAGAAATGTTTCTACTATTGTTAACTACTGTTCCAAATTTGCACAGCACAGTGCACATAAAGCTGCAAAATCAATTCTATGATCCCCCCCCCATCCTCACCCAAAATCCACCATTGAGCGAAAAATAAGTTTGAGAATCCCTCCGAGCCTTCCCTTGAGTCATGTGTCTCAAAGTGACAGCAGCCCTCCTTGTATGCAAATGCATTAGTCAGTCATTTCCCAGCCAGCGCCTTTGGGGAGCTTATTTTCCCTCCTATGACACCCTCGACTCATCGTTGCCCTAGCGCGCAGATTCCATAACAAGCGTAAACAATTTGTCTCTATTGTATTCTCTTCAAATTCCATTGTGACCTTAGTCGCTAGTCCTCAGGCCACCTGCGTATAATGCTCCAAGACAAGTCACATAAAAATGCCTGCAATGGTTGGGATGGGCTGCGGCAATGGAGATATGCATGCTTTTCTTGCAGGGGACCCAGGTGCATGGGACCCTGCTACATTCCTACCTATTCCAACAGAGAGGGCAAAAATACAATGGATTTTCTTTTCTTTTGAGATTTTAAAATTATCAATGGGATTTAAGTAAGGCAGGTAAAATAAATGTAAAAGTTTACATGCCATGAAATCAGAAAACTAATAATTGTAATAATCAAATCTGATGCATTTACATGCACTTTGGAAACGCGAGAATCAAAAACCCCTGGTTGACCAGCTTTGGTCCATTTATCAGATGTGTCAGAAAAAGTACATACCCAGTAATGAAAAATTCAAAGAGAAGTTGGTGTGTTAATCCAATTTCTCATATTAAGAGAGCAGATTACAGTGTACCATTTACATCATCACCAGTAAAAACTGATAACTCCAGAAATCGGATGTTGGTCGGAGTTTTACCTTCAGGCGAATGGGCCCAGAGATGGTACAAGATACAAGGTGATGAAAGACATGTTTCTGATGAAAGAGCTTTTGCACAGATGGATGCATGGATGTTAACAGATGAATACAATTTTTTAAATATAATTTCCTTCACACAAAGACAATTCAGAAGCAGTAATTTCTAATCAGATGCTTTATGAAGGAAAGTATCATTCTGATTTAAACCTCTTTCAGTTTTGTGAAATGGCATTCCTGCAGCACATCCTCTTCTTTCTTTTATCTTTCCCCCCAGAGGATTCACTCCTCTCCTGTACCTCAGTCTGACTGATAGCTGGAGTATGGCAGACGTGCTGCCGGGAGCTCCACCCATCCCTCTCCATGGGGCGGGAGGTGGCGATGAGGCCGAGGAAAAGTTGGTGGTGCTGCCAAAGTGACTGTGCTTGGGGAGTGGTATTTTTGACATTTGTCTGGTAGATAAAACCCACCATCAGATATGGGGAAGAGAAGGTCAGTGTCCCTGCTATCAGATAGGGATGGTTTGGCATCTTGTTTGATGACTTCCTGCGCTCGGTGGGGACTGAGAGGCTCTGAGAACCAGGACGCAATGCTGGGGAGGTAGCAGAATAAAAATCTACTGGCGCGGCTGTGGAGAAATCTCACCCTCCTGTGTGTTAGCCTCCAATCTGTGGTACATTAAAAGCTGAACTCAAATGAAATCGGAGTGAAAGATGAGCAGAATATGCCTTTTAAATAAAAAAAAAGAGGTTATCTGACTTTCTCTTCAATTGTCCTGACATCTGATTAGCGTCAAGAGAGGCTCCTGGAATAAAATCTGAGCGGCCGGCCTTTCTAGTCCATTTTCTCTCTGTAGCCGGCCCAGCTTAATCAAATGGAATCAAGCATGGGACAAATGTCCAATCAGTGGGAGCGTGAAGGGCATGCAAAGAAATTGGCTGCGACTGTAATGCGGGTGCAGGGCGGATGAAACTTACAGTCCAATTTCTACAAAGAGTATCCAGTGTGTGCCAAAGCACAGATATCAGGAGGCTGTCTACTTAAAAAAAAATCAGCCATTATCCTATCTATAGTAAAGTATTCTGTTATTGATTTGACTCTCAAAAATATCAATAGCTGTTTTCTGTAGTAAGGTACCAAGAATCTGTAAGCAAAGTCAATCCAGAAGCCAATATTTTAAAGATTTTTGACATCACCCTCTGATTTATAGGAAGCATGTTTCTGTAAGATTCTAGTTTAAAATGTGAATAGTGGACCCAGACAGATACTATTCAAACATAACCATGGTTATTTCATTTGATGTTAATGGCCAAAGTTACTTGTTGAAGCTATTATTCAAGAATTATCAATATGAATTAGCATTTTGTTGAATGTAAGAAGGATTGAGAATATAGAGTGAGCTCAATAAACCCTTTCTGTTCCCAAACGGTGATAAATCAAGTGACACAATAGAATATTAATTATGCATGGTTTAGCGTCTCCTCAACCTGCAGGCATTAAGTAAAATTAAATGCTGTGATATCCAAGTTAATTAAAAGAAACAAGCGATATAAAGGGATGTGAATCATCTCTGAACAGGGACTCTGTCTTAAAACTTTGCATTAAATACATGATATGAAAGTTTTTTTCAAAGCAGAAATGAAGACAGAGGATGTATTACAAAAAATTAGATAAAAACAAACATCATTACAAGTAAAGCGATTAAGAATATTTTCTCACTCTGTAAACGCTCCACTGGAAGGCTTTAAATGAACTCAACACATTCACCATTTCATAATCCATTTGATGCCAGGTTGAGAGCTGCATTAAATTCTCTTCTCATTCTTCAGCTGGCCCCAGCAGAGCTCCATCAACACGCTGTTTGTCTGATGCTGACATTTTAACAGCGGCCGTCAGGTTCATCCAGCTGAATAAAACCCACGCTGAAAGGTGTAACACACCTCAACAGCGGTGCATAGATCACCAGACAATGGCTGCCTGCTCGCATTGTCTAGCCGAGCTGCATGGGGCCGACTGAAAGGCCATCCCAACGCTGTGTTGATAGAGTGCTCCCTCTGAACGGTAGAGAAAAATAGATATTAGATGGATGCACCATCAGTAACCACTGGCTAGAGTCTGGAACATCTGGTAAATCCATATAATGTAATTATTTAAAAAAAAATAGCATGCAGGCTGTAATAACACAGATGATGCCCTTTTTGCTTGCTTCTTAGCATTTTGGTGTTTATCTACACATCACAGGTGGGCAACATTACCTGCACAACTTTCATATAACACTCAAATACCAAAATAAGCCCCTTTTCTACCACAGGAACTTTTTTTTCCCCCAGGATTTTGGAAAACCTCAGCATGCTTTGCTTAAAAATATCAGGGAAAAAAAAAAAACATCTTCACCCCAACCCCATACTTTCCCTAAAACACTACCCAGTAGGGGGTTAGGGTTGGGAGTGTGTGCTCAAAAATGCTGATGGGTGCAACACACCTGCAGAACATAATTGTGGAGGAAGAAATTCGGTGCAACTTCGAGTCAGTGAATAACCAACAAACTGGCACAGCCGGGTTGGGAATGTAGGGCACCCGTCACAACAAAATTGTGAAAAGTGTTTAAAAAAAAAAAAAAAAAAAAAAAGACTATAAGATTTTCCATCTCTTCCTGAGATGTCCGCCTCAGCTGAACACATTTTCATGCTGTGGAAACACAAAGCACAGGAATGGAAATAAAAGTTCCTGGGTGGTAGTGAAAACAAATTAATTTGGGAATATTGATCTCTGCTGAGACCTCTCAAGGATGGATTAAGGAACTAAAGATTTCAAATTTGGCATTGACTGTTTGTTTTTCCACGTTCTGCAGCCAGTCACTGGTGGAAGAACAGATTCACTGGTGAAGCAGATTCACACGACAGCTGACTAAATCAGCAGATGTCTAGTTGTAGTTTGTATCAACTATACTGTGTCCTCTACTCATCCACTTATTAGATCCATTTATGTCATTACATTATGGATTAATATTGACACTTCCAAACAACTTAATGTCGATGCATCCAATCTAACTTATGAAAGCTAAAAATGTAACTTTTGAAATCACTTTTCTGGTTTTCCTCAAATCCATTGGGATTACTTGATGAGAAAAAGATTTCTCACTTATTTTGACTTCAACCCTTGAGCCCTGTCCAGACACATTATTGCTCATTTTTAACTTCATTAATAAAACAGAAGGGTAAAATTGTTCCAGCCCTTCTTGCTAATCTATTCCACAGACAGAGAGTCACATCAGATTCTCTCGTCAGGTAGCGTACAATGCAAACGCCACCCTGATATTATTCATCCATAACCCCCGGCTGTGCAATCCGGTCATGCTGCTCCTTAGTCTGGTGCCTCTCATTGGCTCTGACAGCTGGGCTGGATCAATTGGACAGGCCCTGACTCAGGCTGAATGACAGAGTGTTCCAGGCGGCCCATTCCAACTGTCACTCCCCTGAGAGATCGCTAGCCATTCCTGCTCACGAATACTAACACAGTCGACATGGCTGCCGCGGCGGACGGCGGGGTGGAGCGGCGCTGCCCTCGTGTTAGTGACTTCAGCGTTCGCGCAGCCACTTTCCTGTTATCTTTCCCTTCCCGTTGTCCTTTGCAGGTGACAGCCGCAGGCGTCGCAGGACATGCATGAAACCCATTAATAAGGCCCAGACAAAGGCAGAATGCCAACGCTGCTGAACAGGGTCGAAGGTGACACATTAGCTACCTGCCAAGAAAAGGGAGCATCCCTGCGCTGCCTCCATCTGTCCTTAATCAGACACCGTAATCCCTACTCCTCCACTGCAATCGATGTCCCATGGAAATGTCTGTTTTGGCAATTTTATGTCCACAGCCTGTTTCTGCTAGAGTGTGCGCATGAATGGAATCGTCTCCTTATGTATTGATTTAAAAGCTGTTTAAAGGTCACGGGATGCTTAGCCCGAGCGGCTGCCGTCGCATCACGGTTGAAACGATTCGTGAAACTGATAACAAACCAGCATGTTATTTTTCCTCATTCAGGGTTCGATATCTATTGAGCAGTCCATGAGTGGACTAATACAGATTACTCTGGGCTAATGGACTTGCATTGACTTCATATAAAGGTGAGAAAAACCTGAAATTACTGAAATGCACAAAGACCTACCAAAAACATTTTATTTTTTTCCTGCCTCGTACATCAATAAAAATCCAAAAGTTCATGTGTATTATACTACCAAGAAAAGACTGACAAGTGGAAAATGTGCTTGCCTTGCTAATTTATGCTGCATTTGAATATAACGGGCAAAGAAGGTGTGGATGGATTATTCTGGGGAGAGGGGCTGTAGAAGGCCGGCTGCTCCTAACACCGGGGTGAATGTCAGGTGAGCTGTGGCTTTGGGTGGAAACCAACAGGATTGGATTATTTTGCAGTATGGTATGAATTATTCATCCATCACTTCAAGTCGAAACAAGTAGTAACGACCCAACTAGACAAAGTATTTATTTAGCATGTATTCTAGCAGATTCTATCATCCTTGAAAGTTTGTTTCTTTGATCATTTTATTGCAATTTAAATAAGATAAGAAATCCTAAAGAAAGGTCTGAATAAACATACTACACTTCTGGTTTGATCTATTCCACGAAGTCATTATTTAAGACAGATTCCTTTCCAAACATTTACCTTTAATGATGAGGGATTTCCCTTTTTCCTGCCATCACAATAACCTGAGTGGCTTTTCCTCAACTGTGATGCTGTCAGCAACGCATAAAATAGCGGGAATTAGCAACTTTGCATTTCTAATAAGCTTACAGAGACGATCTCGACAGAGAACTCCAAGGATTTGTGTGTGCCTGTGTGTTTGTGTGTGCGTGTGCGCTTGTTCTATAAGAGATGGTGGGCACACACTGGAGTTCTCTGGGGTAAAACTTCTGACACACCTCGTGTCGACACACTTTGCCTTTCATCTCCGACTCTGTCGGCTGCGGCGCGTGTTGGTCCCTCGCCGTGTGTTCACGATGCACATACTGCATGTGAATGCAGGGGTGTAAAAGTAACAGGGTGCATATGGTGGGTGGGTGAGGACTCTTATGACACATGTGTCTTTGAGTATGAGTGCAAGAATACAGCAACAGCCCTTTGACACCTTTAAGTGCAGCCAGGAAAATACACAGACACATAAACACTGAGCTAACGACAGGGAGAAACCGGAATAAGAAAATACTTTCCCGAAAAGCAATTTATTATTACATTTATGATTACATTTTAAATGCGAGCATACACAGAAAACTTTTCACAAGGGCCAATTCTTCTGGGACATTCTATTAATGTTATTCCTCTTGATTAAAAAGTCTTTGATTCTGAGTATAAACCACATGTCCAGATGTATATTATAAGATAGACACGGTTGTTAAAATTAACAGGACCAGCAGGACTGATTGGCAAGTCTTGCTTCTGTTACATGTTAGATGAGTTTATGCATAGAGAGTTACTGAATAATGCTCTGAACTGGTACGTATAAAGAAGTGAAGTTGTAGATAAATAAACCTACAAATATATTGTTTTTTTTTGTTTTTGATGCCATCAATTCTAAAAGAATAAGAATCAAATGTACATTAAGAAAGCCAAATTGATCAATTTGTGCCCATATACACATCATTTCTAAGGTTTGCACCTCACTCATCTTGCAGTGTTTAAATAACTGGAACACTGTGTAAGTGTGTCAGAGAAAAATCCTGTTTAGTATCTATAGAAAACGCTGGCAAACACAAACCTGCTTTATTCCTCGTACGCCAGCCTGATTTCTGAAATTGAAAATGATAAATCGCCATCAAAGGCAGTGTAAACATCATCTAGATGTTGTTTGAGGACAACAACTTCAACTCTCATGCGCGAAATCATCGGATACACCAGTCTCTATCAACACTCCCTTAAGACAAAAAACATCACGGAAAGCCATCATAACCGTGAGTGAATTGTTATTGCATGCTCGGCTATGAAACGTATCCAGTGAGAGATGATTTATTGTCGCACTGTGATTCATTCGTTCCATCGCTGAGCGCTCTAATTCCCCAGGTCCCTTCATGTTTCAAAAGGGTGAGGATCCTCAGGAAAACAAGCTGCCAAGAGCGTAATCCGAATGCGATGTGCTAACATATGCAAGTGGAGCGGATCTATAGGAACCGCGTTGCAAAGACAAAAAATAAATAAACAAATAAATAAACATGAAGCAATCTTCTGATTTGGCTGCTGTGGCTGGGAATTAAAATGAGTCACACTGACGCTGTGTGGTTGGATGATTGGACGAAGCCTTGTCTTAAACACTATGGCAACAATGTAGTGAAAATGAAGCTGCAAACAACAAGAGACAGACATGCATATTAACAAAAGCCAGATTTTTCTGTTCTGTATTTGGAAAACAGTTAATCTCTCAGAATCAGAGCTGATTTTCACAATAATAGTAATACTAATCGAAGTGATCCCTCCCTTTGGTTGGCCAATCACATGTCTCCTTAACAGTTACTTTTATGAGTTTTAGCATATCTAAACATGTTAACTAAAATTGAAGTTATAAAAGTTGAGATGAACAGATAATGGGCTGAAAGTTGATCTACTCCTGCATGTATATGGACCAGTCTGACTCTAATGGGATGATCCTGACCCACAAGTTGACCACCACATTGGACAACTCAATAAATTGAATTCAACAATAAATTGATTCCACTCCCATGCATGCATGCTGGGACAAAGACAATAGTCAAATTAACTGGCTGACTGTAACTATATGTGTGATATTGTGGGAGACAAATGGAAGCCATCACTCGAGTGGTACTTTTCTACTGCTATACATAGAAGAGCTAAAGGGAGAGTGACACAGGCACCGAGCATGAAATTGAAATAAAGGATTTTGTAGGAAAATTCAAAGTATACCTGTTAAAGTATTATGTTGTTGTTTATCCCTGCTCATATAACATCTAGTGAAACCCAGAACCCTTACCCTTACAGTTGTGTAATTTCATGTAAAAAGCTAGTATAAAGTGAATACTTTTATGTTTTATGCAATGGAAATAAAAGAGTTTAAAAACATGTTACATCCACATCATGAATTACTACTTTGATGAGTGTCAGTCAGACAATGTCAGCTTGTTTGTTTGAAGCTGTTGTTCTGTCACCTGTCTGAGCTGCCAACTGAATATGGCCCTCATTACTGCAGCTACCCTCCCCACAACCAGCAGTGTATGCTGATGTTTGGGCTATAAATCATTCTAAATTGATGGTCCCGTGTGGTCACCTCTCATGCACTGCTAGTCTGCACATTAGAATGCTGCATTAAACTAAACATGTGACACACACAGCGTGCTCTGTCCAATCTTCTTTCCAGCAGAGCCCAGTTAGAAGCTGGCAGATACGACTGTAAAGAGATGACTAATGAGCCAGTCAAAGGAAACCACCCTTTACCTACAAGGTTAATAAGTTATTACTGCGCAATAAAGTCTGTGAAATGTGCACATCTTCAGCTTATTTCCTTAATCATGATATTTATCACCCTGTGACAATCCAGAAAGACCTTGGTTGGTTTCTGGTGACTACAGCTGTTGGGTTAAACGCTACAGATGTAAGCAAGAACTGTCACATGACACATTATGACTAAATCTAATCACTATTTTTTCTGCTGCTATGTCATGCAATAACTGTATGGAAAACTCCATGTAAGTGATGTGTTATTTAATGTTATTACACAATAATCTCTAACTGCCAGAGTCACAACTACAACTTTGCTAAATTTTCACAATTATGTAAAACGGTGAATAATTATGTTGGTCTTTTATTGTTTTGTCTTTCAGCTGCTGTGCTCTGATATGTGACCTTCGGCTTTTTGGGAAATTATTTGTTTCTTCAGCTCTGCTATCTACTTGTTGGTCCTGCCTCCAAAACACAGCATGTATAATGTATAATCGATACCAGGAAAAACAGAAAATCTATGCATTTGAAATGAAAGTAAATTGCTACATTTTACAGGGCCTGTTACAAAGGAGGGGGAAAGGTGAATATATATGGATATGTACAGAAACATTGCTTTTTCTTGCTGGTCCACACCAATGTTAAAATTATAATTCGATACAGATAATTGCTAAGTCTGTAGCTGCCAGGTTGAAAGGGAACAGCGTGATGTTTTATTTTTTTTTTTTTCAGAAAACAGCCACCAATATTTAAATTGCAGCTCTGCAACACAAATGTTGACATATTATACCATGCAGCTAGAGCAAACACATGCCCACCGATGTGCAGGCTGCAAAACCACAGCTCAAGTTAATCGTTAAACCACCAATAATCTTTATTTCTGCAAAAGAAAATCTGCTTGCCTCGTAAATTCTGCTTCACTTTGAATGAGTATTATTTCTTATTTCTTATTATATAGTATAGATTTTTTTTTTCCAGATGAGTCTGCTGCACTCTTTCATACAAAATGAAACAGTGGAGGAATGAGTTAAACACCAAGTGGCTTCACATGACCTGATATTTAGGAAACCACAAGGACACATGAAAACAGCACCTCTATTCCTAAGAGAGTGCTGCCACTTTTTAAACAACTGGCCAACACTGAATTAGAGGCTTGTGGGGATAATCACACCATAATGCGGTCTTATCATGTGTGTTTTTATAATGCTGTGCAGATCTGAGCGGTCCCAGCTGCACGCCGCGCTTTGATTAAGCCTCAAAAATCAGTGGAGCTGATTATAGCGTCCAGGCTGGCATAGTAAATAAAGGTCAGAGCTGTAAATATGCCATTTGAATACTACTTTGAGTGTACTGCTAAGTGAGCATCCTTCTCCTGACTCAACAATGTCATAACGTGCAGAAAGCGACAACGGGGCCAAAAAAAAAAAAAAAAAAAAGTGGCTGCAGAGAGAAATTCCACAGGATGGAGGCGAAAAAGTGCTCTGCATTCAGTTTGATTGTTATTTTCCTCAATGATGGGTAAATAAGTGCTGCCCCTCAATTTGGTCCTGAATGGTGTGGACTGGCGACAAAGCGGAGCACTTGTCCAAATCAAATCTCACGGCTCTACTTTCTGTGTTATTACACAATAAGTCTGAGCTGACAGTGTGTACCTCCAGAAAACGCTGCCAGGGCTGCTGAATGGGGAATTGTCCGACCGCGGCCGCCCGATTGCATTCGCAGGCGGCCTCCGCAGCAGAGGGGAGAGCGCTGATGGGGAATAGCAATGGCCAAAATGTCTTTGAATTGAGCTTGTGAAACACAGGAAAATCTACAAGGGACGCAAGCAGGAGCCCAGTATTCACCCAGTTTTATCAGCGTAAGCAACGGCCCAGTTGGTTTTTCTGTTGGTTGGGAGGCAGATAGTGTTATTTTGTTCTTTTTTAATTTGAGGGGAATAAAGTATATGCCTCTGCCTACACAGAGGTGCATTTCAAAGTTCACCTTGTCCTGTGGAAAAAGGGAAATTATTCTCAGCTCCATCTTCCTCCTTTTCTTTCTGACCAGACACAGACAAGCTCCGTTTTAATGAAAAGTTCTGCCAATATGAGCGAGGAAGGCAGAAATTTCACAACATTATAGAACTCATAAATCAAACAATTGTCTACCTCCAACATCAGCCAAGTGGAAAATGAAGATAGCACGAGTGCCCTAATTTTCTTCTTTTTCCCCCTTTTATCTCACCTACCTTTTGCCTTCCCTCAATCTTCTCGGGCTAAATTACAATCCGCTCGACTCACCTCACTCCTGGCTCTGTCTGAAAGAAGAACCTGTGAGGGCTGAAGAATTATGGATTTACCAATTGCACCTAATGTCTTACTGTACCCCAGAGGAGAAGAAAGAACTAATTTAACATATTAACTGAAGCAAAGGGGTGCATACTCTGAAAGAATGCTCTGTAACATTCCTTTAGCCAGAGGGGAGGGACTTCATTAGAAACCAACAATAATGTTTTTTGCCCCAAATCTTCCAGTTTTCCCCCTCTTGTTTTTATCAATGCTCCAATTGACCTACAGCTGAAGTTGCTGATTCAATCAGAGTCAGAGCATCCGAGTACGTCAGAAGAGCTGAAAACATTGCTCGTCCTGAAAGATGGCAGAATAGCTCGGGAACTGTATCAGACTCATTGTGTCAGTTCGTGTCTGCTGGCTTAGCGCAAGTTGCTCAGGCTTACCTCAACACACAGGAATAGTAGCCCGCATCGTCCAACTCCGCTGGTCGGAACCAGATGGCGTCTTCCTCCTTGCTCATCCTCGCGCCGTCAAAGCTGATCGGTTCCTCGAACTCCCCGTGTCCGGCACTTTTGTACCACATAAGGCTGAGTCCAGCACTCTGTGCGTGAGTGTAGTTGGCTCGTATATATCCATAAAATAAAGCACATTTAATCCGCACGGGTTCCCCCAGAAGTACCTTGTATTTCAGATAGTCCACGGACCAATCTGTGCAGCCTTCCACTGAAAGAAAAAGAGAAGTTGAATTAGAATATGCTGTCAATGTAGATGTGCGATGTAGAAAACACACTCTCTGAACGAGCAAAGGAGACAGATCAGATATGATTTAGGGGCGGCCATAAAGACACATCAGGGCCATCGTTCTACAAGGAGGAAGATAATTCACACTTGGAAAACATTAAAGACAGGTGCCAGTCTTCAACAAACAAGGACTGTGCCACAAGGTCAGACTGAGAAACACTCTCTTGTCTCTAAATCCCTCAGCTGGCATGTTTACGTTAAGTCCTGTCAGTGTAACTGAGGGGGAAAGTGGCCTTTTGAAAGTGAAACGATGCAAAATTGCGAGTCTCTTAAGGTTTCATCTGAACAAATTGCAACTTCTGGAATAATAATGAGCTGGAACCTGGAAAACACATTCATTATTTACATCAAAAAAAAAAAAAAGAAAAACCTGGCTGATATTTTATATTCATAATGCACACATTTGTTGAAGAACCTTCAGGCCTGAGGTATCTCTTTGAATGTCAAATCAAAAATCATTTGTTGCCCTTGATGGGTGTTCTCCGTCTGCCCCTGCCTTCACCTTCAAACAACTTGCTGTTTATGTCTGACTCATGCCTCCATCACAGACATAAATCGTGGCAAAAGGCCATAAATCGCTTGCAAGCCTCCATCAATATCCTTTTAAATGGCACCGATGACATTCATCAGCATTTTACGTGGCAAAATTAGAGGCTTCTACGTGTCTTTTCTCTTTTTAGCCGCTGCATTTTATTAGAAAATGTCATCTATTACATGTAGTGTGTGGAACCTTAGCCAGCGTAAGAGGCTTGATGATGTTTTTTGATGATCTAATCATAAAGTAATTAACCCTAATCTCAATTGCAATGGTGGATTATACATGATCTAGCCTGGTGTTTTTGATGAACAAGATATATCTTTAAACTGGCTAACCATAATAGACCAACTTTTACATTTCTGGTTCCATCACTATGCGTCACATGATTTTCTCATAAAAACAGATTTCCTTATCTCACACAGATTTTTTTCACTAGGCGACTCCATTTCTGCTGGAAAATTCAATATATTTTGATAATGTATCAGATAAAAGTGTCTGAGTTGAAAGCATTTTCAGCAACTTTTAAAAGATAAACTTTGAAGTCCCTAAAAACCATTCTTATTTAACAGTGGGTATGCAGAAAATAAATAAAAAAAAAATTAAAAAGATGTCGGCCTGGTTCTTCTCAGCAAGTGTCCCTCCTCCTCTGTTTCTGGGATTGTCTTTCCCCTGCACTGCTATGCTGCACCTCTCCTTTTATAAACAGCTGGCGAGCACAGCTGCTGCATGTGCAACAGGCTTCACTAATTTAGCTTTCCCCCCAAAAAATGTTTTATTTATCAACGAAGCAACTCGAGCTACCATCGGCAGCACTCGTGGGGGGGTTAACCGGAAGCGGAGGGGGATGCGGTGGGGTGGAGATTTAACCATGCTGATTTACTGTGTGCTATCGTATCGCTAGCAGCTGTCAGGGTTCTGCTGGGAATGCCATCAACAACACTTGCAAGCACTTCAGGAACTGGAGAAAAATGGAAAAAATGGGAAAAATGGCAAACAGTAAATCACTTGAGCATTAAATAAAATAGAAATATGACATCATGCTGAGACACTGGCGGGGCAGCTCCAGTGGATCTTAATAGCAAAAATACAGCAGCTACAAAAAAAAAATATCCATCAAAGAGCAATTGTCAAGAAACTGTGGAGAAGATCACTAATGGGGAGAGCAGTGCTCTTGATATATCAGAATGCCTGGTATGCTTCAGCTGTGGGTGAGTGCAGACAGGAAAATGGGGAAAAAGGGCAAAGGTGGCTCACGACAGAGTTTTAAATGGCTTCAGTTGGTCTCACCTTTGTCCTCACTTTGACTGGCTGTAGCCTTCGTAATTCCCAAAGGACGTAAGATTTCAGTAAGGTCATGGTCGAAGATGTATTCTCTTGTATGCAGAAGTTTGTATCAGTCTTTCAGGCAGTACTTGTAGCATTCTAACAGTAGCTCACCTAACATGATCGGACCCGTTGCTTTGCTTTTGCTTTGATACCCATCCACATATTTCGACTTCACTTGCACTCAGTGATGCAATGTCAAAGAGAAATTGATGATTTTGGTGACAGCTGTCTACCAATGAGATAGACCCTTTAATTTACTCAATAGCCACATATGACAGTTTAGTATAACTGTGGCAATGATGTCTTGATTTGCAACATCTTCGGGATCTGAAATTAGCAACACAAGTCGCCACCTTCATACAGCACATGGAGACACAGGATGTGGATTCAGGCATCAATCTCCAAGCCTCTTTTGGCTTCCCCCAATTAAACAGTGCCTTGCAGGAGAAAGACAAGTACAAAAACAACCACATTTGTTCAACAGAGGAGCAAAAGGAACCCAACACAAAACAAAACAAAAAAAAAGAAAGAAAACACCAGTCTGGGCTCTGCAAGCTGATCGGCATCACAGTCGTTTCACTGTTTCACTGTGGTTAAGCCTCGCTGTTGCCATGGCAACATGGGTCTACCCGCGCTTATCAAGTATGTGCTAATTAGTTTGTGGGCAGTAATAACTTGAAGGCTTAAGGTAAGACAAAACAGCAAGGATGGTTTCACTCGTAAATGTGGATCTCAATTGAGCCTGTGAAGTGTTTTACTCTCCACAGTTAATAAAAATAGCAGATGAGCGTTTTAAAAAAAGGTCATGTAAGCGGGCGGAGGATCAAATGGAGAACAGGCTTCAGTTGGCAAAAGTAAATATCTCTTGGGTACAAAACAATACATTTGAATAGAAAACTGTTTGTTTCAGTGTTTATGGTACCTCAAACTGCAACTTTAGAATCATATATTAAACGCATACTTGTGATTGGACATTTTTTTGCATACAAACTCAGAAACTTATGAAGTGAATGTACACATCTTGAGTTGGGATAAGTACCACAAGAAATTTAATCTTGACTGTTTTTACTACCTTTACTCATTTGGAATAACCCACTGAACCATGATAGATGACTGTTGAACCATGACAAATGACTGTTGAACCATGATAGATGACTGTTACTGTATTTATGGCACTGGGAGCATCACACTTCCATATACATGGATAAATACATGCAGGGTTTGGATGAATGGTTCATTTAAATGCCTTGTTTCATTCTAGCTTAACAGGGCTTTTGCACATTTTGCAAAGCACTTTTGTGATGAAGGTACCTTTCTAATATATTCTGCATCCTACTGGGACTGGACTGGGTTTGGCAGGCAATGCATCAGTAACAATCCGCCCAAACTGTCTCACTGCCCTTCAAAGCTGCAAACTGTCATCCCTTTTTCTACATCTGAACATTTCTCCTCTTAAGGATAAAATAATTCCATAAAGAATGGATGTGGGAGCGCCATACTGTGCAGAACACAGAAACTATGGCCACTTTGCGGGGGACTTGGGAATATTTTCACTGAATAATTGTTTTTTTTAATATATATATATATATATATATATATATATATATATATATATATATATATATATATATTTATTAAGTGGGAAAAAAACAAAAAAAGTGGGTAATATGTAAAATGACTAGCTGCCAGACGATAAAAGATGTGTATAAAAGGACCAAAAGGCATCCTATTACTGTGCAGAGCTTTGAAAATAACTGAGAAGCTAAAAGAAAGAAATGTATCAAAAAATCTGAAATTAATTTTGCTTTAAGGCTGAACTCAAGCTCAAACGTTTCAAAGGGCCTGCTGTATTTATCTGTAACACAGCCAGGAGGAGCTCGCCGGCACCGATATCCACAATCTTGCATGTATCCTCAAATTGCCCGTTTTAAACTTTTGACAGAAGGTTATCGTTGACTTCGGCGAGCGAGGGTGGGGATTCAGCATAATCTGCTGGCAGGAAACAAACACGGTACAAAGCCTAATTGAACTCGATTAACATTTCCCTGCTCACCAGATTTCCATTCTGCTGGATCACAATTGGTGAGGGAATTGGCCAATCTGCCGAGTGATAATAACAACTCCAGCGAGCGGGACCATCAAGCATATGTGGCGTTAGCTCTCATACACATGAGCCATGAGTAAGAAGCGGGGGTAATTCCTAAGTTGTTTTCAAACGGGTCTGTTTGTCAGCTGGAAGAACAATAACCAGTAACCATCAGCTGTCCTGTTCTTTGCCAAGTAGTCATAAAGCAAATGTCTGCATGTCACTCTGCTCTGAATCACAGTGTAATGAACACACCCTCGCTTTTCTTCCATATCCAGTTTAACCATGACATTAAACAAAGGCCATTGGTCAGGCATGCCTTGTTTTTATATTTGCCCTGTTTGTCTCATTTATCCCATTCTGTGCAAGGCCGACACCTAATTTACTTAAATGTTTGAGTCGTTATGATCCTAAATGAAACCAAACTAAGAGGCTGAACAGGGTAAAACTTTCTGGTGCCAAAGGGGGCTGTCCAAAGCACTTTTGGTTTTACATTTCGAAAATGAATTTGCAAAACTCACCAGACGTCATTCAGAATAGAAGAGTTTAACAAAGGCGCTCTTTGGAGTCTGAAAGCAAATTATAATTTCTAAACAAGTGAGTGCATACACACATTTGTCCTCAGTGAGATGCAGATTGTTTATTTGATTCTTAAAATGAAGGTCAACAGAGGGACTGGGCCTTAAGCCATATTTCTCTTGCCAAATTAAGTACTTTAGTTTATTTTATGTATGATGCTGCTTAGGATAATTTTTAAACAGCCTTTTTGTACAATGGAGATGTTGGCCATGCAAATAATGGAGAGCACATTACTGGAATGGCTAGCTCAGTTGCCTCATAGCATGAAAGTTCACAGCGATCGCTGCATCACCACCACAACCACGTTGTTATCGCTGACGGTCTTCTGAGGAAGGAACAAAAGTAAGACTTACCCTGATGAAGACTATGTCAGTTGAAATGGATTGGTTCCTCATGTTCATTAAAGGGTTTTTATTCATATACCCTCACACTGCCTCAATCATGCTGTTTTTTTTTTTTTTTGATATTCACACTTAGAGCAAGCTCCTTCCTTTTCATCCTTTCTTGTTTTGAACAGCACCTGAAATCTCACACATTTCTTTTCTAACCATTCTCCATGACTCCATGAACACATTTTCAGCACTCCCAATTGGTTTTTCTACAAGCAAGTAATTTGTTGTTCAAAGGACACTGACACAAGGCAAAACAAATGTTACGCCATCGTGTTCCTGCAACATTTTACAGTCTCTGGAATGAGTACTGTTCCTGCTGAGAAGGTGATCAGCTCATAAATTGGGTTATAGGTCTGCTGAGGGGTAATTGTATGCATATTGATTCCGGTCACCACGGAGACACCCTCAGAGTGTGCGCTCTCCCATTAATGCTGGAGCCGAGGTCTCGGTACCATATTTCCAGGCGAAATATCTGGTATAATTCAATTACAACGGTGTGTGTATGGGGGTCTGATTAGATAAACAAGCAAGCATCCTGACAAACATGCCACCCGTGAGTGATGTCACGTCAACCTTTACTTGCCCCCTATGGAGCACAGTGTCTTTGCTGGCCTGGCTCCAGGGTCCCTGAAGGAACTTATCAACTTCGCAGCTACTTTGCCCAGCAGACCAAGGCGGGCGGAGGTAGGCGAGAAAATGTCTTGAAAAACTTGACCTGCCATTTTCTGCCCTGTGGAAAATGCTGTCGTTGCAGAGTGGGTCTCAATTAAGACGAGTACAGCCCCTGATGTGTGGGAAAGGTAACCTCTCAGCTGTCGGCCGCACAGGAGGAGATTGTCTGTGTGATTGAAGTAGCTCCAGCAGGTTGAGGAAAGAATGAGTCATCAGCCAATAAAGCAATCAGCAACAACCATCTGCATATACAGTAAGATTACACAACACATGCACACACACGTATGTATATACATAGTATGGGACCTTGGGAAGAATACCGGAGCCTGAACACCGCAGGGCACTGCAATAGTAAAATTATCTACCTCATGGGCCATTTGAGAATTTAAAGAGTAAAAGCATGTGAATGTGAAGAGTGCTCAATACAGCATGTAGGTGACTCTGAGAAGACAGGTGTATATGTTGCCATGCCAACACCAGAAGGCAGTTTATGTGGTCATTGTTTCATTATTCATCTTTTTATTTTTATGTGCACTTATAATGAAACCTGGTACTGTAGCAGTTCCATTGTCAAACTGTGTTCAAATGTTTTTCTAAAAGTGTTTGTGAGTAATTGCTTCATGAACCAGAGGTTGTACGTAGCGATTGGACAGAAACAGATGAGAAAATATGATGCAAGGCATGCTGTTTTTTATGCTTTCAATGCTTTAGCCGTTCCGAGTTTTCACAGCATTCCATGAAAATAATCATATTTATATAGATGTAAAGATCTATTGTGACCAGGGTAGATGGACAATATTTTCAGAATATTGAAGGACTAGAGTGTTATTTGAGAAAATAGACCTTAATGGAGAAGGTAAATACATCAGCCCTTACTTTCATGCTGAATAAGCTGCACAATGGTCAATTCAAAATAAAACACTAATCAATATAGAGTATTTTTATCACAGCTCTGGCAGACAGACAGTCACATTGCTTTAAAAGACAACTACCAAAGCAAAGACTGACAGTGAAAGTATAACCAAATCTAAATGTTGTTGCACACTGGCTTTTAGCTCAATTACGAAATTTAATGTGTATGCAAATCATGATCTTGTTTGCTTGCTTGGATGTTGTTGGTTAATTCTTGACGCTAAATGTCAGCACATAGATGCCACAACCCAGGAAATAAAAATAGAAACGATCTTCTATAACTTTTTGGTTCAAATTTTAAGTGCTCCCAGTCGGAATAAATATTTTATCCCTTTTTGAGATCACAAACACACACACACAAAAAGGCGTGGGATTAAAGCTGATGAAATGATTGATATTTACGCACACTGATGCCAGGTGCCGAGCTTAAGTCATGATTGCAGTGACATTTACCTCCCATCCTCCGTGTGCTGCCCCACAAACAGATAAAACAGCTCTATCTCTTCCTGTCTCCCCTGCACTTTACGCCCATGACACTTCATCTTCATTTGTCATTTGTCTCTCTCCCCAACCACACCCCTTCCTTGACAGCCAGCAGGCTGTCATTTATATGCAAATACTTGAGGGGATAAAAAAAATCAGAGGAAAGAAGAAAAAGAAATTTCTCCTCCTGCTTTCCTCCTGCTGAAAAAACAAACAGAGCCTCACAATCTTGCAGGCGTCCCTCTTCTCTATCTGATTGGACATGGCCTTCAGAGAGACTGAGGCCTGCTGTCTCCAATCATGGGTTGAGGGCTGACAGGGACAGTGAACACACAGTGGTGGCTGATGGGAAAAGAGAAAGAGGTTGACTCTGCGTGGATGGACCCTTGCAGGGAAGCGAATAGGGGAGGAGGTGCAGAGCAAAATAAACCGAAACTGTACCAACACTCACAAGTGGAGTTCATGCTGGTGGAGAGAGAATCTTGTGTGCTTTATTTCCCTGTATTTGATTAAAAAATTTTGGCCAAAGGTAAACTTAACAAGGCTCCAACACTCCTTGAGGGTTGTTTAGTGTAAGCAAGACATCAGTAATGTGTTGTATATGCAGAGGAGTCCACCTGTTTGCTTTGTGTTGATGTGGTACTTTACAGCCTGCTGGAAGTACTTTGGTAAATTCTGCAGAGCGGGCAAACTATGCTACATCTGTTGATTGTTGTCCTCAACCTTTGAAGGAGAAGAACAATGGGCCTCATTCACGAACTGTTCTTACGAACAAATTTGTTCTTAAGTCCCACTTACGAACATTTTACGAAGATTGTGGCATTCATGATTTTCTTCTTATCCTGGATTTATGCGTAGGTAAGAACAAATCCTACGAACACTCAGGAGTACTCTTACGCACATTTCAGTGTCGACATGTTGGCATAGTTGTGTTTTCTTCTCTTGTGCAGTTCAATAAAATTCAATACAGTAAACCCTCGTTTATCGCGGGGAGGTTACGTTCCGCAAATAACCCGCTATAGACGAAATCCGCGAAGTAAACAGCTTTATTTTTTACAATTATTTCACAGGTTTTAAGGCCGTAAAACCCCTAACCACACACTTTTATACACTTTTCTCACAGGCTTTAACATTTTCTCACAGTTAAACACTTTCAAAGCTCAAACTTCTTCCTCCGCCTTTTGGGTGCAACCGCAGGTGCACTGCTGTGTAATACTGGTGCACTGGCAAAAAAAAAAAATCTGTGAAGCCGAGAGAAGCGATTATAGTTATAGCGAGGGCTTTAGGGGATCGAGCATATGTCCTGGCTCCCTGGCTGTTGACACCACTGACCAACCCTCAGACTCCACAGGAAATTTTATTCAACCAGATGTATGCGCGCAGACGCTCCACCATTGAACGCACCATCGGCATTTTAAAGGGGCGCTGGATGTGTTTGGACACAGCAGGTGGCAAATTGCTGTACGAACCGGAGAAGGTAATTATTTATTTTTGTTATAAAACCTGCTTAGATTACGTTTATTCATCCAACGTATGACTTTCCCTCACCATTACAAGTCTGTAGGATAACCATGGCCTGCTGTGTCCTGCACAACATCGCTATGAAGCATGGTGTCCCTCTTCCCCCTCAGCCACAACCCCGTGAGGATATGCATCCCGAATCAGTGATGGGGCCAGACTGCAGGCACACGGTTCACGTTCGAGCACAATTATTTCACCCGTTTTTGAATAAAATGCGTTATTGTCACAATTTCAGTCTAACAGTCTTGATTCACTTTAAAAAATATTTGCTTTGGGCATTGTGCTGCTTTTTGCTCTGTCTACAGGGCCCTGCTGCAGCTCCTTTTATGGGCATTAGTGGGCGGTGACTTATGCTAATCGTATGTTAATTAGACTCACCTCGCACAAGCTCCCAACTTACGAATAGATGGCATTCATCAATCTAGGAACACAGCTGCGAACATTTCTGACACTTACGAACACGTTGATGAATCTGACGTAGGGTTTCCTTAAGAAACTTCTTAAGAACAACTTAAAGAATCTGAAGAATGAGGCCTAATATTCTGTTGAATATTCTGGCATCTTCATGCAGTTGGTTCTGCCTCCAGTTAGTGTTGGAGCACCAATTACCATTGAGTGGAAATGTATAATTAGTTAAACTATAATTGAGAAACGCTAATCTATTAAAATATCATATAAACATTGGAAAAAACATGACCTACTATGCAACAAAGAAACTAACATTCAGAATGTGATTTTCCAATGCCTAAAGGCTAAGAGAAAAACACATTTTAGTGCCTTTAAATTGGAATCATTCACACATAGCACTGGGTGAAGGCCAGCCAAATACTCATTTGGTTCCACTGCGACCCAAAATATGACCCGGGCTCAAGAGTTAGTGATGATCTCAGGAGTGAAGCCTGGGAATTAAAATCAGTCTTTCCAGGTTGATAATTATTGTGTGGGTTTTCATGTGGCATCTTAACAATATCAATATCTGAATTTTTGACTCGAGGAGCGCTTCAGAAGCACAGAAATAAACTAAAATCAGCAAATATTGATCAACAAACTACACTAAACCATCGAATGATACAGACTTGTTATCACAAACAGGAACATGGCTGATGGCTCTCGTCATCTCTCGAGCCATCGCCTCAACGTGAACATATAGGACAGCTACTCTGACTTTAAATGGGTGATTATGTCCCAAGCAACTTTTTGATTCTCCTGAGCAATCAGATGATGACAGTTTACTTACATCCATGTGTTTACACCCAGAGCGTTTGACAGGGATCAGTTGTAGAAGTGATCCTATTATGGCTGAGGTGTCTCCTCCACAGTGAGCACTATATAATCAGAAAATCATCCTTCTGTTCCCTGTGGCAGCACTAATCCTTTCATCTAGCAAACAGCCTTGGGAGGTGTGGAGATGCACAACATAAACAATACCGACTCCTGCAAATAATACCCAACTGCTGCAATGCAGACGTGACTACACATGGGACAAGAGCGTGGTCGAGACATTTTTGTTTTCCTTTTCCTTCTTGCATGCACCTCCAGTCGCCCACACAAGTGGAAAATACACGGATGGAACGCGTGCGGGGCGAGCCGCGGGATCTGCACAGCCTGCCTCTGCTGGCAGCCTCGCCGGCCTGTTTTTCTCTGCTGTGTCATGTTGGTGTGGGTGCGCTAAGCCGGTGACTCAGACCCTTGCGGGTCCACTACAGACACCGACACACCATTTGGGTGTCATGCTCCGGTGCCCCCGCAAAAACGAGCATCAGTGAAAATAGAGCATGCCCAGATGGCTGGAGAGCCTCGTCACAACGGCCTTTTTGCCACCCGCCTGCGAAATGATAAGACGGCAAGAATATGTAACAAGGCACGCGGCAGATGCCATTCCGGCGGCTGGTAGTGTCAGCTCTCATACATCAGCCCCGACGTATTCATTTGTACCACAGTGTTTCCCACCTTTAACCACCAGTAAACAGAGTCTGTGTGCTTTGTCTGCTTTTTCTTTGCCTGTCTCCACACTTTACCTCCAATCTCTGAGCTTTTTGTGCGAAGAGTGGCAGTGCAGAGAAAATTATGACAGACAAATGATTTGTTCTCTACATCAGCAAGGACAGCGATGTCTCCCAAAGCCACCAAAGCAAAAGAGGCGGTACTGTAAATCACTTCAGCATTAGCCAGAAATTCAGTGTGGATGGTGACGCAGGTCTTTTTCTTTTTTTCCCATGGACATGTCTCCAAGGTCAGTGGTTGGCAAGAGGCGCAGAGTTTCAGAAATATTGGAACATAATTCAGAATTAACCATTTCCGGCTGAGCCAGTCAGCACTATCCAGGCAAATAATAGCTGCAAATATATTACACTGCTTAAATTCCTAAAAACCAAGATCACTTCATATAGAATTATTTAATGTTGACTTTAAAAATCCCTACATGGCCGTAAAATGGCTTTGCTGTAATTTAGTACATATGGACTCCATTTCTCTTCCGTCCTCCCCCTGCACTTCATTTGCACCTGTCGGGATGCCTTTCAACAGCAGATATAGCTTGATGCACAAAAACATAGTTTCACTTTCACATATTTGGGCTCTTTAGACACATAGTCTGCAGACTGCAGAAATGTTTCAAGAATCCCTCATCATGATGCTGGTGGCTGATTTCAGTCATGTGATGAGCTTAAAAACAACACCATATGGACGAGGCATGTATAACATGTTTACAAGGTCGAAATCTGTTTTTTATTGCAGAAGTAAGAGCACATACAAACCACCCTCACATGGGGACCCAGGAGAACTCAGCGGCCTGGAACGAGAGTAGAGCCACAGCTTCCCATTAGAGGACATTACTGTCAAACGATGGAACGTAAACTACCTGGTGCACACTGATTACCAACCTACCTCCTGCTACAATTCAATTACAAATTCGATAATATGAAGCACTGCACTCATTCCATGTGGCAGTATTCTACCAGTGACAATAAAAACAGGACAGTTGGCAGAGAGAAGTTGTGAAAAGGCCCAGTTCTTTCATATTTTTTAAACAAGATTTGTGTTTGCAGTTGATCTCTGTGAAAATTAGTGAACAGTGCTTTTATTAGAGCCAACATCACAAAAACTTGAAACATTAATCAATTTGTTTAGTCGGTGTTACCATAGCAAGTTGGACCAGGGTCAAATTTTCTATTATTCATCAGATCAGCGCATCACAAAACTGATCAAATGTGAAATTCAAATAAACAGTGAATCCAGTCAGCCACAGGCTGATCATGCATAATTCATTTAATGATGTTTTAGGTGACTAAACAACTGATTTCGGGGGGGGGGTCAACAAGTGTGGTTTCAACAGATTTTTATTCAAAGCATACCAAAAGTTTAAACTCATGTAGTTTTTATTCAATTAGCTTTTTCATTAACATTGAAATCAAATTGTAATTAAAGTGCAGCAAACACTGAAAACTTTCTTTGAAAAAAATACTGTTTTACTGCATGGTTTAGTGGCAATTGTCTTCATATAAAAGTGTTGCAGGATATATATGTGTGTGTGTGTGTTTGTGTGTGTGTATACATAAGTGTGTGTGTGTATTCTTAAGTATCATAATCTAAAGAAAAAAAGGACTGTGTGAGGGTGAAGACATGGTTTGAAGGTCGGGGGTCAGTTGTGATACTGAAGGTTAGGAGCTGGGTAATGCATTCTGGCCACGAGTCTTTACAAAGATAGAAGTACATAGTACAAGTGTGTGTGTGTGTGTGTGTGTGTGTGTGTGTGTCCGCATGTGTGTCCTCACATTGTCCGGTTTAGCATAGGCGGATGATGGATGAACCGTTTGTTTTGTTCTTCTCTCACACAAATAAACTGTTGGTGCAAACGGCACTGCTCTCTTCCTCCCTCTGTAGGGTGAGACGGGGACTTTTAAAAGAGAGCAGCAGTTGGGTAACATGGTGTTATGCTCGTTTCAGGGGAAAAAAAGAGTAGAGATTGTGCAAAGAGTGCTGCGCCCGAGCACATATTCTGCAAAAGACTCTCAGACAAGTCGGCCCTTTCTAAAGTTCTCCTCTGACTCACATAAGGCTTTTTAAAACAATTTTACCTTTGAGAGGATATTCTCCTGACATCACGGCTTCAATTATGGAGCGGAGCGTGGAGGAAAGCAGGCCTACAAATCAAATATTAACTTATTCTTACTGTTAATCTAGAAAGCCAAGTGAGCCATTTATTGTAGCAGTCAAGGTGCCAGCCTTCTGATAATAAATTATTAAGTTTTTCTGGATTTAAACTGTTCTAAAAGTCAGAGGAACTGGAATGATACAAGCACAACAGAGTGAAATAAAATGTGACATTTGTATTTTCCAAATAAAATAATGAGAAATCAATTTAATCACATTAAAACTCTGCAACCATGCAGAATTTTAAGTGGGTCAGAAACACTTTTAACTTTGGAACTAATTAAATAAGCAACGATGGTCACCGTTTAGTTATATAACTGTGCAGACACACAAAACACACACACACGCACTTTCACACACACACTGTGTCCCTCTATGCAAAACTGGCAATTCCCTTATTCCTCAGCCAACTGTCTGATAACAAGCAGTTCATTTCCATGATTCCAAATAAGCCATCACATTCTGCTCCAATTAGAAGCTTAGTAAAATTTCCATTACCACACACGGTGCCCCATCTTCCTCCTCCAATCACACTTGCAGTTGGGGTGCATGCAGAGGGTGAGCAGTGAGCAGTTGTTGCTGACGTGCATCAGTTAAAACAAACAACTAAAAAAAGTGTATTCATGGGCAGTTTCAGCAAATTAATGCAAATAGAATTTGCAATAAAACCCACCTGGAGCAACCACAGAAGAGGCAAGGAAGGGGGAGAAAATGGGTTGGGGGAAACCAAGAAAATGAAAATGGAGACCCTGGCATGAGCACACATTTGCATATAGATAATTAACCAAACTGGGGTTGAATAGATAGACGACTGACTGAGGAAAACCTCTGAAGGTTACTGAAGGTCAAGAAAAAGGTGGTTTTTATTTCAGGAGATGGAATAATTAGCAAAACCTCCCAAAAAGGATTGTAAATGTTAATTTAACAATGCTGAAAGTCAAAAGTCTAATGCCAAAGTAGAAAAAGAGAGAAACAAAAGAAATGGAAGCACTGAATTAGCAAGTCTTCGTCTTCTTTACAAGCACATGCATTAGACCTCTAATGCAACATGAAACCACAACTAGAGAACTGAAAACATCGATCCATCGTACTATTTTCTCAACAGTTTGGGGAAAAATAAAGCATCATTTTGGTCCAACACTGCAGATGCCTTAATTCAGTTGACTTTAATTCCAAATTGCCCTTTAAAGCAGTCTACCCTTACCTCGCAAGCCATTCTTGTCAATCCACATTTAATTTCTTTATTCTGCTTTTCATTACATCTCTGGGGACAAACAGGGCAGAAATCTGGTGCTTGGCTGCTGCTTTGGCCCGAGTGAGCTAATGCTATTTATTGGAAACAGCTCGAGTTGACTTGATAAAAGCTTCTGGCTGTGGCATTTGAAATGATATCAAGTCGTGAGATCAACTCAAAAGTTCCATTCTCGCAGTGCAGAATCTGCACAGAGCTCGTTTTCTGAAGCACTTTAACAGTGAAAGTGGCTGAAAATTAGATACCTGACAAACATCCCTGACCTTGATGAATGAAACGTCTTCAAATATAATGCGAGCGGGAAGAGACTGAACTTTACCTCCCCAAAAAGCCATTTCAGCCAATATCACTGGAAGTAAGGGAGGTCGGAGCAAAAAATAAAAGGGAGAGAACTCGAGCAGTGTGCTGGATGGAGACCAGCGGCTTCTGATATTGATCAAATGCTGCTGCTCCAGTACATCAATCAAACCAGGCCAGCCCTCCATCAGGAGGAAAATATGCCACCTGGAATCCATCTCTGATACATTTAGTCAGTTCTTGATAATTCCTATTTTCAATCTGATCTTGTTTTATTCATCCTCCCTCAGCTGCCCCCCCCATCCCCCCAACACCACCACCACCAGCAGCTCCTGTAATCAAGCAGAATCAAGGAGGCGGCGTCCTTGGATGGACTTCAGACAACGAAAGAAAACATGACAAAAGCTGTGAGCAGAGACTGATAAAACTCTCCTTCCCCCCGCTGAGACGAGGACGACACCATTTAAAAATTCAATTAGGTGTTTCATGACATTAAAAGGCCAAAGAGGCCTGATGTGAAGGAAAAAGGAGCCATTATTATGCTATGACAGAGCATCAGTTTAGTGCTCACTCAGAGTTTTGGCAATGAATGGTTATTTTATAACATCGCACTGCAGCAGAGTGTCATTCTTCATTTAAAAAATGATCCACGCAACATCTGGAAGCACTGTTCTAATATACGGCAGATTTGTTCACATATTTAGGTAATGTTTAAAGCCTTAAATCACAACTGGGTGTCAACCACATGCTGTAAAACTGCTGCAGATGTCAACCACATCTCCTTCAATCTATTTTTCCGCCATTATGTTTAAAGTCGGTGCAAATAAAAAAGTGGACAACTTGTCAACTCCGCCCTGTGAAGAGAAAATTATGATATAAAATGTAGCATCGGTGTTTTATTTCCACCACTTGAGAGGATGGAGTCCTGTATTCAAAACAAAGTGTCCTTGAGTGACACTCTAAGGCTGATGCCAGTCGCCAACCCTGACCTTTGAACCCCCAAAACAAGCAAATCAGTGATTCGTGGGCATAACGTGAAAATGGAAGATTCCAATAAAAGTTTGCTATTCAGCCAATGACCTTTGCCATTTTTCATCTCGCCCCATTCCCACCATCACGCATGTTATCTAATAAAGCAGAAATGCCAGAAAAATACTTTAAAAATTGCTTCAGTCTGCCAAATTCTGACACAGGTACACTTTGGATGTCATCATAAATCCTCCAGGCTGTGATTTTTTTATAGACAGGGTGGGGATAGGAAGGTGCACCTAATGGAAGCGATGCTTGCCTGGAATGTACAAAAGTGGGAAACAGATGTAGTCTGTGAGTGTGAAAGAGTGAGAGAGAAAGAAAGAGAGGGGGGTCGAGAGAGAGAAAGAGAAAACTCTCAAAGAGTCCATTGTGTGCATATTAATGCAGCACTGCGTAAATCTCGCCAACCAGGTGGCAATGGAGGTCAGCTGAGATTACCAGGGCCGTGACTAAACCGGCCCGCAACGATTAGCCCCGTCACCTCTCCCATAGTCCGAATCGTGGTCTCGATCTACCGGGTGCTCGCTATTAAACCGACGCTCTCCCACCTGTGATCCGTCAGAGTGGGAGGCGGGCCTGAATACATGAATTTTGATCAGGGTGCACAGAACGCCAGGGGTTGTGGTGATGTAACACGGCAGCGGTTCTTGCTTCTCCTTTGCAGCTTCTCCCCACATCCCCCAGCAGTGTGGGTGGGGATCACGGAAAAGGAAGCTTGGGGAGGCAGCCTGACTGAGCCAGGATTCAAACCACCAATCACAGATCAGCCTCCATCCGCACGATTAAGAAAAAGTGCGTCATTAAGGGGCTATTTATGGCCGATGCATACCATCCGATCTTGCCGTGCCCATTCATCTGCAGAAACCATTTCGGCTAATATACATGTATACGTCACAAAGCGCTCTTGGCGAGTGATTATGGTCTGGTCGTATGGTAAAGAGCCTTCTTAATCACAGGCTTGGAGATTGAAAGAAAGAAAATTGGTCTCTATAAAAGGATGAGAAATGCATCAATTGGGGTCAAAGGTTCATGGGTCAATTGCGTCTGGTCTTTTTTTGTAATTCCTATTACCGACAGTATGAGGATATACAAAGTCAAGCTGTCTCAGTGATCTCATCCATCCTACCGAGTCTCCAACAACTTTAAAAACACGTTTTAAATCAACCCTCTTCTATCATTGAAACATTTTCTAGTAAATGACAGTGATGCTACAGTCACTGCAACGTCGTATAGGTGCTACTTCCGACCAAAAAAATCTGGACTTTCACCACATTTTTCACCTATAAAATCCATGCATAAGAATAAGACAACAGTCACGTCATATGTAAGTTTTGTGAGAGCTTATTAAAATACTCCAGCAATGAAGAGAAACTACACACCATTTGAGCTGACACCACACTAAAGTTTCCCACTTGTGAAACGCATACAAATGCCTTTGTCTGCAAAGTACAGTGGAATTCTGTGAACGCAGCAGGTAGCAGAGGCTGCGGAGGCAAACTCATCCTCACCTCTAGCCATCAGGGAATGATGCAGTGGTTGGACGGCGCCGTTAATTCGCAAAACAAATTTGTGAGCTTGTTGTCACCTTGTCATCAAGGTTCTCCAGAATTTTGACTGTCGGTCCAATTTAGATGCCGTGACTGTTACCTCACATGCGCGACAAAAAAAAGTCTCAAATCGATCCTGTGTTTGGTGATTTTCTAATGAAAGCAGTAAATATGCAGATTAGAGACTGTCAGTGGCCTTTTCCAAATGCCTTTTCCCCTCCCACTTTATCTGTTAGAGACTATTTAGGAAACCATCAAGAAGAATAGATCGTAAGATAAATGTTGCCATTTGTCACTGTAGAAGAAAAGTAATTTCTGCCTCATGTATCTTGTTAATATTATGCAGGAAATTAAAGAAAACAGACAAGTTAGCATTGATACAGGCATGCCTATTACCCATGGCTGCCTTCTGTATCAGGACCTTCTGTCATAATTACCGGCACATGCTTCAGACGTGTAGCTGAAATTAGTAACGAGAAACTTTCTTGTCTTAACGTGCTGCGAATATAGCAAGCAGGATATTCTGCAGCACTTAGGTACCACTGTTCCGCTGGATAGTACGGCATATGATATGATGAATATTTTGTTTAAGACTGAAAAAGATATGACTGTGATCATTATTGATATTTGTTCGAAAGCCTGCATGGCTCTGTAATCAGGCTACCACAAACATGAATGTCCCTGGCTGCTATCTGCTAACCATGCACCAAATTAAAGGAAACCAGGTGGAAAAACAACACACCCACTTCTTGCGGAGATGGCAAACAGCACCAAGGACACATCAAATAGGTAAAACATGAGAAGAGGGAAGGGCATCTCTACTTCCTGTTGCTTGGGGCAGCATTGCTGCACTGACAATAATAACACTTTCAAACTCTAATTTGAGCTACATTTAGAGCAAATAATGAACCCAAATAAATTACTCCTCCAAACACCCTCTTCTGCCCTTCATGCGATGAATAGAGTTAAAAAAAAAATCAAACATCAGAACAAAAATAGAACTACTGACAGAAGTATGGCAGCATTTTATCAGGTGAAATCGTCGAGAGTCCAGAAACTGAACTGAATAAATGTTTAGGCTTTTAATTAGAGTTTTTGTATATCAAAGGTGCTATTGGCAGAAGGGAAACACAAAAGCAGTTGCTTTGCAATGTTTGGCCCACATTTCCAATCAACACAAACTGTCACCTTTGTGGCAAAAAAAGGAGGAATGTTTGGTACAGACTAAATTGCCTGTTTCCAGCATGATTTCTTTGACATTAGTGATCAACAGAAGCAAATGAGCTCTACAAACAATGTTTCATAGCAGGAGAAAGTCAAATTGGGTCTTTTCACACATAAAAGACCCAAATTAACTTTCTGACTAAAGCTGTTCCGACCATGTTATCTAAACGCTGTTTTTACAGGTAAACAACCCTTCCCTATAAAATCACAGATTTATGATAAATGATAGAACAACAAAAACAGAAAAAAACTGCAGATGTATATTGATTGACTGGTAGTGAAATCTAAAATGTAGCTAAACAACATCACATTGGACAGACATCGTTCCTCAGCCCTAATGTGTTCAGAAGGGAGTTTTAGCCAGTGAGATTTATTGATTTTTTAATTTAGAAAAAACATCTTTCCAATTTGGAAAAAAAGTCCCCCATTTAGATGTGATAAGTGAAATGAGCTGCTTCAGTACATTTCAATTTCTTCTCCTATGAACCTTGTAAACTGCTTTTCAGATCAACACATTGACAAGCCGAGCCGGCGGTAATGACTTCTCTATTTTTCCTTTTTTTAATCAGAATTAATCTGTCTTGCGGAGTGTTTGAGGAACTAACTGACGCTTTCATCTCCACTCTGGCTGGCATGTTCATTAACGTATTTGCAGGATCTGGTGTGGAAAAAAAAAAAGACATAATGCTTCTGTTAATGAAAATAAACAAATAAATGAGCAAAAGACAATGGAGCAAAGTCTATGGCCGTCTCGCACTATCAAGTCAGATATCAAGTCGTACCGAGCCAGCTTTATTAGCTCAAATAGGGTAATCACGTAGGATCATCACCGGGGCCACGGATGCAGGTCCCCTGAGCCAGGCTAGCACTGGTTTATCAGCAAATCATAGAAGGAAAATAAAGAAATATTCCCGAGTTTTACAGCCTGTGAGCAAAAGGCAGGAGCTGTGGGCACCGAAAATGAATGTCATACCCCGTCTGATGACTTATCAAACCTCAGAGTTCACCCAAAACCCAATTTTAGGTAATGGA
This sequence comes from Lagocephalus sceleratus, assembly GCA_911728415.1. Classification (NCBI taxonomy): domain Eukaryota; kingdom Metazoa; phylum Chordata; class Actinopteri; order Tetraodontiformes; family Tetraodontidae; genus Lagocephalus; species Lagocephalus sceleratus. Next base: position 6,391,136 of record CAJVRN010000028.1, on the reverse strand, counting down.
GCCCAACTGTCAAAGGTGCTTAATCTTTCTGTCAAGACAGAGGTTACATTCAAAGGAGGACAAACATATTCCCTCCCAGCCATCCCCAAATGCAATATCTACTTAGATGGCCACAGCCGTATCCCCACTGATGGCTGGACGAATAATAGGAGGAATTAAAAACAAGCCAATGTAGAATGAATCAATCAAATCTGCCGTTTTAGTGGTGCAGGGAGGCATCCATCCCTGATGTGTGTGTGTGTCCCTTCTGGTGGCAGGTCAGAATGCAGCTCAGAACGCTTATTTAAACAGAGGTGCAAATACATAAATAACAGAGTAAATAATGCCTCAAAGGGGAATTACAAATTTGAACAAAAGTGTTTTCTCCAATCAAATGAAAAATGAATTATAAGGTTGATGCAAATTGTGTGCAAAGTTCATAATCATTGAATTCTTTATGATTGTTACTGTTCTATTTTCATCCTTGTGGAGATTTCTGTACGTGTGTGCATGCGTGCACATGTGTGCATGCGTGCATGTGTGTATGTGTGCGCCTGTGTGCCTTTTAAACCCACCCTGGCCCCTTTCTCTCGGGCACATAGGCTGGAGTCCATTCCTTCTTTTCGGTGATATAAATCTTTAAAAATGGCTTACACACACAACAAAGGGAAGGCTCCGTTTTCTCGAGCCAGGGAGCACAGACATTTTTAGTACAGCCCCTTCTGCGGGACTAAAGGGTGCTTTTGTCCGGGGACTACAGGGAGAGACAAGCAACAACAATAAAAGCATTAACTGTTATTCTGGAAGGAGAGCTGGGGCATGAGGACATCTTTCATACAAGAATTTCAGCCTCCCCTATAGATGCAGAATCTAAAACTGACAGCAGGCGGAAATGTTTAAGCCTCCCATGAGGCATGTTTAGCAGTGTGAGATGTGAATTAAGCAGCCTCCTCCTGAAACCAGAGCTATATTTCGGAACAGTCTGCCTGATGAAATGTTGCTGGAAATATTCTGCATTTAAATCACGTTGACATCTATTATTTTTTTTATGAACAGGTTTTATGTGGATCATATTATATGTTGACTGCTACTTGTGTGCAGTCTTTTTGGTCATGCTCATAGATGACATTTGGATTCGCAGTTTCATACATCTATATATAAAAAAAAAAGATCCGACAGTTCTTTTATGTTTCTTTGATCTGGCTCATGACACATTTGCCTTTATAAAACCAGTAACAAAAATGTTTTAACATTTTGGATAAATAAACCAAGAATAGTTTGTTTAAAGCTATAAAACATCACCCAAATTAGCCTTTGAAGCCAGTAAAAGAAGTGAATTTGTCTAATTATATTACTTTATCATTCCATCATCAGGGCAGCAGACAAATAAACCAGATTCACCAGTTGCTGAAAAAAAGTGCAGAAAACCACAAACATTACATTTGCATATGACTTTGTTAACCTGCAAAAGATCTTTATGCTGGTTGGAAAGTTTGCTCACAGCTTGTGCTCCCTGTCACACTGTGAAGATAACATTCATACAGCGGAGCGGGCTTATCTGCTCCTGCCGCCTCCTCTACGCTCTCCTCAGTGTAGCTGTGTGCAGTATTTGTATATCAGTCATTGAGGGTTTTTTTTTTTTTTCTCCTGGTGGCAGCGGTTGTCGCCCTAGAGTATTCTTGTCTGGCATCACAACACTACTCGAAGATCAGAGAACGGAGCACTGCGCCTCTTAATGGGAAGATCTCCCCCCACAGGCTCCTCTACCATGTGCATTCACTCCTTGCTTCTATTTAATCCTCTCTCCTTGCCTGCTCCTCATTTCTCCTCCTCCTTCTCTCCTCTTCCATGACTCTGAAACCTCTCTTCACGCCCCACCACTCCATCCACCCGCCCACCCATCTACCAGCCCCTTCTATCTCATTTCGGCTCTCTTCCTCTCGTGTGCTTGTTTTGAACACACCACCAGAACCAGGACATGGGTCTCTGGGGGTGCCGGGGCTTCTTATATAACATTATAAAAAATTCACACGTTTCTGAGTACAGAGAAAAGATGAAGGGAAAAGGGGGGAGGAGACATCAGTGGGGCTGCAACCGCAAATTAAAAATAACTTACATACAAGTACAAAACAGCCTTCAGTGTCATTTTGGCAGCTGGGATGTTGAATCTTGTCACTACACATGATCCAGTACAAGCCAACCAGTTGATAAATCTCTGAACCCAGGATACACTGATCCAACACTTACAATTGATATTGTTCTGATATTGAAACTGTTCATTTCGTGCAGGTATGGAATACAAAAGAGTCACAAGAGTGGCCCTGAGCACCAGGGCCTTCAGGAAGATGGGGGCTTGAAGTGGTTTCAATATGGTAGCAACAACCACCAACAACCCTGGGCATCCAGACTCACAGCAATCCTAAGAGGGAGCTCGTATGGTCATGTTACTGGCCTACACCTAGATTACCCTACATGTACTATCTGAGATTTTGACCACCACCAAGCCAACTGAACTTGTCCCAGAGGCGCCCCTCACACAAGCACAATAACTTAAGACCTACAGTCATGCAGGGGGACTGGAAAAATGCCTAGCACTTTGCCCAGAATCAAACCCCGCTGGAGAAGACTGGTGAACTTGAACAACTACACAGCTAGTGAAAGAAATTGCAGGTCTATCTTTACTCTAAAATAGAAAAAAACTCACTTCCATACCCACCACTGCATCTGGTCTTACACACAAATGTTGCATTATACAACTGCCTGTGCTCCTGATGAAAAAACATGAATGAACAACTGAAAAAACAATGCAATTACCATTAAACTGATGTCCGTCACACTGCGGGATTTTTTCCACATGAGTGACCTTCAATGGGACGGTGGAGGCAAATGCTAAATGGATGGTGTGACAGTCATCTTTGAACACTCAAAGTGTTATTCACCCATTTGCATTCATAGACTGGTGGCAGAGAAGAACTCACAGCCTGCCATGGTATTATTATATACTAAAGACCCATGACTTGTGGTACTAGAGGCGCTTGGGATCAAACAAATAACCTTCCTATTGCTAGACCGACAACTGTGCTACATTTTCAACTTGCACATCCACAATATGGATGTCAATATTGGCCATGTTACATTGATCAGAAACTGCCCCAGTCTGAGTAAATGGCGTGTGGTGTGGTAGGCGGATGACCCGTAATCCTGCCTGTCGTCCAGTTACAGAGCCCCCCTTGACCCTGATTAAAAATACGTGTTAAAGGAAATTCAGAGGAGGTGGATGGATGTTGCCATAAATCTCTCATCAGGAAAGAAACAGGAGCCGAAGCTGCCAATCCCACTGAATCTAATTAACATCTGCAAGGTCAAGTCAAATAAGATGAAATGAGAGAGCAGGAAAAAAAAAAGTTTAATCTCTTCCTATTTCACCATCCCCCGGTCTATTTTAGTATTCTTTTATTGTTCCATGGATAAGGTTATAGCTTAGCATTTCTGTGGCATGTGGCATAAATCTAATACATGTGAGAGAGGCAAAGCTCCGGGAAAACCTGAAAAATGTGTGTCTAACACACGTGCACAGAATGGAGCCGGCTCCCAGCAACAGCGAGACACACCAGTGAGGAAAGTCGCAACAATGGGACCAGTGTGACTCCTGCCAATGGACAGGTGAGGAAAACAATGGCATCTGGATTACACAATGTCACGCAGCGCCACAAATGCTGCATTAGTGATGTGTTCTGTGCTCTGTGCCGATTTGTTTCCCGAATGGACAAATGCCAATGACACGTTTTCCCGTGAATATCATTCACTTCTTACAGCATTGGTGGTTTCGCCCAGCCGAGACAGGAGGGAAAAAAAGGTCAGCGCATTACTGTTAGACTGATTACATCTTTGTGTACTGCTTTTTAACTACACAAATGCATGCTGGGCTTCCTGTCAGGGGCCTTCCTTCTGAAGAAGAGTCGTCATTATTTAAAGGTGAAGGGAAACCTGCTGTGTTGCCTCAGTGGAAGGCCGTTCAAGGTTAATCAGCATGAAAAAAAAAAAAAAAAAGCCACCTTGCCATGTAATAAATCACAGATATGCTTGTTTCTTCTCAACTGGGGATCCATTATGTGCTAGACGCCAGCGGAGAACTGCGACAGTTTACATCAAACCTCTCCCTCACCATCACGTATCTCTGGGGGATGGGCCAAGCCCTTGTTGAGACCAGGCTGCCTGACACGGAGCCAACAACAACGCCGGCTCCGATGGAGTCATCGCTCACAGACGCATGCCCACAGTGACGCAGCAGGATTCTCAGTAATAAATAAGAAATGGAGGTTTGAAGTGCTGGCTGGCTGGCTGAGCCGCGCTGAGGTTCATCATCAAAGTCATCGGCTTTTGGCCCCTTGCTTGTTCTCTTCTTGATTTCTGTTTTGGTGTTTAACATTTCTGGGGAAGGAAGATATTTCTGTGACATTGGCAGGAGGTTGCAGGGTCAGCAGAGTGTCACAGCAGGTGGTTCAAGGATGTTGAATATCTAAAATTGCTCTGTGTTGACCTTCGAGGGGTTCTGATGTGAAGGGTTTCAAAGTTCTCCTAATCTTCAAGATGCTGGAACCTTTTTTTATTTTTTCTTTTAAGCTGCTTTTCACGAAGGCATTTTCCTGCCTCGTGCAGTAGTTACCATACAGACCTTGTTCTGAAAGAACCATCAACTGGGTGGGCACCACACACATTTGATCAAATGTTGATTATTCAATGGTTCATAACACTGTCAGAAACACAACATGCATGAATATATAATTGATTTGTGTTTCCGGAGTCATTAAAGGCAATCATCTCAATTTGCTAAATTTGCCATTGAAAAGGAACTGAAATCGTAAACAAGAAAGTGAAGTAGCTCTGTTTGACATTTTCACTGAAAATAACAGTTGCTAATGTTAGCTTATAGCTGGAGCCACGCTCCAAGCAAGTGGCAAAGAAAAAGTCATCCCTAAAAAGATACTGTAAGCTGCAAAAACAGAATGATTAATGGGCAAAACAAACCATGTCGGTACCATTTAAATCTGCAGAATATTCCAATTTTCTGCATGTTGATGCCCCACATAACGAAGTGATGACATCAAAATGCAACAAACAGGAAGTTGCAAGATACCAGGCCAGTGCATTTTGGCACCAAGTACAAATTGTGAAGATTTTCCACATTCTAACCCCCTGCCTGAAACCAAAGCCAATAAGACCTCTGTTATGAAAGGAACACATTCTGTGGAGTAATACCAGTCTGGAGCGTGTTAAGCTTGTTTCTAAAATGGCGGAAATAAAACACTCCTATCTCTCCTCTCCTTCTCTGTCCTGTTTTAGGAGCAATCTAGCATTTGCAAATTTGCATTTCTTTGCAGGAGAGACTCATTATTTCGGAATGATTGTGGAAACTGTGTCATTTGTTCCACTCTTGTGACTTTTAATGCACTGGAGAAATAGGGTTGTTGCACAGGGAATGATCATCTGAAACCAGGCTGTAATTCAGCAGTTCAGACAACAAGTTGCCGCATGCTGGCAGAGGAGTGTGTGTGCATGCACGCCTGACAGAAATAAAACAGATCGTTAATGCATTTACAATGCCGAATGCCCAATTTTAATTATGCTCACAGCTTCGTGCACAATTTCAATCAATTGCTGAAACAAGTAATGTCTTTACTTTCTATTAACCAATCAACATTTAAAGGAATTGATCTTTCAATGGGTACAAAAGGGATCAAATGAGACCTAATAAACTAGAGCTGACCATTACTAATGTAAAATTGAGCATCAATAAACATAACTGTATGACTGCTGTGGAAACCCACTGTTGATATCATTAGTATTAATACATAATTATATCTGCATTTGGCCATTATTCTAAAATTTGGGGTCTCTACAATTTAGTCAGTAAGACAGAGTAACAGTTTCTGATCTGGTGTTTAAGTACAAGACTAATTTAAAGAAAGAAATTTTATGAGTACCTAGGGATACATGTGCCAAGATACTCCATCGCACAAAAAGTTACACCTTTAGTAAGGATCTAACATGCGTTTGTATTGTTGAGTAACACTGGCCTCCAACTGTATTAACTTTCTAACTTGTTGAAGAGTTGACTCATTTCACCACTGTAGTAATATGCTGTTGAGATTAACGCGGCTCAAATGTATTTGCACATTAGTGTGATGCAGGAGGGTAATTGACACAATTCAGACAATAATGGTCTGCAAATAGTTTAAGCCGTTTCCTCGCTCATATGTGGCAGTAACAGTATGCAGATGACTGAATAACAATAACGATGCAATATTATATTGCAAGGATACAACAGCGTTGTAGAAATGACTTTGCATGAGTGATGGCAATAATCGGATAAATGCAGGGATAGAAAACAATACAAAAGAGATGGTGTCGTAGTCCTGCTGATGCAGCCTTGGCTAAGTCCTTTGACTTGTATAGTCATTATTCAGACCTCACACTTTTCAGAACTTACTGAGAGCCATATTATTGCTTTATTATTATTGGTAGGATTTATATGACTATATGCAAATAAATGTACATGCAAATAAACCTCAGTCTCTACAAATCCGCTCTAATACCTCTTGTTTTTGTCCTCAGTTCCATTAACCAAAGTGAAAGATAGTTTTGATACTAAATGTTAGTATGTATATTAAACAATGGGAAAAGTTGGACTCCTAGACTAGTCATCAAATATAGACTTTCAAGTCTTAAAAAAAAAATAAAGTTGACTCAGTTTTGAAATCAGATCAAAAGTATGGTACCTCACAACTTTTCAGTGCTGCAGGGCACAGTTAGCCTCACTGTACCTCAGTGTACTCCTGGGTTTGCACAGATGTTATTCAGTCACTAACTTAGTGTCAAATCTGATGTGTGTCTCAAATTAAAAGCACCTCACAGATGATGGCTGTTTGACAAAATGCAAAAGCTAAAACTGCTATATGTGGTGTGTACTTCATTGTCTAACTAGCTAAAACAGACATGATGCAGTACATCAGAAGTTGCTGTAATTTGATGATATTAGAATGGAGAATTTGAATTTGACTGGAAAAAGTGGAAAAGAAAGGCTAAATGAATGGTGATAATGGAACTGAGTGGAAAGGGATTGGTTTTAGTAGGTCAGAGAAGCTAAATGGGCTGGTTATAGTGGGACAGATGCTTCCAAACTACAACACATTGAATCTTCACCTGCAGTATCTATTTAATCTCATGTGTCATCAAAGCAGAGTAAGGAACGTAGGCCACACAGCATCTGTGTCCAACCAATTTACCCACAATGCTGAGCTGAAAGGAGCCCAGTGAAGCACAGTTTGCTGCTTAACTACACTAAATGGAATATTCAGCAAATCGTTTTCTGGTATAGGTGGCAAGTTATCAAATTACCCTGCAAGGCTCACAGTGCTTTAGTCACCGAATAGTATACAGCATTACAAATTCAATAATGTGTTGTTATATTAAACTCAGAGGAAGCAAAAGCAATTTATTCACACTTCAAGAAAGAAAAATGCGTCTGAGCAGAGAGAATGTTTATATATCAACAAGGATGCTTTGCACTTTCTTTTCTTAAAATTCACAGCAGACGTTCCCATTACTAGAGCTGGATACAAGAGGAAGAAATTGAGGAGTTTATGAAATCTTAATGTGTTGAAAACAAAACAAGCACTTCAGTCATAGAGGCTTCAATGAGCTGGAAAACACCACAGCGAGCTGTGATATCTTCCAATGTCCAACAATATTTGTGTTCTAATAGAAAGTCATAGCAACAGTCATTGATTGAGAACAGAAATTAGAAGCTGGGAAAAAAGAAAACTCCAGCTGTCAGCACTGTACACCCCCCGATGAAGCTTAAAATGAAATGAAGGCAAGCTGGTACAGTAAACCATTTTGTATGGTGTAATGTTTTTAGCCTTGTATTCTGACAACATACATACACAGCTGTCTTTCAGTGCTCTGACTCAGACCACAGGGATAGGAATTCTACCTTATAGAGTCAAACAAACAATTGACACTGATTACTTTTGTAGAAGTCACAGCATTAAAAATGGCCCAATTACACAGAACCCGTATGATGCTGCAGTGAAACCAACATTTGCACCTTTTTTTTGACATAAAAAAACGCTGATTCAACACATCCCTCTTTTAAGTTGTTTTGTGCCAACTCTGCAGGTGCGTGAAAGATTCTCTTTTTTTCGAGCCCATTTGAATGAATGGGCATCACGCATGGCTGACGGCATCAAGATTCGATGAATACTTTTGCGCATGAAAAGCAAAGGTGCGGAAGAGGCAGTGGTGAATCCATTAGACCTGCTATGTCTCACTGACTCCATTGTTTTATTCCTTTTCCTGGTGCCAGAGAATTCATCTCTGTGCTGCCACCACTGCACATAGAGAGGTGCAGACGATGAATAAGACTCAGCCTGTGATATGCAGGCAGATAGTCAAGAGGGCAATGTGGCAAGGACATAAGTGTGGTGTGGGAGCCAGTGCATGCTCAAAAGGTTTTGGGATGTTGTGCATCATGACATCACTGGGGATTGAACCCACGCTAAGCTTTGACCAAACTACAAAACCTTCCAAATAGTGAACAAAAACCTGACCCCAAAAGGTGCACTGCAGCATCTGACTACCTGGGGCCTTTGAATCTCCTGAAACTGCTCATTTTTATCTTTCACTGATAAAAAAATAAAGAAAAAAATCAGCCTTTCACACCTTTATTTGGTTTAGTTCACTGTCCTACTGCCCTTCTGAAAACGAACCAAACAGCTAGGAGCGACATCACCAAGTAAAAGCAACGCGTCAGTGCTGTTGTCAGAAATGAGCACTGACCAGGAAGGGAAAAAACCATGACCAAAAGCATTCACACTGACCCACACCAGGATTAATTTACAGAGTTTGTTTTCTTAATCTGCACCAAAGTACAAGCTGCAGTAAAGGTTTTGAGCTCCATCTTCTCCATAATTTTTAGAAAACCCAGTGCTTATAATTTAACATTTTTTACGATGGTTTTATGCCAAAATAAAGGTTGGTGATACATAGGGCATTATTTTTATTCCCATTTATGACATGAAGTCAGGACCTTGTGGATTTAATGGACATGACCCAATGTCTGAAAATTATAAATATTCCCGATTCCAGGGATCAGAACATTTCTCATTTACGTTTGATATGGATCAGCTGCATGGTAGGTCTAATTCATCACCATCTTCTCCATTTCTCTAAGTGCAGAATTACATCACCGAATTCCAGGTGTCAACAGACGAGGGAATTTATACTTTGACACAAGAACACATTTACATCCTGCCCTCCCACCATGATGCCGGTCATTAGCCAGAAAATTGCTGAGAAAACTCCAGCCTGGTGCAGCGAGAATGCTTTGTTCTAGCACCCACTGTGTCGGGCATTAAGTGGCGCTCTTGACATTTCTATTTAACGGAAACACTGATTGCAAATAATGGGATTAGAGGCACAAACAGATGTGAAATGGACAAAGTTAATGATAGCATAGTGGGGGAATGTCTGTTCCTGGAACACTGTGAACTTAAAACTGTTGGCATTATCATGGAGAGAAGAGCTTGGTTGATAAATATCAGATAAAAAGTCAGAGATAACGAGAAATATTCAAATGAACATTTCACACAGAAAAAATGAGTTGTAATGATCCATTTGATTATGAAGCTGGTAAGAGACAAGACAAAGCATTCATCACTAAAGACTTGTGATTAAATTAATTTTCTGTCACAAGCTGTACAAAGAATTATGGAGCTGTGCACTCAGTAATCTATTTGGTCATTTGCTGGGAATAGATTTAACAAAACAGAGGTCTGATGGGAGCAAGCAGACATAGTGTGTGACTTGTGGAGCCAGGGAAAGGTCAGCTAGAGTGATGAACTTGTCGGGTCAGACTGCATGAAGGTAAGCATTGATCACTCGGGCTGTATGGATCTGTAATCAAGATGGTGTCTTCCTTAATATACCAAATTTGTCTGAACAACACTGATGTCTCTAAAGCTGGGAGCAATGGCAAGGACTGCACCTGCGTACGTGCTGCAAACACCTGTTATTGTCTGTTGTAACAAGCATATGTGCAACCCAATACTTTGGCCCCTTTAAAGACTCTTACTAGAGTACGGGTATCGCAGTCCTTTATGAGTCCCAAAGGGAGGAACTGAGAGGAGGAGAAATGAGGCATTACTAAAAGAATTTGGATTCCTCCCACCACACGCATGAAGGCTGGAAAATTGTATTTAGGTCTTAATTGCAGCCCGTGGCCCAGAGTGCCCCATCAGACAAACTGTAATGGAATCTAAGATGGTTGTAATGGCCACTTTATTCACACTGCAGCTTTGCATGATCCTGCAGTGCATTGAAACACAGGCTTTTGGACTGATGTGGAGGCAAGTATGCAGTGGCCTATACATGGATAATGCAGACGAAGCCTTTAAGGCCATCAAGGGAAAACAATTATATTAGACTTATTATATAACAGAGGGAAGCTTGACATTTTACAGAGGTAAAATTTCAGTTCTTTCTACGGTCAGTCTTTTGTATCGTACTCGTGCTTGTGTTTCAGATGAGTTTGACATTAATGAACTTTCTCACAAGATTTTTCTTTTCTTGATAAATGTAGGACATATCTGAGGAAAAAGTACCTGCAACTTCACAGACAGAACAAGAGACTCTGCTGACCTCCCTCACACAAATTTAAGATTTGCAGTGGAGTGAAATGTATCTAAATTAATTGCTGCAACATGACGCAATAACAAATATTAGCAAAATATGACTGCAAATGCCAACAGATGAAGGAAAAACAGTGTAGCATATTTTCTAAAGGTGCCCTCTCACGCTCTCTGAATGTGCAGCTTGTGTATGTTCTTCAATGAGAGGAGAAGAGTTACAAGATTTCTTCTGATAATTCAATAAGGTTCCATTTGACAATTAGTCTCACATTATTATCCCTTTGTCATTGCTACTATTGAGTGGCTGTTGGAACCAGGAGCCTGCGGCAAAGTCTGCAAATAAATGACCAAATTCACTCCAGCACCAGGAGAGATGAAGAAAAAAAAGTGCTTGTTATGGCATGCCTTCCTGTGAAGCTCTCAAGTTTCACTCCCAGCAGGAGGCTGTTGTCCACTTGCTCTACTCCATGCTGCGGTTATTGAAGAATTCATCACAACCTTTGACACTGCCTTTATTTACCAGTTTGGGCTGGGTTTGGCTTGAAGAGGAGATAGAGATAGCACAACTCGGAAACTCGGTGACGAGCCACCCGATGCTCAAAAAAGCCAGTATTATAAAAGAAACATTAAAGGAGTGCTGTTTGGACGAGGCCCTGTCTTATCTGTTTCGTTCGTAGAGGGGAGGATGCTAATGCTAAGAGATAAGACTGCCTCAGCAATGACTGTCAGGAGGAGGGATGCAATTGACAGGACACACTGCCAAAAGACATGCTGACAGGGACAAGAAACCCACCTACAGCTACATGGGTGATCAAAGAAAAGATTTAGGATTCTCTCTATTCCAAGTCCACTCTCCTCTCCCAACATCTGCCTGGCTCATCGCACATTATATCTGCAAGTTAGAGCTGTCAGAATGAAACGATCAGCTGACTTTTTGACCCTCTGCTGACATGAGAATGAAATTTCCCCAGAGTGACACGTTCATCAGGCCACTTACTGTGTTGAACTTCTGTGACCTGTGCCCTTTCTGCAGTATAAACACGTCTAATGCGTGTTCGCCTCAGAGTCTCAGAGCTATTTAAAGATGAGTGGAAAACACAGGGCATATGCTGAAGTCACAACGTGTGTCACTCTTTGGACTGACAGACAGCCAGGAGGGCAGATGGATGGAGCATTGGCTGAGACATTGATGGGTTCTCTAGGTTGGTGATGCTCAAAGGAGTCGCTCACTGACAGTATTGACTTTAAGAATAAGCAGCTAAGACAAACCCTGGAGCAATATCACATTTGGAATCAAGTGACAATATGTCATATTTCTGAGACTTTGCATATGATCCAGTGGCTGTCATTTGTGTTATAACAACAGTAAAAGAGCTACGCCAACCTCAAAGCTGTGACGTTAAGAAACCAGCGTGAAAAATATCTGATCACAGTAAACAGACATGACAGTAAACTGATAATCGTTCAAAGAACGTCGGTCCCCGAGGAGTATAAAGGCAAAAAAACACACCCAAAAAAACAAAATATGAAAGTAAAAACACTTTACTATTCTGACTTTAAGACTCTGAAGTAGTTTCCAAAGTACTTCTGAATACTGGTATAATTCAGTTTCTCCTCATTATACAACTCTTCTTTATACTTGGCCATATAATTCTAACTAAGTAATTTCCTCAGTAGGATATATGAACACAGAGATAAAATCAGGCCAAATATCATCTGAAATTGGTGCCATAATGTCTTCAGGTATGAAAAACTTTGCAAGAAAATTAGCCTAGCCAAGCGAGTTAGGCAGTGTTCTCCAGAAATCTGTGGAAAAGCCATTTGTTCTAAAGCTCTAGATCACCGGAGAAAATAGATGGTATCCATGGGTGAGTGGAAAATGTGCTGGTGGTGGAACACATTCCCCATAAGGTCTCAGCCTAATATGATGATGTGATTGCCAGTGGCTGCTATGGCATAAAGACAGCTTTCTACAGATTGATGGAGTCAATCAAAAGTGCCGGTGCTATGGTGGAGTGCAACCCATCTAGTCTCAATGCTTACCAACACTGCCAACAAACTGAGGAACAGAGCTGCCAGATCAGAGGTAGGGTCCACAGATTTCCTAACAGGAGTGTAAGCATTGGTCAGCAGCTGTAAAGCACCTTTATTGACAGTGACACAGGGCCAAAAGCACTTACCCCCAGCACGCTAGAGGAGCGTTGACTGACTTCAAAAGTAAGCAGCACTATGTGCTGAAGGCTGAGGACGAGCTACCTGCATGGAAGGATTAGAAGGGGCAACAGATGACCCCCCCACTGATACAACAAGCAGAGGGCCACTGTTATTGCTGGGTTAGAGTTCAACCATCAGCCCATGCCCAGTAAAAATAGACAAGTGCAGGAAGATAGAACAGAAAATAAACCATGCTGAGAGCATTTATGAGAGCATCCTGAAGACAAAAATAGGGACAGAGACAGACATCTTCTGTACTAAGAATAAGAAAAACTTTGATGGTACTTGATATTAATGAAGTGAAAGGAGCAATATGTATACATATTATTATAGTCACTAAATATCACACAGTTTTCACTTCTTATTTGCATTCATGTTGCTGTTACATAATTTACTTATCTGTCACTATCTTTGTTAGGATCTAGGATGAGGCAATCAAACCTGAAAAAACGAGTGAAAGTTGAATGCCAATCACTTCCCTCTCAAACTTGCACTTTGCAGCCCTGGATTTCTGACTGTATGGATCTCACATACACGATTGGCTCCATTCTGTCACTATTTGTTTGCAATGTTTAAACCTCTAAAAGCGAAGAAAAAAAGGAACGGGAGGAATAAAGATGACAGCTGCAGAAACATATTCATGAGCAACATTTTATCATCTAGGAGTCTCATTCGTGGATTATTTCGAGGGAAAGTCGGCTGATACCGTGGTGCCAGCAAGAGTAAGACATGTAAAATCAAAGGTCAGCGAAAGCGTGCAAAGCAAAAACAGTCAAAGTTGAAGGTTAAAAGAATTTCGTTTTTGAATGGAGAATGATGTAGTAATGTTGAATGGTGTGTTACTGCTGTTGTTTTAGACCCACTGCTCCAACGAGGACAGAGGAGGACAGAAAACCAGATCAGCAACAAATGCATTAGTACTGCTAATAAACTTGTCCGTAGGAAACCTGGAGTGACATTTCACTGCCAGTGTCTAAACTTTATTGAAGTGAGCAGGTTGACTAATAACACACTTTCATTCACAATGACAGACTGGCAGAGTTGTTGCATAAAGTACAGCGTGCACACTTCTGAAGCAGTCAATATCATTGCTGGGGTTAAAAAAAACTTGCTCAAAGTCTGGATTGATTATTCTGGAAGTGAAGTGGAAATTTCAGTTCTCCTGGTGGCAGGTTTGGAAATGCTGTTATTTAAACATCAAATATACTTTGCTTTTTCTTCATCTATCTGTAGACCAAAATTTCATATTGGTTTTCTGGCAGACTAGAACAAATCTTTTTGACGGGAAGTTTTCCCCAAAGCTAACTGCAAACTATCTCTGCTATACAAACAGCTCAGCGGGCCCAATGTTTAGCCACTGCTTTATGCAGCTGTTGCAATCAGATGTTTTTGCATCAGGTAATGGAAAATATATTCAGACCTCTGGAGGGATTATACTTGTATCAAAGTTGCTTTGTTTTGATGTATGCAATGTTTTATCTAGTTCCTGGTGGTCCCCAGCATGGCTCACCTTGTTTTAACAATAATCTCACAGGCACTTTAGACCTGAATTCAACCTTGACAGCTTCTTGATGCCTGGCCCCAATTTTATATGGGGTTATCCTCTGAAAGTGTTGTAAATGCGGGGTTAATTGTTGTCAGAGTGAGTTTAGGTTTGCTGTTGTTTTATTCATACTTGCTCGCTGTTATTTTGACAGTATCCTTCTATTCATGTTAGTCGACAGACTGATCTTATATCCAATACTGTCATTCTGTCCTTCACATTGTAGAAGTTCACATTTCCTCCCTGTTCACCTGTCATGCCAAACTCTCTAAAGATAATGTACATGAGAAGCCATTCACCATAAGGTGTTACGTAATACTTTACTGCCAACAGATAGATGGCGTGACTTAATTTCCTCTTTCAGAGATCAATACATCATTAACGCCTTAAATTAGCACCTTTCAATGGACTCATAATGCATAACCGCTACACACAGAGTAATTTCTAATGCATTAAATCTAAATCAACACTATAGAGAAGAATATACAGTAGATGTGCATATAAATGCTCTTGATGAGGTTTTAGGGGCTTATATTGCTTAATGGGTCCATATAGTCAAAAGTGTGCAATTAGAGTCCCTATAATAGTCCAATAACACATTAATGTGCAGAACAAATATGTATGCATCTAATACTGTATGCACTTGAACTTCAATAAAGACAAAATGAGCATTATAGTACAACATCTGGCCGTATGGGGCATGCCAATTAATTGCTAGATTGATCTAGTCTACAGTGTTTAATATGTAACATTCATCTTTATACTCAATAGAAGTCATTTATAATAGTTGATCGAGATATAGTGTTTCAAAGTGTTGGCTGGATTAAGAAGGAAGTTGAACAGAGGTTTATAAGTTAGCTCTGATGCAGTTTGGCATACTGCGCAAATCTTGAGGAGAATTAACAGTGAGCTACTCTGAATCAGCAGCAGAGGTTGTCAGTGTGTCTGAATCCACGAATGAAAAGAAAGTGGAGCACGGAGGAAAGGAGCGAGGTTCGGTGGATGGATTTCAAAATAAATATTTGACAGATTGGACTTATTTAAACGTTTCTCCGAGGCCCACTCTGGTGGATCAAATGATCTGACTGCATTAGTTGAGTCTTTCTGGGGAAAAAAGATGCCAACTGAAAGAGCAGGTAAATTGAGACGACAGGAACACAATCAAAGATGTGTTTTTTTAAAGGCTTAGGCAGCTTTTTGTGTTTGTTTGTTTGTTTAACAGGAAAAGGAATTTCTGCTTCTCTCAGTTAAATTATCACCAGTCAGGGTGACACCACTGAAGTTGCAGAACAGAGGCTTGTGAGTGTATATGTATCGTATAGATGTGCATAGACGTATCTCTATAGAAGAAGAGGTGGACACTATCAATTCATACTATGATTCACAGAAAAATCTGCTGTTTGCCATCATTCATTTATTTTATTTTCTTCATGATTACAGTAGCGCTAAAATCATACAATATTGTAATTTTTTATTCTTATGTGCTGTGTTTCTGTTGGGCAGTGAGGTCTTTGCATCCTTTTTCATAGTTTGATCTCATTGCTTTTATATGAGCTTTTTTTAGGCTGAAGTTTATTGAGCATCTGTCCACCATAATACACATTGGAAAAGGAGACCTTCAAAACTAAAACCAACTGATACAAAACACAGCAATACCAAGCGGTACAACTATAGACCAAGTAACACTGTGTTCCTACAGCTACAGCACCATGGCAACTAATTCCCCTGAGCTTCACTTTACTCTTTGAGTGAATCGGTCATATTCTATAGATTCTAAAAAAATCTATTTTAAAAATCAAGTAAACCTATGGGATATTAATTAATTTTCCTCTGCAGAACTAAGAGCTTGATTAGATGTTGAGGTGACTCAGAGCTCCCTTGGGTGCTGGCTGGGCTTTATTCTCTAGCACAGCAGACAGGAATATGAGGTGAACATGAAAAGGGTTAAGCAGCCTAGAAGCTACGGGTTAACAGTGATTTAAAGTTGCCCATGGAGAGAACCGTTAGTGTCACAACTATGCATGCTTGGTCCGCATTCAAAGATGCATCCGTGGTAACTCACACTGTGTTAAGTGTGTGACTGTCACAGCAAAGGGAAAGTGTGACTGTCATTTGGACAGCTAAGACGCGCCACATTCCTGATGTTTGCACAGCCGCCCACTAAAATATGTCTGCAGAGCCATGTTAAAGCTGCTCAAAGCAAAGAGACAGAGGAGGGGAAAAAGAGGAAACGTCTTCCACGGGTAATGATCTCCGCTTGTTTAGCAGCTTAAAAACTCTAAAAGACACTCATATGGTTTCTACAAATATATGTTTTTGAGAGGACATACCAAAGTGTAAATGCATGCAAACAGCAATTTTAAACAAGTAAGCCTACTCACCCAAAGTATAGTCCTGAGCCAGGTTAGAAAAACCTATCATTTTCTTCTAGGATGCTTGAAACATCAAGTCTGTATTTTATCTCCTACAGACTTACCTTCTTAGGCCTTATTATCTGACACTTTCAACTGTTTGTTACCTTCAGGAAAGGGTCGTGCTAGAAAAAAGGAACAATTTTATATGGACACCATTCCAAAAGGCAATCACAGCGAGCATAAATGGACAACTGACCCTTTTGGTTTAATCCAAAGAGGTTAATGCATTAAAGATGGTCAATTTCCATGGAACAAAGTACATGAGGGCAGAGTGCTGAGTGTTTAAATTCTCTCACCCTCACATCGCAAAACTTTGACTTTTCAAAGACTAAAAGCTTTGACTTCTTAACATTAGCATTCTAAAACTTCTGCAGTGGAAAAAAAAAATTGTCTCTTTTCTCTAATATTAATCAGGGCTCGGCCCCTAAACTCGAAACATCATTCAGAAACAAAATGTTATTCAAGTGCCCCTCATATTAATAATTGTCATACTTTTTTAATTACATCATAAAATATGACTGCTACTGCTTCAATTAATCATTAGCCACTCTTTTTCCTGACACTTCTCATTGAACAATATCAATGAAAAAGTCTGCCACAGTGCAACAAATGGCAGAAAAGGGCAAGGAACATTTAAACCTCCTCTGGTGATGATGCTCTCACTGTTCTTTTTTCCTTTCATTTGGGAACCATCTGCATGCTTCTCATTGACAATGTGAAAACACTGTTTCATCCTGTCACAGAGAGTTCCTGATCCGTCAGCTGAGACAAACAAAATCTGAATGTGGTGTCAGTCTTCAGGATTCTATTGTACTGCTGTTGGGTGGCAAAACAGTGGCATGGGTCAGGTTTAAGGGGAGAGATAAGCTAGTTGTATTATTTTTGCAAAGATAATCCATAGCAATTACACAGAGGGTCACAATGTGAATGTCTTCTTACTTTTCGACACATCTAGTGCACATTTTCACTGAACATAAACCTCCATATGGTGTGGCCTTGGAAGACCGCTTGAGAAACATTTCCATTAGCACAGAGAGCAGTAGGGCATAAAGGGTGAGGACTGGATGCAGAAAGAGGAATGTATAGTGAATGGATAAAGGTCTGCAGACAACAGAGGGCCTAACATTGTAGACCGCTGCAGGTGCATTGATTGGCAGTATTAACAATGTTTTTTTTGCCCTGAAAGGTGCACATGGGACAATTGAGGCAAAATAGAAAGAGTGGAAGGGACACCGGGATATAAACAGATGAAGGAAAAGCCAACCTGTGATTGGGTCATAACTTAATAAACCATTGACCTCTTCCTTGATAGAGATGCTGACAGAAGATATAATAATATAATAAAACTGCTAAATTATTAATTTTTAAACCATAAACCTGCACATAAAATCAGAGATTTAAATGGGAAACTATGCAAAATGTTAGGGCAGATGCATAGAAGAGTCCATAGGAAAGACACTTCTCAGAGATACTTTGCTAAATTTTTCAGTAGATGCTGTCCTCAATCTGATATTTCCGAGTTCAGATATCTTCACAGAATTTTTTATATTAAAATTATATATTGTCTTGTTAACATCCTCCATTGAATCTAAACAGTAAATTGTTTTGTTTAGCATGAAACAAGCTCATCAATTGATGCATGGACATTCATAGAATTCCATAATTTTAAGCAGGTTGAGTTAGAACATTTCAATTTGAACAGTCTTATCTTTATGGCTAAATAACACTACATTCAACGGTCTTATTCCAACTTGCATTTTATTAATCTACTTTGTATCCATTACTTACTCTGCCCTCAGGTTACGATAACCTACGTATCTGACAATACATACACATTCACTGGGAATCACTCGGGTTCAAGCTGTGGGTTATCTTTGACGTGGGTGGAAGGAGTGAAAGTGGAGGAAAAGAGGTCTGCGCACTCAACAAGGCACAAAAGATGGAGACACGCTGTATTCTGCCCATTTGAGCCCACCACCAGTGGAGTAACTGACATCTACTATAGATTTTTCTCAACATGGTGCAAAAATATTTGGCACACTTCCTTCTGCAGTGGCTATGTGCTTTTCAACATCATATTGGCCACTTAACTAGCAAAAATAGACAGGCTGCAAAAATGAAACTACTGCTTTGTTTTGTTTTGTGTTTTGATCGGCCTACTCTAAAATTTTAATCTACTTCATCACTCATCTGACAACATCGGAGAGCTATTTCAGCTTCAAAGGAGTTTGCAGTCAATCTCACTATTTATTATCCCACAATTTATGGCTTGAAGCACTGCAAAGCCGAATTATTAATCTAATCTTGAAGAGGAGGGTGATTTATCTTCTGGCAAGTAAAGATAATTAAGAATGGGGGAGGCAAAGGGGATTTTTGAGAAGTCACTTGTTGCCAATGAACATGTTTTAGCATCGGTCCGAACACTTTTGAGATTATGTCAAATTTGGTTTACAAACCCACAGCACCACCTCTGCAGCTGTAATCAGAATTTTGCAGGATTACACTAAAAATCCGTGGAAAGGATGAGCGCACGGACCCACGTGTGCTTTTTAAAAGACATAATGTTATTATGTAAGATGCTTTGGAGACATCACAGACTTTACATATGTCAAGCATGTGTACCCTCATGCGCATGGGTTTGGACTGCGGGAGAGTACCTGGAGAAGGTCTAGTCGGAGGGCATGGAGGAAAGGTCATAGCTGGATTTCACCTTGGCAAACTCCCTCCTATGTACCTCAAACTTCTGTTCCAGTACGAAAAGTCTATATGTTGCACATATACACATGACCACTGAGTTCAGCAGGAGAGATGACATCCCCGTAGGAAAGCGGGCTCATTTTCATCTCAGTATAGGCAGCGAGCGGGTGAATAAGCACAGCACAGTTCAATATGAGCTGATTACAATATCTGCTGGGCAAACATTGTCATCATATTCTGTATAATGGGTTTAAGACTTCTATATTGAGGCATCATAGAAATTCCATCACTGTCTGTGGATGCTGACTTCCCTACAGCCATTTCCTGTCACATATGCCATAATTGGCCCCCTGCTTCTCGCTGGAGTATTCCTGTACAATATGTGCATGCTTGTGCGCATAGACTTGAAGGTGCCTACGCATCACCTGTCAAGCTCTCGGATTCGTTGCAGCTCCATGGGCAGTAGCCCTGAGCTGCTATGAAGACATTCTGTCAGCTAAGAGATGCTGGGAACTGCTGACATAGTTCAATCAGCGCGCTCTTTCACAAGGTTAAAGTTGGGGATTCTCAGGAAGGATGTGCCATATCTGATCGTGGAGGAAGAGCGCAGAAATAATAGATTTATGCTGGAAAAATACTCTGCTGGGACAGAGATTTCCCACAAAGGCAGGAATGTGATTCAGAAGGACAATTCTTTGTAAGCCGCTGCAAATGTGGGCTGAGATGTTAAATGAAGCGGTTCACACCAAAATCGTTGTCTTAATTTCTGTCAAGTGAGAAAAGACAAGGCTGTGAAGGGCAGAGCTTCATTTCTCTGTCAAAGAAGTGGTAGGAGAGCTTGTAGCCAACTAGAGAGATGAGAAAACACATCAAGCTGAATTCAGGCTGGATTTAAACATGTGTTTTCTGCAAACACAAACAGTCCATTAAGCCCCATCCAAGGAAAATACTCTAGCACATTAGGTCTCCAAAGAGGCTGAGCACTCCGCAATAAATCCACACATACCGCATGCACTGCACAATGACACAACTGTAAAACACACCCGTGCACGAACACAGGACGCTAAAACATGACCACGTTCTGACAACAGAAGTGGGAATGAGTGTAACTCTCCTTGATGTCAGCGCTTCAAGCTACTTAACACAAGCTGAGCACAGGCAATATATCTGTAAATACTGCTAAACATCCTGTAGGACCAGGAGTTTGAAAGCTAAAGTCCTGTGTCACGTGTCTGTTCACACTGTGATTCCTGTCAGCCATGATCAGCCCCATCAAGAAAGAGCATCAAATAAATGTATACAATGTTCAGTGAAATGTTGGTACATATTAGTGTTTATTTATTATAAGGGGAAGAGAAGAGAAACTGAGACTACACACTTTGAAAGAAATTTTGTCATAACACCACTTAATTTTCAATGATGAGAAGTCTTGACTTCTGAAGTGGTTAGTTGCTGATCTTTGGCTCTTTCAAACTGCTACAACCAAATTTGGCCAAATACCAGGGTTTA
This sequence comes from Lagocephalus sceleratus, assembly GCA_911728415.1. NCBI lineage: Eukaryota > Metazoa > Chordata > Actinopteri > Tetraodontiformes > Tetraodontidae > Lagocephalus > Lagocephalus sceleratus. Next base: position 6,370,089 of record CAJVRN010000028.1, on the reverse strand, counting down.
CATCTGACCAGTCTATTACAGCCACCATTTATCTCATTAAAAGTTATTTATTAACTGGACTGCACCTAAATGGCCAATAATCTTGACAAAAATAGTTTCAATATTCAAAATCTAAATCTTACCAGGCTAATGGTAACACACATCTTTCTATTGCCATCTATTTTTGACATTTTTGTACAATCCAACATGAACAGGCTTTTAAACCTAATGGGTTTAAAAGCCTACTTTAAAAAAAAAGATTTTCCATCCTTTTTCTTGTTTGCAAACTAGAACTCAATTCCAAAAGCCCTGTATTTCGCTATATAGTGCTCACTATCCAACTTGTGATGATATGAAGTAAGTTCTTAATGAGTCAGGCTTTTATTGGAAATGGTTTCCTTGAGATAAACGCAGCGTAGATACATGTTAAAAAAAAAAAAAAAAAAAAATATATATATATATATATATATATAGCAATTGGTATGCATTTCAAATGTTGAAAGTATTGTTGGAAACAGCTTACACCTACTAAAGCCTTCCAGCTATTCTTTCGTAATTGTGGAAGTAATTTCCCCTACAGTATAGAGTATATCAAAAACAAATTAGCATGTCTTCTCACTCTCCTATATATTTACACTTTCAACCTTTGCCCTTTACACCCACGTGATCAAACATTGAAGGTGCTGCTCCTGTTGACAAGTGAGCCCCAGGGAAGGTGGTCGTAGTGGAGACCTGTGATTTGCCCATCCTCTGGAGAGGTGAGTCTGACAGTGAGAGGACCTATAAGTGGAGGTGCTGTCAGATTATTTAATAGCCAGAAGGTGGAATACATGGGGGAAGAGTAAGGCTGATAGGAGCATATGTACTGGGATTTTAAATGTGTAGGTATGTCCATCAGATTACAATCAAAACCTGGTGGCTAAAAGATAAACATATAGAAAGCCCCAGTGTTCAAAGCCAGAGAGGGGGAGAATGCGGTGTGTGATCACAAACACTACGATTTTACAGTACCTCAATCTGTGCTGGTACACACACTGAGTAATAATTTTAATAGGGCTGTCCACGCTGTAAAACTGGATTACTGATGTCTACAAATAATTGAATTAGAAAAAGCATTCCAGTTCTAAAGGACATGGCTCTGTCTGGTCTCAGAGGGCTGCAAAATGTGCACCGCAATCTGTCTGGATACAATTGAGTCTTATTGAGATAATAACGCAGGCAAGCATCAGCACAAGCTTGTTGCCCTAATTTCAAGATGTCTATCGGCATTTCAGACACTTTACATGTTGATGCGTTTTCGCATGGGGGCAGAGGTTAAATAATGCTAGTCACAAGTTATTTTCCTCCTATTTAATTGTGTTTCTTTGGTCATCACATGCAAGACTAGCTTTGAGAAAATAGCCTGTTTTTGACATCCTCATTTTCCTCAGCTTCAATTGGGTGCAGCTGTCCAATCAACCATCATATCTGATATTACAATACATATTTGTATGCTAATTTCTGATTGTGTTAAAACATTTGTGAATACATCAAAGGGTTGGTTAAAGAGTTATGATGTGGAAATAAGTGACTGATATTTGGAGAGGTTGTTTTTTTCTTTTTCTTGTTGTGTGCTTGGTTGTTCTAACAATCTAAAAAAATGTATTGGGGTTTTGTATAACAAGGAATAACACATTTACTTTTGGAACCCAGATCCAGATCATCTGGCTCATGGACAATTTTACTGCAAGAACTTGCCAACTGCATCTCACTTAAAGAGTGAGACTGTCATCATCATTTCACATTACTGTACGTTAGTTTAATGAATGCTTGTGACCAAGTTTATAGATGATTATATAGCAAAATAATAAGTGATCAATAAGATTGCAATGGATTAATTTATGACCACTATCCTTCCAATAAGAGTTTTCTAAATTGCTAAGATAGCCAAAGCAATGATTTATTGTCATCAGTTGACAGTGTTGAGAGTGTTCAGGAGACAAGGAGCTGCATGAGCTGTAAGTGGGAAGTACAAGAAGCCACAGCAAAAAGTCAGAAATAGACATCCTCAAGTCAGGGTGTATGAAAGCAAGATGAGGAAGCGTGGAGGGTGAGGCGGGGAGACACTTCAAGAGGCAAAACTGCGAGAGGAAGCAACGGTACCAGAGCACGGGGAAAAAGATCAGAAAAAAAACATGTGGGGCGTAGATCCATGGTAGAGATTACCAGTCTGCACGCAACCGCTCTTTTCAGCTGACGCTGGAGAAAAGCTACACTGTTGGTTCACATAACGAGACCACTGGACCGTCATTAAAATCCAGAGGCCGCAAGACCAAACTGAGCCCCCACCTGACTGTCGGCTGTTGTTCCTCCCCAGAGGAACACGCCTTGTTGAACCTGCTCCTCTTCTGTCAGCACTTTCATAAATAATTCACCCATCGCTCTGGGGCAATAGAGCAGTAAAAGTGTAGTTCTCTTCCGCATCTTGCTGCATCATTTCGTCGCCATGTATTTGCACTGCACAAATGAGACACCCGTATTTGCATAGTGTGACGAGGCTGTGGGGTACAGGTCAGCCGATATGTCCTTTAGTGGAAAATTAGACAGTGTGGTGGTCAAATGGTCATGCGGGGTCTTAATTGTGGGATTTGCTTTCATTCACATGACTTTATTCCTTTTTGTAGAATTTTCCAGACATGCTCAAAATCCTACTGCTTACATTTTGAAAAGAGAAAGCACCACCATGAAGAATTGAAGGACCAGAAGCAGGAGGAAGGCATCCATAAATGTCTCATCACTACATCCACCTCTTACTTCTTTAACAGGTCACGTAGAGGTCTTGCCTCATCGGAACAATCGGATGAAAACCCTGGCATGAGACTTTTCACTGACCTCGAGGCAGCAAAGACGATCTCTGCTGCTGTGAAAACTGTTAAAAAAAAAAACTCACATTGAAGGGGAAATAAAATCAGCTGGGGATATTAAGAAAAGCACATTTGAAGGCCCGACAGTAAAAGCAGGTTTGACCCTCCCTTACTCTAAGTGACATCTTGACAAATTGAACAAGATGGCTAGGTAGTTTGTTGTCAAATTGTCTGAAGAACCGTGAAGATGAGGCACATTAGGTGCTGTTTATCGTAATCTGACAAGCCAGCAACATCCAGGTCCTCGTGAGCCTTCCTGTAATTTGCAACTGTGATGCAATAATGGGCCACGGAAAGCAGATGTGCGGAGAGGGAGACGTGATTACAGGAAAAAACAAACGCTTTAATATAATGATTTTTCAGATTTAATTAGTCAAGTCTGTAGGACATCATTTTTGTATTTGTTCTTGTACCTATCTGCACTACCATAATCCTTAATCTGTAAACTACATTTTGATCTGCAGCAGTTTACATATTCATAAGTACTCCATATATATAGAATGAAATCATCTTGATGTTGTTGGTGGTGGGAAGCACTATGTCATGTCAAGTCTATGAACCCATTTACATGAGCATAACAATCTGATCATTATCCAATTTCTGAAGTTATCAGATTGCTGATGAGATCATGTAAATAGTACAATGTCAGGTTTTATCAGATAATGGTTATCTGATTAAGGAAAATTATATTAACGCAGCTAGGTTTCTCCCCAATACTCCTGTTGTCATGCATATATGCCTACTAATCTGATTGGCTTTGTTCTTTAACATCTGCACGTTTACAAAAACGTGAAAGTGATCCAAAATATGACCAGACCAAAAAAACTAACGTGATGGAAAGTTGCAGAAGAGCCACTGTGGGAGTGGAGAAAATTACTTGTTAATGACAGGAGACATCACCATATTCAAGAAGACGAGATGTTTGGAAAAAAATACAATTTTTTTCTTACATCAATACGTAAGTATACTGAAAGAAATCCAATAAATGGATTGAAAGATGTAAACTGGGATGATGTGATTACCCAATCTCGGTAAAAATCTTTGTAAAATCATTAGGTCCTATTTTTACAATTACCTGACTATTTGCAGTTATCGGAGTTGCATGGTCATAAATGGGCTTCATATACATGACATGAGCAGAAATGAAAGTTGGAGCTCCAAAATACTCTTGCCACTGCAAAATTTAAAGACTGCAAAACATGTTTTAGGAGAAGATATTTCAGTTTAAAAAACAGGAATAAAGACGAGATGAAAACGCAGAGCCTGATGGGATTAATATTGGAGAGGAAATATGCAGAGCAAAACCATCAAACAGATTTCATTTGCACTTGTCATGAGGATATCTGAGAATCAGGCTGTGGTGAAAATGTGGAGTCCGCTAACATTGGGCACTGAATCTTCACTTTCACAGCTGCTGATGCATTACTGCTCCAGCTATATAGCGAAATGTGTTTCATCAAATACATTATCCAAACAGCAGAGAGCGTGATAAGCATGGATCGGGGAGTTAACACACACAACGCCTCTAAAGCCTGCAAGTTTACAGCCCTGATATTGTGACATTGCATGATGCGAGCAAAGACATTCATGGAGCTGTTCTGGGTGGAAAATGGAATCTTCCTCCAAGATATGATTTTCAGTAATGTTACTCCTCACTGCGACCCAGCAAAAAAATGAACTCAAGCATCCCTTTTCATGTCTTTACTCTCTTTGCTCACTAGCTTCATCCAGATTCCTGATCCAATTATTTGTAGGTTTTTATTTATTTTTTTCTGGATGCCTGTGTGGTTTAATGGTATTCATTCAGATCCTAGGATGATGCGGGTACTTAAGAATTGATATGAGACTGTAGATAAGGTCAAATTCTCCAAAATAAATATATCGTCCACACAGATAAATGAATGTTTCTCCAGTATAAACTGCAATGCAAAAAAATAAATAAATAAAATTAAATGCTCATTCTCAACACTGGTGGCTGAAGATATTTTTACCACGCCTTCACTGCTATTATCCTGGTCTTGGGAAGCTTTCTCTCCGAGTTAAATGGTTGCAGGGGATTTGCTCTTATTCATCCACAAGAGCACTGGTAAGCCTTGGTTCGCTGATGTTGGGCGATAAGCGCCAGCTCACTGTCAGCATTCCAGTTCATTCCAGAGATGATGGATGAGGTTGAGGTCACAGTTTTTGCAGACCAGTGAAGTTGTACCACATTAAATTGTGAAATGTCGCTCCCGCTCTTTGGATACACAGGATAGAGATGAAATGGGGAGGATTTACGCATCAACATTAAATGACAATTTTAGCCCAAATCATCCCGAGTGTTGTAACTTATGTCTCGAAGGAAATGAAGACAAGAGAAATATGGCTTTTCATCAGTCAGCTGATAAGAAATGCACCTGTTTTTTCTTTCAACTTTATCACCTTAGCTCAACTGTAGTATTAATGAGTTCCTGTTGTTCATTAATGTGATGTCGCAGCAAACACAATGGTCAGTGGTATTTTAATAATAGTAACAGTCCCTAAGTAACAGAACTGCCCTGTTATTGGAACATATTGAGTATGACATGGAACCTTGCCCTGTAGGATATGAGATATTGGTACAAAGAAGGTAAAATGGAAACAAAAGGAAGGGAAAGACTGCACATAGTCTCATAAAATATAATCACAATCATGAATAATCTATAATCTTGTTTCATTTGTAAAAAAAAAAATTAAAAAAGGATCACATCAGGCTCTTTAGGTCACACGGCAATTTCTATTATATTCCCACTTCAAAATAAAATGAGCAAATCTACATGGGAAGATTGTGTGTGATTTCTAATTATAATCTGTGAGCTGTACTCAAAGAGCTGACATGTTCTCAGTCGCTCTCTTTCATATTAATTATCAAACTGATGAATGGTTGTCATGTCTGATTTGTACAGCTGTGGGAAATATAAACTTGCATGAATAAAACTGATTCTTTTCACCAGCAATTATTCCAAGAGAAATTTGGGATTAAGACAAAAATGTCTTAATGTTAACCGAAGGCTAATTAGTATCTTGGTGTTCTGTGTATTGGAAAGGCCAAATGTGCATCAGCTGCTAATGATGGGCTGTTGAGTAAAGGAGATGCTGTGCTCTTGCTGTTAATAAGCATGGGATTAAAGCAAAAAGAAAGACCACCGGGGCTTCTGCCCGCACGTACACCCCCAGAGTGTTTTAAGAACTTCAAAACAGCATGGTCAACACCCGGATACAGACATGCACCCAACCCTCCCCCTGCAGGTCTTATTACAGTCATGCACTGAGACAACCAGCCTCATTTCTCCAGTACGATCTCGTGGATGAAGCCCTGGAGAGCTTCTGCTGTTTGTGCTGGGTTCACACAACTACACAGTGTCCGCTCGGATCAGCTTCCAGTTTTCACTACAATATCAGCTGCTACTAGTCTGGTTTGAACAGTGAAGTCAGAGGTCTACAGGGATATTGTGACACCTTCAGAAAAAAATTTAAAAAAAGGGATAGGGGGGTTGTTCTGATTTTACGGTACAGCAAAGGTGACTGACAACTTGTAGGATTCAGCCTATGGTGCATACTAATGGGAGCTTTGAATATAGCGCAGAAATGAATTGCATCTCAAAGGGATCATGTTGTTTTTTTTTGCTTTTGCTTTGAACTATTCGTTAAAGAAAATCCCTAAAGTCATGCTGTGAATATTGCAGTGGCATCAATGGTATTACTTCAGAGCACTAGGAGTGTGTTTCCGCAGGCCGTTTTTGATGGGATTTTATGAATTTACAGGGAAAGGTAATTTAATATTAATGAACTGCCCGATTTTTGCAAAAAAAAAAAAAAACAAGTCTGTATTTCAGGATGACAGTTGACTGCAGAGCTTAAAAATAAAGAAAACACAAACCTGAGATTTCCATACACATACATCTGCTTTAATTTATGTAGCTATGTATTTGCTTAAAAGTAGATTTTGACCTTAAATCCTGGTCATAGTGACTGACTGATATTGGTGATATTGCTCAGAACCCATACTGTGTTCATAAAAAACTTCTTCAACAGGCTCGAACATTTCAGATGTTACTGGACAACTGGACCGATTTTGCTCAAATGAGGTGGGAAATCCTTCAGGCGAATCCCTGCTCCCCCCTTATCTGTTCTTCTAGCCTTTCCAACCAGGTCTTATCGCCTTGTGGACAGTAATTAACAGGAATTACACAGAGCTGCTATCTGTTGAGAGCATGTTGTTACTGCAGAGAGCCCTTTCCCATTTAGGGCTTGTCTTCCGGGAGATTACTGCTGGGAAAGGGGCTTCTCCATCAGAAGGAACAGCACATGTTGTGCTTTTGCGCCAAGCTTGGACACAGTTTTGGTGACTTGTGAAGATAAAAGGCCTTGTTCTCACATGCTAATACGAGGACTTGAAAAATGCACAATCAATAACTCTTTCAGCAAATTCCATTGCAGCATAAAAATGATGCCTTGAGGTAAAATGGTGGGTTGTGAAATGTGTAATACTAACATCCAACTACACTTTGTGAATATGAATTTAACCTTTAACTTAAAACCAAATTAGGGACATATACAACAAACATGGCTAAATTTATACAACAATAAAGGGTAAATACAAAGGTCTATGAACAGCTACAGCCAATCTCATTCAGTCTTATTTCTTGCTGAGAGGGATATGCACTATACAAGTTCACTGGGCTCTTTGAGCAAAACCTCCCCACTTCTGTTTCCGTGGCAACTGGAATGCATTGGAATTGATGACATTTTCTGATCAGCCATTTATTGTGTATTAAATCTTGCCAGTTTCAAAATAGGATTCACATTAAAATTTTTGAGGTTTTAGAGGTTAGGTTTCACCAGAAAAACCAAACTGATGAACTACAGACCAAAATTTCTGCACAAAATAGGAAAAAAAAAAGTTTCACTTCAACATAGATTTTAACTAAGGTTCCCCTCAAGCCCACAAAATGAAAGAATTTGTTTCATCATTGATTGTACATAGTACTTCAATGATTGTTGATGTCACAGACAGAGATGAGAAGATTGTAGAATGGCCACAGGCAATATAAAATCATCACTGCTTCATTGTCTAAAATGTAAATGGTCAATCCTTTGAATCCTTGAAAGCTGGTTCTAGTAAGGCACATAGGAGGGAGCAGTCAGAAATGTGAAAAGGGCATCATGTGTACACATCATGCTCCAGCACTTTTTTCCCTGGGCTTATATTAACAGTGCTTTCCTCATTGAATTGGGTTTTTAGTTATGTGCCCAATTACAGCTTGGCTCTTAAGGTCACAGAGGCATGCAACCTCCCTGATCATATATATGGTAGCAATAAGGTACGATAAGGTGGCAATACCTCGGATGGCAGAGGGGGGGCTGAAAAATAAAAATTAAATATCTTCCAGATTTTATCATTCAACAATGTAGCATTTATTTTAACTTCTTCAAAGTCTTACTGCTCCGTGGCCTGAAACCTGACATTACACCGTCAGGCTACGGTCATTTGCATACTGACAATGAGTGGATGTTTACTGAAGGCTGGGAGGGGTGTGTGTGCGTACAGGCAGCCTTTGAATATACACACAGCTGAGGGACAGAGATGACAGGAAGCTGATACTGTATTGTGTTTGTATCCTTTTTTCAGCAGATTTTCCTGCTAATGCAGATAATTATGTCAACTTGTAATGTTTTAATTTTGTGAACATATTTAAAATGTGCTTTCTCAACTTTTAGACATTTATTTGAGGGGACACTGCCCCCTCTTGCCACTGCATAGAGCCAGCCTCGGTTGAAAGGCCTTAAAAAGGGTTAGCTGAGTGCATATATATATATATAGGTTTACATCCAAATATTACTATGATATTAGGCACCTGGCATGCATGAATGAGTATTCAGCTCCACTTTTTAGCTTCAAATTCCCTTGAGAGAAAAAGTGAAACTGTCCTTACCTAGAACATCTAGTGTAATGGTTTTGTCTAACAATGTCTCCACATCTCACACTTTCATTCTCTCCCTTAATTAACACAGACGGGCAGCGAGACAACCCTGGAGGCCAGAACCTGTAGCAGGACTGCTCACTGTCACCTTGTTACCATCTTAATGGGTTCAGATGAGGTCCCCCTGACTCATATGGTGGAGGGTGGGGGGGCTTGGCGCTTCTTCCACTTTTGCCTTCCCATTTGTTTCTACCCCCATTCAACCAACACAGGTTTGCTGACACCGTCATCCCTAAGCAACGGCTATTCAACATATCCTAGATAATCAGGCTGCACACGTCACCAACTCTAGACCGACATTCATTCAGGATTCAAACATTTGTGTGTTCCTTGCATATAAATCTGCATACTGTCTCAGACATTGCTCATTAAAAGCTTTTCATTACCCTGAGACACATTTATCCACTGTTTGCTTCAATTGTAAGTGTTTACGGCTCAACAATAAAATTGCAAATCCTCAAAAAAGCACTCAGTGGCATCCGGAGCGTCCAGGCACTCTACGGTGGCTCATTTCAATGGCTTTCTCAAGTGCTGCTGCCACTCTTTCAGCAGGCCTGGATGTCATGATTGTGACTAAGAGGCAAGACACAGTACTGTCAACCCAATTAAGCTGCTCTGCCACACACTGACTCCATTCTGTAGGCCCCAAAGAGGTCAAGGGACATATAAATCAACCATTTCCCTAGCTAGCCAAGACTGAAAGGCAAGAATGTCCTTTAAGTCATTAAGAGTGGACAGACTTATAAAGCCTGCATGAGGAAGAATGTCCACACTGATCCAAAATGATGTCTGTACATTGGCATTGTCAAAATCTCGTGAGTTTGAGTTTTTGGAAGAAAGCTATACAATTTATTCCCAGACATGTTGTTGTATTGGCCAACATCTGCAGATTTAGCAGCAATAAAAAAAATTCAAATTAATTCAAATCAAATTTTCTGATCGGAGTGGTATCAGCAATGAAGTGGGTGCTCCCCCCTGAAGCTGCTGCCCCCCATGACACAGACCCAGATAAGCGGTAGACAACGAGACAAAAAAGGTTTTCTGCGCTCTTTTAGTGTGTCGTGAGAAGGTTTAGTTAAATGAGCACTCTCATTTCACAAAACTCTTGGTTGAGTTCTTATTATTTTGTATCCCTGTTGCCACAGCAGCTTCACTTACTGGGCTTTTATTTTTACAAGATGAGATCACACATGCGTGGCCATTCACACATAAAGCAACAATGTTTGACCAGTGGCTTTATTTTTGGCTTTGTTTTTAATGTTGAACTTCTTTGACTGGTGAAATACAGAGAGAATGTCTGAGTGTGTTCCACCAGAGATTTTCTTCGGAAAAAAGGATGGTTATTGGAAATTTTACTGTTGATTGAATTGCATTAATTATTGCAGCCCTGTAATTACCAGTTCCTGGAGGAATTTGGCTATTGGCACTCATGATCCACCAACGATGTTTATCATCATTCCTGAGATGCATCTTGCATGCTGACTTGTTTAATTACTGGGTGAATCTCTTCTGCAGAATTCCATTCTTTTTTATCCCAGAGTCAATAAACCTTAACCACCTCTGAGCTTGTCAGTGAAGTGGCCAATGCCCACAAGGTCATCTTCTACAACCCGATGTTCTCTGATCAATCGTACACAGTCATCATAGGTGTTTGATTTGATAATCTGCAGCTTGTCATCTCCCAAACATTTCTGCAAATCAATAATCCAAATAACTGACTTGTTTGTTGCACAAGTACTGATTTGATAAGCATGAGGAGTTTTCAATTTAAATCAAATTTACGTTTAGAACAAATATTTGACATTGTCTTTTTCTTTTAAGCCCCTTTCCCGCTGGAGGAAAAGGGGAAAAAAAACAACAGGCAGAATTCACTTCTGGCTTTAGTGAGGGGATGATGACATGTTATCGAACAAACTAACAGAAAACCAACAGATCTCGTGTCAGGATGAAGATGCATTGTTACAGTTTCAGCCAGATGTAGCATTATTGCTAGTCTTCATTGGTTTATTAAGACTGCTCATTCTGCACTAAATTCTGAATATATTAAAATTTGTCCAGCAATGCACTGATTGTTCATTCCTAAGTAAAAAAAAAGTGGGCGGGATCCATATATGATAATTTCTCTGCTGATGCAAATGTGCCGAATGTATGTGAGCAGTTTAGGGTCACTGATCTGACAGTGTTAGAGCAGGCAACAGCCCCGCGATGATGTTTCTGGATGCGTGAACCACATTCTGAAGACTCTGACACAGAAATACACACTGATGTAGCACACTGATGTAGCACACAAGCTCAAATTGGGTCATTGAAATGACGTGTTCATAGACGCTGACACAGCAAAGGCAATCGTATAGCCCCGATGCAGAGACCCGAATTCCACACTTTCAAATGTCTTTTAATCCTCCTCCTCCCCTCCACCGAAGAGATCAAACGAAAGGCTGGGACTGCACCGTGCCATGCTTAAAAATAAAAGACAGTCAATAACTCAGCAGCATTTGAGTGTGAAATATAGTTTTGTTATTATATTTAATGTGCCAAGATCACATATAGTATTTTACCATAAACTGATTTCTGTACTGACACACTATTTTACGTAAATTAATAATACTGAATCATGTTACTCAAATAAAGCATGCATTTACATGTTGCAGCTGGAACTTATTAAATCTTCATGCGGCAGGCCGGATGCTTCCTGGAAACGAAGCATTTTGCCAATCTGTACGTGTTTCCCACTGCTCACTAGATTCTTTTTTGAGCTAAACTCTGATGTTGTGAATAGGGGGGGGGGACCATTAGCATCACCTCCTCATAGAAATAACGCCTATGCCAAACAGTTTCCTTCTAAAGCTAATCTTCAATTTGCATATTAAAGCCATTGACGGACACATACAGAACCATAATCCTTAGCTGTGCTTGTCTTTAAAAGACAAGGCACTTGGTGCACAAAAAAAAGTGACAAAGAGCTTTAGAGAGCACTGCAAGCACAGAAAGGAGGCCATTTAAAAGCCTATATCACATTGCTAAAAGGAAAAGAAATCACAGAGGGTGGCCACACACATTAAAGACTATAATCAGGCTATATTTGAATTTCAATGCCAAGCAAATGAATGGTTTGAATGGGTTTTGTGTACCTTCATAGTGAAAACGCTTGGAGGAACAAAAACAACAAAAAACAATAACTGTCAACTTGCTCAGTGTTTTGACAGATATAAGGGGAAGCAGGTAGATAAAAATCAACGGCTTAATAGGTGCCAATAATTAATCACTAATGCCTCTTTTAATTGACTGTCTTGGTGCAGGTGCAGAGGAAATGGCAAGGTCAGCGCTCTTGTTACAACGGAGTTAATCAATCAACGAGTTGTTTGATCTGTATCTTCACGCAATATATTAGAGAAAATGGCTACACCGTGAATGAAAGCCAAGGGCTTGATCAAAAGCTTTTCTTTAACGGCAACATCTTTCAAGTGTTTGATATCAAAAGATAACTTTTTATGGGAGACATAAGTTACACAGTCACATGAACAATAGTTTTCACCGGGTCTAGGATGGCAAATTTAAGGCAAATCATTTGGATGGTGAAGCTCCAGTGTGTTGGTGTTGCTTGGCTACAGAGGGAGATGCAACGCCGACTATCTGCTATAGTACCTTACTGTTAACAGTGGATACAAACAGAGATGTGACAGTGTTTAGATGCTGCGGTGTGACTACAGGCCAGCCTCCGGTCGGTGATTTTGCCTTGTTTAGATATCCAGTTTATGCCTCCCTTTCCAACTCTTCGTGGGGAAAAAAAAACATCAAAAGCAAACTGAATGCATCATCAAGACGGTATAATTCCAAAGGTTAATCGAATCCAAGTGTTTCAGAAGGCCACGGGGCCAGCAACCGCATTTCACGCTGTTGACTTTTTGCCATTTATAGAGCCGCACCTGGGTTAAATGAAAAGAAAGAAATGAAAGACCCGGGTAATTTACCGATGATTATTCACTTCTCTTCCCTCTGAGAAACACACATGCTAAAGCAGCACATGTTTGTTTCATTACCGCAGAGGCGCAGTGGGGGTGGGTGGGTGGTGCTACGATTGGCTGGAGAGAACCTATTCCTTCGAGAGGCCTTCAGGGTGACAGTGGCAGTTAATTGATATGTAGAATTTATTGATCCCGGTACTGCGGGGAAATCAAGTGCCATCTTCTACCGTTTTTTGGGCCATGAAGACCATAAAAAATGAGGCTTTAAATATTTCAACCATGTCAATTGCAGGCAATAAACATGATGTGAATTATGAGCTGGAACCCACTTTAAATCATGCCAAATGAAATTACAAGTTGTGCTCAGGGAATATGCAAGGTGGATTCTGAATAAGTCTGATGCAGAAAACTAATTTTGGGGAATCTTATAAAGCAGGTCTCTCCTTGAACATTAGCTTAGGATAAAATGACCCGTGTATGTTCTGTGGGGGAACACCAGGTAATCTCACCTAATTAGAATAAAAATGAAGCTGGATTTGACTGTTCTCTACTCATATCTTTAGCACATTGCTGAGAAAAGCAGCTAGGGCCTGGAGAATAGAGTCAACCTGATTTGTTTCCAAAACTCCTGCAGTGCGTCAGTCTCCTGCAACCAACAAAGGAGTACGCCTCAGCTCGTGAGCTTACATCCTTTCTCCCTCGCCCAAAAGGAAGGGGAAGCTGAAAAAGCCGCAAACTTGGCAGGAATCCCTTGAGACCTGCAAGGACTCACTGTGGTTCTGCTTGTCTCAGAAATAGGTTGCTTGTGCCTTGACCAATCCCAGTATGACTAACACAAAAATGGAACAGAATAGGAGAAACAAAAGGGAAGAAAATGTAGAAAGAGAACAAGAAAGTAGTGTGTTTTTGTTCTTGGCTGTCATTGAGCGACAGAGACTGTGAACAGGGAGTGAACACAAGGAGCGAGGATGTGTTCAAACTCACCAATAAAGGAGCATTGAAAAGGGCCACACGCTGAGTGGCTGGCTGATGCGAGGGAGCCTGACAGCCTCATCAAATGCAACGCTGCTGAGAGACTTTCTGCATTCACAAAACTTCACCTCTCGGGGCGACCACGGCCTCATTGTGCAAGGGTAGGCTAATTAAAAATCGCAATTCATGCAGTTTAGCAACACTGAGGGCTGGTAAAGGCCACAAACTTCCCATCGAGAGCCATTTTCAGTCATCAGAAATGGCTCCTGTCCTGTCCTAATAGGCAAATAATTGGCTTACAAGGTCAAATGGGTGAATAAGATAGGTCTGGTTTTCCCTCTCATGTGTCTCTTGATTGACAACATGCCATATGTACCTGAAAATATATTTATGTTTAGACAGTTTATGGGTTGATGCTGCACAAATTCAAAATTACGCTGAAGCGGTAAAAGTGAAACTGCTATGTAAATTGTGAAAAAACTTTGGATTTTGTTCGGATTAATAAATGTATAATAACTACAATAACTGGACAGATTTTAAAATAAGCCATTAAACTAATTTGCTCGTCTTTCATGACATATGCCCTCATCATTCCATGATTGTCAGGGACGTGCTTAAATTGAAAAAATGTGTGATGGTAAAAGATAAAAAAAACTTGCGTGGCACATTAGATGAATAACGATGAATAAATAATACCAAAAATAGGGGAAAAAAGGGAGGGTGGGTCTCATCTGTTGTCGTGAGCCATAAATCAACAGAAATGATCCTTGAGAAAAGTTTTAAGTGGCTAGTTATTCACTATTCTGGTAGGCAAAGAAAGCTAGATAAAAGTTTAACGGTGCTCAGAAGCAAATACATTTTTTATATCCAAAATGAGTAATGGCTCAATATTTTAGTGGATATAACCAACCAAAGAATAAGGGCAATTACAGAGGCAAATAAAGTTGCAAAATGACACGAGACAAGTGTTGCCTCACAAATCCATTATCTCCCCTCAAAAAATCAAACACAATCGAGTTGTATTGTGCCAAAACAAAGTTAAAGCTCCAATCAATAGAAAACCAATGTACTCTAACAATCGCAACACTGGGAAAAAGAATCAAATGTCACAGAAATTGCAAAGGCTAAGACAAGTGGAAATCTAATTACCAGTTTGACTGGTTTTCATAAAAAAATAAGTATAAAAAACTGTCTCTTTCAACAGGAGGAGGTCAGCTTTCACGTGAGCTACACATTTGACTGTTTGCTACAATTTACCGCAGTATTACCCCGACGCAACAGGCACCACAGCTGTTCAATTCAAAAGCAATCCACAAAGGTGTTATTTCCAATTTAGACGCATCAGCCAAAATCCCAAGGTGCAAGAGACGCAATATGAATTCACAGCATAATGATGCTAATGGGATTAGGCAACATTACACAGTTTTAATCAGACCTGTCAGGGAGAAATTTGCCACTCAGTTGTGACACATCAGGTTAGAAACTGTACAGATATATGAGGGCCAATGAGTCCTTTCATTTCCAGATCCATCACATCATCAAACTAGATTCCTTTCAATATTTACCTCTATTTTATCTTTTCAGTAAATTTTAGTTGCACTCTTCTTCCAAGCTGAGAACCAGATTGTCTTAAATTAAGCAGCGGCTATCCTTCTCCATGTTTAAATCCTCTTTTGGACTAAAGCTCATTATCATCCACACATATAATCTCTCAATTTGGAACCAAATGCCCTGGCTGTTAAAGTGGGCTGTATAATTTAGCATGGGAGCCTGAAATGAACACATTATCTTTCAGACAGAAATATTAAAAGTGCAGATCGGTATGGCATTTAACGCTGAATGTCGACAGATAGTTAAGGGTCTAAGACAATGGACAGATTATAGATTACAAATAGCTGGGAAGAAAATTGATGAAAAGTTGTTGATGAAAGTGTATGTCAAGTAGAGGAAATGTCTCTCTTGAGGCCGAACAGTCCCCCTACATTAAAGGACAAGTGTGTAATGCGTTGCTCCGAGGCACAGTTGTTTGTCCGTCCACTTAATTTCCCTAAGATCTGTAATAATAATGTGTATATAATCTGCAATATGAAATAGGTGTACACACACACACAAACACTTTTCATTTTTAAAGAAATCAAAAAACATCCACCTAAAAGGCAACATAAGGAAACTTAATATATTTGTGTATCTATAAAAATGTGTTTCTGTGACATTACATCAGTGATATCAAGACATATGTACTGAAGTCTACCCATCTGCAAATTTTTCGCTTGACTTCATTTGTACTGATTTTAAAGCTTGCTCTCTCTGTACATTTATCCATGCATGCAGAGCATGTCTGCCTGGATCTATCAGCTCTAAACACAATCCCACCTCATTCCTTACATCTGGATTTCAGGAAGCTCAGATCCAATAAATCCTATATGTGCCCCCCTCACCCTGCTGCATCAAATAAGTTAAAATAGCAGCAATCAATTCATCCATGCAGAGAAATCCTGACAGCACATCTGAGCTTTAAACACCACAATCTAAAGCCCAACACTTGCAGTGGTAGCCCTCTCCACCATTCCATGGCATTTTTCTCAATTGTTTAGCTGTTGTTATATTATTACAGGTCAGGAAACAGGGCACGGAGTGACCATTCAGCTCATAAATCAAATGATTGATCATCATCCATCTCACGAGGAGGACTGCAGCATGTGTTGCCAACCCAGAATAGATATCCATAGTAACCCTCGTCGCCTGTATCTGGCACACGCGTCAAACGTATTTCTGTTTCCCTCCGAGCAGCGGGGGAGAAAACAACTCGATGTGGCGAGAAATTTCATTTCTAATAGCATTTGTTTGATCAATCTCCCCCTGCGATGAAGGAGCGGAGCGGTAGAGGCGATCATTCAACATTTGTGGCAGCTATGCGGTATTGACCAAGAGCAGATGAACCGTGGGTATTCACTGATGCGTGCCTGCGCGAACCTGAACCCAAGCCGTTCCTCTTCAATCTGTGATGAGCACTCTTCCATTTATTTATGAAAGCTCTTTAATCTCAATTTGGAAGTCTTTGTATTTTTTTTTTTTCAGTGTGCATGTCAGCTAGCGCCATTTCAACATTAATATTTGACCAAATGCAAAAAATTAAAATAAATCTGTACATCTCAGCTCTCAAACACATGAGTCACAGAAGCTGTGTCCCTTTGCTCCCTCAAAGTCACTGCTAGCAGCCTCCTGCCATTTTTAATGCCCTTTAGTATCAATTACAAAGTCAAGTAACTTGCCATAATTGAATTCGCATGTCGTGCTGACGTCCCCGTTAGACATCACTGTCTCATGTAATTAAGTAGTCTTATTATTGGCCAAATTGTGAATAGCCAAATTAATGTGAGGGGGACTCCGTCCTTTCAGAGAGCATTAATGTTGACATCCTGGGATGGTTGCGTGACGCCTCAGGTGTGGGGACTGTAAATTTCACCCACTGCCGGGGTGCCCTGGATTATTCCCCCTCCAACGGCAGAAAGAAAATGTCCACAAAGAGAAAGGAAAATATATGCTGTGTGTCGGTGGTATATGGTGACAGTAGATAAATACGCAAGGAGGCACAGATGATGAGTGGCTGCTACCTAATAGGAACCAAGGTCTTGTGGCGGTGGCGTGTTTTATTTACAGCTACTCTTCAAGTGTGTGACATATCAGGCCTCCAGACCATCCTTAATGGAAAACAGAGGCAGAGCCAGCAGTTTCATTCTGAATACCATTTTGAAATGGGTAACATGTGTTGTGGGTAATATATTGCTGGAATTAGACCGTGAGAGGGTAACAATTATTTGTCTGGGGACTCATCAATATCTGGTGAAGAAATTGGGACTGATGATTGTGTGACGGTGGGGAGGAGAGAAGCTAAATCTGACTCAGTCAACATCAGGAACATGGCTGGTCTCCAGGGAGATGCGTGTCGGTAGTTGTGTCAGTGGCTTTGGTGATTAATATTAAATCCCTACAGTGCTGCAAGAGGAGAAAAAAAGCTGATTTTGAGAAAGATGTGAGACCGTTGTGAGTGGATGGATTTATGTCTAAAAGGTTGGTATCTGACAGTAACGCTGCCCTAAGTTTGTCTCACTCTAAATTAGACAGGCCATTTTCAGAGCCGGTCCCCAACTGCTTTGTTGATCTGTGACAGGATCCTTCATGCTAATGAGATTAGTGATCACATATGTCGAGCACTGGAATGGAAATTCACAGAAAAAGGGTAAAGTTCGGGCCAAGCAAAGCAAGCAATTTCATTTAGAAGTGCACAGGCTGCTCTGATGGTCCTTGTAAAAGACATCCATTAAAAGGGAGCAGTTACTGTCCTAAACGCAGCATGTACTGTAAGTCATCACCAGACATGTTTCAAACCGGCTCATGACCAAGATGTCACAGTAAATCTCTCTGGTTAACAAACCACCTGATGCCGCGCTCTTAATGGAAGATGCAACGACGAGAGCTGAATACCAAAGACACGGAGATGGTGTTGCCTTTGTCCCCATTCGTCTGACTCTAGTCTGGCAAGAAACATCATCTTCAGGAATCTATGAAGCTCATTTCTTCCCGATCGCATTGCTTAATCAGAGGTGAGAAAATGAGAGCTGCATGGCTATTACTTCAGAGAGTCCAAAATAAGACTTGGCATGACCTTGCATGTTTCTGCCTCATGCCGGATAAAATGCCGCCTCGCTGCGCACAGAAAGACTCTGCTCTTTTCAGCTTACTGCCAAGTAACCAAACAGGGATATTTATGGGATTTCACATGCTGCTCTTCCAAGCATCCATTGTATTATAGTATGGCACATGTGGCCAACAAGGGAGCCGATTGTGTGCAAAATAATACGGCACCACAACCCATTTTCAAAGAACAGGATTTCTTTCATATTTTAAAAAACTGCAGAGAGAGAGCACTTTTTTTAAAAAAAAAAAAAACTCAAAACTGCTTTTTGATTGGCCAACAATAAGACACAAATGACAACAGTACAAATAAATGATGGACACTTGGACACTGGAACATGCAGTTTTTGTATGTATGTGTATACATACACACACACACACACACACACACACACACACACACACACACACACACACACACACACACACACACACACCATATACACCATACAGAAAGAAAAAAAAGGATTTGTAATACAACTTGCTGAAGGCTAATTTGACCATATTTGTGTTATTTGTTCTTTTATGCCTGCGGGAATGTGATGAGCACTGTGCTCTAATCTTCAGACCTCTGGCAGTGCACCAAATCTGTGATCCTATGTAATGAGAATCAATAAAGAAGAACACAACACAAATGCTTCATGGACTTCAAACTAATTGCATGCTGGATGCTGACTTCACAGTGAAGCACTGTGCCAGTGCCCAGGAATGTGGCTTCACATGAATATGTGAGATATGTGAGTAATTAACCGAAATACACAGAAACTGTTCCGATTGCATAATCGTCAGACACACAAGTGCTGTAATAAAGAGCCATGGCAGAGGGAAATGGCTTGATTCTGTCTCTTTGCATGCATGTCCAACATGAATATGGCAGATGAGCTCTCTGTTTTCTGTTGTGCACACAAGGATCAGTTTAATAGTTACAGATGATAGCTGTGCATGTGGCACTTCTTCTGCCAGGTGAAAGGAAAAGCAACAGATTGCAGATTCATTGCTCCTGAGAGAGGCGATCAGGTTGTTTTGTCTCCTTTAATGGGCTGATGCTCAGAGTTTGATCATCTGTCATGACTTTCTTTTAGCACAGGAGCAAATTAAAAGCAGAAAAGTTACAGAATCAGCTTTTAGTTGGGTCATTTTCAGCTTGATGCAAGGATTTGTCCTTGAGAAAAACAAATACATAAAAACAGAAGACTGATGCAACTCCCACTATATTAATGGCCTGATGTGGAAATTACAAATACAAAAATAATAATTGCTGCTGCATGACCTCAAACAATATTTAGGTGAGAGAAGAATTAGGCAAAAGAAATACACAGACTTGACAGGAAATAGAAAATCTCTAATATATTAAAACTGCAATAAAAAAGTAACAATGATGTCAGATTTCTCAGATAAACCAGCAATACTGAGGACTCTAAATTGCTTCTTTTTAAATCATACCTCAGACTGCATGATGCTGTGATACTCAACTTCCCATCCCTGTGGCTTCTTTACTCTCCATAAAAATAAGAGGCATGCTATTTTAAAGTGGTTTTCATTACCTCTCTTTGCAATGCATTTGCTAACTTTCAACCAACACAGCTTCTAATAAAGCTGTATGAGCTATAAGCGAGAGGAACAAAGGACGGAGAGGTTTGGCTCGAATGGGGTGTTCATTTATCAGTGGCTACATTTCAAATCCTTGCCCCAGGCAATAGCTCGTGAAGCATTGCAGCAGATAGCCCATAGGGATTACTGCTGGGAAAGCACAAAACCCTTTGATGAGCCTTGGGCTATTCCTGCACCTGTGTCTAATATGCATAAACCAGATGCAAGCAGCCTCTGAATAGTAAAAACCAGCATAAAAAGGCAGATTGGCAAAAGACTTTGCATCTCATATTAACCAAAGGGGACTGCTCCTCTAGCTTGAACATATCTGCTCAAGGAGGGTAATTATTAATTTTAATAGGAGGGCCAAAATCTGGTAAATCCAGTAAATACTTTGATCTGAAGGATAACAACAGTTTAATCGATCCACAGAGAAACTCACTTGTATTCTCAGTTCACCATTACAATTAACACAGTGGTTTGATGTAAAAGCCACAGGATTATGTGCAGCTTGAAACCTTGCTGGGTGACATGCTTACATTCAAAAATCTAAATACCGCATATTTCGGACTATAGAGCGCAGCTCAACATAAGCCGCACCCACTAAATTTGAGAGGAAAAAAGAGTTGCATGAGACTATAAACCACAAATGTCCACGTTGTTACATGAGATATTTATAAAGATTTAGTAAATATTTATTTATACACCTTAAGTGATTGTTTCCAAATGGTGCCTGTAATACGACAAAACAGCTGATGAAACAAAACAGAAAAGTCATTGATGCTTTATCTTCCTCCTGTGCACTGAAACCACTGTTCAAATGGTGCATCATATGTATTTCTTCATGCGCTTCCCATGATGAAGGGGTGTGCATGACACATAAATTGATTGTTAAAAGTTCAACTTAAAACAAGTTTCTTCTTTTTAGCATCACGTCTTCCGTCTGTCTCGATTTTGAATTTCCAGCTAGAGCGCCCCCTTCAGCCCAGAAAAGTCAATAGAATAGACACATCGGTGTATAAGCCTCAGGATTCAAAGCCTGGGAATAAAGTAATGGCTTATAGTCCAGAAAATATGGTACTTATTTGTGTCCACTGCTTGGGTAATAAAGGAGTATAGAGTTCTTTTTCCACTGTCCCCCTCCAAAAAAAGGTCCAGATTATCATAATTGGAATACCAAACAAAAGAGTAGTGCAAGGACCTCTGATGCCTTTGCTCAGCATGATATCACTTTCATTCACAAAAGAGGCTCAGATATCAGATAATCATACTTCTGCCAGTTGAAGGGATTACAGGTCGCGTCATTCTATCTAATCAGAAGTGGTAGTTTTCAGTCTGTTTTCGTCTTTGTAGAATGAGTCTTGACATGCACCTTCAATGACCACTTGTGTTCAATCATTTCAGTTGGTAAAGATCAGGTACTTTTCCCCCCAAATTGTATATTTTGGTAGTATTAATAGTTTTAACTCTGTGGATATCTTATATTCAATCGGTGGTTATATAGTGGTGCAAACAATGATACAGAATACTAACTGGAATAAATTCTGGATTATTAAGTACCTGTAGGTAGCAAAGTTCACTTAACTTCATATTTTTCAACAAAAGATAAAAATTAGCACATCAAGGTTAGTGCTACAAACTGTTATTTTGATGGTTCACAGTTCATAAATTACGAGACTTACCTGAGCCTCTCTTAGACACCACTTTCAGGCAATGGACCACAACAGCGTGAAGCAGGATCACAAGAGGAATGGGAGCTTTCATTTTTTCTTTTCCTTATTATATTTCTCAAGCGGACCTAGAAGGAAACAAAAGCCTGACTCATTATTTTGCACAAGACTCCAAATACAATAAATAAAAGCCTGAAAATATTATCTTAATCAAAAGTTAAAGCATAAACATAACAAATATAACCTGATCTTCAAGCAATCGATCAAAGTTCAATAACTCCTAAGGTCTGGTGGTTTTACAAAATGTCAGCATCATTTATTTCAGTAACTCTTATGGTATTTCTTTGACAATCGAACATGCAAAAATGTCAATAAGCATCTCTATCAAGACGAATCTAGATTCATAGATTTGTCAGCTCCTTACAACTCTGGTGCAACTTCTGTTCAATGCAGTGAGGTTCACACTACTTATACAAGTAAAATGAAATGAGAATGAAGAGTTATAGCACCCAAGTTAAACGCTTGGATGCATTTGTATTTTAGGAACATAACTGATTTTTAAGTAACAGATAAATCAATATTATCTTATAATTTCATACAGCTTGCGAAGACCTAACACACACACTTTCCTGGACATATCATCAAAGTGTGCTCATCCATCATTTTGCTTTGATGTTTGCACAGTATGAAATGCCAGAAAGTTTTAGAAGATTGTCTGAAAAGGGTTGTACTTTCTCTCTTGAGGCCGATACACACTTCACAAGAAAAGAGAAATATGTACTTTTTCCGAGGGCTGTAAGAAAAAAAAAAAAGCCCTGGTTTATGAAATCTCGGAGCTTGTTCTTGATACATCATCCAGACCGAACCTTGTTGGATGGTGAAATATTGTGTTTGGTCAGAATTTTGAAGACTTAATGTGAAAAAGCAGAAGTGTTGTCATCTCCATACTCCAACAACTTACTCAGAATAAAAGGTTTACCCAACAATAATACCACAGTAAGTTTTTAGAGAGACTAGAGATCCAGAGAGCTCACTTGAACTAAAATTCCTCTAGAATAAAACTGGATTAAAGACATTTATATTCACAATTTGCCACAAGCTACCAGTTTTCCTTTGTGATGCATTTCCTCATTAAACGCTTAAATGTAACTATAACTCTTTTTCATTCAGCCACTAATTCATCTTGCTGCTCAAGGCTGGAGGGCCACGGCTGTGTTTGGCGCACCAACGTTACCATGTAAGCTGCAAGGCCGCTTTCGTTGGCATTTCAGTCACGACAAAGATGCCTCACATGGATTCCACAAAGCTGCATCAAAAAGCCTTTTGAGGGGAACCCTGAAAAGCTACAATAACCCTTGAGATGTTCGCGGAGGCATGCGAAACTGGACCACATCCAAGGATGACGACACTGACGACGGCTGGCCTCGTCAAAGGACAGGCATCAGCTGCTTCTTCTTGCGACCAATGGCCTCTCAGAAATCACTGCATGTCACCACAAAATAATCTTATCTCTTTAATTAGTTTTCCATGTTGGGTAATAGTCTGTGACTGTGGCACAATGTCATTGGTTTCTTTGTTTAGGTTGAAAAAAGTAATTGTCCCCACCAGCATCAGTGACATTCTGGAAGGCTACACATCAACAACCATTTCTTACTGTTGAAAAGATCAAAACTATAGGCTCATTATCATTTTCTTGTTTGTTTCTTTTTTCCTTTTTTTTTTTGAAGGTACCAACAACACAGAGGGCAGTAAGCCATCCTCTGCTGGTACATCCAACCTATACTCAGAAGGCATGTGGACAAAGAGCAAAATCTAAGGCTTAAAAGATAGGTTTTTAGAGAAGCATGTCTGCAGCTGCCAAGAAATTGTTCCACAAGTGAGACTTTGAAAACCTGTGAAAGCTAAACAGTGATGTGACACCTTTTTGTCCTCCATTGAATGCAAGTCATATTTGTGTTTTTCTGGGAACCAAAGCAATACAGTAAAACAATGCAGCTCAATACTCTTTATTGAGAGATGTGAAAATGATAAATGTTGTCACCAAGAGCAGAGTAACGTTTACTCAAAGACATTTACAAAGATACGTTTATATTGTATAAATATGCTGATAGACTTTCATTCTTTGGCCCATTATAATTGTCTGATATTAGGGGCTAATCCAAACTGAAGTTTTCAAAATTATCAAATGAATAAGTAGTTGGTGGAATCAATGTCCTATTATTAAATATTTTGGAAATAAAGTCAAAAAACTATAAGATTTAAAGGCTGGTCAGGAGGATGGAAATAGAAGTTCACTGGCAGCTCAATCAGTGGAAGTATTGGGGTGTTTCCAGTGGGTATGTGAACAAATAGGAAAACCAACTGGTGAAGATGACTGACCATCACATTAAAATGTGTGGTTCATGTCTTTGCCATCATACATTTATTTGCCCACTTTACTAGCCCATTTGTTTTATGTGTCTGTGCAGAAACATTATAATATCCAATTAAATTAATGATAAATTGCATAAACTTTGCAATTATTTGGGGAATTATATCAAAACATTTTAATTATATGAGAAAACCTCCAGCAAACTAGTGTCCAAATGTTATTGCAGTCAATGCAATCAGTGGATGAATAGTACAATTCATGTATTTTACCAGGAGAGGAGATTACTGCAGGAGAGCTAAATATCTTTTTAATTTTAAAATGAATTATATTTGGCATATTCCATAGTATCCTGTGCCTGCAGATTTTTCTTAAGGACTCAAATGAGAGGGTGGGACACATTCCTTGGCTATTTTTCGGCCTCTTTTCTTAAAGACTGCCAAGCTCTATACAACATTGAGATGTAGATGCTGTTTATTTAAGATGCAAGAGATGTGGTGACTTTGTGTCGATCTGTTTGCGCAGAATTCACCCCAGCCAGAAATCTCAGGCATTGACTTTGAAAGACATTTCATGACATTTCTACAAAGTGCCTCAGGTGGGTAATCGTCACAGCAGGGTGTTGCAGATTTCTCAGACTGAAGGACATAGCTTGATGTTTTGTCAGAGCCGAGGAGATTTTGCAGCAAGAGAAATGTGCCAATGGTGCCACTATCAAATGTTGACAACGTGTTCTTAGAGTGCTTCACATCGGCGCTCGTGTCCACTGTGCACATGTCCACTGGAAAATGGAATCACAAAGGATGTTGAGCTAATCTGACAGCTACAGTACGTCTGTACTGATGAGGACATTCTTGCGTTTGACATGCCTGACTCTTGTAGTTGCTGTGGAGACTTTCAGAATTCTGGATGATTTGCAACCACAGTGGCTGCATTCCATTTAGGTCCTAGAGTGCACACCACAGAGACCAACTGCTTCATCATTTATGGTGAAAATGGAGGTTTTTGGCCATATTTTTACCGCCTATTCCGACATGAAAAAGCAAGGGAAAGTGTATCTTTGATTTCCTGCTTGTGATGAAGATACCTGCAGTTTGAGGCCTTATTAAAGCAAAGACTCCACTTGATAACAGTAATGAAAGATGTCAATGTCTAATTTTAGCTATCACTTTAAATTCTATGCAAGTAGTTATTTCCAACTGAGAAGTGAAAGATTTAGCAATGCTGTCAACATCAGGATTAGGAACCACACACCGCAGAAAAAAGGGCAAAGAAAACCATTCCTTTTCCCCAGTAACTGAAGACATGTGTCCAAATACATATGTCCGAACAAACCCAAATAAAAACACTGAAGAAACCAGTCCCCTCTCGAACACCCTGCATTAACAGCTTCTCTTGCTTAGCATCTCAGTGTGCCATCCTTTAAAGAAAAGCTCTTCTGAAAGGTGTTGTCACCTGCCCTTCATTCTTCTGATTGTTTTCTTCCTCAAGAGTTCGCTCCTTCCCCTCCCCGACAGCGGTTCCTTCTCGGCAGATTCATCCGCAATTCAATTACTTTAGAAGAGGGTTCAGCGAGAGGAATGGTCTGCTCTTGATGCTCGCGGGGCCCGAGACTTGGCCCTGAGGAATGCATTTTCCTTCCCCACTCACACACAGGCAATTGAAGCAATTTTCAATCCAGACTTTGCTTTACGACAGCTCACCAGGTGAATATTGAGATGATTTATACCATTTATCACATCCTCTGTAACACATTCTTTCGGAATGTTCACACACATTTGATGGGTTTAATGACATCTCAGGGCTTCTGAAGGATATTCAAATTCAATGTGACAGAATAGTGAACACAACCAGTGTGCTGCTGGGTCCTTGGTTTTTAAAGTTACTTTTCAACAACAGGGCAACAGCAACATTTATGAGCAAGATTTTATAGAATCGGGTCAGGTCAAACATGCGAGCTAATCTGCAGAAGTGAAGACGACGCATCGGAGCTCTGAAGATTGCAGAAAGCCTGATTCCAGACATATTTCATGCATGTCACATTTGCCGCAAGACCCGAGATTAACTGAGGCCTTTCTGGCACGACGCCATTGTACATGTGGTTAAATTCCCAACCTTTTCTTCAAGAGAATCTAACAGAAACGATAATTGGAACCACTGTTTCTAAAATCCGGCATGGAATGTTATTTTCACACCATCTAAGCTCTTTGACACTTTCATTTGTCAAAAAGAATGCAGTGCGTGCTCACTCTGTCATTAACCCGTCATTCCCAGCCCTCTCTCCCTCTTGTCGCTCCTATGCGCTTTCCCTCCTACCTGCAGTTTTAAAATTGATATGTACTGTGCTCGGCGAGTTATTAACATTTCTGCTTGTGAGGAACACTTCTGGAGCCTTTACACCCCTGGCTGACGCAGGCATGCACGCACACCCACACAAGTCTGCGCTCTCCTCACTGAATTATTCCATTTCAGATTATCTAATAACCCTGCAACCACAAGCCTCCATGTTCTTGTCATGCACACATAGGAATGAGAATGCTTCTGGAGTGCAATCGACGTCTCTAAACAAGCTCAGCACAGTCCAGCATGTCTTCAAATAAATGATGCACCAGAGTGAAAATAGTCACTGTCCACTTCCTCTATTGCTAATTAATAAGAAGTAATGAGAGGCACACAATTGACAACATTAAGCAGAAAAAACAAACAAACTGGATTTCTTTCATTTGGGAAGTTATTTATTTTTCAAAACTATAGGAAGCATACTTTATGTTTTATGAATATATTCTGCAATTTATTCTGCATATATTATGTGGCACAAATATAAAAATATTAAATCCCAAATATATAGAATACATGCATAGTCTGGTCATTGTGTTATTCTTTACTGCTGCCCATCATCCTTAGTACCACTAAAAAGAGCAGTAGATGTTGCTACTAACCATTGATATTTGAATGTGACATGAACAGAAACTTAAAAAAAAAAATCAGCTATTATAAGATTACTGTTCTTTCATTACTTTAAAGAAATTGCTCCTTCAAGATGAATTTTGGCAAAACAATGTAAAATTCAGATTTTTTTTTGGTAGACAAACACAATCTCCTTTCTCCAGATTCAACACACTCGCTGGGTAAAACACAATGTGCAAACACGGGGCCGTGCACATGCATACAAACTGTCTTTGCAGTCATGTTCAATTCTTAGTGGCATTACCTGAGCTGCCTGCTAACTAGATTCTTTATCCTGACTGCCTCTCATGGACATGACGGTGACATTAAAGGAATGGAGATGCCTCTTTGGAAATTCCAGGCCAAGGCTAAGAGACCTTCTGGTATCACTGGCACACAGAAGAGGGACTGGAGAGAAAGGAGGACAAGGTAGAAGAACAGAAGAGACAACCTACATTCAGAATCCCAATGTGTTCAAACTTTGAACACATTAAAACAAATTTACTTAACTCTTGTGTGTTAAGACATATGTCTTATCCCCATTCATTTTCTCCATTTATTCATTCATTCATTCATTCATTATCCATTTGACATGAATTTGGTCTCTCGGACATTGCTTGAGCAAAATCATCCAGAAAGTCAGTTAATTTGATTGGCTGCATTATATTTATTGTTTCTGCTGAGGCTAGATCTGTCCTACCAGCATCCATCAAACTGTGGAATATAATCATTCCAAGTTATGAAATGTGATTCACCTGGAGGGGAAGCATGCTGCACTTGCAGCTGAATGACACTTGTAAGACTGTGTGCTGCAGGGCTAGTTGAACTATGGTGTTACCTACTGTATGACTGACTATGGCTTGAGGAGCACTTGGTGTTATATAAAATGGAAATTCATCAGGATGAGAGCACTGGGATATTCAAGACCTGACTTTCTTTTTTCCTCTTTTGGACTTGGGGAAACTCTACTTCTAAATGTAAGTACCTGATAGAGATTGATCAGCTGCTGAGTTTGCAGGATGCTAATGCTATTCTGGGGTTAACACCAGAGCCGTTTGGTCAGCTTTGAAAGGACCAGTTTATTTCCTTGGACAGTCTGTGTTATTGGGGCAGGTGTCACAAACATCTGAACTATTCTGCAAGTGAACCCCAGTGCAGCTTACAGTATGAAAGCAAACAGATGATGCAGCAAACGGCAGGGGGTGGAGTTCTGTTTCTGGTCCTGGTTTTCTTCTTTTTCTGCTTTTTTCCTTTTTAATTTCCCATCCTGATCAGTTTCAGGAAATACTGCCACAAACAAAGCAATTGTAACTGTATGACATAGTCCAGGGGTTTTGGTTCACTCTCAAAAGAGCTGTGTAAGGGTAAACTCCACCCAATGTCCCTCAGACTATCCTGGTGCAAATGTGCACTAAAGTGGCATACAATGCTGAATAATCTACAGAACAACAAAAGCACAACAAAGATCCCATTTGAGAATGTGTTAAACTATCTATTATGAATGAAAAGATGTTATACAAGGCGCAGCAACATTAACAAAAATGGGTAATAAACTGTCTAAATAAATGTTCTTAAACCATAAAAATGTAAAATGTAATGGTGTCTGGAAATTAGAAATGAAAGCTCTGGCAACTGCATTTACTGTAGTGCAGCAGAACCTCGGGCCGATTTAAGGGGGAAGAAAGCGGATTGTCACATTATTAACACAAGTTAATAACTGTCTTTTCCTCCAGCGACCATAATCATTAAGACTGCTCACCGTTTATCACACAGAGGTTTTTTTTTTTTGCGTGTGTGTTCAAATTCAGATGAAGGCCCTGGTATGGATGAATGGAAGCCTAAAGAAGTATAAATCAATAAAACAATGAAAGCAACAAAGCAGAAATCTGAACCAAGATCAAAATCTTTCCTCTCACCATGGATCTGAAATTGTAGATTCTCACAGCTGTATGCAGCCTGTACTCCAGCTGTTTCTAATTAGCATTGGTTAATACCTAAATGTGTCCTTTAAAGTATAGTGTGATTATTTTACTGGTAACCAAGTGGAAGTGCTCTAGCAGAATATGAACTTGATACTACATACTTAATTTTGTGGTTCATCATTGTTCTGAATGCAATCATTTTTTTAATCACCTCTTCATTTTTCAGCCCACTGTGATTAAAAGCTGAGACGCAATTTGTAAGAAAAGCAGTGACGATTCCACTTTGATGCTTATTTCATTTACTCAGCAGACTGTACTAGAAATTGCTAATAGTATGCAGTTACAATTAATGGTGCTGTCAGCTGTATCCCAGTGGCCTCCCAGCCTAGTTTTCCTCTGGTCTTTAATTTGATTTCTGTGGATGTATTGTTGTGCCATATTGTTTTCTGAACTCTTTCAGTCATAAGATTATAATATATATCTGAAAAGTTTTTTAGACTCTGATTGGTTAATTTCAACCATTAATCCAGATTAAAAGACCGCACACACGCATTACCCTCTGTTTATTCAGGAGTTTAAATATATTAAATATAAATAACCACTTCTAAAAAAATGCCCATTAATGTCTGTACCACAGACCCCCACAAGCAAGTGAAGGTAAGCAGATACACAGTAGTTACCACTGAGAGCTTAACAGCGCAATGCAAATAAGCTTTCACACTAACAGACGACCTACATCTCCATACTTGGCAGCAACGATCCAGTATTGTAGGACAAGCACTGCTGCATCCCCAGGCCTTTCTCCTAAAGTGGCACATAAATCAAGAACCCTGTTGAGAGGCAGTCTCAGTGGGTCTGGTCGAGAGGGTCTGGAGGGGCAGAAACATGGATGTGCTCTCGCTGGGAAGAAGACATGCCAGATGCAAAGAACTGGGCTATTCATGGAAAAGGGCCGTCCGAGTAAATAGATATAGATGCCACTCTGACGGTCCTAGAGACTGAGAAGACCTGAAGTCAGTGAGGCTACAGAATGACAAAGTCAAGGAGAACATCCCAAACAAGCAGACGTGCACAGCCAAAATACCTGGGTCTGCACTGGCAGTGATGCATTGGATCGTCATCTGGCATCTGCACTCCTTCCAGGTGTGTGTGTGTGTGTGTGTGTGTGTGTGTGTGTGTGCACTGAGGTCACAAATCAGATGAAATGATCAATGGCTATTATAAATTCAGAGAGCGGTCTCATTTTGTCTCATGCGGCTCCAAATTGCCTTTTCAGCACTTTATAATCTGTCAAACTTGAGCATTAGCTTTGTGATTCCGAAGCGTTTAATTCCTTTTTGTGTTGTTTATTTTTGTCATTTGGTCTCTTTTATGCCGTGTAGTTACAAAAACCGAATGAATCAGTCCATCTCCACACATCAAAACAATCTAGATGACATATACAATTCAAAGTACTATATATATATAACAATACACCATATTTGTTCAGCGCCCTCCATGCAGGAAATTAAATTTAGAAAATAATGACTTAGCCATGCTTGCTAAAACTGTAGAAATAAATAGCGCCATTATTTCACTTAAAGACAATGACCAAATATAAATGGAGTGTGCCAGGTAGCAAATAGGGTGTTGGTTTGCACACAGCCTCTGTCTAATTTGATTTGTTCACTGCCTGTCCTCTCTCCTCCTAGAGGCGGATTGAAATGTATGTTTAAGATTAGCTGTGAATATTATGCAGCCTCAGGTCTCGTGTGGAGTAGCTAACGACAGATGAGCAATTGCAAATGAAGCACTTCTTGATTTCACTCATTATTAATCATTTGATGCACATGTTCTATTTAAGTTCCTTCCTGGTTCATATTTGGGTGAGAAGATCCTGTGCGGAAACAAGCCAAGCGTGCATGTCTACTGAGGCCTGATTCATGAATATGTATAGGAATCCATACCACATAATCAACTATTTAACAAGGTCTTGCCAAAACTATACCATCCTTAATTTGTTTGTATACTACAAGTTTTAAACATCTGAACAGCAGCGGGGGGAAAACGTGAATAAAGATAATTAGTTGCGACAACCTCAGTTAGAGGTATCTTTTCAGCTATCGCGTGCAAGCTCGTCTACGTGTACAGCAGGGTCTCAGTTTTTGTTTTTTTATTGCTCTGCCTATTTTCTGCAGTTATATCTCTACATAAATGTATGGAATGTCACAACAAAGCCTTCATGAATGAGTAAGCACAGATCAGACAAAAAAGAGGAGGGGAAATGGGAGGAAAAATTGCTCATTTTGCTTCCCTTGGCATGCAATTTCCATCCTCTATCTACACCTCTCAAAGAGCTATCTAAAACACATCAACTTCATCTTTCCAGGCTGAATGGGCCTCAAAGGATCACCTCCAGACACTGCACAGTGATATTGGGGCTGGAAAGAAAGGATGGAAATGATCATTCCGCCCTCTTGCTTATAGCAGCGGCCTTCTCATTTTACTGCAGGTTAAATAGAGGGAAAAGCCATTTTAAACATTGCTTGCGCCTAGCAAAGAAAAATACTGTACTTCGATGTCATTGATAGCATGTCTGATGGCTATTTCACCAGAAGAAGTACGGCCTCTTTCATCACCTCATTCCACGTTTTCAGCCGTAATCCAAGAGGCAAGTAACTCTGGTGCTTTAGGGCACCAGACTCCACATCCGACATTGAGGTCTTTTATCATCAAATGTAACATATGGCAGAATAACATGCTTTAAAATAGCATTTCTGTTCAGCAAACTCATGTTTTGATTACACCCCTGAAAATAACATGGAGAGGCTTAAATGTGTTTTTTTTTCCTCAAGACCAATGTGAAGAGATAGTTGAAAATGGTGCCGTTACCCTCTTTTTATTGTGGTATTAACTGTTGGGCTAGCAAGATATTAGATACGGGGGAGTAAATAAAGCTAGCGTAGCAGCTCGCTCGGCTTACGCCCATGCACAACGCTGGTCAGATCAAGAATAAGTGGCCCATGAAAATGATTTGCAACTATATCTATTCTTGTTGATATCTCTCTGCTGAGGCTGCTCGAGGAGCTCAAGGGCTACAGCCTAAACAGGAGGCCAATATCGGAAGCAATTTTTTTTTTCCTTTCATTGGACTTCTCCCCCATTATTAAGGGTTACCGTGGTATCAAAAGGGTGCACGGCACTTGGGTTGCCTGTTCCTTGGCAGGCCATTTTTTTCTTGATCGAAGTGACACAGGTGCAAAAATAAATAGCATCTTATATGACATTTGTAAAGGACTAGCGGTAAGTGTAAACGGGTGTAAAGGTGAAATAAGGCCTTTAAGTATTTGGGCCATATCAAATTATGTTGGTTTTGACATACTTCTATGTGGCAACACAAACTGTGAAAGAACCAAGCAATCATGGTGCAAACAAGTCAGAGACTTAAGATTTTCAATTAAATGAGGGAACTATAGAGAATTAAATCCAAACCACTAAAGGATCTCTGAAGATCCTGTGATGTATGTTCGCTCCTGAACTGAATATGTTCAGAGTTCAGAGCTTAGGGATCAAAAACACATGGACATACAGCAGGGAAAAAAGAAAAATCTGTGACGCCTTTAAAATGGAACACGCACTCTACTCTACGAGGTGAAAGCATTATTCCCTTTTGGCGTGTTCTCACTGCGAACAGAAAGAATACTGCATCCCGTCATTTGCTCTGGTTGTCTGAAGCTGACATGGGTGACTATACATCGCATTTATTCGAAACCCTCCCGGACCTCCACTTCACACCTTGTGCATCTGGATGACATGTGATTGGCCGTGACAATAATCTGACAAACTGAGGATGAGTCAGTCTGTGTGGAGCTGATTACACTTTTTTTTTTTAAGATTACCATCCATTTTTGGATGATATGATTAGAGTTAGACCAAAGGAAGATTACAAAAAAAAGTAATTTTGTCACCATAATATTACAAAGGTATATCAGATTTTGACTAACCTGTGAAATGAAAAGAAATAGATGAAACTAATTTGTTATACTGAGGCAGAAACATTAGGGGTTGCATTGAAAGAGGCCTGCTGATTTGCGCCATTCGTCACTCCGTATACACAGAGAAACATACTGTACCAAGATCTTTCCGTTTATGAAAAAAACAACTGCAACATGAAAACAACTGCAACCACTGCATTGGTCACAGTGGTGTGACCCGAGAATAAAGCCCATGATGATATTTATTTCTGTTAATTTGTAGCTTATCGAACTATTGACTTTAAATTGACCAATGAATCACCATTAACCACCTGATCAAGCATTATAACCTTTGGAAAATGCTCAACACTCCATCTGAACACCACTGACTTATCGGTGACCGACCACTGACAGTTAAAAGCGTGGTTTGTTTGGTTTAATGAAAATTTGGTTTAGTGAGATCAGGATGACAATATTCTCTGACAACTTTCAGGCCAGAGGACAGATAATTTTACTTGCAGATGTAGAGGATGGTATCTGTTCTATGCAACGACGTTGTTGTGTAAATGAAGTACAGATCACAGAGTTGCTATTCATCTGCAGTAGCCATGGTTTTCCTCCAATCGCGTAAGGCCGTGCGTCTGCACATACCCTCCGACTATCTGTCTCTGATCTACCATACTTGTCAATTCATGACATGTTGGCTGCAACATAAATAAATAGCTCGAAATCCGATCAATGCCCCATGATTGCGATGGAAAATGGAACAAGGCATGAGGTAAAGACGAATCTCATCTTCCCAGGAATTGGATTTTCAAAAAGATTTAACTGGGCCTACGTCTGTTTTGCAGATTGTCCACCTCTCCTAATGCTCAGGTTTTACAACAGTCGATACAGCTGCATGGGAGCACCCGGATGGAGCGTGCACGAGCTCCACGCACGTATGTGATCGCACTCAGACACAGTAAGGCAAACACACTGGATCACCTGAGTTTCTCATTTCCCTTTGAGTCTTATTAATATAATCTAATAGCCGTGATTAAGGACCCCCTCCTCACTCTAACATCCTTCCTCACAAATCCCATCAATTGCTCCAATCACTCCTCTCACAGAGCCAATATTCCACAGAAAGACAACCCTTATTTCCCACCATATTAATGAACTCTTTCATTTGAAAGCCTCTGACTGCCTGCCCCTTGATTGCAAAGCCAAGTCCAATATACGCCTCGGTGACAGCTCCCTGAAAATTAAAAGTATCAATCAAGGGAAAACACTTCGGATCGCTCCGTCTCCCAAAGAGTGAGAGAGACGACTGTAAGATGAACCGGGTCAAGATCCATTTAAACACGCTTGTCACTACCTGTTTAATGGAGAGCCACCAGCTTTCATAACCAATGATACATTCGTATTCAAGGACCCCCCCCTCCCCAAAGAAGTGACAGAAGTAATAAACCGGACTGGAACAGGATACGACCTTCTTTAATGCCCTACATCATCACATGCTATCATGAATTAAAAAAAAAACTTCAGCAGTGCTGTGTCTGCTCCAACAGTGAATTCACAGGAGTCCTCTGCTGAAACACGACTGACTGCCCGCAATATTCATCCATCTTCAGCGCACGGGGTGGGTGTTAGGGCTGAAGGCTATCTCAGCTGCCTTTGAGCAAGCGGCATGGAACACTCTGTACAAGTTGGTAACTCAGTGCAGAGTGACACACTCACACCAACAACCATTCACGCCTGTGTGCAAAATCCACATGGAAACTCCCCTTGGGCCAAGGGCGTTCGAAACCCAGGACCTTCTTGTTCTGAGCCAAACTTTACTCAATATGCCCAAAAATCCATCCTTGGGTGTCTACTGCCATGCTACAAATTTATATTCAGACTTGAGATGGAAAAAAAAAAAAAAACATTCCCTGCAACAACCACAAACTTATAACACCGAGTTCCAAAGCGATAATACTTCCATTGCCGCTGAAAAGGACCTGGCACAAGCCACTTAAAGCAAATTCATCAGGGGGCAGAGGAAGAATTAAATGCTGCTAGGTAAACTTGACCAGCATAAAAAAGTGCCAATGCTGGATGACATAATCTCTTGTCTAAATCAATTTCTGTGTAAGAGCCCTCGACTCAGCTCAATATGTAGCTGCAGGGCTTCTGTTAAGTGGCCGCTGCCACTTACCTATTAATTCATCTGCTGCTGGTTTCTCCTCGAGCAAGACTTCCATCCAGATGTTGAACAAGAAGCAAAAACCTATAAAAGCCATACGGCGGCGGTAACCGAGAGGATACTGCCTCGAGCGGAAACTGTCGGGGGGGAGGAATCGGAGAGGACTTTTCTGGAGTTGCCCCGTCCGAGTAGATTGTGCAGCCGTTGAGACGGGGAGAAAATGTTATGTTGGCAAGATGAGGAAATCATATATGATTAACGAGGTGCTGGGTGGATGCGGGGCTCACGCGACCCCGGGAGCCTTGGCCTCGGAGCACGGCGCAGTGATGGATTCAAGGCTGCACTGCCTTATGTAACTCATCATTTTACAGTCAGGTCAGCGGGGCGACGTGCAGCACATCTCGGTTTTGCTGGTTCTTGAGCTGTTTGGCATCAATGTGGACCCTCACGGGCCATCATCCATCCAACCAAGGAGGGGGGGGGGTCTCTCAATAACTAAGCCTGAGCTGCCCGTGTCTCACTCCTTGGAAAACGCTCACGAGAGCGAGCGTTGGGTGCGCACAGAGCGGCGTGCGCGCCATTTCACGTGCCACCGGCGGCGAAACGCACGCACGGGAGCGAGCGAGCGAGCGAGCGGTCGCGTTTGTACAGAGGCGCGCACTCCCGACGCACCGGGGAATCGAGCAAAAGCGCGCACTCTTCCGCGATTAGCGTTGAAGAAAAACGAAATGAAACAGTTCCACCGCCGTGGCGCGCAGGACCCGCTCCGAACGCGTTGGAGTTCTTGGTGCCAGATGTGGAAGAGTTTGCTGCTGCTGCTGCTGCGGGTATGGAGTGACGGTCCGTCCGCAAGCGAAGGAAAACGATGAGCGGGATTCATGCGTAACTGGAGGAGAATCCGATGCGCTCCGAGTGTGCATCCTGGTGCCACACACGCCGCATCCGCAAGTGACAACAATTTATTCATGCAAAATGTCGGTAAATGTAACATATAGAAATAAACAACAGCAGCAACAAAGCAACTTTCAAAAGACAAATTGGTCAAAAAAAAAAAAAGATAACTTACCCGCAAGCAGTTTCCAAATCAACCCGTCAGTTGTGAAAGCCCCACACCATCACGTTGGAATGGATTCTGTTCTTCTCCGCAGAGTGACGCGGTAACGTTCAAAAAAAGGAAGAATCCCAGCTGTGAATTAGTCCACTTCTCCAAAAGAAAGCGCACTGTGGATCCCCAAAATTACATATTGCCAGCCCCGACTGGCGCAAACCAGAGTAGGAAAAACACCTGCAGCCGGCGGTCACTTTGGAGCAGCGGCGGCGGAGGAAAAGACGAAGAAAATCATGTCAGTCATGAGAGGAATGTCGACACAAATCAGTGGATTGCTACACGGAAGGAGCCAATTAGTGTGATTATCCTTGGAAATCAGCTGCTGGCAGCGGCGCGCAGCCCGGGTCACCAACGCCAAACGGGACCACACGAGCGCAAATTTCCAAAGTGACGGACAGAGAGACCCACACCGGACTCTCTCTCTCTCCCCTTTTCTCTCTCTCTCTTTTTCTCTCTCTCTCTCCTTTCTCTCTCTCTTTCTCTCTCTCTCTCTCTGCGTCAAGCGTGAAGGCAAAGAAAACAGGATATATCAGATATTATATTCAGAATAAAAGCACATAAAATTGCCATCGACGAATGCAGCCTCTCAATGCATAATTAAAAAAAAAAAGTAATGAATGGCGACAAGTATGGAAAAGTGCGCCGCTTGTTGTTCATTTGTAATATTTTCCACCCTATGCATTTATACGCGCCTTTCAATATGTAGAAATATATTTTCTGGGTGATATATTCTGAAGAGCCAACAGGAAGAGTTGACTGTTGATTTTGTCCAACTTGACCAGAGTACCGCCGCTCAGCCACAGTTCCTCCGGAGTGATCGCCCCCTGCGTGGCGCACTGACCGAATCCTTCCGACCACAGGCGCGTTCAGAAACCATCTCTTAAATGCATACTTTATTCTGTCACTTATCAGAGAACCACCTAGACGGACCGGCGTTTTATAAATACGGTAGACACTGGATGCGGTGGGGGTGCAGCTGATGCATTGCAGCTTAAGTTTGAGGACTGACGCACTGCCGCCCAACGGAAACGACAGAAATACAGTTGTGGTGGAAATCATTTGTTACCATTAGGAAAAAAGAAAAGAAAAATATCAAATGCAGCTTAAAAGAACCCAGAGTAAATCCACTGCACATCTATTTTTTGCAACTTTTGTTTAACAAGTTTTGTCATCACAAATACAGCTGCTCCTGGTGTCTCATACAACAGTGAATCTGATTTACAAGGCTGATCTCGCCAAATCTTTTCTCAGCACAAATATTGACATTTATAGTTCAAGGGAGTTGGGGTTGCGGTGCTAAAGATGGACCACAAATACAAATGACTCGAATGCGACCACACAAAAACCAGAAAGACAATCACTGGAATAACTAAATGTACCACCTGGCCTCTTATTTATCCTTTTCTCACCTCCAACTCCTCAAATAATTGAGTGGGATCTATTGTGTTCTTCGCAAAATTAAAATTCTTGATACGCTGATAAAGAATTCCAAACATTGGCCAGCGTATGTAAACAGAAGATCCATCAAGAATCCTTCATCAAGCATCACAAATATTGATGATAATAAGGTCCTATTGCTATATTTATCCAATATTTGTTCTCTGAAACACAAAAAGCTGCATATTTTCTTCAATATTTGCGAATGAGAATTGATATTTTTGCACTTTTCTTTTTTTCCAAGACTGGTTCTTGTGCCCCAAAACGGAAAACACGTCTGGTTCGACAAAGTCCAAACAGAGGTCGTCCAATACCCAAAGGTGTCACGACACCCACCAACACCTCCTTGGTGGCCTCGCAAGTCTACCAACACTGGACTGGGAAATGATGTCATATGCATTAATGCATCCGAAGGTGGGAAACCTCCTCTGATGTTAAGCCATTTATTCATGGTGTTTGCCCACAAACATTAAACATCAATTCATCTTCCTGTGGTGATGGGGCAAAATCTGACTTGACAAGAAGATTTGTCATTCATATTATGCGCTATACCCGTGATTTTTGCCACCGGTGTTCACTCAGATGAATCAACCCGTTTCGGCATTTTTTTGTAGGTTCAATATTAACTTAAAACTAAGATGAATGTGACCAGTAACCCGAGACGCCTCGTGGGACTTCAATCTGCACAGTCCAGGTATTATCACTCTTTATGTGTGACCAAGGACTCGTGTCCAACAAGAGACCCCGAGTCACTGAGAATGATGAATGGAGAGCCAGGCTGCCTTCGTTTACTCCGAAACTAGAAAGGTGAGATACAGATTTAGACAAATTAGGTAAGCAAGCCACACTTGACAGCAGGTAGAACCGTGAAGAGAGAGGGAGAAGGAGAGAGAGGGGATGGGTTCCTTCGCCACTCACTGGGCTACCCCTGTCAAGACTATGGCCTCTGGCATGTCATTTCTGTGAGGCGAATTTCAATGAGACGCAGAGCTTTTGAGGAGGAAAAGCAGCCTCCTCCTAAGTGAAAAAGTGCACTTGTGAGCCTTCTTTGTCGCGCGCAAATTCTGATGTGAATAGAGGTCCTTTAATGAGCAAAGAAGTGGACAAACAGGCATTCATTGCCTCGTTCTATCTGGGGTTGTCGTCCACAAAACGCCTCAGCTCCGTCCACCAGTTAGTGTGCAGCACTGGAGGACAACTGTCTTGTGGCGGTGGCTTGTTTTTCTTTTTTTTTCCTTTTTTTTGGGGGGGCTTTTTCTGCTGCATGGTTTGAGGCTTTGGAAGTGAGCCCGGGAAGAGCAGTGACGTGGTGTCACAATAAATGCATTAAAACAGTGTTCCAGTCAGAATAATGGGACATCCCGCTCAGATTGCATACGTCCCGCTGACTACAATCCTTTATTTTCCACTTTTGCTGGTTAATGATGTTAAGTCCAAAGCTCATTTTCAAGCTCAACATGTCAGCGCTAACCAAAACAGTCAGACAAAGCCTGCTTTGTCTTACCTTCTGACAACTAAGCAGCACATTTCCACTTGACAGCAAAGGGATGAAGCATGATTCTCTTCCAATTAAAAATGAGACACTGACTGATGTGCTGCGTGGAAAACATATCAAAGGAAATACACACACAGGTGAGAGGCAGCTGGCGGAACGTGCATCTCTTCTGAGCCTTTGCCAAAGTTCGATGTGTTTGTCTCAACTTTAATTTGGGACGGGTTTTGTCTGTAAACGTTAAAACTTTGTGTACGGCCTTTATTTCAGCTCCAAAACGGAAACAAACCACCCAAAAGCTCTGGATGTTTTTGAAGCTTCCGACAGGGCTGACAATTTAGTTCAAATTTTAAACTTTAACGCCGTCTGCTTCGTTAACTCCTGATGTGTGAATCTAGCAACGCGTGTCTGCGTACGCCGGCTCCGTCTCTCCAAGTCCGTTTCTCAACGCTCAGGCCGAAGGTGCGGTCTTGTGGAAAAAAATGGGCAGAGCGAGTGCACTTTTGGGACACTTGGAGTGTACATGGCAGCTTGCAACATTAGAATTGGAACAGCACTTGGGTTGTGATTGATGAGTGTTTGCACACACAATGAAGAGTACACGTGTTAAGAAAAACCAACAGCTGATTCTTCATTTCCGAATGCATGAAGTGTTGCAGAGCGTGCGCCAGTATAAAGGCTCCCTACAACTACACAGTACTTCAGCATGTTTTGGAATAGGGCTTAACTAGCTGACCAAAACCTCGATCCTCTGAAGGGCTTCCCGTCATTGATGCATTAAACCGTTCCTATCTGACACCCAAGGGTGACTTGAAACACCAGGAGACTGTGACAAATCGCTGATATCTCGTCGTGAGAAGAGACCTAGCCACTTTTGCTCACACTCTGCTGACCCGTGTGTAGTTTTTGATCACCGAGCAGGTTTTTAAAATTCCAGAGACTCCAGAGCCGCTGACCCCGCTCATAATTTGTGTCAGCGCAATACGGCACAAATGAAGCGTGTGCCGGAAATCATTCCCTTGTTCATTCACTCCTTAAATTAAAATCTATGATCAGTCCATAAAAGAGCAATAAGCAGAGATTTTCACTCAATGTTAGGTATTTTCATAAGCTATCAGCTGCCATAATGATTTGAGCCAAATGATGCCAAATCCTCAGCCAAAGAATGTGGACAGAACCCACAGCCTGAATACAGTCATAGATGGGACTGAAATCCAAATGTGGTCCGAGTGGAAAACACATTTTTTATTTTAAAAAAAATGCATTTCTACACTTGAACTACGGTCTGACCCCAAACCAACCAAAGCTCTAAGTTGACTGATTCATGCAGGAGTTATTTCTGGGTTAGATTTATGCAGAAATAAAAAAAATAATGATGTAGAAATCATAGTCTTTAAGACAATCACACAGCCTCATAAGGATTCAAGGATTTTTTTTAAACCCTTCATGCAACAGTCCACAGTCAACAGAGAGTTGTCAGCGGAGCTGAGGCCAACGAGGGGAGAACTCATCCTTTCTCCGTGTCATGTTTCTTTCGGCGCCACTGTGTGACAAACATTGGGTGTCGCCAAATCACAGTGGACCCCCGCTGTGCTGAACAAAGCTGGAACAGATCATTTGTGGGTGACAGACATTGATTCCTCCAACAGCACAAATTTCCACGTCATGTTAGCTGTGTGAGTCTTTTATTTCTGGCTGGCTGGCCCATGACTGAGGAGGCGGGGGGGCAGGGATGCAAACTCTAATACGCGATGACTTTATTTTTGATTATTTTGACCGCTTTCTCTCTTTTTTTTAATCAGTCTGTGATATTTCACTGTCCTGAAATAAAATGGAACACAGCTTGACAGGTTATTCCGCCTGCAGGTATTTTTACATCCCTCATGGTCCACATCTGACAGGTGAACATGCCTATTCTTGCATGGAGTTATTGCTTTCCCTCTCAAACAAATGGAACAGAGTGCAGAAAAGCTGATGCCCATATCACATGCTGCACCAAGTCACCTCAGCCGAAATGTAAATAAGAATGAAAAACACAAAAGCAATTTAGAAGTACAAGTATTGACAGCAAGTCACTCATGCAGTACTGGACTGGAGCAATAAAGTGGTAAAAATTTCGTTTAAGAGCTTGATGCTTTGATAAAGCCACTCAAATCCTACTTTGGTTTGACCCCCGAACCCTAGTGTGACTTGTTTATCCAGGATATATTTTGACTTTCAGAACTGAAGCTTTGTAGAGTTCAATGACTGTCCATATTCTTTATATAGGCCACAAGCTTGTTGCATAATTTGCTTTAGTAGCAATCTCAAGCCACATTTATTTAATCATATGTGAAGTTTTTACTTCACGTATGGCTTTTCATATATCAAGACTATTAACATGCATGTTAGTATTTATGTACAAAATGTGAAACTTCTGGACAATGGTTCTCTCATATCAAAACAAAGTAACAATGGATATAAAATGGAATTCAGGCACAGCAGACCTCTAATTATATTTTGATGATAGAACTCATGAAGAAAGTGAGGCTCTGCATTCATCCACTGGGATGGGAGGACTGAGCAGCGTGATATTGGAGGAAAGTGAAGATGCAGGCTTAATGTCCTTATTCAAAGAGAAGTTGATGTGTTTATTTAATCTGGTATGGCACAGATTTCTTGCAAGAAGCACTCCCTGTAGACTCTCTCAACATCAAAACTGGGTTACTATACATGAGACAGACTGCAAACTATCTTGTGTCATATAAAATCCAATGAAAATGAATGAATGATTTTAAAGGTAACACGTAAGGTAAAGCTCAAATTCCCACCTTGGATCCTTCTCTTTGAATTTGGAGGCCTGCCTGCTGATGAGTGAACCCATTCAGTAGCAATGATGCCACATTTTACATCATCAAAATTTACAATGAAGATCATTTATCAGTCACGTTGGTGTCCACCTCAATAATTGAATTAACTATATTACAATTTGGGAGAAGCAATATACAGTAAATTGCAGTGCCAATTGACAATGATCCAACATACATACAACACAAAAATTATATATTTAAAAAAACATAGATTTATGCTCTGCTTATAATTTGCCTATATGGGCTCTGTAGTCTTGGAAGAGGTTTAGGATTGAGTCCCTGGTTATATGTGGAGGGTTTTTTAGTATGTGCAACAGGAGGAGTTTAATGATTGGTATAATGTTCACAAGAGCAGAGGGCCCAAACAATAATATTCATATTACTGAATGAGGCTAATTACCATTGACGAAGGACACATCGGGTATTATGGCCTTTATACGGGTCAAGCCTTAAAAGCCAAAATGTTCTGCCACGTTTCGTGGCTAATTGAAGGATTTGAAAAAGAATTTATGTTCAGTGTGCTGTTTGTAGCAGTAACGAGGATGCTCAGACCTTGTGCTGTGATTTATGAATCATGCATCAAGAGGTGAAACATAAAAGGCTCTGTAGCTTCATGTGGACATTGCTCTTAATTGATAGAAATAGACCTAGGTGGTCTGTGCTTTCTTGATGTCAAGCCTTAGATTATATTAACGATGCACTTTCAAGATGAAAAGAGACATTCATTAATAGCGACAAGCAAGGATAGAGCCGTAACTGCAGTGCTTAAAATGGATTAAAGTCAAAATTAGGGCACTCACGACGGGTAAAATTCCCACCAATAAACAACAACAGCCATGTCAGTAGAAAATGTAGGCAATGGGGACATCTTGTGTTACTAATAATTGCCATTCAATGGCCCAAATTGTATAAAGAGGTAGGCAGTTGCTTACACTGCAGGAAAGGCTGAGCGGGATTTAATATGAGCTCCTGTGTGAGAGTGAGGGGATTGCATTTATGTTAGCATACAATTGAGGGAACTGACATTTAACTCATCTGTCTGGAAAAATCTGTTGATGGCATAGTTTAGGATTGATGCCGTAAGAGCTTCTTGTCTTTACAGCACAATTTCTCACATAAATGCTCTCAATCTACAAAAATGAACGTGTACAATAACTCTTTTTATACAGGAAAAAAAGGAAAATA
Organism: Lagocephalus sceleratus; assembly: GCA_911728415.1. Lineage (NCBI taxonomy): Eukaryota > Metazoa > Chordata > Actinopteri > Tetraodontiformes > Tetraodontidae > Lagocephalus > Lagocephalus sceleratus. The sequence goes on along the minus strand of CAJVRN010000028.1, from coordinate 6,326,883 downwards.
GATGTTCCATTGTTGTGAGACCTTAATAGTGCAGCCAGCCTCCTCAAAGAGTTTATTAACATCCTAGGAAAGACTGTGAGAAAATCCCCGAATTGAGCTTCTGCCTGGCTTTAATTATTTTTGATTCACTAATGATCCCCTTAACTGATAAACGACATCACATGAATCCCCACTGAAGCAAAAGTAATGATCTGAAACCCACCAGAAATGATGAGGAACAAAGGAAGCAGACTGATATGGGTGAGACTCTTACTGCTGTTTTCTCATCAGTCAGGTGTTTTGTTTTGAAGCAATTGAATGTGCACAGTCATCCTGCAACTTTTCTGGTCACTGAAAGCCAAGGTCAAACAGCGGTTGTTCTGAGACAGACTTGGAGTTCAGCACTCATCTGGCAGTTTCCCATCATTCCACAAGCAAGCAAAAACACTTTATTTACTCTAAAGATTGAGATGCAGATTTTAGCCTGGACATCCTTGACTATTCACTTCCCTGGGCACTCAGATGGATACATTTTCATCCGACAGAGTGGCCACAGCCACATTGAGTCACAGAATGAATCAGGTGGCAGTTTTGTTACGTTAAGGTACAATTATTAGTAAGAGCAAAAACACAATTAAATTAATAAGAGCAGGATCAGCATCTTGGATAACACAGGGCCACAATCATAAAAGTCCAGTAATCATGAGGAAATGAAGCAATCATGTGAAAGTTCTTTTAAAGGTCTTTTTTTTTAATAAATATCAGGGTATATTTGTGGACCAATGTTTCCAGCTGTTAACTGTGATTGAACGGATATGACTGTAACCCAGCTATTATTTAATCAAATACAAAGCAGTAATTCAATGAAGGTTTGAAAGAAAATAAAGTGTTGGTAGTCGATGCAAGTTCTCACGCGAGTCAAGAATTCTAACTGTTGAAATGGGATTCAAGAATCTATCTGTTACAACTAGTGGTGTTTATGTTATGGTGACATCAATGTCCAATTCATCTGAGCCTTTCTTCCACTCTGGTCACATGACTAGGCTCCAGGAGCAGGTCATTATTGGTCATTGGCAGTCATCCTCATTGAGCATCCCTAATTAAAGCGCATCAAAAGGAAAGCTTTTGTTTTGCCCAGTCAACTCCTCATCTTTGCATAGTACAAAGAGAACACACCCGAGTTTGCTTAAGAGATTAATGCACCCTTTTAAACGATGTACACAGCACTGCAGCTGTTTTCCCCACCACACTTCCACTTCCACACATCACATCAAACCATCTTTGAGTTTCCAAAACAGGTCCACCAGAGAGTGTGCTAGATCATTAATAATGCTGATGTACTCCTCAACAACTAACAAAGTTCTGTTTTTGAACTTACTTGCTAGAGTCACCTGGACTTTTATGTATCTTCAGTTTTGATATTTTAGTTGGAAAGTAAGATGACAGTAGCTATGTTCGCAATCCAGTGATGACAATGGTTGTGAAAAACATTACATTGGGCTTATGTAATGTATGTGATATCTCTAGATTTTCAACTGGTGTACCAAGTTTAACAACTATAACGGTAATCTTAAAGCATTCTTATACTCAGAAACAAGTAGGTTCTTGTGCTTCCAAATCCATTAATTATAACGTGCATTACACAATGCAGCATGCAGTGAAACATCACTCTGAAATTTTTCTGCAAGGTTGAGCAGAAAACATCTCGTCCTCTGTTCGTTTTTTTTTTTCGGTCTTTTTTTGTTCAGCATCTCAGTTCATTTGGACTTTAACCTCATACTTTTTTAATGAGAGCATTTTATGTTGTGCTCACAAACTTTGAGCTGAAACAGAATACATCTGCGGAGCCATTTGGAAAGCTGAGTGAAGCCCAGATGCTAACAATAAGTCTCTGATGCTGCCATTTTGTTGTGTCTTTTGGTTATTATGTCACTAATGTCAACAAACAGATTCATATAATTAAATATTTAGAGCAAAACTATTACTGAAAATATCAGTTTCACGGGGTGCCAAAGCACAAGGGTTTTGAGTGAATAGCCTCAAAAACAATTATCCTCGCATTATTGTTTGCTGCCCTTAGAATAAATAGATCAAGCCCTCAGTTGCAAGACAAAACTTTTAACCACAATTCCCAGGGCCGTGATTATGAATAACACTTTCCTCAAGCAATTCCGAGGAAGCAGTAGATGAGGAACAGAAACCTTGCGTGTGATCTAAGTGTGGGCCAGCTAATTAGCTACATAACTGCATCCAACTCTAGATTTCTTCATGGGATAAGCCTTATACACCAGCACGGTCAAAAACTGGCAAACGCGCATTCCTCTTCATGCTAAGGTTTAACCATACATATCACTTAGAGTCCAGCCCTGGGCAGAAAATGGCAATCGGTCTCTGATGGAATGGAACGTAGCTTTGGAGAGCCATCATGGTAAAGGCCAGGTTTGTTTGAAGTTCGCTTAGCAATGCATCAGTGGGGATGACCTAGATTTCCTATCTCTCTTTCCTCCAAGAGCGCAGAGTGAGACAGCCTCGTTTCAGCCCTTTCCCATCTTCTAACTATGTCAGCTCGCCTGTAAACTTTTGGCACGGAGTCACTTCACTGCGTCTCCCCATTTTCCCCACAGATGACTCCCTTTTTTCCCCCTTCTTGTCAACTCTGAGCTCCCACTGTGATTGTCCCATATGATGGAGGGAGCAGGTTGAACAGTAGCTACACTATGGTGTGGAGCTTTGAAACCAGTGCACATCCCCTTAATGCTATCGTAAACATAGCACAAGATAAGACACTCATGCACACACACACACACACACACACACACACACACACACACACACACACACACACACAATCCTTGTACTTCTTTCTTTGTGAGGACCTACATGGATATAATTGGATTCCCCACCCATTTACCCTAATCATCCCACATGACTCCCTAAGCCTAACCCTGACCCGAACCCTAACGTAAACCCAATTCTAACCTCAACCTTCAATCTTAACCCTCAAACAGTCCTTTGAAGATGTGAGGACCAGCCAAAATGTCCTCACTGTACAAAAATCCTCACTTTGATAGTAGAATAAATATTTTGGTTCTCAATATGTAGCAAATTTAAGGACAGACACACACATGCTCTCTCTCTCTCTCTCTCCCCCTCCCACACACACATACACACACACATAATGCTTGCAAAGATTATGATTATGAAACCTATCTGCATACAACTGATGTAAGTCATGTATTAGAATTATTCATTTTCATATGAAATAAATGTGACACTGTTGTGGTTCTGCTGTAGTATTATGATTAATATTAATAAGCAGAGCCACTTGTAAATAATTATTAATTGTTATGTAACAGTATAATGTCTAATCTCCATTAGCATGATATATACATGTATATATACATTTACATCTCTTGTGTTACATCTTCAGGTTTTTTCCATATGCAGTTATATAATTTCTTGAATCAGCATTCTCAACCTATTCTAGGATTTGCCTTCATTTCTTTTGGACATTAAATCCACATTCCAAATTATGGTACAGCCCAAGGATTCAAACCAGTATCATTATTATTCCTATTCAAATGCAATATTCCCAGGTTCTAATGTATTTTTCCAAAGCCTAATATGTTTAATCTAAAATAATTGAAGAGCTTCAGTAATACAGAAATTACGTTTATACTTTTTCCCAATGACACTCTTTTTGGATCCCCCAGCTATGACGGACAGTCGTTGAACACACAAGGATAAAGGAACAAGAAGAATGTATAAAGTTTGAGCTTAATAACACATGCAGCTATCTATTGAGAGCGTGGATCACCTTTGTAATTATGCATGCCGCGTAGCATCACATCGTCCTGCCACTCTCGGGGAGAACCGAACCTTCTTTTGCTATTTTTGCTCAGGTCTTTTGTTGGTTTCCTAGGTGACCGTCTAATCTGACATCATTAGACAAGTGCGGCATGATAGCCGGAGTTGCCAGAGCCTCTGTCCAAAATATCCAGTGTAATCCTGTCACACCAGCTGCAACAACTATGTTGACTGCGAGGTCATTTTCATTAGAAAAATATGTATCCACAGTCTCCAGGATACAAGCAGGAAAAGAGGTGGGGGGGGCTGTCTGAGGAGCGAAATTCTTGTTCTGACACCGTGAGTCAACCACACACTCTCGCCTCACGTGTGGGTTTGCATTTTGGCCGGGATCCTGCTGGTTTCGCTAGTTTGTCTCTGTTTCTTAATATCCTCTGCATGCAACAGCAGGTGTGCGTATAAAAGAGCGTGATGGATTGCTCGGTGTCCTCGCAGCAAATGAAGAAGCACTAATAATAAATTCTGCTCTGCAATGCCATCCGGCAGTCTGTGCTGCTTCTTTACATTAAACACTCTAAAGTAAAGCCAGCAGCTCTATTTGTACTGTAAAGAATTGTCGATGAAATACAATCTTGGGCGGTTCTGCGGAAAATGACTCGGCTCTGTGCCAATGAATAAAGCAGGAAAAGAGGAAACTGGTATATTCAATGTAAATTATGGATGCCCGTGCATTCAAATCCCTCCTTTTACATCCACCGATAACTCAAGGTCATTATTCATGACAGTAATGTTTTCCTATTCAGATGCATTTGGTATATATTTGCTAGATTTTTAAACAATAAGAGTGCACATACCAGAATGTTTTTTTTTAATGATTATATTTATTATGATTATGGTTACGATTCCTCTCCCATTTCTTTAGGATTATTATATATATATATATTATATATCGCAAAAATAGTTTTTGAATATTGAATTGTTTCCTGTAAGAGTTGCCACAAATATTATGACAAGTCTAGAAAACACAATTGTGGAAGGTCTTAATCCTGGAAACCAAACTCCTCCGCAGTAAATTACAAATGACCTGGGTCATATTAAACGGTGAGGAAGAAAAATCTAATTAATGAACGTGTGGTCCAATTAGTGGACACAACGTAAGACAAATATATCTAACTTGAGTTTAAAACATACAATGCATGACTTCCGGATCTGTCAAAGAATGAAATCTGTTTTCATTCCACAAGGTTAATTTAATTAAACATTCACGGTCAGGTAAGTTCATTTAAAAACAATGTTGAAGTTAGGAATCACAAAATCATTTATTCGTTTTTTTGTTGCCGTGTCCTCAGTCTCACTTTTCAGATCAGTCTTTTACGTAGGCTGCACAGTGCTGCCTGCCGTAACAGAGTGATTTATTGGGTATTATATCATCATCATAGTAATAAAAGCTAAAACAAATCCCTCATTATCAGGCTGATATGTTATCAGTACAATATTTAGTGTGCATCTCTAGTCTATATTAGCAACAAATGATATAATTCATCTCCCTGGCAAATAAAATGACAGGCTAATGGAAGCGTAGGCATTTAAAAACGTGTTAAGCAATGCTTTAGCATCCAATCAGGTTTGAGGTGACAGTATCACAGCTTCCATCCAGCTTGGCTTGATTTAGGGACCAGACACACATTTGCTAAGCATTTAAAGATATTCTTGGCTTTCCGATGACGATGAGTCTGGCTCCCTCTCGTCCAAACACGGCTACACAACAACCATGAGAGGCGAACACTCCCGTTGGGTGTCACCGTCAGAAAAAACACCTGCACGATCGTGACCTTTTCCTTCCAAAGTCAAAGGCGGTTAGGCTGAGGTGGGGATGAAAGTGGACAAGGTTTTGAAGTGTTTTCTGCATTCAGTGAAACAAATTTACTCTAGTTGGCAACAGCATTTGATAGATGCGTGATTCAAATAAAGACATGTATGCACAATAATAGGACAATAAGAATGAAGGTGCATGCTTTCTGCCATGTGTTTCTTTTTCTCCTTGACACCAAATCCTCGAATGTGGAAAAGAGGATTACATGAGCAACACAAACTGGGGCTCAGGCCTTCAGTTTTACATCTCTCCCACTGAAGATTGCAGAGTGGAAGGACATAATTTATCTAGCCTCGATCAAGGTACATTTGCAGCTAAAAGGCTGAGCCTGTACTGAGAGACCATCATCTGACTCTTGGATGAAATATTTAGCTGAAATGTCTCTACAGGGTTTCCTTTTTCACATAACTAGCTACAACAACATGCTGCAGTGGGTTTTTTTTTTTTTTTTTTCCCCCTGTTAATTCACTCACAGTTTTTGTACTGACTGCCACAAAAGCTGAAAGACTAAAGTGTGCAAAAAAATGCAAGTCTGCAGATGAATTATTTCTCCTCTGGAGCCTCAGACATTATGACAGCTAAAAGGCGAACCCATCAGTAGTGTAAATTGTGCAGCTACATTCGACCCTCGGGCCTTGTAGAACCTCTGATATCACATATCCTTTGAAATGTAACTGCACCAGTGGATAAGTGTTACAGTTATGGCACCGCTGGACAACAGAATTAGATTTCTGTCAACATAACGGCCACTTCAATCATCATTGTGTCATCTCATAACAGGTTTGAGTGAACTAAATACTGTGTGTTTTATGTGTGGCCCCTATATGAACATGGATGCCAAACCAACAGGAACAATAGCCAGAGCCCAAAATTAATTACACAGGACATTGTTTACCTGTGAAATCCTTAGCTATGCTATTTTTTGTTCAGGCCTAAGCTCTATAATAATGTGGGAATGATTACTCCATTTTGCAGCGACTGTAAAAATGGTCAATTTCAAGACTCTTAAACAATTGGATAGGGTTCGGAAAATGGTGGTTATGACTAATGAAGGGAAATAAATGTTAATTATATATCAGCGAAGGCATGCCAAATCCATTAGTCATGGATCTCAGGCTCACACGCTCATCTATCAAAATCACCTTCACACTTTCTACCGTAAAGACCACTGAATGTTGGCATTAGACGCACGTGACGATATGCAGAAATGGAGTATGCAGTAAGGTCAGATCGTTTAAGGGTCAGATTTAAGGTCAGGCCGTTTGCTTTAGTCAGTGTCCGTGACCACCGACATGTCAATCATCAGACAATCTTAAGGGGGATCTCTTATGTAACCCTGAGAGGGTGCAGCACTTGCATTTGCAACTGTTGGCACCAATTATCGTGATTCCTTCTGATAATTAACGAGTAAAGATGCTCGAATGAAAACAGTATGTGAACAATTTCACAGCACACGGTCAAAACAGTTTCAAGCTGATAACAATCTAATGATAGACAACCTGTTGTTTCTATGGTGAGAAAATCAATGTGCCAGAAGAGGAAACCAGAGCGTGTTTAACGCAGTAATTGGAGCTGCATTTAATATTGTGCACATGAACCCAGGTGCTGCTGAGAAATGGGATGCTCATTGATACTTGCTGTTTGACTGGCAGGCATTCTATCTCCTGATTTGTTTTGAAAATACAAAACACAAAAATCACACTATGTATAAGAATGATCACGTGATCAGCAGGATCACGGATTGTCTGGTGAAGCTTGCATTATCTTTATTGTCATTTTGCTGACACAATTCCCAGTTCGGCACAGGTACACAGACTGTGGATTTGCAGACAACAAAGATCCCTTACAAGGCAACTCCTGGTGTGGGAGTTTTTTTTCTTTCTTTTTTCTTTTTTTCTAACTCTCCAAACACTTAGTGTCAGTGTCAGAAACTTTGTACGATCGGCCTTTACAGGAAGCTCAATTAATATTCAGCCTCTACCAATCAATTTAATTTTCCCTGAAGGACAATATTCATTTTAGTAGATAAAAAAAGAAATCACCACTACAAGTAATTGTAGAACGTAATTCAGTCAGAGGAAAATGCTACATTTTAGATGTTTTCCATCCTTAGTTTGCTGTCAAGCACTGGCATATGTCTACTTATGCCAGTGCTCAAATATTTTAGGAGGGGATGAGATTAGCTTTAAATGGAAGTGATTAAGAATGACTGACTTATTTGCAGGTTCAGGTTGTTATGAATTGTAACAGCTATTTGTGGAGATGCAGCTACATGTTGTTACAACATTTGTGTGGGGAAAAAAAAGAAAACAAAGGTCCTTTTGAAGGTCCAAGTAGAATGCACCTTTTTACAATCTCAAATGTGTTCCGTACAAGATAAATACAAATTATTTTCAAATGAAATTATATTCATCTCTCAAGATCTCAGTGTGGGAGCAGGGGAAGGATTGCAAATTTTGCCTGTGATAAAGAGATTGCTGCTTCAGTTCCCTCTCTAATGCCACTGAGCCAGTCCAGAGGCAACTTTCACACCTTAGGGACTCAGACTGACATTCATCTGCAGACTGAGCTTTGTCTGTGAAGCCTTCAAATGAATTTCAGCAATTATTTTGCTCTAGTGTCATAATTACATCTACTATTCAATCTATCACAAACAAGACCATTTCAAACTGGCCTATACGACCCAAGGTCCCTCCTGATTTTCACTGCTGCACGCCTTCTTTGTCAGTTATCGCTCTAGTCATTAAATGATGAAAAAGAATGAGGGATGCAACAGTTCAACAGTGCCCTTTATACTTGGTTCCACGAGGAGGAACTCATCAAGCACCGGACTGATAGCAGATAGCTAACAAAACCAAGACCTTAGAACTTTAACAACATCGGCAGACTGAATGTCACCGCGGTTTATTCTCAGAGCTTTGCAAAGATTTAAAAGGGAGGCGCCACTCTGACTGTTGCGATATAAAGGACGGTGTCTGCATCTTTCAGCCACATGATTACAGAATACTTTCAACTGAGCTTCTACTTTAAACTGTCCACTGAAAAGGGTCTTTGTCCAGGCTTATTCATCCAACATGGTGATAAAAGTGAGTGCTGTGAATCAGTCTGGGCTTAGTGCTCTGAAGATCTGTTATTTAATTATTCCTTGTGGTAGCTGAATAGTTTCTGATGTTTATCCAAGGTAGACAATTGTTATTCCTTCATTATGGTTCTAAAAACTGTAAAAAAAAAAAAAAAAAAAGCCCGTTGATTTCTTCAAGAAATTATTATAATGCCAAGTCTTCCTGAGATGAGTTTTATTTCTAAATGTCACTGCTGATGATAAAATTACACCCCCTAACTGTGACGAGGGGGTCAAGTGTGCAGAATCTGAATATGTTTCATGTCTCATGTAGCCTTTCCCCAAAAACAAACACTGAAAAACCTCAACACAGTTCAACGGAGGCCATTGATTTGGTAGAACATATGTCTAATAACAGTGTGCTCTGTGGTTATTTAAGAGAAAATGAGACAGAGGTTGAAGAAAGACATGTTTAAATGTAAGACAACATAAAAAATATGAAATTATGTGTATATGAGAGAGAACAGGTTAGTCTGAGGAGAATATCTGATCAATAATTTACTCCACAGCGATGCGCTCCGGCTGACAGCCCGACGAGTGACTGAATGAGATAGGAAACGAGAATTTCTACATGAGAGGGAGAGTGAAAAAAAAATACTAAGTGGGTGGGAAATGACATAAATCACTGTGGATGAAAGAGAAGAAACCATGAAGGAGAGATACTGATGCACATCATATGGGATGAAATATGTATTCTGCAGACTTTATCAAAAACACCTCCAGATATCTGACAGGTAGGTACTATCTCAGTTGTTGGAGGAAAACATTGCTTCACGGGAGTGTTTTCTTTTTTTTTACTCCTTACTATATTTTGAGGTAGTGGCGTTTAAGGCCAACATACCTATAAAACAACGGGGAATCAAATCATGCTTATTTTTTTGGTTTTTGTTTTCCCTGTCATACTATCAAACCAATCACACAAAGATGCGTCAGTGTCCTTTGTGTGGACTACTTTTTTTTTCTTCCCCCAACTGTGGAGCTTTGAAGAAAAAAAAAACAAGGAGCAGTCGTTTAACATTTGATAGTGTGGTGATGACTGCGAGGTCAAAGTAGAGATGGCATTCCCCTGAAACTCCCCCGGGGCTAACATTAAAATGCCAACCGCAGCGGTGGTCTTTCTGAACTTGTGCAACACCACACTGAAAGGCAGGCCGTCTTATTGGCACTAACAACCTCCGTGGTATCCACCTGCTTTGCTTGCGTAAAAGCCAAACGGGCTGCTTGGTTATATCTGTGTAGCAGAAAGAATAAAGACAAACATTAGGCACGACAAATAGAATAGGTTAAGTCGCTAGGAACAAACAGTGTCTAAAGTCTGGGTGTAGTGGGTTGTAATGTTCTGGAGGGAGAACGGCATCATGAAAGAGTTATAACAAATGAAGGAAGGAAAGGGACATGAAGTGCTTCCTCTGTTATGCAAAAGTTGAATCTTCTTGGAAGTTCCAAAATATTCATCGCTATCCAGGGAGCCAGTCACGCCTTCCTTCAAGTCATCAATGAAGGTTGAGCTCCAATGCTGCTGCCAATGTCAGATGCCAACACCAACGACGCCAGGGGCAAGATGGCAAATGTCCACCCCAGGCGTGCATTTTAAAATGCCCCATGCCTGCAGCTTTCATATGGGAGCTCACTGCCCGCGCTCCAGAAGGCTTTCAAAGATCCGTTTGTCTCTTTCTCTCAATATGTTCAAAGTTTTCGGCATGAATTGCAAAGTAATTGGCCAGTGTTGGACTTTCCTCTCAGTGGGACATTCAAGCGAGGGCCACCCTCCTCCAGTCGGGTGGAGGACGGCAAACGGAGCAGGCATCAAGAGTAATCTGTGCACACGCGACGCACTTGGCAAACACCCCCTGACCCCGCCCTGCAGTCACGTTTCATGGTGTTCAATCTCAAGATTGCTGACTCTTTATCTACAAAAGAACACCTGGAACTGTGCCGACAACAAAGTACATCAGTGGCATCAGAGAACATTTCATAATTCATCACTTTCCTGTTTAAGAATCTAGCACCCGGGCAATACCCGAACTACAGATTTCTCTCTAAAACACAAGCAGCTGTTGTGTCAACTAATGTTAATAAACTAAAAAACATGTGATCGTGCTTGTAGTTGGTGTCACCTAAAGGCGCGTTTCAGCGCGTTCGCGTCTCGGATTATTTAAGCATATAATTAACACAAAACAGCACGCGCTCAAAAAGCGCAGATAAAAAAGATTTATCCAGCACGGTGCCATCTGTTGTTTAAACAACTGCACTCAAATGTTAAAATGTGCATGTGTTTGAGACTCAGTCCTTAATGACCCGCTTGCACAGGTTGCAGAGGCCATCATTAACACAGGGCGAGCAACACTGGAGCAGTTCGGCTCGTAAACCCCGGTGACAGAACGTGGAACGTAAACCCAAATTTCTAGACGCGTCATCAAAAAAAACACACACGCCGCTGCGTTGCATCCCTGCTCTCGTTTGAAGGAGTCCTCTGCAACGATGCTGAGGTAGCTGTCGTCAGTGAAATTGAGAAAAAGGAAAAGGAAATAAGGAAAGTCTCAAACAACAAAGGTGCGACAAGGTAAAGGATTTGTCACATTCCTTTTCCCAGTTCATTGTTTCCTTCAGCTCCCTTTACATGTCCTCCCACATGCCCCACAAGCCTTACGCTTTCTTTTCTGTCTGCTTCTTTTCTGTCATATAGATCTCTTGGAAATACTCGGCGTCTCTTTGGGGCTGCATGTGTGCGACTGTGTAGGTCGCATTGCTTCCTCTTTGAACGCTTTACAACTATAGCCGACCGGAGCTGTGATCTATAATTTATCCGCCACGAGACCTGCGCGCGCAGTGCAAGAAGAGAACGACGGTGCTCGTGTGCAGAAGCCACGTCGGCTGTGACTAATGAGCAGAAATGAAACCTAGATTTATTTTAAGTGACAGGCTGGTATCCGAGCTTGTGCTGCGTAATTTCTGCGTGCTGCGGCTTTTGAAACAACATCTGAAAAACATACACTGCAAAAGCATTTGGGAGTTATGTGGGTGGAATGTGCATGGCTGTACCCGCCTGTGCACCAAAATAGAGGTGACATTTCTACAGTTCCTTGTGCGGAATGATGAATTTGAACAGTTTTGAGATGGGAAAACCGGAGAAGTCATTTTGGTCCGAGTTTGAAATATTCAATTTAATTTTAGGGAAATTAACAATTGGTAAATTTGTAGAAACATCATCGTGGGAGGGAGCAGTAATCACTGCAAAAGCTGCATCACTGCAATAAAAGATGTGCGACTGACAATAGACTGCCACATTAAGGTCAAGAACATTTTAACAGTTCAAATAAATCCACTTTAGTAAAAGCTAAGGGAATTTTTGAAAGTGCTACAAATGAAAATAAAAGTGTGAAATGCTGTTAAAAAAAAACAAAAACGCTTCGCTATTGTCTGGCGAGTCACTTTTGCAGACCAGGTCTCTCCATTCTCTGACAGTGTGTACCCTCATGATGCCTGCAGCAGCCAAACAGAGCTGAACCATGCAAATGTAACACCAAGTGTTGACTTGGCCTTCAAATTCTCACAATTTCAAGCACACGGAGCATCTGTGGGATGTGTCCAGACACACATATCTGATCCGGGACCTGATGCTAGAGCCCTGGTGCCGGAGCAAACCTTTAGAGTCCAAGCCCAAAAGGGACGTATATTGCTTCCTGCTCAAAAACGCACTGTGAAAGAGGAACTAGGACATCAGACATCAGTCAAACCTTTGATGCTTTAAACTTTTGACATTTACGTTTTTTTTTGTTTTTTTTTAAAAAGAGTCAAAGGATTTATTTAAACAAACCATTTGTTTCCTGTTTCTAATTCTCTGCCATTTTCTTTGTCTTTCCTGAACAACACGCCAGAGATGCAAGACTTAAAAAAACGAATCTGACTTTGATCCTGAAGTGAAATTTAAAAGCTTTTTTTTGGGGGGGGGCAAGATTACATTTATACACGTTATCATCCAGCATCAAACACTGCAGCTTCCTCGAGGGCTGGGGGGGTCTCTTTTCTTTTTCTTCTTCTTCTCTCTTTCTTTTTGTAAAATAAAGTTCTGGTCGCAGAGATAATTTGATCTCTGCCCCAAGGAGGCAGAACAGAATCTATGTCAAGATCAAGCTCTCTGAAACCAAACGGGGTCACCCCACCCCCCACCAACAATAACTTTATGAGAATGTTTCCAAGTTTATGTTTTCCATCTCAAATTGAATCGCTTTGTTTTCTTTCGAATGCCAAATATGGAATTAGACTTTATGTATTCGCAGCAGGGTGGGGGGACTTGAACAGATTAGTTGCTACAAAAACATTTAATGTATAATGCATTTGGTCCTGTGTGTCTTTGCTGTAGATTTGTTTAGCTTTTGTCTATTCTGTCTTATCTGCAACTCACAGACTTAATTACCCATGTGAGTCTGAGTGGAGCGTGCGACGCTGGGAGGTACTGCACGGTTTGGACTATATAATTATTTTGTACTTGACTAAAAATGCAAGCAGTGTCTGTGATGGGAAGGCATCAGCAGCGGGCAACTCCAGACTGATTACATGCACACATATGGGCCTTAAGATGGATTAAGCGAAGAGGAGGAACATCAGCCATCTTGACATAAAGGTCAGACTTTGAGCTTACAGTCGATTGAGTCACCTTTTCTTTCAAGTCAGTGAAGATTTGTTAATCCATGATTGGTACTTGGGTGAAAAAAAACACAAAAGGCCACACAGTAGAAATGTTTTCATTTTTGAGTGGATTTAAAAGTATAATTGATCCTCTAAATACAGGAAGGGCGAGTACCTGCTTCAGATCTCCTTGATCTCTGATATAATGCCAAGGCAATCCAAGGACCTGCCTGGAGGTACCCTCCAGGCTGGACATGCTGCTGGTCAGGTCACCACGTGGCTTGCCCTGGCCACCTCGAGTGGCTCCACTCAACATGAAGAAGCGTTTTCTCCAAAGGTTTTCATGATCGTATTCTTTCACTCACTACTCACAGCTCATGATCGTGACTGAGGCTCCTCTCGGCTCAGTTCTCTTTAAAGGCCAACCCCAGTGGACTGCAGCTCTCATTGGAAATGGCTCTGACTGACAGCCAGCAATGCAAACTAAGCACTAGGTCCAACATTAAGGAGATGGAATGGCCTGTAGTGATGGGCCATCATAGTTGTACTCCTGAAATACTGTTATGAATTATAAATGATATACATGAATATATTGGCCGATCCTGATGGCATAATTAAATATAATGGATAAAATATGACCATCAAAATAATTCATCATAATGATAGGACCTAATTAACTATAGGCCATGTCAGGGCCTCACACTACCCATTAAAAAAATGTGTAAAGAATTGATAATGAATTCTAACTTTAGAATAAAATTTCCTATTTACAATAAAAATGACCACCTGATGATTATTCTGATGTGAAAAACCTGTGCAAAAATGCTGCAAAAAGAATTACGTAAGTATTGCAAATACTACAGGTATGAATAACTCAAGTGCGCACGTATTAGAAAAGAGATACAGAGGCTAAACTGACATCTGGCTCGTTTCTGCAGTCCACCAAAACATCATGTTAAAGAACAGTAGAAACGTGTGCAGGGAACCAATGGTGGCAAAACTCAATAGTGAGGGTTAACAATGTTGAAGACTGAAGAAAAAAAAAGAACATTAGCAATTAGCTCCTCTACTTTTTGAGAAATTGGTTCCTGCTTCAAACATGTCCTCCTGAAATGTATGACTTTGGACACACGCCCCAGTCAATTACCAGTCTGGATAATGGCAAAAGAAAAAACGTGACTTTTAAACTCCATTAAAACAATGTAAAGGGGCTCTCAAACTTTTTATTAATAGACTTGTGATGTAATTAACAAGGCAGCAGTGACAAACAATATCCCATACTGTGCAAAAATCTGTCGAGTAATATTAATCATAGGCATGAGCAGACAGCAAATCCTCAATTTCTCAGTCTAGTCTTCCTCTTCATCTCTTATTCCTCAATGTCTGCTCTGATGGATTCATTTTCTGTCTGCTGCTTATTCATAGCTGTGTTTGCAGGGGTTGTAGGAGCCTATCGCAATGTTCACCAGTTGAGAGGCTGGAATAGGGCCTGAAAGGTTCCCCAAGTCCGCTCACAAAAGACACATGTCATCATTGCATCACGCTCGTGCTTGAGTGTGTACACTGTGTATCATACTAGGGTCTCTTGGGTTGTGGAAGTGCTGGCTTTTATTTCATACGCAACACCTCACATTGGTAGCTTCTGCTCTCTTGCTAGAAAGGGTGAATTTAGGTTATATTTCTAGTTCAGCACAGGTGATAAGCCATCCATTCAGACACTGGTGTCAAGTTTCTTCATCATATGGTATGGAGTGGAATCAAACCAACAAACTTTATATCACCAGAGCAACCATTCCACCATCTGAGCTATCGACACTATTCCCCTGTCTGTTTCCCATTTCACCCTTTTGCCCTGGTTGTCCCTCAATGAATTCTAAAACTTTTAAAAAGAAAGAAATTATAAATTATATGCTGCCACGTGTCAATTAGGAGGAGAAATAATTTGATGGTGAGGCACTGTCAACAGGGCAAAAAAAGTGCTCTCAATGACAAGTGACTATGCTCAAAATATGTTAATGCAATCTCTAAATTCCATGTTTCATCAAGCATGTCTCGTAAAATAGATTTTGTTGGTCTTAAGAGCTTGTCAGCTTTAAAAGGCACATTACTGACAGAATCTTTCCTCAATCTCTTGCTACTAATTTAGCCCCAAGATATGTCTGATTGTTCTGAGCGTCCATCTGTAGGCGTGTGGTAATTACAAGATCGGTGCATCACAGTGGAAAGGGAATGCGAAGGACAATCAAGTGCTTTAAAACAACAGCTGTCATTATTCTTCCACCATAACATTGAAAAATCCAGAGAAATACAGAGCTTTAAAAAAGCTGTCATAGTAAATTGGTTTTATAAGACCATCTACTGTGACTGGGATTTCATGAATAATCAGGTCTAAATATGCAATTATCTGTAGTAATAATCTGTAGTCATCTCAGGAAATATTACAAATCCTTTTAATATTTGCACAGTCTGGCTGGGAACAATCGATACATCCAGCAGATGCACTTTTCTTTCCTTCCATCTCTAACTCTGGGTTTCTGCTGGTGGTGGTACATCAATGCTGGCCTACAGTCATCAAACTGATCATCTTTAGCTGCGGTGTTTTGTACATGGACTAGTCAAGGGACCAAGATCAATATCAGTGTCTAAACAAGTGCTAGACGACAAACTGATCACCATTCTAAAAGTAACTTTCACTGAGAGTGTGGTGTGTAGTGTACACATCAAGATACACAAGATAAAAGTAGACCAAACATATTTTTTGTCCAAATGTGACCCAAATCCAAGCAGCATCCAATATTTACTTCAGTACTTCAGAGCCGCTCAAAAAAAGCAGACAGAGCTGGGAAAAAAGGCCATATTGCAGTGTGAATTTAGTCTTACTATCAGAAACTACCACTGATGTAACTTACCTTTGGAACTACCTGAGGGAGGTTTCAGAAGAGGAAGAGAATGGCAAGAAGGGGTAGAATCTGGTCTGGGCCTTTCGATGTGGGGCTTGTAGGTTCTCTCTGCACCTGTGTGGGTTTTCTTCTGGATTTTCCAATTTCCTTTCACACTGAGAAAGCCTGTGTATGTCCTCTGACAGCTCAGTAACCTGCCCAGGGTGCAGCCTCACCCCACCGTGAGCCTGAGTTAGGACTAAGTGGAGGTGGGACGGACATTCGTGGAGTGCAAAGACTTAAAAAGTCTTCCATGGCAATTGATGCACTCAGGCAGATGTGACACAAGGTCTTACGATAATCAAATCATGAATTCACTTAAAGTGATTCCCCAGGCTGTTATTCCTAAATTGTCAGACTGGAGGACCTGATGGATCTGTCTGTGGCTGTCATACACAGCAGCAAAGAGGGCACGTTTTACATAATAGAGCTCAGGTTTTGTTGATGACTGCTCACTTTTTGCTCAGTTGGCCCAACTGTGGAAACTCTTGCTCATCAGATTTTCAAAGTTTATGTCAGCCATGAAAATAATGAATTCCCTGAAGATAAGGGAGCTCGCTAACGGCAGCAACTGTCTTCCTCAGCTTGATCAAGTGCAGAGTGGCAGCAGGGATATTTTGAAAGCAAATCATTTGGACGAAGGATACTCCACACTTGAAACTTGGTCAGTTGAAAGTAAACTTGTGTCATTGAGTGGATGAAATGCCAAATACAATCTGAAACAAAAACAATCTGCAATCTATGTAAAGCTGAATTATTGTTGCATGGCCCTCTCAATGTATTCTCTGCGTGGGTGCCACACAAACACAATATGAAATTCAGCTATGTCAGAATTCAAAATTATAATACACTGGATTTGTCTGCCATCGCCTTGAGCAAATTCTGTACAATTGATGTGGAAAAAGTGTGGGCAGCATATGTCTTCCACTCCTGTTACAACAATTTGTTGTTGAAATGTAGGAGCAGCAATTTGCAAGGCTTTCATATTTGGTCCATACTTCTGTAAACAAACTGCGCTTCAACTAATTATTTTATATTAACCTTCATCACAAATTAGCACATAGTTTCTCAGCTTTAATTGTAATTCATTTAATTGTCAATTGTTGCTGTACCTTACAAAATGTTTACATCTTTGTTATCTGCATCCCCCCCACCCCCTCCACCTCCATCATGTTCCTTTCTTTTTTTAATTTCACTGTGTGCACAGACAGTTGCTGTGGAATCAGTAAGTAAATGCACCTTCACGTAATGATGAATGCATATGCTGAATAGATTACTGTCTACAAATTGCCTTAACTTGGAGAAGACACTGCAGCAAAAAAGTGACACAGACCGGCCTTGATCACAGGAAAAGTCTGGAAACAATTCTTTTTTACAGCCACCTAAAATCTTCTCGGTTGTGTGACAGTGTTATCGTTAATAACAGTTGGGACATCATTGATGTATAGCCGATTCAGCTTCTATTGCTTTAAACTGCAATTAGCACTAACCTTAATGAAAAGAACATCATTTAGCATCTGCACTTAGCTGAACTGTCGTAACATCTTCCTATTAAATTAAAAACAATGGAAGAAATATGTATTGCCAAGAAATTGTTGGCTATTTATCTAACAAAATACAATTATTTAAAGTGTACTGGCTATGAGCTTGTGCTTAGTATATGGCATGCAAAATAATTCAGCAACAACCCATGAGACACTGTGCTAACTGACAATTAAATAGAATGAATGCAAAGTGTGAACAATTTGGTGAAACTTGAACTAATCATTTCTGAAAATAGCAAATCGAACTTAGTGGTTGCAAAAAGAAAGTTAAACAACAATGCCAATCAACAAGAAAAAATGTTAACATGTTCTTTATTCCAGAATGGAATGTACTTCTTGCACTAAAGTATAATATAAAGTGTACCATATATGCTCAAGGCACAAATGCAGAAACTTATAGCAGCTTTATATTGCATTCAAAACATCCTTGCATGACTTGGAGAAGACTCACAGGTGTGGGCTTCACACCTCACCAGGCAATTATCATCATTTCATTTAACATGGCTTCAAATGCTTTTTCATATATTTCAGAAAATGTCAGGCCATTTGGGCAAAGCGGTATGGTCTGAAACCAGTGAAATTTTCCCATGTCAGATTGTGGAGTGGTGCTTTTAATTCATTTGCCCTGCTCTTCCCAACTGTTATTAATCCATTTTAGAGAGAGAGGACATTACGACAGATGGGATACTTCTTGTGCTCATGTCCTCCCACTTCCATTGCAGTAACCCATCCATACTGCCCAGGGGGCCATATGTGCTGTACTCCTCCTTGAAACAGAGCAAATAAGGGGCCATGGAGGCATGCAGGCTCGCTGTAGCCTTGTTTCCCTCACAGTCCCAAACATTGGGGCCTTTAGAGACAACTGATGCTCCATGTATGAAAAGAAATGGCTCCATTTATTTTTCATGGTAAAAATCATATTTACTGCTATGACATCTGAGACACAATAGGCGGTAGCACTTTGAGAGTACATGATACACTATTTTCTGCAAAGACGGTGACTGATGCATTGGGAACAGCAATCCGGTGGCTTTAAAGTATTGAGTATTGAGAAAGAGCTTTTCCCCGACCATTACTCTCATCAAGCGCTGTTTTTAGTGACCTCAGTACTCACCTCTGCTCATTTGTGACTCCCAAGACTGCTTCTATTGAAAGAGAATTCTCAGGGGTTGGTTGTTATCTCAATTTTGCAATTTCTTTGTTGGAGTGGAAACAACCGATTAGACAGGTACATTTGCCCCGGTTGCCTGTCTGTTCAGGAAACCCCAGACTGACTGCTGCAGCCTTTGTTAAGACAGAGTGGAGACATGCTCAGAAAAATGTGGAGAAAATATAAATTATACAGTCATTTATTGCATCAGATTAGATTGGAAGGTTCAGTACGTTCCCCACATAATCTTGCGTGTGAAACTGCGGCATTAAAAGTCTCTGCACCTTCAAGGCAAACAGTCCATTCTAAAAAAGTGACAAGTTAATGCTTTAGTGGGACTCTGGCCATTGCTGAGTTGAAGTACGACCTCTGCGTAGCAAAGCCATTACAAAAACATATTAACATAAATGACCCTTGGTGGCTCTTGGTCTCACTTCATCAGCAGTGATAGGAACAAAGTGATCCAGTCAGCTGGCTCCACTGTGTTAGATGCTGTTCCAATTGCCTCCAATCTAGTTTCCTTTATAGAGCATGTACTGCCTCTGGCATTTGGAATACATCTGCTATTCAGAATAAATTAAATAACATACTGTAACAACACCAAAAAACCATTAGGTTAATGTAACTGCTAATATTTACCAAGCGCAATTGGTAAATGATTGACCGCAATTCTTAAGGCTGATGATACATATTTAACAAATGCACAGAATGATTATTAAGGAAATGGCTGCCATTTTTCAGTTTAAAAGGTGACAGTTATGTAAATGGAGTTATGTAAATTTTAATCTGTCAGGACGGTTCTTTTTGGATTGATATTATGACAGCATGACAGATTTGAGTCTTCTATTTTGAGGAGAGGCCTTCAACTGCCAGAAGCACGGAGTGAATTGCATCAAGACAGATTGGATTTATTTTCGTGGTGCACCAAATAAATAAAAATCCTTTCATGAACAGGTTTAAAGCAATGTTCATTGCTTTATTCATGTTTAATCTGCATATTTTTTCAAAATTATTGCAGAAAGGTCACATCTTTGACTTGCTTTTTCTCATGTCCGAATGATAACATATTTTTGCTAAGGCATCCCTGAGAATTCCAACTTGGTTAGAAAACACCTGTGGTGGTCATTTGGGAAGCTGATTATTATTGGATCCACCGCTTAGTTCCTTATTTCTTTTCCAGATATGGTTCTTCCATTTGTTCCACTGTTATCTTGAGGGAGCAACTAAATAAACACTTCATGTTTTATGTCTGCAATGGATCCATCCATTTATTGTGAAAAGTCATGCCTGGTGGCTGCTTAAACAGCACAGTGTAAGTGAAGTTAAAATGAACCGTCTTCAACAAGAATGGTGACATTTTTCATTTGACATTAAACTCATGTAAAAGCATATTCTGCAAAAAAGATGATCTAACAAGACTAGTTGTAATGGCCATCAACATTATGTCTGTTACATTAAGACTAAATAGATGTACTTATAATAGTGGACTAAAATGCACGGCTGTTCTCAGACCAGCATGAGATCAAGCCTCTTAAGCATGAACCATTAGTTCCTACGGTGCTACAATTTCCAGGCAGTTTTATGCTCTAATTTCCTTCCAAAAAATAACATGACAGGCAAAACTAATGGCCTCATATTCAGGTGCACAACACCCCCTGCAAGCTCAACAATTAATGTAAAGCTTTTGATAAAGTACCCTTTCAATGAACTCCAGGCAGGGGTGTACTTTGCAAAAAACAGCAGCTGAATAATTTGTGTGTACCGTCAGGAGCGACTTCGGCAAACCGCCCGTGACTACACACTTTTAGTCAGATGCTAGCCCACGCAATAGTTGACTAATACGAGTTAGAGACTCACTCAACACTTTCAGTGTGAAAAGAAGTGATGACGCACTCCAAGGAGAGCTTTTATTTGTCACCACATGTCCAGTGAATATCTCACATCCGTTACGATTGAGTGAATGTTCCTGGAAACAGCCGGCATCTGACCCACTGGTGGCCCTCATTTCTCCCGAGCAGATGTAGAGAGTGCAATTACTGCTCGCAAAATATCTCTGGTAATGAATTCAGAAATGGAGGAATTCTCTTTGGGGGAAATTTTAAACTGGCATATCGGAAATTAATTTGTTTGAAACGAGGGGCAACATGGAGATTTTAGCATATGATTGACAGCTATGAAGAGTTTATTACGGGAAAATACGTGTTTGATATGACTCTTGCTAAAATAAGGTCATTTGAAAAAAAAAAAAAAAAAGAGAAAAATCACTTTGATAATAAATAGAGTTGCCGTGAGCTAGACTCATATAGCCTGGTGGAAAACACACCGAAGGAATAAGGTGAGTTTTTCCCCATTTTATTAGGCAAATCAACAATGCACCCAAAGCTGCCGGTGCTGCACATTGCACTTTTGCCCCCTCAATGACACCCCACTGACCAATTTCCCATTGCTTACTCTGACTCACCCTATTCTGAAGAAGCAGCACAATGACTTTATTACCCAGGCACCGGAAGACGGGGACTCATAAAGCTGACGGGTGTGATAACTCGTTCCCTACCTTGTCAGGTCTGAGGGAGGAAGATAGAACAAAGGTGTGATGGAGAAGGGCAGGTCGGCATCGCCCCATCGTGTGCTCAATGGATTTTCCCAGTGACATCCTGTCGCTACAGATTTAAAGGCTGAGCGGAAGATGCCGACAGTGATGGGTGACGAAGCAATTGGGATGAGCATGGGGGCCCTCTGTGTTTCTGTCCGGCCTTGAACGTCTACTAGGAACAGATTGTTCTCTTTGACTTTTAATACTTTGGGGTGAAGAGGGCACGGCTCCAGGTTTAGAGCGGAGCAAAAAAAAAAAATCTTCATCACTCTTATGGGTTAATTTGAATATTCTTTTAGCTTGAGAATGTTAAATTTAAGTGCTCCAGCTCCAGCCATGAAAAGGACAAACCTTTGTTCTAATGTTGATGCAAAACACAATCTGCGGATAATCCATAAATGCATCGCTTAACATCTATAAAGAATTTTATATTGTGCACTAAATTACTTGTCAGAAACAAGATCATTATTGAACCATGCCTATCACACTAGTTGATAACTATTGAGGCGCACAACTGATGCTATTGATGCTTTACACATGTGATGAAATATTTTGAAAGCCTTGCCTTAAAGGTCAGAGTATTTTGAATTGCTGAGCAGTTTAAGAGGTCGTTACTCGAGGGAAGCCAACATCTCTTCCTGCCTCTGCATGTTCGCTGGTGGGTACTGTCGACCTCTGCGCTGCTACAAGCTTATTGCTGGTGTAAATCATAGTCCAGCCACACTATTTCTGCCCTCTTCCCATGAATATTTAAACAAGTATACATATAAAGAGTGCTCCCTTACGCCGTCTTGAGGGGAGAAGTAATGTTTGTGGTTTTGTAAATGCAACTTAGGACATTTCCTGTTACATCCTTGACACGCAGACACAATCTGATGAAAATTTAAAAGTATGTCTAAAGCCCTGGCTGGTGTTTTCTCCGCGAGGTTACTGGGGACGCAGGAGTGCTGGGGTGTATCCACACTCATGCATCTCTGCTCACAGACAGATGACACACCTCCAGACCTATCTGTTCATTTACCTCCACAATCAAGATTCACGGCACTATTTTTCGCTGCCCAGTTTGCCAGAGGTGCTCTGTTTTCTTCAGTGTTAAATGAATTAAATGGGCCGGTGGCCAAAGAAACTGCTCATTCCAACCACAAGATATAACAGCGACAGGGACTTTAGGATATATAGGAAAAACTGCATTTAGAAAAGCATTCACACATTATTCAAAGTGGGGATGATGTACATAATCCACCCCTCCATCCGTCTATCCAATGGCATTTAGTCTTGATCAGGGTCATGATGGGATGCTGAGGTCTACTCTGGAAGTGCTGAGGTCATAAACAGGAATATTCCACATAAACAAAGCTTTGTAACTAAAGCAGGATGTTAAATGCCAGGACAGATTCAACAATTAGATGAAACTGAATAAAAAAGTTACAGAAGAATGCAATAGTCAGAGGTTCCTGCAGTTTCTCTGCTAAATAG
Organism: Lagocephalus sceleratus; assembly: GCA_911728415.1. Taxonomy (NCBI): domain Eukaryota; kingdom Metazoa; phylum Chordata; class Actinopteri; order Tetraodontiformes; family Tetraodontidae; genus Lagocephalus; species Lagocephalus sceleratus. The sequence goes on along the minus strand of CAJVRN010000028.1, from coordinate 6,303,772 downwards.
TTGGCAATAAATCTCATGACTGAGAAACGGCATATAGCCTCGCCTTGGCCCTGCTTGACTGGCTGTGTTGAAGACGACATATGGAAGCCTGGTGCAGGCCAGGTGGTTCTTACATCTGGTCCATTAGCTCTCAACCACTGTGATGACACACCACTGAGAGCCTGTTGAAATAATGTCAAGACATTTAAGAGCTGAAACCTGCCTCGCTATTGCTTGTTTAATATAGGTATAGTATGCCTGCTGATGACGTGTCCTGGATGCAGAGTGATCGTTTCAGTGTGGTATGGATTTGACCCCATCAAGTCATAGTGGACATAATGAATCAAAATAGTGCTGTTTGATGTTGATTAACCTTTGCAGCAAATAACAACTTCAGTCGTGATGCAAGTGCACCCACATGACCATCCATATAGGTAACAATTTTATTGATACATTATACTAAATCAGTTATCTGATCTGAGAGGAATAATGATTTGAATTAAGATTGTAACCAGAACTTTAATCATACTGAAGCCATGCACCTAAAACATGTGTAACTTTCAAAGTTATGTTGGCAGCAGTGAAATGATCTCTATCAGTAATCTCAAGTCCCGAGTCCAGATCAGGAACAATAATAGCACAACCTAATCTCTGGCCAGCCCGAAATACAAATTTGACTAAAATCGTGGCTTAACTTTGGCAAGACACAAGAGAGGTCACCGGCATATCGGGAAACTTGCATATGCTATCCGCTCCCACACTTATCTCCCGTTCATTTACCTTTTGCTCGAAATCAGTATCCAAAACTTGTACCAGAATCTGGATGACGACCAAGTTTGACAAAATAATTCTTGGGTCAAAGCCAATCACCAACTTTCTTTCAAAGGTATGTCTAAAAATTAGATTTATGTTGGGAACAAATGAACAGTCAGACTCTATAAAGGTGCAAATATAACATCCCAAATTGTTTTTGACTTTGAATCAAAGAATTGTTGAAACCCCAGCTAGACTCTCTATGAATGTGCAACAGTGGAAAAACAAATGCATTTTGTTGGATATTTCTGAGTTTAAATAATAGATGAGTGTGTCTAAAATAACCCACAGACATGTCTATCTCCTTTGAACTTTGTGTACCTGTCAGGTAATAGCAGTTAATGCAAACAAATTAACCAGGTCTTTGGCCTTTACTTTCCAGCCCCCCGGCCCTCTCCCTCTCAGGAATAAACCCTCCCAACCTCTGAAAGCACGCGTATTGCCCTGAGCGCTGCACCGAGTGACACAGTCTATCCATCAAGTGCTGTGCTGCAACACACAAAGAAAAAAGTGCAAGGATGGCAAATTTTTCATGCATATGATATTCAGGCGACAGCGCATCCGCCTCAGTTAACCCAGAAGACGTGTGTGTATGTGTATGTGTGTGTGTGTGTGTGTGCCCATGTGTGTGTGTGTGTGTCTTTTAAGATGGATTACAAGCTCACGTCATGAGAAAGACGCATATGAGCAAGAGGCAATATCGAGAGAAGACCTTCTCTGTGAGAGAAGTGTGGAAGAAAGCAAGAGAGATTTACATGTGGTGCTTTAAAACTTTCACTTTACAAATCATTTTCTTAAGGAAAAGGAATAAAATACTATAAATCTGAAAATGTAAACCCTTTGTCGTGAGCCCAGATAGACCCAGGTTCTCAATATCTTTGCTTTCTTCTTTTCTCGTTTAAACTATATTTTTTTCCATGACATGTTAAATAGCTGTCCTTCAGCACCACGTTTGACATGTGTTAATCTGTTGAGGGAAAAAACCAAACACATAAATCAGGGTTAAAATGGGTGCCCAGTTCAAAAGATATGTTTTCACTCACATCCTGATGAGACAGAATGTAATGACACAGCCTCTCTGCATGTTGTTTTCTGCTGGAAACCACTTTGTATGAAATAAGAAGGAACGAAGCGCGTACATTTTTTTTTTTTCTTGAAGCTACATTTGTCCTTAAATGACAAGGACCTGCTGATAAAGTTGCACCTAAATAAAGGAGGACCGGCGTGATGAATGCCCGAATCTGCCCCTTGCCAAAAACTGCATTACAGCACTCTTAATGGTTTCTCTTGTCTGAATCAAACTCTGCAGACGTGCTCCCAGAAAGAGTGAATTAAACTCCAAAAGATTAACTGAGGAAAGCAACTAGGAAGTGCATGGGTGAGGGGAAAAACGCCAGAAACATACATAAAAAAACTATTGAAATATCAGACAATGACACTATCATAGGCTCCCTGAAACTAATAAGAATGCACCACATTATCCAATGGTCTGACTTAGAGTTGTTTTTGTCCAAGAGGCACATGTGGGAGAATTTAGTGCAAAAAAAAAGGGTTGTAAAAAAGTAGTATTTTACAGCTTTAATTTGACCGAAACTACTACTGCAACAACAAACCCATCAAAGATTAATTGTACAGATAAATGCTTAAGGAAATATAACATTTAAACATCATTAATTTTTGTGTGGATATTCTCATCCAGTTAATAAAAAATGGTCATTTTATTCAGTTTTATGATGCTCAAATCAACTCCAGAGCCAAAGCAAGAAAATCATATAGCCTCACATGTATACTATATACTGTATGTGAAGGTATATGACAACTCTGGGTGAACTACCTTTCACTGACCTTATTATTTATTCTTAAGTTCAATTAACTAACACATGTCATAAGGCATGACTCATGATCTGGCCACTTGAGGTATAAAAAAAAACAATTTTAAAATAGACCACCATTGTATACTGCAACCACTCACTTTGATGGCTGTCATTAGAAGCCAATTCTGAATTGTCCAATTCCTGATCATTGTTTTTCTCCTCAGCCAATGATTTAGTTTCAGATTGATTGGCTTCTATCCTCCTTCATTTGCATGCAGACCTTCAGCTCTGTATGGGAAATAACAGTTTAAATGTGTGGGCCTATTTTAAATTGGATGATATGGGGGATTTTAAATAACCTTGCATGTTGATGTTGCTTTTCTCCCCCTCCGGCTCTGTCCTTATTCATGCTGCTCACTACAGTTCTATTGTGAAATAACTGTGCCTCATATTTACATTTCTTTTGACAGATGGAGATTGGATATGTGCCTGCACCTCATTGGCATTGGCTTATTAAAGCCAGCCTTCGATATACAATTTCTCAACGCTCCATTTTTAGAAATATTTGAGTCAGGGTACGGCGTCTCGGATTTCTGTCTGCGGGTTAACAGCCCTGAGAATTGATCACAGGTTTTAACACATAAATAATTAGTTTGGGTATAAATCAAAGCATCAGCGGCTGTTTCTGTTACAAATTATATGACACTGAGAAACATCGCCAGGGACATTAATGCAGAGATGTTAGCAGCTGATGAAGTGAAGAGGCATTTTTAACCCGACAAGTAGAAGAATTGGTGGAGGGAACAGCATGTGTTCAGGGGCCATCTCTGCCAGAACCATTGTGGTTTGTCATTTTACTCTGACAACTACTGCTAACTCAGCAAGTCCAACCCCTGCGGCTCATTACGGCACACCTCTATAGTTTGTCCAGAGCGAAATGCTCCTGTTGCTCAAGCCTGAAGGTTGGCCCATTTTTTTTTTAGAAATGTCACCAGAAAATACACTTGAGGACTTTAAGATACTGCAACAGTAAAATAATTATGCCTTTTTACTTCATTTGAATACTCTTTGGGTATTAAGATGGCACTTTCTATAACTAGAATTAAAAAACTGCACTCCAAATGCACATAGCTATAAGTCATTTGGGCCAAATCATAGTCAGTAGCTCAAATATGAAATATCCCATGTGACCCACTGATCATTTCTAAGTGAATACAACGGAATGAGACATTAATAAATGCTCAAACTAACTGCAGCTAAGATTAATAGAGAGTACCAGAATTATTATGACCTAATTTGTATCAGTCACTGCAACTGTTGGCCTGGAATCACCACACGCTGATGTCAAAATCTGAATATGTTTCTCAGAATTATTTCCAGTAATAGATGCTTCTTTTTTTTTTTGCTTTTCTTGGTAGTATATAAAGCTTAATGGCTAACTGATGAACTCTAAAGCAACTTACCTTGCTGTGCCATGGATACCATGAAGCTCAGTTGACATCTGTAGAAAAAACAAATTAACCCATAATTAAAACCCATCAGGATACATGTGTACATGTTTTTATGGTACAGAACCTTATGGCAACATCAAAAAGTGGTAATGGATTTCTGCAGAGGGTTGGACTGGCGCTTTCCCAACAGACCAACAGCAGATGGCGAAGATTTATTTTTCTTTTTCTAAAACGCTGTGAGGATGTGGCTCCAAATATGCTGGATAATTTCTTGTTTCCTACATAAAAGCACCAAAACCAACCCTTAAACACGTGACATGTCAAAACAGCAGGCACCGGACCCTCATTCTTCAATCAAAGCTTATATTGTCCGCGCCTTGGGGAAAGGGCGAGGACGGCAGACTCAGAGCTATACTGGCTTACTGGGGCTGTCCATGTGCTGCGGTAATTGGTGCAGATGTGGCCAGCTGTGATACAGAAGGCAGAGGCAGCAGACTTTGACAGGGTTTCATCAGCACACCCCCGCCGAAAAACAAATCTGGTGTCCATAAAAGTGAAATCAGCTGTTCTCAGAGAGGAGAAATGTCACACTCAGAGGTGGCGACAAAGGGAATAAATGGAAAAAAGGAAAGCATATTCTTTTCTTGACTTACAGAAGTTCAGGCCTCATCAATCAGAGACATCACTGTGACAGTCTAAAATAGTCGGCAGTGTACTTCTTTTCCCCACGATCATAAATAAATGTGGTAAATACACAGTCACAGGGAGTGCAGAGGACCATTTAATAGCAGTTGGAAATATATCAGATTTTTTTTAGAGAGAGGCAAGCTGAGGTTGCAGGTGATCTTTGCACACCCAACAACACACAGTCGAAACACAGGAAATCATAAAACTAAAACAAAATCCTCCAATATCATGATATGACAGTGTGTTAACTTTAAGGTATTTAACATATTCCTTGCTGGTTTATAATATTTTCCTTTAAGTTTGGATGTTTAAGATGGAAATAGAGAAAAGAATGGACTGTAGTTAAGTGACTGATCAGATATGGAGATAAACTGCCACGGTGGTATACAACACAGCAACGGGTTTTAGTGGGAAATTAAATGTGCTACGATAACGTGTTATAGTATTTGAAAGCAAAATAATCTTTGACGTTCATCACAGCTAAAACAAACAAAAATATAATGAATAAGGCATCAGGAGGCGCTCCTACACAGGAGTACACCTGTCACCACTCGTGCAGCGAGCTCCAGGATATTCTATGAATAATAATGGGGTTTTTTTAATCGGAAAATTGATTGGTCAACGGCCTGTGCTTCAACATGTATGAGATGTGTTATCTCAGTCATGACAAAGATCAAACAACAGACGGGGTTAGTAAAGTAGCAATGAAGATGTAGTTCAGGAAGATCAAACCACAACGGAGCATGAAAGCAAGGTTAACCAGTGTTGTTGTGAAAACAGCTGGACCAAGTGTGGGGCAAATCCATTATGTATTTATATAGTTTTTTGTTTTTTTTTCCTGACGCCTAGTTGCAAGAACAGAAATGTATCACGATTTCGTCTGAAGACTTACTAGGATTTAGTGAGATGAAGACAAACCCTGATGCAGACGGGAGCTGGTAAATCTCAATCGCAACAGAACATATCTAATCAAGTTTGTTCCGTCTGTTGGTTTCTCCATTATTTTGCCAAAACAACCAAGCAGCAGGGCATTGTGGTGATTAAAGAGACCGCCCTTCAACAGGAGGATGCTGTGATCAGTCCCCCCCATTGACAAGCATCTGTCCTGTTGTCATGTGTCTCTGAACAAACAACCTGTCCACTCATGGGAGGTCTGTCCTCTGATACTGAGGGGGCTTTGCCACAGTGTTGAACAGGAAATGGGGAATGTAGATGATTTTGAGTCCGGCAGCAAGGAAAACAACGTTCTATTTCAGCATGTAGACAAGAGAACAGTAAAGCAAATTTAGACCAAGTACCACCAACTAAAGAAGATGTTTTACTTCTAATAAAAATAATTTATTATGAGTATAAATTTTATTCAGTGTTAAAATTCAATTAAAAGACACATTATGATTGTCAATGAAGCTCTCAAGTAAGAGGCAATCATATCCAACATATTTTATAACTTTTGTGAGGGCAAAATAAGGCTTAAAGCATAATCCAATAGATAAATTTGCAATATAAGTCAGCAGAAAAAAATGTTCAGTGACTACAAGACACTTTCATTGCAAATGTGAATGGAATAATCCGTTATTGGTCATATTTGAGAGAGGGTTCTGGTTGCTATCAACATCAATTCAGTCAACGATACGTAACTGCTATCACCACTGTCAAAGCAAAGCAAGTTATTTCAAAATAACCAACGTTTGCCTCTTGATGTGCTTTATAGTTCGTCATCAAGGCCAACCTACCTGGGCTGAACAATTCCAAGGAAATATTCTGCAGCAAAACAGGTATTGTGATATGGCTTCAATTGAAGCTAAACAAAAAAAGCTAAACTTTCAAGACATCAGATTTTGGGTTGTGTACTGCCTGAAAAAGCATTACCATGCCAAACACCTAATTAGACGCTCTCTTTTAAAGTCCAAATCATGAAAACACAGACAAGAAACCAGGCTGATCTGATGGGGGAAAGGGGTGATAGTCGCTTGTTAATTCATAATTACCCTGAATTAATGATTGAGTGAGACTGAGAGGCATGGGGCATATGGAAAAAAGAAGGCTGCAGATGCTTCCTGGGGCCTGGGGGTGCTTCTAGGAATGGGAACAACTCGGTGCCTCATCACATACACACAAACATGCCTTCATGCATGCCCATAAGCATAAACACACAGACACACACACACACACACACATACTCACACACACATTCTGACTATCCCAACATTGAAACATCCCTGAGAATGTTTTAGCTTTATTCCTCATTCAGACCACATCAGACAATGTTTTCTCTGCTTAATTCTCAGTGCTTGGACACCAATAGCCTGAGGGAGATGAAATGATGAAAAACATATTTACTTCTCCCAACGGCACAAGAAAGATATATGAACTAAGTCAATTTTCTTTTTCATTATTTCTACCCTAAGACACTGCTCAACATATCAATAATAACAGTTTATCCTAATGTACCTGATGCGCTGAAGCTCTTGCTTATCTTGAAAGGTGATTATGGCGTAAGAGACACCACATGAGCACGCTGACAATTCAGATGAAAACACCTTGTCCAAGAATCCTCCCATCGCCTCGAGCCTCAGCAGAGGGTTCTTCTTTCTTTGACCGAAGGATTATCTGGATAAGCCACAAAGAAATGTGATGGATTCGATTCTTAATGTACGAATATTGCACTTCCTATTTTTTGACATGCAATATAACCAAGACATGGTGAAATAGGTGTCTGGAATAGGACATGGAACTCTGTCTATTGGGAGGGACACACTTTGCAACATCTAAGAAGACAGTGTATATATATATATATATATATATATATATGCATGCAAATCATAACATAACTAACGCTGGTCATGCTATCGCACCATTCTCCTCGACCCTCTGCTATCCCTTCACTGTCTGGATGTCGTCATTTACAGGGTATCCTGTAGCACAACGGCTGTAATTCAATTTCCCCATCACATTGTTGCAATGTGATTCTGTACCCTGTAAAAGCAGCGTGAGCACTTGCCCTGTCCTGATTTACTGTAGCAGGTGAATTCACAGGACCCTCTTTGGAATGTGTTTGCAGTCATGTAAGCTGACCAGTATAATGGTACAAATGAAAATGACTGCACGCAGACCCCACCTCATCTCTTAGATGGTGGGAGATGTTGTATTGTATTTTTAAAATAAGTATGACCCATAAAAAGGTCTGAGACCAGATGTGTGCTGAGAAAATCATCCCTTATTTTTGGTTCAATTTCCTAAATCTAAAACTTATTTTTGGCATTTCTGAGTTTCCCAGAGCACTACTACCCTGAGAAAGTTACTTGCAATCAATATTAAATTGAATTTCTCTCATTATCTACTCACCCTGTACTGATTTATCTTTAACACTAGAGGAGGTTGTCAGTTAAAAAGCCACATCTCATCTCATTAAAAAAAAAGGAACTGGGGACCTGTTTTCACTATAAAAATGAACGAAAATTAAGTGGCTCAAAATACTTGGGTGATATCCAAGTTGCCAGAAGCTTTGAGATTTGAAATATCATCTAAAGAAATGACATTTACCTCAGTTGCAAAGTTTAAATCTTCACTGAAGCAGCAAAGCTCAAAAGAACCTAGGCAGTAAAGATTTAAGGACGGGTGTAAATAATATCTTCTAAAATCAATTTGGGACCTTGGGGCTTCCACAGATTTATATTATTGCAGAGAAGTTGCATAAAGAGATTTTCTGTTCACTTTCAGTGATATTTTGGCTTTTTCAAACAAGTCCCAAGGTTCTTCAGTGGCTCAACAGAATATCAAGTATTGGGTTACAAAAATTCCTGAAAATTTGGAAACTTTCAAATGGAAATGAGTAGGATGTATGTGGTAACTAATGGAATAAAATTGGGATTTGTAATTAAATGTTATCTTTTAACAGGCAAATGAATTAAAACCCTTCAGATTTAATTGCGATTGATTTTTTTCCCCCTCTGTGCATTACTCACTCATATGCATTCATTTCATGATGTGGACTACCGTCTCCTACATGCATTATATGCCCCCCACGTCAACCACGCGGTTTTAGAATCCTGCACATGGAACCTCAAACTTTTACCTCTGCTAATCTCGTTTGTGTTCTTTTCATTGGCATGAAGACAAAATTGGATAAAGTAGAAATGGGAGTACAGAGATGTCCATCATACTCAGCAAGACGTAGATGTAGAAATTAATTTAGTGTTGAAACCAATATACGAAAGACTTTAAGAAAAAAAACAATCCTTTTAGTCAGGCTTCTCTGCAAATGTCTATTTTGTGCAGAGCAATTTCTAAAATAATACTCTGACTCACTGTAAGCTGTATTTGATAAGTGTATATTAATTTAATGGCATTTAGAATATGGATTTGCTTTGGTAACTCTCTTGATGGCTAGTAATAAAAAAATTAAAAAAATATAGACACCCACATTGATAAGCATCCTCGGTTTAAGAGCCAACTCCATACAGCTTGGACTTAGAGTGGAAAGCCACTTAACTCAAAACAAGCTCTGAGAATAAGGGATAAGAATCTGTCAATCTGGGAGGTATTTGTATGTGGATTCACTCATAGATCCCCATGCATCACTAAAGGGATATTACTATGCTACTCAACAGGCAATTCTAATGCAACTTTAATGTCACGTCCCCTAAATTGCACCATATAGTATGTTGGAGGTCTTCATGTAAACATTGCAAGTGGATGCGACTGAGCATAGGCAGAGGTAAAGGAAATCCAAGGATGTTATTAAAATAATGAAGATGTGGTGCAGAAGCAATATGAATTCTGCACTCAGTCCTTTCCTTAAATGTGCCTTTTTCTAAATACATGTGTGAGGCTGTAATGTCACTGCTACCCAGCTGAGTACTGCAGTACCATTCTGACAGCATGCTCTTACCAGTGTGCTTATAAAAATTTCAAGCACAGCTGTGGTTTAAAATAAAACTTCTAGCCAAGCTAGCCATCAGTCACAGTAAAGCCAACAACATATATGGCTAAATGTGTCTAAATGTGTGAAATGCCTGAATCAATTATACACATGGAACTTAGCAGCAATTAGTCTGTCGGCCTGTTGTTATAATGGGAATATCTGTTAAGTACTAAAGACATTAACACTGTGACTGCAACAATATAATCAACTTGCATGCTTAGTAAAATGTGACATATGGTCATTTTGTTATGCTAAAACAACTGTTCTGTTGCTAAATGTTGATTAAATTGCTGCATCCGCTGCTACCGAGCTAATGTATGTTAAACCGTTGGACCTTTCTTTAGCTGTTTAGCAGCCCAGATGCTTTAGGACACGTGACCGTAGCTCCGTAACACACCGCTCATTGGGCACACAGAACGAAAAAAAAAAAAACAAGCACACACATTCTCTCCCAATTCTGTTCTTCGTCATTTGGATGAGCAGCATCAGCAATGTAGATGCATCATCTCTCTCAAACTGAATCATCGTTTGGGAACCAAGAGGTGACGTAGACAAGTGGGTTAATATACATCCTGTTGCTGCTCCCTTTATTAGAATCGTGTCTGATGGCTGTCCTTTAGTACAACCGTAAAGTAAACGTGCATGAGTGTATCTTTGGAGGACTAAACCCACAAGAAGAGTGAGCCTAAAGCTGCACCTCGGTGGCTGTTTGGCTTGTTTTCTCACTGATATCCCCGCTCGCCTCTGAACACAGATGGAGATTCATCTGTTGCCTGCTCCCTCTTGACTCTTTTTCCTTTTCTATTCCCATCCCCACCCCACCCCTCTCTAGAGCGTGTCTGCCAGCAGAAGTCCTGTACCTCGCTGTGTGCTTATCAGACAGTTTATCCTTTTCCTGTGGGTGCCGTCCGCCATCTGTGGCTGTCACAGCCAATCGCCACGCCAAGGGTCCATTCCAAGTCATGATTTAGATGCTCGGCCTCACCAGCGCTGCTCTATCAGCCCCCTCCCTCCTACTTTCTTTTCCCCCAGCAGTGAAGGTTCCTGATCTCTAAATTTTTTATCCAGTCCATCACATGCAGAGGCAACCCATGCACAAAACAGAACACAAGTATTTGCCCTTTCCTTTTTTCCTTCACCCCTTAATCCACCTTGCAGCAGACAAAATAGTGTTTTACATTCCACGAATCTTTGGCTCCTTCCCATAAAATAAAAGCTTTGCAAGAGTCAAATCGCTTAACACTTGCAAACATCCCCAAGAGATGTTTTTGTTAATATTTGACTCGAGAGGGACAGTAAACAACAAGTAAGGCATTTTTGGAGAAAACACAGCACAGCACAGGAAGAGGGAGGGAGGGAGGGAGGGGGGAGGGGGGGGACACGACTGTCTCCAGGGTGTCCGCCACAATTGCTTTCTCATTTCTAACTTGTCAACTTGGCATTTATCTGCTTTATCACCGATGGAACTCAGCTGAGCAGAGCAAATCTGGCTACTACAAATTTTAACAGGGCAGTGGAAATAATAATAATAAAAAAGAAATTAAATAAATAAATGACTAAAACAGCAGCTTTCTCCCTGCTTCTATAATGAACCAAGCAGAGCTGAAAATACATGCAGAATACTTAAAAAAAAAAAAAAAAAACTTTTGTTCAGTGTAACTGCACGACCTCCATGACCCCGCAAACTAATTTCAGACTAGCAGCTGTGACGAGCCACAAGAAATATATAAGTCATGTGAGGAGCGAGCCAAGATGCTCGTCTCCCAGCGCAGGAGGTGAGCGCGACACGAACATTTGTGCAAAGTCGTCCAGGTCCTAGTCGGGCGCCAGCTACCTCTGCTTCATTTGTAGCTGCCACTGATGTGTTAACAGCCCACCTGTGATGGGGTGAGAGCCCCTGAAATGACTTCCTGTCTGCAAAGGAAGACTGCCGTGCAGGGAAACGCACGGAAGGTGCAGCAAGGAGTGGCAAAGCAGCAAATGCGCAGGCTCTCTTTTATGTGCTCCCTTTGTGTGGCACGTCTGACATAACAGCTGACCTCAATACTCCAAAAGAGTCGATGGAAGCTAAAAGCCAGCAGATATTGAGCAGATGACCCAGTCCATATAGCTCTGTGGCTCTATCCGCTAAATCATATCAATAAGGACACATTAATTCCTGTGCAATTATCATCAGTTGTCCTTGCAGATGGTGCTACATGTCAGCGTTGCACATCCAAAAATCTCTCAAAGCAGAAATCGGCATTTGTTGGTCTGTAATGTTTCCAGTTTGGACTGGGCAGAGTTTATTTTTTTCTTCTGTTTCTGGCATTGTTTTCCCTTTAATTACTATGCATAAAGTCAACTCCAGCCCATTTCATAAAACGGACTGCTAGAACTCCTTCTCACAGAGAAAAACCAATGATCCGCTGCTCTGATTCCATTATTTAGAACAGAAAATCTGGAACTAATGGACATCACCGATGCCAGCGGCACAAGCAGGATAATATATTCCCAAGAACAGCACATGGCTAGCATTACTTTTTGTCCTGTGTTTACAAACTGGACGTGATTTTCAGAAAAAAGAAAAAAAAAAGGACAGCATCTAGATGTACTCATGGCTCATATAGCTATATTTTTTTCCACACTGCATACCTATTCATGCATGTATTCTTGTGAGGCATCGCTACCCAAGCAGATGCTCAACTGTCCTTCCATGTGTGTCCATTCCGCTGAACCTCTGGAACGAAGGTCTCCCCTTAGAGGACATTTCCTGCTGTATAATTGCCTGTAATCATCTTTTCACTCAGCTTGCTGGGTTATTAGAGCTTGACAGCTCTCTTCTTTTGTATTCTCCTTTCAGCACCATCAGCACTTCGGCATTCGGGCTCTGCGGCAGTAATTTTGCTTTCACTCTAGATTCTTTGGTGGCCTATCAGTGTGACTCACAATTTAAATTTAAATAGGTTCGCAAGCCCTTAATGATTGACGGCAAACGAGGCTACATGACTAAGACTCTTGCAAAGTGCAAAAGGGATATTTGTAAATGCTCAAGAATTGATAAAAAGGCTTTTGGATGAATTGGCTTATGTTTTAGAATGGTTGTAGTTAACGATGCTTCAATACAAAACTCAGAGCTTTTTCAAAGACGTATTCTTTGCCTGTCTCTCAGCTCCAGACTTTTCAAAGAAACTGCGGTGGCATTTTCTTCACGCAGCAGCCCGAGCTGCAGAGAGACTGGGACTAACCTTCTGCCGACCTAATAACGGCACCGGGATGGAGTTTATTACCTGGCAAAAAAAAGGTAAAGCGAGGACACAAGCGACGGCCGCAAACAAGTTCCACTCATCCGTGGAAACTGTGGCCGCCGTTTGGCGAGGCTGCCACCCAATCAGACCTCACTAACGACACATGACCCCGGGACGTGGAGGCACGGCTGGTGATTTTCAGACCCTGCGGGCAGAGCGATGTTCAAGGTAATTTCGGTGTTCCTGGAGATGACGGCGGGAACTTTTATTTGCTTTTGATGTGCGCTCCACTGTGCCACATCATTAGCTCGGAAAAGTGCATTATGATGAAGCTTATTGTTATTAAAATGACCACATTCCGTTGTGTCTAAAAGCTGAATGAGATGAGCTGTTGCTCTGAAGTCAACAGGAACCACAAGTGCACTTTAAGTGCATTGGCTAATGTTCCCTGACAAGTGCAGACCAGTTGTTTCCTTCCTGCTACAAGACTTTCTTGAGCCCATTTGCCCAAATTTTGATGGCGTTTTCCATTTACGTGAGTAACAAATCCGGCCGTGACACTGACGAAAGCCTCGACACAGCCACTGGGAGGTGGGCGTTCGTTGTAATGATGATGAATGACAGCAACCAGATGTTGAGGTTTCAGGCGCTCTGTCTACCCAAGATCCTCCCGGGGCCTCGTCATTCCGTCTAATGCGACATGATTCACAACAACGGCACAATAAAATATAAAAACCATACAACACATCACCCTGGATATGCGCCTCTAAAACCCTCCCCAGATAAGGACGGACAAAAAACATTACTCTAGTCTGTCTCTGAAATATGTTGACAGGTACTTGCTGCAACCTTTGAGGCTGTTTGTCCTTTAATGCATGCGCTTCCAAGCAGGTCTCCCAAAATGTTAAATTCATTTGTGTGAAATCCATAAAACATTTGTGCCAATTCATCGACATTGCTTTTAACTTGGCAGTGAACCTTGGCTACATCCACATTCAAGGCCAGAGTGGCCATATTCACACAAACGGTCACTATAAAACAGGAATAAATGCCAATCAGAATAAAACTGTTCCGTGTTAACACGTCCATTGGAAACTTTTAATCAGCCTCGTTTGGAGAGTAGCTTCTTTGAGCAGAGGATAGACAACAGACACGTCGGGGCGCAGAGGTCAGCATGGGGAGAGAGGCGAGCCAAGTTGCAATTTATTTTTCATTGTAATGTTGCTTAGCACTTCCACCATAGTTCTTCACAAATTCTGATTTATTCTGAATATTTTCTTCATGCATGTCGTGCGCTTCAAATCTGATCACTTTACTTTCCGTCCGTGTCAACAGTAAAGTCGAAATTATAATGAGATTGTAGAAAGAAAATGCACATATAAATGTGGCTTCTCAGCTTTGCCCACATTTGACGAGAACATAATGACGGACCTTTCCCCTCTGAAGCTGAACACGCACAGAAAGTCGGATTTCTACGCTGCTTTTGTGATTCACAGCTATTTAGATTTTGCTCTCATCCTGCATCGAGAGAAAAAGAAAAGATCAGAAGATCTAGAAGAAACGTTTCCAGCAAAGCAGCTGATTTAAAAGAATTATTGATTGTTATCGATGGGATTAGTGAGCTGACTAAACCTTTACACTGTAAACAGACTTATCATCAGGTGTTGTCGATTTCAATTCCTCGGAAATCGGGAAACTTCCATCGATGACAAGTCGATGCAAATGTAATCGAGTCATATTCTTCTTCAGGCAACAAGGCCTGGCTGACGTTCGCTGAAACACAGGAGACAACGGCTACGGCCCAGAAGCCACTGTGATTTACAGTTTTTGCCATTGGCGATTTACAATTCTTCATTAATGGACCTTTGGAGATGCACCTTAACTGAAACGCCGGAGCTTCTTTAATGTCAGATTTACGCCTTTAATTCCGAACATCGGGAAAAAAGGAAATGTGCTGCTTGCGATTCCTCCTCGAGCGTCTTGAAAGGGCTGATGCCTGGGATGCCAGGTGAGTGTAATTAACAGTAATTGCCTAGCTCAGAGGCTAATAATACTTGAGGCGAAGGGACAAGTAAGCATCGTAGAACACAGCGAGGGGTTGAGAGGCTCTAGGAGCTTTACAAGGCTTCATTTATCGCGCACCTGCACTGACATTTAAACATTTTCATATCATGTTGGTGGCGCAATAAAGCAGATGCGCTAGCAAAACGTAGGAGCCTCATTCCAGGAGATTCCTTTGACACCATTTTTGTTAAATGAGAACCCGCCCTTTGGGGTCGATTTTGCAGGTGTGCTGGGTGAGGGGGGGCGGGGGGGGTCGCAATTTGACCCGCGATACGGTAATCTGTTCCGGGCAGAAACTCGACACATTTCGCATCAGACGCGAAACGCCGTAGCGGGCAGCACAGTGGAGGAGGCCGCATCAGGGAGCTGGTAAATAGATTTTTTTTCATAGCAGCTGGCTTAAATCCTCATATCTATCCTTACATATAAACATGAATCTATTCCGCTGACGCAAAGTCATTTCAGAGCTTGTGCGCGCTAGTGTGGCTTGCCTTGGCCATGCAAAAAAGTCAGAAATGCCATTTTTTTCCTTGTTTGTAAGACAACATGTGATCGAGGAGCCAATTAGCTTTTATTGCTCTGTTATACTTCCAGACTACATTACGGTTTCCCATGTGGACCGTTGTGCAGTAATGTCGTAATGGTTTTGTCTGTAGACTGTACAGACCGATAATTAGGGCTGTTAGTTAATGAAAAGCCAGTAAATGAACAGTTTTTTCCCCTTTCAGATTGATTCATTTTTGTTAATTTTCACTCACCATCTGGGGTTTCTAGAAAGTATATTTCAACACAAATTCGGGAACTTTTCCAACTTGTTAAGGGTAAAGGCAAATTCTGAAAAACCAACTCTCTGTAAAACTTTTATATTTCATAAAAAAAGAAAGAAAAATTACTGTTACGGAGAGACAAACATTTTAATAAAATTATGTGTCCCAACTTAAACTTGAACACTAAGTAGGCCGCATTCCAAATGATATGCTCTTTTTAATCCGTACAGAGCACCGTGGGTTAGAATAGCCAAAAAAGATGCTTTATTTACTGCAGAGCCTGACCAAATGCAATATGGCATAATAGTGTTTTTGGCTTATTGCATATGGCGATATATTACTGCTTGTTTCTGACTCCCCATATATTAAGGCAGTAAAGATTTTGGAACATGGGCTCATGTCCACGTGGCTGAAGTATTGTTTACTGTGGATTTTGAATTTTTATTTGAAACTTGCCTATTTCCATGCTCAGCGTGGAATTTCTCGGAGCATATTTCCCATCACATCAGTGAACCAGATCGAGTGTTTTTGAGTCTGATTCAGTCCGATCTGATCCATCAACTGCAAAGGCTGATTCTGGATGCACCTCGGGTCAAACGAAGCAGGTGCTCATGAATAAATACAATTCTAAATATGCGCAAAGTTGTTAATTACTGCAGACATGTTTACTGCGTGCTTCTATTTGGAGGGCTTTTGCATGTCGGCTACCATGTTTTGTCTTCTCTTGCTTCCCTCTCCTCTTCCTCCCCCACCTTCTCTCTCAAAGTGGCTTTAATGGACTCTAAATGTGTCAGTTAGAGAACAGGGTGATGCTCAGTGTATTAATAATTCATTATATTTGTTTAATCCCATATTAACAGATATTATTATAGTCAATGTTAGTCAACAGACCGTGTGTTTAGCGCCATGAGCCAAAATGATAATGGAAAAAACAGAACCCTTACAACGGTGATTAAATAACTGTTTATCAAAGAAATTAGAAAAATTGAAATTCCTCTGAAAATTAGCCTCCAACTATTTTCAAATCGAGTTGTATTTTTGGGTTTTTTTTGCATTTCCAGTAAAAATGATAATGTCCAAGGCACTCAGAATGTAGCACAGCACAGCACAAGGTTACATTAACGACGTGGACTTTGAATCAGCCCTTCAAAAACGGATATCATTCTGACCTCGTTGCGATTTCTACCTTACGTTACAGAACCCAGGAGACGTTTTGTCAGGTTGACATCAGACTGACGTGACCGATCAACATCCCATTTATTTTTCTTTATCCTACGCGCCGTCACCCAATGAGCACAGGCCTGTCAGTCCAACAGCATTTGTCTGAACATGACCCCCCCCCAAACTGGCAGCCACACACACTCAGGTGCGAATCGAGATACTGTCACACACACAGCTGCATGCTAGGCAAAAGTCCAACAATGTCTAAACTTATGAGAGGCTGGGTACAAAAGTCAGCAGTCTGGTGTTTTGTCGGCGCCCCCGACACCAATCGATGATTGCGGTCAGTGTTCCCTCCTTCATCTCCACATCACCGCCTCAGCAAGTCCTCGCCGGTAACAGAGACGAACCGTCACCGCACACTCAGAAGAATCGGGGTTTCGAATCAGCACCAGCTGAATGGGCCAAAAGCAAACTGAGACTGACGTGTTTTTCAAACAGTGAGCAGCTATTGGTAGCTTTCTCCCCCAGTGGTCGATGTGTAGGTCTACAAGTTGTGAGCATTTTTATTAAAACCCACCCCACTGGCACCATGTCTTTTGTTCTATTTTCCACAGTGTCTGTGACATCGGACATCCATGCAGTCATCATATATGAAAAATAGATCATATGGTGATTTTGGATAAGCCAGAAAAACACTGTTTGGGATATTTATAGTGGGAAAATGGCGATTTCCCTGCTTTATGAAAGGGCAGCAGCTATGAGGAGACAAACAAACCGGGAGGTCTGCCTTTGTAGCTGGTAGCTCTCTGATCTTGTCCCAGTTGCAAAACCAACCTTTGAAAACATATATCCAAGGCACAGGGGGGGCTTCTTTTGTTTCATCTTTACAGCCATGTGATGGTGAAGGTGTTTCAAACCGCTGCAGAACAGCAGCCTTCCTCACACTCCTTTTGTGTGCCCTATCTTCTACAATGCCATTACCAGACAGCTGTGTTTAATATCATACAATGCTCAAAGGTTTATGAAAAGAACAACCTGAGAATACGTTGACATGATCCTCATCATTTGGGATGTTGCGCGTCAGTCAGTCTGGAATGGGCTGATTCACAGTCATCGTCGGTACAGATGTGTCATGTCTGTTTATGCAGATTTTTCTTTTTAGAATGGAGCTAATGGTTGGAGCTAGGATCTGTGGGGGAGGTCATTTGGGTTGATGTAGGCATGTGGGTTGATTTTTTTTGGATTCTGGAGCGCAACAGTTTCTCCCCATTTGTGCAGGCAGTTCCAGGCTGGTTCACATTGATTCTCAGTGCAAACACTACACCCAAAACTTAAACACAATTATGGACACAAAACGCGGAAGACAAATACCCTGGAAGGGTCATACAGCAAAACGTGGTGAGAGATGCCTGTGATTGAGGGAATCACAGTTTAATTCTTACCAAGACATTCCACAGCTGGAAGTCTCTTGTGAGCCAACAACCTCTCACCCTACCCGCCCCCCTACTGATTATCTTGAAATATAAATAGCTTTTAAAATTTAATATTCACTCTAAGCAACACCATGGCAACAGCTGTTTCTACAGCGATGCTGAGGTTGAGCCTGAACTGGAGCCACAGCGATGAAACCGCCTGGTGAAACTCGGGCTCCACCTAGTGTCCACGAAGCTTCCCTCCACGTTCTCGGTTCACAATGATCATTCATCGCAACAGCAACAGTCCCCGGAGAAACAAGAGTAAATAACAGCCTCCGTACACACAGTCAAGCCAATTACAGACGAATATTCATCCGTTTCAAACCACACAACCGGCGTCAATACAAACATTTATTTATCTTCAAGTTCTCAGGACATAGGACAGTGCAATCATTTGACAAAATTCTCTATACAGCCACTTTAAAAAGCACCATTTCAAAGTACTATCAACAGTAACAAAGACGTATATACAAAAATACATCCTTAATAGTCAAACGCTCTGCATAATGTACTAAAAATATATCAGTCATTCTAATGAGTATTCCTAAAACTAACCAATAGTGAATCCATTGGGAATTGGGCCACGAAACTAATTTCACCCCAACCAATACATTTTAATTTGATATGAAAAGGCATGTTGATTAAACTAGTTTTATAACATTTTTAGCTATCTGGAAAAATACTGGGAAGCATTAAAGCTTTGATTGCTGTGTTTCATTAAAAAAACACTGGAGTGGATTATCCAATCTCAGATGAGGAAGTTTTGGCTCAACAACATAAATAACTGTTAATAATTATATTCCTGCTGATGAAAGAGCTGTGAACTTTATTTCATTCCCACGGAGGAGTCGAGGCCACATTCCATCATCCTCTCCAGCTCCAGAACAGAGGGGACAATTGACTGGCTGTAACACTGAGCCATCTTCAATCTGAAGAAAGAAAAGAAAAACAGTCACCTAAAAGAGTTTCATATTGATAACATCAATTGTATGAACACAGAATTTCTGAGGCTGACTATGAAACTAACTAAATTATTATTGGCATCTAGGAAAGACTATAGCTCATCCAAAGGCTAAAGTGTCCACAACTGCATTTAAACAGCCACCGACTTTGGACTTTAGCTGTTTAAATAAATCACTAGTGTTAAATTACAGGAAGCATAGTAGCAGTAAGAGACTCAGCCAAGCACCTCAGCCAAGGTTAAAAGGTGAGGTAACTTACATTTATCAGGTAGCAACAGGACTCCACTAGGTTGTCTAGACGAATTGCTTCAGAGGGATATTTATATCGGGCATTTGTTGATAACTCGACAACACGTTGCTTGATAAAGCGACAACGAGCGCGAGATGAATCAATGGATCCATCCTGAGTCGTCTAATCAACACATTAAAAACAGTTTGGGCAATTAGAAATACAGAGCAAAACAGCTTAGGTTGTTAAAGATGTGTGGGCAGTCCACAGTAAACACAAGCGACACAAAGGAGCACCACGCATCAGTCTAATTAAGACGTGGAATTTATACCGATTACCATAAAGGTGTTTGTGATGAACGCTGCTCAACAGTCCAAAAAAATAAAACTGCCTCATTTGCGTGTCGTGTCACGAACAGTGACCGCTACCTTCTGAGCAGCTCACGTGCTCTGCTGGGCTGGGGCCGGTAGTGCTGAAGAGCTGCGAGGCTGTGAGCTGCCAGAACGCTGTAACACTGCTCCCGGAGAGCGTTGTGATTTGCCGTGTCCCACTGTGGCAGCTCACTGGTGTAGCGCCACGCCATCAGCGTGTGCTCCAGCACAGCATCCCACTCCTTCTGCTTCAGAAGAACCTGGCCCCACTCTTGACACGAAACCTGGGGATTAAGGTGACATCATGAAACAATCCACCTGCCAAGCGACAGCGGTAAGATTTGCAGCATTTTTTAAATAAATCAACGGCAGTCCTATTTATTTGAAGGATTAAAAGCTCAACATGAAAAGCACAGCAGGGGTATACTTTAACAGCTTTTTTGAAAGTCTAAAATACAGACCTTAAAATTTACCCCAAAAAGCACTTGAAATAGCAAAGGAGACTATGGCTCTATAACACTCACTTTGAATGCCACCAGCTGAGGATAGGCTTTCCTGTAACAATGCGCGTCTCGGTTGGAGCCAAAACGAGAGTAGGGGATGGACCTGTAAACATTTGCTTTTTTCAGTTGCAGGTCTTCCTGAAGATACTTCAAATCCGACGCCAGGATCCTGGGGTCTAGACTCTAGGATGTAAAAGCAACATGCGACGGTTTACAATCAAGAACTGATCGTATAACACACGAGATGGCAGGCGAAGCGGGCGGGATTCACACCTGCTCGACCAAGATGAGGGACCTCATGAGCTGCGCAACTTGCTGTTCCGACAAATGGGTGTGATCGACCATCTTCACACACTGCTCCTGGATCCCCCCGCTCCACGCGTCATCAATGGGCAAGTCCACTGCAAAACAGAAAGGCTTACACACCACAAACACAAGGCAAGTGACGATTTGACGGTAAACTACCCAACCTCTGTCGGCTTTTTGTTTCTCTTTGCAAGTACCCACCATTTTCAAAAGGATCTATTCAAATTAGTGCCTGAAGGACTCATTTAAGCCTATTATTTTGTAATGCCAACAAGGCTGGTGAAGAATCACCAGATCTGGTCACCATTTTATAATTCACACAATCTCGAATAAAACTTTATTTTAACTTACGTGGTTTGGAGCGGGTCGTGGCTGTGTTTCTCCCCCTTGGAAGCAAAGACGGGGACAAACGAGCGCTTAAAATTTCAAGGTAAGATCTCCTCATACGTGCTGTGAATGGAAAACAAAAATATAAGAGATAACTTTTAAGAGGGTTTTAAACCAGGTGTCTCCAATGAAGCTCTGATGAGTAATTAGTGTGCGTGGGGGGGAGTCGTGGTAACATTAGCATGATAGCAGCAAGCGACGCCTGAAGAATTCCCCCACATTAAAAGTCTCTCTTACTCCCGCTTACCTGCAATTTTCGGCTGCGGAGCAGGTATCTCCACCAGGGCGCGTCGCGGCTGGCACACAGCGGCCATTCTCTCCCAGTTCCCCGGCTACCGTCGGAGCTAAGTCCCCTGCTACGCGCCGCTAACCGAACTTTAAACACCCCCACCAGCAGCCCTCTTTTTTTTTCTCCCCCACACGGGGACACTCAAACAAACTTTTTACCGGCTTCCCCCCCCCACCAGCAGGTTACTCAGGCTCCACCGGAGAGTCGGGCGCCTCCTCTAACGACGCCGTTGCGGTTCTTTTGGCGGAGCGGCTTTTGGGGGGTTTTGCGGGCTTTTTTTGCGGGAGCCCCGAAGAGTCCCGACGACAACTTTGCTCCGCTCCCGCGACAATGAGGCTGGCGCGCGCGACAGGAGTTGCCGCGCGGGCGTGGTTGTCCGCCGTTTGACTCCGACCTGATTGGTCGGCGACGCCACGCGGAGGGAAAAAAAAGGCGCCCAATATGCAAACGACGTCGTCATCGTCCTCCCCATTGGTCCCCACCTCGGAATGCCCCGCCCCTTCTCTTTCCTCCATTCATTATGTCGAGGGGAAAGGTCACGTATTCTGGTGTACATACATATGTATTGTTGGATTTTCAGTGTAAATGTATATATTAATGTATATATCAGTGTGGACGTGTGAGTTCATGCCGTGTGTTGCACCCCTGAGGAGGCACGGGTGACATAAGTCATTATCACGGCAAGATTTGTAACAACAGCAAAAAAATAATGCATTTCATTATATCCTGCAGGAATGTAAGAAAGGGATCTTCTGCGTGTTAGTTTTGCAATCAGATTAAAAAGAGAATGCACTCCAACTTTGTGGTTGTGAATAATGAGAATAAAAGGCGCTGCAAACATGAATTATTCATAAATTGTATTTTAATAGTTTTGTGGATTGTTCAAAATAAAACAGGAATCTCCATAGATACATTGTGGCATAATTCAAGCACATAAAATAATCTAAAATAGATGATAAGAAAACATGATAATTTAAAGTAATCATTTTTTATTATAAATATCAATACAATGATTGATATTTTAAAGACCTCTCAATATTCTCTTCTCAAAATAGCTTAAATATGGTATGATATAGTATCATAGGTTAACATGTTTAAAATTGTGTTTTCACTTCCCTTCTGATGATTATGATAAAATAATCCATTTTTGTGAATATGAAGCAGTGGCGAGTGCAGTGCAATTTAAATTTCCCTGTATTTTCAACACACGTCTCAACTCTTTGAACCAAACTGCATTACAACAACAGAAACGCATTCTAAGATTTATCACATATAAAATAGTAGCACTATTTTCCTCACTGGACTTACAGTGACACATTTTACTCACATTTCTATAGGTAAATAATTCATATTACAACTAGAAATATCTGTATCATTATCAAAACTGCACTTTTATGAACTGATTGAACTGAAAATGATTTCACGCCACTCCTGTAGAATATTAGAGCAAAATAAAGCTGAATGTTCCATGGCTTCGTTAAACTGCTACAGCAAATAATATATTAATATCGTATCTATATACATTATATACATTATTTTAAAATAAATTACATAATACATAGGTAAAAGAGATATCTATTAGGTACATGTTGTATTACAAAGTTATATGACAGCATGGCTTTTCAAGAATACAATACAATATTGTCAGAAAAAGCAAGTGCGCTCAGGTAAGACTGAATTTCAGCATCTTACTGATTTATTTTCCGTCAACTGCAACGTCAGGTCTGCCTGAACAAGTGTCCGTTTTATCGATTTCCGTTAGACAACTCGGGGGGTTGATGGAAAAAACGTGCGGCGGACCCAAACGCGGGAAGATGCTGAAAGGCAGGCTTCTACAGACAGTGCAGGCCATGCTATAAAGCACAAGAAGTAGCCTCTACTTGCTAAGCAGCGTTTTAAGAGAGCGGGTGAGTGCGTTCGCGATGGCCGACATGGTGCTGGAGTGGCGGACCAGGGCTTTGACGCTGTGCTCGCCCGGCGCTCCCACCGTGGCGGCCTCGGCGGCTTTCAGCAAGCAGATGTAGTTCATGACGACCTCGTCGACCTTGGCAACGACCTCCCTCTGCTGGTGCGAGGCCGAGGCCCCGAGGCCCCGGACCAGGGACATGCACGCTTCGCAGAGGCAGCACAGCACCTGGAAGCTGCACGTGACGGCGAGCAGCATCTCCTCCGGGCTTCCGTGGGCCTGCGCCATGCGCCGGCACGCCCGGCCCAGCTCCTTCGACTCCACCGACAGCAGCTGCTTGAACTGCGACACGTCCTGGAAAGGCATCTGCGGTCCGCGGTCGCAGCGGCCCACGCTGGACCTGACCAGCGCGATCAGCTCGCTGGCGTCGCGCCGCACGTCGGCGAAGCCCGACGGGAAGCCGTACATGCGGTCCTTCAGCGCGTTGATCCGCGCCAAGCGGTCGCTGAAGCTCATGTTGTTCAGGACTTCGCCGTACAGCTGCTCCCCGGCCGCGTCCGCCACCGAGCCTCCGGGCGAGGCCGGGCCGCCGTCGCAGTCGAAGCCCGCCCCGCCGCGGCTTTGCCTGGGCCTCTCCCACTCGATCTCGTCTTCCTCCCCCTCGCTTTTACGCTTAAAAAAGCAGTAGCTGAAGGGCCCGTTGCAGCGCCACGGGCTGGTGTCCAGTTTCTGCGAGCCCTTCATGTGTTTGGGGTCCTTCTGGAGCGGGAAAGCCACGGACGCTCTCCGGCTGTCGACCCTGCTGCTCGACGACCAGCACGTGGTGTTGGAAGACACGGACCCTTGGGAGTAGCTCTTGGACAGCCGCTTCCTCGTGGGCCTCCTCTGGACTTTGGTCTCGCCTTGCTGGGGTAGGGGCGGCGCCGCCGGCTGCTGGCTCCGGCTGCGCGCGGGCTTCTCGAACAGGGCCTCCGCGCTGCCGGAGCTTCCCGCCACGTTGCTGGAGCTCCGCGCCAGCTCCCTGCCCCGCTGCGGGTTGCCGCCGAACGGCTCCGTCTGGAGCGAGGCCGGGGCGGCGGCCTGGACGTGATTCTGGCTCTGGCGGAACGGAGCGCCCGGCGCGCACCCCGAGTTAGCGGCGGCGAGGGGCAGAGGGGGGGGAGGTGGCGGCGGCGGCGGCGGCAGCGGGGCGAAGTTTGATTGTGGGGGAGAGGGCGATGGGATACAAGCCCTACTGCTGGCGGAGGCCTGCCTGGTAAAAGCCGAAGCATGGTCCCTACCTAGCGAGAGGGAGTTGAAATCGGCTCGGTGACCACCCACGCCGGAGGGAGCCTGGAAACACAGAGAATCGTCATTTGGAAGCGGGTGAGGCGACTGGCGGAGTCCCTGTTTAGCTCTCGGGTCCGGCCTGAACCAGTCTTCGGCGCTGCCGCTAGGCTGGCTCCTCGACCTCGGCGGTGGGTGGCCCTCGTGGAACCCGCCCTCCCGACCCGTTAAGCCCTCTTTCTTACACAAAGCCAGGAACTGCTCTGGTTCCAGGCCGCTCCGCTCCAGTTCGCTCTCTAGACCCGAAAAGGAGCTTCTCCTCTCGGCGTTAGCCGCCCTGAATTCGAGGCTGCCGTGCGACTTCTGAGAATGGGTCTCGGGGCTCCGTTTGAGCTTGGCGGGCAGCGTTGCCGCGTGATACGACTGGGGGCTTCTATTGGCTTGCTGCGCGGCGGCTGCGGCGGGCGCAAACGCGTTTGGACTCAGGAAGGGGGACGTTACGGAAGAAGGCGTGCAAGGGCAGCGGGCTATCGTGTTGGCCCTGTTCTTAACCATTTCGACCAGCTGCGGGTTGCTCGTGATAAAGCGCCGGGTGTCTTTTCTCGCCGCCCCTCCCATGCCCGCGCTGTGCAGCTTCCCTCCCTGATGCATCTGACTGACCGTTAGATAGTTAATCAGCTGTCTGTAGGCCTCGCTGCCCTCCTTCTGGTTCAGCCCCTTTACGCAGGCCTGCTGTTTAGCATGCAGCTCATATTGCGGTCTCTTGCAACCAGTACCTGTGTTGTCCTTATGCTTAGACGGCGTGGCCGAGGAAGGGCGGCCCGGCTCGGCGGGGTGAATGTTGGGCAGCATTTTCCGGAGGAGGGCGGGATCCGCGTGGGGGTGGAGGTCTTTCCCTTGAGCGCTAGGGAGGGCGCGGGACATTGCGGCTTTGCCGTCCTCGTAGTTCAGCACCCTGAGGAGCGACGAGGACGAGCTGGAAAGCGGGTGCCTTTGCAGGTGGTGGTGCTTGGACTCGAAGGCGCCGGGCCCCAGCGGCGAGTCGGTCGGCGTGGGGCAGGTGCTGCTGTTTGTGCTTCCGCCGGCGTCCAGCGAGGAGCACAGCGAGCCCTGGTGGGAGCTGTGGGCCTCCCCTTGCAAGTTGGAAATCCTTTTGGCGAGGTGGTACTCGCACAACCTGGCGACGCTCTGCTGCCTGGAGAGCGGGGGGTGGTCGCTTTGCGCGTCCGAGCCCTGGTCGGATCCAGCTGCCCGGGGCTTTTTGGTGGGAGACAGCAGCGACGCCACGACCAGGTGCTCGTCCTGCTCGATGGCCGCGGCCCCGTTGTCCGCCCCTAGGTTGGCGTTCAACAGGTGGTCGGAGGTAGAGGAGGCAGGGTAGGGGTTCCTGCGATGGTCGCGCGGGAGGCTGTTCGCGAGGCAACCGGCTTCGGAATTCTCCAGCAAGACGGGATGCTGCCTCCGTTGACTTTCGCCGCGCTCGCAAAAGGAAGTCCGCTGGTCCAGGTCCAGACGTCCGCGGCTCCCCCCGTACTCCCCCCGGTGTCCCTCCCTGGTGCTGAAGGTGTTGTACTTCCCGCCGGAGTCCGCGGACTTTCTGTGATGCTTCCCGCCGGGCGTGGTGGAGCTCGGGCGCTGGAGGGTCGACGGGAGGTTAGCCTGGGTCCTCGCCTCCAAAGCGTCCGGCCCCGACGCCGCCACGTCCAGCTGGGGGCTCCGCCTCGGCGGGACCGCCGGGGGCTGAAGGTGCCGCGTCGGGCTCCGCGCTTTTTTCGCCGCCGTCCCCCCCCCCGTGCTCGGCGACACGGGAAATTCGGTCTTCTCCTCCAGCAGCGGCTGGTACCCTTCTCTTGTGGCCACCAGAAGACGCATGTGGGTCTCGTTGAGTTTATGAGTAGCAGCAAATTCGAAGATTTCGGTCATCTCCGAGGAATTGGTCTCGTTCCCAGAGTCGGAAGACGACACAGGGCTAAAGCCTCGTGATGTGTAAACTCCTGGAAGACACAGATACAAAAAGGTTTTCAGCCAATGTATGACGTTTAGGAATGATGATACTTGCAACTCAACAAATTTTATATATATACATATATATATACACACACAGAGAACATGGTACTGATGGAGTGCTACTATGGGAGTAACCCCAGCGAGAGAGGGTACATGCAGAGGATGTGGGAGAAATGGGTGCTTCGAAACTCCACATCCACACGAACTAAGAAGCAGCTCTTAGCTCAGTGTTCCAATATCCACAACAGGAAGCTGCTATCACAGTTAGAGATTGACGAGGCACGGCGGTGTGCTTCACCCACGGTACAAATATGCTACGGCAAGGGGGAGCCAGGACGCCAGGTCAGTATGGGGGTAATTTCATCATCATCCCCCAACATCGATATTGGGTACAAAGCCCCAATGACAGATGGAATCGGAACAAGGGCAGCTGACCTGAGAGAGAGAATCATCAAGTCCTGGGGGGACTCAACTACCTCCCTGCCAAGGCTGACAGACAAAGTACCAGACCAATCTCTACTGGAGGACGTCAACACGGCGCCATCAACCATCCCTACCACTACCATCACTGAGACCAATCAGCTGATGTATGCAGCGGCAACAGTAATCCTACAGATGCTTGGCTAAAAGATGAAGAGCATGAATAGCCATAAGGAGCAAATGGTCCCATGGAGGAGAAGGCTAGAAAAATCATGGTGACACGGAGAGAAGTCAGCCTCCTAACAGAGCTGAGTAGAGGCGTGAACCCAAGGACAGAGCTGCCCAAGAAGTATAACAAGCTGTCCATACCTGATGCACTGGAGACTGAACATCAGATGTGGCATATATCAAGGAGATACCCTGTCCCCACTGCTGCCAGATCATCAATAAGAGTGGCTATAGGTACCCGTTCCGAAGTGGAACAACCGTCAGCCACCTCCTCTACATGGATGACATCAAGCTGTATGACAAGAACGAGCGTGACATCGACTCCCTGATTCACCTCACTAGGATCTACAGCAAGAACATCGGGATGTCATCTGGGCTAGATAAATGTTGGAGGATGGTATCGAGAAGAGGAAAGATGATCGCAACCAGCCTGACATTGTGGTGGTGGATAAACACCGTAAGGCAGTGGTGGTGATAGATGTAGCGATCCCAAGTGGTAGCAACATCAGGAAGAAGGAACACAAGAAGCTGTAGAAGTACCAAGGGCTGAAGGACGAGATAGAGAGAATGTGGGGGGTGAAGGCAACAGTGGTCCCAGTAGTGATAGGAACACTAGGGGCAGTAATACCCAAGCTGAGTAGCTGGCTCCAACAGATACCAGGAACCACATCAGAGATCTCTGTCCAGAAGAGCGCAGTCCTAGGAACAGCCAAGATCCTGCACAGGACCCTCAGACTCCCAGACCTCTGGTAGAGGACCCGAGTCTGAAGGAAGGAGGCACCACCCAGGAGGGCGAGGAAGAGATATATATATATATATATATATATATATATATGTGGTTGGTGCCTCCTCAAATATATATATATATGTGTGTGTTTGTGTGTGTGTGTGTATGTATGTATGTGTGTATGTATGTATGTATATATATATATATATATATATATATATATACATACATATATAAGGAGGCACCACCCAGGAGGGCGAGGAAGAGATTTTTATATATATATATATATATATATACACGTTTTTCGGACACACCTGGGTTATTACTGTTCGGTGGGGGCAGAGGAGGCCTCTGTTCTGAAATGGCGTTGGCCTCCAACACTTGTAGAGAATTCATGACCGCCTTCCCCAGCTCTCTTTCCGCTGCTTTGCTCTCCTCCTCCATCCCGTGTGTCGGAATGGCATCAATTAGCGACACCGGGATGTCGTCGCTGTCGTTTGTGCTCAGCGGCCTTCCCTCGGGCGCCGCGTCCTCGTCCGAACTGTCCTGGAAGCCCGGCGGGGGCGCGGCGATGGCGAGGTTCAGCGTCTGCAGCAGCATGTCCTCCTCGTCGGCGTCGACGCCGTCGTCCCCCTCGGGGGGAGGCAGAGACGTCAGGTCGATGATGTCGTCGCTGGAGCCGGAGAGCGCGAGGAACGTCGCTTTCCCGGCCGCCGCGGCCAGCGGCGCTTGATTGGCGCGGTTTCCTTCCCCGGCCCCTCGGCCGTCGCTCACTGGCGTCCCGCCCGCCGAGTCGTCTTCGCCGGAACCGTCGTCGTCGTCCTCCACGTCGTCTGCCGTGTCCCGATACATCAGATCCCTGAGCAGCGGCTCGTCGCCCCCCTCCTCAGTTATGATGTTGCTATAGACGTGCGTCAGGGCGGTGAACTGGAAGGCCCCTCTGTCTTGTGGCTGAAAGTTCGTGTTATTGTGCAAATAGGGCAGTCTGTGCTCGGGCGCGTCGGGGCTTTCTAACAGTCTCTCGTAAACCAGGCTCCTCGGCGTGGTCAGCGGCGGGTCCCCCCCGAAGATGAACGAGACCTTGGCGCTCCGAGGCGAGTCTTGAGGCTTGTGTCTGGTGGCGGGCGGGAGGGGAGGGGGCAACGGGCTGTCCCTCTCGACGTCCCTGTCGGGGTTCTGCCGGTCGTGGAAGTAGGGGGAGATGCTGTTTTCCCTCTGTCCGTTGCCGGTGTACTCGGAGTCTCTGTTGTAGCCGTCTTCCTCGTATGAGAGCGGTTCCTCGTTCCCCAGAGATGTGCTGTACGGCCATTCCAGGACTCGATCTTGGCCTGCAGCGAGTGAAATACGGGATTTGAAACACGTATTGTTGCAAACAATTCTACCCCTTTAATGCAAATTTAACTAACGCGTTGACTTGAGTTTGGATAATGACTCAATCAAAAATCAAAAGTTGAATTTTCCCCTTTAAATACAATTATAAATGCTACGTCTGAAGGTCCAAGTCATCCTTTAATTGTGTTTATTTGCATGGATAAATTCTGTGGAAACTTACCGTCATCCCCTCCGGTGTTATTACACTGGGAAATGCTGAAGATGGACCTCCTGGCGTCCACTAGGAGGCGATAGTAGCCCGCTGTTAAACAGGCCAGGTTCATCGCGTCGCTCGACTCCATGATGAGAGTGATGGGCTGTGACAAAAGAAGAAAAAAAGCAAATTAAAATTGAAAAAAAAAAAGAAAGAAAGAAAGTTAAAAACCAGCTTCCGCTCGCGTCTCCTCACCCTGACGTCGAGCACGTGCAGCTCGAGCCGGACGTTGGTCTCGTCCTCGGTGAGGATCTCGATGCGGTTGACGTGGCTGAAGTCGGCCAGCAGGGCCACCAGGTTGGTCCGGGTGTTGATGACGTGGCTGATGCCGTAACGCGGCCCCACCAGCAGCGTCACGTCGGTCTGCTTCTCCCCTTGCTGCGTAGTGCGCGAGCATAACAACGGTCAGAAATAAGCCACTTAACCGACAAAACATCCCGGTTGGTTAACGTGAGCCCAAACCGAGTTCCATCCAAGTTGACTTCTTACCAAAAGGATGGACTGGAATTCCCTCCCTCCGTAGAGTTTGAGCTCACTGAGGTACCTCAGGTAATGCACCTTGGCCTGCAAAGCAGTCAGCTGAGAGAGAGAGAGAGAGAGAGAGAGAGAGAGAGAGAGAGAGAGAGAGAGAGAGAGAGAGAGAGAGAGAGAGAGAGAGAGAGAGAGAGAGAGAGAGAGAGAGAGAGAGAGAGAGAGAGAGAGAGAGAGAGAGAGAGAGAGAGAGAGAGAGAGAGAGAGAGAGAGAGAGAGAGAGTAAAATACATTATTAAAGCCCTGAGAGAAATTACTTCGACTACCTTCTCGTGTCAGGATGTGAGAGGCACTTTCGGGCCATTCTGATCTGGATCGCTGCGTTTTTCCATTAGATCCGGGCATAATTTAAATCTGATCAGGGCATGAGGAGCGGCTCCATCGGCGCGCTCTTTATGACGTGCTGGGGTTGATTTGTGCCACTCAGGCCGGTTGGGACGAGGGATTTTCAACTCCAATGCACTCCAGTGCGGTGACATAAACGATCTCACCCACACTTTACATCTTCACTGCTAAACCGTACGCACTTAATAAAGTAATTCCCCTCACGTTTTTTTTTTATTCCTCACTCTGAGTCTCAGAACAAAAAAAAACCAAGCAGTCAGAAGCACAGGTCCTAACAGTCCACTAAAGCTCACGCGCTGTAATGATTTTCCGGCTCTGGGTTAAACGCTGTCATTGTCCAGAGATCAACAAGTGTCCTCTCCTTCTCCTGACTGGCAGTTGCAGGGCTGTAACGAGGAAGCTAATTTGGAGAGTCATTGTTTGGAATTGCGCGACAGTTCTGGAGTGCTGCGCAAGCTGCTGTTTCCGTCTAATGAATCTAGTGGCTGGAACTGCAAGACGGAATGCAAATGACACGCCGGCACAGAAAAATCACCCGAACGCGAACTATCTGCGTGTTTTCTTTGTTTGTTTTTTTTTACAATTTCTAGTAAGATTGGGGCCTGAAGTGAGGATCAATACATCAAAATCGATGATGTAGTAGCCCCACTATGCCGCCAGCTGTCTAAATGAAGCTGTTTGAAGGCTTTGGGTCGTTCATTCTGAATGGAAAATATTGAATCTCCTTTGTATTTGTTTGCGTGACAGCAGAGACTAAATCACAATTACGGATAATTATGTCTCCCCTGCCGCCAATCTGTAAGCATCAAAGTGGAGATCGCGCTTGACAGACCCCGTCATTACCTGCGTGAATCTGGCGTGTTGAAAATATGCGTGCATATCTGCCAATGGCATCAGAGGATTCGTCAAAAGGCTCGTAAAAACATAAATATACGAATAAATATTAACGCTGGATATTGAAGCGCTTCGAACTGGATTTTTCTTGCATGTCGCTCGTACGGTATCATTGTGGAATCTGAGGATTTGAGCTTTTTAAGAGCAAGAATTAGACATTTCGGTATTTAAAAACAGAGCGCTTGAATCATACGGATATCTTTAGATCGCGCAGATGTGATTTGCAAAACAGAACGGCCAGGTGAGTACCAGTATGTCGTTAAAACAAGTCGTCTCTCAGAGACCTCTGAGTATGTGCGTGCGTGCGTGCGTGTGTGTGTGTGCGTGTGTGAGAGAGAAAATATGAATATCTTATCATTATTACACTCATTAAAATTCAAGCTCAAACCCCACAAAGGGTCTTAGGTTGACAAGGGGGAGAACCTTTCTGGCCCAGACCACGGCGGGGAAGCTATTTAAGGACACTGCGTCAGAAAGCAGAGTGTGTGCGCGCGCGCGTGTGTGTGTGCGTGTGTGCTCGCTGTTTGTGCACGTGAGTGTTGTCAAAACTTTATAACAAGGGCAGCCAAAGACAAAAAGGGGAGCGGCTTACTTTTTTCCCCGGAGGCACGAGGTTCTGGTTGGTTTTGAGGATGTGCGTCAGAGCCTTCTTGATGTTTTTCTCCTTCATGCTGGACAGCACAGCAGGGGGCAGGAACAGCGAAAGACCCCACTCCTTTCTGTCGGGGGGGGGGGCAAAGCAGCAAAGTGTTACAACCATATACATATACATACAACCATAATTTGACACCTCATCATCGTCAGATACTGTTTGCCTTGATGTAAATGCATTTTATAGAATTATGATAAATGATCATTTAATCATCATTTCATAATTAATAATAATGATAGCTGGGGTCTTTCGGTGTGGAGTCTCCATGTTCTCCCCATGCATGCGTGGGTTCTCTCCGGGTACGACGGCTTCCTCCCACAGTGGATATGCAGGATTAGGTGGGTGGAGAGACACTAAATTGTTCCCAGGTATGAATGTGAGCGTGATTGGTTGTTGTGTCTCTTTGTCGTCTGACCCCACCTTCGCCCAACATACCCCCCCCCCCCCCCCGTGACCCTCTGTGGAGGACTAAGTGGTAGAAAATGAATGGATGGGTGGAGAAAGGAAAAAAAAAACCAAAAAAACACAAAGACACAGACTTACTGGATGTACTTGAGCGAGACCTTCTGGCTCTGCCTGGTCGTCATGGTGAGGATGTACATCTGCAGGGCGGCCAGTCGCAGCGCGGCGTTGGACTTCAGTTCCGGGCCGAAGCGCTCCAAGACCACGTCGTTACAACTCTGCGGCAGAGCGGGAGTCACAGAGTCACCCGAGCGGCCCATCTCGAGGGCCCAGCGGTGGCGGTTCATCTCTCCGCTGAGAGGTTCACGCAACAGCGCACCCTGACTGGCGTGGGACGACTCGCTCTCAACCTTTGGTGGCGTGAGATTCTTCCAAAAAGGATCACTTTTTTTTTTTTTTCTAAGCCAGATGGCGGAACTAGGAAACAGAGAGGGCTGAACACTGATGCTTGACGACTTTGAGAGGAGCTGCTCATACAGGGTTGAAGGTTGGTTTGCAGACTTAAGGCCCTTTTATTTGGATTCGTATGAGGGGCTGGCACAGCAGAAGGACCCGTGATTTCCATGGTTCTACCGCTTCTACTTTTCATGAATTTGATTTGCCGTACAGTTCGCTCTGCTGGCTTGCCCATAATCTTCCATAAACTCAGTCCTGCTGTGTTTCTTCCTCAGCAGAAATGCTCAGAAATGTCAAAGTGAAAAAAAAAAAAACTGCAAGCGTGTTCCACCAATCAGCGTTCTTCCGGCACAAAGCCCCCGCCCCTCAAGACTTCGTGGAATCTGAAGAAGTTCAACCCCCCCTACTCGATACTTTTTAATGGGAATGTTGGGGGGGCATTAAGGTGGTTATTCAAAAGCCAGGATTAAAAAGAAAATAAAAGTGGCATCAGAAAAGGGGGTTTTATTTCCTCTCTGTTTTTGAATCCCGCCCGACAACCGTTCAAAGGTTTCTGGGTTAAAAGCGGCGGCGGGTACCACTCACCTGTAGGTAGAGGTATTCAAATGCCACGGCGTCTCTCCGCAGCAGCTCCATGGGGTCCCTGGGCATGAAGCTAACCCTGAAGAAACACTTCATCTTATCAGAGCCAGGCCTCTGGGTCACCTAGAGAGAGGAACAGAAGGGCAGGGGTGATGCTAAATGCTAATCAGCCATCAAGAACACCTCGAAAAAAAAAAC
This sequence comes from Lagocephalus sceleratus, assembly GCA_911728415.1. Classification (NCBI taxonomy): domain Eukaryota; kingdom Metazoa; phylum Chordata; class Actinopteri; order Tetraodontiformes; family Tetraodontidae; genus Lagocephalus; species Lagocephalus sceleratus. The sequence continues at coordinate 6,270,161 of CAJVRN010000028.1, read as the reverse complement.
CAAAACTAATGTCTCCAGACCCGCCCCTGCTTGGCTCATTCGCATGCAAAAAGAAGGCCTTAACGGAGTTAATGGTGTAGCTAATATAAGATGTGCATCTGAAAGAAATAGAGTGGTAGGCTTGGGTGGGAAATGTCGCTGATGCTCTGTAAATTAAGCCACTTCAATAGAATTAGTGTGGAAAGTTTCTCGAGGTCACATCCGAGGGAATAAACCTCCCAGACGCAACTTACAATTGGTCGGAGGATGTTTTTATCTGGAATGATCCGGGCATTATAAGGGATTACAGCTCCACTGAGTGACATATTTTATTCCCCGGGTTAATTACGCTGTATTCTATTAGTCGGGAGTGGTGGCCTGACGATGCCGTGAAGGTGGCGTTTGAACAAGTAAGGGAAGGAGCGACGCGGGGAGCAACGAACGGAAGCGATTCGATGCACTCTGCGAGTCGGCGCTCGCCGCTCGCCTGCTTCAGCACGACACACCTCGTGAAGCGCGCGCCCGCTCGCCGGTTCGGCCGTGCATTTCTGTCCCATTTCTTATTCACGGCGAAACCCAAAGACCGACATCGTGCCCTAAATATTCACTTTGATCAATTATTTAGCGTGCCGAGCTCAGAGAAAGGGCGAGGGAGCCTATTTTCTACTTCAGGGACCAACATCTCTGTCCTGTACACCTGTCAAATGGGATGGAAACACTGGCTTATTACAGTACAATGTATTTTTTACCAGTTGTGTCAGGAGGGCTGTGACTCTTCACCAGTCTTCCAAGGAGGAAAGTGTACCTTTTCCATCTCTGGTGTGTGGGGATGAATATTAAAATTGTCCTCCTGCGATCCTCTAACCTCACTGGAGATGTAGCTGGCACCGTGAGTGAGTGTATGTATGGGGGTTAAGGCATTTTGTCTAAGTGGTGTGCGTGCCTGTGTGGATGTGTGTGTGTGTGTGTGTGTGAGGGAGAGAGACAGCGGGAGAGAGAGCAGGTGTAATGTGAGCTGTCGCCGCTGCTGTGCCCGTGCTGATAAATGACACCGGGGTCTAAATGCTGCTGGGACGCTGAAGCGCGCCTACGTTTGTGTGTGTGTTTGTATATGTGTGTGTGTCTGTCGGACAGGAAAGGAGACAAAAAAAAAAAAACAAAAAACCTTGTACCTGAGAGAGCATCTCCTGTTCGTGCAGCAGAAGCAGCCTGCTGCCGGAAGCCTCCGTCCTCTGCTCCAGCACCAGAGAGAAGTGCTCGATGCACTTGATGGACAGCTTCTCTTGCAGGGTCAGGATGACGTCCTGGGGAGTTGAACCACAGCAGGGCTGCACAGTCAACAAAACTCCCAACCCCCAAGTCTTACAGTCAAAGTCAAATATTATTCCTCCTTTGAACTGCTAAAAATAATAAGTCTGCATTAGTCTGAACATGTTTCCCGGGCAAAATTACAGCCACGGGTGACGGGGTCCAAACTAATCAAAAGTAAATATTTAATATTTTTGCACTTTTTTTTTGCCACCTGGCTTAAAATGACAAGAAGCAAGAATAAATGGAACGGCGTGCGCGCGCACGGAGACGGAGCCATTTGCCCTCGACGTGATTCCCTTCGTTTGTAATCAAGCGCGGCGCGCCAGTTCCCTCGAGCTTGCTTAAGGAGCGGGATCACGCGCGCACCTTGATGGAGGTGGTGCTGTCGAAGCGGAACGACTTTGTCTGCCCGTTCTCCAGGTACACTTTCAGGACATTTGGCATGAACAGAAGAGAATTGTCCTTCACCGGGTTCTGCAGGGGAGAGATGAGCAGACGCGGAGACTTGAAGAGACAAAAGGAATCCGTGAGAGATGTGGGTTTCATGACGCGCTTTTTTTTTTTTTTTTTTGTCCTTTTCTCATTCACTGGAACATATGATGCGAAATGTGATAACCGTCTGGCGGCGTTTATGTGGGTCAAACCATCCTTTTGTACGCCCGTGCTTCTCTGTGTGTGTGAGAGCATGTGTGTGTGTGTGTGTGGTAGAACTCACTGGAACCTGGCCGTTTATAATGACCTCCTCTGCAAAGCGCACTTTGACCGGATTGGACTTGAGCATAGCTTTTTTGGCTGCACTGATAAACGCTGACTTAGGGGACTAAGAGGCCAGCGGCGAAAACCAAAAAAGTGGGAGAGAGGGGGAAAAAAACAAAGACAGACACGCAAGCATCGTGAAATAAACAACACATCTGACGACATTTAAGTATTTATGCACTGATATTATTTTGGTTACTAGTTTGCAGGACGTTTGCATCAGCGCTTTTCTTTTTTTTTTTTTTTAAAACTTTGACTGACTTTGATGCAGAGTTACTGTGGAGCTCCAGTGGACATGATACTCACAGGATATGGCTGCACAACAGTCAACATGATGGATTCCTTGCAGCTCCTGGAGGCAAAAAAAAAAAAAAAAAAAAAAAATCACAAAGTCAATAGAAAGACATCGACGGCGGCGGATGGGGATCAGCAGCTGGTACGCCATCAGCTGGAATGAGTCGCCTCCGGCAACCACCGCGGCGGGGGGGATGGAGTTAAACGCAGGAGCATGAGCCCATATTCATTTGCATTTATGGAACAAGTGGTTTAATTGCTGATGAAAGGATGACTCGGGGCGTGGGGGGGGGGTGACGCGGGCTGAGATGGAAATCTCGTGATTGATTGTGCGTATTTATTTCTCCTTTTTTGATTTCTGTCTGAATGAGAAGTCAAATTGTTTTGTTTTTTTTTTCTTGCGCGTCATTAACACCATCGCGGCTGATTAACGCGAAGCATCGGCGGCTACCTGACAAGGTCGATGACCCGCTCCCGGGGAGCCGAGCTGACGGGTTCGTCATTGATCATGATGATCTCATCGCCCGGCAACAGCTTCCCCTCCGAAGGGCCGCCTGCGTACACACAGACGACCTTTGTCGAGCGAACCGGCGCGGGCGGCAGTTGCAGCTTGTAACAGCGCACGGGCAGTTTTATTGTCCGTTTACCGTTACATCAGCCTCAAACTGAGAGATCGTCCGCCGTACCTGGCGTGACCGAGCGGACCACAACAGGCTTCTCGCTTCCCGCCACGAAGCCGAATCCCAGGACGGGGTCGCGTCTCATCTCCACCAGACGGGGTGCCGGGGGGACCCCGTCCAGAGGGACCTCCTCCAGGGAGCTGCTCTGGGACACTTGGCTGGAACAAACAGGAACCAAAGCGAGAAGGCGACATTAAAGGAGACATAATCAGACATATGCGGGGGGGGGGCGGGGCCTTGGACCAGCTCAGGGGTGGGGGGGGGGGGGGGGGGGGCTCTGAGGCCTCTCCATTGTTCTTCTTTTCAGTTCGACGGGCGCTGACGTGAGCCGACGCCACGGCAACAACCTGCGGATCAGCGCAGCAGTGTGCGTTTAATCCAGCAGGCGTTCCCGACTGGGACCAGGGGAGCGTGAATGTCCTCATTCGTCTTCACATCCAGTGTCAAAAATCCCACCAAATTAAATCTGACCTGAACTATGTCGGCCTCTCACCTTCTCACCTTCCTCACCCCCCCCCCCCACCCCCGCGCGACTGCGCGCTGACACGCGTCGAACAGACGGCGCGCGAACCTCAAGCTCAATCTGCCTGTAATGAAGCGTGTTCCAATATGTGAGGCGGGCTCGCCGGGAGTTTAATCCCACAGGAGGCCAGAGATAGGATGTCAGGGGGGGTCAGGGAAAAGCCGCATACAAAAGGTCAAAAGCCGCCCGCCGTGGAAGAATGGAGGCGCTTTCATCGCGCGTTGCGCCGCCGATATTTGTCGAGGCTCCGCCGCTTTCGCCGAGATCGAAATCAATCCCGACTCAAGGTCACCGTGTCAGTAATTTAACGGCAAAAATGCGACGTGTCTGTGAAAATGAAATTGGAAAATTACGGCCTTATAATCCTTTGTTACAAGCAAATTACAGTCCAGGACAGACAGAAGTGTGTCGGCGTTACGTAATAAGCTTAAAAGGCCGCGCTAACCTTGGCTACTAAGAATTGAAAAAGTAGGGGTGTGTATGACAAGCATGAGCCTGAATTCATTTTCCAAGCTGATGTATTCCTCCTCTCTCTGTCCAGACAGCAGGTCAGCCAAATTAGGATGATCGTGGATTTGGAGATTAATGCTACTGATTTCTTTCAGTTTTTTTTTTTTTTTTTTTTTTTTTGCTTGTTTTCACTGTTAGGACAGTTTTATTGAACAGTCAAACCGAAATGAATGGTTTTAGCGTGCGGTGGAGGCAAGCATTAAAAGACGTGGCCGACAAAAATCGATAACACAATTAGATGCCAACGATTTCAGGAGTCGATAATTAGCTGATAACGTCGTCAAAGTGACGCCTGGGCCCCGTTCAGTCTCCACCGCATCGCAAAGGCGGCTATCGCTTACGAAACAGCAGCCCCGACGGTAACGCACGAGCATTGCGAATTCCCCCCCTCGGCTTCATCGTTCCGATCAGTCGATTGATCGCCTCAATAACCGACTTGTTAACCAACTATCAAAATAGTCGCCGCCGCCCTGGTTCGGCCGCTACCTCGTAACTCAGAGCTAAAATAGCTCAGCACATCACCAGCTGGGTGAAACCAGGTGCAGGCCAGACAATCAGTGCTTCATTTATCCTAAGCTAACTGAAATCATATGCAGAGTGAAGAGGCCATCTTATTATTTTCCTCCTGCAAAAGAATAATGCAGGACCTCCAGGGCAAACGCATGCTAACAGATATTGAAAGCAGTTCACAATAATACGATAGGCCTCCTGTTCTTGCTACTGGATGCATCATTTTTATGTCTTATTTCTACTCTGAGCCACACAGACATGTCTGTAATTAAATGAAAGGGGGAAGGGGGATTTCTGTTGTAGATATTCAAATCATTGATTTTTATTGTCGGCTGATCCAGCTGAGTCTACAAAAGCTTCTGTATTTCAATGCACTCTGCATATTAGCAAACCCAGCACACGTCCCTGGTGCCTCATAAATCCACTTTTAATACTACACCTTAAAATGGTTCGATAGCAGCAAACAATGAGCGACGGTGGACAGTTTGGATTTGCAGTCGGGATTTGAAGAGCAGCACATGCCAGCAGCATGTAAAAGCCTGTTACATAAGGCTAACAGCGAGCCTGTCTTTGAGAGTTGAGGCATCCTGGGTAGCCGAGGCCACAGCATCTCTCCTTTCACACGTGTCTCTGCTGCTCTCTCGGAGCCCCAGATGTCGGGGCCCAAACCGAGGATTTGCCGAGCCCGAGTCTCTGACGGGTGCACGTGCACGCGGCGTCGCCCCCAAAAGGGCAGCTCGCCGAACGGAGCGTAAGCTCGCTCGCGCGCGATTTCCACGCGCTCTCCTGTTTGCGTTACCGCGGGTCCTCGTGACGTAGAGGCGGCCACGTACTTGGTGAGGCAGTCCCGTCCCTCCCTGCTGCTGTTCATGCTGTCCCAGCTGTACGGCGGTCCCTGCAGTCCGCCCCAGGAGCCCGGGCCGGGGGGTGGCCAGCCGGAGATTTTGTTTTTGTGGCTGAATAAGGGTGTAAAAAAAAAAAAAAAAAAAAAAAAAAAAGAGGTGAGGGGAAATTTGTTAATGCAGAACATTATGTCATGGTGAAATGTAATCTAGAGTGCTAATCCTGACGTTGCTCCTTTGTATGAACGTCTCTTTTTCAGCAACGACTTTAGGGCGGGTCTAAAGCATCAAGCGTGCTGAAGTACAGGTGCAGCTCTGCAGGAATGTAGACCTGCAGCAGCGAAAGCGCCGACGAGACGGCAGAACGGGTCATTGGACATAATGGAAACAAGCCAGCTGAGGTTGCACGGGAGAGCTGGAGCGGAGACGGGGCTCCGTCTCCACGTTCAGCCTACACAGAAACGTTGATTAACGAACTGAGGGGAGACCTCAGCGCTTCACTGAACGCGTCAAAGTCGCCGATGCGTCGCCGACCCCCCCCCCTCACCCCCCACCCCGGGAGCCGCGGGGTGTCAGCAACAATTGCCCACGCGACAAAAAAAAAAAAAAGGTTCTCCGGGTCAGAAGGGCGCCAGGGGGCTCAGTCTGCGCACCTCATTCTCCCATTTAATTTGAAGAACACTCCTCCCCTCACTCATAAACTATGAGAAGGCCGCTGTCCCGCCCTCCACTCTGGGATAGTATGACGCACAGCTGCAGGAAAAACAAGGAAATAAAGTCGTTTCAGTGCACAACTACAGGAAATAGACACAAATCCCCGCAGCATTCATTCATGAGAGTAAATCAAAGCAGGTGCCTACGAGATAAGAGCGTCATCACCACGAGAATCCCGCCGATCGATGCCCATGCTTTGCCTCTAATGGACGACTGGATGCATCGGTCACTCATGCCGTGGCAGCGTGAAACAACGTCGTCGGCCATCCTGCTCGGCGGCTGTACCCCCCCCCCGACCCCACGCAAATCCAGCGGCGACAGCAGCAGAAGACAGAGGAACGGGAGAGCGGCCGAAGCTTAAGTCCTTCTCAGAGGCCACGGATCCATTTCAGCGCTCCCTCTTCTCGCCCTCCGTGGATTTCAGTCAGCCTGTTTTCTGTTTTCTTTTTCTTTTTTTCTCCTCTCCCTCCCCTGATCTCAAGCCGGCCCGAGAGAGCGTCAGACCCGCCGCCACCTCGGAATCCCAATCAGGGGCTCTTGTGCTGGAAATCTAGAGGAGCCCGTGGCAGCTGCGCGCATCTCCAGCCGTGGAAGCAGACATTCATCTGTGTTTGTCATTGTGCTGCCGCTGGGAGCAGCTTTGGTCCAAACTGAACTCAACTGGCATGGCCTCACATCCTTTATCCCATAATCCCTCTCATCACAGGGAAAAAAAAAAAAAAAAAAACAAATCCATGCTCTCTCTATCCCCCCTGTGTGTGCGTATCTTGCCGTGTTTGTGCGGCTGGAGAAAACTGTTTCCCATTGAGATAAACAAAGGTAAACATCGACCTCCGGTAGCAGTCAGAAGTGGTGACGGCGATAATGAAAACGCGAGCCGCGCGCTGAGACGTGATTTGTTTATGTCCCCGCGTGCATCAGGAGGGACTTGTACTGGACTCCCACGATGCATCTCACCTCGGCCAGAGACAATCAGAGCGCTGATGGAAAGTACGTGCTGTTGTCAGCGTGTTAAAAGTCAGGAGGTCTCATGCCTCAGTTGTATCAGTTTGGTGGACTAGACTACAAAATTTGAAAATCAACGCAGAGAAGTTGTACCTGTTTTCATTTCGGAGGCTGTTCAAAATTTTAGTTCGGTGTAGCCGCATGCTAAAAAATCTCAAAACAATATTTGGTAGACTGAATTAGCTGGTAGCAGTTTTCTAGGATTTATGGATTGATTCTTTTTTCTTTTCTTTTTAAGTATTTAGGGCTCAAATCCGCCTGCTGGTTATCGCCACAAAACACCCATGACCTTACTGATTTGTCGTTTGATAAGCCTCCATAACGGCCGTTACAGATACCGATCCTGCTGTCTCTCGCCAGGCTAACAGGGATGGATGAATCAGAAACAGACGCTCTGACACAAGCACAGAAGTGTCCTCCGCAGCGACTTTCCGCCGGACACAAGCGAGCGTCCGGCAACGTAGCGACAACAACAGCGGTGGAAGCTTTTCGTGCGTCAGCAAGTTCTCCTGTCACATTGAGCAGGAGCTCGCCGAGCCTTCAACGGCTCTGGGTACATTCAACCAGCGAGTCCTTGAATTGCACTAGCTACCGAGATACTTTTTTTCTGGAATTTCTTGTTAAACAAACTTCAACTGCAGCTTGTGAAACTGAAATCTTCTTTTTCGACGTTTTGCCCACCTTTGATGATTTATTTTCCATCAGTTTTTCACAGTTTCTGCTCTAGAAAACAACAATCGAGCGCCAGCGTTGGGGCCATTTAAAGGGCCATTTCTGCCAATGGCCTTACAAAAACCACATCGGTGCTGGCAGAGAAGAGAAGTTGACCTTCTATTTTGGAACGCACACACACATACACACACGCGCACGCTCGTGCACAATCACGCAGTGGCATTAAATCTTGTGTAAGCCCTCTGGAACTATATCTAGACTGACTGAACTTGCATAAAAGGTGCTGATTTCACCCATGATACTTTAACCTACATTATGACAATGCTTCCTGAAGCCTGTAGCATAACCCCCCCCCCCCACACACACACACACACACACACACACACGTGTACACACACCACCTCACCAGTTCCCACCACTTTACACTCTACAGAACAACTAGGTTAATTCAAGCCCACCAACAAGCCTGTTCCCTTTCCTCTTTGCATGCTGGTTCCTGCACTCTCTCCAGTGGTGGGTGGGGTGATGCGACACACACACACACACACACACACACAGAAGATGTAAATCGAGCAGCGGGTCACCTCCTCCTGGCTTTATTCGTCTGCACGCTTCTGCTGATCGTGCATTTCGGTACGGTTTCACTCTCGGGCCTTTTCCTTTACGGGGCCGATGAAATGATTTCGGGAAATGTATTCTTCTGTCAGCTTTACGAACTTTTGATGAGCTGCAGAGAGGCGTCTTCGGAGGGCACGTCTGAACTGTATTATTATTTTTTTAATCTTCCGAAAATGGAAAAGAAGAATTACGGAAGATGTCATCAGTTGTGCGAGTCTCACAAAAAAAACATAAATGCTCCATAATGTGGCACTTTCTTGGATGCCGCCCAGCTTATACATCTAATTATGAATTAACCGGATTTCCACTGCTGCCAGTGTCAATTTCGCGTTATCCTGGCGTGGGCTAATTCTGGGAAGGAGCTATGTAGGGCATCCGTGCCAAATGTTATAGTTATGCAATTAATATTGGCAGTGGTTCCACGTAAGCATTTGATCTTCTCTACTTAATAGCCTTTTCCCCACTTCCTCATGTTCATTAACATTTCTACGATGCTCTAATATATGACTTCTCCAGCCTCTGTTTGACCTTTTCTCTTTCATGAATGAAACATTGACAAAAGTTACCCTCAAAGCCCTCATAGCTAAATATAGCATGATTTTTGTGAAGACTACGTGGATCCTTACGTCTCTCACGCGGAAGCCCCGATGGAAGCACGTCGTTTCCGGGGTTGCGTGAACGCAGGGACCCATTTCAGAACGTCTGAAGTGGCGTGCGACTGTCACATGAAATTTACTAATTTGCTTCCCAATGTAGCTTCTGTCCTCACTGGTCTCATTAGGGCTGCGAGTTAGCACACTGTGGGCTCCGAGCAAGACGGTTCATACCCGGCCCGGCCTTCTCCTCATTCAGCACACGCGTTTGTTACCACTTTTTTTTTTTTGTTGGGTTTTGATCCCTTGCTTAGCTTCATCCACGACTCTGTGCTGCTCATGAATGAAACATTAGTGCATGTTGGTAAAGGTTGCTGCAGGAGTGCTCTTCCTTGCGATCACACAACAACAGGCTTTTGCTCTCAGTGCATTTCTCAAATTCGAGCATGCACCCCCCCTAAACACAAATAAGAAGGTCTACTTTATTTATGGATCCCCTGGCTCTTTTACAACAGGGCAGCCACAAGATTGACACATCTGAACATCCTTCAGGATATGAAAGAAGCACCAGACTAGGCGGACACCTAACCCGCATCTAGGTGAAAACAAGAGCAATGGTAGCTCATAGACAAAACGTGCTCTGATATTGTCAGGAAACAGTCTCTAAGGCCAATGATATCATTTTTAAAAAAAAAAAATCTATTTCTTATTTGGCAGACCTCATATGCTCAGCCATCAAGAACAATAATGGATAAATAAGGACACTGCCATCATGCACTGGGGACCAGTGAGTGGACCTGCAAGTCCACAAGTCCTGGTGTGAAAAAAAGCATTTCATAAGAACGCTGAGTTGAGTTAAAGTAAAAGAAGTTGGAGGGTTTATCTTCCACTGTTGCCTGCACTCCACACTAGAAAAGACTTTTTTTTCTGCCTTGTCATTATAATTCTCTTCTTGATGTAGCAACATACCAACAGACATGCTGTAAGCGATGCAATGATGCAATTTATGAATAACTTGTCATCAAAAAGCTCCTGCTTCAGACATCAGAGAGTCTGGGGTTCTAATTCTGAGGATTTCAGGACCACGGACAGCGGTGTTCAGGTCGGAAAGAGTGATTTTAAGTCAGCACAGTGCAGAAAATAATGGATAATCCCTCTATCCACTCTCTCATAAACACACACACACGCACGCACACACACACACGCACACACAATCATATGCAAGCGCTGAGACATGTGAGGGTTGTGTCAATAAGTACACAGTCAGCCGCATCAATCACAGCTGTCCAGCCTGGTTAAACCTCCATCCACCATGCCCTCATTATCCAGTCTTTCCACTCATGCTATCCCCGACATCCCATCAAACGCACAAGTACGTGAAGGCATTCTGGGAACGCAGTTCTCTTGGATTGAGAACTGAGCTTACTAGACCAGGCAGGCCGACTGCTGGACTTGAAAGAAAACGTGAACTCAGGGTGGATTTATGGGGTCTTTGTAGTCTTTGGACGTATCCTGATGGACACTTTGACTTTGGGAAATGTCCAACAACATTCCCACAATATTTTGCTCATCGGGTGATACTCAAATGAAAAAAGAAAGAAAAGCACTTATGATGTCGAAGATCACATGAATCATTTTTTAAATTATGATGTGTGTATTCAGCGATCTGAACAGGGTGATATTTTGAGAGTAATCGCACTGGATTTTCTGCCAATACATCAGAAAAGTCTGTTCAATATTTATAACAAGCCTGTTTAGTATATTTGTGTTGACCTTTGGGAACCCTGGGGGATTGCAAGGGGAAGGGAGGCTGAATGAAAGAGATGACAAAAAAAAAAAGAAAACCTATAAAGATTGTGACCCTTATAATACAATAGCATCCAATTGTTGCTTGTGCAGCAATTAAATATGTTGTGTTGATCAAGTCTTGAAAAAAAATATGTTAGAAAAAAAGAGTGATTCCAGATAAAAAGAAAGGTGATAAAATCTTTCCGCCCAGCAGAACATATTTTCCTTTATTCTACAGCGCCTGACATGAAACGCTGCTCTCCAGAGGTGGTCGGCCGTAAATGTGTGCCGGACAACAGCGTCCGCGACACGACGACGCCCCAGCGATCCTGTGCAAATGTCACACACCGCTCCGCTCGACCCCGCCAGGCCGTAAATACAAAAGGACAGCGGATTCAAATCAGGTTCAACGGCTAATCTAATCATCGGCTCTTTGGAACACGTGAAGGCAGCTGTTGAGTTAACAATTTCTGTATACTTGTCAGAGGAAATAGCATCTCTTGATTCTTGTTCGTATTCGGTGCGTTTCTGGTTGGTCGGCTGCACTCGCGTGATGCTGTGACAAGCGAGCATTGACCCTTTACGTGTGTTTAGTTTCAGTCAATAATAAAGATTAAACAAAAGCATGCGCATGTATGTGTGTGTGTGTCTGTGTGTGTGTGGGTGAATGTATAAATCTGCTTGCAGAGTGTGAATAAACACTTGAATGATTTCATTTTGTCACACAGCAGCGCACTTGAACATCTGCATCGAACAGTGAAGCATGACTGCGCTGGCTAAAGTACCACTGAGGAACAAGCATCACTAAATGCTTTTTAAATAGGATTTTTGAGAAGATGGTGATCGTTAGGAGCCTCGAGCAAAGAGTTAGATATTTGCATAAAAAAACTGCATTGGTGGGTGAGCTACTGCAAAGTTTAAAGTAGAAATTGTGCACTTTAATGCACAAAAGTTAATGAAACAACTCAAGAACCAGGAGTTATTCATGCTGATTTGCACTTTTTCAGAGAACATTCGGATAATTTGATGTCAGGCCGTCTCTAACTCTCGATTATGCCCACTTCAGGTTTACGAAATGGCTACAATCTGATGTTTCCTGTCTTTTAATTTGTAACATGAATAATGCGGCTGCAGCTCAGTCGTGAGATTCTCGCTAAGATCCACGACAGCGTAACTGATGCTCGTGTTTTAATTTACTTTAAATTGCATTAGCTGCTTCATTATAATTCTATTAGATGAAGGAACAGCCGGCGGACGCGTTAAGACTCATGTTAGCGGGAGCACACCACAAGAACAACACAAGAACTGTTTGTAGGTATACAACATGGCTCCGGGCATACACCGGGGCAGCTTTTGGAGCAGAACTAATCACTCTACTGTAGAGGAACATCAGCAAAGAAGCTGGAAGTGTGCGTGTGCGAGCTCCTTCATCACCGGCTTTGTCACTATATTCTCTTATTTGGATGCAGGGAGAACATATTTCTTGCAGATTGCAGGATAAGTGCAGACAAGGATCTTTTTAAAGACTCTACATTAAAAGTCAATTCCTCTGGTTCTGAAACAGTTGGGATCCACCACCTTAACTCAAATGCATGCAACTAAATAAACCAGTAGTGCCTGGACAAGAGCTATTAAAGATAAATGACATGGTTTTTTTTTTTCCTTTTTAATTCCACATCTTTTTTGTCATGTCCTACGGAGCTGCTGCATCGCCTGTCGCAAACCGCACGAGATGGAACAGAAAATGTAAAGTGGAGACGATGTTTTCAAGTCTTTTCCTGTCCTCAGACCGCCCAAGCGCTGCCTGCCTGTAATAAAAGTTAGCCAGAGTGATCAATTATTGAGCACGCACTCGCCGAAAGGCATGCAACATTCCGACTTTGCGAAACTTTTTTCACGCCCGGCGTCACATCGGCGGGGGCCTTGCCGAGGCGATGTATATTTCTCGCGCTGGAACGAACGACAGCATCAGCAGCTTTGCGATTGAAATAGAGACGGCCAACACGTGACGGAACAGGGAATAAGGGCGCCACGGACATTTATCTTAGCGGGGAACAACGGCAGCTGTACGGTAAATGGTATGGGAATGGATGCATGTAAACAAAAAAAAAACCAAAACTGACCTTTGTCTGCCTGTAATGCAAACACAGGCCACATAAGGAGAGATGAGTTTGAAAACCTTTGGTATGACTCGTATGTAGCCGCCACTGTAGATAGAGCTGAGTACTACCCTAAGGCCTTAGAGTGCAGCCTACCGGGGGAGGCCCCGATGTCTCAGGGGCGCTCAATTATCCAATCTTGAAATGCATCCATCCATCCATCCACCCACCCATCCACCCACCCATACAACCACCCATCCATCCATCATCTTCATCACTTCTACTGCTTGTCCCTTAACAGGGCCCCGTCTTGACATCAGGGAACTAACTATAAGCCACAATGACAATTGAGCTCAAACTGCCCATTTTTTTTAAATCTACTATCTCCATTCATTCCTCATTCATTCCTGGAAGTGCAATAAAAGAGAGAATCCCTGCAGACTTCCCTCATGAAGGTACACCACCATGAAGCAGAAGTCCTGAGAGCAAACCAAAACCCATCAGAGAGAATGCTCCATTGGGAGAATTATTATGGTAGAGGACCCCTAATTCAGTCCCGTGCATGTCGAAGTGCCGGGATGAAGTCAGAACTTTGGAGGCAACATCAGTCACTTGAGTGGATCATCACCGCACACATGGGTGGTTTTACTGCCTTTGTTACGGGGTTCAACCCGAGGCCAGTAGCCATTACAAGCCTCGTTATGATGGGTGTTAGAGAAAAGACACGGTTGAATCAGCATAAAGGAAAGCTTTACATTCGGCTGGCCCAACGACAGCTGCGCTGGCAGCTTTGGCTGAATAATGCACTAACCAGTGGACTCTATGAAGAATACATGAGACATGAATGTTCTAAAAGTAAAAAAAAAAAAAAAAGAACACAGACTCCATTACGACCATTTATAGCGCATGGGACACCCTCCTGTGGGCGAAAATCCAATTCTGAATCACTTCTCAGAGAGCGCCCAGTCAGAATCTCACTGTTTGTATCTCAAATTGAAGCTTGATTAGAAGATGACGCTTGTTTTAAATGCCATTTGTGTTTTCAGAAACTGCAGCGAGGGAAGGAAGTTCTGGTCTGAACAGAGCAAGGAACAAAATGGGTTTTTCTGCATTTGCATAATTGATCTAATTTAGTCTTTTGTACAAGAGGAACGGAGGTATAAACCATGCTCTGCTCTGCTCTTTCAGCCTTATCTGGTGCGCAGCGACTGGAATTATGGCAAGTAAGATGCAAAATTCATAACTTTAAAGAATATTAGAGTTTACCCGGAAATGAATCCCAGCTGGGCAGAACGGAAGAATGATTAAAGTATTCTGTTTCAGAGTTGGTATATTTTATCGCAAGTGCGGAGAGATTATAAAAAAAAAAAGAAATAGAAAATGTGTAATTCTGCTGAGCTGAAATTAAAATTGTGAGTGCGGTTTCAAACTCAATAACATAAAAAAAGCAGAAATACATATATCTGAATGCAGACTGCGTACATCATTCTGTCATTTGAGATGATGGATCAGATCCATGAAGCAGACTGTACCCGGTTTAAATTACAGGCAGAGATAGATCAGCAGATAAGTGGATGGATGGGCTGCCATATCAGGTAGACAGATAGATGTGGGGGGTGGGGGGTTGAAAGGTAGAAGAGAGAGAGAGAGAGAGAGAGAGAGATTTGTGATCTGACTTTATACAGCCAATGAGGATAAACCAAATTTAAATCAAGAATATTGTGCATCTTTGAAGGATGCTGACAGACAGAGAGAAAAGTGTGCTCATGAAGTAACCTTGTTTATGTGCTTTGATGTATATTTGTGTTTCTATTTACTATCAGGAATGATCCTAAACTACACTAATGCTGCACACAGCCACAGCTGTATTATCAATTCAATTCCCAAACCCAAATTTCTCCCCAAAAAATGCAGTTGAGATCCAAAAACAACATTGGTCCGTTGACTATTTATAGTCAATGGACCTTGTAAACTGCAAAATAATTCAGATCATGACGAGTATCAGAAATATTTCTACACTTGGATTTATCCTGATGCCTCCAACTACTAGAGATTTATTTAGTTCATTATATCAACTCCTCATGTACTCCAATGGAATTCTAATAAATGGGCTGAAACATAGAAGCCAGAGTGCATGTAAACACATCCAGTTATTACAGTGATCTGTAAATGAGTTATTATTGACATTTAACGGGCTCACTGACGCACATTTTGGGAAAGATCAGGCATAATTGTTCACCTAACTGTTCAACAAACTACTGCACAAATATGGGTAAAGTATGGAAACACTCAAACACAAAATCAAGATTGGCATCCCAATCACAATGCAGTAAACTGAAGTCCACTCAACATGATTGACCGTTCAGTCAGAGTTCGTAATCATCCCTGTGTTTGAAGCTTCCCTTTTTCCATACACACACACACTTGATGTACTACTCTGATTATTTATTGACTGGCATTGTTTACATTTCATGGAAGGTAATGAGACCTAACGGTCTGTGCATGAGGTGACTGCAACAGAACTTTACCCTCTGAAGAGCAGCACGCATTGGCACAAAGCACTACGGGAACTTGGCGTGTGCGATTGTAATCTGATGCGCGGCCACACAAACAAACCCTGCTGGCCAGTTTCACAGCCAAATGGACGCTAAAGCCAAAAGATTTTTCCACAACGCAAACGCTGACGGACACGCTATCTCCGTGCCGCGGACGTGCGGTTCGGGGCGGATGAAAAAGACGGAAATCAAAGTCGGCCGTCTCATCTCGTCTGCATTTATAACGAGGAAAATGACAAATGGCAACGGACGCAACGCCGATCCCGCTCACCTGATGGCAGCTGTTTTATTTCCCAATTTCCCCTCCCAAGGAATGATTTAGTTGAGCATTAAAATATTATAAATGCACAATGATTCATGAAATTTTTATGAAGGCAATTCAACATGTCTGTGAACAGAAGGCGCTGTAGAGAAATGACGGCATCTCGCAGATGCAGGGCGACCATATGGGTACGAGCGAGGTGACGCTGTAAGTCGCTGATGCAAACACTCTCCGTGCGACTGTTGGCAACACGATAGTTTTATTTCCGTTTTTTTCGGCCCGTCGAGGACCGATTCAATGAAGTCTTAAAAGTGGGTGAGGACAACATTCAAACACTTGGACATAAATGACAGAGAGAGGTGCTAATGGTTCCCAGGAGGGTCAAACTCCTGGAAAACAGAGAGAAATGGATGATGTTTATTTTAATGAGAAGCCAATTAAAATATAATAATTGCCATAATTTGCACATAATTCATACTTCCAGGCTATAACACACATTCTTCTTATTGTAATGTGGCCCTTGTTGTTATGTGTTTTTTGAACTACCATAATCCTAATTCCCTTAATGCAAAGGTTCTGTATGTAAACAGAGGACATCCTTGGTGCACCCCAGTTTAGTAAGCGATGCAGAATTTAATCGATGTTTAGAAGGACCAATGCCATCATTTGATAGGACATTTCAGACCTTGCTTCTTCACCTTGGATATGGAACAACGTCAGATGGGGTGTCACTCCCATAATTTCAACCAAAGTACTTCTTCCAGCCATCGCTCATGTTGACAACATAAGAAATACCATGGGGAAATGCTAACAAGCTCAAAAACACGACTTTCACCAGATTGGGAGTCGTCAACACTGTGGCCTTAAGCCCATGTAGGAAACATCAGACGGACTGTCACAGTTAATTATGAGTTCTTTTCTTCCAAATATTTCGAAAGCCGATTGTTCTCATTCTTTCTGCTCGGTTATTTCCTCTTTCTTGCATTGAGGCACATAGCAGAAACACTACAGATGCTTACCTCTGACTTTATATATGTGTGGGTTTAAAAGATTAGCATTGTGGCAACATGAGGGGCATGAGGATCAGGGGTGCATATGGCATGTCCACGTCTGTCCATGCGATGTATATAATCAGAGTTAGTGTGGAAGGTTGGTCACTGAGCTCTTTGTAATGCTACAACTTCACTTTCTTAAGGCTTCTTAGTGTTTTTTTTTATATGCCAGACCAGAGGCTGATTCTGTTTAGCTTGACTGGAATTGAAAAACTCTGACCCTATAGATTACACGGAATAGTGTAGATCTTTTTGAATGAAAACATGAACTTGTTGCATTGGGTGCTTCTTGACCTTGATTTTTTTTTTTTTGGGCTTGTGTTGAATAAGAGGCCTTCTTTGGGTACCAGAGAGAACCAACACTATTTTTTCTAACCACTGACTTGGCTTTTGTTACTTCTCTCTTGATCATTCCTGAGTTTTCAACACTATTTTCTCAGCAGTCACTGTCCACTGTATATTGGTATGAGTCATATCTCATTGCTCTCAACAGTTTTTGTTCATGTCAGGCATGCAGATTGCACACAATTACACCACTGGGTACACAAACACAGCGGTATATGACCATCATACCCTTGCCCTTGTCACTGAAGTGATTCCCTGAAACTCAAAACCCCACATGTCAAGCACAACATGGTTTGATGAATAGAGCAGCACAAAAGCTATCACAGGCTGAGTAAATGAAATATCTGCCATCAAATAAATTGTCATGAATAAGCAAGCCCCAGCCATCTGTCTAAAGCTATGACAGCTGGACTTGGACTGTGTTTCCACTGATGCAAATATAGACTGGGTTAATGCAAAGAAAACACACAAATAAAAAGAAATCTCCGCACTCACTGACTCAACAGAAAAGACCAACAGTAAGAGTCACCACATGTTGTGAAGGATTTGTAGCATCTTCATCGTGGATGTAAAGTTGTTTCCGCCGACTCTTGCGGGACATTTGTTCGGGGAAAGATGAGGTTGTTGAAGCAAAACAACCGCTAAAATCTCAGATTTACACCCAACAAAGTCAGCTGATGCAAAAATGGCAGAATGACACACGAGAGTGTCACCATGAATACATGTCATCTCCAGATGGATTTATGTTTGATTTCATGCTGCCTGGCTGAATATATATATATTAAAAAAATCACTAGACATGCACACATTCCTCAATTCTACCTCTTTTCCCTGTTGTTACAACATAACATACACACATAACAAACAAGTCCAATTATAATGCATATTGTGTCATGATATCGTTATTCTATATTTGCTATTGTGTATATCACAGTATAAATTCAGCTGCCTGCATCATCTGTATGAATTAGCCCTTCATTTGGAAAGACAGAAGGGAAACAGAAGTGAATAAGCCATCATGTTGCAGAAAGGTGACAGCTAAACAACCGTAACACAGTAACCCTTAAAATTATGGTTTAGTCGTGATCTGCCTTGGCCTTTCAATGAAACTCATTTCAGAAAGAAAAAAAACAAAAACAAAAAAAAAAAGCAATGTATGAGATGCATGCATCTGCTCACCTGGACAGCTTTGGCATCCTGGAGAAACCAAACATGTGGACCAGCTACAGGGCGCTACGTCCTACAGCTCAGGTGGTCTGCATCAGCATTCTAACAACCTTCCACTAGACAATCCACGCTCATCCAGGATCCATACCAGGAGTTCATCAAAAAGCTTCTGAACACAGAATTCAAGATTGCTGTTTGCTTTCAAAAGGCTCCAGACTAACAAAAAAAAAAAAATCAACTTAGATGGCAGCAAGTGTTGATTGTCCCATTTTGTATGCAGACAGTTTAATTTCCTTGTCGTTCCGTTTGTTCTGAAGTGATGACAGAAGGTCACCTCCCACTTTTGCTGCCTCCTTCTGCAACCGGTCACCGCTTTCCGCCGCTCTCCCGATTTAGTTGAGCCGCGATAAGAACACTGTTTGCGCTCTCCATCTCGGCGCGCAGAGAAGCGCAGTGATCCAAGCCGCGGCAAGCCCGCGGAGAAGAGAGGAGGAGGGGAGAACGGGCCGAGCGGCGGGACAGAGGAGGAGGGAGGGGGAGGAAGGACAAAGGGAAAGGATGAGGGACGCTCTTTGGTTCTGCTCTGCCCTGCGTTCTCTCCTGGGCTGGAAGCCCCGGAGAACGCGAGAGGGAAGCGGGGGCAGAGACGGGAGTCCGGAAAAATCAAAAGTGAAAGAGGGAAGGAGGACGGTGCGAGTGTGAAACGAAAGAGGAAAGAGGAATACAGACACGAGAGAGGAGAGAGGAGTGAAGCTGACTCTGCAAAATGAGATGCTGATGGGAGAAAGACCCGACCTCTCTTTTTCCTGATTTGAGCATAAAGAGCAGAAGCTGCTTTTTCTGAGCACGCTTATTTAAAGAAATACAATTCTGCTTTCAAAGGGCACAGAAATGTCAGAATGCACCAGAACAAATGTCACCACACTTTTCTTTAAAAATGAATTAATACCATATTCAAAAGCATTCGAACAGTCATACACACTTCCTACAGATTCAAGCACTAACAATCCAGAGCGTGTGTGTGTGTGTGTGTGTGTGCGCGCGTGCGTGTGTGCACGCACAAGCTTTTGTGAGTAAGCACAGATGGTTCATGCGGAGCAAGACGCAGCCCCTGCTGGCTTCTGGCCACAAGGGGCCAAGGACGCTCCAGAGCGATGATAAACTTTAATAAAAAGGCAAAAGAGCATAAAGCATGATTTATAGCACCTTGCTTACTGTGTAATACAATTCAACTCCATCTGAACAAGCATTTCCCCAACGCCTGAAAGAGACCTAACAGCAATCAATGGCTTTATTCCCCACTGTCAACCGTCTTACATTGGCCAGTTAATCTTGTTATTCGTCTTTTGTTGAACTTGGTTATATTTTCCCTCTAAAACCTATTGAATGGAAGCAGCTCAAAAAGGTCCTTTGACATGAGGAGTTTTTTGGTGTCCTCTGAAAGACACATTTATGCCATCAGGTCGGCTTGAATGACAGCTTTGTTTTGTTTTTTTCTGCGTCTGCTATTTCCCTTGTGGGTGGTCACAGGGAGGGTGCTGGAAGCTCCCAGCTTCAAATGGGCAAAGGCAGGGTGCATCCCTGGGTGAGGCGGCAGTTCGTTGCAGGGCCCCCTGAGCCTTAAGGGAGTTTGGCGCCTTGCTCAAGCGTGCGTCAGGGGTGCTCCGAAAGTGTACTGGCACCCTCTGCTTCCGAGCTTAATCCCCTACAGACTGAACTACCACAGCCCCCCAAAAACAGTTGTACACTGTAATCATTTTTCGTTTCAATGACACACTGCAAGTGTGTGTTGAAGATCCAATCAACCACACACTCACCAACCAACCAGCCCATCAACCCACCCATCCATCCATCCATCCATCCATCCATCCAGGAGGCACTTATTCCTCAGAAATCAACAAAAAAACTAACAAAATCTTGGTTGCTTTTCAGAAGTCATAATATGTAGAATCAAGGAGTGGGTGGAATGACTCAGGCCACGACTGGACATGTGCCTCGACCTCCCAAATCTGGTCTCCAGGCATGATTTCAGAAAGCAGCATGTCTGTCACGTGGTGTTTTGGATGAAAACAACCTTCGGTGAACCCGGGTCCACCTTCGGTCACACAGGCTCATCCCCGTCACATGCCCTCACTGGCTTGGCAGGCGTAGAAAAGGCGCATTTGCATGGCCTTGCGGTTCGGCGACGAGTACGGGACGAATGAATAAAACGCTTCGCATCTGTTAGCACGTTCAATTTCCTGTCAGGAGTTATTACAGTTATTTTTGGGATGCCAGCGTGGCCAAAGGTTTCGGATAACTGCTTTTTCTCAGATTGAATCTTGATCTTTGAGATTTGAGGTCGGAGTGATGTCTTTTTTTTGTGTGGAATAAATCATGTGTCAGACTACTGTCCACGTGGGAGGTTCAAAAATGCATGGGTATCTTTAAGACAAAAGCAAAGGGGGGGGCATGCAACAGCTGTGCACTTAATCTCTAGAGAGGACTATTGAGAGAGAGTGTGGATCTTGATGTAAGTATAGCATCATGAGCTAGAAGTAATGCTTCATTTTAGGAGCTGTGGCCATTTGGAGTGTCTGCAGCATCGCGTGTCGCTCATGCGGTGTGCCCAAATCCACCCCGAACAGCTCTGCGTTCCGAAAGGTGTAAATGTTCATTTTTCCAGATTTATTTGTGCAATCTCTCGCCGAACCATCCGCAAAGAGGGATTTATCCGCGTTTAAGAGGCAACACATTAGAAATGAGGGGACCCCTCACAGCCGCTGCAGTTAAGATTCTGTAATTTGTAGTTAGATTTTCCGGGGTCATGTGTATCATTTACGCCTTATTGGTCGGCGGAGGATCCCTGCGAATGTTCCAGATTTGATGCATGACTGCAATTTTGCCTGTCATTCTTGGATTTTAGAACATTCAAATGCTCAGCGCTGACTGCTTATTTTGTCCCCAGCATGCATCATGAAAACACTATTTGTACCAGACAGCAAGGTCATTTTCAAGGGCTGGGATGCCATAATGCCCTTGTGCCATGTAGCAATTCTGTCCAAAGCCTGAGATTGAGACTGCGGGCAAATCTATTTCAATTAGGATATTTTTGACATGTTTCTTTAGGGACCGCCTGATTTTCCACAGTGGCATCTCATCTTTTTGGCAAAAGTAAGAAGAAAGCTCGCTGAAACTGTCACATTCCAGCAGAATTGCATAATAGATGTTCAGAGTGATGGTTTATTAAACAATTTCTTAATATTTTGAGTGGGGTGTACGAAGGACATGGAGGAGTTTTTACTTTCGTGCTTCTATGTGACTTCCACACTTGGCTGATTCCACCTCCAGTAAGTCGTCCAACCATTCAACTTTCAAAGCTCTCCTGAAAATGTTATGAAGAGTGTTCCCTCTTCTAAGTTCAATATCAGACACAGTATCAGACACGTAAGCTCTCAAACACAGCCTACAAAGATATCGCCTTTTCCCAACTTTAACTCTCTGATCTTCCCCCAATCTGTAGTTTTCATTGGATTACTGATCCAGAAACTATTGATATAAGGCAGCATCCAATATAATGACCTGAAAATGGCCTTATTCATTCATTTGTCCCTGGAGATATAGCTGCAAAATGAATAGAAGAACAAATGGAATTGCACAATTATTTAACTTATAGGTATATAGCTGTCTAAAGGATAGCACAAGTAGGGATATCGCGATTCAACCTTATTGAAATCCTATTTAATTAACCTATTGTAGATCTATCATAGTCTTATGTGCAGAGCAATGCCATCATATTGCAAGTATCTGCTTTAAAAATGAGCTAAACTACTATCATATGTTACTAAATACCAAATTAATCTACAGCCACTTGCAGAAATAGATAGCAGAGATGTGATCACATTGACAATCATAATTCATCCAAGCTAAGTTGGAGGGCCAGGGTTATCACCAGTAGTAAGGTCTATAGGATCCATTTAAAATAACAAATGCTGACACATGAAAAAAAAAAAATGATACTGTCACTTTTTTTCTTTGTTATTTGTTCCCTTTCAAAGATCCAGACAAGAAGATGGATAATCCTCTTCCCACAGTCTGTGCGGAAAGAAACACAAAGGAGCTGAAATGGTTGTAGTCAGCAGGTAACAAACGTGCTTCCATCAGCTTCCAAATGCTGTCATGTTCAGGATGCAAGTTTGTTGCAGTGAACTTAATAACTAAATGATTCCAAACATCTGATGGACGGGACATCGGGGACCTTGCTGTTACCTTCAAACGCCGGCATCTGATCTCTCTGCCGGGCTGTTTTAAACCAGCGACGCTTATTACAGTGCGGGCAGACAGCAGCACCCCTGAGCATCCTGCTGCTGGTTTGTGTTCCATGGAGATAAGGGAAGGTGGCGTGCACGGCTCGGTCCACTAATGAATAACAATATAGCCCAAGGTCACCAGTCAAGTGTAAGTGGCTGTTCGGGCGTGCGAGGGAGGCGAAACTGGCGACGGAGAGCCGGTGCTCCGCGTCATTGGCATTCTGCACTCCATCACGATGCAGTGTATCATATCTGACGTTGATGTAGGGCTTAATCATTAACCAGTGTGCGCACGTCTGTCTGCGGCGTACCTGCACCGAATCGTCTGTTCCCTCTCTTTTAAAGAGCTGGACGAAGAGCGTCGACAAAGGCACCACCCCCTCCTAAAAGTACTTTTTAAAAAAAAAAAAAAAAGCTGTCAGGGAAGTAACGAAACGATTACGCTTTGTTTCCTTTCTCTGCCAATAAAAGCTGAACCTTGTTGACTTTGACTCTCTCCTGCGTGGGGGGGGCATGAAGACATAAATCACCGCTCTGTTGCAACGGCCATCTCATTACCGCTTCTGGAGTCTGCAGACAAGTAAAAGACGCACGCAGCGCCGGACCCACGGGTGCACAGCCCCGAATCTGAGCGCTGTGTGCCAACGCTACCTGCCAATGTTTTTGTATTTCATTAAATGGAGGGTCGTCGGTGCCAAGCGCCGGGAGTGGAGCTTACAAATTTAAATGTTAAACTATGTGGAGTGTTTGAGATGATCATGCCGTGGCAATAAATCAAACAGCGGTGGAGTCGGATCCCGTCTATCTTCGCGTGGCTGAGACGAGACTGAGCGTATTATGGGTAGATGTTCTCATTCAGCAGCGCCGCTGGGTTCCTGTTAAGCCCGGCGTTTTTAATGCATCGCACCCTGATACATTTATTTTCGCAAATACACCTGAACCAAATTGAAATACATCATAACCGAATCCCGAGTGCTGATATCAGTGTAATATTTGAAGTCATTTTTGTAAAATTGCTTATACTATGATTGCCTTTTTTTGTCCCTTCATATTTTATTGCTATACTTTAAGTTAAAGTCTTATTTTACTGCACAACTGCCTATCCTGCTTATCATAATAACAATAATAATAATAGCAGTAATAATAATATATGACTTTCCCTATCCCCCACATAAAAAACTAAAAATGAATCTTTTAATCAGCTTTGAAAGAAACAACTACAGGTGTGATAAGAACTGGAGTAAACTTGTACATATTAATCACTCACTGACTCCTTCAATAAAGTCCTTACCACATCCGTCCATCCATTTTCTACCACTTCTCCCTTCAGCAGAGTTGTGGGAGGCAGACCAACGCCTATCCCCGCTGCCTTGGGGTAAGAGATGGGGTACAAGCAGGTACCAAGTTATTCCTTCGGGTATTTTAATTCTTCAGATTTTTTTTTTAATATATGGATGTATGTGAAGACATCATAGTATTCCAGTTGATCCCACATCACCACCGATGAAATATGCTGTTGACTCCACACAGCATCATAATAAGTGATGAACACAGTACAGCTGTCAATCAGCCATTCACTAGTCTCTCTCACTAGAGTGCGCATGTATGATTTCCAGCATGCAGTCACGGAGGGCCTTTCATCAGTGGGGGGTATGACAGGAGTCAGCCTCCGCATGCGCACAGACACACATGCCACGTTCATGTGACACAACTCAACAATGAGATCACAGTATTACATTCCAGCACCCCTGTAATCCATCAATCAATCTTTCCTTTTCGCTCTTTTCCTACGCCAAGGCTTAATCTGATGGGGTGAAAAAAAAAAAAAAAAAAAAACAGAGGGTGGGGGAAGCACAGGGGCTTTAAGACTGAAGGGAGGCGGGGAATAAACTGAGGGGTTTGTGTGTTAAACGGTGTGACGGAGAAAGAGTCTGGGAGGACAAATGGGAGAATGGAGGGAGGGATGTTCGAGAATTGAAGTCACGCAATAAAACAATGCAGTTCTTGACATGTCGATGGGGTATATGTTCATAGCGTGGGTGTTAAATCGCTGTTAAAACGCACCGCAATCAGCTGTCAGGACTCTCATCCCGCGAGTGTCTTGAAGCACACAGAGGTGGCGCTAATCTTCGAGCAAGCAGGGACAAGCTCCTTAAGATAACAATGAATATTTCATGCAGTGCCAATCAATCAATCAATCAATCAATCCATCAATCACTCATCCATCCATCCTTCCCGCCCCTCGTTCCCTCTATCCAGCGGCTTTATAATCTGGAGCTCAGGAAAGGGTACTAACTCCATCCTACAGTTTTGACCGACAGCTGCTAACCCAGAGGCGGCGTGTTCTCCGCCTTTCTGCCTCGCACTCCCCTCCCTCCTTCCTTCGGCCCGTTAACGAAAGGAAGAGAAACGCAGACAGCGAGGATAAGTGGGCAACAACGGGCGTTGTTTGTCCTCTTACAGCGAGAGCCGGGCGTAGTCGGAAAAGAGTGATCAATGCTGTTAGCTATTCTTCAAGCCCAGCCTGACATTTAATTACCCATTCGTGCAAACACTCGGGAAGCCGGAATGCTGACGCATCTCTGGAGGTGACCAGCAAAGCCAAATAATCCTTTCTGCCGAATATGCGCACGGGCAGGAAAATGCACGTGTGCACACATTTGCGTGCGTATACTATTCATTTGCAGAAATAAAAAGAGACTAAATTCATAAAAGGCAACCGACTGAAAGCTTGGCAACAATAATGTCCTGCTGATAGAAGGCCAATATGCTCCGTGTTTTGGCAGCAATCCCACTGGGCTGTCCTTCCAGTGGGAAGTGACAGGGGAAAAAAAGGAAAATAAGAGCATAAGCATTTATTGGCCTAAGAGCAAACTGCATGCTTTTTCCCAAAAGTTATTGGGAAAGGTTGGCCGAAAAACACCATTACAATCCAGTCCAATCTCTTTTTGTTGTTGCAAGTCGTTTCAGCTAATTTTACATGTTTCGCTTCAAAGTGATTGAAAACGCCGTGCTGCCCTGTACTGGATTTGATTTCTTATCAAAATTCATTTTTGAAGAGTGAGGAAGAATGGAAAAAAAAAACTAAATAAAAACAACAAAGCTTTAGAAAGAAAAGCACACCCGTAGAGCTTTTTTTTTTTAGATTAGACACAGGCCATATTATTTTGTCGAAATCAATCCCCAAAATTTCACAAAACCTGTCCAAAACACTGGAGCAGACTTTGCTGTTACTCCATTTGACCCCTCCGTCATTTGCACCCTTTGGCTGACGGTTACAAGAAACACTGCTCCGAGGAACAATAGTCACCAACTGTTGCTGAAGCAATTCAGCAATTCATGAATCTGTAATACAGATTACATGGCAATGGAATGGAATGGAATTGCCATGTAATCTATATGTTAAGGACGGTAGGTGGAAGACTTGTCATCCTTGCAAAAGCCAGTCAAACCACGCGTGGATTTCCTGCGGAAGGCTGCCGTATCAGCGCTCCCTCATTAAAGGGCTCTGGCTGTGCACATTAGCTCCCCCGACAGTTATGAACGATTACCGACTGTTTGGAAACAGGCGACGGATTTATGTCGCAAATCCCCACTTAGCGCGCCGCGCGGCTCCGACGCCTGCTCGGAAACTACGCGCGAGATTATTGTCCGCCGGGCCCATCGGGGCGTCGCCAAACAAAACGGGGGGCCGAATAATTTCGACGGTTTACGCGCGAAAGGTTCACGGAGGCTGCGGCTCCGGCACGAGGCGGGCGCGCGTTGCTGGCTTTTCAGCAGCTAATGTGATATCGATGGTTCATTTTTGCTGGTCGATGGTGTGTTCGGCTTTGCCGGTCACAGTTTATAGGACACGCGCACATTAGTGCGGCTGTAACGGGGTTTACAGTACGTTAACTACAAGATGGGGCGTGGCGGCGGCGGCCCCCGGCCTAAATTCTGACAGAGTGTGTCGTACTCTGTCTGGACGGAAAGCACCACTGATCTTTCATTTAAAACAAGGTCAGCTGGAACACGCTGTCTAGCTCATTACCCCACCCCGTCCCTCCCCATCCACTATAAGCTCACGGTCACACGAAGCAGTTTCTGCATTTCGAAAAGAGGGTAGATGTTGACATTGAGATCGGACACGAGCATAGCCGAAGAAGTCCGTTTTTTATGGAATTGGGTGCTAGCAGCAGCGTCAAATGAATTCTTC
Organism: Lagocephalus sceleratus; assembly: GCA_911728415.1. Classification (NCBI taxonomy): domain Eukaryota; kingdom Metazoa; phylum Chordata; class Actinopteri; order Tetraodontiformes; family Tetraodontidae; genus Lagocephalus; species Lagocephalus sceleratus. Next base: position 6,243,399 of record CAJVRN010000028.1, on the reverse strand, counting down.
AATGCCCTAAACGAGCTCGGTTGTTAACAATTTCCCAGCCATTCATGAGAGCACAAACACAGCATCAGCACCAAGCTGTGACATACGCAAACAGGTGGCAGCCTACAGCCATACACTGAAGACACGGAGGCTCCAGAATCATTTCCATTCGCTTTTCCCAGCGCACGGGAATTAACATTTCGCATTTCCCATGTGACAGATGTGGGGAAAAAAGGAGGAGATGAGGAGGACTGGATTGTCAGAGCCTGCCAGGAGAGTAATCAGCCTATGAACGTCTTGAGTTTGAGGTCCTTCCAGACCTGACCAATCGGAGTAGGTGGGTGAGGCATGACTATATTCGAATGGAGACAAAACATTTTCATTTCCAGCCAATTTTACTGCCGATGACTAAACGAAACTTTTGTTAATCATATTGGTGGATTGAGATGAACAATACATGAATTATAATGTGTTACTGTCAGCAGAGGTGTGCTTCATTCTCAGGGCTCTAATTTAATTCTGGTTATTTTTCGAGCATCCTCCATCCACACACCCCTCCCCCACCACCAACAACAACCAACCTCCACAATTGTTGTTGACTGTTTTTTTCTGCAAAATGGCCTAAATAACTTTTTTAAATAATCAAAAACTACATGTACAATTATTTTTACAGTGATATTAGAAATTGAACCGTTATTCAACAGTTGCTCCATCAGCACTCCAGTATAGATATATCAGCATTGGAAAACCAGTAACAGCCGGCAAGGAGATTAAAAAGAGAAAAATCAGCCTACATCTGCTTGTCTGTGTGTCTGACTGACGCAGCGAGTTAGAGACTCAACCTGAATTAAATTTCATTTGTCTGCTTTCTGGGCCACGTACTTCCTGGCCAATGACCTCTCACCTCCTTGCTGTAATCACATTGTGATCTGGCCCTTCCTCAATCTAACTGCCACTATCCGCGAGGACTGAGAACCAAGGTTCCCTGGTGAAAGCAGTTTTCTAACTGGTAGGAATACTACAGTACTGCAGTTATCCCCTATCCACTAAAGCACTATCAAAACAATAAAATACTGGAGGAAATTGCAGACTAATTTAATTTTTTTCATCCACATCCAGCAGCTAGATTTCTAGCTCAGAATGTATTACTTTCACCACAAATGGCATAACTGGCTGTGCTAACATTCATTTTTAATTATTTCAGCCATTGAAACCCTTGTATATGGTGTGTGTGTGTGTGTTTTATTTATCCGTTTCCTCTATTTCAGCATTTGACCTTCACAATATGAAGATTTTTTTTTACTTTATATCAATTCCAGATAAGAATGTGAATTTTATCGAGTGGATTTGTTGTTAGGAGCAACAAAAAAAGGACAATATATCTGGAAATTTCTTATTGTGTCTATATGTAGGCAACTCCATGGGGTCTCTTCCAATCTCTTTACGATGTGCTCCAAAATGTTTGCCTTGACAGTTCCTGTCTGAGTGTGTGAATGTGGATTATCACTCCAATTGAGTCAAAGTAAACATTATCCTGCTGTTGTATTTCAGAGTTAGACACTTTCTTGATCGTTACGTTTACAGCAGTATTATGAGGTCACTCTTAAACCTCACAGAGACGCGCACGGCATATCATATGTACATGTCGAAGATGCCCACAAAAAAAAAATCAGACAGACAGATAATCATATGGCCACACACAGACTCACACTTCACACCAACTTGCATTGTAAAGCCCCTCAATCCATGATGTAATCTCTCTAAGTGTGTTCAGTAATTACAACGTCCTGGATTTTTCTGCTACTTGGAGCCACCTCAGCCTTATGTAATGGCTGACTCACGTGCCGCCAATTCAGGGGGGGCGAGATTACAATACGGCCGCTTTAATCTATGGCAGCTTTTATTGTCCGAATTTAAAAAAAAAAAAACATCACACATTTAAAATCACCGAAGCCGATGACATTACTGCAAACACAATACACTACAATGAGTCATTTGGATCTCATTTTCCTCACTTAAAAATGATCAATAACAATTATCCCATTCGTATGAGGAATTCAATGGGAAGCCATTCTGCATTGGATCAATATGACAAATGTGTCATAAACTATGATACAATCACACGTGTATCATTTATGCACGTTTGCCGAAACAATTAAAATATGGTATAACAAACATTAACTTGAAAATTGGGCCTTCTAATGGCTCCAAAATACACAGCAACCTGCCTCAGGGAGCATAATCAATGAAAAAAAACCCTTCCCCATCTGACTAGGAGTGCGCCCAGAAGTGCTGACAGCTCGCAGAGCCCCCACGAGTTCAAACACCAGAACAGAACACTGGGACTTACTGGAAAGCAGTTAGCATCCCCAGTTCTTCATCCTCGTCGCACGGCTCCATCCCGTCGGCCGAACCAGATGGATGGTACGAGTGGAGAGAGCGGGATCAGAGTCCCGATCCGCCCGCCGCCACCAAAAAAAAAAAAAAAACAGAGCTCAGAGTGTCGGGAGAAGCGGCTCTTCCTCCGCCCTTCCAACTCCTTCACTGAAATCAAAATCTCTGAATCTCTTTAAAAAAAAAAAAAATCCCAAACCCAATTTTCTATGTATTTGTGTGTGCAGATGTGTGTGTGTGTGTGTGTGTCTAAGTGTGTTTCTGCTTTTCTTTTTTTTGTACCCCCCCCCCACCCCACCCTCCCCACCACCAAGTCCTTGCTTGGTGCCAAATGTTCCAGCTTAGCATCGCTGTGCAGCACCACCGGTGATGGATTTAGTCGGGGCATCTGGGCCAGGGGGGATAAACAGCGTTCACTCACACATGTGGACACACACAAACGCGGGGAACGCTGGAGCGCACACATGCAACGCTGATTATCGTGCGGCGCGAATGTTCAGCAGACAATGATGGCAAAGCGCCCCCCCCCTCCACACACACACACACACACACACACACACACACAGACATGCACACGCACACACCCAGAGGCAGAATCAGATGAATTGATGAAAAGTTGTGTGATACGATGTGTCCTTCACACACACACACACACACACACACACACACACACACATACACATACACATACACACACACAAGGATCAATGCTTGAACAGATGTGTGCCAACTTCAGAGCTGCTACTAAGCACAGACATCGGCAGCTGCACTCACAGTGACTGCGCGCGTGCACGCGCCCGTACGCCTCAGAGATGCCTGCCCCCGCGCCGTAGCGCACGGGGGCAGCGATAAGTGACACCTTTGCCATAAAGTGTGTGTGAATCCATGTGAATCCACGGCCGCTCAGAGATGATTCTCTGAGGATGGAGCCGATTTGGGGGGGGGGGGGGGGGGGGGGGGTGAGTTGGTTGGAGTGGGGGAGCAGATGTGGCGGGCAGAGATTAACAACAATAATATACACAATAACAGACGGGCGCACAATAGCTGACTCAGTCGTGGAGATAAACAGAAATAAAATCTGATTGTGCGCTGACAAAAATGTATTCATGCGCCGTCGCTTCCCCCCTCTCCTTCCGAGATGACGGACATTTGCATTCGCATTAATATTTCATGCAGAGATAAAGACACAAAAAGTGGACACGATGATGTGGGACGCTCAGGGCTCAAGTCACGTGCTGTGCCTGAAACCACTTTTCCTAAATACCGCACTAACTACACCATTTATGTATGCATGTCCAAATGTAAAGAGTCTATCCCATAATATACTATAAGAAAGTGGTGTAGACCCAGTGCTCCCTGACCGAATAATGTATACCAACATCCATTGTGGTTCCACGTGAGGACCTTGACAAGATGCTAATTATAATAATATAATGAATCATTTTATTCATAAGCCCAAAATATCGAACGGAATTACTCAACGGGCGACAAAGTTGATCCGGTGCATATTCATTCTGCAACGCGAGGATGCTTTTTTACATTACAGGGACGTCAACCCCGTCCTTCGCCGTCCACAATTAAACCAGGCTTTCCAGAAAATTGGGCTCCTCAGTGAAAGCAGGCGTCTAGCTGGTTGGACAGAAAACCTGGAGGACGAGGACGCCTTTTTACACACGTGGGCTTTGTGTGTGTGTTTAAGTGGGTTTTCAGAGGATCGTGGGGGTGGCCGATCAGATGCATTTGTGTGGACAACTGCGGTAGTCCACTCAACCCTGTTCCCTAAATAGTGGGTAGGGAATAGGAAGTGTGTGATTTTGTGCACAGCAATGCGGTTCCTTGCCTTCCTTCCTACTCGTGCCTCTTCGTCTTGCATCCCCATATGTTGGCCCCTTACGAGCTTTAATGCTTTCATTTCGTGCCTTTTACAATGTTAGTAAAGCGCGAATACCTCGACGAGATACGATGATGTTGCGAAAGCCGCCAGCCGCTAGTACCAGACAGACCCACTTGAACCATCACAGCGTTCGCATCGCTCCCGCTGATATCACACCAAAACAGGCGGCGGCAGGTTTTATACTCAAAGCCTCAAACTCCGAACTGAAATGCTGCTTTTTTTTTCTTTTCTTTTTTTTAAGCACTTAATTGAACAGAGATCAACAGAGACGGCTGCTCCCGTGAAGTCGTCGAAGGCTGCGCATCCGCGCCCCCCCCCACCACGTTCAAAGTGTTTGCAGGACTAATACAATAAAACATTTGCGGGGACTCAGCACTCTTTTGATGGCCAAAGTGATAAACAGCGTTGCTAAGTGATCCTCTCCTGATTCTGATTTATGGCTGTTTGGCTTCTGTCCTCCACATTTCCCCTTGTGTCACAGGGGACTCCATCATTCACTGAAAAGACCAAAGCCTCGCGTCGTCTAGTTTGCCGTTGTACCAATATATAATACCAATGTCGGATGGTTACTCCACCAAAAAAAAAAAAAGAAGCATTTACCATTAAATTCATTCCTGGTCTATTCCACACGCTGACCGAGCGCAATCATTTTAGCCCACATGCAGATAGAGTAGCTCTGCGCGCTCCTGTTCACTTCAGGCCAACTTCATTCACCACCTCTGTGATGCCACATGGTGCAGACTCTGAGCCAACGGGCTATCTATAGCCACCCCGACAGGGACACGGCTGCCAATTTGGACCAGTCTGCACCAGCTACGTGTCTAATTTTAGAAGAAAAAAGCCTGCTAAAGTAAAATAAGGTGCAAAGTACGATCACCAACATCAACATTCTGGACCGACCACGATGCTCCTGCGCGCTTAATAAAGGTTCAGCGTGGCTACAGGGGTGATGAAGAGCAGCTTTCGTGCTCAAGGGTGTGCAAACGTGCACGTGACACCGCATCCTAAGCACAAGGGCAGAGGGAAAGGTGCGCTTGATTTATGGGCCTGAGGCAGCGTTGGCCACTCGTGGGTTAGAGTGAGCCGCCGGAAACGGCAAAGGCGACCGATGCAGCCGGGCGCTGAAAAATCGCCTCTGTCCGTGTGGACAAGCGCGGTTAAGTTAAAGCCTCGCCGCCAGGTCGTGGCTGGCGTCCCCCGCAGACGCTTTAAAAAAAAAAAAAAAAAAAAAGTGTCCTGTCAACGCTCCAAAGTGCCGCTCTTCTTCTTTTCCAACGACCCGCCGGCTGTGAGGACCTGATGAAATAACATTTTTAAGATTTTTTTTTTTTTGGCACGGAGTTTGAGCCAAGATGTCAGGCCAAAATGGGCCGGAAGGACACCGTGTCAAAAACAGAACAAAAAAAAAAAAAAAACCCTAATAATAATCTGTGTGCGATCCTCTTTTTAAAGTTTCGTTCCAGTCGGACTCGTTCACCTTAAATGCTCTTGCGATTCTGGAAATGACTCGCAGCCAAACAGCGAGACCCCGGTTGTGTCCATCTGGAGGCTTTGCAGACTTAATGTAACCCAGTTTATTTTCTGGGAAAAACAAGTCATACGAGTCCGTTAAGTAAAGGCAATTTGTTTATTTTATTTTTTTTGAAATCCATTTAATGCCCCAAGCTTCACTCCACGAGTATTCATTATCTGTGCTGTCAAGGGATAGATGGTGAGTGGGGAGGGGGGCTCAAAGAAAGGAGGGGGGATATTTATCAAGACATCAGACTACAATAATCTGTTGTCAAAATGTAAAAACTAGAAAGCAGGCCTCCGCCAAGCGCAACGATTCCTTTTGGCCCCATTTACCACATTGTTAACGAAAATTTCGGATCACCCCCAAAAGGAAATCGGTTCTTCCTTTTCAAATTTCCAACAAATCCTGAAAATTTCATCCAAATCTGTCCATAACTTTTTGAGTTATGCTGCTAACAGACAGACAGACAGACAGAACAAACAGACAAATTCCGGCAAAAGCTTAACCTCCTTGGCCAAAAACCAACTCCTGCAGAGTCAAGGATGACTTTTAAAATGCAGCCAGTCGATCAGACTGTCAAGTCTTTGGAGTGTTCACCGCGAGGTGTTGGAAGGCTGAACCGGAAACCACCTCTGCTTTCCCCACCTTTTCCTGGAAAAGGGGCCCTATTCCTCACGTCTCCTCGCTTTCTAGTGGCGGCTGGAGGTGGTTGGACAGCCTCGCGTGCTCCGAGCCCCCCCCCCATACCCAACCCCCACGAATGGGCGACACCGGAGGGCTGGCACCAGAAGTTAGTCCTCGTGGTTCCGGGAATTGATTGCGTGAAATAATTGTATTTACTTTAAATGTAGGTTTTGGTTGGCGAAGCTCCGACTCTCCATCTTGATTTTTGTCTCTACTTTTGTTAAACTATCCTTTTGACAGACTCCAGTTTAACTTTCTTTGTCACTTAACCTAATTTTAAGCTTTCATTTATTCACCCCCCCCCCCAATCCGTGCCTCCGCCAAACCAAACAGCTGCAGCCAAACCTTTTTCTTTTTTTCTTTTTTTTTCCGCTTTTCATCAAAAATGCAAAGAATTCCATCACAAGCACATTTTCAGATTCCGGCGCGGGAACAAAAGCCAACACAATCGGCCCCTCTAATTGGATTTCGTTGCACATTCTGGAAAAGCCTGAAAAGCAATTAGAGGTGTAAACTGGCATTTACCACCGACCGCAGTGCGGCAAAACGTGAAATTCGCCGCCTAAAAAAAAACAAAAAAAGGCTAGTCCAGCCCTGCTGACGCCTCGCGGTTCTCTTTTTTTTTTTTTTTTAAACTTGGGAGAGTGAACCTCAGTTCTCCAAGCAGAGTGGAACATCATTTACTTTCAGCTTAATTTAATGACGCCTGCGTGGACATTCTCGTTTTCTCAGAAGTCTTCAACAGTTTGTGCTCATAAGCAAAAGATCGCATGCTAATTTGCTCAAATTAGATCAAGATGTAATAAATAGGACTTCCCGCTACATTCTTCCTATTTTCTTGTAACTAAAAAATATGTGTGAATAACGTGTGATTCCACACCCCATAGTGTAATTATGTCACGTGACCTGTAATACATGCATGTGCTTCTTATTCCGGGGTGCCCTGAGCGCTCGCGTACTTACTCATCGTTTCCGAGAAAAGACGTCTCCCTCCATACCAACACTCTGGTTTGCATTCCAGGGGGCGCTTTGGTCCAAGGCAAACTCCGCGGCTCCCCGAACGGATCGGCGGGAGTCGAGACTTGGTCGGAGCTGACGGACGTGAGGTCAGTGCTGAGGTCAAACGACGTCCAAGACGAGTCAGAGGAGACGGAGGGGCTGGAGTCCATGGCGAGATGGATGACAAGCGACCGGGGGGGGGAGGGCGCGAGGACAGTTGGGGGGGAAAAAAAAACAAAAACAAACGGAAGACAAGAAATGGAGACAAGAGGAGAAAAAAAAAAAGATTTGGATGAGGTGAAAGTCACATATGCTGACCGGCAGCCTCTTTCGTGCGGTTCAATGACGTCCCGGAGAGTGAAGGGAGGGGGCAGAAGAGCCAAAGTCGCCGGAGGTGTTGGACAGAAGACGGCTGCGAGGATGTGAGGACGGGGGGAATGCGATCACTCGGGGATGACGGAAGGCTGAGACCGGGAAAGATCCGCAGATGGGAGACGAGACCACAAGCACCAGGAGAGGAGGGATCAGGTGAAAGGTGCAGGCAGCAGCACTTAACAGATGATGGCTGACAACTCATTACATCCCACCCCCCACCCCCCCCCCCCAACAATTGAATCATGTGGAAAGTGGATGAAGAAGTCTCTGACGGGAAATCGATCCCAAATGCACGCAGAGGCGCGAACCCGCAGCTTCCTCGGCCCGCACGATAGCGGCCGCCACCCCCCCCCCGGAGAGTGTCGTGTTACCTTGCAGTGATTACGCGGTTCATCGTGAGGGGGTTAGGCCTCGCCCAAACACAATTAGAGCTCACCGCTTAAAAACCCATTAGGCTCCCGATACCGGGGCCGGTCAGCTTCCCAGAGGAACGCCGGGAAAGAGGCATACGGTTCGGATCGGAAGAAGCGCAGACCTGACGTCACTCGGCGCATTTGGAGCGAACACAGTCTTTTAGGATCCCTTTGAGGGATCCGAAAACCATCAAAGACATGCCTCAGACGAGAGCCCCCCCCCCGCTCAGAACGTACTTTTACCGATAAATCGTACGATGGATGAGAGGGGTGTCCAAACTGTTCCACAAAGGGAGCCGGTGTGGCTGCAGGTTTTTGCTCCAACCAGTCAAGCACACACCCAGTTTGACCAGTCAGCTGTCTGAAGACTCAGATGGGTTGATGAAGTGAGTCCAGTCTGGTGTGCTGCTGCTGGGTTGGAACAAAGACCTGCAGCGGCACGGCCCTTGGGGGAAGAGGTCGGAGACCCCTGACGTATGATGTGAGGAAGCCTTCCAGCCAAGGTGCCCCGGTGCAACGTTCCAAATATGTGCAGGCGTGGTCCTTTAAACGCAGTCCCACAAGCCTGCGATGTCCACCATCCTGAAGCCGCGACAATAAAGGAACGAGAATTCTTTGAACGCGCAACAAAAAGGGCCGTTTGGGGGGGACTCCATTCCAAAGGAGGGTCTCGTCAGAGCGGCATATTTAACTTTGTCTGCCCAAAAAAAAAAAAACGCCTGCCCGCTTCGATGGATAGAGACGAGGAGCACCGGCTCATTCGTCAGGAGGACAAGTTCCACTGCGTGGGCCAGAAGCTCGCCCCGTGCTCGTTCAGCCCGTACCCGCCTGCGCTAATGCTCCCTCAACAGATATGGCCGACAACCAATTTCCTGGAACTGCTTAAAAATGTCTTCAAAACCTGAAGGCAGTTTAATTTAGCGGCCCAGACGTGAGAGGTCAAGGTGGGTGGATAACTTCTGCTTCAGCCAACAGCTTTACGGTGATGATGTAGCACTAAATGAGAGCAACCCGACACATCTCTGGACGTTTTTATTTGAAATTTTATGAAGAAAATGTTGAAAATGGAGAACCAAATGGCCTCGACAAGCGATGGAATGTATACCACACAAAAATAAACATTTAACCACGGACCCAGACGACAGCGATGCTACTGTGTGGACTAACAGACTTGTGCAGGAAGCAGCTGAAACCGTACATACGGTGAACTGGACCGATGCACAACCCATTCAAAGTACGATACTGATAAAGTGATGTTGTGAAAAAATAAATATTCTTGAACTGAGGTTTTTGTATTTACATTTTCACAATGTTCTGGTGAGCGACCGTGAGATTCCCGTGTTTTTATATACACTTCTGTGAACTGCGCGTACAGCAAGAAGAAAAAGTGGAGACAGAAATAAAAGAAAAAAGCTGCGAGACCCATTAGACACAGAGGGTCACGCATGAAAGGGGCGATTGAAATAGTCAGATGTTACACAGAGATTTTGCAAAGTCTACTGTCCTCGTTGCTCGTTTAAAGTTGGTGAAAGTTGCTGAACATTTCCACAAGGCCAGAGGAGTCCTTCATTACAGATTCTCTTCTATACACTACGGACTAGCACGGAAAAAAGATGAAGGTAATGCCACAAGATAATGCCTGCTTTTACAGCCCAGTGACTCACACTGGATTTGTTCTGGACAACCTCTCCAATCAGAGGCTAAAGAACTTTCCAGCCAACAAGGTGAAAATCTCTGGCCTGAGAAACGTCGGCAGGGGCCAGCGCGCGGCAAACGCGCCCCGCTCGGAGCGGTTGCGCGGCGCCCGCGGGACTGGCGTGCAACGCCGTCGAAGAGACAGAGCGTGGGCGAGAGGGTTTAGTCACAAGACAACGGCGGAGACGCTGGGGAGGGGGCGAAGAGTGCAGAACTTCGGAGGAAGCGCTTCTGCGGGCGCGCAAAGCTCAGAAGAAAAAAAAAAAAAAAAAGAACCGATGGCCATGTCTCCTTTAATAAACCGGCCTCGGCTGTTTCATGCTGTAGTGGGCCTCTGATGCTGACACGTACGCTGACTCGGGGAAAAAATCTTCATGGAACTCGGCCATAAACCTGAGAGAAGACAAGGATGGGAAGGGGGGGGGGGAGTCCAAGAGAGAGAAAAGCTGGTGAGTTTTTTTTTTTTCCCCATGTCAGTATCATTAACCAATCATCATCAGTAAGAAACGCCGTTCGTCACATCCCACTGAGTTGGGATGCACACAAAATCTTCAAGGAAAGATCGTCTTCACCCAGTTCACACTGGGCTCCGCTTTTCCTGGATATCTGAATATCACTCTGCATAAATCCCAGACCCATGACCTCGGTACGGAGCGTATACCACAAAGACAAAGCCTTCTCATCCGCCTCTATACCGCCACCGGAGAACCAATCGCTGTGACGGAGCCACACGGAACGCCACAACGCCTGACCTACAGTCAAAGAGGGAAAGAGACAGGAAAATCCACCACCCCCCCCGCGCTCCCCACACACACACACACCCCTCCCCCCATCTAATCAGTAGCGGGGAAAACTAATCTGGAATCTTCTTAGTATCCGCTACTCGGCCAAATCCTCTAAATCTTGCCATCTCATCTTAGCTCCACCGGCCTTCCTAATCTCAATGCAAACAAATTATCCTCATCAGAGGAGAACGTAAGAGCACCTTGACAACGTCTGACAAACAGCACCAAAACGAGACAAACAGACCACACAGGAGAGTAAAACCGATCAATTTTTACAGACGTTTATGCGGTATATTTAATGCAATTGCCTGCATGGGAAAACTTGTCAATGTAATTAAAAGCGTATGGTCATTTTTCACTGTGTATCCATTGAAAAATGCTGGTTTGGCCAATTCTGATGCCACGGTAAGATTTGTGCTAATCTTTGTAGCTGTAAGATCTGCAATAACACAAGGCAAGCCGCTTTAGCCATACACATTGTAAATCAGCATAACGCGTGTGTACGCATGTGTGTGTGCACGCGCATGCTTAAGCATAATCATTCTTGTGGAGAAAGGGAGAGTGAGAGATCAGCTGTAGCCAAATCCCAGAATGCAATGCACTTCAGAGTTCAGACTGAGCGGCAAATCTTTTTTTTCCCCCCCCTCGCACAGTACAATCTGCTGTAAAGCTAGTTTCCCCATCAGAAGTCGCTGAGGCTTTCCCATAAGACTCCTGTCTGAATCCCCCCCGTAAAGGAAATATGGTCACAAAGAAACCTCTCTGATGAAATTGGGAGAGTCCAATAACACTGCGTTTTTTTTTTTTATCGCAGTTTACAGATGTGCTGTTGAGCACAAATCACTGAGGTGAATTTTATGTACCTCCGTTTGTGTTTACAGAGTGAGTTCTGCCTGGTTCTGCCTGCCACTCTCACACATACGTCTCTGCCATCTCCAGGCGCTGCTGCGTAGCGCTGCTTAGTGGCAGCGAGGGGTACTGCACGCGTTTGATTAGAAAATGAGGACCTAAATCCTCTCAGGTTTGGGACCGGCTGAACTGAAGATCGCGAGGGAGGATTTAAAGATTAGACTCCCGCGCTTGTGTAATGCCCACTCATCTGCCTCCCTCCAACACATGCTCTTTCTCACTGCATCTTTCCATCCTCAATGTTTTCATGTACTTTCCTTTCCTTTTTGTTTAAGCGTCTCCTGACCATTCTGGTTTAATTGGATTCGGTTCCATTGTTTCCACTACATTGTTTAATCTTTGAGTCCGCTGTTAAACTATGATATAAACTGTCACGTACTTCACATCAGTGATACATCAATAAGGTACAGTGTCATACCGTTCTACACAGGAGCACCTCGGACTTCTAAGGAGTTTTTCTTAACTAGGTTTCTTAACTGTGCATGTTATTACCTAGAAGCATTTGATTGTAGAATTCTTTCTAGTCAATGTCCTGTTAAATGAATGAATAGTCAGACACCTTCTATTCCCCTAATGGTACAACTCTTTTTTTTTTTTTTAGAAGGGCAATAGCCAGTCTACAAAGGACAAAGAAACAGTCGACCGTGTCAGTTGGCATTTACCTGAGAAACAATTCCAAATGCTTGACCAGGGCCCGGAGATTCCTCTCGGGGATCTGCATCTTCCCCAGGATCTCGGGAAGCTTCACTGGAATAAAAGCACAATGGTGAGCACATGCTGGAAGAGCTACAGCAAAGAAAGGAGGCCAAGCACTAAAATACCAACCAAAAAGGCGCAAGAGGTGTTGAGCTCCGTACAAGTAGGAGGGTGGAGGAAGTTGATCTTTTAGAGGGTAGTTATCAGGCATTAGCTTCCAACTCAACACCTGAAAAGTGCACAGGCAATTTTAATTAATCATGAATTAAATATGGCATGTTAGCTTTCTTGATGATGCACTACCTGACATATCATTAAGTTAAATTGATGATCTTTAGAAGAAGTAGTAGATGTCTGTGATGCAGTTACTACTTTACATTTGTGTATCACTTTACTGCCACCTATATGCACATCATAAAACACTCTGAAATGTTATTTGTTCCAAGCATCCTAAATGAAATCAGTTCCATCACCTCGTTTAATTCATTGTTTCTCCGACTCTCCAGGCCATAAAAAGGTCCGCTTCGCTCTTTGCTTGGTGTTAAAGGCAACGGGGAGGATGAACCGCTATGTACAGGTGTCTCTGGTTGAAGAGCAACAGGAGAGAAAAGCAGATGCACACAGCGTGTTACCATTCTGCTCTTCATTTGGGAGAGGAGAATGAAAGCCTTTTACCCCCATCTACTGGACAAAGACGTGTATTACAAAAACAAAGGGCGCGCGTGACGTCATTCAGAGTTTCATTCGCTTGAAGATATTTTGTCAAACGTCTACTTACTTTTTTCCAGGTTGAGGAAAAACTTGGGTTGTGCTGAGGTGTCAACGACACGTCGTTTGAGTTGAGGGGATGCTGTTGTGCTGCCTCCACCTGATTCCAAATACCATATACGTAAAAAAATAAGTAATTGCAAAAGCAGTTCATAAAATGCTGTGCACATATTTGGGTTAATTATCCGATTACCTCCACTGCTTCCTTCAGCTGGCCGATCACCTCCAGATGTGTTTCTGGTGGAGCGTCTCAGCGATTGAGACTGGTAAGAAATGCAGTCCATGTCGGGGTGGCGGCGACGCTTAGGGGTCGGTGTGGGGGCGGTGGGTGTGGTGGCGGAGACGTCACTGAGAGCCGGTTGGCTGTCTGTGGACTGGGGGGTGGGTGGGTTGTGTCCCAGGGGGCTGGGAGTGCGCTCCCTTTGGATGCTGTAAAAACACCCGTGACCACGCGATGAACGGACGATGAGAGCGGGGCCCGGACGCCGCGTAAAGAGGTGAACGGGTGAAGACGTACTTGCTGGAGCCGGGCGAGCCGTCGTTGATGGTCAGGAACAGCCTGGAAGAACTGACCTTTTTGAACTGAGCTTGCTCACAAGGATAGAGGAGGATCATGGGTAACGTGAAGTCAAACGTGATCCTCAGGCCGTCTACCATCTCCTTGCACAAGTCCTCACTTGAAAAAGGAAATAACGTTCATTCAACCTGGCGTGAACCTAATGTCACATTTAATATCAGTGTTTTTAATCAGGTTGAGAAAGAATTGTCACTACGCTGCTTTAACCGCAATTCTCCATCTTTGATGGACCATCTACAATAGAGCTCTTCACTGCACAAGCTTTCCCGCTACTCTGTGTGTGAAGACACACCTCTTCTCTGGAGGGATTGGTTGTGGGCTGCTGCTCTGTGTGGTGTTCTGCTGACGCCGGTACCTCTCATTGGCCATGAACGCCTTGTTGATGGCAAAGTGCTTGACATAGGACTCGAGGATGTGCACCACGTTGGTCTGACACGGAACCATCACCAGCTGGGAGACAAAACAAAGACACATATATATTGAGACAGGTTTGAATATTATAAAAATCTGCGTGTCTATAATGAATCAGTCCGATTAATATTGCTCAACACTAGAAAAGACTAGTTTTTGTCCAGAGTCGATCTGGGAAACATCCATACAGATGCTTTGTTTTGTACCTTCTTCCTTTTGTTGATATAGAAGCAGTCGTCCTCTAGTTTCTTCTTGAGGATATCCGGGATGTTAATGTCAACACGGATGGCCTTTTCCTCGCATTCCCTCTTCACAGTTGCGTCCGGCTCGACCCTCTGAAACGAGCGTGAATCAAGGCTTTTGGTGAAACTACAGGATGGAGACAATCTAAGGCGTGTAAAATCAGTCCAAAAGTCAGAACCACATAGTCCTAAAATCAGAATAATGGAACGATCCTCCTCACCATCTTGTTGATGTCCTCAGAGAAGGCACTATCCCCACTGTTGGAAGAGTCAGGGTCCGACTCGTCGCCGCCGCTGCTTTCTGAAGACGAAATCAAACCTTCAACCGGAGGGAAAATGAGGAGAGGGTTAGTTTTGTAGCAGTGAAAAACTGTAAGCAAAACTCAAAAAAAAAAAGAAACATTTCTTACAGGCGTCATCGCTGTCATCCTCTTTGGGGACAGTCTTCAGAGGTTTAGTTCCAGACTGACGACGACGTCTTGCCCATGCCTTTCTCTTCCTAGCATCAAGAAAGAATACACACATTATCCATTTTTGATCTTATCCAACACAACAATGAGTAAAATCAAATTCCAAATTGTGTGTATACAGAAGAACAATGCACCGGCCCTGTGGTTTAAGAAAAATGAACTTTGGTGAACAACAGTGATCAATTTTGATGGAACCTACATTTATGAGGGAATGAATGAACGGAAGATGAACTTACATGCGACCTAGAGCTTTGCGAGCCAGTTTATGTTGCAATTTACGGTTTTCCTCAGTGTCCCTTAGGACATGATCTTCAGCAGCCCAACGATCCCAGCTACCCAGAAACACACACATTTGCAAATAATAAAAATAAAATCCACAGACCTGCAAGACTTGATAGTTGTGTCTTTTACGGGAGAATCAGTCGTGGATGAATATGAATTTACAGTGGAAAACCACAATGAGTGTGACAGGATTTAGAAGGAAGGAAAAGCAACTCGTGATACCTCCTGTTCCAACCATTGAAGTGAATCAGGTACTTTGGGACTCGTCTTCCATGTTCATCTGTACCTATT
The DNA here is from genome assembly GCA_911728415.1 of Lagocephalus sceleratus. Lineage (NCBI taxonomy): Eukaryota > Metazoa > Chordata > Actinopteri > Tetraodontiformes > Tetraodontidae > Lagocephalus > Lagocephalus sceleratus. Next base: position 6,228,019 of record CAJVRN010000028.1, on the reverse strand, counting down.
AAGACATCAATGACCTGTAATGTGAACACAAAAATGTTGATGAAGCCAACACGGCTGCAGAGCTGTATCATTATTTACATGTTAGTTAAACAGCACGGGAAATGGTGGCATTCTTTCAGAGGTCTTTATGCAGGGACGTGCATGAATTTCAGAATGAAAGATTGGTTTTTGTGTCATGACAACATGAAATACGTTCAATATATAATTTGGCCTGGAAGTGTTTGGACAATGACACAGTTATTATTTCCCTCCAGTACACCACCACAGTCTCCTCGACGAAAGTCTCTCAAGTGTGCTGCTATTTCTGCCCCCCCACATCAATTGAGATGTATGTGTTTGCAGCTTCTTCTCGTAGTTTCCTGCGGGTCGGTCTGTTTGCCTGTGAACCTACAGTCGAGTCCTGAACAATGACACAGTTTTCTTCGATTCTGCATGTGTGTGTCTACGCAACCACAGTAGTAACAATGAAAACCGTCGAGATTTGCTTGGAATACAGGCTTTCAGAATAAATTTTGAAGCTGCGACTTAATTTGTGCAGAGTACCTCCCCTGTCAGGGACTCAAAAGTAAGTGGAGACGTTTGCCCAGTTCTTCGTCGCAGACGTCAGCTCGAGCTTCTTTGCAGATCTTCCAGAGGTCTTTCTTCTGTAAGTGGTGACTGGCTTGGCCACTGAAGAGAATTCCATTTTTCTTTTTCTGTCAATCAGTCTGGCATGGCTTTGGCGAGATCGTACTGGCTCAGCATCCACGTTCTTGAACCAGTTCTCTGCGTTCACAACTCATTAAGGTAACTTTCAACAGAAGAAATCTTCCTAAAAGAGTAACTCCTGAACAGTAAATGCCATTTTTTTCCTGTGATGCCTCCAAGATTAATGCTGAAGTCTGCCTTTCAATGATATATTGATTTAAATGATTTTTTTTTTTTAAACTGTGTCATTGTCCAAATATCCTGGACCCAACTATACACTCATTAATTCACCTCTTGGCTGTAGACTTTGACAGTGATGCTCCTACCTCCTCAAGAGTCTTCCTGAACTGTCTCGACGTGGCGAGGCCGTTTTTCTTCACCAAGGGGAGCATCTTGCCATCGTCCGCGTTGGCCGTTTTCCGCGGCCTTCCGGGCCTTTTGACATTGCCGAGCTCGCCGGTGCATTCTTTCTTCTTAAGAATGTACCAAATGGTCGACTTGGCCACCCCTAAAGTCCTGGCTATCTCTCTGAGAGATTTATTCTCCTTCTTCAGAGCGATGATGGCCTCCTTGACTGGCATGGACAACTCCTTGGACTTCATGCTGGGAATTCCAACTCCTGCAGCTCCAAAATGGCAATGCGATGCTCCCAAGGGCACCCCGGAGCCTTAAGCTACTTCATTTGTCCTGAAGGAAGGATGGAGTGGATGACACTTGGCCTTAGATCCGCATGTCAACATCCCAGATTTCTTTAAAACCCCTGAAAATCGAGGTACTCTGCATAAAATGGCTGCAATTCCAAAACGGCAAACCGATGTGGGTCACGTCTTAAACTAATGCCGACACCTGCAGCATCCTGCACCCTGATTAAAACCCAGACTGTGTCATTCAGAACCGACTGCGGTGGTGTAGAGGAGATGATACAGAAACGGTGTCATTGTCCAAATACTTCTGGCCCCTTACAACAGACACAGTTAGCCCACGCCAGTATGACCAGTTATCACCACTTTAAGCAGATATCCCCACAAACTAATGCTAGTTATGGACATAATATAGCACACACTACGTATAAAACGCCTCATGTAGAACTGTAAATCACAAACATTTCATTAAATCGTCGGTTACATTCGCGAAATCGGTTAGCAATGCTAGCCAACTAGCTGGCTAGCAGCTAATGAAGGAGACCGCGCGTTTAGCTCACCACCAAAACACCAATGAATCCCCGAGGCTCTCCTGCGGCCACGGTGCAGCCTTCTTCGCCGCAAGCACAGAATTGCACGGCAGTAAAAAAAAGGGGTTTATTGCGGCAGCGACAGCGCCAGAAAGACACGGGAGGGACGGAGGACGGTGGCGGAGCCGCTGTTCGGGGGTTGGCGGCGGTGCGTTCGTTTCTGTTTCATAAGAACCCGACCGGCTTTCTTTTTGTGCGGCAGACGCCCGAGAAACAGCCGAATTAGCGCCCCGTCTGAACGCATTATAAGCTCAAAGGGGACACGTCGTCACAGGGAAGCCTTAACCACCGGCAGGAGTGTCGCTATAACCCGTTAAGTAGCAGAACATAACATTTGTGAGGATAAACACTCCGAGCCCAAACCGAGGGTGTCGAAATCAAACGCACCCGGAAACCAAACAACGCACCGGGTTGTTTAACTACTTTATTATCAGTTAATATCACATCTTAGGGCGAAGTAATCGGCTTTTCCGGAGGATTCAGAGACCCCCCCATAATAGAAACAAGCCCCCTCCCCGGGGTAAAACATTCTAATTGACATAAACAAACACCCCAGGTGGCGTCGTTGCACGTTACCTTGGCGTCGTACAAGACTTTCGCCTTGGTGGGGTCTGGTTCGAAGCACAGGACGCGCTCTCCCTTGTGAAACCGATATTTGATTCCCCGCGAACTCATTTGTCGGCGGCGCCGTGTGCGCGCAGAGCGGCCGAACGTAGCGGACCTCGGCCCGCCACTTTAACCCCTTCCTCCCCGCTCGGCTCCCCTTCCGCTCCGGGCAGCGCGGCGGCGCTGCGTCCACGGACCCTCGGAATTCTGACGTCGCCCGCGAGAGCGTCGCCCGACGGCGATCAAACAAGCATTCGATAAAAGTTGATCAGAGCCGAGGTTTCGAGACTTGTTAAATCGCAATTCTCTGCTACCCGCGTGACTGTGTCTTTAGCGATTCATCCAAATCTAAGTTGTGTTGAATTTCCAACATTATACAACACTTCATGCTTGTAATTCACCAAATGAACGCCAGGTGTCAGTATACTCACTAATGTTGGTCTGTCCCGTCAAATGACTAAATCTAAATATTAGCGCGCAAATATTCACTGTAATAAAACAACACAGGTTTAATGTGTGGGGCATCTTAAGTATCAAACTTAGAATAATGATGATGACCCTAAGTATTGTTAATTTAAGCACAATGGCAAGTGTAAAAAGACACTCACCATAGTCCGAAAACCATCTGCATCTGTTTAAAGATCCATTATATGAAATGTACCTGAGGGGATATTTGGACCATTACAAATAGTCTAAATGACATCTTTGTAGATCATATTCTAAGATTACATTTCTAAGATGAAATCACCCTGAAAGCAAGCATGTGTTTTTAGTAAAAAAAGTTAGCATAGGTTTGAATAAGGGGCCTTTTGCCTCTTGGGATACGAACAATGAAAGAAACCTCGCAATGCCCCAACAATATGGTATTTTACTTTGCCGTGCATGAAAAGACGCATCGAAGTAACAACACACCAAATTCAAACGCATTAGGTTTAATAGATTAAAAAAAAAAAAGCCCATTCATCGCCAGTTCGTCTGGACCCGCAAGTGAATTTGAGTTCTTCTGTCGCTGACCTTTTGACCATTGCCTCCGTTTCTTCGTTCAGCTGCGGACATTGGTATGTGCCTTGATCCTCGGTCAATGCAGGAAACCACGTCCAAAGAATTGTAACCTAAATCAAGACTCATTTGTTTAGAATGGTTTCAGACAGAGTGCTGCTCTACTATTGTACACCAAATATGGACTCTGTGTGTGCGTGTGTGTGTGTGTGAGCGCGCGCGATGCAGAATCCGCCCTGCTCAAGTGTGATGTTGACAGTGTTGATATATCCTTGTGCTCTGATGGCGGCTCATTTTGACGCGCGCCAAGTTTAATGTTGATTCAAGTTAATCTTCGTTACAGTTTTATGGAAACAGTTATGCTTCGGTAGAACTCTGCAGTACCTGGACTTCATTTACCGGGGAAACATTTCCTTTCATAGAAAAGAGCTGTGAATTTTTAATGCGTGCATTTTTCACTGACATTTAGATTCAAACAATTGGATCACTTAAAAAGAAACTCCAGTAGACACATAGCTACTAAATCACTGCACCGTTAACTTACTTTTATCTACTGATTCTTTGATTTTCCTTGAAATTATGATGCATAATTCTTCCAGGCAAGTCATACCTTTGCAAAAGAAAACTAAAAAAATGACTTTTCAAAATGTTCCCTGAACTGAAATATAACTCCAATAAATTTGATCAACTAATTGCCAAGTTTTGACCCTTCTAATCTTGTAAACCTTTTAAATGGGGGCATTCAGCATCAGCCATATGAGTTTTCTTCGGTTCTAATGCTCTCCAACCGTAATCTGTGAGTGACGGGTTGTCATTAGGGCGCGATGAAGAGCTTGGAGGAAGTAAATTGTGAAATGATGGATGTTGCAGAGGTCACTGACACACACATATCTTCTCACTTCCACACTATTGCCTCACATTTCTGTTGTTTTTGCCCCCCTCCCCACCCCACATCCAAACGTTGAGGGCGGTATTGCCTCGGGCCATAATCTATAGCTTCTTTCCAAAAATCTTTCTCTAAACGGACTCAAAAAAAAAACCCACAATGTTTTTATATTCCAGGATTCCCGCTCCTGTCCCCCCCCTCCAACCGACTGTTTATAGAAGGGTCAGATCTATCTCAGCTGTTATCAGGGTCGTGTCACGCTGTGCTGTGTGTGTGTGCGCACCCGTGAGCGTGTGCGCGCGTGTGTGAGCGTGTGTGTTTGAGTGTGTGTCATGCGGCGCGGCTTCATAAGCTCCTTTATCAGCCGTCCGGCACCCTCCTCTCCAGGCTCCTGCTGTCTCCTCTCATTTTTCCCATACTTTCACACACTGGCCCACACATGCTCCTGCCCCCCCCCTCTCTCTCTCTCTCCCTCTCTCTCTCTTTCCCTTCATTAATGTGCACACCATCCCAGCCCACTAACCTTACTGGGCTCCTGCATCTGTTTAAACAAAGCCAGCTGAATGTAGTGCCATGCACAGGTGTGCAAAGAAAGCCACTGACTCTCAGCCCTTTTGTGTGCACTCTGGTTCTTTAGCCAATAATAGCACACAGCGGGCTTCATACCTTATTACTCCAAGACAGCGTGGTGGATTATAGGAGGCCTGGATTAATATGCCTATTTTCATCCCCAGATAAATCCGAGTGCACGACCTTCTGCATATCTGATTATTATATCTGTCTGCGTGCCTGTTTTGTCTTTATGAACACACACTCAGAGCAAGTCAGCTGTCGGAAAGTCTGGGTTCAAAGTAGTGTTCCACATTTGGGCCAGGGAGGAGAAAAAGGAAAAAAAAAGAAGAAAAAGGATGCTTTTCTGAATGAGGCAGGAGATCAGAGCTCTTCAGGTGGAATTGAAAGTCAACGGTTTAGTCCCTCACAGCATCATTTCTGATAATGGAAAGGCTGCGTAAACAGTGATCTCAAGTTTTCTGCACCCCTCCCTCACCCTTACGCACACGCAGAGACACACACGCATACACACACACACACACACGCGTTCTCCTCACTCCAGTTCGGTGTGGGAATGACCGACGCGCTGAGGAACGCATGAGGAGAAGAAGAACTTTCGCTTTTGTCAGCACTCGCCTCGGCAAACATTCCAGCTCCCCGTCGGCTTGAACCCTCACCTCCGAATTCATGGAGAGACGATAAGGACCGTTTGAGAGGGACGCGCTGAGGAGCGGCGCCGATGTGAACCATGTCCGCTGCTCAGGGGCTCCTCAACAGCGTCTTTTCGTGCTCCTCTCCCGCGTCCAAAGCCATCACCAAGCGGAGGCTACGCCAGACCCGGAGCCTGGACCCCGCCATCATCCGACACTGCGACCCCGACGCGGAAGCAGCGAGCGGCCCAACGTGCCTTGGAGCGGCCGGGGACGCAGGTGCGTCTCCGGAGCGCAGGGCTGCGGTGCCATCTTTACGCGCCCGCATTCCGACCATTAAGGAGCCCATCACTCCTTCCCTGTCATCTCCTTCCATACCCCAGGACGTGTCTCCGTCCTCCAACTTCCAGTTTGACTATGACGCGTTGAAACTCGCCAAAAGGAATACGGCTGCGGATTTACCCTTTCTGGTGCGGGCGCCCGGCGCGGCGCAATCCGGGAGCGCCGGGACCCTGTTCTCTCCGCGGAGATGGCTGCAGAAGAAAGCGCAGCCGTCCAGCTCTCACGCCTACGTCGTGTGGAAGTCAGAGGTACGCGCTCCGTGCATGCACGACTTCAGGTGGCGTTCATGTCGATCCGGCTGTGGGCTTCCGAATGAGGCGAGATTGGGAGAGAAAAAAAGAAAATCCCCAATTCCTTTCGCGATAGCTCTACTTCTGGCGCACATTCGCGGGGAATCGAGACGAGCGTCGCGCTGCGACGTGCGTTGGAACGGCGCAGCGGGTGATTTGTGAGGAGGGACTGATGACCCAGCCTTGACCTCAAACTCGGGAATCAAACCGCAACTCCGCAAACTGCCGCAGCTACGTTGCCCAAGGGTTCCGCGGGTAATTAACAAGGGAGGTGGATGGGTGTGTGTGGTGGATGGGTGTGTGTGTGTTGGGGGGGGGGCATCAGCTGCCTTCTTACCTGGATATTTGTCCCCCCTTCACTGGGAAATTTTAAGCAAGTCCCTTAGAGCTTCCAGAGGATTAAATCATTCTAATAACGCTCAATGAAGTAGCCTGGTTCCTCACTAAATCCCCCCCCCTTTTTTTTTTTTCCTTTCTATTGTTTCATGGCGGGCTGCTTGAGCCTTTGTCTTCATATAGGCTTCAAATTGAGTGTGAATGGGCCAAGGAACGGCATATGAACTCCTTAACAAAACATACTTGAGCGACTTATTTCCAGCAGGGGGGTTGAAGGGGTTTATAGACTACATAGTTGGCACCAATCCACCTGCTTCCTTTGTTAAGTTACTGTCTTTTTCTATGCCCGAGCTTATATTTGCGCCACGCCGCATGAGTGTGTGCTGCGGGGTTCTTAAGGGACTCCGTTCTCACGACTGCAAGGGTCAAATCGCACAACCCTTGATAAGCTCTCTCTCCCCTCCTTTTTTTTTTTTTTTCCGATTCGGCTGCACGGCTCCAGCTCCACTCTTTTCATGCCCCGGCAGCGCACTCGCACACACACACACACACACACACACACACACACACACACACACACACACACACACACACGCATCCACAGTCTCCTCCTTCTCTTCCTGTCCGCCGACGTCGACGAGACCTCGCCGGTCGGGCCCTTTCCCACCGCCGGAGCTCTTGATGTCCGCAGCCCTGCGGCCCCGCTGAGGTTAAACGCGGAGCGGTGGGGGGGGGGGGCCCTTGGGGTTCTGGAGCCTTCTGGACCGGGACGCGCAACTGCGCCCCTGAGCGCTTGTCAAAACACCGGAGCCAAGACGCGTGGCCGTGCTGCCAGGACCTTTCACACACCATTAGCTGGACGTATGGTCTGCAGTAAATATTGAAATAATTACTTTTCAAGTGAAAACGCTTTGGGGGCGGAGGGGTTGGAATTGTTTCCTTTATGTTCACCCTAACACGCACAGTGTGTGTTTAACTGTAAATGTTTGACAGCTCTATGTAGAGTAAGCCGGGCTGTGCTTTTGTGTCACACCGGCTCCATACTGTAGCCATAGCATGCTTAGACTTGCAGTTTTTTATTGATTCTGCAAATCTAAAAGTCTGTGGAAGAGAATAACAGCCTTTTAGTGACTCACTGGTTTGACTTTTTGTTGCTAGTTAGACTTCACACCTGTTGTAAAACTTGTATGAGTGTGTTGAAAGGGATTTAGAGTCATCTTATCCTTTGATATTGGTCTTTTGTTTTATACCTCTCCAGACCCGTAGGGGCTGCTTGGTTCTCTTGAACAATTATAAAGGGAACAAAAACCAAATGCTCAGTTCCAGATAAGTTCACAATCGGCCAAGTACATTCCAAGTTTCCTGGGAGTGAACTTGCTCCATCCATGTTGCATCGGGTGCGACTTGTGCGGACCTGGAACAGCTGGATGTCCCGCAATGCGTTTCCCCCCCGGCCTGTGACAACAGCCCCAGTGGGGGAAGATCCACACTTCAAAGTCCGGACCTCCAAGCTCACAAGTCTGTAAAACATCAGTAGCTTTGAGATGATTTCTTAAAATATTCCCTTTCTCCTACTTTCTTTCTTCTTCGACAGCATTACATGGATCGGTTTCACCGTCTGACCCCATTTATCGACCTACTTATACACCTTCACACACAGCAGAGAGCCCTATAAACCCCATCACGCCTCTTTTCAAGAGAACATTGAAACACTTAAACAGGAAACCTCTTGATTTTCACCACCGTAATACCCCGAGCAAATAAAACTTTCCAGATTTGGACATCTGTTGTATGTGGACATCTGTTTGAATTTTAAAGTTTAGAACAGGCCTCCATTAAACAACTCTATAAATAAAAAAAAACTTAACAACAAAGTAAATACTAGAGCATTAACTAGAGGAGACTGTCATATACAATGACTCAGGGCTAAATTCAGCCACATGGTGATATCCATCAGAGGAGCAAAAGCATAGGATACACTACCATTTCACGTTAGGAACTGTGGCGACTCTTCAACCTTTAAAAAAAACCAAAACCTTAAACATTTGGTGAAAACAAATCAGTCTTGTACTAACACATGCATCACTCTCCCATCTGATGTCTGCTTACGGTTCCCTCGTTATGGGGTTGGTCTCTGTGGTTCCGTGTAATATCTCTACATGGCTACGTGTGCAATGTCATTTCATTTCGTTTTCATTGAGGCTGGTTTTTAATGGCGCCTGCCTTAGCACAACAAATGAAATGTGTCTGTTGCCGTTGCGACCTCTTGCACATTTACGCTGCAGCTGAATCCTGATGTTCTGATCAATGGGCACTGCCCCCATTTCAATAAACAATAAAAGGAAAGAGAGCGGAGGTGCCAGCAGTCTGTCAGGACGTGGATTAGGAGAGTTTATTCCCTGAAATAATACAAAAGAACGTATTATAAGAGGTCTAAATTCAATGCAAAAAGTTGTTTCTTCTAATGTGGAAGATGGACTTTCAGGCTCGTGGCTGATCTTTATCCGAAGATCGCAAGATTGCTGAGTGAATTTGAAAAAGGTCCTGGGGGCATTTCTGTATCTCGGCAGGCCCATTAAGCCTGCTTTGGGTGTTTTGACTTTTCCAGACACCCAAACAAGGTGTATTATGTTACGCTCCCTCCACTTGACGCGCAGACAAGTGACACGCTTGCCCGCTGGCCGCAGAGCTGCGAGGGCGCATCCAGCGCGGCTCGTTATTCTTATTATTATCTCATCCCCATTACCAAGGAACAATAAACCGTGCCCCACATTTCAAGATAACATCTGTTTGTTTTCAGATTTATTCCCGAGGTAGCGTTCGGAAGCCGCAGAGTGTGTTATTTCAACAAGCGGTGCGTGGCCCGGCTCTCCCGCGTGGCCCTACCGCTGACCATTTAGAGTTAAGACAGTTCCAGGTTTGGAGGGGAAAAATAAAGGAAATAGCAGCTTGTATGAAAAAGATAGTCATCGCAGGCCCCCCCTTACGTGTGCGTGTGTGTGTGTGTGTGTGTGTGTGTGTTGCAGCCGCGCACTCAGTGATGGGAAGTGACTCTTTTTGTGGAATGACGGGCTCTCGAGAATCGTATCAACACGAATAATTTGCGCGGTTGGTTGCGGGGAATGATGACAAACTCGAGGGGGAAAGGCTCATAGAGGAATCAACGAGTTTAATCGAGGCTGATCTCGGTGGGGGGGGTGTTGTAATTGCTGAGAGCGTCTGTCTGTTTCTCGAAACGCTCCAGAGAGGCTAGGCGAAATAAAACTTTTTTATTGCAAACTCAAATCCTCGCTGTCAAAAGTAAACTTCTCGGGAAGTCAAAGCCAACAAAGCCAAAGGGCTGACGTCGCCGATCACGGCTGCGTGTCCGTATCTGTTTTTTATCGCGCGGGGAGTCTCCCTTGTGATGATACAGTCGGTGGTGATTTTTTTAGTGTGTTTTCACAGAGCAAATCTCGTTTTTCTGCTTACTTTGTAACTGAGCTGTGGTCCGAGCAGCGGGGTTTACGGGCCGACGGACGGACTCCCCCAAAGTACTGACGTAAAAACAGAAGTTCAGTGTTTATGGAGGTGTCATTTGAGCGGTGACTTAGGTGTTTAGGTGTTAGCATTCTTTAAATTCTCTACAATCTTCCGCGTTGTCTTATATTTATTTGTCATCGGTGGGACAGACCTACATCACAGTACTTAGAGTTCAGGGATGAACTAAAGAAACACTGGCATTTGCTTTCTTAGGACCCCTAAATTTGTTTTCTTGACTATACCAGCCCCATGGCTCTATATAGCGATGTCAGTGGACCACTGGCAGGTCAGATATCAACACATATCACATGCTTTGGCACAACATTCCTGATCCCCCAGGGCATGGAACACAAGAGCTCGAGTGATTTTAGATTGATATTCGTGTGAAGATGTGACCATGGTACTCAAATGGGGCAAATGTCAAACGTTTTGCTGCTAAACTTTACTCTCTCTGCACAAGTAAGTCGAATAGATTCCTTTATTTTCAATATATATCTGCCTGGCATGAAATTGGATGAGAATACAAATATGCCTGTCAGTTTTGTTCATTGAAAATGCAATTTTAGCTGCTCAAAAGAACAACAATGGTGGCTTTTATTTATCATGCTTGCACTTTTTATGTATATAAATATATATTTCGCAACAGACAAATGTGCATGGCAAAGCCAAGTGTTCAACCCAATGAGGTTGAGTGAATAACCTGTTGAGACCCCCCCCCCCCTTTACAAAACAACAGGAATATGACTTGTGTGGAATTTGATCTGGATTACTCTTGAATTACCATCCTAAACAAACCAAGCAGGAATCCAACTCTATCCCGGATTTAATCGAGGCAAGAAAGTTCAGTTCTCCTCACCTTCGGAATCCTGAAGTCATGCAGCAGTGATGCGGGCTGCACGCTTTTGGTCAACCAAAAAATATCAAAAATGCACTTTCGCCCACTTCTTTTTTTTTTTTTTATTGCCAGCAGTACGAAGCGAACTTCGCCGGATTGCTCCCGTTTGTGAAGGATCGCGGTGGAGGTAACGGTGATTTTTTTTTTCCACCCTGCTGCCTTTAAAGGTAACGTTTCCAACGTTCTCCCGACTTAGCAATTAAACAAGAACATCACCAAGAGTTTAAATCCATTCACGACAGTTTGTTGGCTGTGGTTGGGAATTTCCTGCATAGCATTACTTTGATATATTTTGATAGAACCCCCCCCTTTTCATCCCACCACACACACACACACACACACACACACACACACACACACACACACACACACGCACACACACAAATAGGGCTGTGAAACGTCTATTTGAAGCAGGCCGTGTTGCAAGCTCCTTTAAAAACATTCTTCAGACTGCTGCATGGCACGGTTTCTTTATCAGACATCTCTCTCGGCCTCCGTGCACATGTTAGCCATTGCCGATGCCGTGCACCACATAAGCCGAGGGGCTACCGACATCTTACCAGGAGACCTCTTTTTTTAAAAAAAAAAAAAAAATGCGTACATGTATTTCTTTTCTATAAACTCGGCCCATATTGGAAGGTAGTGTGAACGCTGCGGCGAACCACTGCAGGAAAGCCTCTAATCTGATCTCATCTATCAAGAGACATAATCTTTTTCGCCGGTTAATAGTTCAAGAGGATTTTAAAGCGACAATACAGCTCAAATAGTACTTCTTTCCTGGGTTTTTGACTTCCATGATTATCTTTTATGACAAGGACCCTAACCTCAATTTGAGTGAATGACAGATGTGAACGGATTAGCTCACAGGCTCAATGACCTGATCACTCCTATGCTTTCCCTGGACTAATTTTTCACATCAAAGTGCAAAAGGAGCGTGCGTCTTAAATGTTAAGTCAATGTTGACCGTGTTAATCGAGCAAACCAACCTGTAGGACGGAAATCTAATTGGATTCTGGAGCGAGCTGGCACTTTGCAGAGTTTTTAAACCATCAAGGCACTCCTGTCCGAATTCAAGGGAGCTGAAATCAATCACAGTTGGAGGAGTGTGTTTGAGTCTCGGAGATTGTCTTGGAAACGGAGAGGCTCGAATTCGCGAACGCAGCAGTCATCCCTTTGGCCTCCCCTCCCCGAATTCCTCCCTTAGTTCCGCCAAAGCGGGGAGGCCGAGAAAGCGGGGAGGCCGAGGACGGGGCCGGGATGGCTCCACCTCCGGTGGGATGAAAGAGCTCAGGGCGCTCGAATCGAAAACGGGCTGTTTGTTCGCGTCACATTTGTAAATTGACGTTGTCGCGACGGACTTCGTCTGCTCTTAACGGGTCGAGAGGAAGTCCTCTAGATTCGATCACAGGGAAGGCGTCCTCGAAGAGACAGTTTTGATCAGACTGAACCGAGAACCCCTTGAACCAACGCGTCTCCTGTCGTTTCTTGTTGCTAAACAGCCTTTGTTGTGGCCTACGTGACCCCCCCCCCCAGGGAGAAGCTCTAGTTTGATTACAGCCCTCATTAGGTTCAGCGGGCCTGGTTGTTAGCGTGCGCCGAGAGGCCACCTGGAGTCGGATCGAACGCGCTCGCTTACGGCTGAAAGCGCCCGAGCGTCGCGCGGTTCAGGGTGGATGTCACGTCTCTGCGTGGCCCCGCTTCATTTATTTTCTTCGTATTTAACAGTTTTATTCTCCTGGGTTCAAAAACAACCCCCCCCCCGCGAATCCCTTTCATTAATATTAAAACAAAGGGATCCAGGGAAAAGCCGTCTTAAACACCCATCGAAATATTATAAGACTTGGGTTAAGGAGTAAACGTGCCGAGGCTGAGGTTAACACAAATAAACAGACGCCTACCAGTCTGCAGGGTCCCGGCCCAGCGTTGCTTGGGTAAATCCCATTATCTGGGGGGGTTGTCGACCATCATCTTACATGGCGAACCTCTCTCACTAATTAGCCTGTTTTCTTGTGTATGAGATTACCCGCTTGTTGTTATGTTATGCAATCAAACCACAGTCTTCCCATTCACGGACACACGTTTCATGGATTCTGATGTATCTACCAGATCTTTAGAAGCGCCCCCCCCGCGGTCGTTGTTGGGACGCTCACGCTGTCCTTTGTCACAATCCGGTGAGGCAAATCTGAGCGGGATCCAGCCAGATATCGCCGAGGGGGAGGGGGGGGAATACATTTTTGATGTGTTGACAGAAACGTGAAACACTCAAACCATCAGGTTTGAGGGGAACCCTTTTGGGAACCCCCCCCAAACAATGGAGGGAAAAGAGAGCACTTGGAAACAGAGACGGCTGAAAAGCAAACATTAATTTCCGCAGCCAGAATCTCTCCCTGTCTGGTGCAGATTAAACCCCACCGCCAGCGAGAAAGCACCAGTGCCGAGTTACATTTGACGCGCTCCGACGCATCGCGTGGAGGAGAGCGTCCTGAGGCAGAGGGTGGATGATCTAATAGTGCCCCCCCGTTCTGGATGGCAGAAATGTCCGTCTCTGGGTATTTATGTGCACTTCGCTGACCTGTGCGTGGGCCAGCGGGCTCTCTAATGTGGTTTGCCAGGAACGGATCTCCTTACCGATTTGCCGGAGCGCGTTGAGCTTTTACGTGCTCTTCTGGATCTCTCTAAATTCTCGACATCTCCAACACACCCGCAGAGAACGCAGCCTCCGTTCCATTGTTCCGGGGTCCCTTTAATTATAATTCCTCGAATGCTTCCCTTGCCCTTTGCCCATCCTCCACACTATTTTCTTAAAACGTGTCGGGTCATTTCAGATAACCCTTCGAGGCAAATGTGCCGAGTTCGAATCCCAACTCAGCGTTCTAAGGGAATAAAGCTAAAGAGTGTTTTTTTTTGTTTGTTTTTTACAGTCAGAGTTAAAGATTTCTGAATTTTGTCCCCCAATCCTCTTTTTTTCCCTCAATTTTCTTCCACTAAATCTCTGCTTGTGTCTTTATATGGACACACAAAGAAGACGCTGAATGTTCATATCCTGTTTCGCCGCTAAAATATGAGCCCAAAGGAATAAAAACCAATTTCACTTTTGTTTTTTGATTTTGACCATGCGCTGGACTTCAGCGGAAGTCCGCGGCCCTCACGCACGCGTTGCTTCCAGATCCCTCTGCGCAAACTCCACGTTTGCTGATAAATGTTGCTCGGCCTTCGCTTTAATTGGTCGCATTGACAGCAGCTCAGTTGACCCCCCCCGTGTCACACCTCCCTTTTATTACTGAATGGAACCATTTTCGTGCTGCATTTAGTGAGGATTAACTGAGTATTCCTGCACACACATGCAGGAATTAGGCCTCTCTGTGTACTGAGCATTAAGAATTAATACCTGCGAGGGAGTACACTTTTCCATGTGGACATATTTTTTTTTTCCTACCTAGCACGCTGATCAAATATACCTTCAAATATTTTAGAAATCATTTTAAATAAGCCACAGCTTTGGAGATAAACCCCATTTTCCCTGGTTGACCCTCTCTTTGTGTTTGTGTGTGTGTGTGTGTGTATGTGTGCGCGCAAGTGTGCGAGTGTCTTGAGGTTTGGCGAATTATTTATTTGGAATTCCAGGTCGGACCATTTTGGGGAGGCCCCCAAGGCCCCCGCTGAAACGAACTGACTCTCTACCCCCAAAGGTCCTCTCTCGCTCTCACCCAACCCCGCTTTCACGGAAGCATCCCCCCTTTTGTCACCTCTCCTGGCAGAAACAAAACCCTGCTTGTCCCCATCTCAAGCTCATCATAGATGCAGGAACTCACCTCTGAGGAGGCGACACCAGCCAAACGACTCATCTTTTATGTATGCGCCGTTATATAAAGTAAAGAAGACACGCCAAATTAAACAGAATCCAAACAAACGACACTGAAGACGGCGCCTATGGATGTTTCTCCACTTGTGTCCTGTAACTGTGATTGATGGAGGGAGGTGTTTCGATTGTCGCCAGTAGGGGGCAGGCGAGCCTCTCAAGGACAGACCCTCATCACGAGCAAAGCCTGAAAGTTCCCATAAAGTTTCGGTCTCAACAACAAACAGTACGGAATCTGCTGTCAGTGACGAGCTCGCTGAAGAGGCTCGCTCCAAGATGGTTGAAGAGGTCGCCTCAGTCGGCGCTAGACAAGGGAGGGGATGCTCCTCTCGTGGTCGTGCTGCAAATCCAACATCTGGGCGACATTAAAATCAAAGAAATGACCATCTTCGATCTGGCGTCAAATCCCTCTCCTTTGTGCCTAATTAACTCGGAGAAGCCATGACCGGCCTCCTCCTCCTCTTCCTCATCCTCCTACATGTGTCATACCGGGGGAAAGAAAACAGAATCAGACAGCAGACATTTTAGACCCGGCAGGAACAACGACTGTGGCTATAAATAGAAACATAACTGAGCAGAGGAACTCTCAAGTTCCACTAGAGAGAAAGGCATTGGATTGGATTCAGTGTGTGCATGTGTGTGCGTGTGTGCGCGCTTGTCCCTCTGGTGGTGTGTGCATGTGTGTGTGTGTGTGTGTGTGCATGTGCCCACCCATTAATGTGAGATGAGGAATGTCTCTTTTTTCTGTGGAAGCACTGGGATAAAAACACTCACATCTCTATAAACAAGAACATTTAATGAAAACTTAACTTTGAGGATAAACGAGTTGATGCGCCTTTACCGCCCCCTACTGGACACTTACGTGTGGAACGGTCCGATGACGCATGACGCGTAAAGTCGGAGCAGAAAAGTTTGTTGCACGTTTTTCCTGCAACAAGTTTATGACCTCTAATTGTGACAAAGAGATCGAGCAAAAATGCATTTTGCATTCTTGTTATTATTTATATAATATAATTTGTTTGTCCCAGATCTCACAGTAAATTATCAGATAAAAAAGGAAAAAGTAACCAGAAATTGTCTTTCTGGATTTCTGTTGTTGGCATTTTTTATTTTAGCTGCAGTTCTCGTTGTCACAATAAACATTCAACATATACTTCAGATTGTCTATATAAATAAGAATAATCATGGATGATAGTATTCTTATCTAAATGGTGAAAATTGAAAAAACTGCACCGTCCGAATATGTGACTGTAATAAGTTATTGTTGCCAAAAGGAGGGGCAATTGAGTCAGCAAACTTATCTTCTGTTCCCTCCATTGGAGGGAAACTTTAACACACATATACACACAGACGCACGCACACACAAACACACGCGTACACACCGATGAATCACGGCAAAAATGTGGGTGGGCTGCAATATGGCCAGTCACAGCTGTGCACATCTGTCTTTTCTGACTCTATGTCATAAGTATCAAACAAAAACATTACAATAGCTGATACCAGCTGCACTCTGAGCAAATTTCTCAGCACCGGGGCCAAATAAAACTGTTTAAAATCCACGGATGTGTCAGTTCTCCTGAAAGTCCTTTAAAAGGAGATTTTACGGGCTGAAAATATGTCACACTGCAAATATTTACATATAACCAGCCATGCGGGTGACTGCATTTACACAACCCCAACATACATATAATCACCTATAAATAAGCATTTTCCCCAGTGTTCCAGCCGCTCGACCACTAAAACAGTGTGGTAAATATGGGCCTGCTATTAATGTTACTACGCACTTGCTAAATATTCTCAGAAGAGATCTCTGGAGCTGTTTGTACTGTCACCAAACCCCATCTAAACACACACACACACACACACACACACACACACACACGTTGATGTTGCTTTAGCAGAGAACAGCGTCACTTCCAAGCACAGGTCATATTCTCTCCTGCAGAGTACCTTCCCAGAACTTCAGTGTGTGTGTGTGTGTGTGTGTGTGTGTGTGTGTGTGTGCATGTGTGCGTGTGTGTGTGGTGTGTGTGTGTGTGGGGGGCAGAGTAAGACTAAGACATTAATTTCTGAAGCTAAATGAACGATTACAAAGGGCCAAAGCTGTTTCCATTTATCTGTCCCATAAAAAGATTTTGTCTACTTCCTGCAGACACGTGCTGTAACACAAGAGCACATCTGCTCCGGAGCCTCTCGAGAAAAAAAAAACAAAAAAAAACCTGGAGTCACCGAGGTCTCTCCTGGAAACATTCTGACCGGCGCAGGAAGCGCCGCATTTTACACGTCTAGCAGAGGCAACGGCGATTTTTGTTTGCAATAAACAGAAGACGCGGTGGGTGGCGGACATGATCGGCGTTGGCCTCCGCGGCTCAGGGGCAACTGACAGAGACTGCGAGGCTTCGGTGATCTACAGCTTTATACCTCATTAAAGCTCGCTTTTTTCGTTTGATGAGTTTCACCATTGATCTTATTATTTTTAACGGGAATGATATGTTAGGAGGTATCCCATAAATGGGAACAAATGGCTGGAATAGCCGAGCTCCTATGGGGATGGATGAGGCAGATCGGGCGTCAGACGGGATGCGGGAGCTCCCAGTCTGAACGGACGCTAACGAAAGATGACTGATCCTGATATGATTGTTAGGTAGAGTCACCTTCTGTACAGCGTGTCCGCATGGTGCTGGAGTCCCAGGGTCAGGAAATGTGGACTGGCGGGTGGAAGGGGTGGATATATGGATGGATGGGAGATGGATGGATGGATGGGAGATGGATGGATGGATGGTAGATGGAGTTGCTCCATGCAAGTGTTGCGCAGCGTCCATACGGGCCTGTTTGCGTACGGAGACGATTGTGCTTAATAAGATTAACGACGAGGTGTGTCAGTGCAGTTTCCCACTGAGAGCTCCGATTTGATTTGATTTGACCTAATTGGCCCACATTTCTCCGCCGCCTCGCAGCTGAGGGGCTCAAAGAGGAGAGACGGAACGGACCTGTGAGGGAGCGATGGGGAGAAAGAGGAAGGGGGGGGGGGGCATCAAGTCAGAAGGACAAGTTGCTGACAGATGGAACTGAAACTGAAACACACACACACATATGCAAACACACACACACACAAATGCATGTGTGCACACACACACGTACACGCACACACACACCTGGGTTATATTAGCACAGACTAGCAGGGAGGCTGCGTGTTAATGGAGATTTAATAGGCTCTGAAATGACTTACCGCAGTCATCCAGCGTGTGTGCAGAGTGAACGTGCAGCTCCGCTTTGTGTTTCTGAACATTGTGCTGCGTGTTTCCATGCAGTCATTAAAATCACACCGCGCTGATTTGGACCAGCGGAGCCTCGGTGTCATGCAATCACAACAGCTATTAAATCTGGTTCACCGGAGCTGGACTTCAGCTATACAACCCTGTGTGTGTTTTTTCTGTTGGCTTTTTTTTTCTTTGGTCATTTGTGACTAGTGTTTTTGAGGTTTCTAAAAGCAAAGCACTTGATTAATAATCATTAGTAGTTCTTATTCCTGAGCAGCGTCTTTAAGGGTAAGGTGGATACAGTTCATGAGTTAGAACTTATAAATCATCACCTGGAACTTAGTTCCTTATGCACTTCCTTGGCTCAAATGGAGTCATCTCTAGCCCCCTCTGCATGGAGCATTTCCCCTCTAGTCATCTTTCAGCCCGAGAGCTCGTCGCCGAGAGGTGAAATCCGCCACGTTGGCGCCCAAGCTTCCACCTAGCGACGTCTGCGGCCCGATTCCTGCGCGCCACTCCCGGGGGCTCTCTCCGCGGCCGGCTCGGCTGACTTTCACAGCGAGGGCTCCGTCTGTTGCCGCGGCAACGGCCCGCTGAGGTAAACACGGCGCTGACCCCGGCGGCGGGAGCGAGAACAAAGAAAGCATCCTCCTCGAGCGTAAGCATTGAGAGAGGTGACGCAGCCACGGCGAGCTCCCTGCAATGGAAAAGAGCACAACAGCATGGGCTGTTATGATAAATGGGGCCTGAAAATAGCAGTGAAGATGTTGGGGGGGTTCAGCATCACTCCCAGACCTCTGGATCTGACTGGACATTATGCCTGCCAAAATATTAGCGAGTGACGATAAAGAGGCACTTACTTTGTGAGTTTGTCTGAGACGTCTGACCTCTCCCCAGGTCCTCGGTTTATATCCCCGCAAGACGTAAACGGTGTCGGGTTTTACTGGAAGGAGCGGCCGGAATCATCTGTCCGCCCGTTGATTTAGTGACATTTTGGTTTGAGCGAAGTGCCGCAAAAAGACTGCAAGAGCATGACGCGAAACGCAAGCCACGGTGGCAGCGGAACCCTGCAAGATGATTCCAAAACAACGAATTTATCTGTCCGGTTCTACATCAATGTGAGGATCAGCTCAAAAAAATATATCCCAATTTCCAGGTTAAAGATGCATTCAGGCCTGCTGGAGCTGGTCATGCGTCTTATATTACAGATTTAGATATTCAGGGTTTTTTTTTTTGCGCTGGAAAACTTTGATTTGAGTCGACATTTTAGGACAGACGAAATAGCCCGCCGCGCTGGTGTGTGAGGGAGAGCGTGGTGACTGCGTGATTCACCAGTGCTCCTTCAGCGGGCCAGGAGAGGTGACCGGCTGGACGTGTTCGCGGTTAACGCGACCGAACACGGAGAATAACGAGAGCAGAGCCGCAGAGTTGTGGAGTGCGATATGAGGTGGTGGGAGTGTGGGCGGGGCCAACAGGGGAGGCGAGCTTGGATTCCGGCCGCATTCCAAAGACAGCAAAAGGGATGAGATGGATGTGTCACCCCCCCCACACACACACACACAACGCACACACCTCCTCCTCCTCTTTTCATCTGAACACACCCAAAACCCCAAAACCATGAACCTGATGCTACAGCACATTGTTTCCTTCAGGCTTGAACTGTTAAAGAAGGTTTTGAGGCGACCCCTTTCAGTTCTTGCAATCTGCATTCCTGCCACTAGATGCTGCCAAATCACACACACTGGACCGTCAAGTCCAAGTTACAATGTGTGGGTGGAGACCTTGTAATATTGGGGATCTCTTTACTATATATGTAGCTGTGCAACATCAAAAAAAATTGTAAATCCTATTGGCGTCAATGCTGCTCACGTCCTTAAGCTGCAAACAATTGATAGTGTTGGTGATGGCAACATGAAATTCTACAAACTTTTGTAACTGGGGCAACGTTCCGCTGCATTAATCCTCTCTTAAAATCCATTTTCCTCCAGCTTCATTTGTACTTGATGCACGTTTTTGATCAAGACCCGAGGTTTGGCTTTAGTCACCCGAGGGAGTAATCCAGGAGTTTCGGAAGACCAAAGTTTGCAGCGTTCCTAATCGCCATGGTATATATTTAGATGAATCAACAGTTGTGTCTCACCGGGACAGGAATAAAAGCATCGCTGTCGTGAGCGAACGCAGCATTCCTAGAAGGCCGCTGTGTTTACACTGCGGCCTAAATATTTACGCTCCGAGTTGAGAAGTTCTGAGGCCGCTTGGCTGGGTCTTTGATACGTTTTTTTATTCTTTTTTTTGGAAAAAAAAAAAAGAAAACAAGAAAGTTTGATATATCTGGCCGTGTGACTTATATTCACACACTCTGTGCGTTCGGCTACATGACGTCACTCCAACAACAGATCCCAGAAAGAGGTCAGATGTTTAACTCAGATTAAGGGTGACCTAACATGCAGACCATTTTGAAAGTGTTTTTTTTAACCTGTAGTTGGTAATTTGATTCTTACATTAAAAGAACAGAAATTCCTAAAATAAAAAAAAGAAGTCCGAGAAGAAAGAGTGACATGGAGACAGATCTCCTCATGCAGCCTTTCGCTTTGCATTTTGAAGAAAACATTTTCTCCTCTTTTCTGTCTGAAGTGATTTGTTGACAAGGCGTGTCCTTCCCCTCCGTATGAGAGGAACACTTGACACAGAAAAGAGCGTGCGCGCTGATTTGAATTGCAGACGGCCAAAATGGCAGCCAGGTTGAGGTCAATTATCATGGAAACAGCACATACAAAGGCACCTGAAACCCTGACGGCTCACCGCACGCCCTTATCCCGTCCAGATTCACGGCATTTGCATTAAGAAAGAAAAAAAAAAGCAAAACAACAAAGGATAATTAGAGAATGAGCTACTGTACTTGGTCATCTGTGCACAATATATGACTCACTGTGGCGGCAGCTTCCTATTAGGTTTGTTTTAGAGAAAACGAGAAAAAAACATAAACCCCCCAAATTAAATATTTACATAGCCTAGCCTAGCCTAGCCTAAATGCAATCCAAATCAAGGCGTATCATCACAAACCTTTAATAAAATAAACTGTCCTCCTTAGTGGAAACCAGGCACAGCGCTGCAGGCACACCCTGGTGGTGATGCGTAGTAGTAGCAAGGAGGAACATAATATCCACAATGATGGCAGATGGACGGAGCGTGCAAAAAAAAAAAAGAGAATGTTTGGATAAGAAAGAAGAGGGGAGAGAGAGAGAGAAAATCCTTTAGCTGGACTGAGAGGAAGCCAACACTCTCACATCAAATCACTCAGTGGGCATTTTATTCTATTATTCAAACCATCCCAACCTCCACAGCTCACGCGTCTCTGGAGATCCGCGAAGAAACACTCCTCAGCGGCCTTTTGTTTTGCTTTGCTGTGAGTCTATCTAAACTCACTGCATCAGGCAAGTCAGCCCCAGCCGCAAAGGGTTAGAGGGCCGAGCGAGAGAAGCGAGGGACCTGATGAATGATTCCCAAGCCACCTCCACTCTTCGCGAAGGAGACGTGGCCGAATTTGCTGGAAGCGCGTAAGTGAGAGAAAATTGATGAGTTCGTTGACCCAGTTGGCCTCACGGGGAACGTGCGTTCTTCGCTTTTGTGCATTTTTGTCAACATCGCGACCAGACTTCCTCGCTCAACTTCGATCGACTTCAGAAATAGACACCGCGACGTTTCCTCCAGATCTGCTCCCATGGGCCCACTGATCTAAATCGCTCTCCCCATTTCCCATAATGGCCCGGACTCTTTCACTGCGGCGCTATGGCAACCAGTAGAGCCTATTTTCTACTTTCCCGCTGGCTTTGAATTCGCCACACAAAAGTCCCGAAATGACTGCAATTACACAGCGAGGCTTGACACCGCAAATGTTTAATAGCAATAAATGACTGTTGTCAATGGCTGTAGCACATCAAGGGGGATAAAAATGCAGGTACATGAATGCATCATGTGTGACACACGCGCGTGCTATCACGCAAATGCACATGTCCCTGTTACTGTGTTGTTAGGCCCAGCAGGCTGGCTGAGACGCCATGGCAACTGTTGTGGCAGAAGACATTAAGAAGGCGTGGGAGGTGAAGGACATGCTGTGTGCAGGCGCACTCGCGCGCACGTGTGCATTTAGGTGGAGGAGCTGCAGCTGAAAGACGAGGGCCTTGTCTGTGAAACGCTGTCTTTATCATGTGGTACGGGGTGTGTGTGTGTGTGTGTGGGGGGGGCAGGTTTGTTTACTGTGATTACAACCTTGGTGAGAATGATTTCATCCCACATCATCTTCAGTGCGATAATAACACGGTGCGCCACGTGCAAACTTTTAGCCCCGGTTGCGAAACGACAGGTGACACGTTTGCGGCAACACGTTTGGTCCTTGCCATGCAGAGACTGAGCATAAATCAGTGTTTGTCATTCAAATATAAGGATCATTTCCATCCCAAGCCCATTACCTCAAACTAAAACAACGTTTTGCAGTGGTCTGCAATATTCCATCCCTGTTTTCACAAGGGAGAATATTCAACAAATATAGCTACAAACCTTTGCATTTGGTCTAAAAATACTCAACAACATGCAAAGTATTATCTTTTGGGACCATATATAATGTCTGGAACATTCCTCTCTTGGGCCAACTGCACATAAAATGGATTACCACCACATATGATATGAATAAAATGTGCAAAAATCAGGGTCTGGTTTGCAAGTTACTGTTGCAAAATGGCCTGTAAGCAAAATAACAGGTTTTCAGGTCCTGCACACATAATAAACAAAGGCAAGAATTTAAATCTGCCAGCCAGCACTTTAGGGTTCTTAAAGCTGCCAAGCGACCAGTCAGATAAACCAGCTGACAGAGCGGGAAGACGGATGGACGGACGGAAGGTCAGGTCCGCAGACATACACACGAGCGTGGCGGAAGAAAGACGAGCGCAGGCACACATAAACACGAAGAGATGAGTGGAAGGAATGACGCGCCGGGTAGACTTCACACACCAGGGCCCAATTTCTTCCTCCGGGGCGACGTCAGTCAGAGTCGGGTGATGAAACCCGTCGGGCTCGGAGAGGCACGCGTGCTGACATGGACAACACCTGTGCACACACACGGAACAGAACGCTCTGAACAGAAAAACACGTTTCTCTTCGGAGGGATTTTTCACCACTCAGGCTGAATTTATATATTCTATTTTATTGTTTCAATAAACATGAACTTTTCAAACATTTACATACTTAATGTGCCGACCATGAACTCAATAATAGAGACTTCTACACATTTTTTTCATGATTACTATAAAAGACGGCCAATATATTGCTTAAAAATTAAAATACAAATGCAACAAATAAAGCAAAAAAAACAACATCTGTATCACCTATTGGTTGTATATGGTACTACAACAACAAAACAAACGCCACTTAACATTATTTCAGAGGCAAGTCCTGGGAACACATTCAATAAACAAAACTACAACATTAAATATTTCTTTGAAATAATTAATCTTTTTTGATAAATATTTCATAAAAATATTTCTGGACCAAAGCATTGGGAGGTCAAGACGTTCTCAGTGAGCTCAGACCAATGAAGGCGGTGTGGTGAGGTGCCTCCACAGACCTTCAGGGCACAGTATGGAGAATTTAGGACAAATGGGACGGCCTGTCGATGGAAGCCCCTAGATTGAATCCAGACCCGCACGGTCTTCTCTGTGTGCATTTGTGTGTGCGTTCGTCTGGTGGATACTGAGTGATCGGTTCCTCTCTCTCTAAAAAAAAAAAAAAAGGGGAAAAAAATCCTCTTCCATGTGGATAAAGCTATCTCTTAAAGGAGGCAGATAAGATATGTTTGTTTGTATGGATTACCTCCCAAGTGCAGTGTAACCTATTGTCTTTTCTTCACTCTCTGCCCTCTCTCACACACACACACCTGCACGCGCACTCACACACACACACACACATACACACACACATGCATTCCCCAGTTGTGAGGTCATTCCCCTGAGCCGCTTTGTGCAGCTTCTGCTGTAAATTCGTTTATGTGTACCCAGGTTTTACCACCCTCACCCCCCCCCGACCTCTTCTCGTCCCTCATTTTTTATCTCCTGCACCCGTTCTTTAGATTATCCAGTGCAGCCCAGGTCAGAGTTCATCATCTGAAAGAGAACAAGGGGCTAAAATTCAAAGAACGCGAGCTAATAGGCAGGAAAACAGGGGGGCCGCGCTCCAAGGTTCGGCTCTCCAGTTCTTTTTTTATCAGCTGCACAACTGCCATGCATTCAAGCCCGCTTTGTCGCTGCGTTTGCGTTTCTTCAGCTGCGTCTGATTAGAGTTACAAACCAGAACGGGAACAGCGATGACATCACTGTTGAAATATTTTCATAAGATTTGGACCGATTATTAGTGAATTTTTGTGTCGGGAAGAAAGAGTGCGTGTCAAACAGTTAGGTCCAGGATTAATCTCTTTGCAAAATGCTTGGCTCTAATGCGTGTTCCCATGGTGTGAGCTAAGAACAACATGAGAAAAACTGATAGTAATGCAACACTTCATTACCTCCCCTTTACTTTTTACTATTTCATTCACTGTATAAAATATCGTTTTGAGAAATGCGTTGATTTTTTTTTTACAGGGAAAAACAGGAATAGTCACTAGAAGCTTGGTTGGTACTGGATACTTTTTTTTTTTTTTCCTTCATTGGTCTCATTGGTTAGGTGGTAAATCTTTCATTTTGATTTGGTTGGTTGGATCTATCAACTCCAGTCAGTCACAATACTTAATATAACACTCCTGAATTTCTATTTTATTACTTCTTTTATTTTTTTATTGAAACACATCATTTAGCAATACTGTGATCATAAAAAAACTTGAAAACGAAAGTGCGATAACCTAATAATATTAGAATTTGTGTCATTAGGAGCCTGAATCCTCTCCCAACAGTCACAGTGTGTGAGGCAGGAACACACCCTGGACTGGACACCAGTCACAGGGCACACAGTCTGTTCACAGCTATCAGTTATTATTGACATATATATCAATTATGTTACTTAAGTCTCCAAGTAACTTGATGTTCCTGCTTTTGGACTGTAGGATGGAACCCAGGAAAACCCATGCAGATCAAGTACTATTGATCATGAATCAAACTCACAACCTTTGTGCTGTGTGAATGAGGATAAGCGTCCAGATTATGGATGCAAGCATTTTAAAATGGTCACTGAACATCATTTGGCATCCAGGGCCAACTGCAAGTGAAATTCATCAAATCATGACCTGTTACACCATCTTTGTGCCTTATAAGTATGATCGGGTGCTAACCAATAACACACAGTAGCTATAAATGCTAAACACCTTTGAATAATAGGACAATAGTCCCATATAATATACAACTTTTGTCCAAATTAAATATACTGCAATACTGACATGTATTCACTTCCCACTCAATTTTGTGAAACATTTTTAAAGAAACACTCAAACAAAGACAGGGTTGACATGGTTGTTATCAGAACTGCTACTTCAGAGATCTTTGGGAACGCCTTTGATGACTTGGTTTTCCTGAAGTATTTCCATGCTTATCAGGCGCTACAATGACCCCGGGGGTCAAAGGTCTCTCTCTCTCTTTCTGTCCCGTCAATCTGTTCCCTCAGATTGTACATCTGGCAACACACACACACTTTGATCTGCGCCTTGCGACATCTATTACGCGTGTTTATTAAACATAATGAAGGACCCCGCGTGATTTGGTTCTGTCATTTATTGGATGGTCCTAAAGCACTTTAGGCAAATACTTTCCACTCGATGGAGTGATTTCACAGCTCAGGCATTCGGCCTTTCGGAAAGGAGGGCGCCGCACCGCCCGGCGGAACGACGTAAACATTGGCGGTTTGCGGCTCGCCTTCGCAACTGCGCTGGGAGCGTAGGTAGATGTGGAAATGTTGGAAATCCAAATACGTGATTTTGCATTTTTATGCCGCTATAAATACTTCTTACTCCCCAGGTTGAGAGCCGCCCCGTACCGAGTTCAGCGCCCCATAGCAGGGATCTGCTTTATCAACACGCACTGCCCGCGCCAACTACAACAGTGGAAACTCCGGAGTTGGCTTTGAAATTGATGATAGGCCTTCAGCATCAGTTCAGGGTGGGATGAGAAATGACTGAAAGGAGGCTGAGAGGAGGCTGAAAGGAGGTGCTGGTTCTGCCCAGCAGAGAACAGCCCGTCATGTTTGGATGTGTAGTACCGCTTAATTTCCTGTCAGTTGCAACATGTGGGGACGCATTCACGCATTAATGTGCTGTTTTCCTTCTCCCTTCTCCAGGAATTCTTCCGTCTCCCACTGGCTCTATAGTGCATGCATGCGTGTGTGTGTATGTTTGTGTGATGGCCACAGTGGGACCAGTGAAAGACCATTTTAGGAGACAATGGGCTCCTCCTACCGGACCATAAAACACAGCATCTACCCTTACAGCCGAGGGTCCGGTCTGTGATTTTTTTTTTTTTTTTTTTTGGTGAAAAACAGCCTTTACGTCCGTCGCCTCCCTCCCGTTCCCTTTGCGTCATCTAAAAGAATGTTCGCTTGTGTCGTGTCGTTTCGGGATTTGGACTTGCTGTGCTTTTCTTGAAACTTTTCCACGGTTCAATAGGAAGCTAATTACCCAGGTAAACAAGCGAGCCAGGCCTCACAAGTACTGTATGTGCGACTATTTTAAAAGTAAAAAAAAAAACAAAAGCTGTAACAACCATTGGAAGTCCATCATTAAAGAAATATAAGCCTAGGCATAAACCTGGAACCATTTCCTAATGGCACAATTACATAATAACATTTCCAATGACATATGTTTTTAGAGCAATCACATTGGATAACAAAGCAGCCGCATTATAAATGAGGTAGTTACTGTAACAGCTTTGTTACCGAGATTGAAAGACAAAGTGGTGTTATCTGTAGTTTCCAGAGCTGAAAATGCATGTTAATTACCTTTTGCGGAATGAAGAGCTGACATGCTTTTTGCACGTTCCTTCTATTTTTTTTCTTTCACCTTCTCTTGCAGGTTAGTGGAATGGACACATCAACGTGGCATTCCAACTCAGACACTGCAACATATCATTTTGATGGGAAAAAAAACAACTCAAAAGTCTGGTAAAACATGACAGGGAGCCACTCTCGGTCAGCTCAGGGCAGAGCTTGACTGGTTGAGTCACTCCTCTGTCTGTTACCTCCAGATCTGAAAGGGAAGCAAGCGTTCCTCTTGACTTCTTCTAATTCTTTACCTGGTCACGTGGACTATTTGGTAAGCTGTGAGCAATCCAGAAATTTCCTCTCAATTATTAACTCTGGAGCTCATTCATATATTTGGTTAAATGAAAGTTGCAGAAGGGAATGCGCATGACTAGCGTCTTTTTTGCAATTAAAAAAAATTTAAAAAAATATGCTGAGCACAGCAAATTGATGACGTCACTCACAATGTTTGTGCGTGTCCTTGGAAAAAGACTCAAAGTCTCAGATGTGAATGTGTTTTCCTGCCAGATTGTCCATTGGTGCTTCCTTATTAATGATAGCACAAGACCATCGAGGGGAACTTACTTTCACTGTTTCCTTAAAACCACTGAAAAATTAAAACCACTTTTAAGTTAACGCAATCTTCAACTTTCACAAGTAAACCACATATTGTGTGTTTGTTTTGTGGGAGAGTTCACATAATTTGCAACATCAATCCATTTCTTTTCCAAATCACTGGCTTTTTTTTATCTTTTAAAGAAGCAACCTTGTTTCCAAAAACTTGAATTCTGACGAAAAGGGACAAGTCTACTATCTATTAAGCTGCATTTGTAGGTCACTAACCTGGGAGTGGAGCAGCCCTGCTACTGTTGACTATAGAAAGAACTCAGCCCCACCTCTTTTCACTCCTGGATCTGCTTTCAGTGTCAAATGTCACCTATAGGTACACCATATAGAACTTCAATTCACTTTATACACGGGAGTGTTTTTGACTGGAATTGTCTCTGGTAAATAAAACACTGATAAAAACACTGAATGCATACCGTTTTGTCATCTCAGATTATCAAAGTAAAATTCCCATTCCCCAGTCTCCACTTGGGAATTCACACATCCTACACCCATCATTATACCTTAAATCTAACCTGGAAGTCTGCTTGACTGACAGCTTGTTGATTTAAATGCTTATAATACGCTTAGTCTGAGTGAATAATCTAATATGAACTGTACACATACTACAATGTGCAGATTTGTGTTTACAAGCATATGTCTGAGTGTTTGTTAATCAGAGAATCGCAGTAAGCAACCAAAAGTATGATTTCACAGAATGTTTTAAAATACGTATTTATTTTTATGCTTTTGGGGTATTTTCTAAAACTTAAATGACACGCGAAATTACGCAACCGAGTCTGAAAGGCGCAGTATTTTGAAAATCTGCTGCCGGAAACTCCCCAGCGTCACGGACTTGACAGCTGCGACTTGCGCTTCTACTCGCCGGGCTCGGCAGCATCTGCCCTCAGAGTCCGCGCAGCGCGCAGTATGGATCCGTTACGCATGACGCACCGTCGTGTCAGGCACAGAGGCTGCTGCGACCCGCGCCTCGGGCTGCTGTGAAGACATCAACTGGTAGAGGAAACAGACTTTCAGACCGCATCCGAAGTCAGTCAGTGATTGAGAGGAACAAGTGAATCGCGAAGACTTGTTTTCCGTCTCCTCATTTTTTTTTTTTAATTATTATTATTTTTTTAACGGAACTATTACTTGTGCATTTTCCTTTTGGTTGTGTACTATATGTGGATACTTATTACAGACCATGGGAGACTCCGTGTTCCTTGACAGGCAAAATTCCTATCTCGTAAGTACTCTATTTATTGGCCGTAAATTAATTAGAAGCACTTGAATACCGCTGATAGGGCGTACTGAGAGATTGAGCGCCCTTGTGTGCACGCCTGGCGTGCGCTCCTGTCTGGACCACAGAGAGATATGTTTATTTTAGGTTTAAGTAGAGTTTGATGTCTCTGATGAGAATGATTCATTTCTTTCAGCACTGCCAACAGGCATCATGGTGTTCATGCTTGAATTCAGTGGCCCTCTATGAGTTTTGACAAAAAATAACCGTCAATGTTTCAAAATGCAAAGCGACTTCCTGTGATGGAACGTTTGTGTTGAGATGTGGCGCACGAGACCACACATGTTTCCTGGTGCCGGAGAGGAGACTTCTGCTCCGAAGGCACCTCGGAGAGTGAGATCAGTTGAAAGGGCCAAAAGCGTCGAGGTTTTGACGCCGCGCGCCTCCGATGCTCGGTGACACATCACATGCAGGCAAAACACATGGGTGCGGGGTCAAGGCCGTGACGGCACCGATGAGGGCTGCCTATCGCGTGACATTTTCCAAGCTCTCAACTCACCAGTCGCCACATTGAAGAACAGCTTACCTTAAATTGCCCGAGACCGTTTGCAATCTTAAGTACATGGTGCATCCTCCCATGAGGAGTCTCTACTGCTGTGTGTTCCAGTGACCTGTCCCCTCCGTATGACTAATGTTTCTGTGGCTGGAAACCATCATAAAACTGCGAGCTCTGATTGGAAAACAATACTCTTTCTCTGGCTCGGCTAGCAGGACACGTCGGTCTGGATATGCGTTTTGGAACGAGGGTATGTGGTGGTGAGGCCTGTCACCACACGGCCCACACTGATGGTGTCTTAACAAGCACAAGCTGCCGATGATGTAGCGGGTAAATCCCTTATTACAGGCCAGTTTTACCTTGGAGCTGGGTGCAGTGGGGAGTAGAAACGAAGTATTGCAATACTTGCCCCAGCGTTCCATTTTGTGATGTCGTTTCCGCAAATCCACGGGAATGCAAATCTGACAAATCTTTTTTTAACATTTTCCATTGTGACATTTGATCAGTTTGCGCAAGAAAGGGATGCAAAATTGTGTTTCACCACCCCCCCCACCCTCCAAAAAAAGATCAGAATATCTCCTGCGGCAGCGCCCCTAGTGGTCAGGATTAGTTTCAAGGGAGCAGAGAGACAGAGGTTTTCAGTGTAAACTTTTGTGGTGTTTCGTAATAAGAAGAAGAAAAAAAAAAAAGGATTTTGAACTATCTGCATTTGGGATGACACCTGGAAAAGTTCACACAGAATATACCAGCATAGCCTAGTTCACGCACCAGCTACAACATTTCCACACCCTTTCTTCCCACACATCATTGACATTAACTCCATGCTACTTGTACAAGCACATTTTTTTTAATACTTGGATGAGTTTGTTTTTATTTTTTTACCACTACATCGCGTAGGCTACAGATATCAATTTTTGTGTATACTTGAACATCTCCGAGTGGCCTTGTAACTTAGAATCTCTCAGGACTGCACTCGTGTGGCGGTGCTGTGTCTGCCTTCCTTGGACACAGGACGTAAACTCTATTCAAAACCCCGCTTCTCCAACATGCTCTGTGACACCTGGTGGACTTATAGTCATGGCTACGATAAGCTTTGGCAGCTGCGGCGCGGCGGGAACGCAGGGCAGACGTGCCTATAGTGGAATTTTTAGGGGTCAGGGTCAGGATGAAGAGCTCAGACACACAGAAGCTGTACAGTCAGTTAAGGTAGTGGAATACCACGAGGGTTACGGTTCCTGCTGGATGCCACCCTGTGGAGGTATTCCGGTTAAATCTAGCTAGATCTACCTGGGACAGACAAAGAAAACAAGACAGGGATTATGCTTGTTACTTGTGTCGGGAATAAAAGATCCTCCAAGAAGAGTGAGGGGAAGGGACTTGGTTAAAAAATAGAGCACAAGGGCAACTTTGCCTAGCCAAGAGGAAACACAAAATAGATTAAAAAGGGTCTCTTTTGAACGTGCTATTGTGCGACACATTCTTTGTTTGGCAACCTGATTAAACAGGAAGAGAAAAAGAAATATCGTTTCCCCCATAAGCAAGTACACTTTCCCGTATGTGTCTTATCAAATAGGCTGTCTTTGTCAGAGGTTTCATAGAGAAAAAAAAAACACATATTCACAAAGCTCCAGTTGATTGTAAATACTCTATATGTCATCTTTCCCCAAGAAACCTGAAACCGCATATTTATTGCACAAGAGCAACAAAGTAGAAGAGTTATATCCCTGCCAGTGCATCATAATTAAATACCAATGGACCCTCAGCCAGACTGTTCACTGCAGTCTCATAAATCCCCAATGCCGAGGTTGAACATCGCAATGGAATGCAGTTAGAAGGTAATGACAATGACGCACGGGCTCGGAAGCAAAACACGTTCGCGTTACTTGAGAATGATGCTCCCCCGAGGCCCTGATGGTGACCAAATACCCTCTACAGACCCGCCGAGCCAGACCGATTTCTTTTTTTTGCTGGTTTATCAGACTGCGGACAAACAAAGATGGAGCGGGCGGACAGACTGCGAGGAGAGAGCGGCGCAACAGCTGCCCGCGGTTGCCATGGCGTAAACACTGAATCCCCTCCACTCCAGGACAGCTGCACATTTGTTGTGATTGTAATGAGAATGGGATGTAGCCTCCTTGTGGCATCGAGAAGAAAACGCTGAATATCGCACCTGCGCTTTTGATGCACTTTTGATTCACTCGCAAGGAATTTTCCAGGTACTCTTTTTGTTCAGGCATTGCCCTAAAAGAGAATTCAATATCCATACCCATATTTATTCAGCAATTGCAGCATTGCTTGTTTCCAATGAGCAAGTTAAAGTTCACTTAATTAACTTCTCAGTCATTTGAGGTGAGACAACACATTTAATTTTCCACACTTGTTGGATGTGCGTCTTTGTTGGTGTAGACAGCAATCCCCCTCCCCCCTTTTTTTTTTTTTTTTTTTTTGGTCTTTATTCCTGCTGTGAGCGTTTTTCCATCTCCCAACCTGACGAGGAAAAGACATTTACCTGTCAAAGGTTCGCCTCTTGGGGAAAAGGAGCCTGCTGTTCTGCTGAGTTCTGCTATATTTTCAAAGTCAGCGGTTTGTTTTTTTTTTTTTTTGACGCTGAGCCAGAGGTCATGTGAAGTAATACAAAAACTGGATGTCATATAATTACAATAGCGTGTTTTACAATATGGGATATGAGTGAAGTAATCCTGCGGGGAGGCCGGCCAGCTCTGAGCTCTGAGCGATGGAACAAAGGCCGCCTTTGTCTTGAGACTTTGTTTTGCGGCAGGAACTGTCACAAGTCGGGGAGTGACCCCGTAAACGCAGGGCGGCCGCGGAGGGTCACAACTCAAGCCCTGCGGGATCGAGACGTGTGCCACCGCTGCGGCTGACGCTCGAGCAGCGGGCAGCACAAAGGAAGTATTGACGCCATGATTGATCGC
The DNA here is from genome assembly GCA_911728415.1 of Lagocephalus sceleratus. NCBI lineage: Eukaryota > Metazoa > Chordata > Actinopteri > Tetraodontiformes > Tetraodontidae > Lagocephalus > Lagocephalus sceleratus. The sequence continues at coordinate 6,195,581 of CAJVRN010000028.1, read as the reverse complement.
CCTCCTCCCGCGTCGCTCTTTGTCCACTTCCCTCATCACCGGTCAAACAGAAAAGGCTGTGTCCTCCTCCAACCATCCCGGGACTCTGGTCAACCTGGTAAAACAAGCCCCACCCCCCACCCCCCCCCCCCCCCCCCGTTCCTCCCACCACCTTTTGGGTAAAACAGTTAACCTTTCTTGCATCAGTGGTCCGATTCATCCTCCAGCGATCGCTTTGACCCTCCGCGTCACCTCCACACCTGCTGGTGTGCCTGACCTTGTTCTCTTGCAGTAGGTGTGTTTGTTATCCGCCCCGTGGCACTCCTAGATCAAACAACGTTGGCACAAAGAAAAAAAAAAAAAAAAAAAGCCGCAAAGCTTCAGGTCTTGTCCCTGGGATCTATCTCGCTCCCGTGTGCGGCCGAATGTTGCAATTCCTGTTCTACTGTCAGTGCTGACAAGACTCTGTGTCCACTTTCCATGTTGTCAATGCACCAACCAAGGAGTGTCCATGTAAATAAGGGTTTGTTTTCTACACGGTGTCGAGCGCACTCGTATGGAAATGACTATTATATCATTGCAATAAGCCTGTCTTCATTTAGGAATGTACCGAGAATTGTAGTGTCTTCGCTCCCTGGTAAATCCTGAACCGTTGTCATCACCGCTGTGTGCCAGGAACAGAGGGCGTCTCAACGTCTGGCACGCCCCCTTGTTTAATTAAGCCATTGATTCCAACTTTTGTGAACATCACCTGGCAAAAGACCCATTGTAAATGCCGTCAAATTAGTCTAATTTAGCTTGCCTCGCCCTCCGGCGACAGACCGCACAACCTTGGCAGCGAGCTGATTAGTCAAAATAGAGCCCCGTGTGTTTGTGTACGGCGCCATTGATGAACGAAATGACTTTATTGACATTAAAGCCAATTCAAATGACAATTTCCATGAATGCACACGGCCTTTAGGCGCCCTGGAGAGCGGGGTAAAGGGCTTTTTGCACTCACATGTACACAAGGAGGGGGGGTGGATGGCATGGAGCATTCATGCGATTCCTTACTCACCACCGCGCTGTGTATTTGCATTGATCGCAAGTTTTGCGCAATCCGCCCTGACCCCTGAGGCAGAAGCGTGGGCGTGTTGTTCATAACAATGCCCCCCCCCCACTTCTCTCTTTCTCAACCCTGTTTTGGAGATTAAAAATCCTTCAGGTCAGGCTGGGTTTTACTCTTTGTGGTTCAGGGCTTTCTGACCTCTTATCATGCCTGTCCTCTGGTCTGACACACATTCCTCTGCATTCATTAACCTCACGCTCCGAGCGGTCCGCTTGTGCTCGCGCGGCGCTGTCGCGAGCACAAGCGGACGAGGGAAAAGGGAACCGCTCGGGAGTTGCGGCGGTCCCTCGTTTTTATTTCTCGGCCCTGTCAGGAAAAAAAAAGCCGCTTGTTTTATTTTCAACAACCAAAGAGAAAGTCCGCCCTCCTTGAGACTTGTCTTTTTATGGAGATGGTCGAGGGCCGAGAGAGAAAACACAGTAGGGAAAGTTCTGGCAAGATCTGATCTCTTTGCCGGGGGAGGTGTGATACCTCTTTCGCTGGCCCTGAGCGAAATACGGGCTGGAGATGTCCGAAGGAGTTTGATTTACAGACGGAGAGACCGCTTTCTTCATTACCTCAGCCAGAGGTGTTTCTCTTTCAAAGTCGAGGGAGTTGGTCAGCAGGTTCAATAAAAGGGTAGACGCGTTTCTTGGCTGTTTGTGGCATGAAGGCACACAGCGTCTATCACCGCGGTGCCGTGTGAAGTATTACATCACGGCTCGGGAATTTTCAACAGTATGTACTTTGATGCTCGCGAAGCCAGAGCACCCAACAATCTGGAATCAGGACAGGGCTAATTGGGTTTGGCATCCGGGGTATTTTGTAATCCATCTAAACCGCAAACGTTGTACGCGCTCGCACACGGAGCACGCGTGCCTGAGTCACGCACACAAAGGGGAACTAGGACAAAATCGTAAGAACATACTGTCCCGTCCTTCAGAAATCAAGTGCAGCTACTCCAGCACTGAGCAAAAAGAAGTGTTTGGTTTGAGGGGGATAAATGAAGATGGCTCCAGTGTGGAAGGGGCGAGCAACCAAATACTCGTGTTCTGAATTTAATAGTCAAAACATTCGTCCAGACACTTACCAGGGGTTGCGATTTTCCCAGAGAGCTTCACCAAAGGTCAGCGAATGAGAAAAGGGCGGCCTGTATGAAGTGTCAAGACATCTGCTTTCCCGGTTCGCCACATATCCGAAGGTCAAAGGGCACCGGGCAAGATGTGATTGCTTTCCTCCAAGTGCACGTGTATCCGTTCCACATGCTACAAGAGCTTCCAGCCGAATGATATATATCAGCGATTGACTGATGGCTGGCAATCTAATCATGATTCACATGAAAAAAGCATTAAACTTAAGTGCAATGCTGCACTTTCATGCAGAGTTTTTCAATGCAGCATATACTTTTATAAACCTTTTTTTACTTCTTTCTATTCATTCATCGCTTAACGTCAAAGCTACTCTTCTGTGTTCAATCAAATTACACTTACATAATCACGCATTGCGATATAAAGATATAATTGGATTATAATGATTTTTTTTTCTTCTCCTTAGATCATGTGTGGTCACAACCGTTGAACAAACTTTGTTTCCAGCCTATTAAGGTCAATAGATCGTGCAACGAACCGTTATTCATTTGCCATGCAGCTGATGTTTTAGTTCCTGTCCGATCGCTGCCCAGCTGTTCTGTCGCAGCTTATCTCTGTCTGGAGAGGAAGGATGGATATGTTTGTACAATTCCTTCTTTGTGCATCAGTTTGCTTGAATTTGTTTTGACTGAATTGTGCCCAACACCCCCCCCTCCCCCACACACACACACACAACTACCAATGGTACCGGACCATTTCTCCTGGGAAAACATGCAGAAAAAGGGTTGAAATGCAAGCAGTGTAAAAAGCTCCATCTGTTTGCATGTGCAGAACTACCAAGGAGCATAAATGAGCCTTTACAGTCTGAGGAAAATACCTTCTAATGTCGGTTTAATAAGGATACAGTTACGTGTGTGGGCACCGTGGGAAAGATGCGGGCCTTTTATGGCTTGATGAGTAAAGTCCTGGACAAAGCACAGCACAGGATTCACTTAACTTTTTTTCCACAGATGATAATTTAGATAAATTTACCCCCAAAATGTGGCAGAAAAACAGTGTTCACAGCTAAGATGTGTCGCGTTCTGCATATTATAGCCAGCATATTAGACCAAGTGTGTTCCCCCAAATATATGTTCCTTCTTCAGTCGTTCCAAAGCAGCTTGTCATAGAGTATAAATGAGGGTGAACAAGTCACCACAAGGTGAAGTGGCATATCCTGCTTTAAAATAAATACCTTCATTCTGAGTCACTCAGGCTGTCAAATGAACTGATGCTCAGTGCTATATGCGTACGTGACTGGCCCGCGGGTATTGCTCCGTGGATCATAACTGATTTTGTTTTCAAAGTGTGGAGAGTGCTGAGAAAAAAAAAAAAAAAAAAAAAAGGGTCCCAACCAAAGACAAAGGTGCAGAGTGATGAATTAATCGAAACGAGGCCAAGGAGATGCAGGCAGACGATGACAGAACTGAAGGTGGAAGTTGAATTTCCAGGCTGGTGACAACTCAGAGAGTCTCGATGAAGGAAACATTGAGAGCCAGGAAAAGGAATAACAGCAATGACGCCAGGAAAAACAGATTTTTGTGACAGGAATAACACACACACTCACGCGCGCGCGCACGCACGCGCACACACATATACACTGGAGATTAGACTTATTGGGTGCGTTCAGTCACCTGGTATGCGCATATTTGCACACGGCACAAACCCGGTTCGTGTGTGCGTCCAGGTATTTAAGCCCGCGAGCGTGTTGTGTGTGCAGGGTTGAGACCCCGGAGTTCAAGGGCTCTTTGACCAAGACTGGATTAGCTGCTCTCAGGGCTGCCCCTGGAATGTGAAGATCAACAAGTGTGTCGTGGAAGTACGCGCACTGTTTACCTTCCGATCTATTCGGCGAAGAATATCCCTCCTGTCCTCTCATCTGTTTTCATTCTGGGACTTCATTTCAAAACAAGATTTATATAAGTAGCATTGCCTGAAAAAAAGAAAGAATTGAGAGAAGAGAGAGAAGAGTTGCACCTCAGACAGTTCAATTATTTCCAATTTACATTCTCTTCGGGAAAAGAAGGCACTGCTGTGATGCAGCACAATATCGTCAGAGTAAATAATATTATTTAATAAAGTAATACGAACGGTTACATAATAACCAACAGCAATATGAGTCAATATGAATGAATTGAAACAATCTGAGTAAAATTGAATAGTCCTCTGTGTGCAGGAAGGCTCTTATTTATGGTAAAATAATAAAACATAAACAGGAAACACGGATGAGTTGCTGCTCCGACTGATGGATGGACGGTTGCGCAACTCATAATAAAGTTGCGATGCGGGCGGATGGATCGTGAACGAACAGATGGTTTGGCTGACCTCGCGTCCGTGTCCCGTCAATGTCATAATGGCGCTTTTCATTGACGTGGCTCCAGCGACCCACGTGAGGCTCCATTTATCTTTTATTTTCACAGAAACAGGTCAGAGTGAGCAGGAAGTCAGGTGTCCTTTTGGAGAAAACTCAGCACAGTCGCCGGACTCATAAACGGTGTTGAATGATACTTGGTGGGTACCTGCTCGTCGTATGAAAGGCTTCTTTCACTGAGTTTGGTAAAAGTCTAAAACTGAAGCTAAGACACACTTTGATCCCGAGCCCCTTTCGCCCTATGCTCATCCCTGGTGGCATCATTGAGACTGTAAAGTAGAAGCAGCAAAGAGCACAAAGCTATATTCTGAGGCGGGGAAGACTGTTTAGAAAATCGTCTGCCTCTGAGGACAGTAAGCCTGCTCCGCCACAGGTCTGCCTGAACACCGTCACCCCACGTGAGGAGGGACAGCCATGCGTCACTGGGGAACAAGGTAATTTAAAATGGGAGAAAGCCACCGTCCAAGAGCGAAATCGCGCTTCTGCCTTGAACCGCCGTTGTGTTTACGACATCGCTGGAGACCTTAGACTCCAGTGCTGTCGCTTGACCTTGACCCACTTGGAATCATAACTCTCTTGCTCTCGTGGAAACGCCTTCGGTTGCATAAATCCACATCCCGAGGAGTAGCTTTTTATTGTCATATTGCCTGTACGCTCATATTTTTGGACACACTTGATGAGTTTTCCTGGTTCTTGCTCATAACTGCGATCCTAACAAACAGACTTTGAATGTGATCCGTTGCGTTCATGGATAAGTGTGAGTGGGAAGGTGATAAGTGCTTTGCCATGTTAATTAAACACCACATTATCACATACTGGCCCGACCTACTAATTAACACCGTTAACGCCTCCAGTTTTTTTTTTTTTTTTTAACTGTTGCGCGCTCTTTCCCCACTCGAGTCCTCGGTCAGTTCAAAGTGGGTTGGGCGTCGGCACCGAGCCTCCTGTCCGTTCTCTTTCCGCTAGGAAATCAATAATGGACCAGCCGACCCCACTCTGACCTGTGTTCCACATGCACGGCCGACGCGCGCGCACCCACTCGGTGTCACATCCACCGTCCGGGGGAGAGAACAAAGCTTTGCTGGGCCGTGGCGGGCGTGGCGAGGAAGTTACACTTGGCTTAAACTTCCTGGGCTGAAACAAGGCCGATGGCTTGAAACAGAGATTTAATTAATTCTGAAGGGTTTTCTCTTACATGCTGGGGCTCAGTGTTTTCACTGATTTACATCACATTGCTGCAGGAGGCAGTTTAGGGTCATGTCTGTTTGGTTTTTGAACCGCCTATAGATAGATTTCCGCTTCCCTACGCAGAAAGGTTTGTTTTTCTCCGCTCTAAAAACGACACTGCGTGTTTTAAATTGTAAAATTCGCTTCCGTTTCATTCAGAAAGTAGTTGTAGTCTAAATATTCTCCTCCACCAACGCTCATATTCTTCCTTTAAAAGGCTGTTCTATTTTGGCGTGAGGCATACGCTACAGTGACATTCCAAGTATTAATATAGAGGACGAGGTTTTCGAGTGGCGATTAAAAAAGGAACGTGCAGAAATGCCTCCGTTGCGTGCACATGCATCAGGCGTGATGTAAGTGCTGAGCAGTTGCTCGAGCACTGGTGGTCCCCGGAGGCTTTCTTTTCGCCATGTCTCAGCCGGTCAAACATTCCAGTGCAGGCATGGAAGACTCATTCAACACTGGAAGCTGCGCGCTGACCCGGGGTGGGGGTGTGGGGGGGGGCTCCATCGCTGACCCTGCCGGATGAGCCCCGGTTTACGGAATGGATGGGTCGTACGTCATCGCCGAGTGAAACTGGAACGCGTTTACGCCATATGAGAACACGGACGGGTCAGCTCTGATCTGGAACTGGAAAAGTCGTCGCGGTCGCGGGCCTTTATTGCACTTTTAATGGAGGTTGTTCGTTTGCGCACGAATGGGCATCCAGACACGCTTCCACGCCATATTCCATATGTGAAAACTACAGGTACATGCACGCAGACGCCGCTGCATTTGCACATACTTGTTCCACTTTTCTTTTTTTTTTTTCCTTTTTCCATCCGTGGGCTACATCTTCTGAACATATGCGCCGCTGCGTACGTGACCCGCGCGCATACATCCGACCCCCCCCCGCGCAAACCTCCACCACGTGTCTCGCAAAGCGGCCGCAACTCTGTCATCTCCATCATCAACGTCACGCGGCCCGCATGTTCTAATCCCAGCTCTTTAACTACCGTGCAGGATTAGCGGGGGGGGGTCTTACTGAGATGCTGCTGTGATCCTGCCGCATTGAGTAGATATGACGGAACAAGTCACAGAGAGGGGGAAAATCCGTGGGGACACGATGTACTTTTGTCGGTTCGCGTTCTGACGTGAAAAAAAGGAACCGACTCTTCCCTAAGAGGATCAGCTCGGACGCGAAACGGACGCGCTCGAACGCAATTAAAGGGGCGACCCGCGCATTCAACCCCGCCGGCGCTTTAGATTGTGTTCGTGGGGCGGTCAGGAAGTCCCTCTTATCTTCAGCGACAGGCGCTTCCTTTAAAAATGCCGACTCACCCCGTGGGCGAGGCGCGTCCGCGTGGACGGTCTCACCGAGGACATTTCGGCCAAGCGGAGGGGGTCCACGCTCCCCCGCCCCCCACCGCGGAAACATGGAACTTCAGAGTCGCCGTGAAGTCCTTCGGAAGCTGAGAAAAAAAGTCTTGACGGCAGCTGTTGGAGCAGTGACAGACCAACGACGCTGGGTTCTCAGAATTAGAAATTAATTGCCAGAAATACTTGAGTTCATCGTGTGCGTTGAAACATCTGGAAACACTTTGGCTCTTTGGTTTGCATCAAAGCAACAATTCTTTAAGAGGCTTCCTGTTTTTGCTTCTATCCTATAGCTGCTGTTGGACTCCGAGGAAGCCAGAACGCAGGCATTTTGACATCATTATTGACTGGAGCGCTTTGATTTCGACAGTTGCGGCACATTCGTCAGGGAGGGGGGCGGGGCCTCAGAAGTCGCTTTCTCCAGTCTGCCCTGGTGTCTTGTGGCATTTTTGGTGCAAATTCCAATTCTAATCTCTGAATTTATCTGCTCCACATTCCGTGAGTGATGGGGTGGCCCGACGTTTCTCTGGGAAGCGCGCTCGTGTGTGCGCGCGCGCGTGTGTGTGTGTGTATGAGAGCTGGTTCTCACGATGTTGATGGAGTCGAGCCCTCCAACTGCAAACTGTTGGGATGGGAAAGGAAGGCCCACGGGACTCCTAATGCAACCATTTTCACTGACTGACTGATATAATGTGCAGACATGCAGACAGATTGAATAATGGCAGCCAACTTGATCGTGAATTAATTAAAAAAACACCATAACTTCAGTCAAAAAAAAAAGCTGAAAACAGTATCCATATTGTGCAATACTACTCCAGCTTGGCAACGTTTACAGTATTTATGTGGATAAATGACCTAAAGACAATAATTAAATACAGTTGGGAAGTCATTGGGGGGATTTTGTTAGCGAGCACAGGGAGGGCGGGGTAGCACAAGTCTCTCCCTCCAATTACCTTTGGAATTCGATATTGCCTCGGGAAACAAAGAAAATCGGAATGCAGTCATGACATCATCTCTGTAATGAGTTGCAGTTTGACTTTCTACGGATGTTATTTCCAGATTGACTTCCATCCAGGGGTACGAAAATGTGGAATAGCAAACAGACCTGCCGTCTGCGAAAGTAGACTCACCCGGCGGATTAAGCGTCGGCGACGAAAAGATAGCCATAAAGTCACCAACTACACACGGAAAAGTTTCTTTTTTTTTTGTTTTTTCTTTGTTGGAAAAAAAAAAAAAGCGCTTCATCTCTTTGAGAAGCTGGCCGTTTCGAGAACCGCGCTCACCTCTGCGGCTCTAAAGCAGTCTCCATCTGCGTTTTCGGGCTGGCGGCGGTGGGGCTACTGCTGAGTTGTGACCTTAATCTGATGTTTGGATCGCTCTGCCGTACGCACACAGTTTGAAGACCGGCTGCAGGTCACCCAAGACTCTGCCTCCGCTGTCAGGCCGCAATTGGGTGTTTTGTTTTTTTTTTAATTCAAGCGGCGCGAGCGAGCTTCCACGTATTCCTGATATGCCGACCCCACCCCGCCTCCCCACGAACACTACCCACGGTCCCACATGCACACACTCTATCTCCAGAACTGCACGGTAGGCAGCCACCGACGCATGCAAGGCCACTAATGATTAACCAGCTTCACTGGCTCAGCTGGCTTCAGAGCGAAGAATTTACTGTCATTAGAACTCAGTTAGTGTGTGTGTGTGTGTGTGTGTGTGTGTGTGTGTGTGTTTGTGAGCTGGGAATGGACCCTATTCTGGCTGCACTGGAATTCTTAGACTTATTTCATTTCTGACTAATTCTAAAGGCAAATTCTTCCTTTATACCAGCAGTACGTGTTCCATCATTGCAGACGGAGATGTGTGATTAGTGTATTAAATCACATAACTGGCATAATTTGGCTAACTCCCCTCTTTTCCGACAGTCATGGGAAAGTGCGCTGCAGCCTAAAGGGATGCCTGCACGGCCCTTTAACGTCGGTTACGTGTGCAGGCCTGCTGTAAATATGAGAGGGAGCGGAGAGAGAGAGAGGAAAATGTCCTACTTTGTCCACCTGCGACGAGAAATATGGCTTCCCGACGTGCCTCCGCAACCAAATGAAGGGTTTGCAAGACAAAGCAGGGGCGAGGAGGAATAACTTGCGTGTTTTCGTTCAGCTCCGCTTTACCCCAGATCCTGCGCGTTACGCAAGACGCTCGCATCATCTTTCAGTCGAGCTCTCGCTCCTGAAGGACACGGCCGCTTGTATAAATACGGCCAGCGTTACTTTTTCTTTTACTGGGCGCAGAGTTGACATATTTGATGCCATCGCGCATTCATTTCAGTGTTGCCGGAGTGTGATGTTTCTCAAAAAAAGCAAACATAAAACGCAATTAACCACTGACAGCTGAAAGGTGGAAACTTGGGCGATGTGTTCAGCAGGTTACCGCGCAGACACACATGCATTAGGTTCTTCTTTTGTCCACCATCAGATATGGTGTTGGTACCTGATTTCCTTCGACTCTGCGGGTTATGTAAGCCTTATGCAATCTCCTTAAATCTTCAAGGTGGGGCCTCATTATTGCTGAAGGCCCCTTCATATTAATTTGTCTTTCATTTGCTTGAAGGGCGCTCGGTGCTTCAGATGTGCCTGCCAGTGATTTGGGGTGATATTTGGAGCGCGGGCTCAAAGTTGCTCATTCTTGCGACGGAGCCAGGACGACCTCATTAAACGCAAAGGCGGGGAGAAGCCAGTGTGCTAATTTTACATGCTAATTTACCGGCAAAACATCGGTAGCTCGTCTGGAGGGGGGAGCAGCGGAGGGAGCAGCTCGGTCAGCGATGATGCAGGTCAGAGCTGTTCCACATTCAAGTTTAACGCTGTGCCAAAATCAATTGAAATGAGTTAAACATGTTACGCCTCATTTTAACCTACTGCTACAGATTTTATGGAAGTGTGTTTTACGAGTTACGTTGCTCAACAGCAGATGCAGACATACCATATCTAGGGCTTTCTACGCTACCCTGTCTAATGTCAGTTTTTAAGTTAGATGTTTATCTTACATATTGAAAAACTCATGGTGGGAAGCAGAGGGGGAAAAAAAATCCAAAAATCAAAGCCACAAATATTTGCCAATAGCTCTGTTTTCAACCATAGCGACTCTCTTAATCTTCCTTCTGCATGCCCTCCCATGCTGGAGGTAGATAACCTCGCATTTTACAGCCAATGATAAGCCGGCGAAAAACATCTCCATCGGGTTATGTAACGTGTGGGAACAACAGGCATCCGTAATTTACTGGCTATTTTCCCCCTTCGGGCAGTTTCAAGGACAACCAAAAACAGGTGGAAGGAGCCGATTAATCGTAAATATGTGACACACACGTGCAAACGCAGACGTACACACCCCGGCAGCACTGGCCGACAATCAAGGGTGGTCAGTAATTACCTGCAGATGTGAGTCTTACGGAGGTTTCAGGTCAGCGAGAGCAATCTATTACATGCATGGACTGAGCCAACATGTAAAAGACAGAGGAGAGTGGGGGGGGGCGAAGAAGTGTTGAAACGTACTTGGACATTCCTCGAGAGCGGCGTTGTGGCGCAGCGGACACAGCAGCGAGGGTGTCTCTCTTTGCCACGCGCCGTCTCGTTTGAAGAGGCTCGGCGGTACGTTGTCGCGTCTGAGCGCGGCATGCAACACCTTCCAAATTCCCCCCGTCCCCGCGGCCTCGCCCGCAGTTTAGCGGGCTGTTGTGAAAGAGCATCAGGCACACATCGACCCCTCCTGAGTCGCTCCGGCCTGTGCAAGCCTCTCCAGCTGCCTCCGACAGATGCACATATGTTGGAAAATACATCGCGGCCCTAAATAAAACCTTCTGGGTCTGAGCGAGATGCTGAGAGCCTTGCCAGGGTTGTGGTATTTGATGCTCTGGGAATGAGACTTGTTAAAGAATTGGCAAGATTATTATTTATTAGATTTTTTTTTTTTTTTTTGCTTTGCTTTAATCTACTTTTGGTATTTGCAATTCTGCTGTCCATGTTCAACTGCATTTTTATGGAATTCCCCCAGGCGATCAAACCAGGTTCCTTCTTGCTATAGTGTGTGAACCAGCAGCATTATGGTGTAGCATAAAAGCGGGCTTTTTTGTCAATTTGGAGGTATTTAACACTTCACGGGGAGGGAACTACTGCTGCTGCGGACATTGTCACTACTGTAGCTTCAGCAAAATGTGCTCCGTAAACAACAGCGTAAAGTGATCTGCGTCCTCGTGCATCTGTGCAGCTTACGTGAGGTTTTAACTGCGCAACCCTGCTGATTTATTGAACCGTTGATTTTATTAATTCCTACTGAAGTTTGAGTGGGGAATGTGACCTTGTAAAGTTTATATGAATAGGAAAGAGATGTCCCTGGAGCCAGTGCTGCAACAGCCTACAGAGTTCCACGTCATTTCATTCCGCAAGTCACCAAAGTCGACATTGTGTGCTTTATTATGCCGGAGCTTCTAACACAGATGTCGAAATATTGTCAGAGGCTTCTTAGCCTTTACCGCGGAGAATGTTATAAAATGTTTATTCCCGATGGACTCCAAAGGCAGCATTAGTCTGTAAATTGAGAGGAGTGGGTTTTTTTTTGTGTGTGCGACTGTGGCGCTGTCACAAAGTCATCTGGGGACAGTTCAGCCTTCAGTAATGGTCAGGGCAGTCTTTTTTTTTTTTTTTCTTATGAGAGCATGTGAAGGAGCGATAGTTACCTATATATAACATCTGATATAAACTCTCCCAAAAAGAGGCAGACTTTATTCTCAGCGGATCATCAGCGATTCCCAAAATGCTCCAGATGTGCCATCACATGACTCTGTGTCTCTCTACCATGTCCACTTAAGTTTCTCTCTATGCTTCACCATGGACTCTGTCTATGCTTCACCGTGGAAACTGGCATATATATATATATATATATATATATATATATATATATATATATATATATATATATATATATGTACCATATATATTTCTTTCTTTCTTTCTGTCCCTTTGTCAGAAATAGAACAGCAGCCACATGCTGTTTATGGAAATGGCATTAGTCATCAAGCTGTGTGGCTCCACTTCTGCAAGCAAAGCATTAAACTTTCCCGCGCAACAGTTGTCACCACAACAACAAAAGAAGTTCGTGTGTGTCATGGGTGGTGGTGTTTCCCCTTAGATTGCGAGAGCTGGGACAGGGCAGAAGATGAGACAAACTGTCTGAAAGATTTAAAACATCTCAAGTTGAAACAGTTGGAACTGTCAGTCCCACCACAGCGCAAAAACGCGCTTCACTGCTGTCGCTTCTGGATCTTGAAACACCCAGTAAACCCATCCCTGATGACCCAAGGGGGCTGGGTGCATCACATGGTTCAGTGGTTTGCAGACCAGGAGTGAGACTTGGAATTCTGCCCTTTGACTCACAGGAAGTGTAGTGGTGGGAGGACCGGGCTGATGTGGTCCAGTTTGCTGATTTTATTGAGGAACATGGCAGCAGCGATCTGGATCAAGCAGCCCGAGTTCTGACCTGGACAGAGAAACTAACCGAATGAAAGTGAACGCATGAGCAGCTTTCTCTGAGTCTGCCCTGGACAGAAAACCCTTGCATCCAGCCATCTCACGAGGATGGCAACAAACAACCTCAGTGGTGCTTAAAAACTCAGGGTCTGGGTCAATAATTACACTGATGGTTTCTGGCTTCATTTGTACCTTTCGATCACATGGAGTCGAAGTCGGTGCTGATCTTTGACCTTTCGTAACCTTGTTAGCACTCAGCTGGAGAAAACGTTGACGCATTGATTTGATAAATGTGCTCACTGAGAGCAGGGGAGGGACTGTAGGCTCGTGATGACATTGAAACAATATGAAAGGATCGACTAACGCACTTCCTGTAAACCCACTCTTATTGAATGCCTCTCGTGTTTAATGAAGGCTTCAATACCTGTCATAAACAGAAAAGTATACAAACGACGGTGGCGTTGGAAAGGCCTAGCAACCAGTTATATTTTGGAGACAAACATTTGGAGGTAGAGGACTGCGGCGTCGGCTTCGCGGCAGACTGCGCTGGCAGTCTTACGCCTCACCGAGTGTCCACGTCACTAAAATCCACCGTTGTGCGTGTGCATTCCAAAGGAATTCTTCGCCACTCTTCTCCGTATGTTGGCATTTGCGAGATGAGCTGTTGTCTTTGAGCAATTTGTGCGATCTCAGTAACTTTAATGGCCTAAATTGCAGCATTGGCCATTAGCTCTATTAATACAAACAAACCATCTTTCAATCGTAGCAGCTGAACGTCATTATTAGGAGAGTCACTTTGGCCCAGGATTTTATTACTTGAGGATAAAAGGGACAAAATTTGAAACTTTACCGGAAAAACAGGGGGGAAAAAAAGAACTAATCCTGAACCTTAATGTACTTTTAACTGTCAAACTCGGATTTCTTATGTTTGCATCTCTGCTTGGCTGTCTGACCTGGCTGTTTAAAGCTTTAAAGCCACGACAGCTAAAACGAATCCCACAGCAGCGTTCTTGTATTTTGCTTTGCTCCATTAAGCGATCTCCTGAGGCGTAACAGGTTTATTTCGCGCCGGAATCCTCGAGTTTCCACGAATTTTACGTTTGAACTTCTAATCCATTTGAAGAAGACAGCTTCAGGCTCCTTTCTTGTTTTTCTTGAGGACGCCGGTTATGCCTTCAGTTTTCGTGCTCCACAGGAAAGTTGCCATTGCACAGTTCCCTTTTTTGCACTGCACTTTTTACTCTTGTGTTTACTTATTCCAATCATATGTGACCAATGGTTTGTGGAGCTTGTTTGCATTGGAGGGGACAATAGTTCAATGCAGTTGAACTATTGTACTAGATATAATTGACAATGACAATAAAAAAAAGATCTTATCTGTAGGAAATACTTAGTGTAGTGTGTGCTTTCACACACTTCACATTTGGACATTTATTGAACGTATTCTTGACTACCTAAAATTTTAGCCAGAGATATAGTGCGTTCATTCTGCGTTGGACTACACATCCATGTGGATTATGCCAGGCTTTCAGCTCATTGTTTTAGTCAGTAAGACCAGGAGTAAGCCTCCCCCACCCCCCACCCCATTCCTTCTGCTTTCAGCATTCCACGAGTTTCTTAGCTTGACACTTGAGAAGCGGGCTCATCCATCTTCTTCAGAATCCCCGTTGGGTGCGGACGCGGGACGGGCTTCCTGTGTCCAAATGTTAGGTGTTTCAGAGCAGCGCATTGGCCGTGCCTGCCACGGACCCTCCAGCCACATGCGAGGTCAAGTTATTAGGGCGGGGGGGTGGAAAAAGAGGACTTCTGAAACAAGCAATCGAAGTCACGTGACGCCCTCGGGCGGCTCTTCGGGTTGTCCACATGTAGTTTGGCTTCCATGGCTGAATGATGCCTCTGCTGCTTCGCCGCGCTAAGTGGGGTCAGGTAATGAGCGGGCCGACGGCAGGATGAAGGATTCCGAAAAAAAAAAAAAAAAAAAAAATACAAACGATGGAAGCCAACTCATGACATCTTCTGACACAGCCGCGATGTAAAAAAGATTTGCTCTCAGCGTTTATCAGCTAGAATCGAGAGCAAGTAAACACAGACACATTAGCGGACACTTGTAAGCTGTCTGTCTGGATAAGGCATTAGATAAATTGCGGCGATGTCTCTTCTTCCTCAGCCGCTCCCTCATCCCAACCTCTCCTCTCCGTAGACGCGGAGGAATGCACGGCCATGCGTCTCGAATGGCTCAGATGTTCATCAAAGACCTGGGTTTTCTTTTCTTTTTCTTTTTTTTTTTTTTTTTTCCCGGCAGTTCATTACGCTTTCGCTCAAATTGAATTTGGGCATCGCGGCTGCGGGGCTGCAGCGCTGACCTGTCTGCGGCTGAAAAATGAACGCCGCTTTCTTTGTCTACCCGCATTAACAACCCCCCTCCTCCCCCTTTCTCATTGTTAGCTTGTGTCTGCTGTGAGCATATTGCAGATCCATCAGTGCGGGTCTATTTCCTGTACCCTATTGATGTTTCTTTTTTTTTTTTTCCACATGCTACCGTATCTCTGTAAAAGATGATCTGCACTTTTCATTTTCGAATGCAAATATCTGGGTTTTTTTTTTTTTTACCACTTTATTGTCATTTGGCTGTTGAATATGATTTTTGAAAATAAACAGATTTGAAAAAGAGGTGCTGCATTTAAATATGGAAGCATTCGCTTTAATGATTTATAACATATGGTATCATTTAATCGGCCTCTAATGTGTTAATTACACACAATTTAACTTGCATATAATAAAAGGTGTGAATGCAGCTGTTCTTTGATAAACATAATTTCCAAGGGATTGCATCTGTTAATAGTTAACGGTATGAATACAAATATTTAAGGAGATTTATAGATGAACAGTGAAAACTTCAAACAAAGAGCGCACCAAATTACTCTAATTTGCCCATTTTTGTTTTTACAATTAATGTCTGTTGACATTGGAGGCCTTGCTCCACGTCAGCCCTGTTCACCGATGTCTTCTCCTGCTGTCGTTGACTTTAATCAGGGTGATTTCACCTGGAGCAGCCTGTCGGGGCGGAGCGTGCGTCTGACGCCGGTTGACATCCAGAGCCTGTCAGAGCTGGAGAGGGCACGGCTGCAGGAAGTGGCTTACACCCGTTTATACCAGGACTATGACCTGGGATGCCAGATAACCATGCCAAAAGGTGAGAGGACACGTGCAATTAAACGCGGAGTTTAACGCCGTTGCACAATTTTTATGTCTCTTAGTTCCAGTTGGGTGGGATTTACTGCCGCAGCCGTGAGACCGTGACATTTATTCGTCTTCGAACAGTGGAAAAACACATCTGCGACTAACTCCGGAACTGTGGCAAATGATGCTCATTTGGTGTTCTGAGTCCAGGTTTGCTGCCTCATGCAGCTTCTTTCAAGTGTCCCATAAAGCAAAGGGAAAACACTTGAGCCTCTGACCACATCCTCCTCTCAGCCTTTGAGTGTATTAGATAGAAGTCACGCTTGGCCGCTGTTTGACTACACGTGAACATGGATATAAACCGTGGTTCATTTTGGAATAGGGTACTTCCTGTTTGAGATGGTATGATCTCATAATTACACGTAATTCTCTTCTTCAGCTTAAGCCAAGTCAGGGTTCAGTCACCCCACGACTCATCGAGTACTTGCTATCAAAAAGGTTTGAATGTTTTGGTTTTATTTCCACTTAAACCATTGTGGGTTTTAATGTAAATGTTTAGAAGCTAAAAAGACCACACTGGACCACACAACAGCATTTGCGAGTTTGTCCGGTGGGAAAATGAAGCAAACGCACATGATTCGATGTAAAGAAAAAGTTGGTCTGCGGCCACGCTGACTCCGAGCTGGCAGCGTGCGTTACACCCAAACGCGTTACACCCAGAACATTTTCACAAGTGGAATCCGCGGGTAATGTCAGATTTCACAAAAGTCGGCTTTTAAGCGAGTCTCATTTGTCAAGATCTTAGGTAGCTGACGTTAGTGTATCCTAGCAACGAGGTTTGAAACCAGTTGAGATAGCAGCAACCAGAGAACGAGGTTTGGAATGGTCCAAAAGCAGGTTTGTAGCATTCCACAGCTGAACAGAGGCATTAATAACAGATGATGGTATCACATCACAGGGTAGTACTGTACATGGTCTACTCAGGGATGAATAAATGTGGCCAGAAGGATCCAGGAGACAAACTCAACTCTAAACCTTCTTCAGAGCAAACTATCTGACTGATATTTAATCACATGTCCCTGTCCATGGATCCTAAATAGAGAGACAACCTGCACCTCTGCTCAATGTTTGTGTCACATAGGGTAAATACACCAAGAATATTCATGGCCTGGACTCATCCACCTGAATATATTTACAATTTTGCTCAAGCCTAAGAGGAAACCTGATTCACATGAAAGAGGTGGCATTTGCAATGACTCTCCAGCTGGGGTATTAACTCCAGTCTCTTGTGTTAGAGTTGCAGGTGTGATCCTTATTAAAATACTTCTACCGCTTCGGTCTGGGATTCTGTATAGCACCAACAGGCTCTTGATTAGGACAGTAGACAGGAGGAATACACATTGAATGGGTTCCCAGATCATCACAACACACACTCACATACTCCTTTCACTCACACTGTGGGACAGTTTAGAAACGCGAGTCTTAATGTGCATGTTTTTGGACTGTGAGAGGAAACCGGTGGAAACCCACAACAGCCTGGAGCATGCCACACCACAAACCTGGAATTGAACCTCTCGCTATGATGATATGGCCCTGCCCCTTGAAAGCCCCCTTTCCCTCCCTTTTTAGTCACATTCGATTAAAAATTGTAAATTTGAAGCACACTGCCAACCAAATAGACATGCCAACGCATTGGTCATCATCATCATCATCATCATTATCATCATCATCATCATCATCATCATCATCATCATCATCATCATCATCCAGCTAAACTGTTCCTTCTGACTGATTAGGAGAGGGGTATCCACTCATCTGAACCCAATCTCCCACCTCATCACATGTTCATACGCACATTCATACGTGCTCTTTGTTGCTTATGAATTCCAAAGTTTCCAAACAGCTGTGATGGTCTTTCTACACAAATATTTGAACTTGTGTGTAAGAGGGTGTGGGAGTTATTTCAGTTTTCTAATGTGGGCCACAAAGCCCTGGTGATTCTCAAATGTACCCCAGAGCTGGGCTTATTTTTCCGGTGTTTCATCAGGGAAAACGGAGAGCCGGGATGAGGACACGAGGAGAGCAAAAAAAGCTCATCAAACACTCTCACAGAGTAAAAAAAAAAAAAAGGGGGGTACGGAGGTTTGGGGGATTTCCGTACAGCTTTTGAGGCCATCTGTCAAAAAATCCAAACCATTTCCTATTTCTGCTTCTTCCCTCTAACCCTCTCTCCCCTGGCCTCACTCCTCATCACAACATCTGCTTTCCCTCTCCCTTGTCACAACCTCCTCTCGAAGTTTCCCACCTTTATCCTCCTGACTCCAATCCACCCGGTCCTAAAGCACACTCTTGCGCCTCGTTTACTTCTACGACGCTAATATATTCCAAATCAAACAACGGCAGCAACTTGTTTGGATGTGTCAGACTACCTGGCACATGGGAGGAACCCGAGCTCGCTCCCTGACGTAACAGCCTAATGCAGCGCGGTGGATAATATACCCGGAGCTCTGCTAGTGACTCATTCAATGCAGCAGAAGGGAACATCTGCGGGGTTCAAACGGAGTTTGCTAAACCAGGGGATCAGGACTAAGGCTGGAATCCAGATTCGAAACAGTCTGGGGCCTAATCTCAAAACTGCAGAACCGATTAAACGATGACACAGTCACAAAATTTAAGACGGGCATATTCGCGGAGCAACATCACATCCTAAAAAGAACGCAGCGTGCACTGCTGACCCTTGGCTCCTGTATGTTTCTGTGGTAGTGAGCAAATGAGAATATTTCCAAGAGTCCAGAGTAGGCCAGCAAGGTTAAATAACGAGTGATTTAACAACTTTTTTTTTTTTTCTGTGACAAATTCCATAAATGACCCTGTCTCATGCTCCAATTAAAGGGACTTATGGTCACAGACACGGGATAATTTATGTCTGCATTCCTGTCATAAGCTTATTCTGTGTAATAAGCGAAAGATAAGATGCAACGGATATAGAGAAAGTTTGCGTCAGATGATTTACGGTTTGGATTTTATTTTCCTTTTTTTTTTCCCCCAAAGATGGACAAAAGAGGAAAAAGTCCCTACGCAGGAAATTGGACTCTCTGGCGAAAGAGAAGAGTAAAGACAAAGGTAGGACGAGTTCTTTTGAAGCTCTTTAATGACTTTACAGTGGCTAATAGTGAAATCGCCACTGCGACGCACATGAGGAAACTGCTGAGTTTGATCTGCATCTCATTTACAACACATGCACGCAGGAATGTCAGCAACACACCCCAGTGCTCCCCAGTTGCTGACTAATATTGCACACATGAATAAGTAGCTGTAATTAGCATTAACATAATAATCTGGGTTTATGGGGGTTTAGCAGCTGTATTCCTGTGAGACTTAACCATGACCAGTGAACTTTCAATGTTCAGATAATTGATTTTACCATTAAATCTCTCTTGGGGTTCTCCAATTGTGGGCTTCTCTTTCACGCAGAAACTGAGAGAGGAAGTAAATGGCGCTGTGATGCAGCTGCAGAGATACTGCGAGCTTTAAATTATACCACACATGGAAATAGCTGTGTTTTTTTCTTTTTAGGAATATACCTTTGCCTATTGTGTGTCCGTTGAGTTGGAAATAGGAGTCAGCAGCACTTCTAATCTGTTGTAGTTGCACTTAGAGGAAATGTTTTACCTCAGATAACATCAAGGTAGCGCTCATAAAAGCTCTTATGCGCGGTAAACTCCAACCACGCCGCACATTGTGTACATTTAAACAAAAGCCATTGGCTATTTATATCTTTCCTCAACTTTTGCAAGGACTCCCTGAACACTTGCGCTTCATATAAACATGCCACAGGGTGATGAATAAGAAATTATTGGGAGTAAAAACCCAAGGCTGAAAGTGCTCCAAAGGTCTGGAAAATGTAGATTTATGAAGACCTGACGTCGGTTGATAAATGCGGGCTGGCTGGGGCC
The DNA here is from genome assembly GCA_911728415.1 of Lagocephalus sceleratus. Classification (NCBI taxonomy): domain Eukaryota; kingdom Metazoa; phylum Chordata; class Actinopteri; order Tetraodontiformes; family Tetraodontidae; genus Lagocephalus; species Lagocephalus sceleratus. The sequence continues at coordinate 6,175,785 of CAJVRN010000028.1, read as the reverse complement.
ACGCTGTGCATTACTGTAACATTATGCGAACCATATTGTGCCTGTTTGCATGCATACGTGTTACATAAGCTGTGTTACGGCTATGAGGCCGTAGCGCAAATTGATTGTGTCACAGTGGTCATGTTGTTCATGAACCACAGCCCTTCACTTGTGGTTGTGGATTCCATTTTACCCTTTTCTCCCTCTTTCCCCCCCCCATTTGCCTTTCATCATGTTAAACATCTGGAGGCCCCCCCCGCCTTTACTGGTGGACTCACGTAGACGGCTAAGTATGACATCATTTCCCTCTGAAGTGTGCCCCGTGCATCTTCGGCAAACCCTCGAGGCAATTTCTTCATGGTTTGCTTCACCACATTTTAAGCTTTTACTCTACTTGGAAAGGCTCTGCAGAAGCATACAACTCCACACAACCTTTAGATTTCTTTAACATGACTGTAAATGGAATGGAGGAGTGAGAGCAAGTGGGATTAACATACTAGCTATGATGTTAAAAGCATGTGCTTCGCTGCTTGTGGGCAGCAGTATTCAGAGTTGTGTTTTTTTTTTTTTGTCAAAGACATGCGAGTTCATGCCTTGTTCTTAACAGTTCTCAGAAAACAGCCGTCTTGCTTTGTAATTGCACATAAGCCTCTTTCATTGAACACTAAATGGTTTTTTTTGGGTTGGGGGCTTTTAAATGCGGGCTCCAACTGCATCGTTTTAGTTAAGACTGGTTTGATCTGCAAAGTTCATAGGTCATAGGAAATCACTCTTGACCTTACGTTCTTCGCTGCATTTACTTTCTCTCCAAGTAGTCCGCTTCTCACCCCTCCATTTCCATGTTTTCCCAGAGTTCATACCCCAGGCCTTCAGCATACCACTCTCCCAGGTTATTGCTAATGACAGGACACACAGGCAGCGTCAAGACAGCTATCGGCAGGACCATCTACATCGGGAGGAGCAAAAGGACTCCTCTGACCTTGTCTCTTCTATTTTACAGGTTTGTCATATTTATTACTCTTCCATGGTTACTTAAAGCCAAGCTGTCCATTTACACCGCCTGAACTAAACCTCCATTTATTCGTTAGTTTGCCACAAAGCGGCCGTCCAATAAGGAGTTATCCAGTAGTAACTCCTCTCTGAGTTCCACATCAGAGAACGCCAATGAGTCATCCCCCAACACTCCTGAGGCGGCACCCCGGGCACGCCGGAGGGTGAGAGAAACCGATTCCAGTCGGGGATAAAAATGGCAGAGTAGGTGGACTTGAACGAGACTGACCGAGCGTTCCGATCGCGTCCAGGGCGGCATGTCAGTGGACTCCATCACAGACCTGGATGACAACCAGTCCCGCCTGCTGGAGGCGCTGCAGCTCTCCCTGCCGGCCGAAACGCCCAGCAAGAAGGAGAAGCACCGGGACAAAAGGCTGAGCCTCAATCCCATCTACCGTCAGGTGCCCCGGGTGGTCGACAGCTGCTGTCAGCACATCGAAAAATACGGTGATCTGCTGCTTCAACACCATAGCCCAGTCTTTAGCCCTAATGTGCACTTACTGTATAAGGAACCATTCTACTTATTCATGTAGGGCTGTTGTTTTATTTTTTTCCTGTTCAGGTTTGCAAACTGTGGGAATCTTTCGAGTGGGAAGCTCAAAAAAGAGGGTCAGACAGGTGAGTATTTGGTCCACTCATTCGATGTGTTCAGGCCAGTATATTCAAATTATCAAGAAAAATAGAACCTTAGCTGATCCATGATGCTCCTTTGTTTGCGGTGACACTGAGTAGAAATAGCTCTTGCATTCCTCTCATTAATCCTTTCTAACAAGGTTTAGAAAAAAAAAAAAAGTGCTTATTTTCTCAAAACTTCCTTTCAGTGGAACACCTTTCCACAAATGTCAACAGCAACAAACAAAACCTCTCTTCCAAGAAAAGATTATGTGAAAAACGCGGTGGTGCGCAAACATATCACCATCGCTGGTGCCAAGCCTCCCGCCCGAGCGAGGTTTTGCGAAAAGTCCACCCGCCTAAAAGGATAACCGATACGCATTAAACGCTGTGATCGGCCATAGATTCTCAATGGCGGGCCAGGCCAGATCACAACAGATCATGTATATTCATTAAGTTATCCCACTGACAGCTACCTCTCATTTGTCTTTCTACTCTAGTGAGCAGGCAGAAGCAGCAAGAGTTAGTTTGTTTAGTTTTTTTCTGTCTCTTGTTTATTTCCATCATACTGACTTCCACCTTGGCACCAGTTTGAGAACTCAATAAAGACACCAAATATTGGTTTGTCATTTTGATCTTTCATGATCTGATTTTGTTCTAGCTCCCACAAACTTCGAACAGATGGCACATTTCAGGAATCTGCCACAGAAAGCCACATGCTACTTGGTTATTTATTTTTTTTTACTTTTACAGTTTCAGTCTCCACAGATGGTGCGGTGGTTCAGAACTGTTTGGCTTAGCAACCACAATACAGTTTAGGCAGCGTGCCACAAAGAGTCTGCTCTCAGACAAACTTTTCTTCTCTCTTATTCTTCTTATTCTTTTGGGCTTTGTTACTTAAGCCCTGAAAAACGGTGCTCGCAAGCACTTGCTTTTTTTTCAATTTGCGTTGACAAAAGTCAGGCTCGTCTTTATGCGGATGTCATGTTGAAAAGAGAACTGGAATGAACCAAATGTAATAAAATACATTTAGTCTTGAGGTTTATTTCAGCCTAATTCGAGACACCTGCGCTTGATTATTTCAATTTTCTGCTACTTAAAATTCCCCTAGAGATGATCAATCCATGTCCTTCATCACCATCGACAATAGACTTTAAGAGTCACCCGAGGGGCAGATTCTAGAGATTACAGCATTGGCATCGACTGAATCATTTCGGGGGGTAGTGTCAGGAAGTGAGAGAATGCGCATTGTGAGGTGGCAAGGATATTTCTGAGTCCCTCTCTTCCTTTCTTTGCTTTCTTGCAGCTGCGCGAGGAGTTTGACCGCGGCGTCGATGTGCAGCTGGACGAGGAGCACAGCGTCCATGACGTGGCTGCGCTGCTGAAGGAGTTCCTCAGGGACATGCCTGACCCTCTTCTGACCAAGGAGCTCTACACAGCCTTCATCAACACCACATGTAGGCTTTGTTTGTTTTTCATTTAAGTTATTTCCCCGGTCAGGTCACCCGATATCTACGCAAATACGGCGTCACTAGTGAAAGAAAAGTGCTTCGTGAATCACTTTTGCGTCCGCTTTCTCTTCATTTGACAGTGTTGGACGCCGAAGAGCAGCAGCATGTCACGCAGCTGCTCATCTACCTGCTCCCAGCATGCAACAGTGACACGCTCCACCGCCTTCTGGAGTTCCTGTCTACCGTGACCGACCACGCCCATGACAAGCTGGACAAAGACGGACAGGAGGTGGGCCCCGGAATTTTGTCCCAGAGAACTTAAAGTCATTCAGTGGCTCCCCATAAACGTGCGGTGTGTGATGTTCAGAGTTGGAATGCACTTCATGTACTTTTGATGCTGAAAGGCCGTGCACCAAGTCGTGCACGCATCAACAGCTTACAGACCGCATTTTGCCTCGTGTTTCTGCCTCATTGGGAGGATATAGCCAGAGTAGCGATAGGAATCAGTGTGTGTGGCTGGTATGTGTCCACATTTCTCCGTGCCTGTCAGGCCTGAAACAGCGTGAGTGGTGTGTGTGTGTGTGTGTGTGTGTGTGTGTGTGTGTGTGTGTGTGTGTGTGTGTGTGTGTGTGTTGCTGTGGGGGAGTTTGAGCAAAGCGGCTCCAGGGATTTGTGTGAAATCTGATAATTTACCACAAGTGAGTTGAGAAAGAACAGGCAGGGATGAAGGCTGCACGTCTTGAACGTACAGTGAGAGAAATAGAAGAACAAAAAAAAAAAAGTTGAAGATAAACAGAAGCAACTTTATCAACCTGTGGAGCTGGCTATATAGTGGGGCGTCATTTTTACACAGATCCCGATGCGTTTACTCGTGCCCGCTGCATGCGCTGTAGATATAAGCATGTTTGGACCATCCTTAAAATACCTTTTGCACTTTGCAGTGTAAAAGTAAAAAGCTTGTCATCATTTTTCACATGGGTGTGCGGCTTTCAGGCGGTCTTTTTAATCCTGTAACTGTTGCCCAAACCTTGTTTTGCAAAGTTTAACGTTGGGTATTTCTTAAATTGGTCCACACCCAGTAGAGAGGCTTCATAATCGCTGTATCCACCTTAAAACATGGGAGTGTGTGTGTGCGCATGTCTAGAGAAGGGCCAAACTATGCACGCACATATGAAAGTGTGTTTTATTGTGCGTGCTCCCTCTATTGTGGTTTCCCTTGAAGAATTTGTGGCTGCGGCTTATGACAGGAACTCCGAGCAGGAGCGACATCTCAACACTTCTGGCCTGCTCTGTCTTCTTTCTCTTGTGGAAAAGTGGGAGCTTAATTCGCCGTCGCAGCTGTCGCACACCGGCAGTTTTGCTGTTAACAAACCTCATGTGGCAGCACAACGGCACAGCAGCAGTTGGGGAGTAGCTGAGTGATCTCTGATGGCCGCAGCATTCCACAATGGTGCGGACACGAGTCCTTGTCGCTTATTTCTCTTGATTTTACGTGAGAATAAAATCCGCCTGGGAGCTCATTCATTGTAGAAAAAGGCAACACAATGGTCTAGATGAAATCTAGCCAACTAAATCCTCTCAGTCCAAAGGACCTGATCTTTACAGGGTAGAATTGCACCCTAATTTTGACATCACAGCATATTTTTTCAACAATGGTAGTAACCTTATTTATATATATATACATTTGTGTATACACACATGCACACACACACACACACACACACACACACACACACACATATATGAAGTAGAACTGTCGAATAATTGAAACTTGTAATCAGATTAGTCACAGTTTTGGTGTGGATTAATTTCAATTCATCACGATTAAATATAATTCCATTTAATCTATATTAATCACATTTCATTTGCTTTGTCTCAAACTAGGTGACGCATTAGTGCAAGCAAAATCCCCGACGAACACATGCACTGTATTAATGGAATATTTTAAGCTGGAAGTGCTTCAGTGAAAAGTAACTCTACTTTGAGCTTTGCAGAGACGAAAGAAATTGAGATGTACAGGATGGTCCCACAAATGTGTTCATATAGCTGCTTCCTACTTTGGGATTAAGTAAGTAACAAGTACGTCTTTCCAAAAACCAAAAAAACAGGTCACCGGAAACAAGATGACATCCCTGAATCTGGCCACCATCTTCGGCCCCAACCTTCTCCACAAGCAGAAGAATTCGGACAAGGAGTTCAGCGTGCAGAGCTCGGCCAGGGCCGAGGAGAGCACGGCCGTCATCGCCGCGCTGCAGAGGATGATCGCCAGCTTCCAGACCCTCTTCACGGTCAGTCATGTGCATTTCCACTGTCCGTCCTCCCTCTCGCTTTCACATTCTTGCGCAGGCTTTAGCGTAAGACAATCCCCCGGGGATTAACAGACAATGGGTGTGTGTTAGCTTAAGAAAACAGAAGTAAAAAAACCCTGAGCGAAAAAAAAAAAAAAAAAGGTGTGTGAGATGACAGACGGATATGCATGAAGGGAATTCTTGGGGGTAGATTTAACCCGAGAGCCACACACGGTCGTTTAGGTGACACCAACTGTGTTTTTGCTCACAAAGTGGCTCTTTTCAAAAGAAAAGGAGAGAACTCTGTAATCCTTTATGGTAGGTCTGGAAAGGGCTCACATGGATTAGCGTCTCATCAGTTGTTTTGTTCCTTTTTGGTCCTGGGATTCTTAAACGGTGCAGACAGACGGCTCAGGTCATCTCAGGACCCAAACCTGAAACCGTAATATTTTGTAATCTTCCGCCGTCATTCTGCAGAGGATTACGTTCCCCCAGTCCGCCCGGTGTCGAACGATTAATTGGACATCCTGAATCGGCCCTGGCTCGCTCATTGAATAAAATTGGTCAGCGGATCGAGCGCTGTGGACCGACACCTCAATCTGTTTTCATTTTAAAAACGTTCGAGGCCGAGAATCTTTCGAGAGAAGCGTGTTGTGACTCGAGAGTCAAGCCAACATCGTAATCCACATCTCTGAGGGTTTAACTCAATTAATTGTCTTAAAATCAGATGAAGACGTTAAATGGAGGCAACAAGACAAAGGGGATATTAATTTAACTGTCTCACTGGTGTTTAAACACGTAGTAAGCCACAAAAGGATCAGCTCAGTCTGAGAAACTTCAGTCGTTTGTTGTCTCACACACACACACACACTCAAATACATACGTGTGTGTGTATATATATATATAGTATTATAAGGTAGGTGGGGACCCATATCAGGCTGAAAGCTGCATCTAAAGATATAACCTGTGCAGCTTTCTAAATAGCAAATTCATAACATCCTTCGTAACGTAAGAACTCCAGTGTTGATCAGTTAGAATCAGATTTTCTGTATTTTTTTGTTAACAGTTTTCTTTTTTTTTTTTTCTTTTCTTTCTAGGTGCCCCCTGAACTGCAGAACGAGGTTTTGATGAGTTTGTTGGAGACGGATCCGGACGTGGTGGATTACCTTCTCAGGAGAAAAGCATCACAGTGAGTTCACGACTGCTCCAAGTACAAACGCGTGACTCTTCCCCCCTGACGCCGTCCCGCTTTTTTCGCGAATGGCAGGAGCTCGGACCTGCTGCAGTCTGAGGAGCCCTACACCCTGAGCGAGCGTCGCTCCTCCAGCGACTCCAACAAGCCGTCCAGCGGCGAGGTGTCCCCTTACGACAACAACTCCCCGGTGATGAGCGAGCGGCGGGCCGAACCGAGCAGCCCCGATGGTGAGCAGCCTTTCCGCGTCCCGGGACATTATGGCCTGTTGGGGCAGGTGGCTGGCTGGAGCAGAGAGTCCGGAGCCCAAAGCTGGGGCTCCAAAGGTCAACCTCTCCCCCGGAAGCTCACAGTCAAGGCCTTACCTCCCCTGCATCCGCAAGTAACACCACGCTTTTTTTCAGACACCGTATCAGAGGAGCACACAAACATTTGGGGGACGTGGCACACCACGCTGAAACCAATACTCAAGGATCAACAGTTCACAGGTAGAGAGTTTACAGTTGGTAGAGTGGCATCCACATAGAACAGAAACTTGAAGGACACTTAGAGTCAAGAACCAGAACTGAGTACCTGAGTCTCTGAATACCCGAGTCTGGAAAATTAGAATCTGGAATCTTTTCACAGTTCATTGGTAATGAGAGTTCCGGTTTCACTAACATGGCAAAATAAAAGGGAAGTTCTTGCTCGGAGTGTCAGGTGATGTAATTTTGTTTTTCACCGTTCAGGTTCCCAGGGTAACATGTCGGAGGGAAGCTCGCGGAGCTCCCAGGAAGGCCTTGACGGATTCCACGGCGATGGCAGGCCGCAGGCGACGGTCCAGTGGACGCAGACGGCTTCTGGCACCTCTGAGTGCAGACCCCACCCACCGGTGACCAGGGTGTGCACGAGCCCTCACGTGCAAATCGGACAGCCGCGCCTCCAGCTCAATATTAAATCCTTGCCCAGGTGTAGCGGAAACGGACCCAGCCCCAATACAAGACTCCAGGCCGGGGACAGCGGTCCCGCCGGCCTCGGCGACAGCCACTCCCCGCCCCCCCTACCACGCCCACCACCGGCTGGCCGTCTCGCAAAGTTCCCCCCACCCCCCGACAGCTCAGCAGCCCCCCCCTGCAGCACGGGAGGAGGAACAACACCGCCTCCACGACCGAGGCCCAAATGGCTCCGCAGGGCCCGGAGTGGCAGGACTGGCAGAGGGAGCGGTGGCAGATCTGGCAGCTGTTGTCCTCGGAAAATGCCGACACGCTGCCCGAAACTCTGGTGTGATCCCAGAACTAGCCCTCCATCCATCCTTCGTCCTCTCGCTTCTCTTGCATCCGGGCAACGCGTCGTTGTTGTTTACGTGTGCAACTGCTGCTTCTCGCAGAGCTTTTCATCCAAGAGCCACTAATTTGCGTTCAGCACGGATGTTAAGACGTCGCTTGTATGCTCACAAGAAATACCTCAAAAGTCCTTTCCGAACATTTTAGGAACGTCCCCAGAACTAGTTTCCTCTTCATTGCAAGCTCAGTCTTCATATCTCAATGGAGAATTGTAGGAAGGTTTTTGGTTTCCACATTTTTTATTGTCCATTTTTTATGTTCCCGCATACAGACACCACAACTTACGTACAAATAATTGCTGCTAAATGTAGAAATTGTGTGTGTACTGGTAACATAGCTCAACCACATCTTTCTGAAACGTTGTCAAATTATGTATGGACTAGCAACAAGCATACATAAGCATTTATGTGAATTAATATGTAAAATGTATAATTTGCCTGCTAAAATGACCCTTTAACTGGCCCCTAAATGCTGTTTTGTGTTGTTATTGTCATCTATATTGAATGTAAAATACTTCACACCCTATCAAAATTATAAAGCACTCCGCTGTGACTTTGCTTGCACTGCTCATGGAATAACGTGCCAAAGTTGCTTAATGTTTTTTTTTATTATTATTTTAACTTGATATTTATCATGTGGTCTTTGTTTGTGTTTGTGTAATTGACCCGAAAGGCTCGTGCCCTCACACTTTAGCATGGAAGTGTGATTTCTGTGTCACAATCATATTTTTCATTGCCAAAAGTTGGTAGCCAGTGTCTAAAATGCTTCGTAACTGCAATGCTACAACGTTTACGTAGTAGAAATCTAAAAAAAACATGTTAATTTTTAGCTCCCTCTTCTGGAATAGAAAATAATCTGGAAACATGATTTTACTAATTTAAAAGTTCATCCATATTATTGTCAACATAATTATAGGAGTGTTTCTTATAAAATATTGGGAAACAAAGTATGAATTTGTTTAAGCATATTTTTTTGCTCGCGCTACATCTCTTGATTATAATGTATGAAAAAGAACCAATTTATCTATATGATTCTCTGACTGGCTGCTTTTTATTCTATACCTCTTTTCCCTGACTAAATATCACGACTGGGTACAGACTCTTTGCCTCCCTGGGAGGCGCGATTAACCGTTAGTTTGCCTTCTGTGTTACCTTGTTTCCTTTCGCTGTTCGATTCTCACCCACGTTTCTGTTCAAGTGGGTATTTGCTGGCAAATACTTCACATTTTCTGAAGTTTGGGTGTGATTGTTGCTCCTCTGGAGCCCCTATATGCGCTCAACCCAGAAGAAACAAGTTCCATCTTTTCTTCCCATCACAGATGGAAGAGAGGCGCGGTCATTAAGAAAGAAATGGCGCCACCTATCGCCAGACTGTATACATTACATGCGCACTTTTTGGAAAGTGTCGCCGTTTCTCCATCACTTCAGCTCAACTGCTATTAATCTGTATTGCTGTTTTCTGTTGATTGTTGTGATATATAAATATACAATATCAACATGTTTATTCTGTGAGAATAGAAAATCCAAGGAAAGTGAGCCCCAAACTTTGTCTCCCCAAATTCTGTTTGTCTTGTTGACTTCACCATGAGGCTAAGATGAGCTGAGCTTTATGGTGTATATTGATACGCTTCGGTGGGGTTTATTGGGTCCAAGTTGTAATGGATTATCTGGTAATTGCTTTTGTACCGTGTGTCATTATCAATATGCTATATTGGAATTAAACGTGATAAAATTTACACGAGAGCATTGAAGTGTATTTTAATGTGTGAGGAAACAGCGAGAGAGCATCCAAATCAACACAGTCCTTTATTCTTCATAATATTCATCTACATATCTTTGTCCATTTTTCAGGTTAGGAAGAGAACTACAGTTTTTTTTTTTGTTTTGTTTTTTATGCTTTTGTGTTCTGCAAACCTGGTTCAGGTTGACCATGGATAGGTTTTGATTCCAAGTTTATTGTACTTCATTTTCATCAATTTATGAATTAAGCCTGGGATAAAGATGAAGTAAATGCTCTGAGATGCAGGGGATACTGAAGTCTTATATTTCATTAGAATATCTCAGCATGGAAAGAGATTGTTCAAGTCAGAGTACATTATGGTCTTTAAGAAAATTGATTATGAATATCCCCTGACATAAAAATGGAAAATCTTTGCATCTTCAAATCAATAATCCATCTTTTTAAAAGAAAAGGTACAACAACTGTAACAATCATTCCACTATTCCACGATCCATTCCATATTCCACATCTGGAATATTTACCCCAAAATAGTGAACAAACTACAACAACAAAGAGCCAGGTATCATGACAAACTACATCAAAGTATTCGGTTTTTTTTTTTAAACTTTCCCATTTATCTTAGAAAAAAAACACCCAAAATCATTTCGAGCTGAGAAGTGGAGACTTGGTTGGTGCGATTCCACAGCAGAACCACCAGATGGCAGTCGAGAGCCTGGCTTCCATCACGGTAGAAAGACTTTCAGAAGATGCAGTCAAAGGAATTGTTTTCATAGTTGAACTTTCCCAACTTTCTTTCAGCTAAACTCTCCCTCTTTTTATGCGAGCAGCACAGTTTTATCCCACCGTCCCACCCTCACAACGCCAATTAAAAGCCACCGTGCGCCTCTGCTGCTTGAAACGACTGTCGTGTTTTGGCTCCAGGCGCTTCTGATTAATTGCCATCAGTGAAGGCGGACAGGCATTTTGCTTCGGATACTGTACTCCGAGAGATTTTTCCATTTGTCCCCTTTTGTTTGTCAGTTTCTGGAAGGCAGCCTGATTTTAAATAGAATTTCGTGGACCATGACAACAAAACAAAGCGGCTTTATTTCAGTGGCTAATGACTTGGCCTGGAGTTATCCGGTTGGCCAAGGGAGGGGACAACTTGCCACACAAGCGCGCATCAACAAACGGGTCTCTGCACAACAACACTTGTAATAGCTGCCCATAAAGAATTCATGCATGTCAGTCAACAAAATGTGGATTTTTGTTTGCTTTATCGTCTGTTGGATGGGTGTTATGTGATTAACAAGGCTTTTTCTTTTGTCTCTCTACACATCCTGAAAGGAATGTGCACCCACCAGGTCCTCATTAGCGGACTCAGTTGGTTTATTCCCCATGTGTTCCTTCACACAGGCCAGAAAAAACAAAAAACAAAAAAAAACCCAACTGACCGGATCACAGCATCGCAGGGAGACGTGTTTCTGTCCTGCATTAATCCAATCTGCGAACCATAGAATAAGTCACATCACTGCCCGAGAATGCCCGGAAAAAGCACAGGGAGCGGTGTCAATTCAAAGACGTCCGACTGCGGCTCAGACGTAAAGCCAAAACGACAGCACGCTGTCGCCGCAGACCCACCGTCTCGGGGCTCGGGATCACGGATTTGAAGTCTTCCAGGCTTAAAACCGAAATGGAAACAATCCTTTTGAAGTTGCAGCTCATAAACTCTGGAATTCCCTTTCAACTTGATTTATTGTCTGAACACGATGTTCAATTTTATGAGCAAAAGCTAATGTGCATTGTAGCTACAAGCAGCCCAGGCCAACAACCGAAGACGAAAAACACAATTATTACAACTAAAACTCGTTAAAAAGAAGCGAACTGCAATAAATGGCAGCCAGATAGCGATGACAGAGCAACTAAGCAATCAAACAGTATTACGTCATCCAACCCCAGATCACGACATGACATCATCGACATTTTATTGCTCTACCTGCAACAAGTTGTGACTCGCTAATAGCTGACCTAAACTCAAGAGAGCACGAAGGCTCTGCGGGGACAAAACTTGGAGCTCTGCCTTTGTTTCTCCTGTCAAACAACAAGGCGCTGCTCTCCATGAAGAAAGCCACAGCGATGATCTAATGATAATGACATGCAAATGTTTTTTCCCGAGCCCAGATGAGTAAAGACCAGCGAAACAAAACGAGAGCCAAATGTCTAAACGGCTGGACGGGAAGAAATAGAGAAAGAAAGAAAAAAAAAAAAGACGAAGGGGCTCTTCTGCTCGCTCTTCGGGAAGGAGATGCCCGCGGCGTGTGTTTGCGTGTTTGGCCGTGGAGACGTGTGCGCTCATTCACGAGCACGTCTGCGGTCATGTGACAGGAGGACAGCATCCAACCAAGTGTGACATCGACAGATCTGCCCCGGGGGGGAATGCACAGGCGAGTAGCCTACACATATTTGCACACATACATCAACCCCCCTACCCCTTCCACCCCCCAATGCTCGCAGCCACGCAGTAGGCTGTGCTGACATCCACGGAGCAATCAGCTGATTAGTTCTGTGGCTTAACAACAGCACGCTTCACTGTTTCTGCCCCGGAAACAGTGGTCCCGGGTTCCAGAAGGACTCGCGGGCGTGAAGAACTGGTCAGAAGCTGTTTCGTCTGATTTCCCCGCCCCCTCGTGTAGGAGCATTATCACGGTTGAGGTCCCTTTGTGTGTTCAGGGGCTCCTGCGCTCGCTTCTTTCTGACAGGAAAGTGTCGACGGACATTTGTTCAGATCACGCACGGGGGAAAAAGGCCGACCTCAAGGGTAGTCATTTTGCTCCCGCTGATTGGCACCGCCTACGCGTGGGTCATCCTCGCGAGTCATTCGTAAAATTGCGTGAATAAATGATGGCGGCTGGATGAAACATTTGGAATTTAAATGAAGGTGATGAAGAGTTCACTCTGGGGGATGTTGAATTATTGCAGATGGGTAAAAGACCAGGGCTGGCGCTCCCTTTCAATTGGACTTAAGCTTCGGCTGATGGTTCGGAGGCCGTGGATGCAGACTTTAAAATCCTGGTGTAATATTTCTGACCCCCTCAGGAATGCGAGCATACATTTCCCACTGTGTTTGAAAGCAACAAGATGCAGCGCTCACCCCCGCTGATGTTCACCAACGTGACACATCCTCGCAGTGATGCTATCTTTAGCACAACCAGATAAATGAAATGAGGTGTGTGTGTGTGTGTGTGTGTCTGTGATCTCATCCATATCTGATTTTGTTTTGGGCCATTTTGCTTTTTTTTGGGTCTGTTTTTTTTTTTTTTTTTTTTTTTAATGGTTTTCAGGCAATGAATCTCCGAAATGGCTGAGCGTGTTTTTAATGGATGGGATTCTCAGTGGTTCCCAGCTGGTTTCTGTTGAGTCCCATGGTACAGAGACTTGCTGTGGAGATGATCCATCTGTCCAGGGTCTCTGATGACCATTTGGGTTTGATTTGGACCTGTGTCCAGGCACTCCAGCCCAGAAGGATCTTTGCTGAGGTCACTTAACCTCGCTTTCACCCTCCAGATTTGATGGCAGGACACAGTTGAGCAGAGAGCATCCAGGCACTGATGGAACGATATAATTTTTCTTCGTTTTTTCCGCTGTTGTTTGGTGCTTGGAAGAATGGACCCTCTCTGTTTTTGCACGGTACGGCAGCTGCTCATGAACATAATTTATCATGAAAGTCATTAGGAAAATGGATGACAGTAGCTGAGACCTATTCACCAAAATATTATCATTGAAATTATTCACCATTATTGGAGATGTTTGGCCGCAATTTTGCACTAATTGTATAATGAATGATGATGGCCTCCCAGATCAACTGAAACCATCTGGGTCCATCGGGCTACTTTTGTGTTAGTTCCGAATCGTTGCGTTATTCGACTCCAACTTGATGTTGATGAAGATCATCAATTGTTTGTGAATTAATATACTCCCCATGCAGTAGCATTTTTCAGCCTATAGAGGACAGTCAGGAGGCATATTTGTGTGCTGAAATTGTCAGAATTATTGAGAAAAATAGGAAATTGACAATATCAAGACCAAAATATAGAGTGACACGGTTAATAGTGGGACACTGCTCAAGTGTAATGTGTTGTCATCTCAGTGTGTCACATACGTTGACATTTCATCACGTGCCCTTTGAGTCTGACCCAGAAATCTGATTGGCCATCCCAATGTATGATGGGCTGTCTGTCCAGTCAAGGGTGTGCCACCATGCTGAACGTGAAATGTACTCTCTTTGAGATGCAGTTCCACCTTAAACCTGACAGGCAGCAATGGGGCAAAATAGCATCTAGCCTGCAAAAACAAAGAAGAAGAAATAATGATTAACAGAATGGCTGGTAAAGAGGGATGTGACTCTTTTCCTTCAAGTAAGTTAAGAAAAGCTTAACGTTTGGCACATCTGATGGTGACTGTGTTTAATAATGACCTTTGTTTTGTAGTGACTTTGGTCACATGTTTTTTTTTTCTCCCAAGACTAAAATGATAGATAATGATGAGAGATGAGAGATAACCTACTTGGTAAAGTTTAGGAAAGTATAGCAGTCATGATACCTGGCTGACCACGGCAAATATGCTGACTACAGACTAATGCGGTCTGTATTTGGAATTGCACTTTTTCGATTGGGGTGAACGTGGGTGGATTTTTGACAGCTGCCTCAGCATTAACCTTCACACAGAAGAACAACACTCCAAATAAGGTCTTCTTGCTGTGTTATGATACATGGATCTATGTTTTCTTTGGTACTTTTACCCAGGCATTTGGTTTCTACATCCTAATGATCCAGCATCCATTCACAAAATAGCAATTGATACAGTCTGGGTATGATCTAACTCGAGCAGATGTTCTGAAGTGTCACTTTGGTTGGTGCAACCGACACACCCTGAGCCCTTGTTCACTTGTAATCAATGCACAATCAGCTCCACATCTAATTCATAGGCGGTTAAATGGCCTGCTTCAGTAACACTCCCGAGGCTGGGTAATCTGTACCAACGTGGAGCTATTCTCATCACCCCCATCAGGGCCCTTTGCACACACACATTATTTAAAGTCCGTGTCTAATTATGCGTTATGAAAAGACATTAGCTGAAGCCTAAAAGCCATGAAACACTGAATGTCAAGTTAATTATGATTCTGCTGCCATTTTTTAATAAGCAATCTATGTGTTCGGGATCCCTTAAGTAGATTTGATGGTGATTGGAGTACTTCTAAATATAGACCTTTGATGTCAGTCTTTAAACACTTGGACACCCCTGGTTAATCTAGGACTTCATATTTTGGACTTCAGATTTTGTTTGCCCATTGATTAGTGGTCAGATTTAGCGGTTTGTGCCGCAGGCCAGTCGTGATATAAGACTCATGCATTATTCAGCATGGTTCAGCATTACTGGACTGGGTTTTAGGCCACTCAGAGTACTACAGCCATTGAAGGATTGAGCGGGCAGATGAGTTGAAAGGCTTTCTTCGTTGAAGTTTATTTTGTGAAAGTTGAACTCCCGTGTGCATTTGAACCGGAGCAAATGAGTGAAGGATGAATAATGCAGGTCAGGATCCTATTGTTTGGTGAAGGCCCACTGCAGGCTAAGGTGCAGCATCGGAGACTTTGTAAAATATTGATCTACCACTTTAAAATGTGGACGTTGTCTGGATTGTAGACCGGGTATGGAGTGAGGCAGGCTGAGTAGATTTAGCAGCAGAAAATTCTCACCTTGGGTAAACCGCGATCCTCGTAATACTCCCCCTCCGATTTCTCAATGTTTCCAAACATAGCCTGCACATACTAGTCCAAGGGCATTAAAATGTTGGTTGCTTGTAGAGGTTTGGGGTCAGTGGACAGATGCATTTCTAACATGAAAAAGAAATTCCAGGATCATATTTTGAGAAAAGGGTTTCAAAGATTCTGTAGCTCTCTCTCTCTCTCTCTCTGTATATATATATATATATATATATATATATATATATATGTATATATGTGTGTGTGTACAGTATATACAGTATATATATATAATTATCTAGGCAGCCTGCCAAAGGCACATTAATGTCTCCAGATTTCTGTAGAAACAATGTTGATCGAGAAGCCAATGTTGATGCCATCAGGCCAAGTCTTGCTCAACTTCAAGGCAGAGGTCTAGCTATACCTCTTTGGTTGGTTAAAAACCTTCCCCCTTGCCCCTAGCTGGCATTGGGATAGATTAGCCCTTTGCTTTGGGGGCATATTTCACATCATTATTATCAGTTTGATACTTTGCCACAGTGGTGAGCTCATGGTTCACATGACCACCGATTTCTGTGCTTGACAGTGTTTTGGCAAAGTTGTCCTGCTGATGTCCTGAAGTAGATCACATTCTATGAAAGGCTTCATAACATCCTAAAGCACCACTCTGGAAATGATAATTACAGACTGACGGCAAAAGTCCATGCTAAATATTTTCTCAGGCCTGCGTGCAATGACTAAAAGCTTTCTATCTATTTGCAATCATCTGTTTTAGTATATGATCTGTTGAACTTAATTAAAGTGTGATTAGCATTGCAAATATCTCGAATTACACATGGGGGGTGGCCAAAATGACTCTATAATATTGGAACCGTTATAATATTACTTTCATGGTATTCGAGTCATACAACGTTGATTTCAGTTTTTTGGGTTTTTCTTGTTGCCTTCCCATGTGAGTTGTTGAGTGTGACTACACATAGTCCCTCTTCTATTTTAGGGATGACCGTTTCCTGCTGGGTGGTTGATCACTCCCCATAGGGAAACGCAACTGCTAGGTGGCCCAGATATTACTGGAGTGAGTGCAGTAGGGCAAAAAAGAAAGTGTGTGATTAAAATGACAGCTGAGAGTGTAACAGGAGGGGAAAAGTGTCAGGGGAGGGCAGTTGTGGGGTGAAGAGGTGAGGTTAAAAATGAGGAATGACAGGACAGGAGGGACGAGGAGAGGTGCTGATATTGTTGCAGTGTTTATAATGTGGTTTTGGCTTCTGTTTTTGCTCTGGCACACATCTGTATGTATCTGTATCACAATAGCAGCTAACTCTGAAAGCTTTACATTTCACATTTTAAGTCATTTAGTAGGCTTATAGTGAGAGACACAATCGAGCCACGTTGACGTTTGTGAGTAAAATACTACCTTATGATCCTAGACTACTTGGCATAAGTGCAACTACCAACTAACAGTGCAGAGCTATGGAGATGGAGCACACAGGGATATTAACAGGAGAGAAACAGAGAGGAGGAGACAGACAAGTGATATTAGGAGAGCAGGGGCTCCTGGAAGAGCTGCTTCTTCAAGAGCATTTTGAAGGAAGGGGAGGGGGGTGCCCCCATGCTGACAGAGCTCAGAAGGTCGTTCCACCACTGGGGAAGAGGGTATGAAAATAGTCTGGATCGCTGTGCCCATACAGACGGCTTTGCCAGGTGATGCTCATAATCGGAATGCAGCAGATGAAGGGTAGCACAAGATTGTTCAAGTAAGAGGGAGCAGGTCCAGCTAGTACTCTCTAGGTCAGGATAATTGACTTGAAGTTAATGGGGGCAGCTACAGGGGGTCCATGGAGCTCCATCAGCAGGGTGGGGAGGGGGCCCTCTTTGGTTGGTGGAAGACCAGAGGCACCACTGCATTCTCGACCATCTGTAGCGGCTTCACCACACACACACACACACACACACACACACACACACACACAAATTCACATGTGTGCGGCCTTTGCAGTAGTCGATGACTAAGGCTTGTACCACCTTCATCCCACGGGTCAACCAGGTCCTTCCACCCTTCTTGTGGGTACCTCTCAGAAGAATAATTGTTTCCCTGGAAACCAATAGAGAATTCTACCGCATGTGCTAGAATGTTAATTTTAAATGGAGGCGCCTGCTTTGTCTTTTCTGTCAACTTATTGACATTTT
Organism: Lagocephalus sceleratus; assembly: GCA_911728415.1. NCBI lineage: Eukaryota > Metazoa > Chordata > Actinopteri > Tetraodontiformes > Tetraodontidae > Lagocephalus > Lagocephalus sceleratus. Next base: position 6,158,226 of record CAJVRN010000028.1, on the reverse strand, counting down.
CATTGTCCTGCGGCGAGTCAGCCATGTGTTTATGAAGCACAGGGAAATTGCAGAAAAATTTACATGCCAGCAGTAAAAATTTAGGTTTGTGAGAATGTGTGCAACTGATTAGGTACAGTGCAATAAAGTGTGGTTCCGTTTTTTACAGCAGGAAACCAGTCTGCCAGGAAACAGACAGAAATGCCAGTTCATGGCTGGCTGTATAAATATTTAATATCCTCTGTTTTCTGCTTCGTCCATGCTCTGTTTTGACCTCTGCTTTTCCCTCTGTCCTCAAAAATGCTGCTTTGTATTATTGTGGAGTGCTTTGAGTCGTTATATTTAGAAGCCGGTGACACGGCGGTGTCAGCACTTTGACCTGTGGTTCAGCATTTCAGAAGCCATTGAAATTGCCCCGACAACATTCAAAGGTTTTTGAGCAACTATCGAGAGGACGCCAATGCCAGTGGTTTTTGCAAGCCAGTTTAGCCTATAAATATAAATTAAACTTTGCTTTTGGTTTTGCAGGTCCTGTGTTTCATGAAACACAACTTCATGTGTGTTTTGCCACATTTAGTTACTTTTTTTTAAATAGAAAGAACATTTAATTTCCGATGAGCCAGAGATGAATATCCGCAGCAAGAGAATACAACAACAATAAATCAGCAACTGTTCTGCAATAAACAAAGCCAAAATGTTTCAGCTTGATGATTAATGGCTTCTGATTTTCAGACATGGTTAGTTATTATCGCCACAAATATGCCAGAGTTGATACTATTACAATTTATCTATTTGAAGGTTTATCTGGGAGTCAGGCAGGATCAAACAGCAGTGTGTGGAGAAATGAGGTGATTTAACAGAGTAATAGTGGAATGAAACCATTAAATTCTGGTTCAAGGACTTTAAAGACACTGCAAACACCTCCGAGAGCTGTTAAATCCGCACCTAAAGGGCCTGGAAGGGAGGTTTCAAAACAAAATCCTTGCCTGTTGTCATTCCTGAAAGAATGGAGAGAATTCAAGGTTGATGGTTGAGATCTTTGGATGGTGAATAATGGATAGGCTAGGATAGTACTTGAAATTTTTTGCTGTAGCAGTACTTGTAGGGCTCTATATAGTCATATAAACACTATAAACCTAAACACTCTTAAATTTTCAATATACATAGATACATTAGAAAACTATAAAATACTATGTCTTTTTATGTACAATTACACATGGTGAGAAATCTAGAATATATTCAACCTGGAGGAAAAAAGGGTCAAGTGCAGGGTTTCTTTAACATGCTAATGAACTTTAAATGTGTTTTGACATTGGCATTATTCCTCTCATGCACAATAAAAGAAGCAAATGGGAAAAGTCAAACACATCCATCCTCTTGATTTACATGTCTAAAATTTGTTCCCTGAGAGCCCACATCTTTGCTCTTCATCCAAATCAAATAAGTGCGTCAGGATCCAGCAATCCTTTCCCTGCTCTGAATAGAATGTGTCCCTCTTTGGCTGATGCTACTTTTTTGTGCTTGTGGAGCAGTTGTAGTTTACTGGGTCATTTTGTACCAGGACAGAGCGAAAAACTGTCTTTGTGGGCTCCCACAGAGTCTCCGGTTACATGCAAATGAGTGCTTCTTTGTGATAATTTGAGCTTTTGCATAACTTAATTATACATGCTGAGAAAAGCCATCTTGGATGGAATGTTGGTGAAAGCTTTTCTGTTTTCTGGATTGTTTCAGTGGACTGACTGTGTATTACAGATGCATACACAATTTCCGCTGCTTCTTTTTTTTGTATTCTCAAACAAAACCACAATTAGACGTCTAAGATCTTTATTTAGAATTAGGCGTTCTAATTTGCTGTGGTTAGCTTTTGGGTATTTGAGGATAAAATCACGACTTACGTAAACATCTTACAAATTACATAAACATAACTCAGCATATATGCTACAGCAATATTTGACAAGCAGGGATTTTCATTACTGGCACATGAAAATGATTGTCAACCGATTTGGCACAGCGTGCTAGCCACCGTTCTTCAAACAATCTCTGATGCTATTTTCTGAGTTCTGCCTTTAAACTTGCAATCTTGATAAAATAATAATAATAATAATAATAATAACACTGCATTATTAAGATGCGCCCGCTGTCAGACTGATGTTAAACATAAAGGGATCTACATGTTTAAACATGTTTAAAGTTTGCTTCTCCCAGGTTGAAAGATAAAGGGAGCAAATGATTGTTGGCAAAATGGCCAAACAAAGACTCCCAGTCAGGAATAATCAATGAGATGCTGATGGGAATGTAAATAGCTTCTAATCTTTAATCCTCTGTGCATGTAAATTCCAACATGAACCATCTAGACTTGTGACACCAGAGAAGCAGTCAGCATTCATGTAAACACTAATATTAATCAGTTTTCCATATATGACTGATGCGCAATCTATGCAAATAAATGTCAGCCGGCCTGTTCTGATCATATGTGCCGTATGGAGAGCTACAGATTAAAAATAAGCAAGCCTTGCCAATCTGTGTTTGTTGTGTTAATTCCCTGAGTTGAGTTGTCATATCTTTGTAGACAGAAGAGAGTTGGGCTTTAGTTGTGTGCAGGGATCCATTTCAGTGGAAAAAGTGACTAACACCATATGTGTGTTGCCAAAAGAAGCCCATATCTAAGTCCCACTTCAGGATGGGTCCCAGGAACAGGATTAATTCCTCATGAGCATAAAATGTCGTATCTGATGGGAGTTAAAATGTTTAAAGGATCCACCTTCCTGTTGTTCTGTAATCTGTTTTGCGTCTTTGTGGCTTCAGAACTTTCATCAAATCCCCTCCGCTGTGGGTCCATGTGCTCGGCTGCAGCAGGACGTTTATGTTTGCTTGGTCGGAGGAATGAGCAGATGTTTTGCCTCTTTACAAACAGATCTACATCAGTTCCACATTGCCTTCCGAGGCGAATTTACATCAAACGGATCGTGTTTTGCCCTCCGCTGTTGTGAGAGCGTAACCTGGACCAAGTCTAGTTTCCACACTGGAGGCAACAACACAGAAAATGAACTGATTAAATCGTCATTAATGGGATGATTTTCAGCAAAACTTGACAGATATTTTGAGGTATTTTAAGGGATTTAGACTTTAACAGCAGTTGATGGACAGCTTGGGTGAAAGCAGACACATGACCCAGGATTTTAGGTGTGTTTATTTTAAAATTTGGAGGAAGTATTATTACAGTAAGATCAGATGACTGCAGAATAACAATGTGTGGTTTTATCTGGTCCACTTTCTTTAAAGGAATGTTTTATTATTTTTTTTCGACTTTCAGGAAGCTCTGAGGTAGGTTTTTACTTCATGACTTTATGACTTTAATCCAGAATTTACGACGAGCCCAATCTCACATGAACTTCCAACAAATATGAGCGATAATAAGTATTGACATTTGTGAAAGTTGAGGATTGAGGAAAAAAGTGTAGTTTTCATGTTCTCATTGAGTGATTCCGACAGGAGCCAAGAACCAACTAAATGAAAGCAACCTGAAAGTAACCAAGCTGCCTGTTACTGGAGCACTTAAGAAGAAGGATAAAAGAGCATGTAAAAGGATAAAAGTGCATGAATATAAATTTAATCCACCATAAACCTTGCGGTTTCTCATTTGAGAAACTGCTAAAAGGAGGCTGCTAAAACCTCACCAGGTACTAAATAAACCTTAAGCCCATTATCATTAAGGTGTTACAAAAAAAAGTTTCATTTTTTTCCCCCCAGAAATATACTAATTAACTGCATTTCAAAGAATGAGTACAGCAGGTGATTTTCTTGCATTATTTGGAGCAGATGTTAAAAATGGAAAATGTAAGGAACGATATGTAGTTGTGATGCTCATGCGAAACCTCATAACTCCAGTTCCCATGTGATCACATGACCAGGCCAAACAAGCGGCCAGACTTCACACACCCGCCAAGTGTAACCTTTGAGTGTGTCCAGTCGGTCCAAATGCTGTCCGCCAAATGAAAGGCAACAGAAAATAGCGTCGAGAGAGGTGTTTAAGATTTCATGCAGCTTTTTGAGAGCTTTGCGTTCCCACTCGGAGCGTGATTTTTCCGATTCATCTGACAGGTCCTAATGCTTCCTGAGAGCCAAAGGCTGCATTGTTCGCAGGGCTGGCTCGGCAGAAGCAAAAATATCGACTTATACAAATGTAGAAATACAGTACGAGAATCAGACAGCCTGAAATATGCATGAGGAGAAGTGGTTGCTGTGGTTTGCTTTTCTATTCGAAAAGCTCTCAACATGATCTCAATTGGGAATTTGGAGGTGGATGATGAAACAAATATAGAAATTCCATCTTATTCTGCACCCAAAAAAAAGATTATACAAGGACAAGATTTCTTCTTGGACATGCAATCTCGGGATTTAACTTAAATTGCAATTGAGATTAAAACCACTGACATTAAACCTGGCTTCTGAAGCAAATCGAATCCATCCGATGAAAAATTCAGAGCCATAGTGGGTCAGTTGACGATGCAAATGTACAGTAAGAGAATATAAATAAATAAATACATAAATCACGTGGCAATCCACATATGTCGTATATACTGTATGTCAAGGCAGATGCTGTGAGGCTAATAATCCTCCTGACATGTCGTACATCTGTGAAGCTTCAATGTGCAATGAACAGAATACCATAAACTGGAGCAAAAAGTACAGCCTCACGTGACAAACGCTAAGCATGCTGCGTTTTACTTAACAGGTCTGCGTTCACACGCAGGCTTGGCAGAGACACGTCGGTGATAACCAATCGCCTTCACGTTCCAGCTTTGGAAGCAGATCATGGGTCAGCGTGTCGCCCCACTCTAGAATAGAATCTTTATTGCCATTGTCAAGGTTGAAAACAAACTTCACTGCCATCCATTGGTGCAGTAGAACATGATAAATAGAAACTAAAAATAAGTAATAAAACAGGGTAATAAAAGCAACTAAAAGCAATCACCAATACGCATACACAAATATGCATTCCTTCACACATACACAAACACTCCATCACCCCATGGTATATTGCACGTCTCCATTACTGTGCAGACTGTTATTGTAATTGTATTGCAGAAAGACTGGGCCGTGAATATTGCACAGGTGAAGCGTTCAGTGGAAGTTGGCACAGCAGTAGTAGGACAAAAACTGTTTTTCTCTCTGCTGGTCTTTGATTTAATGGCCCTGGATCGTCTGCCTGGCGGCAGCAGCTCGTGTGTAGTTTTGACCGGGGTGTGATATGTCTCTCAGTGTTTTCACTGCCTTCTTGAGGCAACGTAATTGGTACAGCTCTCCCAGAGTGGGAAAGGGGCACACCAGTTATCCCCTGGGACTCTGACATGTAGAGCGTAGGGGGGCCGGGATCGAACCTCAAATGGTCAAACCAAGAGAGCAAATGGAGGAAAGGCTTATACTGTCCTATTACCTACCAGCAGAGGGCAGCCAAGAGGCTTCATGCAAGTGTAGTGCATATTTTTCTTAGCAATTATGTAAATTATTTTGGCATGGGGCTTTTTCGTCGCATAGAAAAAGCATAAATCTCTGAGCTATGCTATAAAGTCAGCAGTTCTATGTTAATTAAATCACCCGCACAGTTGATCACTTATGTATTATGTGTAATTCGTCATGCTTAGTTTACAATACAGTCATGATTCTTCAATAATTGACTGCATTAACTTTTTGCCTTTTTGTCTTTTGCGCCCCCCAAGGGCAAATAGATGCAAACATTAGATTAGCGTCTCTGTAAAGTTTTCTCCTCGTATGTCAGAGGGCCTGGGGGGTGTTGGCAGCAGACTCTGGCTCAACAGCATTCGCAACAAAATAATCAATAAATTAGCATTTTGTTTTGAAGAACACATTACCTCAGTTCTTAAAGCTTCCTCGTGTAAATTTGACTCCTGCACTCTTCCTCAAGTCTGCGTACTGAATTTTCTTTGCGAAAAGCTTATGAATAATTACAGGATAGAGGCCACATTTGACTTTTCAAAATGCAAATCCGGACCGGCCCCGTGAGGGGATCGTGCTGAACCGCTCAAATAAGGGGAGAACAAAGAGCAACAGGGAGCAGCGGAGTCACCCATTTTTATTAATTGTGTTGGTTTTAGGAGGGGCGCTTTGGTAAAGAGGGCGGGCTAAATGGAATTCCTGCACGTGCCTGAAGGAAGATGCAGCAGAAAGTTTGTAAAAGAGAATCCGCCCGTTATCTGGGAGAGGCACGGCGGGTCGTTCAATGTCCCCTGAATTTCTTTCTTTCCAGTCAGCTACAAAAATAACTGTCTGGGTTTCACACAGGTTGGAGAGCGTAATTGTACTTTTTAATTTGAAAGCAAGCACAGCTGGAGCTGATGGGAGAGCCGTGGCCTCGCTTTCAGCACAGTCGGTCATCCTCCTATAGCGCCCTTTAAACCCCTCTGGGTCCTTTCAGCAAAGGCACTTTTTTCCAGGTCAGCTCACTTGTTTGTCTCTCACAGCTGAGTCCTGCTGCCGACTGTTATTATAGCACATATAGGATAATTAACGATGGCCCACGGGTCAGGGGAGCTGAGCAAGAGAAGCTGGCACGGAAAAGTCCTGACGCGCGCCCCCCCCAGCACGCGCAAGCGCAGCCTGTGGCGCCGCCAGAGGTCCCGGGGGGGGGCAGATGCACAAGGAAAGGGCAGAAGGACGGGCCGAGCGCGAAGGCCGGTTTCGCCTTCGCGAAATCCCCTTCTGTGGATCCTGCCGTGGAGGACGCGAGCATCCCAAAACAGTGTGCACGCGGAGGGGTCGGGACGTTACACAATCGCACTTTGCGCATGAAAAATGCAGATTGTTTTGGCCGTTACGCAAGAAAAGGCGCCACACCAATGCCTCGCTGATCTGAAATTTATTAGAAGAGGCGAATCACACATTACCCACAGCCACTCTAACGCAGGAACCACTGAATTCACGTGCACGCGTGGGTGCACTTCGATATTCAGATTGTCTTTAATCCTGCTGGAAATAGAAACAGCATGCAAATAAATGCTAACACGACAATAGCGCTCCATTTATTGACTTGATGTATCGTGACGAGTAAATCCTAAATACGGTTTTACAAAAAGAAAATGTTGTTTTATAAGCATGGGAACACAGCATGCATTAGAGAACTTTTAATATATAATATATGAAAAGCAGCTTTCTTCGTTTTTGTAATTCAGTTCAGTAGAGAAAAAAAATGTACCTGTACTATTTTAAATTGCACTTAGGATCTAAACATAGTTTCATCCAACATTAGTGTGTTTGCAAAATATCAAAGGCATTACTTCAAATTGTCGAGTTAGATGGTCACTAGTTCTGAGAATGGTAGTCGCCGGTTGAAACCGTGCTGAACCGTCCTCTAATGAGCTCAGTTGAAGCGCATGTTGTGAGTTTGTAATTGCATTAGTTCGAGACATTATAGAGACTCTCAAACGTGTAAAACATGAGCAAGAGCAAGCAAGTCAACCATGCAGCGGAGACTTCAGGCCACACAGCCCCTGACACGTCTGGGAATTCGTCTCATTCGTCCTTTGCTATGATAATTTGTCCCTGAAGGATACTGCAGGGTCCGTGCTTTGCATCATCACTCGGGTACGGTGGCCCACTTTTGTTTAGTGTTGCAAAAGCAACCTGGGGAGGAAGGGCAGGGCTGGTTTGTGTGTGTGTGTGTGAGCGCGTGTGTGTGAGTGAGTGGGGGGGGGGGTTCAAAATAAATGAAGAATATTACAAGATTTTGCAATAGCAATCCTGTGGAGAGCCTCCGCACAGTTGAGGGAATCCTGCTGTAGGAAAAAAAAACAAAAAAAAAAAACATTGAGAAAAACCATCATGCTGTTGACAGTGGACTAAAACTACATGGTCCTTAATGCGCGATTTGTGTCCCCACGTGGTCAGAGGTGGTTCAGGCCCCATCTACCTTTTTGATTTTGAGAGAAAAGAGACAAAGAGGCAGCGGCGAGGGTGATCCCGACGTACGTTTTGTCAATTCTGCCTCCGAGCAACGCGCGCTCTCGCCGTGCTTCGCTGCTGTACAGATGGGCTAAATGGGTCAACAGGCGGTGTACGCGTGTCTGCGAGTCCCTACTGGCTCAGAGCTGACCCCCTGCCAACACATTCAGCAGAAAAACAAAGCTGCTGATGCGCACGTATGCGGAGCCCTGACCCGCTTGTTTGCTTATCAGCCCACCGCCGCACTGCTGCAATTTGAGTACGTTGGGACTCAACCTCTGAGATCTATTCACGTTGGGGAAAATCGATGGCGCTGATGAATCTTTTTGATGTGCAGGTTGTTTGGAGGTCAGAGACTCTCGCCATCTGTGGGTTTTGCGTCTTGAGACAACGCGTCGGCGAAACCGTGACGGCCGAGGACGGGGATCTGTTAGGAAGATGGAGTTACGCTGCGGTTTCCAAGTTTCCCTTTAGGTTTCTCCTGAGCGTCTGGTGGAAATAATGAGGAAGTGCCTCCGCTGCGAGTCTGGAGTCTGAGCGCCAACATCAAGGCTGTTTTTCAAAAAAAAAGAAAAAGTAAATGCGGATGAATTAACATTTCATTGCACACAGATGTGACGTCATGGTTTTAGGGCATTTTGTGTAACGTATATGCACACTGGTGCCCGCTGCAGCCGCTGCTGTTACTGAATTACAGCATTTGTAATTATATGTCACAGGCTACTAGGATGACAAACATTTTGTAGGTTTTCAGGGCATCTATGTTTACAGTCTCTCCTCTGAGGTCATGTTTTCCATCTGAGTAGATGTGGGTATACAACACAAAGCGAACGATGAGGTAATGCTGGACACCACAGGCCTTTTCTATACAGATATATTATCCGATCTATAAGACAACATGAAACCAGGTGAGCTTGGAAACATCTCTGGTTACGTGAAGTTAGGAGAACCACCAATATGGATGTGTCTGAAAGGCGGGGCATTCTTCTGCATGGCTTGCGAGAATATTCCCCCGCATCACCAGCAGAACATCTAGATTATGTCAGCGCCACATGTCTGCAGGCACGGGGGAAACGGAGTCGATGACACAAAATATGGCGCCGGCATCTGCTGTAATCTTTATTAGCCGCCACTCAGCCGGTGTTGACTTTAATCCGTCTCTCAGGTCAGAGCGAAACAGGTAATCGGTCACGTTCACCGCCGTCAGCAGGTCCGGGGCCTGACGCGCGGAGGCTCGCGTCGGCGTGATTATCCGTCTCTCTTCGCAGACACTTTCGCTTTGGCAGCGCGACCTCAGCAAAAAAAAAAAAAAAAAAAAAAGACAGTGGGCAAGTGGATAAAAGTGTATGTTGATCAGCTGTTTACATGATAGATATGCCACAGGATACACAAATATATGCTTGCTTGAGGAGGTTTTTCAAAGGGGGGAACATAGTCTGTGCAACGTTGGCGTCAGCTCAATATTAAGTGTGATCAAATATGACACTCCAAGTCAAGACACTGGATTTCTCCACTAAAACAAACTGCTTTGCTTTTATTCAAGTAATTATAAAATTGCTGGGTGTTGCATCACTTGTTCTGATCTGGTGTTTGCCAGCCCGTATGTCATCATCTCCAGGCAAAGGGCGACACTTCGGCTCGAGTCATACGCAGGCGACATTCGCCCACGTGTGACAGGGACGCGCACAGGCGGATGTTTTCGCACCTTCCCCAGCCGAGCCCGTACGACGCGCCCCGGCGAGACAGGTGACGAGCCCCAGGCCTGCGGGATGGCATCGCTTTCCTGAGATGTTCCTCAAACGGCAGTGCCGCTCCATTCCGCGTCACGCCTCATCTGCCTCCCGCCGGTACTTTTCCGTTCCCGCGCCGGGTTAATCAGGCCAACCACCTTCACCTGAGCCCCCCACACCTCATTATCACCTGCTGCTGGCATAAATACCCTGGAACGCCACGCGCTCTGCCCAACGGTTCTTTGCCTCGCGCTTATTCTCACCGACCTGCTCTTGCCAACCTCGGTTATCTCTGAACCGGTAAACTCAGCCGCCACTTCGACTCCAACTTCATCCCCTGCCTGTTTTCCTTCCCTGAGGGCTTTGCCAGTTCACTTTACTTTTTCCCGGTTTGGATTTTCTTCCCCTTGAAGCCTCTTCTCACCCCAAATAGTCACAAAATTGAGCCATAATCACTTTACTCAGGAAAAACAGAACGGTGTGGAAAAATGTACCTTTTTCATGCCGTTCTGGTTAATGAATGAGGGTTATCTTGATTTGAAGTCCGAATACTAAAATGTCTGTCATTACAGTATTTGATGCTTTGGCAGTGTCTGATGAAGGTGTCTGATGAAGGTGTTATTTCACTTTTGACCCAGGCAAACGCAGTGCTTCAGGAGCGGCCCTCCACCGAAGTAGTGGTCTGCATGGATCATTGCTTTAATTACTGAAGCAGCAACAAATCTGTCCCCGCCTGTGGCTCTGAAGTGTGTGTAGTCATGTTAAAAATGACATAATCCCTTCTTAAGTAGACTATGTGCAGATGCCTTGATGTACTACTTTATCTTTAACCTCAGCTTCCCCTTTGTCCCTCTTCTGTAGATGGCTTGCTAGATCATCTGTCACTATATAGCCAAATTAAGCAACATGATTCCAATATTATAAGGATTAATCAAAATTCTGATGTTTAAAGCGGGTGCTTTTCTAAGAAAACAAAGAATTTTAGCCTGACCTATTTCAGTTTGCTGTCTAAATATTAGATGTGAAAGACTTGTGTAACTTCTTATTATCGGATGCTGGTTCAGCATTTTCCCCTCAGTAATTTAATACTTTTTTTTTTTTTTTTTGTCTTCTGGTGTGGGATATGGAACACCAGTAATTACTCCTGTATGCTTTGAAAACCCTGTCCCACCCAGTAAACTGTCAACTTTGAATATGGCAGCATTTGCTGATGCTGCGTTTTCTCTTCCCTGCAGGGAAGGTGCAGGAAAAAAAAAAAAAAAAAAACAACTCAAAAGGAACTCAAAGCTGAGAAAAGTTGCAAACACATCTAAAAATACTGAGGCAGCTTGGATCAGCTGTGCAGAGTGAGATCTGAGGTATAGCGTCTCCACTCACCGTGCACTCTGTTCTGGATTATTCCTTTTGGAACCGGCTTAACTGAGATGTGACTTCTTTCCAACTGTTTCTGGAAACTGGACTTTGCACCTCTGAAAGGGATTTAGCCATCTTTTCCACTGGGAACCTGAGTCCAGATTTCTCTTTTATTCTCAGAACATCTTTTGATGGAAGGTGTGATGGATGAGCCAAGATGCTGTTGGATGGCGTCCCCCAACGCCCCCCCCCCCTTTCTTGCCTTGCCGCCGTCTCGACCTCCATCTGCTGTGGATCAGACACGCAAGAAGTGGCCAAGGAGCTCAATGTTGCACGTAATGGAAGCACGAGTTTCCCGACTGCTGGACAAAGCACTTGCAGTGGCGGATTCCTCAGCCCGCTTCACGCTTGCCTGAGCCTGAACACATGACAAGTAAAACCCGACGGCACGGGCTGTGGGGTGGGAGGAGGGGGGTGGGGGGGTTGGTGGGAGGAGGGGAGATGCTAGAAGTGATCCTAAGTGTTTGGATTTGTGTGATCACTGCATGTGTGGATGCTCGAATCGGTGGTCTCACCTTTCCTCTCCATCCTTTCCCTCTCTCTCGCTCTCTCTGTCCTTCCTCTCCACGGTTACTGTTGTCCCCGTTGCTTTTTTTTCCCAGGCTGGAAACAAGGCACTCTTCCTCTCTGTGGGAGGACCATGTGAGGCTCTTCACCGTAAGTACCTCCTTTGTTACTTAATTCACTTCTTTGGCAGCTTTCTTTTCGAGGCAGCAAGTCTATTTTTCTTCCCCGTCAGAGCACGTGAACAATAGCTCGCCATAAAACTGTGGGGTAGAGCGGGTCGAGATGGGATGCTGTGAGGGTGGGTGGGTGTTTAGGGGCGTCCGATTGCTCCATGTGGTTTCAGATTGAGAGTTTAGTCCACGTGCACGCTGTTGTTATTGTCTCAGCATTGCAAGAATGTGTTTTATCTTGAGTTCTAACTTTCGTTAACCTTGATTGAACTCTTGGTGCATGGACTTTTCTTTATTTACATACATTTCACATTTTTTGTAAATCTGCAGAATTAAAAAAAAAAGTTAATTAAAAAAGTCAGCATATGTTTATTTTTCTACTCACAATGAGGTTTGTTTCATTGATCAATTAATTTAATTAATTGATCATTAATTCTACTAGATTTGAGCATTTTTAAACAGATTCAACACGACTTGCATGTTAAATTCTCCATATTTTGGTTGTAGATAGGTCAGCTAGCCAGGCTTAGCCTTTAGTGGAATACTTTTAGTTCAGCCTTCTTCAATGAGAAATTCCACATCTGAATTGTTGATGGAAATAGGTTTCAACTCATCTGGATGTTTTTTTGATAAATAATGAATGCAAACCATACAGAGTCACTAAAGTGGAATAGCATAGGGAAATATTTGTTTTTAAATGCACACGTTTGCCTGTTTAAGAACAAGCACTTTCATTTTCCTGGGTGGATTTGGGTTCGATCGGTAATCCCCCATGTTGCATTGCCATGGCATATCTTTTGACGTGAACTACAACTGACACCGTCAATGAATAATACAAACAGCAAATACATGCTTCCATCAATAATGGAAACTTTGTGCATGACTTGATTCCATGCAATGTGGCCGCATCTTTACCTGTATTACTCCTCAGAAGGAGACATAATTTTAGCTGCTGCTTGCTTTCAAGTCTCGCACAACACTGATATTTCCTGGAAAGTTCTTAAATTAAATACAGAACTGTAAATATTAAAGAATGATGCAAAATATATGTGGAGGCGGAGCAATCAGTGGGATTTCTCTGTTGACAGCGTTGGTGTTAAAATAAACTCTACACTAGAAGGCTTTAATTACCTGGTGTCTGATAAAGTGTTTTGGAAGAGACTAAAAAGTTAGCAAGCAATATTGAGCTCTTTGTGGTGTCTCAGGGTCTCCTCAAGAACCCCAGTAGAGCTATTCTCCTCCACTTTATGGCCTTGACACACTGCTTGTTATTATTGCGCCTGACATGAGGAGGGAGGGGGCACAAAGGTGGATGCAGAAGGATCTGACAGTTGTTTACCGGGAGCTACTGACACGCCGTTGAAATGAATCGACAGCGTCTGTGCGGGACAATTTGGAGACATGTCATGAACCTGGAGAACACAAGACCGAGGAGAGTCGCTGTGGGGAGCTGAGATGTTAGGCGAAGTCAGCATCTACAAAGCTCTTAGATTTGCATACATTATTGCCTGGTATTGTGATGTGATTTCAGATGCCATTTTGCAGTAAAACAGGCATGCATGATTTTTGTTGCTAAGCTAAAGACGTGTAATTGCTTTTATGGTTTCTTTACTCGAATATTATTTTAAACCAGAGGAACAACTGCTCACTGTTTCCACTCCTACCACCCTTGTTGCCATATTTAAAGCCCAGTGGGGTATCATACTAGGAGGCCTTGGCATCAGCAACTGCCAGTATGTCCGATCTTTTTCATGCTCAGCCAACACCCCTACAGCATTCCAGCTATAAAATCCTCATTTCTCTGTGGAGGACTCAAAGGCTTGGCATTCAAGTTTCAGCTCACCAACAGCTGAAGTCTTACAGCGAAGCTTAGAAAGATTTCCAATGGGGAGAAAAGACAGAGGGGTGGCTTTGGAAAGAGGTAAGATGAACTTAAATACATGTAGAGGCATTTTATTTGCAGTTACGCCCCCTTCAGTCCATCCTACCGCCGCTGGACTGCATGAATGGGCCGATTTGTTCTGAGGACACAGCGTGTTGATCTGTACAGTGGTGAACCAGGAGAGAGCCAGAGACACTTGGTAACGAGATGGAGCGTGAACTAGTCAAGTGTTCTGTTTTGTTCCATCTCTGGTAAATACAGAGCTTTGGCTCGAACACAGCTTCAGCTTTGTGAAGGATCCAGTTGCTCCCAATACATCTGTGTGCTTGTGCCAACCACTACAGGACAATAGTCGAGTCTTAAATGCGCTGGGAACCTTGTAGAGACTCTATTGGCAGGAGAACACCCACTCAGAGAGAGATGAGTGCTGAAGAGTGGAGGGAAATGGAATGTATGAAAAGGTGATGGGGCTCTGGAATAATAAGCTAAACTAAACCTCTTTCATACTTGGTGTTGTGATCCATAGTGGTCAAATTATCATCTTCATTGGGTGTTCCAAGGGGCCTAGCTACTGTTTTTCCATGCTTTGTGTCTAATCCACACTCTTATGATGAGGAATCCTGAGCCACCAACACATTTTAGGTGTGTTCTGAAAAGCAAAGCTGATTGTCAGAATGTCTTGACAGATCATTTACTCTTTCAACCATCTTGCCTGCATTCAGAACCCCCAGATATTAAATGTTCAAAAACCATGTAACCTTCTTGTTTATGACAAAAACCATAGCAGCATTTTGGCACTAATGTTGAGCAGCACTTCATCTCATACTTTAATAGTCCCAATTGTCATTGTGTCCTTTTCTTCTTTGATAGTGTATTCTTCAAATATTGCCATGATAGGAAGCAAAGTTTTAAAGCTTCACTTTATATGACTTCATAACATTCCTTGCAAATGGATAATAACAGTAAGATAATCTTCGGTGTCTCCTTCTTGTTTTGTCCTATATTTTTTTTTCTACTTCCTCCAACTTCACTTTGGTGGTCTTTAGTACCATCTATTATTTAAGTTGAAGCAAATTTCAGATTGCCATTTTCTTCAGTAAAGAAATATCGCCCACTCTTCTCGGAGCGAGTGAGTCATGATTTATAGAAACCGACACTTTTCCAGCTGCAATTTTTTTCATGCCTCAAAACAAACTCACATTCTCTGCGGACTCCATTTGAGATAATGCGGTCACCTCTACAGCTGACGTCTTCAACAGAACAACAGATAAGAGCAAGAAAAACAAGATGTGTTTATTATTTTCTCGAAATGCGTTGTAAATTGCACTGTGACCTCGACAGCCCATATATTTATCTTCTTAAAATCTTGCTTAAAAAGTTAGAGAAGAGTTAGAAAACTGCTGATATAGAAACACAACTTTGCAAAGAAAGTAATTGCTTATAAGTTGATAATGAAAAACAGACAGAGGTTCATACCACAGAAAATCATCTTGGATGATTGTGTGAATGTTTGGATTATACTCTCCAAAATCTCAGTTTATTTGTATAAAACTTTCACGAGGCGTTATTTTAAAGCACATAAATGTTAAAATTAAACATTAACTATATCACATTCAATTCATGTTTAATTTAAGTTTCGGCTTGGGACACCATGCATCACACATGAATGGCATATTAAACCTGTCACCATTTTATACCTGTAAACTAAGCCCTGTGCCTCACTTGGTCTCTTTGCCCTCACAAGTGTGCACAAAACGGGTCAGTGGGTAAATTCCCCTCTCGCACGCTTTCTTACACGCTGTTGCCCATTCAGAAACGCTATGCACAGGTGCACTCAATGAAATCAATGAGGATCTAAGGGGATTGGAACATATCTGGACTCGGTCGCACCATCTGACAAAACGGATGGGAGCAGCCGGTCAGGCCGTGGTTGTTTGCTGCCCGGCGCCTGAAAAAAACACCGCCGGAGGCAGATTGAAGCCAGCTCTGCTTAAACTCAAGGGCGCAGCTGAAAAATCAAGACCGGGCGGCCGTAAATCAAAGAGCCCCTGCCCAGTTTGAACTCAGCCGATAGATAAAAGCGCCGACTATAAAATATAAAACGAAGCACGATTTGCTCTCATCTGCTCTACAAAGTTCCTGAGCCTTCTCGGCTTAGTACGTCATCGATTAATGCCGCAGCCCAGCTTTAATGCTGCTGTCTGCGCTAATTCTCTATTTGATTAGCTGAAGCCTGTAGTCAATGTGTGGCCCGCAAGCTGAAGTGAATCAATGTTTCCCTGTGGCGAATTTCTAAGCTGGGAGAGTGCTGCTGGAATAGATGTCCCCAGAAGCTGGTGGAGTCTGCAACGTGACAGACGTGGCCTCCCATGTGAGTCCAGGATGAGACATTGGCTAAAAGGGGTTGTCCAGGTGTGGTTTTTGTAAGGGAGCTTTGATGCATACCAGGGCACTCTCATTCATTTCAGCTATTTTTGGATGGTCTGCAAAAATTCAAGCAAGGCTGCTCTTTGTTCCACCACAGAAAGACTGAAACAGCCAAACCAAGTCTGACTAAACAACACAGTTCTTTTTTTTAAAAAAGTATCTGATTCCTTACTGGAACTCAGAGTGCTGCCGCTTTCGAGTTCCTGAAAAATATTTTCTCTTGCGTGGCATCCGAAAGCGCGGGCTTTTGTCACCATCTGAACTTCAAATGCTGTTACCAGGACAACCGATGTCAGGGTGAAAATAAAGCATTTTACTGTGAAACCACAAAACCAAGGTGGAGCCTTGTGAAATACCAAAATGCACAAGTCAGTGTTGGAACAACTGGACAGTGTAGCACCGCTGGAGGAAAGACAAGGCGAGCTCTCTGGTGTTTACAGGAAATGTGATCACTTTTGGTCCACTTGGGAGAAACAAAACCATGCTCGTTGAGAAATTCCTCTGTCCTCATGAGGTGTACCTCCCAGTTCTCCCAGCAACTGTCTTTGAATTCCAAAATGTAAAATGTGAAAAAAAAAAAAAAAAAAAATCGCGAAATATCTATAAATCACTTGATGAGCATGTTTCTTGTTTTGTTCCTCAAACGGCCCATAAAGTTTTAGAGGCTTGTCACTGGGATGACATTGGCTGCTGCACACAGTCAGCAGATTACACTGCTACTTACTGGTATAAACTAGTCAACTACTGGGACTTTAGCATGCTGTTTTACATACTAATAAGGCATCAGCTATTAAAATTTTCACCGTCTGTCCTCATAATCTGTCATGGTTCTGGATAAAGGCTTCATTCATACACTAATGACATGGTCAATGTTTTCACCATGCGTATTTGTTATGTTCACATCATCTGGGACACGTTTTGACGTTTTCACAGTCATTTGGCACCAGTGTAGAATTTTAAGACCCTCTCTGCAGACTGATTTTAATTCTTTGAGTCAGTTCACATTCTAAAATCTACTGTTTCTTTGAAATGGGTCATTTGTAGTGACTACTTGCATCACATGTTTGCCCTATGAGGCTATTTACTTCAATTTACTAAATTTACTACCAAAGAAAAACACACCATAAGTGTTGAGTAACAATGTGAAATCAGGAATGCTGGTATATTTAAACAGATGTCATATAAATTCATGTAGTACTGGATAATTCTTTAAATCCGATTATTATACATAATTTGGAAATCTGCACTAAATAGAAGTACACTGAAGGGGCTCTGGTGCATCTGAAATGTATTTTATTTTATAGCTGAGGTGAAATTCATCTGCCACCGGTGCAAAATGGGATTTTTCTCTTTTGTATCAGCTTCATAAATGGCCGATACTTGATTTATGATTTATGCAGAAAGGAAAGTGATCCTCCGGTCAAAGTAAAAAAACAGCCAGACATGTGAAAAAAATGCATCCCTTTGTCCCTGAACGTAACCTCTGCTGCGGTGCATTGAGCAGCACAACCCAAGGAGGAGAAAATGCAATATGACTAATGGTTGTATAGATTGGCCCGTCTGTGTCGGACAACAAGAGAAGTTACACGCACACACACACACACACACACACAGTGCTGTGGAAAAGTGCTGTGGGTGGTTTATTGATCAAACTTCTGGGGTCAGTGTGTGTGTGTGTGTGTGTGTGTGTGTGTGTATGTATGTGCGATTGGGCCTGCATGTGGCTGGCAGGACTAACATGTTGAATCTGCCCCGAGGGATGGCCTGAGCTCAATAGAAATAAAATCAACACACAGAAAGGGCAGACAACCGTGTTGGAAGAAAATGTTGGGCGCTTTAGTCAAGTATCTTCTTTCTCAATTGGGAATTGAATCACCATTTTTCTGAACTTTTTTCACAACCGGTTCTCTGCCTCCAAAGCCTGATTCATATGTGAACTGTTTTCTTTTGGAGGGTGTGGAACACCAATCGCATCTTAAGTTGTCACTCTATGCAAGTAGTTGCATTTATCCGGCAACTTTTTCAAACTTCCACCGGGAATTGTTTATTTCTTCCTGACGTGTCACTGTAGGTTGTGGATGACTGTGTTTCAAAAACCTCAGTTAATTATTCACACCACTAATGATCCAACTGAGACCATCATTTATTCCATTTATAATTCATTGCTGTCTTATCCTGTAGTCACGTTGCCATCATGCCATACCACACCCCCCCCCCCCATCTTCATACAAAATGCATGTCCTCAGATTAATGTCACAGCTTCCGCTCATTCGCTCACCTCTGCCACATTTCACTGCCACCGAGGCTACGTGCCGAGGTTTGTTTTATCATCAGAGTAAAGTGAGATGCTACCACTCGGACCCATAAATCAGAGCATTTTCCCAGTGCCAGGCTCACTATGGCACATCAACCTTTGCAGCGTGCACGTAGCGACGTTCCACCGTGGGGAAACGAGCGCAGGGAAGGTCAGAGAGCCTGACTTCTGCTTCTAAGTTATTCATGAATCATGCTGTCATTTGAGGCACCTGGGAAAAAGTCTTTTTTTTTTTTCTCCGTCGGGAGGCTCATCTAAAGCGGCGGCGTGTGACTTTAAAGTAACATCTTCGCACGCCACTTTGCGCTTTGCCTTCGGGGCCCCGAGGGACAAGAGTTGCGTATTATAACCAAAGTTTGGTATGGCGCCATTAATGCATTTCTGTACTGACGGCAGGCTTCAGTGTCCCTGCTGGAGCAGTTTCAGGCTCTGCTGATTGAATCATTGGCCCTGGGTCAGAGCAATGCTTCCCCTTGCTTCAACGGCCTATTTTTTGGTCTCATTCTACTCCAGTTTTCATTCCAACTGAGGGTATTTTCTCATAGAATGCTTAAAAAAACCCATAAAAACAAACTCAATCTTCTGTTTATCACTGAAAGCCTAATAAACTCTGAAGACACAAACAACGAGATGAATATAGTACTCTTATTGAATATTTAGCATGATGATGCACTAACTGGAGCATAATTAGGACGTGCTTTCTGAACTCGGTACCTTACATGGCCTTATCTCCGAGGAGGGAACTTCAATGTTCTTTCCTTCTGCTTCTGCTGAATTCCAAATCCTGTATGTAGGAAATTAGCTTCGCTATTACCCTGGGCTCACAGAAGGGGAATCTTCCATGCCTCATCACACCCTGATTTCACTCGATGCAAGACGGCAGCTATACTGCACTCTGCTCTGCGCGAGAACTTAAATAGATAATGTAGCGACGCCTGAAATAGCACATTAGCTTCAACTCTGCTGTCACTGCCTGAAAGCCGCTTGATGCTGTGGTGAAGTGATGCGGAATATCCCCTGATTTATAACATGTGGTTGATAAGCGCTACTTTTTTATCTCTAAATGCGAAGACGCGACTCTTTCAAGTTTGGGAATTTTTGACGAAGGCTAAATACCACCCGCTTTGCGCGTTTTAAAGTTTCATTTTATTAGCAAATGCAATTTGGTGAGTCAGTAGCATCTTAAATGAGTTATGAAGATGATTCCATGTTCATGCTTCAGTGCACAATCCGGTCAAATTTTCCAGCTCATCTTGATACCAGAGGGATATTGAAAACAACAATGTTGAATATGGAACATAACGGCCCTGGGAATGCACAGGGAAAACGTGTCTGTAAAATGAGGCAAATAAAACGAGTATCACTGTCAACAAAAAGCAATCAGGGTCGGACCTTAAATCTCTACTTACGGCCAAACATATGTCGTTTCCATGTTTTGGAGGAGGCTAAATCAGGCTTGTCGGCCTCAATAGTAACCATGAATATTTGCTGAAAATGAGGTCAGGTTTAGTCTTCCTGATTCCCTTTAAATTCAACCCATTAACATCCATTATGTCCTTTACATCTTTGCAAAGTTGACTTTTAAGCTACCAAGCAAATCGAAATCAAATCTATGAACCGCAACAGACTGGAGATTATAAAACGTTAGAGGATTACTTGCAAGAAAAAAGGAGCTGTAAAACATGCTCAGTGTGACCTGATTTAACTGGAATTTGCGCTAGTTGTCACAATACCAAGTTTCCACATCTAAGTAACATTTGCTCTTGATCAGTTTAAACTCTTGGAGCATTTTCCTGCTCAGTTTGCATTCTTTTCAGACAGAGATGCATCTGGCCTGGGTACCAAAAAAAAAAAAAAAAAAAAAAAGGGAAATACCAGAAGCAGACACAGTGTTGTGCAGTGGCAATGAGTTGTATTTGAAAAGCCAAACCTGTGTGTGTTTGTTGTCCTGTGGTTCTTCATCCTGCTGGTGTTTCTCACTCTCTCCAAATTGAAAATGAAGCATGGAGGCAGTTTGAGTGCATCTCTTTGGCCTCATTTGCATCATTCAGATGTGGGTCTACCATTGTGGAGGCTCCTACTCTCTAGCTGGAACAGTTGATGCCAGATGATCTCAGATCGCGACCACCTCCTTTTTGGCCCGATTAAAGGCTGTGAAACTCAGGGAGGCAGACACTTCAGATTTACTGTTTATTGGCTGTTGTTGTCCATATCAATCATATAGTTAAGGTTAAATTTAATATTATAATAGAAAAATCAAATTTTCCTGAAAATTGGCCTAATTTTTGCACTCTTAAGTAAAGACTGAAATATGTAAAGTTCATTTTATGATGCTAATTAATCTTTAAACAATGTTAGAATGGGAAGCTGTATTTATTTTCCACATACGTATAGTCCCTGTCATTGTGGTGTCAGCATGTCTGGTTTGAGGGTTTTCAGTGAGGATATGACTCTTTCTGTGACAGTTTTAGGACACCCTGGGTCTGCTGACTTGATGATGATTCTGCCTGATGCTGATGCATATGCATTTGCATTTAAGTGCACGCTGGCCTGTTTGTCAGTATTTCTGGTAGGTTAATGTGTGCAGGAGTTTGCATGGTATATTTGCATTCCGAGTGACAGGAAATGACCTTAAGTGTCTGAGCTTCTGGCCAAGTGATCAAAATATGTGCATGCACGATGATGGTAGGTTTATATATTCAGAAAAATGTTACATGCTTTCTTCCGCATCCAGGATGGTGACATGTTTAATCACATCTAGTTGTGTGTTATGGGTGAACAGAGCCAGCAGGGCAAAGCTGCTCAGCATCTACTGTGTGTGATTACTCACTCTGACCTCTGTTACGTCCTTCACTGAACATGGGAAACTGTACTGAATTAAAACACTGTGTGATTGTATAACTTATCCTGATATATATGGGTTCATTAAGTTTCCAGTCCTTTAATAGGGAATCTCCGACCAGGCCTGAGGCACACAATGGGAGTGTTTGCCAGGTCAGGCTGCCAGCCTGCATTCACATCAAGACTCCTATCACAAATCCTCATCCTGAGCTTATTGATTTGCCTCCTAAACACCTCATTGTCAACGTCAAAACATCTCGTTAATTTGCATTTATAGGCCTACGTAAAGCCAAACTCAGAACTGAAATGCACACACTATAATTCAACCAGATCGTTGTCTAAACCAACAAAACCAGTATAAATTTCACTTTATATGCTGCTGTTGTTAAAAACCATTAGTGTTAACATAAAATGCTTTATGCTGTAACATCATATTTACAAACTACCACAGACTTGAATATGGGTCTCATGAGAAGTACTGAATTTTCTGACATGAGTCTTTTTAATTATAATTGTGATCAACTACCCCTGTTAATGAATCAATCAGTCAAAGGAAAATTAGATCTATACTTTCATGCCTATAGTTTTTCTCCAAACCCAGAGATTTTCCCTCTTTCCCAGTGGAATTGGGGAAAAGTTGGGAAACTAGAGTCTACAGTTAATTTTCTGGCAAGTGTCACCGTGGCAAATTAAAAACATGTGCAAAACTTGGACACTATATCCAAAAAAAATGTTTGTAAAATTCCATTCAAAAGCACGCTGTATGCCGTGTGAATGCCCTGCACAAAACCGCAATATCATAATGTAATTTCGAAAATTATCAGTTGTGACATGCAAATGGGATTTTTCATACATAAGGAAGATTTGTGGGAAACATAGTTTGCATGTCCGCAAATTTGTTAGCATAGTTGCAGTTTTGAGAGCTCTCTGTAGGGGATTACACACAGTCATGCAGATATCATCAACTCATTTTCCCTCCATCTCTTAATCACCTTCTCCTTCCACTTGTTTTTATTAGGGTCTTTTAACTCACCCCATGTGACAGGGACAGATGTCTCAACAACTGAATCTCTTGAGTGTAAAAAAAATAAAAACCTCCGCCTCTCCTCATCCTCTCCTTCTACCAAGCTGCTGTTCTCTTGCACCATCCATCCCTTCTCACCTCGCTTGCTTGAAAGCAATGCTTTACTGCCTGCATGTGCGCTCGCTTTAGAGGGTCAAAGGTCAGGTTGCCGAGAAATGTGTTTGGCATTTTGCATAGGGCCTTTGGCCGCGAGTGCCGAGAAGGTCACGCAAAAGGAAACAGAGAGAGGGAGAGGGGGCACAGAAGAGCGACTGGATGGGACACTTCCCTCATATGAGTCATGCGAGATGAATGCAGATCTAATTTACTGGTAAGATCACAATCAATGGCAGGAGAGGTTTTAAGACGCCATATATTTACGTTGTAAAGATGCCTTGGGCGAAAATAATTCTTGCGTGTGGTGTGATATGTGAAAAATATGTGCGCTAAGATCAAAGCATGCCAAGTTGATGAGCTGTCAACCTTTCGAATTTTTTTTTATGCAGAATGGCCTGGGAGTCTGGCAAAGAAGAATTTACAAGTGTTGTGGTCACGTGCCGAGCTGTGCGTGTGCGTTATATAAATGCTACTGGCGTACCCTCGGCGCCAGCACCCTCAAAAAGGTCTTGGTCATAACCCTGTCTTACTTTATCCTTGTAATAGCCTCAACCCCTAGAGAGGAGTCATGCACTCTGCCGCATTCTCCTCATTCCCGCTCCCTAAAAGTCATCCTCTCTGAAGTCGACAGAGGTGCAGTTTGCTACATTCAGACAGTTGTCATGGGGATGGCCCTCGCTGAGAGGCGAGGCTTTATTCTGGACAGAGATTCTGCAGTGCACAAGGTTTGCACATTGTCATCAGTGCAAGTCGTCCTGTTCCTCCATGTTAACAAAAAAAAATTGTAGATAAAAGCTGTTTTGTGGTTAAGTCAGGTGAATGCAAGTAATACATTTCAACTCATCACCATTTATTTGAGCAGCCACAGCGTCCTTCACCTTCTTGACTCCACAATATTAAAGAAACTATAGAAAATTTTGCTTTAAATTGAATGAAGAAATGTCGGTCTCATTGTAAAGCATTTTATACTGGATAACCTTAAAAGGTTAAAAAGTTATTAAGATGGCCTTAAGATGTGTGTATTTGCATTTGACCACGTTTGGTGCTGTTATCACTATGTGTAGGCGAACCAGCCAGTGTCATTGCAAAAGTCAAGCTTGTGTTAGAACTTGTTTTGATGAGTGTGTATGAGTTATTTCTGCATATGTTTGGATGCTGGTATAAAAACACACCCCCACACAGAATCCATAACTCAGACAGGAAACATAATTGATTGTTTCTCCTCGTACATTGCTACTTTGACTCTCCTGCTACGCAAGGTAAGTTTTAATGCCTTTTCCCCCTACCTTTTTCTTTCTTTCTTTTGTGACTAGTTGACATTTGCAACAAACTTGCGTGCAAATAATTTGCCATATTTTTGAGAGGTGAATGACAAAAATCAGCTCATTTATTAGGAAAAAGTCAGCGTCGCAGCCGATGAACGAGTATCAAAATTCACAATTCACATGATGATTGTCGGTATTAAAATATTAAAACAACCTTTTTTTAGTCATAATATTTTCCATGGGTCTTTATTATTCTTCCTGCTGTGTTGGGGGAATACTTGGAAACAAAACTTCCCCAAAAACTCCTTGGTCTTGCTGAGAAGATGGAAAACTCTTTTCTTGTCCTTTACCAGAAATAACATTCTTTAACAGCAGTCTCAGCTCGGTGCAGGAACTCGGTGTGAACATATTTTTGGGCACTCGGACTCACACACGGTGCCCGCAGTACTATTAAACCCTAACCATCAAAACACCAACAAAACTCCCCAAACCCACCTTTAAACAGGGTATTTCCAAGGGACATTTAATTTTGGACTTCTGGAATGCTCCTTAGTTGAACAAAAAAAAAAAAGCCATCTCTGCCTCTTTGAAAGTCTATGATGCAGCATGGAATTACACAAAAAGGCTTGGTCCCCCTGGGCAAAATGTTGGGGATTATTTAGGCTTTAGCCACCAACGAGACTCTTGTGAGGCCTTTTTCATTGCATAGCTTTAAAGGTTCCAACTAATGGTTGGGGTTTGTGATGTGCATTAAAGCCTCATCCAGAGTTTACAATGAGGCTGGTTAGGCAGACAGAAAAACCAGAACCGCACAGTTACGGCCAACTAGGAGGTGTGCGAGGCTGCATCGCTGGCTTGCATCTTGCAGATTAGTTTAAGCTGCTTTTCTTATGGACTGCTAAAATAAAGGGTTGAGGGGTGGTGTTTTTGTGGCTAGAGGCCGAAAACAACTCAAGTATGACCATTGGGAGAAAGAGCAGGGAAACACTGAATAAAAGTACACATGTACTGTTGACAGAAATGTTCAAGTGGCTCCGTTATTGTGTTTTACCACAAATTACATTTGGAATGGTGGTGTTGGATCATTTTTGCTGTCAGACTGAAATAGTGGCATGGCAGAGGCAGGCTGTGTTTTGTGTTATATTTTGTTATAGTAATCTACAATTATACATTATGGCTTTTTAGCAATCAGCATTGGAGTTGATTATATGGAATATATTCACTCCTGTATGTACAGAAGAGTATCTAGCAAATGTCAAATAAGGACAATATTTATTGATCCTACTGAAGTATATTATTACAGCTAAAAAAAATGTAAATATTTAAAGGCCTCTTCACATGGTAATCCATTTTTAATAAGCTCTAAAATGAAAACCGTTACTGTATAAAGTACTGCAAATCTTAATAAGCAAAGGTTCATTTGGGAACACGATGCAAAGCTAAAACTTGTTTAAGCCCACCCACTCATCCCTAAACTCACCAGATTAACTCTATTTACTCAAAATGTCTCAGACTCAATGAAAAAAAACAGAACAATAAGCCCTCCTTTTTAAACGCTGGACCCAGCTGGCAGCAGACGCAGTGCTTCAAGCAGTAATTGTGAGCGACGAGTGAGTCCTCTCTTTGACCCGCGTACCAGTGTTCTATCGCTCTTTCCTTTTTGTCTTTTTCTTCTGTCGTCTTCTCTTTTTCTTTCTCATAACCTACACTTACACTGCATTTACAGCCAAGTGAATGGGGGAACAGCCTTTGCCCTGCAGGAGTCATTATCTTACAACAGCATCAGCGGCCTGACAGAGATACGTGATTGAATAAACGTTCAATCGGACCTGTGTGTCTGTGTGTATTTTCAAATCCCAGTTTGAGGCAAGATGACATCACGTTAGTGGTCTGCACGAGTTGGATTCGGAGGCCATTAGTGGGGGGGGGGGATAAACCACTGTTATTCCTTTTGACAATGACAATGAAATAAACACAACACTTGACACAGAACAAAGACATTTGTGGACATACTGTAGCAGTGGAGTGAGGGGACCTGTGACTGACAGTTATCAGCAACATCAGGCGCTCCGGCTCCTCCCAGCTCCGAATGCAATGTCTGAGAAAACAAATGTTTGCTGACCCGAATGGAATCATGACTCAATGTGACTCAAATCTGACGATTTTCTTTGAAAGAACCCAGACCGGCAGCTTGCCTCCCTTCACGCCTTGTCCAAAAACGTTCCAGACCGGCCCTAAAAATGTTGCAACATGGGATATGCTCACTTGCAGCTGTGGAATTCCCATCAACTGGCTTCGCATCTGTGATCTGGCTGGAAACAGTTCAGTCAAAGAAGTATTGTTACGGTGCTGCGTTCAATCTTTCTGGCAGCTTTAACACTCCATCAGGGCCTGCAGGAAGGCACGGATCCATGCAACTATGAGGATTAAGCGAGTATTCAATAAACACTGCATTGCCGAGACTGGTTTTCATGAATTGTCCACCTCAGGACATTGTCCTACTTATGCAAAGCCTCTCGATACAGATCTCATAGCGCTGAAATCCTCCAGGACTTCTGCTTATGGGACCTGACAATCACATTAAATTACGAGCTGCATGCCAGCAGCCTTGTTTTCTGATTCAGCAGAGATGCATTTGTGCAGAAGGTTGCTCACTGGAACATTGGCCACTCCTAAGCTCATCCCCCAGTGCTCCCTTTGAGCTGTAAGCAGGGTTTGGCAGCCAGAGATGATCAAATGGGCTTGGTCCTTTAACCCTTTAATCTGTTTTAGGGGGCTAAATTGTGCTAGATCCCGACATTTTGGTGAGTTCTAACACCTCGCTCTGCATTCCAGTTTGACTAATACCCCTGCATGCCATTCCAAATTGGCCAGTTTTTCCTCTGAGCTCGGTACAGCTGCCGGCAGATTGCTGGGAAATCAATCCTGCTGTTGGGATAGACTCAGTCTGGTATAGTGTTTATGTGGGCGGTACATGAAAAAAAAAATTCCAACCATTCATTTTTATTTGAGGATTTGGAGTCCCAGTTGTCCATTGACGCCTTCCTCAAACCCAAGACGAGGCTTGACTTCTGCTTCCTGCATGTGTACAGCACTTGTCCACATGTATGCTGGAAAGCATTGATCTGTGCAGATGTCTGCATGACACATCTGACTGGAAAGGCAGGCTCCGCCCACGCGGGTCAGCGATTGGCCTACCGAGAGGCAGGGCAGCCCACTGGCAGATTTGAATAAAAAGAGGAGGGAGGTAGGGATGGGCAGGGGATGTAGAGGAGTGGGTGTGCACTACTTTTTGCAAGCTCTCTCTCTCCCCTCTCTCTCTCTCTCTCTCTCTCTCTCTCTGCTGGGTCAGGGATGGAAAAGGCTTACACAGGCAGGGGAGGAAACATGTCATGAGAGGTGATGACACAGCCACGGAGACACATCCACATCCTCACCGCTTCCTAAGTTTGCAGCCGCTGCTCCGGCTGCCTCAGCCGACAGTCGAGAAGAAGAGCCTAAATTTGCCTCTGTTCTTGTTCCCCGGTCTCTCATTTTTTTTTTCTTTTACTTTTTAGTCTGTGGATGATGGGATATTAATCATGTGGAAGGTAAGACGAAAAAGATGCTCTTGAGAGAGGGCAGGGCGCTTGTTTATATAACCAGGGTGCCCCTCGGCGGGAGTTTGTGTCCCTTCATCTACTTGAATCTGTGTGTGTGTTGTGTCCCCGGGGGATTCCCACATGCTTTTCACCCATCTTGCTCTGTACTTTCCGTGGATAGAGAGGAACTTGCCAGCATCACAGGAATGATAATGATAGAGAAGGGACTCCGGTATTTGACCAATGAGCACTGGCGAGACATCTGTGTCATGGTCCAAGAGGAACTTGCTGGAGTCTGAACTGGGAAGCTCTGGTTTTATTTACTTATTTCCATGCGGTTGTGTCTGATTACGCTGGACCCGTTCCAGATTCCCTTCAACAACTCAGCTCCCCGTCAACTTCGAGGACCACTTTCCAAGTTTAGCTCTGGATATATGCAGAGTGGACAACTGAATGTGCTTGGTGGGGGGGTGGGGGGTTATATTGCGTGTGTGAGTCTGTTTTTTTGCGACCTAGTTTCAAAGAGCCTCTGTGTACTTTGCCGGTTGCTTGAAGCCCAGGACGAATAAAGACATCGCCTTGAGGGATGCATAAAATGTGCGAGTACTTGACTCACGTTAAGCGTTTGTGGCTCTGTCGGGCCAAAATATTTGGCCTGTCTTGCACTTTTGTGTGAGGATGTTTGACAATGAGGGCATTCCTAACTTCCTAACTTTGTGTGTGTGCTCGTGATTGTGTTCAGCTGAGTACATGCATTCTGCTCCCAGATGTCAGCTTATTCGATTTCACAGTATTACCCATGTACTGGTTACTTCAGATTTGTGCAGTGATGTGTGCCCGAGCGTGTGTGTATGTGACAGCTGGCCTGGTGTGGGTTCAGTGCTACTTGGCTGATCCTTCTCACCTGCTATGGGTCAGAGGGGATCAAGGAAAATCCAGGTTCTGCGTTGGATCAGTAAGTCACGCTGTGCTGGGACCACTGTGCTGTGACTACAGAGGTTAAGCTTAAAGTAGGAAATTATGACCAAGTCTTTGTACTGGAGTCCTAATTCAAGACAGACAGTTTTACTACATTCTTCTAAAAGTGTGTTACGTTTACAATGAATTTATATTAAAGAAAAGGCTGATGAACTTTTTCACCAGTAGGGTCATTGATGACCTCTAAACCAGAGGTCAGCAACTTCACTTCAACTTGCTTTAAATTGCACTTGTGGCACCATGTTAGGCCCTGACCTGTACATTCAAGCAGATCAAGTGATGGTTTTGATATTTTGGGGAAACTATTTTATGCAAGCGACACTACCTTCAAATGTTACAAGTGTGCATTGCAGGAAAGAACAGACCAGAAACTTTACCCTCTCCCTTGTTAGAGTGGTAAGACCTTGCGATTAGACGCTTGACCCTGGGTTGACCTCGTTTTTTTCCTGCCTCTTTCCTGCAATTTGGTTACATGTTGTGAGGTTGGCTTTGAACAGAAGTGGCATGAATGCTTTAAAATTTGCAGCAACTCTGAAGTTATCAAATTCTTGAGAAATCAAATCAGCTCTCCAATCCGAGTCATGTGAGTCAGTGTGAGTGAGACACACACACACACACACACACACACACACACACACACACAATAAAGTACTGAAAACGACTGTTTTGTGGAGAACATTGGATCTGGACTCAGGCGACAAATGAAGTTTACTTTTTCCACCTACTAGTTTGTCAAAGCAAGTGTAAGATACTGCCATACAACAGGCTTCTTTGGATGTTTGGGTTTTGCCGTCGCGCTGACAAATATAGCAACAATGGCATTGTTGTTGTCTCTGTTCCTGTTTCCCTTTACGTGTTTCAATGGCATTGTCAGTCGGCTCTGTGTGCTTGTGAAAAAGCATCCCGGCTCTCAGATCTCCCTCTTTCAAACCTGATGATCAACCGTGGGAACCATGTGGACAAATATAGCAGAGGTGATGTTGTTTTTCTTTTTCCTGTGCTGGGGCACATCTGTCGGTGTGTTTACTGCCAGAAGGACTTTACTCACGTTGTAACCTGGGAGTCAACTGAGGCATACACATGAAAGAATGATTTCTAATTAATTAGCAACCATAGCTGATTAATTTCAACTTCAAACTCTCAATCAGAGATGCGCTTTTGAGCTAGCTGTTAACTGCTAGTTAAATACTGTTCAAAAATAACAAAAAAAAAAGAATAAAGAGGGGGACAAAGGCAGACTGGAATACTTTTCTCCTCATTCTCTCCTCATTTCCACTCCAGTTCAGTTCATTTTGTCCACCCCGGTGCGTTCTTTAATCATCGACTGAATAAGATGAGAGCAATGTTGCTATGGAGACATGACAATGAGCACACATTGGTTCAGTGAAACTTGACGGATCGGGCAGCCCCATAGAGAGGATAAGTGCCTCGTCAAACTTTGTTGGGAGCTTTTATATCATGATTTTCCCTTTTTTCCCCTCATATTTTAGAGACAAAACGTGTCAAAACACCAGACTTGCTTTAATGAAGTTCAAAACAATGGCTGCCTGCAGCTCTTACACAGGCAGAAAGTGTTGAACAAGCTGGAACCATATTTAAAGTGATACCCCGGTTATCTCTCAGCACAAAAGGGCAATTAAAAAAACCCACAGAGGCAGAGCAGATGCCTTTGAAGTCTTTGATAAAAACCTGACCTTTCAATTTTTTTATCCATTTCAACTTCAGATTATTTCCACCCGTGTTCTCTGTAACTTCTGCTGGAGTTGAAGTTGCTTTTTCTTTTAAGACCGTGAGACTGAGGCTTCTGGAAAATCAGCTCCAGATCGGCAGATGTTGACACGTCACGTGACACTTTGACATCATTTGGGAGGCCTCTGGAGTTCAAGTATTTCAGGAAGTTTCATGACATTCCTTCCTTCAGGATCATCTCCAGTCTCACCTCCCTCTTTGTGCTTTAACACTTCCCATATGTCAGATGTTGAGGCCAAACTGTGCAGGGTCATTTCAGGCACGCAGTACAGGTAGAAGCGAGACCACGCGTGCAAAGCAAACGTGCAAATGTGCTTTCCCCCCCTCACCTTCGCCTCGCATTAAAACTGCCGACTCAAGTGTGCTAATAGCATTCCCCTTCCGGCAGATGTGATGTGTTGTGTATTATCACTATTTTGCCTGCCTGTGTGCGCAAATGAGCTCCCACATCGTTTTCAGAAGCCACTTTGAAGTCAAAAACACTTCATTATCCAGTGGGAGCTGTTATGATATATTTAGTACTTTTGGGAAATAATCGCGTCTAAGTCCCCCAGGGGAATTCCAGGCACATTTTTAGAGTCAACATCATTGCGTGATAGATGCAATTGCAATATGCATGCAAAACCAAATTCCCCAGGTAAGGCTGGTTTATTCCAATGTGCATATTAAATGCAGATGCGCATTACGGCCTGATGCGTGGTGTGTCCGGCTTTAAGCAGCTGGCCTGATAACTGACCCAGAGGGTGTGTGTTTATGTGTGTATGTCAATATTCATGGTGATGAGGCATGTCCCTGACAGAAGCAGACTTTGTCCCCCATAATCTCTGCCCCCTTCAGTGCATCACACTGTACCCAATCTGGGTCACACAAACAGACAGGCCTTGTTAGGGACACACACATACATGCACACACGCACACACATGCACACACCCCCCCACACACACACACACAATCACAAATGTCACCCTTTATCATAATCACTAATAGCGCTGGCATCCCAGACTACAACCAGCCAATCCTGTTACGTGTGACTGACCGCTCCGGAACATGAAAGGCTGGGATTGGTCACAGCCAGTGTGGTAGGAAGCGGATTAGGGATCAGCATCGCAGGGTGTCTGGAGACGGACAAAGACTTTATGTGTGTGCGGCAACAGTTAGTGCTGTCCAAGCCACGGCGCACAGGGGATGGAGGTGGGAGAGATGGGATGAGATGTGAAGACATGAGAGAGATCTTCAAATCAAACATCACTTTGTTTGGCCTTCTTTCAGTTTAGCGCAGTAAAAAAAAAATCATCATCCAAGGGCCTTTTTCCCTTATTCCTGCCCCTAATTGAACTCTCAGCACTTACAGCTGCAAGTCTGTATCGTGCGAATACCATTAAATAAAAATAAATTTTTTTCAGCACCTGGACTGCAGGGTTTATCTCATACTTCCCACAAATGTTTGGCAAGGAAACCTTTAGTAAAATATTGTGACATTCCCGAGAAAGCTGGGAATGAGCACGTAGCTCATCGCTGGGGGGGGAGGGTGGGACAGTCATCAGAAATATGATTTTATTTTTCCCCGAGAAGCAGTTTGTATTGACTCGAATTGCGCGACCTTGACGCGATAACTTCTTGTCGATGACTGCTTCAGGTCAGGGGTTAATCTTCTGCTGTGTTCGATCAGGAGATTATAGAGCTTCTGAACTGCAAATCCCATAAGCGGTTGTGGAAGAAGTTTACAAAGTTCTTTGACCGACTGAGGTAAATGAGGTGTAAATATTATAGTAAATATTACGAGGATGAAAACCCAGCATATGATAACTGAAATACACGAATAAAAGTGTCATCTATTAAACCCCATCAGCGATTCATGTTCTTAAAGGGCTCTTTCACCCAAATTTGCATACATCTTGTAGTTAATATAACGTGTTTCTGAGATGAATGACCTTGCGGGCATTGTTGTCTTATGAAAGCTACATCTGTGCTCTCAACTGCACAGATGCTAATCCCTTGATGAAATCATAATTAATTGCCACTTGTGAAATTAAAGTTTATTTTTTTGCCACAAACCCCAACATGAATGTTTTTTATGTCGAGTCCCTGGGCTACCATCACTCAAATATCCAACTTGTATTACTAAATATAAATATAATTTGTGTATTTTTAAGGAAAATAAGTCCTGCTTTTCCTTCAGAGAAAATTTATAATTTCTTCTTCTGCAAAGACGTAATCCAGTCAAGGAAAAGCAAACATTTTACGGCTAAATGAAACAGATTTGTACTCCAGAATAAAGTGCTTAGGTCCAAAAAGGAAAAGTGAAGAAGTAAACCATCCTTTTTTTTTTTTTCTTTTTGCTGTTTGGTTGCCATTTTCTGCCTCCTGTGCGGCTGTGTGTGAGTTATGTGGCGACACACACTCCAGCCGTGGATGCTGATTGTGTGAGCCGGGTCAATGGGGCTGACCTACTTCCTCTGGTTCAGCTCCTGGACTGCCACAGCCGCTCACGTCAAACAGCCAAATGTGTTTCATCGCTTTCGGCTGGGAAAAAACGCCCGTTTTGATGTGTCTTCTCCCTCACAACATGTCCAGGGAAGTGTATTCCAATCGACTTCTTCTTTATTTTTTTTCTAAAGCGACTGCGTAGTTAAAAAAAAGATGTTTTTAATATGATTTTTTTATAAGACCGAGAATCACAGGATTCCTGCTTAGATTGATAATTCATTCTAAGCAGGAATCCTGCTTAGAATGAATTATCAATTGTGCCACAGAATTATAGCAGGCCCTCATGGATTCGAAGCACTCACTGTCTTTTCCCAGTGTGATCTCATCCCTCTTTCCTCTCCAGCCTGCATTTTTCGCCCGCATCGCGCTTTTGTCGAATCGGTTTTTCGAAAATGGAAAGAGAAGGCTGCCATGAATTTTTTAACAGGTTAAACTACGAGTGGAAGGGAAAGCCTCAAACCTGCTGGGGCCCCGACGACAATGAAAGATTTAGAAGTGGAGCCCAGACTAATGGCGGGGTCTGGCCCGGGTATTACCGACCAGTGAGATCCAGCTTTAATTTCATAAGTGCTTCCTTAATTTGGCCTCTCTGAAAAATGAATAAAAGAAGTGGAGCATCACTGTGTAATTGGTTGCGATTCAATGTTCAAGCACTAACCGGAGGGATTTTCCAGCTTGTTTATGCCACTCTTTCCATCATCATTTGGGTATGCCGGCGACCTTTTGCATCAAAAGTACAAAGACCACTTCACGTCTTCGGTTCCCGAGCGATGGGGAGTTCCTGGTATTTAACTGGTCGTGTTGGGGGGTGGTCAAGAGAGAGTCGTCCCTCTCCATCTTCAGGAGCCTTTATGGTCACTTGTGTCAGGGTGAGACTCATAATCCGACCCGAACGTGACACCCCCCCTCTGAGTTAAGAGATCTTTAAGAGGCTGTCGAGAGGATACGTCTTCTAAAGAGGTCCGTTTGCCTTCAGCTCGGACACCCCCCATGACCCGGAGGGCTGAGGACCTGGGCTGATAGATGATATCTTTAAATGTGTTTTTGGCTGAACACCAGTTAAGCGAGGTCCGTCTCTGATTTACTGATGAATGAAATTGCACTGTGGGATGAATAATTGTCTCTCGATGGACCGCAGCTCTTAAATGGAAGAGATGTCTCCGGTTTGACCCTGGTGATGACATTGGAAAAGAATCCAAGCACGTGGTCTGTCTCGTTCTTTGCTCTGTCTGGGACCGTCTCTAAGGCCGTCCGAAACATGCTCGCCGTGTCTCTGGTCATCAGCGGGGTGGAGGGGGTGCACGCCCTAGCCTAGCTGATGAAGAATAATGACAAAAAATTCCAGAGTTAATAATATTTGAAACCACTTCTGACACAAGAAGGTGTTACCAGAACGTGGGCAGATGTACCCTGTTTTCCAGACTATAAGTCTAGCTTTTTTCATAGTTTGGC
Organism: Lagocephalus sceleratus; assembly: GCA_911728415.1. Lineage (NCBI taxonomy): Eukaryota > Metazoa > Chordata > Actinopteri > Tetraodontiformes > Tetraodontidae > Lagocephalus > Lagocephalus sceleratus. The sequence goes on along the minus strand of CAJVRN010000028.1, from coordinate 6,124,312 downwards.
TGGTCCTGCAACTTATAGTCAGTACAGTTGTTTTACTCACTATTTTTTTCTGCAAATTCAGCCTGTTCATCCTCCCAGGTTTGTTCATTATGCTGTTGTGTCACTGAATAATGTGACTGTGTTACTTGAACATACCAGATGCCTATTCAGCCTCCCAGATTTGGTCTTTACGCTGTTATAAAGCTGACTAACGTAATGGTGTCATGTTAACATCCCAGACACCTATTCAGCTGAACAACTTGCCTTTCCAGATCAAGTGTTTGCACGTGGATTTTGTGAAATAATAAAAAAAAAATTAAATGCGATTTATAGTCCAGTACAACTTATAGTCCAGAAAATCTGATCTTATTTAAGGCTAAAGTAAAGTGCATAGGCGAGTCAGACTCCATGATCCCAAAAGTACATTGTAATTTAATATATAAAGAAATTTTTAAAGAAAAATTTAAAGGTTTCCATCATGGACCTTCAGAAAAGGAAAAGCTGTATCTCTGTATGATGGGGAGTATTCAGGGGAAGGATAAGGGTAAAGACAACAATGCACACTTTTCTAAAGTCCTTCTTCCTGTGTCATTTTATACAGGATGTGTTAGAAAGAATGAAATCAGTTTGTGGTCAGGAGGTATTTACCACTCACATGCTGCAGCGGAGAGGAGGAGGATTCTTCTCTTCTACTCAGCTTTGCCCACACCCCCCCCCACTACGAAGGCCGCCGGTACTGACGTTTCACCGAGAGGAGACGAGCCCCTCGCGCGCTTTTGGCACGGCTGACATTGACACGTAGCAGCCTGGAAATGGCAGGGGAAAAAGAAAAAAAACAAAACAAACAACCGAGGGGATGTTATTTTTGACTCCGCCGATTCCTTCCTTCCGCGGCCCGTGTTCCTGATCCCGCTTCGCCGGTGTCAGGAGGTTCAACGGTGTCACCCGTGGTGGGCCGAGAGGCGCCTCGCCCTGCCTCACCCGCTCGTGTGCGGCTGTGTGGCCGTGCATTCGTCTCAGGCAGGAGGCCTCTGTGGGCGTTTGGAATGGAAACTCTGACTTTTGGAGCTAAATCATTTCACAATTTGGGAAATGATCTGTGTGAGATAATGGACATAATAAACCAGCTGTAATTCAAGCCTTAGTGTCCATTGAGAGACATTAACTTTAATCTTGGTGTGACTTAATCAATCAGTGCTGGGCTCCTCAGTTTTTAATTCACTGCTGTGTTATTTCTGTAGTTGGCCACTAGGTGGCAATCACATCTGCAGAAACAAGACTGTAACGAAAATACATTGATAAACCACAGGCACAGTGAATTTGCATTTATTTGGTCTTTTCCTAAACACAGAAGAATCAAAGAGCTGTTTGTCAAGGCTGTCTCCTAGGAGAGGTTTTATTTTCCGTCTGTTTGTTTCTGAAGCTTTGGTGAAAGTGTACTGGTTTGATAATTGACAACATTTATCTGCTGACAGGTTTTTGTGCCTTATGCATTACTATCACTATGGCGGCGCGGGGACGGTGCGATTTAGAGGTGGAGCTAGCATGCTCAACATGCCACCAAAACAGAAATCCATCCCAAACAAAGCTTTTAATCCGGTCTAAGCACGGTCCCCTGCTAGGACTTGACGGGGAAGATGTCAAGAACATCACAATACACCAAAATCTGCTCATGTTCGACGAGGCAAGCTTCAGTCTCTGCCGACAAAATAACTGGAGACACAAATTCCTCTGGGAGGCTCTCTGAGGTGCAGGAAAGTGTGAATGCTGACTTGTGTTTACATGTCTTTCCAAATACTCTCATGTCATGTCATTTGAAGCGTGTGATTGCTGGATCTCTTGCTACTTAGGTTCCAACCTCTACGCCCTCCAGACCTTCAAATGCAGAGGGAAATCAGAGATCAAAAATGCTCCAGCTTTATGACTTTCATTTATTCCGTTCAGAGAATGTTTGTGTGGGGGATATAAATACCATTTTTTCTCAACATTCCCCCCCTCCCTTCTTAAGTCTTGCATCTAATCTGGGCTGCAAATGAATGTCATCTGGCTTCAGTCATCACGGGTGACTTTTTTTATCTGCAGCATTGCCCCCTCCCCACACACACTCCCATCCCACCCTTTTTTGGAGCCAATGAAAGAATACTGCATTTAAAGGAATGGCAGGAGGACGGGGTTTTCTGAGTACAGCAGTCCACTCAGAGGCGCACAAGCCTTAAGCTCAGCGAACAGTGACATCTACTGAAAACACCTCACTCCTCTCACGGCACAGATTCCCCAGTTTCATTTAACAGGCCTTATCTTCATCTGTCTTTTTGAGGTTTGTTACATAAGCCCCATTATTTACATTATAAATAATTGCATTAATATGCACCACCATCGACCACCACTATAATGTATGTGCATACATTTTTAATTTAATGCTTTGTTTCATATTATAATTAAGTGATGAACAAATTCTATTTGCATGAGCTTTCTCTGTGGTTTTTGCAATCATTCATGAAACGTGCAAGGTTTCAGTGTCTTCCTTGTGCGCGTCTGCTTTTTTAAGAACATGCGAAATCCCTGTTTACAACCATAAACTAACCATCTCGTTTCATGAGCCCACTTGTGAGACCTTTAAATGAGGGGAGGAACAAGGAAGAAAACAGAAACCAGAGTTCCAGAAAGAGAGAGAGAGAGAGCAATTGATAAAACTTGTGGGTAATCAAGGTTTCAGCCATTCTATTTTATTTGCCTACTGAGGCTTTTATCTCATTTTATCAATGGGAAGATAGATTTGCTTGTCTTAAAAGGCTTGGAAGGAACACAGGAACATCAACTAATCCTTTATGTTGCATAAAATAGTTCTTCAAGATCTTTGAATTGGAGGCAAAAGCGCCGAGGTCAATGACACATTCTGCACAAAACACACACTTTAGTACAAGAACAAGCAAAGAAGCAAGCTTTAGCTTTCATGCCTCTGAAAACACATTAAAAATAATTCAAAAAGCTTTCGTTTTTCAAAGCACCACGCAATTTCTTAATGCATTAATATTTAAACAACAGCTTTTAATACTAAAGAACACAGCTCCCTTTTAATGTCCTTAAACTTTTGCAACTTTGATGAGATTTTTCTTTTTCTTCATGTCAAAGTTACTTGAATGTGTTGTTCAAGGTTAAACGTCAGCGAGAAAAGGTGAAAAAATGAAAAAAAAAAAACAAAACAAAAAAAAAAACGCTCCGAAGAAATAGAGATTTTATTGGCGGCAGTTTTAGACGCGGGAGCCGCAGTCGCTCTCGGGAGGTGGAACAGAGCCCCTCTGTGGATCCCGAAGGTCCTGTTTTTAATAATAAAGGAGATTCTCTGGGAAACGCATCCGTCTTAAATCATACGGCATCTCCGAGGAGGTGGTGGTGGTGGGGGGAGGGGGGCGGGGGTCGTGTTTATGAGGCCTTGACGCAAAGCCTTCTGCATAGACCGAGAGGTTGAAGACCTGTTGCTCTTCTCCGGAGGCTTCAGTGATTGATGTTGCACATATAATTTCATTGTTTTGCTGTTGCTCTTTTTATTCCCGCTCGCGCGTTCCTTTATTTATTTTTTTTTATCAGCGCTGCGCCACCTTTTCCCTTGAAAACCCTACAGAGTTGGGATTGATGGCGCCGGCGGACGCAGAAAATGAAAACAGCATCTTCATTACGACGCCGCTCCCGCCGACTGTGATAAAGCGCTCGCCTCTGCTTTATTTTCAAATTGATGAAAACTGTAATCGTCAGTCATTGTTGCTTCTGCTCGCTTTTGATAATCTCGGTGACTTTTGCTGTCTCGCTTTCAGCGGTTTTCTTGTTTTGGGAGACTTTCATTTTTGTCCCCGTCTTCGGCGTTCAGTCTGTGAAACAAAAATCCAGCTCCAAACATTTTCTTTTTTTTTCTTTCTTCAGTTAGTCAGTTAAGACAGTGGCCTGCTCCACCGAGATATCAACCCCCTGAAGAAAGCACTAAGAAGTAAAGCTGTTTCACGCCATATAATCACAAATCCCTTTTCTCTTTCTTTCCTCTTTGTGCCTCCCGACGTCTATCTCTCTCGTGTCTCACAGACGGCTGAGCGGCTCTTCTGGATTTTGTTGACACTGCGCCCGGTCCCGCCTGGCTTCCTCTGAGCAGGATGGACACTCTGGAGTCAGAGCTGACCTGTCCAATCTGCCTGGAGCTCTTTGAAGACCCGCTGCTGCTCCCCTGCGCTCACAGCCTGTGCTTCGGCTGCGCCCACCGCATTCTCATCTCCCACTGCGCCACCAACGAGTCCGTCCAGAGCATTGGTGCCTTCCAGTGCCCCACCTGTAGATATGTCATTTCCCTGAGTCCTGAGCGCGGACTAGAGGGACTTAAGAGAAACGTGACCTTGCAGAACATTATCGACCGAGTGCAACGGGCTTCGTCTTCGGCCGGACTGCCTCTACCTCTGCCTTTGCCCCACAGCGGGCCCAACTCTCCCAGCGAGGAAGGGAGCAACCGTCTGGCTTTAGTACCCGTCAGCGCCGCCATGTCCAGCCCGGGGACGCCGCCCGAGCCGGTCCAGTGCCAGTTCTGCGAGCAGGACCCCCCCCAGGACGCGGTCAAAACGTGCGTGACGTGCGAGGTGTCGTACTGCGAGGAGTGCCTCAGGGCGACGCACCCCAACAAGAAGCCGTTCACCGGGCACCGGCTCATCGAGCCCATGCCGGACTCGCACCTCCGGGGCCTGCAGTGCCTCGAGCACGAGGAGGAGAAGGTGAACATGTACTGCGTCACTGACGATCAGCTGATCTGCTCGCTGTGCAAGCTGGTGGGACGGCACAGGGACCACCAGGTGGCAGCGCTGAGCGACCGCTACGAAAAACTCAAGGTAGGCGGAGGCGTTGGTTAACCTCGCGGTCCTTTCTCTCCCAAGGATGCGAAAGAGAGAATACCCAGAAAGCTCACTCAATCGGGGGAAAAAAAAAAACTGATGTCATGTCGCCCCCTACCTGTCTGACTTCTCTTATCAAGCAGGATTGTAAAGCATCGCCGGCTTAATACCAGTGGCAAATAATGAAGTCATTAGCATATTAAAAGCAGCGTGCCGGCGTGCCAGGCAAGTTATTCCGAGACGCAACGGGAGCGGATATGCGAGGTGTCATAAGTGACAAGGCACGGCGCTTTAAATGAGACTGCAGGTTAACAAGAGCCGAGGACCCCGTGGGGTGTAGGTATTTGGTTAATTGAGCGTGGCGATTAGGGTCTACTGGTAATGGCTATGGAGACGGCATCTACTGTGTGTGTGTGTGTGTGTGTGTGTGTGTGTGTGTGTGTGTGTGTGTGTGTGTGTAGTCTGAGTGTGTAGGTTAAATTAGAGCTCCCACAGTAGGAAATCCTTCTCAGAGTGTCCAACGGATAATGCTTTACGACTGAGGTTTTAATGTGTGCATTGTGTCCCTGCCACTCTCCGCTGAATACTGGGATGAACCCCAGCACCTCCAGTGACCTTGGAATGGAATGGGTCGATGAATGGCCCCTTATCCCATGTCATTTTGCAAAACAAATCACGGAATGAGTGAGAAAGTGATTCCCCGTGGTTCACTGAGGGAACCTTTTCAGCATCACCCTGTTGCACAATTTGCAGCAAATGTTTACTCAGCCCTTTTAAGAGTCCTAGAATGAAACATGGAGTCATTTCTCCTCCAAGATGGAGCTTTTTCCCTTTAAGCAAAAGAAAAAAAAATGAACCAAGTGCTTGAGTGTAGAGGTAATACATCCGCAGGGAAGAGGCAGGCCTTTTTTCAGTGTAATAAAGGAAACTATTACAGCAACTGATCCCATGCTGGTAAGAAATTCGACTGATTTTCTATAACTTTTGAGACACTGGAGCAGAATAGCAAAGCTCTCAGAGGAGGATAATGTGTTTTTAGTGTTGAAATGGCCGCATTTAAGCCTCCAAAACTTTCTTTTATAGTGGGTTGTGTGTCCTGAGGTGGTTACTCGTACACCCATAGTTTCCAAAACCTCCAACAACCACAGAAGCAATGTGTTACTGTGCCTCCTCATCTTGCCCGTTTCAGCAAATTTAAGCAGCTAAGAGCAATTAGCAGCGCGGCCTTCGGCCAGCGCATCATCCAATTACCGGGCTCTTCTTTCTCCTCCCTTCATTTGGGATGAGAGAAAAGTAAGAGCTGCATATCGCAGGTCAGAGAACACAGAAGTTCTAATGAAGGCTCATTATCTTCACTAACTCCGCTAACTTCACTAACCACAAGCGCACAGTTCCTCCTAATAAGCGCACGTGCAAAGTACAGCAGATGGTCCACCCACAGCGCCTCTTTGAAGAAACATCACAACCGAATGTGCGATGTGCAGGTGCCGTATGTGGACTCAATCTGTACTGGCCAGTGCAGAAGAAAAAGCAGCACCCTGCTTCTGGGTGGAAGATTGATATGAATTGAACTCCTCAACGTGTTGAGAAACACAAACTGCTGCCCGTGCACTTCTTTGGTAGGGGACCCTCAGGTGGACCACACCAGCTCCCACTGTGGGCCATTGTCTAATCCCAGTGATGTAAATGGCTGAGTATAGGGAGCTCAGGGAGCCCCCCCAGTTAGCCACCCAGTTCTATATTAACATAATGTAAACGATGCCCACCCTGGTTTTATTCAAGCTGAGATGCTGCTGCTGCTGATGGGTTCGCTTCCATCACTTAGTTGTTGCAGCTGGAGGTGCTGACATATGCAGAAGCAATAGAACAGTTAGCCCGGGGCCGGGCCTTCTGTGCGGAGTTTTCATGTTCTTCCCATGTCCTGTGGGTCCTGTCTGGGCACTCCGCACCCCTCCCACACTCCAGATGTGGGCTAGATGAACCTGTGACCTTCAAATGACCTTATGAGTGTGAAGAGTTGTTGAACACACCCTGTTGAGGGATTCAGCGGCAGAGCCGGTGTCAATCTCTGCATATGAAATAAGTCTCCGTTTTCTTTTGATATTCTTCATCAAAAATCTGTCGGGCCATTCAGACAGTATTCCATTTTCAACACTTTCCTTGTAGTTGGTCATAAATTTAGTTTGCAAATGCTGCTGAGGTCAAAATATTCATGGGAACCTACGAAGTCAAATGTTGCTTCCTCGTGAATCCGCCTTGGCAAAAGAGCGCGAGGTTTTATTCGCTGGCATGTGAGGAGGAATCATCACAGGGGCCTTTGCATAATCAGTTTCACGGTCCTGCAGCCGTTCTGATGCTGACCCGCTCTTGAGTGTGATTTTTTTGGCAGCGTTTCATTCCTTGCTCAATCAGAAAAGACTACAACAGGAACGTTCGCAAAAGAAGCAGGTTTTGATTAGATACCTGGTAGACCGCATTCTTCCTCCGAACCGCCCCCAACTGCATTTCATCGGCTTCGCCGCGCACCGCTTTCTGCTTAATTCGAACAGCATATGCTTTTTTTTTGTCTAGCCTTCATCTAGGATTTGTTCATTCGCCCGAGTGTTGACAAATTACACTCTCTAAATGATCGTGCACACTGGAAGCCAGTTTGGATCGACGTGAGCTGGAGTTTCGGAGGCTAATTACTGATGCGGCGTTCGTGGGCTCCGAGAACAGATGGAAAAAAAAATGAAACATGTATGGCTGCTTTACAAGCTTACATGCCTCTGATCTCCGGCAGCGTGAGCGCTCATGCGTGCACCACTGCCCACGAGCCGCCGACCGAGACCGTCCCGGCCTGCCCTCTCAGCTGCACGCGGCCAGCCAACGTGGCCTTTTTGCCCGAGGTTAGTCGGCATTTGAACACCTCCCGTGCCCTGAAATATCTGGCCCAGCTGGTGCACAACCTGTCAGCAGGTTAAGACCCTGGTAGCTCTGACCTTAATCGAGTCCAGGCGCTGTTTTTATGCCCCCTGGTGCGTGTCTAGGTATTCTCAGAAATTGACATACAACCTTGAATTTTGCCCTTTTTTTCATGTTTTTGCTTGCAAGTATTGACCCCAAATGCTCCCCCATCACCCTCTTAGATCCTCAAAACATGATGAAATTAAGCCCCCTTCAACTTTACTGCTCATAAAACTTTTTTTTTATCTTTTTACCTCTTGATTTAATGTAATAGAGTAAGAATATGTTCTTTGGGATACCGTTTTATGAAGCAAGTGTGATAAAAAAGTCTCTAGGATTCCTTTATACTGACTAAAATATTCTGGCTGCCACTGTTTTTTCAAAAAAATATAATAATATACTGCATTCAAAACACACCAACAGCTAGAATTAAAGCAAAATGAACCTAGGAGCTGATAAATGAATAAGGTCCCAGTACTTTCACACTGCCTGACTTGTTTTGTTGCTTCTCCCGTAACGCGAAGGCTTTAAATTTATCTCAGCCTTAAGGCAGAATTCTCTTTCAAGGGAGAAAGCAAAAGTCGGCACATGTCACTTCACTTAACCTTTCCTTTCTCAGTGAACTCCATCTTTGTTTTTATGTATAACGCAGAGGCAAAAAATACCCTGACGGAAACAGTAATTGCATTTATTATGATGATTTAATGCATGCAACTGTTGAAAGCTCATTAAGATAATTCCTTTGACGAAGGATGTTGTCTCTATTATTTAGGAGCTAAACTGAATAGAGCTGCGGCTTTTAAATGGGCTCGTCTGCCATGCAGTGATGCTAGATAATGCTTTGAAATTTTAATTTATACAGGCAGGAAGGTTTGCATGAACTTCACAAAGCAGAAGCTTGAAAGTCTATTTGACAGCCGACCCAAATGGGAGCAACTAGAGGATGATGAAGGTGTATTATTTTCATCTGCTTTCATTCACTTCTGATGGTTTTCTTATGTTTTCATAGTCTGACAACATTTTGCTCATATTTTCTGGACCATTTCATGCATATTTCTGCCCTGATCCTCTAGAACTGCAGATATCCTCTTGCTCTTTCTGAGAGGAAAAAGAAAGATATCAGATGATTGGTTTAGCTTCCTCTTTACAGCAGCGGAGGTGGTGCATCTGATAAAAAACATGGAGGCTATTGTGGAAACACCCATCCTTTTTTTGCAGATAAAATTGCCCCTGTCACAGGAAATTGACTGTGAAGACAGCTGGAAATAGCTCTTAAAGTCCTTGGCTTTAGGTCTTCCGTGACAAAGCCTTGAGGAGAGCAAACCTTCATGTGGTCTTTGAGTTGATCAGCAATTTAGATTCATACCTATGTCGAAATGTTTGCTCACATACGTGTCATGAATATAAACCTTCCTGATGAGAAACATTGAACAAGGAGATATAAAAAAAATCACATGTCTATAATTTGTCCTTTTTTTTGTTTTTTTTTTTACCATTTTTCTGCAAAACCGGCGTTAGGGTGAAGCGTGACACACGCCCTCTGGTGGTCAGTTGAAGTACTGGTCATGATCCTCCAAATGATCTCCCCCATTTCAACGTGTTTTGGCATGTTTCTGGCACTGTGGGAAGAAATGAGGACACTTGGTATTGCACAGTAATGGACACCGCACTGCCGTGGCTCAACCATGTTTAAATCTATTGAGAAATGTCTCATATATTTATATACATACTACCCACCTACACCCTAGTTATGAGATTTTTTCACCACTTGGGACTCATTAAAATGTGATAAGACACAGTATACGAGGTTTAAAAATGTAAAAGGATTCATGAAAACAAACCAATAGATGTTAGACAAATTAAAATTTTCTGATTATGAAATAGATGTAAGCCAAATTAGAATTTGTGTCTATTGTCATATAGTTAGTTTTTAAATCTGAAAAATTGTTTATAACCACATCCAGAATTATTAAGTGGTTGGAAATGCACCATTCGTACACATTCCTGTGCACACTGGGTTAATAGTTGTGTTATGAGTTATTTCTAGATTTATTCGGTTCAACAGATCAAATAAAGTCAGATGAACGCTCTTGCAAGTGTCAAGAAGTCATTGGGGAAGTTTCATAGGCAGATTTGTCAAGAACTGCTGTTATGTTTTGAAGTTAGATTAGGGCTCCAGCCGAAAGACAGACCCAGAAGTGTCATCGCGTCTGTATTTGCAGCCGTTTTGAAAAGTAAATTCTGCTGCTGAAGTAAATGAAAAGTACTGTGTACTTTCATGCATCTGTACCGAATGTTTCTGTTGCTCAAGGCCCTCTCGTCTACCAATAAGAGTTTCAGCACTCTTTGCGCTCCTTCTTCACTGGGTTTTTCCACTTTTTTCGCTCCATCAGGCTTTGCTTTCGTGTCAGGGCTGTTGTATTTTCCTGCTGCGCTCATCTGTTCCTCCCAGAATGATGCACAAACAGTGTTTCTAATTTTCAGAGGGGCTCCCTGGCAGAAAATCAGGTGTCAGACAAACACACCAGTGCCTCTTCATCAAAAAACGGAGCAACCCAATCAAATGATGACCGAGCAGCAGGAGATAAATGCCGCATCGATGTCTGCAAAGAAGCCTGAGCACGCAGGGGTAAACAAATAAATGATTAATCTCGTTCTCGGCTCCAGCCCTCACCACTGCTCTGCCCACCCCTCTCGCTCGGCGTCTGCCTCTCCTCTGCAGCCATCCATTGCTGCTTCGTTGTACTTGTCATGCTTGCGGCTCATCCCTCCCGTGCACACCCACAGAGGAGCAACAAGGGAGGAAAAATCAAGTCGTATTCTGACAGCCAGGCAAGGATTTCTTGGTACACAATCCTGCTCTCGGTGTCCCAGATCTCGAGAAGACGGAGATCGTCTGATGTCTTGTTCATTTGTCTGCCTGTGTGATGTGTGAGGTGGCAAAACACCGACAGTGACAGTAGGACTTACAAATGGGGGGGACTTTAGCTGATTAAAACTTTGCTTTTGTGGAAAGAAGTTTGATTTCATCCCATCCCTGCATTACTTTTCAACAGTGACACAGTGTAGTTGCCTGGAACTCAGTGAAACATTGACAGTGACCCAATCAAGCTCGTTGATCGATCTCCTCCCCATCTTTTAAAGCCACATTTCCACATGTTTCTGAGCCTCCGCCATTTTGCAAGAGATTATTTGAGTCATTCCGCCAATACTTGATGGTTAAAGTGTTGCAGCTGCAAGCAAGCACCAAAATTGCCGTAATAAAGCACCGATCCTCCACCCCATGCGCTTACAATGTGCACAACCTACAGCATCACTGTTCAGAGCGGATGCACGCCTATAACTACCGTATTTTCTAGACTATAAGTCACACTTTTTTTCATGTTTTGACTGGTCCTGCGACTTATAGCTTTTAAAATACGACACACCAGCTTGCTGGTTTTACACCTTCTCTCCAAAGGTGGAAGTCAGATTTGATGAATGACACCACTTCAGTTTCAGGGTTTGGAGGGGGACGACTGCTGAACAGTGTTGTCGCGCGGTAGCGTAGATATTATGGGGGTGTCGCTGCACCAGGATATCCGATTTCAGGTGCAATGACGCGTGTTCAGCATCTGCAACGGCATGTTGTCGGGGCCAAAAGGCCTAATGTTGACTTGATGGCAAAAAGAAAAAAAAAAAAAGGCACACTTTGGTTTATACTGATGAATAATTTATCAACAGCACAGTTTAAAATACATTATTAATATCCGCTGAAAAGTACACAAGTGAAATGTAAAAACATGTTGCCTCTAGGGTGAAGACACTGACTCGCTAATGTCCTGCAGTGGAAATGAAAGTATTCGCATATTTATATGTCATTTGATTGTATTTTTTGATGTTTTCTTTTTTTTTTTGGTTTTCTTCTTTTAATCAACGCTGACACATGCGTGCTTTTTGACAGATGAAATCAGATTAGTTTCCTCAGCACATGCCACATTTCTGACCCCCCCAAACTTTCATTTTCATTTAAATCTTTTTTTTTTATTTAAATGGTTATTTAACAGAGCTAAAAAAGAAAAAAAAGACCTCATGGAGAAGTTCAAAACCTCAACAAATGAATCTCCCATCAATTATATTGACATATACTGTTTTTTTCTTTTTAATTTTATATTTTGAAAATATAGATTTTTTTTTTTAAAGGTCCTTTGCTGATACGTTATATTCCGAAACTTTCACCAGTGCTACCACTGAATGTCAATTCTATCCTCTATCCTTCTATCCTCCCTCTGCAAACCGCGTATTTACTGTAATATAACATCTTTGGTCTCTGACCCTTGAAACATATTTTTAGGACCAATGCTTCTCTTTTTATTCTCACTAAATCAAGTCTCCGTAACGACGGGGTTCTGAATTTTTCAAAGTTTTGCATTCAAACTTTCGTGCATGTGTCTGTACTCAGTAGAAGACGTACAAGTGATTCAGTGTTTTTTGGTTGCGTGAGCTCAAATCTGCTGAGTCATGAATACAGGGCAACATGAATAATCCATTTAAGCACTTTTAAACTGGGTCAATCATATTAGATTTGCCTTGATGGCCTCGTCACCGCTCAAACACCACCGAGAGAAAGTCAAGTCTGAGGAGCTCAGTATCGATTTGAAGAGCTGCGGCCTAATCCGGCTTAATTCTGTGAAAATAGTCTCCACCCATTTGGCTCTATCAGTTAATATCATATCTAAAAACCGGATCAAATCCGTGGCTTAGCCTAAATAGCAGAGATGAATTTTTTCTTTGGGGTTGGTTGGGGAGGGGCGGCGGGGGTCAGAACCAGGTCAGGCCGTCAGAGGGAGACGAACGGGCGCGATGATCGACAGCTGACAGGCGGCCGTGAAGCCATCGCCACCAGCTGACAGCGCAGACGCCGTCGCTGCTGCTTGCTTCCTCGGGTTTCCCTGCCTGTGGTGACCCGGCATGTGATGCGGGTGCCGAATTGCGTTAATCCTTTTGCGTGTGTGCCCTCCCCACACACACACACACACACTTCATTATCATATTTCGCTGCCCGTGATGCTACAGTTCCAGATGCATCCTATGTTTTTCCTACGGGGGGGGGGGTGGGCGCTTTATGCAGTGCTCACATTTGTGTCATCGCTGTATTAAGGTCATCCATTAAGCCCTGCCAGTTCAACTACACTACACACACACACACGTATACACACATAAACACACACACAAGCCACACAGAAATCCCACCGCTGTCTTCCCTCCAGGGTGGCTTCTTTTGAGGCCACATCCTCGCTGTGTTCCGACCGAACCGCTGCAAGTTGTTAGAGGATTGGTTTTGTCAGTGTGCGGCAAATCTTGTTGTCGGACTTAACTTTGGCCTTTGCGCCTGGTCTGGAAATCTCGGGAGCTCAGACCCACCTGGGAATAACAGTCCCGAACCAGACGCGGCGTCAGAGCGGCTTTACCACGCTTGGTTTGGCAATAACATGACGGTCTTGGGAGTAAAGGAGACAGCTTGTGCCCGGGCAGATAAAAGGCAGCAAAAGAGGATAAAATAAGGAGGGAAAGGAGAGGGAGGAAAGAGCGGGGAGGAGCATTCTGGGATGGAGAGCTGACGTGCCGTCACCTGTTTGCCGGTTCGTTAGCCGAGAGTGCTGCTGTGTGCTTTCATAGGGAAAGCTTTTGATGCCTAATTTGCCGCTTGGCCGGGTTTGCGCATGGCTTGCTGCTCAGTGGAGTGGCTGTCCCAGTCACATCCTCTTCTAGAGTAGGATCCGCCGTTGGAGGCTCAGACCGGGCAGGATGAGGAGGCAATACAGAGACGAGGGCTATCACCCTTGCGCCGAGGTACGTGACCGAAAAGGAAAAAAAAAAAAAAAAAAAGGCTTTCTCTTTTTCATGAGGCTCCTGGGGATGTTTGGAAGCCTCGCAGTCCAGGCCGAGGAGGAGACGTTGAGGCGTTTTTGTCTCTTTTTTTTTTTTTTTTTTTTTAGTTGTTTCAGAACTTTATGCTGCTCTGTGGTGGAGCTCACAGGGTCGTCTCTCAACCTGCAGATAGGGTTCAGAGTTCTTCTGCACATCCTGAAAAGATATTTTATCTTTCTGTGTTTGCTATAGCAAGCCCTGGACTCCAACCTGAGCAATTTGATCAAACGCAACAACGAGCTGGAGTCGCTGATGGGGAAACTCATCCAGACATGTCAACATGTTGAGGTAAGTCCCAGCGCTCCTCCAATACAGACCTATAGTGTCTATTTTTGTAACTATCTTTTCCTGTAAACTTATATGAAATATATGTACTGATTTGTGTTATTTAGGATGTTGATTCTTTTTCTTAATTCTTATAATTATATCATCACAGAGCTTAGAATTTTGCTAAGTTTGTCAACCCTCCGTAAATGTTCATTATGACTGAGATCTTGCAATGGTTAACTCGTGTAGTTTCTCCAAAAAGAAGAAAAAAAAAGAGTTTCAAATATTTAAAACATTAAGCATTCAGACAGAAGAGTGATTTTTATTGATTTTGGATAGGTAAAACAGGCAAATACATGTGCTTTGTTTATTTTGAATTAAAGTATCTACATAAGTATTTCATTTTATGGAACATTGGTTGGATTTTTTTAAAAGGATATTGCTATTCAAAGTAGTATTGATTCCTATGGAATTGCTTATTTCATTAATAATTAAACACTTAGAAAGCACAGCCTTCAAGCAAGACTCATATATTTCAGATTTTATGCTGATCATTGAAAATAATAGTTGTTTGTTACTGATTGAATGACAATAAGTGAAACTAGATCTATATCAAGTTTTATGTAGGTCAGCTTGGAGGTCTTTATTCCTGCTGACATATGGATAAACCAAGTCTAACCAATAGAAATATAAACAATCTTAAACATACCATAGATTTATTTATTATCAGGTTACATTTTTTTATCAAAGGAGGGGCGACATTATAAATTCTGAAATTTGAACTTTATTGTCAGCTGTCATGCTTTGGTTTGTGCATTTACTGGAATTCTGTTTTAATGTATTGAGGACATATTATATAATTTTATAATTTTACTAAATGGAGGGTGTTTATGTGGATTTATATGTTCTAAAGGCCGTTTGGTGCCAAGCCTCTGCTTGTGTTGGCCCACTAAGAAGCTTTAAACATTTGACCCCAGGAGGTTAAAAATGCAGAACCATCTTAGTTTGGAAAGAACTCTGTTGAAGCTTCTTTTTTTAAACACTGGTGCTGTGTCTATATTTTTGGAAGTGTTGTATTTTCTTTTTAAGTGGAAAAAAAAAGGCGAAAACTTTCTATAATTCATAGAGAAAGTGACACTTTTTTTGTTTTGCTTGCATCTTGTGCATTTTGGTCACAACAACACATGAAATGGGCATTTAAAAGTCTTCAGCCCCTGAAATAGCTTCCAGAGTGTTCAGCGACTGCACATTTTAGGTGAGATTTTTTAGATGGAACTTTGTGATCCGGAGCCAAAGTGAATGCATGAAGTCCCACAAGGCTCAGTAAATGAAGCTGTTTAACGTGCAGATGCCCACCGGAGGTGTGAAAATGACAGTTTTAAAACCAGTAAGGTCATGCAGGATAAGTGTCTGGCAGCTTATTGAATATTTCACATCATATTCTCCCATTCCAAAGCTCTTCTCCAGATGGAGGACGTGTGCTCCTTTCGCTTTCGCAAATGAAAATGGTGCGGCTTCTTGGCAATCTGTTCTTCCTTCAGTAATGGGATTCATCACAGAACCACCAGGGCTCTGTCTCGCTCACTTGCAGCATGTTGCATCGCTGTCTGGACCGCAGGGTGTCTGTTACACCACGCTAAAACCTTGAGTGTCATTTTGCAGGTAGCAGAACGCCGCTCAATCAAAACCTGATGCTAACTGTAGACGTTACTAGGAAAATCACATCACGTAAATAACTGGCTTTTGCATGAAAGTGTGATTGGGTGCGCTGTAGCTCTCTAATGAGGATGGAGATGTTTGCCTGTTTTATTTTTTCCTTTGCTATGGTTGAATAATTTACTCAATTTTGCCAGAAGGGCACAATCTGTCACTCTGAGGGCTCTGCCCATGGTTATTAGATGTTCCCCATCGTCACGTGACTTTCATCACAAAGTGCTTGCGTGAGCCTGTGACGGAGCATTGCTTTCACAGTTCGTGTTTTTTTTGGCTGGCGGATTCCATCTAATTCTGTTGGGTTTTGAATTAGAATGCCCGCGCGTCCCTTCGGCCTCATGGGCGAGTGTTCCAGTCAGATGAGCAATGTCAGACAGCGTCACTTTTGTTTACATTGAGAAATGTCAGGGAGCGTTAATCAGAGCTCCAGTGGAACTTGCGAAGCCAGTTTACTCACTGAAGACTATCCCAGAGCAGCATGGGCCTCTTCTTGAGGACATGCTGTTTCTTTGGATTTGACAGCGCGTCTAGAATAAAGCAATTGGCCAAAGACTTCCCGTGATGTCATAATTGAAGCTGTCCATGTGTGGGAGTCTGCTGCAGGAATGGCGCTGTTCCCTTTTATTGCTTCCTCTGCTACCGGCAACAAAACACTTTATGCGCTGTATCAGTCTCTCTGGAAGTGACCAATGGGTGAAATTAATCTTGGCAAGAGGCCTCATAGTCTCATAATTAGACTGCAGCAAATTTCACAGACTCTCAGGCAACACTAAAACAAAATATGCAAAAAAAAATAACCTCCTGAATAGAGCCCTTGAGTCACATTCCATTTGGTTTGTTGTTGTAGAATGCAATCAACGGTATCTGCTACATCTTCAAAAATATCCTCTGACTTCAACTGCCTTTAAATTAGTTGTTACTTGGGGTTGGATTTCAGTTTGTCAGATGTATAAGAAGAGCCATCAACCACATTTTCTCTGGCTTTAGCCCCTTTTTACGCCACCAATGAGGACATCAATGGACACCATCAATTTCTCATCGTCCCAGAAGTTGAGAAACACAGCCTGTACTGTGTCAGTCAAACAACTGATGCAATAGTTGCACCTCAGGAAGATGTATTTTGCTACCAACTTATATATGGCCGTGTGGGTTTCGCTGTTACCAAATGAACGCTTCTGTCGCTGGTCTCAGGCTTGTTTTCGCATTTCACTTGTTTCCAAAACACTTGGAGGTAACATTAATGAACGTGTTTCATCTTCCTCCAGTCTTGTGTTTATCCGCTCTGCTGTCTGCAAATTGATTCCCAGGTGAACGCTTCCCGTCAGGAGGGGAAGCTCATGGAGGAGTGCGACGTCCTCATCGACATCATTCAGAAGCGGAGGGAGCTCATTGGCAGCAAGATCAAGGAAGGGAAGGTGAGGTCAAATCCTTTATGTTTGTTCCATTCTGTTTATTTAACGTTATTACCTGCATTCTTTTGTCAAACTTTACAACTGTCACAATCACGAATCTGTGATCTGACCTTTTGGGCACCCAGGAGTACAGGTGATGTCACGGTGCAGTGAACCAAGGATGACGCGTCATTCTTCCCCTTTTTTGTCTTTGTCCCGATGCCCTCTCTCCATTTTAGCCCCTTTACCCAGCTCCCCATCAGCTGCAGGCTCCACCCACATGAGCCTGGTCCCACTCAAGGTTTTGTCCTATTAAAAGGGAGATTTTCTTTGGCACTGTTGCATGAAAATGCTCGCTCATGGGTCTATAATCCAATAGATATTTACTCAAGCGCTTTCAGAGAGTCGCCTAACTTCATTGTTTTAGGGTTTTTAAAATACTGTTGTCAGAAATCATATATAGAGATAAAATAATTTCTGGTGCATCACTGTGGCTTTATTTAATTAAAAGTAAGATATATATTCTAAGTACTAAGGTTTGTCAATGCTTATGAGAGTGTGACTGTTGTTCAGCCAGATTTTTATTGTAGACCAGAAAGGGCGACCGACTAATCAAAGGTATTGTTCAAATAGTCTATTGCTGTCTTCCACCAACATTTCCATGAACTGGACAACATTCCAAGAATTGATTTATCTGGTTTAATATGTTCCTGTTAATCTGTGTGCTTTGCGTATCAGGCTATCAGTGTGTCAGATGTCATAGGGGGATTAGTCCTGCACTGGGACTGCTGTGGTCCTTTAGCTTCTTACATGGATTCTCAAACCTTCTATGAATTGATTTCAGCATCCTCCCACTTCTCATAGCTTCTCGCCTTTGGTGTGTGAAGTTACAGCAGGTTAATTTCAATCCGCTTTCCTGCCACCTGATGCCGACATGCCTCACATACTAGAGCTTTAATTTTTTCACTGCATATTATTTGAGCAGCCTTGTCACTAAAATGAATTTACTGCTGTCTGCAGGGATGCTTTTGATTCCCCGTATTCATGTGGTATCGTCTGTATTACTGCTTTACTATCACCGCATTGTTTTGCCAAGTTTGAGGACTTCATTCTCTTGATCTGCTCTGAGACCAGGCAGCCCATTCAGTCCATTCTGAACAGACGGTAAAAACAGCCAGACTGGCCAGCAGTACAGTAGGTCTCTGAGCATATGGGACAAGGTTACGCTTACTTGAGCTCTAAACCCAAATGAATTCTTTTTCCAGCTATAACTAATGAGTCTCCGGAGCCATGAGGGATCTTCTTTTAATGAAAGACATATTTACTTTTAGAGGAACACATTTCTACAGATTGCTCTCTCATAGCTGAAAAGGTCAACAAAACCTTTCCCAACGCCCCCTCATGTTTTTAAAATTGATAAATTCTTTGCTAATTTACATGGATTCAGGCTAAAACGCGTGTTTTTATACCCGAGCCAAATTTCTGATGAAATGTCCTTTGCCCTCGATTCAGTAGCTGACCTCAATCTGTCTCCTAAAATCTCTCCTCATTCCTTTAGGAGAGGGGATGAAACCAGGGAAGATAAGGGAAGATTTTGGTCAAACAGAATCTCTGATGTGTCTAAAAATGCAGATTAAAAGCATCTTCTTGGACTAAAGAAGCACCATATGTAGTCTATTTTCCGTTCTCTCCCCTAATAATCCCCAACATTCTAACCGCGATTTGATTATCTTCACGCATCCCTGGCTTGATCCATCCGAGCGGCTCTGAGCTCAAACCTCTCTCCCCATTTGTCATTCTTTCCAGGCACAGAGGCTTCGGAAGCTCGCACAGCAAATAGCCAACTGCAAGCAGTGCATCGAGAGGTCGTCAGCCCTCATCACGCAGGCCGACCAGACCCTGAAAGAGACCGATCATGCCCGCTTCCTGCAGACCGCCAAGAGCATCAACGAGAGGTCAGACGTGACAACACGCTGTGGAACCACGGGATGGAGACATTCACAATGCGCCAAGGCCAGCCCGTGGCAAAGAGTATACACAAACAGAACATGGCAGTAGAAAATACAGCCCTAACCCAACAGCGTCCAGACCTGAATTGATTTATTTTGATTCTGACCCACAATCATGTTGACAAAATAATTTTCTCTCATTTCATAGTTTTTCTTAAAACCGCTTGGTGTTTTCACTCAATATTTGAATAAGTTTTGAGTAAAAGTGTTAATTACAATGTTATTTAACAAGACAGATTTGTCTTATTGTAGTTTAAAAAATCAATCAAGACAACTACTTTTCAAACACAAGCCGAGGGAACGTGCACTGTATTTCTTTGCACTATTAAAGATCATTTTTACACAGTGCTGATTGCCGACGAAGTTTTACCTTCAGTGAATTTTAAAAGTGTCCCTGTGGACTGTTCATAATGGGAGAGAGGTTAAATGGAAAGGTTATAATGGGCACAAGAATAATGGCCTTTGCTCAGCACCAGCACATTGGCTTGATGTCGTGTCATACTTCATTCCAGTCACATACAAAATCCTAGCATCAATCCTGGGACCGAGACAGAAAAACTCCATCATTTTTAAATGAATGTCGTCCTTCATCTGCAGGTTTCTTGGTTTGACACTTAAGTATCTGTATAAATTAGCTAGAATAATGCAATAAATGCAAGATTAAATGAATATTAATACTTGTTTAACTCTGTTGTAATTATCAAGGGTTTCCATGGCAACTGCATCAACCCAAGTACTGATCCCTGAAATTCACCTGACGGACACTTTTGATACTTTTGCTCTGGACTTCGGCAGAGAGAAGAAGTTGCTGGAAAACCTCGACTATCTCACCGGTAAAACTTTTACAGACTCCTAAAAGTGCATTAGTCGAGAGACTAACCCTTTATTTTTTAAAGCTGTTTTTTCCCCGCTTCACATGAGCCAGTCAGAACGTGTCATCAACAACGAACTCATCAACACGTCACGTGTGGAGGACGGGGGGGCTGTGGAACATAACTGGTTCATATTTATTCACTGCGGAGCACGAGGGCTTCGCTGGAGGGCCTTTTCACTCAGTGAATCAGTCGGAATCACTCCACTATGTGCAGCCACTCATGGCAGAAGGCTGGGGAGGGGGAGAGAGGACAGATGCAGAAAAAAGAAATCGGATGTGGCCTTACAATCAATTCAAGTTGTCCCTTTGTGTCTTTGTTTCCCTCTCTTTGCTAACGGCTACATGTTCCGAATGTATAGATGCGTTTGTCCACCCCCGCTTTTAGTACTGCAGCTTCTTAATTAAAAAAAAGCTAATTTGGCATTTCTGGTGGTTATGTAATGTCCCACATTTGTCACTGCTACAGGGACTGTGATATTTACTCTTCCTGCTGTGACAATGTGTTTATCTGAATATTTTATTATATCTCCTCCGTATTGCTTTCATTGCTCAATGCACCACTCGACTGGAAGGAACATCTTCAATCCTCTGTGTAATTAAGTGTCGACTTTCATAAACTGAACCAAATGAAGAAAAACAAGGTTAATTGGGGCAACTTTTTGTCATAATAATTGACAGTGCAATTTTAAAATGATAACATGTTCATATTTGTCTGGAAACCCGAGCCTGAAGACTCTTTTCACTCTCCGCAGCCCCCAACGCTCCGTGCATAAGGGAGGAGCTGTGCACGGCGTCCTACGACACCATCGCTGTCCACTGGACATCGGACGATGAATTCACGGTGGTGTCTTACGAACTCCAGTATGCCATCTTCACTGGACAGTCAAACATCGCCAGTGAGTGAAGTTTCACCAAATCATCAGCTGCTCGTGGGTGTAGCTGCTGTGCCTGACACTGCAGTTGTCTGACACTGTTGACACTGACACTGTGTTAGGGGATACATTAGGGAAACCACTTTTTCAGTGCTTTAGTCCATGTATTTGCATATACAGAATGCCTCCCCACCCTGTAAATCTGAATTTTGACATATAATTTAATGTTAAGTAAACTGAAGTAGTCTGTAATACTGTGTTACAACAGTCTGTTTTGAACTTCCACCTATTGTTACATAACAGCTGAGTTGAATAACTCCAGCCTCATGCTGGGTATCTCCTTCCACACAATTACAGCTACCTGTGGAAGTGTCTGCCCATGTGAAACTGTCCTCATGTCTTCTCCCTTGGCTGGAGAGATGGGTGATATAAAGATCACTGGTGGGCGGAGCAAGACCATCTGTGGTTGGAGCTCACAGTAGCTCATTAGGATTCAGAGGGAAAGGCAGTCAAACCTTCCGTTCTGAGCAGGGCTGTGAAACTGGTGTTGAGAGTCCGACTGTGGTCCATCCGTGAGTCTTTTTGACCAAAGTGCATTATTAACATTTGATTTAGACATCAAGGAACTGTGTTCATTTGCAGAAAAGGATCATAATGTTACCTTTTTATGCCTTCTTTTACCAATGAAGTAGCAGGAAGAACTACTGGGGTTGAAGTAGTTGAAAAAAAATAAAAATTATAAATATTACATTAAAAACTTTCCTTTTTTATGAGGATTGGTGTTTGGAAGGGAATGGTAGCCACATGCTCTCGCGCTCAGACTGAAGATTGTCACATTATGAGAGCTCGAAGGGCAAATCAAACGACAAGTGCTTGCTCATAGCAATACAGCATTTTTGTGGAAAATAACAAAAGCCATACCAGCATCCCTTCTATTCCTCCATTTGTTCCTCTAGCAGAAACTTTTCTGCACTTGTCACTCCCGGCTACGATAACTTAGGTGTGATGTTCATCTCAGAGCAGTCATGACGTTTTCCTCCGGCCAACCGTTCCCTTCAGGTGTCTGTGACTTTTGAAGTGCTTCTTCTGAAAGCCGACAAATCCGTGGAAGCAGAACCTCTTGAAGTGACACCTTGAGCCTTTTTGCTTCCATCACCCTTACATCAAGCAAGAGTAGCTCATGAAGGAGTCAAGATTTGATGATGGCGCCTCAAGACTTCAATAAATATACCTTAACATGGCACAACAGCAGGTTTTATGAGAGCTTGGGTCAGAGCATCAGAAGGCCCTTTCTTCAACTTTTCCAGTTTCCAGATTTACACATCAGAGCCTTAAAATCTCTGCCCTTTCTTCTTCCTTCACTCTCCTTCAGCTGTATGTGCTTCCTTTTTCTTTATGATACTTATTTGTCACTCCCTGGACACTTTAAAGACCAACCTGAGACTCACCGTGATGCCCCGGTGCTTTCTCACCTCCTGTTTTTCACCTATGATAATGTCAGAGAGGTGTTGCTGTTTGCACGCGAGTCACGAGTCAGACGATTCCCCCGTGGAGATATCCAGATGAATCACTATTCACAAAGTCTTCCAATGTGAACACAAAGACAGCAGCCTTAACTGCTTCACTGCCACCTTAACACAACGCGTCCAGGGAAATCTGCCTTTGGCTTTTTTTCTGATTGGTTCGCAGATGTCATCATAACATTAAAAAAGTTTAAATGAAGATTATTTTCATTTGATTTTCATTTTAATCACCGATGATGATCAGCAGTGGGTCATTTGCATAAATTTCACGACAGCAACAAATGCTTTGGTGCAAAAAGCAAACGCATGGCGTAATCTTGCCTGAGGATTAAACAGTGACACACATATAGAAATCGCTGTACGCTTTGAAGCCAGCAAAAGGTGCAAATGCTTTTTCACACCTTTTCTTCTGTGCCCTCCAACACAAACTCACCCATAAGCATTAAATAATCATCTCTTGCAGCTGTATTTCACAGCCTCTGAGGGTTTCATTATTCGTCTTTTTGCCGTCCTCAAGTATCAACAACACCTCTTTTTCAAGTGCATGTTTAATTAAAGTGTTTTTAATCAAACATGCCTTTCAAATTTGGCTTTCTTTTTTCACCCAACTGATTTCTGTTATACATTGCTTATACCTGTTTGGGTTTTTGGGGGGGGCATTGTGGAGATCAGAATATATCCTGGACAATTTAAATACACACATATAACAGTATGACATTTAATTAATTAGCATCATTTCCAATTTCCACTCATCTGTGCTTGTTTTGGATTTACCCGCCAGGTCTGTGTAACTCGTTGGACAGCTGGATGATCGTTCCCAACATCAAGCAGAACCACTACACCGTGCACGGTCTGCAGAGCGGCACTAAGTATATCTTTGTTGTCAAGGCCATCAACCAAGCAGGAAGCCGGAGCAGCGAACCTGCCACTCTGAAGACCAACAGTAAGTACAAGGCGACCAAAAAAAACGTGCAAAAATGCACAAAAAAATGTATCTATTTTACATTCTTTTACCAGAAATGACTATTCTCTTTCCCCAGGCCAACCCTTTAAACTGGATCCGAAATCAGCTCACAAGAAACTGAAGGTGTCGCACGACAACCTGACGGTGGAGCGGGATGAGACCACGTCCAAAAAAGGCCACAGCCAGGACCGTTTCACCAGCCAGAGCAGCTACGGCGTGGTTGGGAACGTCTACATCGACAGTGGTCGGCACTACTGGGAGGCATTGATTGGAGGGAGCACATGGTGAGGGGTTCATTTGGCCTTATAAATGTTGATATCCAGAATAGAATGTTGTGTTTCAATTCAGGGTATACACAAAAATCACTAAAGCCATATGACAGTGGGTTGCAGAGCCATCAAATCAAAAACAATAAATCTCAGGCCTCGCTGATGTGCAGTTTTGTATGACAATTGATTGTGATTGAGAGGCATCCCCTCTCTCTGTATTGACATTGCTGCCAGTATAAATAGTCGTCTTGTGGTCTTCAGGTACGCTGTGGGCATAGCCTACAAATCATGCCCCAAGCACGAGTGGATCGGCAAAAACTCGGCCTCCTGGGTGCTGTGCCGCTGCAACAACTCCTGGGCGGTGCGCCACAACAGCAAGGAGTTTGCGATCGAGCCCCTGCCCCACTTGCGGCGCGTTGGGGTCCTGCTGGACTATGACGCCGGGTGCATAACTTTCTACGACGCGGTGGGTTCTCAGCACCTGCACACGTTCCACGTGTCCTTCGCCCAACCCGTCTGCCCGGTGTTCAACGTGTGGAACAAGTGTCTGACCATCCTCACTGGCCTTCCCATCCCCGATCATCTCGAAGGACTGGACCCCCAAGACTAGAGAGTACAGACAGTCAAGGAAAACTAGCTGGTCCCAGCAATCTTAAAGCGGCAATAGGCAAAGTGTAGTACACCATACAGCTTAAAACATAGTTTTTCCTATATTCTTTTTTCATAGGTCATGAGATTTTCGTTAAAATTGCCTCCTGCAGCTTTAAAATACAAAGAGAAGAGCTCATGTTTAGTGCTTATTGCTTGATTACTCAAAGGTGTAATAAGAGCAAATAAGCTTGGCTGGTTCACACGACTGAGGCGCCAGTGACCTGTCTGAATCAGCACTCGAGAGGGTAAAAGTGCCCGCAAATCGATTTGTGGCATTCATCTCATCGGGTGTAGCACTTTCTTTGAATTACATCTTCTGCACATAAGCAGGCGGTCAAGTCATGAGGCATCAGTCTGATGGAGCACACTTTAACTTTGGATCCTGTCTAGAAGGTTCCTTCTCACCCCAAGGCATCAAATAATGATTTGCTGATGATGAATAAATGATGATGTCATTTTTTTTAATGCCCTGGCCACATGGCGTTAGCAATGCATGCATATGTGGAATGACGTCATTGGAGGATTTGGGAGGACAAAATATAGAAATCAAGGGACAGAGAAGTTTCGACCAATTTTGTAAATGTTGTAAAATTGCCCCATGGTTACTTCCCTTATGATAAAGCAACCAAAGTAGCCATTATTGTCTGTCCAGTTGTCTTTACATGCATTTTAGAGATGCAGAGTTATTTTTGAAGTGACGAAGGAAAAAGCTAATGAGATGCTCATCAAAGGCAAAACTCCCTTAAAAGGTAGACCTTGTTTTTGCACATGTTGTTCATATGTTATTCATAGCTCCTCTCGCCCAAAAAGTTGAATTAATGCTGGTGCAATTAACAATGTTGAGAAAGTGGCGTGTTCTTAATGAGTTAGCGCATTAATTTTATTTTTGGCAGCCTGACAAGCGCTGCCATTATGATTTCATGTGGTACATGATGTGAGCTTTTTTTCTTTTTGCAGCCCCAGGTTATAATTAAAAAGTAGGGTGTAAAAGGCTCATTTGGGTGATTTTTTTTTTCACTTTTGTATAAAACAAACAGTTCGGTAAAACATACATAATTACTTGTGTGCCAAACCCCCAGAACGATTCATTTACTTGGAATATTTGTCTTCAAACACCAGCAGCTGGTATTTGACTTAAAAGTGGAGTCATTCCCTAAAATGCACCCATCTTTAGATTATTAAAACACAGCTCTGCACAGAAGACCAGCCTTGACTTGTTGCACAATTTGCTAATACTTTTCTATGTTTGACTCTTAGTTTCATGTCTTCCTAGTTAAAAAAAAAAAAACTGACCAACTAGTCCATTTGAGATTTTCTTAATCCAATTAAATAGTCTCTAAAGAAAATAAATATATGAATGGCATAAATTAACACTCAGAAATTATGCTTCCTTCTGTAAATATAAGAATCTGTTTGGTATTTCGTATTGTTGCTTTGTTTCAATACCCGGTACACTTAAAAGTACGAGAATAAATAACCTGTAATTTGATTCTGTCTTTCTGAATCAAGCTGTACGCGAACGTGCACTTCTTAATTTAATGTTTCCATTCCAGCCTCCTGACCATGGTGTAATACTGTTTGTATTGTCTCTGCAGACCTTTTTGTCGTGGGTGTGGGCGCTTGCATCACTGTCATCCGAGATGTGCTCATGAGAAGGTTAAAAATAAATATTCCTTTTCACATTAAACTGCGGTGTTGTTTGTGGGGTTATCTTTCTTTGGCCCAGTGACACAGAGCTGATGTGTCACTAGCCATTTCTGAGCTTCACTGTGAGAGATACTGTATAAACATGAGAGCAGCTTTAGGAGGTTTCAAGAGCCCAAGTCCAATAAGTTTAAACTGTGACATGCTGATGTGTTTAATAGTGAGTCTCCGTGCACCAGCCTTTGCTACGGACATGAATACCATTTCCTTCTCGGGACTCTGGCGGTCTGACCTGAAATCACAAATCTGAAGATGGATAAGGATATGCAAATCACTGCATTTGCACAAAGAAAGCAAAAAAGGAAAATGTGCGATTCAAATGCAGTGGGACGGAGCTGTTCTTTTGATCAGCTGTCAATTGTTGCGTTGATTCTCTTCATGCTGGATGTTTAGCTACTATCTTGAAGCCACCGCAGACACTTTAATGTCCCCCAAATGAAAGTCGTGCCTTGGCTTATGCACACCACATAAATTGTTTTATTGGCATTTTCTAAATTCCCATTTCCGAAAACACATCACAATCAGACTTTCCCGTTAGAACCCCTGCCCACCCCATCAATAAGAAACACAAACAGGTGTGCAAATCAGAGGTGACGCCCACGCTTCAAACAAAGGTATTTCTTTGCAAATGTAATGGGTGGTTGTGAAAATGTGTATTTCTTGCATGATAACTAAATGAGTCACTCAGTATAGATAGACAAATAGATAGATATTCATTAATTCTTAAGTGGTTCTATCTTATGTGTAATGTCAAATATAAGATGTGTACTGTTTAAAAATGATTTAGTTTAAAAAGATGTTGAGATGTCAAAGTAAGTAAAGTTATTCTTTTTTACCCAAATAACAATCTATATGGATATACATTCTGTCTTCGGTGAATGTATTTATTTGCAATTGTGTTCAGTTCTACCTGTTTTTTTGGAGCATTGCTGTGAGTTTCCCATGACGGGAGGAAATTGTGGAGGTTATCATAAAGCTTCCTGCGGAAAGGGCAGCTTCTTCTTGAATTTCCAGAAGCCATTGTTTTTTCGGGCCTCAATGGGAGTCCCGCCTCTGAACTGCGAGCATGAGAGGGGGCGTCGAGTGTGTTTATCACATGGTTTAGCGGCATGAATGGGAACAAAAATGAGTTTACTCGGCACTCCGCTGAGCAAACAATGAAAGGACATGGAGGCAATTTACAGGTCAGCATCTGTAAATAATTGAGGCGTGCACTTGTTTATCCGTTGTCTAATGTGCCACACGGAGGGAATGATGAAGATAGTGCAGCGGGACCTTGATGTTACTGAGCTAATCACTGACAAGCTGCCCATGACACATGTTATATCCCACCGTTCACCTTTTGCTTGGTATGTTTCTTCAGAGCCTTAACCTTCTTCAGAGCCTTATATGCTATTTTCTTTAGTCTCAGCCAGTCCAGCAGCTATTATCGGTGTTGCCTACCCTGCTGATAAAACATTTGTGGTCCCTTAATGAACTCTGACATTTTCTTCCAAGTGAATTCAACCAATTTCAGCACTTTAAACCAGCTTATTGACCCTCGTGCATTTTTCGTTTAAGGCTTTATATGGCATTTTACACGATCAATACAGTAACTTATGCTGTCTGCGGATTTTGAGCTTAACTAAAACACATTGGAGAGGTCCAGGTCTTCATTGGTGACATGCGCATGGCTTGCTTTATTTATATATATATATATATATATATATATATATATATATATATATATATATATATATGGCTATATCTTTTTCACTGACCTTTTCTCCCATGAGTTCTTCACAAATCCCTCAGGCTAAAATGCAATGCTGTGTTTATATATATATAGCAAGTGTGGAACTATTAATCAGTATACACATCTTCTTTATTATAATCTCAAATGTTATTTCAATCATGTCAGACTGATTAACACACGTCTGTCTTGCCCAAAGCGTTTGTTTTTTGTTTTTTGCATGATGTGGAAGGTCATGCAGTCGATTGAGGATAAATACACAAAGTCACCAGCAGATGTCACTATTAGTATTTAAGAAAATGTGTAAAGCGTCCCATACTCGCAGGATTGTCACGGGGTTATGGGGAGATAATTACAGAACTCTGCAAAATCAGTTGCTCGTGGCCTTGCAATCAAATGGTATTCAATTTCAGAGCGTACGCTTGTATAAAGGACCTTTTCTTTTTATTTCCTCCTATACAAACAAAATAAACAATTCGGAGGAACAATGCTGTCTTACTGAGGTGCCCAAGAGCGAAACACCGACTCCTACCCACTCTCAGAGATGCCATTTTATACCTTTTTTATCTTCAGTGGAATTTGATAATTGCCACATACTGCATGCAACATAGCCCCTAGTGAAGAAATCTTACACCCACTGTGACAAAATAATTGCTCATGTGAGGATGAAATTACCATTATTACTCAGGTTTTATTAGCCGTTTTGGCTAACAGGATTCTGATTCCTAATCGTTGGTGATTGACAGATCGGCTGCGTGGAGGCATCCGATGTTTCTGTTCCCGACTCTCATTTTTGGTCAAAGCAGATCCACCTGGACTCGCTGTCGGGAATTCAGCTGATGTCCACATGACCTCGAAAAAAACCCGGTTCTCAGTTGTCATTGACCGGCCTTGCTTCTAAATATATTGACGGTAGAAAGCTTAAATAGGATTGTTTATTTCCTCAGCCTACAATTAGGCCTTAAAGAGCACACGCTAATTACAGGGTATGGCTGCTGGGAGGCTTCAAGGCTATAACAGGTATTCCTCGGTTTCGTTTTCCTGGCTTTCAGCCTTTCACTAAGCCTCTCAAGTAAAGATAGCGGCTCAGCATCATTAACATAAAAAAGCAATAGCGCTTAAAAGCTGCTTTGAATCTTTCAGTAACAATAATTTGGAAAATGGCAGGCCCTGCATCGACTCTTTGGGGAGAACAACCCCTATTCTGGTCTGTGTGGAACCCTCCGTTACACCGACAACACTAAAAGTTAAGGTGGAATAGTCGGTCATCTGTTGTCTTTTCATTATGGTGGACCAATATTTGGCGAACCGTCGTAGTCCAGTTTGAGAGTTGTATTGTGTCAACAGGCAGCCTGAAAAAATAAGATGTTTAAGTTGTCTTTGTTCTTGTATCAACATTCAGTTTTGAAAATGATCCGGTGCAGTGCATCAGATAGTGGAAGATTGAAGGCATTCGCAGGCATCTGTCTTAAATTCAAATATGACAAAGATGCATTGAGTCTCTTCTGTTATGGCCACATTTATCTAATAATTATACAGTGATCAATTATCAGATTAAAAATGCATTTACATAAAGGGACATTATCTACCATAACATCCTTCTCATTATCTATTCCCTATCATAGGACTATTAATCTTTGTTTGACAGTAACATTTTTGCACAACTATTGATTATCTTTATAATATAATCATGATAAATGTTAATACAAGGTCGTAGGGTTTATTAGATTCTGCTCATGTGACGTGCAGCCATATACACGGGACTGGAGCATTTGGCTGAAAGCTGCAGACTGTAATCAACTCCACACCTCAGCACGAACGAGAGCAGAATTCCTCCCTCAGATGTTTCAGCAGGCTCTGCACGACTTTTCCCTTCTACAGCTTTACTCCTTTATCCATGACAACAACCTCTTAGTGCTGCTGTAGTGATGTACAGGCACAATCAGGGGTTCACGGATTACGCACTATTTAGGAAGCATCAGAAATAGGCTGATACGTGTATGAAACTTTCCCGGTGAAATAAGGTAATTCAAGCAATTTGCATCACTTTCAATTAAATGTGATTTTCATTGTTCATGTGAGCAAGACTTGACTTTTAAGTCAGCTCCCCGCCTTCATTGGTATATGTCTTTTAAGATTTCCCTTCTTCAACAATCTTTCCCACCATATCAGCCACCAACTCCATCGTTTTTGTTTTTTGTTTTGACAGTGTGGCAATTTCATTCCAACTGCCAGTCAAGAATCCAATTAGTTTGTGCTGCTCAATCAAAAAAAAAAAAAAAAAAAAGGAAAAATCTTCAGTCAGGTTGAAACAAAGTTAGACAGACATGCTTTTATCACCCGGCTCCCTAATTAAGAGACAATAATTTATTGCACTCCAAATGGGCAAGAGCTTTTGTGCACTCAAGTAATTTGGAAGTAAAATAAATATATTTAATGGCTACAAAGAGGGGAGCAACCAAGCACCAAAAAATGATAAAGACATCAATTAAAAGGTAGGAGACGATTGTTGTCTGTAGGCTGAGTGGCTCTTCTGCTCATTTTCTTCTTTGACTAAGTCCACACCTTTTTTTTTAACTTCAGTTTTCTCAAGGATCCTCCAGGGCAAAATGGAACACAGGTGATCTGAGGACTTAGAGACTTTTTTTTTATCAGGTGTTTGAAATTCAGGGCAGCTGAGCTTGTATCAGCTACGCACCACCTTGCTTTTTATTTATTTTTTTCTTAAGGAAAGTACCAGAGTGGGTCTCTGACCCATCAAGATGGAAGAACAAACAGCAGGGGGTTTTCGTGTGTGTGTTTGTGTGTGTGTGTGTGTGTAGTTGGTGTGCTCTTGTATTTTCACACTCTTCTTTGGAGAAACTGTGAGTTTTGAATCCTTGGAGTGACAAGATTTCTGTGATCTGACTTGACTTGTTGGGTAGTTGTCCTACTTCGATGACAAAGTGTGCGTTTGATCTAGGCACCAAATATACTTATGCATTTTGTATCTCTCTCTCTCTCTCTCTCTCTTTCTCCCTATATCTGTCTCCCTGTGTGTCCTTGACAATTTGTCAGATTACTTTTTATGAGATCTTAAGAAAACACCTTCATGTGTCTCATGAAAGTGTCCTTTCATAAAAATTTGCATTAATATTTGCACATAGAACGCCTGATGAACTGGTTTTCATTTAGTCTCCCTGTTGCCATAGCAATAGCATTGTCCTGCATTTGCCGCGTCTTCTAACATCCTCATAGTTAGCATTTGTCGATAGCAACCGACAGAGCAGGTAAGCTACAGCTGTGGGGGAGGGTCAGAGCAGTGACTGGATATAGGGGATGCCCCGCGTACTCGATGAGGGTGGCTGTGCGGTTATATTCAGACTATTTCGGGATCACATGGGGATTTTGTTTTCCCTTATATAAAAAAGGGGCAGAATCTATAAAATGTGTTTGCTTGAATAAGAAAAAGTGACAGTATGTGGTGGGGAAAATATCAGGAACAAAAAAAAAACTGTGATCAAAGTGAAGGCAAAAGAGAGAATACGTGATATTAGTTATAGGAAGGGGAGAGAAAGGTGCACTTTTGTGCATGGAAACCTGGTACGTGTGGGCGTGCATATATACACTATTGGCTGCATCTGCTCTTGCTGGAGCGTGCTGGCACAGAGGAGAACGGATATGACAGGCCTGTCTGTTGTCTCCCCAGAATAATTGCTTAAGGATTACCTGAGGCGAGTCCCGCTGGAGATGCTTAGAAATGACACTCCCAGGTGACTCCCCGAATCATGTTCATATCCGGCCAGGGTGTTATTTTGCTTGTGTGTGTGTGTGCGTTTGTGCGGGGAGGAGGGGATACAAGCTGCGTTGTCTACATCTCACCCTGTGACTCTTGCGCGTGACTCAAAACCCCGCACATACAAACACACCTCACCTGTACCAAGCATCTATGACTCGACCGAGAAAGAAATTCTCGTGCTCTGAGAGCTTATCTCACATGTGCGGCTGTGTGCGTGTGCGTGTGCATGTGTGTGTGTGTGTGTGTGTGTGTGCATGCGCAGTGATCTCCCACATCCATGAAAGGTCATTTGTATTTCAAGGTATTTGGGAATCAGTCGGGATGTAAACATGGCACATTAGGTCTGCCTGCATGTGTGCAGAAATACATCTGAAAGTCCCAGTTCTCCTAACACAGCACACCGGGTATCACACACCTAATTACACTATTGAAAATGCTCCAAACAATCAGCTATGAAGGCCGAGGCCCAGTTTTCCACTTAATGCTAGGTGCTCAGTCCCGGGTCATTAAGCAATTGCCCGTGTTGCAGGCATCAACACCCTCCTCCTTGTGCCTCCACGGTAAAGAAACCACAGACACTGTGGAAACAACAAGGAGTATTTGGGTGTGTTTTAATGTGCACATGCACAGAGTAGTGCAATGTCATTTCATTAAAAACAAACAAAAAAACACATCTTGGCTTTGTAGGCTTCATCTCTTTTAATGTTAGTTAGAAATGTGATAATAAATTCAATTACACACCATTAAAGATAGATATTATAAAGAACCTCTTTTTTAGAAGAGTTCTCTTTCAGGTAAGAATGAACAGTGTTATTGTTGTTGTTATCGTTGATGGCAGTCATTTAAATGATCCACAACTGCTTAACTGGAGAGACAAAAAGTCCTTTTGCATTTATTATGACAATAAAACTCAAGACACCATTGATACGAGTACAGTTTCTGGAACATTTTTGAAAATAAGTAATTTTTGAGGTTTTTTTTGGAAAATCATCACAAATTTCCTACTAAAGTACAAT
The DNA here is from genome assembly GCA_911728415.1 of Lagocephalus sceleratus. Classification (NCBI taxonomy): domain Eukaryota; kingdom Metazoa; phylum Chordata; class Actinopteri; order Tetraodontiformes; family Tetraodontidae; genus Lagocephalus; species Lagocephalus sceleratus. The sequence continues at coordinate 6,091,849 of CAJVRN010000028.1, read as the reverse complement.
TGATACTGTAGTATCTGAAGCGCGTGTATCAGTATCCGTTCTCTGCGGCCTTGACCATCGTAAGGCCTTATCTTGAATTTCAGCCATCCTGGTACCATTTCTAACATCTGCCATGCGTGTCCTCTGTTGCTCGTGATTTAGTGTCTTGTTTTTCCCGATGGGAAAATCCCGTGGAGGAGTGCAGGGGCCCACAGGTTCCTGGGCTCCCTTCTCACAGACTGGACTCCATATCCTTTGGTTCGCTATACTGTGCTATGAAGTCATCTGAAAAGAATGTTCACTTGACCATATAAAAGGGGGCTAACCGAAGAAAGCACGGAGGAGGAGACCTTCACCATCAGGACCAAGAAACCTCCCTTGGGCGAGACGGCCGCGTCCGATTGATACCTGACTGTTTTCGCCAATAAACATCTCTTATATCCAAGTCGGTGTCTATGAAGATTCCTTTCTCATCAGCACCCCTCGACTACCACCAGCAGAAGAAAATTTACCGCAATGCACATCTGATAACTGATGAGCATCAATTTTATAAAACAGCCATACGCTGATGAGAGAGGACTGTGATGATTAACAATGACAAACACGACAGTCTGTCTGCGATACAGCGCAGAGTCGCTTCAAATGATTGAAATGACAAAGTTTAATGAGCTTGACTGGCAAAAAGTTTCTACAGATGCTTAAAGACTCTGTGCACAGGGATTTCTGTCAAATTAGGCTGATGTACACATTAAATGATGATAGTTAAACTGTTTACTGTTGTTCTGCCGCAGTGTATCGTCTGCTCTCGGTTTGGAATCCTAATGATATTTCTGATGATGGCAGCCATTGACCTCTGACCTTGACATTAGGGAGTGGATGTATGGGAAAAGAAGCATCGAACGTTCCAGGAGTCCAGCGACTCAGACTGACTTAAAACTCTGACAGCGAACAGTGGAGGATGCAACAGCCATGTGCAAATCTGCAGCAGACCAAAGCCGAGTGGGGCTTTTGGGAAATTGCACATTCCTCCCACTCATCCGCAAAGTCTACATTGTTTTTAAAAAAAGTCCTTTTTGCTTACAGCATTCATTTGTGTTTGAGGAACAAGTTTTGTCTTCTGTTTTGTGCGTGATCACCTTTTTCTGATGGGTTGCAAATTGGGATTCTCAAAATTGTCAGTTCTCTAACAGCAGGCCCGTGAGAGCAGCTTCTCTATTCCAATAGATTCTCAAGTATAAAGTTGAGAAGTAACTCTCCTTATTTGAATAAAACTATTTTGCACAATCGCCCAGAAAGAAAAGCATAATCCATCTTGTTATGAAAGAGCTAAATGGAGGTGTTTTGACTGAGGCATTTATTGATTTGACACTGAAATATGTCCTCCTGAAACCAGCTCCATTTTCAAATTGACTAGACTTAAATAAATGCCCTTTAACTGCAAGGTGAGATAGGGAAGTGAATGACAATGTGCAATTTCTCGGTCAGGTTATCCCCGAGTCCACATGCCGCATTAAACACCATCCCTCATTTACTTGAAAATGCTGTGCTGAAAACCTCATCGTAGCCATTAAAGAAGCAGAGCGGGAACGTCTGCGAAAAACGGTGGGCGATAATGTTCCGCAACAACCTTCTTTGGTTGACTTGACAGAATCCATAATAGATTTTGGACTCAAATATACAACTGCACAGGGATGTTATTAAGTGAGCCCCCAAAACCTGATGCAGTCATCTCTGATTAAAACAGAATTATCACCCCCGACGCTAACGGCGATAGAAGCAGACGGTTGAGTTAGCAGGTGGGTTGTTTGCAAGTCACGTGCGCGATGGCGTTCCGGTGTCTGCTGGGAACCTAGTGAGCGGTGAGAGGTATAGGTAACATTCAATTACATACCCCTGTACACAGAGCGCGTGCTGAGCCGTGGTGGACCTGGGAGTAGATGAGGGGTGACGGGGCTAAGCTCAAAACCCAGTGGTCCTTGCCTTCGCGGGCCCGACCCACTGCGGGTCCCAGGATGCGTGATGGAAGCGCTGGCGTGTGCTCGCAGTGTCAATTTGGGTAACAAATGAGGACTGAAAGTTTTGAATCGCCTTTTATGGATTCAGACGTGAGACTCTAACACTCCCGTGCACACATTTTTCTTTACGGACAAGAAACAATAGTGAATTCAATTGACTCCTTTAATCTGCAATTGAATCTTTAAAAGTCCTATTTTGCAGGGCGTCCCCTAGAGGCTCCTGATTTACCCAGAGCGAATCAATGATTTTCTGTGTGTAGTACGACAGCTCACCCAAGATTACTGCTGCAAAAATCACCGGCTGAAGAGCAAGACCTCTGTCTTTGGAGCATTTGAACATTTCTACCTTTATGGTCCCACAGTCAGTTCTAGCTGGTGCAAGCTTTCAACGCTAGTAAAGTCTATGGACAATGATTTGGGTATATGTCGATTTATGGGACATAGACGTACAGGATGAGGTTTTCCTGAGATTTTTGCATTGAACTGATCTGCAGGACCTCTACAAAGATGGCTGAAGGCAGGTCTCATTTAAAAATAAAATCTGCTATACAGAAAAATAGAGGTCAGAACAAACTCAGAAAAGGCTGAACAGAACAACAGCAACAGAATGTACAGATGACTTGCATCTTAAAACCAAAGTGATCCAATACAAACCCATTGCTTCCTGAAATATGGTTTGCAGCGCTGTTAAAATAGATATTAAAAAGTGAATTGATGTGGTCAAAAAAACAACAAACAAACACACCAACAATGAAGTGAAAGTGAAATTAACAATATGAAAAGAAGATAATGAAAGTGTTTAGAACAATTCGGGTCATGAACTGCAGGCATGTGGGTGCAGTTCACACGTTTCACCAGCAGAGAGTAATATACTCACTATAATGGATTTCTACCAGACTGAGGCTTGGAGGGGGGGGGTCATTGTCAGGTACTCCATCTCCAACCATCAACAATGGAGAAGAGTTCAAACTGCATCTGAATGCACAAGTTTGTGTCCAGCATGTATGCATGCGCTCATGTGTGTGTGTGTGTGTTTGTGTGTATCTGACACAGCGTTAAGCTTTAGCCCTCTTCAGCACACTGGAGAGCTGGAAGCTGCTGCCTGACATTCACCAACAATGGAGGGCACTCCAAACAATGCAAACAAGATGCCTGGGACCATTTCCCTCTCTCTGTGCGCAACAACTTGCAAAAGGCTTCTCCACCCACTGCTAAGAAATAGCTCTAGGTGCAGATTTATGTAACCATGGAGATTCCTTGCCAGTCCTCTTTTATCCAAATCATCGTAGTTATGCCTCTGTATCTCAAAGATCCGACATGGTTACGCTAGAGCATTTTTTGGAAACCCCTATAATTATTTCAGGGTGATTTTGAATGGGTTTGCTGTTTTGGACTGCAGCATCAACATCCTGGGGGTGTTGTTTGAGTCAAATATCCATTTGACTTAAGTCATTTTATGGGTCAACTGTGCACCAGAGGAAGGGCATAAATGCTCTGGCAACACCTTTTAAATGGTGGAGGTCCGTGGATGGCGTCTGTTCATGGGTAATTGTAGGTGGGCTCATGTTACAGCACAGAGTGTTATATTTTGTGCCAGGCGAGATTAAAAGAGGTCTATAAAAGGGACTGTGGTGTTTCAATCATTTAAGTATGGTCTATTTATTGGAGTGTGGTACAGAAAGAGGCTGTTGTAGTCATTTTGCAGTGGAACTTAGAAGTCTTCCAGTTCATTTCCACAAAAAATATGAGCAAATATGTGCAGTCAGTGTAGCAGCTCAGTGGCAAGCGTGGAGAATTGAAGAAATTGCTTCTGACCATATTTAACTTAGCTGTGTGACTCAGGATGGCAAAATGTTGCTGATTTTCCACCAAGTCTTTATTTTACTTTTTAACAAAGACGATCCCTGGTGATACTCAACACGGAGCTTTAACGCTGTAACGGCTTCAAAAGTCACCCACAGTGACTGTACAGCTTCAACAACATGTATTCAACACAACCTCCACAACATTTCTGTGTCTTTAGGCTGTGAATAACTGCAAAAGAACCATGCATAATATAGTGCTTACAGCATAAGACCTTATAAGAGAGAGAGTTATTCACATTGTGAGTTTGTTTACAAAAAAACATCCCACTTGCTCTAATTCTTACTGATTTCATGGATTGTGCATGTATGTATCTTAAAAAAAGGGCACCATAGCATTGGATGATACAGGTCATAGATGAATCGGGAAGGGGGGCTCTGATGTGTGAAACAGTGAAAAGAGAGATTTGTCCATGATCCATTATCTGTTATTGCAGCTTTAACAGTTCAAAAACAAAAGGAATCATTTTTCAACTACGTTTTCACATATGTATCATCACCTCCCTGAAAAATGGAAAAAAATTCAAGTCGAACATTTCTGAAATGCATGTATGCCTGCTAATGCGTCAAGATGCTACCATAGGATTGATGGCTGTGGGAGTAATGCACGTGGTGAGACGGCGCGAGGCAGAAGCAATGCCCTTATATGCTATGCTCTTTATGGTAATGGAATTATTGCCTGAAGGGATTGTGGCTGGGGGGCGTAGAGCTCATAGCACTGTGGAAGTGCATTTCAGGGTAGAGATTTTGGGAAGTTTTGGAGTATTAGAGGTTGAAAAGTGGAGGAAATAGTCATCTGTGTAATGATGGTAATATTATTACTGAGGAAAGTGAGGATAAATTGCAGCAGGGCGCTGGGAGTGAAACTTCAACCAGACAGTTGAGCTAGATTTTGAAGCACAGCAAGATATTAAGCTCATTTCTGGCAATTCAAAGCTCTGCAAAAAGAAATTTGTAACAGTGAATTATTTCATCTATTTTTGATATGAACTATTACGTTCCACACTGATTAGAAGAGGTGATTGAGTTGCCTGCGGGATTCACTGTTTGTGTAAAATATTGTAATTGGAGTGCAGTTATAGGAAGCAGCAGTCCAGAGGTTTCCTCCAGCTGTTCTGTAAGACCATTACTTTAAAACCATCTGGTTGCACCTGCACCAGTAAAGTGGGCCTGGGAATGATGGTTTGTTTGCTGATGGCCAGATTGGTCTTCATTATAATGATATAAATCTAACTTAAAAATAGGCAAAGGGAGGGTAGAAATAATTTCCTGAGCTTTGACATGACATTTTTTCCTTTGTCTGGACATGTAGAGTTACTTCTGTTGTGGAATGACTTGAAACATTTTCTGAATGTTTTTCCTGGAACACATCTTAGTTGAACTGTGTCAGATTCAACATGCCATCCAGGGATCTATTCCAATATTTTCCATAAAAAATAATGAACTATTCTATAAAACAATTATTGCACTTGCACTTGCACCAACAAAGCAGATCTGGGAATTGGTTATTTACTTTTTTCCATGTAGCAAGTATTGGTTTAACTCCTAGTTCTTATTGTTGTGGGTTCAGACCCAACCCCGAATTCTGAAATCTGAAAGGTGGGCTGTTGCTGCTCTTGGTTGTTCTCCAAGCACATGCTGAGTTTAATAGCCTCCTGTATTTTGTGGAAGCCCCTCCTTGATGAGGTGGATCATCTATCCTTTTTCCCCTTACCTCATCTGACAAGTCTGCTTTTCCCCTCCGAAACACAAACAAGGCCAAATGCTAAAGGAAAACAGCTGTTTACTCCTCAACAGTATAAACAGGAAAAGGGTATAAAATAAAACCTGGACAGTGCCTTCAAGGTCAGGTCAATAATGATACTTGTGAATAATTATGGTGAGCCATTACTCCTAAAAAAACATGTAAACTATAATAGGTCCTAATGTATTGCCCAAAATGTGCAACACATTGAGAAAAAACCCTGGTTTGTATAAATTACTCATCAGTTGCTATTATGCATTGTGCACCAGTGTGATTTGTCTAAGAGTGTCATCACACCAAAATGAGCACCACTCCACACTCTTTGATGATATTGTGGACCTTTCATGCAAATTACAAGTCAATTTTTCCTTGAGATCAAAATGGAGCAGGTGGGTAATCACCAGTATCCTACAAAAGCCACCATAGCTTTCAGCCTCTCTAATGATCAAATCTGTGTGGCGGCCATTATGCTGCTATTCCACTACCCCTAAAATATCCCATCCAAATCACCAAGATATTATGCATTCTAGTACAGATGTGCTGGATCTGAGTCCATGCATGCAGGTTGACAGGCTTGCTGCATAGTACATGAAACTCGAAATTTGAACTTAATTTAACAATTGCAAGAATAAATATGGTAAATTGATTGGATTTATGATGTTAGATGAAATTTAACACAGTTAAGTGCACTTATAAGCCTAGAAACACTGCAGAGGACCCAAGTGGAAATATTAGAAATACACAAGCCACATTTATGAGTTTATTTACAAAGCACTTTCCAAAGTATGCACAGCAAAGATTCTCACATAGCACCAAAGTAAATCCATAATGAACAGACAAAAGCCACAACGAAATAAAAAGAGAGCCAAATAATAGAAAAGACTGAGAGGATAACAGCCGTGCTTACATTTGCAATTTCTTATCAAGCTTTCAATGCAGCAGGAGGAAGAAAATTATAATTTTGTCATATGAAACAGGCTACATCAGAGCATGGCCCAACATCAAATGTACCTATAAGACTGGTTATGGTGTATCATTAACAAAGTGACAGATGCACAACTGCCATTCCTTAGAGCAGCATTAAATGTGTCCTTGGTCAGCAGTTTTGTTGTTGGTTTTTCTCTTGCTATCTCGTTTCTCAGCTTGGTGCGGCTGTGTATGGGTGCTTTGATTCTGTTATTGGCATGTGTATATGAATTCACATAAATGCTCCGAATGACATGCTTGGTTAAAGGATGATAAATCACCAGCAAAAGAGAGATTGTCTGGAGGAAATCTATGGGTATTAAGTTCCACAGCAGAGCAGGAACTTTTTACATTAGAAAACCTCCTGTTGAAAAATATAGGTGACCATTTCAATCTTCACAAACAAGCAGTAAAACTCTAAAATTAAACCTGTAAAACTCCTCGGTAAGCTGTGAAGGGAGCCAAGGCTGGTCATTATTCCATTCCGTTAATAGCCTGGTGGCCACATTGTACGCTAGTTGGAATCTTTGCGACAATAAAAGTCAACCAATGGTCATGTTTAGTGGAAATAAATGTGTGCATTACTTTTTGTAGGATAGTAGTTGTCCAAAACAAGCCTCTACCTGTCAAGTTGCCTGTTTTAGGCTAATTAACAAAAGTCATCCATAAAGTCAGCCATTTTCAGATGTGATGTAGTCGGCATTAACCAAAACAGGTTTCAAAGTGATATAAAATGCAGTATCATCTGTTTAACAAAGAATAGGATACCTTTAGAATACAGCTCAACCAGAGAAACATCCACATGTTTGTTTGCTCCTATTTTTGTCACTCTACAGTGTTTGGATGGACCAATTTGAACAGAATCGTTCCAATTGAGACTTTTCTGTGTTCTCTTCAATCATGTCCCCACAGTGCAGTCACCAGCCCTTCACATTAACCTTCCATCCCTGTTCTCCTGACCCTTCCTTACCTCCTGGTCCTCACCATCCCCTTATCCCACTCTCGATCCCAGCTTGCCTCCAAGGGATCAATTGTACAACAAATTCAATGAATTCTTTGGCAAGGCCCGGCATTTCCACTGAGAGCAACAGTTGCTCTTGAGCTTTGAGTGAAAAGATGGGGAAGTGAAGATGGGCAGACACGTAGCGGGTGAGAACGAGGGAGCAATGCAGAGATAAGGGAGGGGTTTAGACCACCTTTGCGGCCGCTGCATATTTAGCTCAGGGCTTTGACAAAGCCTGGCAAAGTGAGGTGCTGGAGTCTAAATGAAAGGCGCCAGACGGAAATGAAAGGGGGCAAAGGATAAGATCAGGAAATACAATAAGGAGCTGTCTTGTAAACACGCCTTGATGCCAAGAACTGATAATAAAAAGAACAACCTGATGAAGCGGTGCTTTTATCTTTCTTGACAGGGAGGTGTGTCCAGGCCATTATCTTTAGGGATGGAAGTCTTCCTCGCATTACGCTGACACCAACGTTATTTGTTTGTGGCGTTAAATAGCTCTTTGTAGTTTTTTGGGGGCGATATTTCCTGCTTTCGCTTCCTTCCGCCTCCATCTCCCTTTCACGATCTTTCATGGCTACCGTGGGGATAAAAGACCTTACAACACAATCGAAGGGAGTGCTTGCTTTTCAGTGCTGTGCTGTGAATTTTAAAATCCCTCAGAGCCACACAGACACACAAAAATACACCCATTAATGACATGCACAATGTCCAAGAGTGGGACATGTAAGTGAAGTTTCTCCACTGTCGATTTTATTCAAATGTTCTGTAAAAATACTTAAAACTTAATTAGCTTTTGTTCAACTCATAAATTATGTATCTTTTCCAGTATAGAACAAAAGTTTGCCTTCATATGCTTAACAGTGGCATAATTGGGGTAATTAGGTGGATGTGTGGACGCAGGAGTTTTAAAATTCTGATTTGTGTGGGTTTTCCTTTCCAGAGGGAATTCCAAAATAAAAGCAAACACCAAAGTGGCCAAAGCACACAAAAAGGATGTTCCAGGACTGGTAATAACCAGAGGGATTTCTGTAACCCTTTCACACCAAGGACAGGGTCAAAAGGTTGAATGGAAGACTTTGATGATGCTTCTAATTGCATCTAGTTAACATACAGCTGCTTTGAATCTAAGGAATCTTTGAAATTCAATTGTTTTATTTATTTTGCGCAGGTGGCAAGTTTGGATAATAGTTTCTTCAGAGCTCAGAAAACAGATGGAGTTGTATCTTATCTGAGTTCATGCTGTGTAGACACGACACACAGGTCCTCCATCATAACAGACAAAATCAGTCACTGACATGTTGAAATGTGTTTTCAGTTGCGGATGGTCGACTCCGAATTTGATGTAAACATCACACCCGTGCAAGTAATGGGCTCAGAAGCAATTTTATTGGCTACACTCTGCCACTCCACTGCAAACAGAGTTATTTGTGTGCATGTATCTGGACTGATATTGGCATTTATCATGTACAGTCCCACACCTTTTTCTTTTTTGTGATTTAATAAAACAAATGTCAGTGCTTGTCAGATTTGCTTTCTTTTAGTGTGTCATTGCCAATTAACTTACTTAAACATAACTTTTGGACTCAAAACCCTTCATTGTTTTTACATTTCAAATCTATTTTTTCTAATTTATTGGTCCTGTTAGTTTGACATCAATTATTTTCATTATAATTATTTTCTGACATTCACAGTTGCATGACAAGCTCATACATCATTCTAAAGTACCATAATACAACAGCCACAATACAGGTATGCAGACATAAATGGCTTTTTATTATAACATAGATAAAAAGCACCTTTGAAGCAGACAATATTGTTTTTGCAGCCTCCAGGTCCGTTTGTCTCCTCCGCTCTCACCGCTCTGCCCCGCAGCATGAAAGACACATCTCACCTTTCAACTGTGTGAATGCTGCTCCATGACTGATTGCTCTGTCCGGATGTATAGATGAAAACATTTATGGTGATGTAAAGATAAATTGGTCAGTGCAAACGTGGTGGAGTCGGCCATCCGCGCAGATTTGAGCAATGGCTCACCCAGGAACACTTGCAGGTGCCGGTTTTTCTTCTTCTTTGGGAATACAATTCCCGACACTTTAATGCTAACATATGATGCTACAGGAGATTCTCTGAACTGATAATATGGCAAAACAAAATGTTGAACTGTGTGTTTCTGAATTTATGAGCTGCTGTGACATGAAAAAATTCTAATTTCTAATTTGTACTGATGAAATGGCAACACTTAAATTGAGATCGAACATTCTTAAACTGAAATCATGTAGGAGTTGGTGGCTTTCCTCTGGGTGTCATTGAGCAGTCCATAAAAATTGTAGGTTTGGGGATTAGCAGACATTTCTGTCAGGAAATGGGGATTGTCTTCAACAAAATATAGACTAAACATATCTTAAAATATCTATGTTTAAAACCTGAAATAAGATTTCTCCATGCTAAAGATACAGGGTTATTAGTTTATAGACTAATAACACAATTGAAATTCCCAAATTTAATTTCCATATCTTGACTGCCAGTTGCCAGGTGTCAGCAACATGGGAACTGAATAGATGTTGAATAATAAAGGTACCTTCAAGGTAGTACATTTTCTGCAAAAATATAGCAAACATTGCCCAAAATATCCCAATTTGTAGGAATACTACTGATATTGGCATATTCAGCTGTTAAATTGGATAAATGTAAAGATAAAGCTGTTTTTCAGTGTATAATGGTGCATTTTTATAAAAGGAAGTTTTCCATGATCTAAAGAAATAGTGAGTATGAAAAGCTTTTATTGTCATGAACATCTCTAGACACTGAAATAAAAGATCTGTCACAAAAGATTGCCACAACAAGTACAAGAGGAAGGTTTCATAGGTTTCATTATACTGTATCTGATGTGAACAATGTTGCTGAGTGCACATTAGAAAGGGGAAAAAACACCTATATATCAATGATTTTGATTTGTTTTTCATTTAATATACACCTACTTGACCTGCATATGTACCTATTTGACTGTTTAAAACATAATCAAATCGTAAAACTTTCCAACTAGTGTACAGCCAAGTAAAAAAAGGATTGCACCTAGCTGAGCTGCAGGACACCCCCCCTCCTTCCCATCATACCGGTACACCCCAGTTTGTGCATGAATAATTGATCTTGCAGTCCAGTTACTGTGCATGAAATATAAACCACGATACATGATCAAATATACAGTTTTGTCAAATGGTTACATCATCAAAAAGAGTATTTTTTGTTGTTGTTGCATTAAAGGAGAGGTGCAGAGCAGCTTTCACTGTTTCTATTAATTTTTAAAAAGGACACCATGCTGTGTGCTTTACATTATAAAAGGCACTCATCAAGACTCCCTGCACAGCAGAGCCAGGTAGGAATTCCACTCTAATATTCCTCTGAAGGCAAAAGCTCCCCACCACCACCACCACCACTGTAACATCTCAACACATGAGAATTGATCAGCTTCAATTTGATTCTTTCAGGGGGGGATCAAATACATTTTTTCTAAAGTGGCTGATGAAAGTAATTTTACTTGGGAAATGCTGAGCATTAGTAGGCGCACGATTCAAGCCAATTTGTTGGAGCGCGTTTCTGTCTTTACGTGTTGCATCGGCGAACCATATAAATAAAGAAGTGGGTCAAAGCGTTGCTCGGAATGTACGCATCGGCCAACATTAGGCCCCGTCTGGAGCCCAGTTGTGATGCATTGACCTTGTTGCATGCATATCCAGGGCATTCATTGCAGATTTAATGGTGTGTTTAATTAGCTGTTACTCAAATTTGATTAAGACTCTTTTCATGTCAGTGGAATGAATCTGGACCTCTTTTCTCCTTCAATAACTTTGAGAGTCCATACTTCCTATTCAAACTTTCCTTTGACTTTCTGGCTAAGTGGAACTGTTTGAAGACCACCAAAGCATTTTTAATTTGCTTTATCTCCAGGATGTATAGTGGAGTCAGTGTTCTAAAAGAGATAAACACCACATTTCAAAGGTAATTACAAAACCATGTCCAAATTTAGGCCATCCCTCACAGAGGGGCAACAAATAAATCTAACAGAAACCCTTTTTAAACTCTTCCTGTCGTTTGTGTGCCAGTTGGTTAAACCCCCCCCCTCCAACCCGTAGTCACTTTAACCGACTGTCTTCAGGAGTTAGTGGCTTCATTTCCGCCTCATTTCCGAGACGACCCGCGAAGCCGGCTCCCGCGTCAGTCCGACCCGCGCTGACAACCCCATGCTGGGGCGCACACACGTACACACAAACGCGTCGGCCTGCCCACGTGCAGTCTGAAATCCAGCATGATGGTCTTGGATCCTCTCCCTCGCTTCTCAAATCTTAACTGACTGGGCTCCGCTCGAAGCCTGCCAAGCCTCCAGGGTCATTTACACTGCGGGGAGAAGAAAAGGAGATGGCGGAAAAAAGACAGATCAGAAAGAAGTCCAATTGGGGAGGCGGAGTAGTAGAGGTGAATGGAATGAGGGGGGGGCAGTCTCATCTCAAGCTGTCAAAAGCCACAGACAGACACTTTCTTTTATTTTTTACTGTTTCTGCAGGATGCCCCCTCTGGGATATTGTCATTAATTCATTTATGTGAAGCAAAAGTTGGACGATAGCTGGAAAAAAACATACAAGGCATTTTCCCAACCTTGGAGCCAGGGCCACACAGACGCCTGAATTGTAGATTACTGTGGGGATATTTCAAGGGCATATATATTTATTGCCTTTGATGTTGTAAAGAATCCTATTTTCTGTATAATCAGCACAGGACTGTTTATTCTCCTGATAACAATGCTCAAAGTTTGTTCACAGACATTTTGAACAGTCAAATAGTGTCAAGAATGTTTGTACTAATGATATTTACCTCATTTTATCTTTGAAGACTACCCTGCCTCAAGCCAAATAAGCAGGAACTTGTCTGAAAAGAGTCTCTGTCCTCTCTCTGAAGTAGGCAGAAGACCTCTACTGTGTTCTTCACATGCATCGACTAGGAAAGCCAGCAAAGGGATGTAAATCATGAAGAAACCAGTGTGTGCTCTCTGCTTTTCTCTTGGACCCCCTCCTGTTACTGACAGCTTTGAGCCAAATCTGCAGAATTAATGTAGCTGAAGAAATAAACGTTGTTTTCCTCTCATATTTAATTCCGTTAAGGTCTGATTTTGCTTTATTGCTCCCGTCTGTCATCTTCATTCAAGTGTCCATGTTTGCAGATCTATTCTCACTCTCAAACATAATCCACAAGGAAACACATGCAAACAAGTGATGTAGAGACCTTGGAACATCTGGGATCAGCTGTAGGCAATGATGACAGACCACCAGCATTCAGTCAGACAGATCCGGTCTTAGGTGCTCCGATACAGGAGCATGAAAAGCCATGCCTTCCTCTCAGGAGACTGATATTAACATTTTCAGGGAACACTGAAGCCTCACCACATTCATGTCACGTGTGCATGTATAAGTGTGCAATTCATTTCCATTATCCAAGTACGGCATTCTCCTATAGATCACATGCTGGGCAGACAAATAAACTGCATATATCTGTAAATATCTGCAGAAATGTTCACCGGCCTCCACGTGAGGTTGCTTTATGGGTTTTGAGCTGTGCCTTTCACTCATGAGTTGCTTCTGTTTGGTCACTGTGCCATTAAGTCCTGATTGATAGAGCTATAAGAATGGGTTTCCCTCCAGCAGATTCTTCCATCTCTGCAGATAGAGGGCCTCTGAAGCTTGGTTAAAGGTTTCATTATGTTTTCCATCACCTCCGCAATTTAAATCACAGTGGTTTTCCCAGCCTCTGTCTCCACACAATAGAGGCGGAGGTGATGGGAATGCTGCAAGAGGAAATCTTTCTGCCTCTGCTTTTAACCATACCCTGATATGATTCTATCGTGGGGTGGTTGAGGCTGTTTACTTTTGTGTGCGCGGTGGCCTCCGTGTTTTTCCAAACCACGTTCGGTAATTAGATTTGTCCCAAGTGTAGCGCAGTGAAATTCATTTTAACGATGATCAGAGGAAATGGGATGAATCCTAGATCAGTCGGGAAAGTCAGTGAAGGGCACGCGTATTGGATATTTATGGCAAAGACTCGACTAACGTCAAAGGGATGCATTTAATTTAGTTTTTAATGCACTATATCATAAAATGTGATTTAATGAGAAGCCTGCATAGTCTTTGCCTCATGAATATACAGCATTTTACCCATTTACATGGTGCTCTTTTTCAAAGGTTTTCTTTCTTTATTCTCATATGCGGCTTGATTTGATTTTATCGTATAAAAACGGTTTAGAAATAAAAGAAGCTGCCACAGCAACATTGTCTCATGCACCTAAAGTATTTAATCAAGATTAGTTCACTGCTAATCGTTTTTTTCGTACATTTTTCACAATCAACCGCTTTTATCTGGAATTTGCTGAACTGATTCCAGAAACGATCAAAGCAAAAGTAAAAGGGGGTGGATAAAAAACAAACAAACAATCGCGTTGCTGTTACCTTTCTGTCTCAGCCTGAGCATTTACTCTCTTTTGATGCCCTAAACCTTATTGCAAGGTTAATTTTACGTGCATTTACAGATATTTATGCACATCAAAAACTAATACTAGCACATCGCTGGTGTTGAAGTGCAATCTGGCATCTGAACAAGCATTGGTATTTGACGAGTTGGCAGTGTGCTTGCGTCAAAGATGCACGTACTGTATTTAAGTGTTCCTGGTGTGCCCCTGTTGCTTTTCCTAATGAAGTCAGTATTTAACCTGAAGACTTTATCACAGTTACAGCTGACTATCTAATTGACTGTGGCAGACGCAGCACGGAAGTGCCTTCAGTCTCTCTTCAGGTTAGCCTCATTAAAGCTGCAAACTGTTTTGCAGCTTTTCAGAATTTGGTAACTCTGGGGGAATATGTTTAAAGTGTTGACATGATGCTGGCTCCTTTGTTGTGACCACCTGAGACAGTACATAAAAATGTTGTAACTGTGCTTGGACTGTGAATGGGCTAATCTAAATGCAACTGGTTTTCATACACTCATCTAACTTTAGCAACAGGTAGTAAAGCGTCTGCATGGTTACAAAACATTATTATAAAGGCACCCATCCATATATAGCAATACTGCTAATCCTTCATTTCTACGGCCATTATTTTTGTTTTGGTGGGCCCATTTTATTGCTACTCAACCGACAGTGAAACCACCAGGAGGGAGGCTTTCAAACAGACATAATTATATTCATGATTTGCTGAGTTGAAACCAAATCAGGCTGGCTGACTGGCCCCATAAACCGTTTGCACATTGAGGGTATACCATGTGGACACAGGCCAAATGTCAATCTCAAAAAAGCTGGATGTAAAAATGGGTTGTGATAAAACGATCCAGAAGCAAGGTGGTGGATTACTCATGAAAGCATTTAAGGTTGAACTGCAGAAAGGAGGAGTCTCAGAATAAAAGAAAGAAGAAGTGAGACGTTGGACCAGTAGCTTCTTTTCTTGGTAAAAAGTTATAGTATATATATATATATATATATATATATATATAGTCATTCCCCCAATTTTATCCACAACGATGCTTCACTCTACTGGCAATGCTTTTGGTAACATTAACAGAGCAAAATCCAAGCCAGCAGGGAGCAAAAACATAAAATACCCTATCAGATAAATGAAATGTCCTTTTTTGCTGTCTTGCTGAGCAATTTGGCTGACAATTTGCTGTATGCTGCCAGTGTCTTTGCAGCGTCAAGGAAAAGAATGATGAAAACACAGTCTTATATGCGTATTGTACGCAGAGTGAAGAAAAGTCAAAATTGCCTGTTTTTACGATATTTTATATCCAGCATTAATAGACCGAGGATGACTTTGCAAACACAGATTTTGATGTCACACAAGGTCAATAAACCTGAAAAATTCAAGGTTATAAAAGAATCCTACGTCTACATTACTCTTCCACAGAAATGCACACTCCGATTTGCTACTGAGGCCTAATATGCATCACGTCTGTCGGGATTTCAAGAGCACTTATTGTTCATTAAAGTCAGTGCCTATATTGCACACGTAGTGCACACACAATTGCAAACTAATATCCATAATCAAAGCCTCTCATGGCTTTCCTTTGCAAAGCGGAGGGTACTTTTAAGTTGTCATGCAACTTGCCCATGCTTTACACTCATTTGCTGGTTCTCATTAGTGGCAACCTTGAGACTGGCCTATCTGAATAATGCAGGTACTCTATTAAACTGCAACGCTAACACAGCTGGATTAAGTGCATTCTCTTGCTTTGTAGGTGCTTTTTTAAATGTACGTTTCCCATTACTGAATTTGAATTTAGCACCTCTGAGTCGAATAGGAACAGGCGGCTGAAAGGAGTGAAAAGGGATGATAGCGAGGCATTCAGCGGCTCCTCGGCTGTTTCAAAATGTAACATGAATTCTCATTAAGGCCCAGCTTGCAGATGGATTAATCCTTGGCAGATGCGGCAGCAACCTTGCTAATATTTCCAAAAGCATTAATATTTCAAGCACATTGGCGGTGTGTAAGAATGTGTGGGTATGTCTGGCGGCTGAGCAATAGGACCCCAACAAAGTGAAGATGACAACACCCTCACAAATGTGACAGAGCCACACGCACACCCACCCGGCGCTGAATCATCCGGAAAGCAATGCCGCCACCGAAATCGCAGCAGCTGGTGTGATTTGTTAATGCAAATTTAGGCCCAGACATACCGGTGCTGATTTTTGTCTCCTGAGAGGGAGGGAAACGTGGAAATGACGAGGGGGGGGGGGCAGAGAGGCAAAAACGGGAGGTCTGTATTGAGGCAGGGAGACGCAGCAAAAACAATTAAAAAACTGTAGGCAAGCAATGACTCTTGGATTTAACTAATATCACCTGTTTGTCCTCCAAAATATTCACCATGGTTGACTAACCAAAGTCAAACTGTACTTAACACAAAGTCTTTGTGCTGTTGTTATTCACCAGGATAAGCTTCTTTACCTTTCTCTGTATTGTAATGAACAGATTTATCTTCCTAGTGCATTCTGACCTTTGAAAATAAGCAGCCGGCCCTTTGTACTGTATGTGGCTCCAGCCCAGGTCCTGAACACTCTGTGGCCCCGAGGAAATGCTAATCACCCGGTTGGGACTGGTGAAAGGCCAGTATACAATCACTTTGCCTGAGCCATTGTTGCCTCCGGCCAGCCGATAAGCCTACATTAGACGTTTAATATGATGTTAAATACTGATACGGTGTGTGCTCGCAGCCTGCCGCTGCTCCCCAGGCCAAAGACCCCAGAAAAAAAAAATATCCCAACACAGTGTTGTCTGCAAGAAAGAGAGGTGACCACAGCTGATAGACACCAATGACCGGAGGGGACATGGCAGGGCTGCTGGCCCGTATCTGTGACGCAAATGCAGAGCCACATTAGGGTTAACGCACCCTGTGAAAGCAATTTTGGTTGTGAAACGGGGGTTAAATTGAGCAAAATAATGCAGTTTAGATATCAGTCAGAAGTAAACGCAGCAGCAAAAACAGATCTAAAGATAGAACAAAGAACTCCCGCGGCTCCACCCACGCCCTTTCAGCGGCGGGAATGCTCGTGATGACTGAAAAGGTGCGTTGCAGAAATCGCAGACTCGACTAACCTTATATGACGCGCGTCTGTAACAGATTGCTTCCTTTTGCTTTCACCTACGCATCAGGTTGCCGTTAAATGCAGTTTAACGCTGTGATTTTTGAAGTTAATTGCAGAAACATCTGGCTCTTTAGCTCCTAAAAGCTCCAGTGTGCACATTTACTTGGCAACATTTTTCTGTCTGCAGTGTTTTGCAAGAATCAGTCCCAAAGAAGAGAAGGCATTTCGAATTACGCTTTAAAGCATTGTTAAGATTCATTATTTCCCATTTAGTTCTTGATTTTTGGACAGATATTCATGTAGCACTTCTCATAAAAACTGTAATATGACGGGCTTTAAAGTGATGGATTGACACAGGAAGGAATGAGAGAACATCTGTAGAGCACCCACAGGACCTTCATTTGCATCTGTACTGGAGGTTGCATTGAAGAATATGAAAGTGTATCAGATCTGGTCAAAATCGAGTTTGAATATCTGTACTCCGCCACGCAATTTGTCATTCAGGACACTTGGCGTGCATGAGAAGAAAGGTGGCGCCGGCAGGATAACCACGGAAAGCCTATTCTTCATGTTCACCCATGCTTTGGCACTGCACTCTATTGGCTCTGCACTCTACAACTATTTTCTCACTCTCAAAAATCTTCTGTACACTCTAATTGCGTGGTGTGAAGGCCTGAGGATCAACGAGAGAGCGAGGAGGATTGCTTTGCTGTGTTTAACGCAAACAAAAAGCACGGCTACAATCTGTCATCCGGAAATCATCCCCTGTTTGGCTCATATGCCTCTTTCTGCTTTTACTGTTGTTCCCCACTGGTGTATTTTTTTCTCCTCTCCTTGCTTGCTCTGTCTCACTCAGTACTGAGACTTCTATAGAATTTTAAAAGCCTTTAATACTGTGATGTCCCTGCAGAGCCTGCTGTCCTGAGAGCGAGGAAGCTGAGTTGAATTCTAAATGGACCACGCCACAGACGTCCAGGGTTGCCACCGCCCAGGCCTGACTTTAATTCACAACCTATAGTTCAGCCAGATGCAAGTGAAAGTGAAATAAAGGATGGATTTGTCAGAGAAATGGAATTGGAATGATATTGAAGGGTATGTCAAGCTGCAAATACAGCTGGACAATAAGATGAGATTCTGGACTGACAAACAAGTTATAGTCATACTAAAATATGGAAGTAAAACGAGTTAGAGTGGCCTCATCCCTAAACTACACATCTACTCTATTTTAGGTTTCAAACATATTTACTACCACTAGGGGGGCTGGGATTTGTGCAGATTGTTCAAGTGCATGGGGCAATTACTTTCACATTTTTTTCTTTTTTTCCGTATTGTAGGCTAAATGTTGATAATTCTTTAAAAATAGGGCTTCATTTGTAGCAGTTGATGTATATAATTCACCTTGTTATGAATATTAAGGAAAATGATGGAATGGAATGGTTAGAACTGACAACCAAAGCCAACCAATCTACTGGGGATGCAGCAATCCAATCTGAAGGTGTCTAGACAAAACAATTACAGCTGCATGCAACGGTGTAAACAATACCAACACCCAACCAATTCAATCTTCCACCACTCTTCAAATTCTTCCCAAGTTCCACAGTTTCTGCAACACCAGCTGGAGTGGACCGTGAAGGAGAAAGAACAAAGGGATTGAGTTTCTTGGTGGGCTTTGTTTTTGTCTGGAGCATCCCCAATGAGACTTGTTGAGTCTGACATCTGAGGAGCCAATTAGCAGCACACCCACATGACATAAGCGCGACCAACAATACTGTTGAAGAGAAAGCAGGGATGGAGAGAGAACAGGGGAGAGAAAACAACAGTCAATTCAATGCCAAGGGTTTGAGATGAAGCTGCATTTTAGAATTGGTTGAAAGGGCATGTTTCATGACAGTGATCTTAACTGCAGTTAGCATGGTGAGGAAAAAAAAAAAAAAAAATCCGGCCTGATCTCTTGTGATGTTTCATTCTACCTAGGCAACTTGTCCTGTAAAATTAAGGAATTAACTTTTATAAACTTCCCAGGGGCTCTGATTTTATGCATCGCATTGCAATTCAAAGTCGCCCAATGAGTGGTGCATTTATCTATCTGACTGGCAATTAGCAATGGATAACCAGAAAAGGAATCCAGTGAGTGAAAATTCAGACAAACTGAACTACAGATACACACTTTTAGACAAAAGACTCTCTATGGAGTTTTACTGGTTTTTAAACTTGTTTAATACCAACCTCTTTCAAGCAGAGCTCCCCCAAATGTACTTTTTTTCACCCTGCCATAAAATCCAGGCTTTTACTTTTCAGAAACCCCCTGATACTGTTGGATTTTTTTTTTTTTTTTTGCCGCATTCCAAGTCAGAGCAGAGAAGCTTGGTGAGACCGTAATGTGTCAGACAAGCAGGGCTGTCACGTCTCTACATCTAAAAGACTCACTTCCCAGTGATTATGCCTACACTTCTTTAAAAAGTAATGACCCCATGATATGTAAAGTACCATGGTACATTCCATATGGGGCTATTCATTTAACAGAATTTTATCAATATTTTATCAATATTGATGAATTCTTAATACCTTAACTGCAATTTATTTATAGGCTAGCCTGTGTCCATGATATGTAGGCAAATGTCCCAATTTTGAAAACTGATCTTCCGTGGGTCCCTGTTGCACCATTGTTCAAAGCCTATAGTGGTGCCTCGCTAACTGAGAACATGTCCGGGATCTCCAAGAATGGAATAAGTTAAGTGATCAGGTGCAGCCACTCAAACAAGGTAAATCTGAATGTATCCTGAGACTGCGGTTGGGGAGTCTCTTGGCTGTTACACAACAATGACAGGAAATGTGAGTAGAGGGGTTAACACTTCTGAGGATCTGGGAAGAGGAAAGCTCCAAGTTTTGAAGACACAAGGAGCTGGGGACAAACCTGCAATTTTGCACACATTAACACCAGTGTGCGCACTTAATTTAACACTCACACAATGACACCTCAATGTGGAGCTGCTGTGTCAAGTGTTATCTAAAAACAATCAGGTTGCCCCCAACCACAGCAAAATCTGCATCGCCCTCGCTCCATCTAGGCATTTCGCCATGGCTTGTCAGCACTTTAGTAAAACGGGCTGTTCGCATACAGGCACAATAAAGCCCCAACAGGCGTCTCAAGTGGGTAGCAAAGCTGTAATCCTCTTTCCATCTAAGCACCATTTTACTGTAGGTAGGGGTGGGAGGTGGAGCCGCAAGCCAGAATTTGTCCCCAAATTCTTTCACTCATCGGCAGGTGTAATTGCACAGGACAGTGAAAAGGGATTAATTTTAATTGGGAATGTTGTCTTCGTTAATAAGATGTGTTGGGTAAAAGGAAATGGGGTCAGTGGAATTAAGACTTTTTGATAACTATGACTGTCTGCCGGTGCCTGTGCTCATGCATACTTGGCTGTCGGAGTGTGAACATGTGGGCCGGTACCTGCTGTGCATTGACACGTAGGAAATATGCATGTGTGTCGCTGATGGGAATATAACGGGGTGGGGGGGTGTTGGGGAGACACACACAGGGAGCCCGACAACAGGAACTCAGCCTTTCAGCTGAGAACACAGGCCTCATTTAGGTTAGCAGAGGATTAGCCACGCCAAGCCGCACAGGCACAGGAATTAAAATGCAAATGAGGACAAGGATTGCACAAGAGGAGTGCAACAAGATGAGGATAACATTGCACGGTGAAGGGTGCGCGCATTGTGTGTTGTGCTGGCTTTAATTGTTCCCGCTTCTATTTGTAGCGGGAATGCTATGTTAGCGGAAGCAAGTGTAAATATGTGTGTAATTAGCAGCACTTAAGCCATTATGAAACAATTATTCATTTATTAACAATATTTCCATCATTTATGACACCTATTAAATTACTTCAGTTAACTCAGCCTTAGAAAATTGACAGAATCCAATTCATTGGATAATACTTTGCAATCTGCATTTGCAACTGGTGCCAACATGTGTCTCCAGATTCCACATTGTAAACTGCGACTCATCTGGAGCAATTTAACTCCATATTTACTTATTTCACCATTTAACTCCATATTTACTTATTTCACCACTTTAATGTGTTTAACCTTGTCCACAACATCCCTTTTTAATAACAGCTTTTGATCAGCTCAAAACAGCATCGTGAAATCACCAGTGAAAATGTCTTATATGCGGTGTCACCCGTGAATGCTGCCATCTTGTCTCGCAATCTTCTTTTTATAAATCACCAAAAAGACTTGAATGTACGGTAAAATAAACCGGACAGCAGGCCATAAAAAAAAGACAGAGCTATAAATATGACTGCAAATAACAGGCAGTGAACATCTATAGTAACAAGAAAAATAAATAATAAATACATATGCCCTCTTATCATACAAGTGTCCATTTAAGAAACGCAGCAATACACTTTTATATAGCAAAAAAGAAAAAAAATCCTTAGAAATATCAACATAAGCAATAATTTTTCTTCCTGGCTCTGTCACTCGTCAGCTTTTACAGCTGCATGTCATGGTTTGCCATCAAAGGCCTGACATTGAGGAGGGTATGTGGCAGTGAAGCAATTATATGTTTTTCTCGGCTGGCATCTGCCCTCCAGCTGGATCCACAGCAAATTAATCATTTTAAAATTGCCAAAACTAAAGGTTAGTCAAAATCCTCCACATTACAGCCCATATCCAAGCGTTCTCACAGGCGCACACACACACACACACACACACACACACACACACACACACACACGCGCGCACGCACACGCGCACACACTTGTCTCCTCGTGTCCTCGGACCCTTTGGACATAATGAAAGTTAATGAATAAATCTATAACTTATACTGTAAAAACAGCATCGCCTGCAATGGCAGGAAAGGACATTTCTTTAGCAGTAGTTAGTCGTGGGTCTAAAATATTAAATATTTGGGGAGAGAAGAGCGTAACCTCCTTCAGATGACTGCATAAAGCAACCACGATTGCCATGATTGTTATTCTCTCTCCTCTCGAGTTTCCCTGGAGTTGTCTCCTTCTTCCACAGAGTCATTAATCTTTCATAGTGTTCTCTAAATCCAGTTGATCTCTTAAGAAGTAAAATGTAGAAGGCAGTTTGCGGTCATTGGATATGAATACACTGTCCTGATTGGGGGCGCATTTCCTGTTTTTATTTTGAAGTTTACCCCATCTGTCTCTGTTAACATGACATTTCCTGTCATTGCTCACCTTGATTTGGGTCACCTGCCCCACACTAACAAGTTGTGTGTGTGTGTGTTTGTGTGTCCTTCATTTTATTAGTTTTAATGTTTATTTGAATGAGCTACTAGTGTAATCTTTCTCCTTTTTACATTGTCTGTTTGGGGATTTACTCCTCTGCCTGCCTCTACAGCTGGTGAGTTCTATGCTTTTTATTGTTTATTGTTGTGATATCAGGCTTGAACTCTCAAATGTTCTTTGTGCAATTCTCAATGAAACCTCAGTTGAAGGACATGACCTTATTTGTGTAGAACAATGTGCTCTTGCATTTTCTTTGCTCCTTATGAAATGTCTTTGGCTCAGATTGTGGAAAGTTGTGCTTGTTGATGAGCTACTTTGGAAAAGTGAACATATTGGGTTGTCGAAGACTTGAGGGGGTGAGAAATGTGGTGGAGTCAAAAAAAGAAACAGGGTTTTTGCAGAGTGCAGCAGCAACCTAGAAGTATCCTGCATTTGAAATAATGGTAACATATTCCAGAATGACGGCAGTGTGTCAGATTAAGGGTACAGGTTCCCCACATGTGAAGGCTGCAAAGGGGTGATGTTCTACTGTTTAAAACTTGGATGAAGTTGGTCAGACCTTGATTTATGAGTCCTGGCTGGAGGTGAATGTACAAAGAGGAAAATATGCAGCAAAGAAAAAAATGTCAGGTACATCAACTATTTTATTTGTAGGGATGAAAGTCGACCACAGATGCTACAATTAACACAACAAAAGTATAAAAAAAATGCTGGTGTTGAACAGACAGTCTGGTGACGCATTTCTTTCATCTGTTACTATTATTCCCGTTCTTGTTTTTCCCATTACACGCATTCTTTGAGTGCCACACTTTTCATTTGATTGCTCCTTTTGTGCTGTGGTGACACATTTAATCTAGGAACAGGTTCATAAAGCTTCAAGCATAGCTCCGGAGTCTTAGTATTGTTTACTCACCATTGGTTTAATTAACATGCAGGGCTGAACATGGACAGCACAGCCAAAGCCCTGTCCCAGCTTCCTTTGCATGTGTTAGCTGGCTGATGAATCTCTCGTGTATGGATGAGCTTCACTTTAATCCCTTTAAAATTAGAAGCACTCAAGAAAAATAAGATTTTGATTAAATTCACCAGCCATCCACATGTCCAAGACTGCAGACTTGGGGAGAAAAAAAAAAAGCATTTCCATACAAAGATTTTTTTTTTTTTTTTAACAGAGCTTGGATCGGTATTCAACACAGCCATGCCTCAGAATAGGAGGTTGTCAGTGAGTCAGTCAGAAAGACATTTCTCAAGAAGGCTTACCTGTCAAATTACTGACACACAATTGCTCATGCTCACAAACACATACACGCACACACACACACACACACATACACACTGTAGTTATTATCTCCACAGCAAGAGGTCACCTACCCAACCAGGTACACCCAACCATCCATACTCACACACACAAAACAGTCTAACAGTTTGATATGGTGCTCAGACTATGATGACAGTATCAACTCCTTGTGTGATTGAGGTGATGGAGGCACAGACAGGATGGAGGTTGTCATCTGATGTGAGTGACAGGAAGCTGAGACAGAGAAGGGTTTTATTTATTTATTTCCTGGGGGGAGATGGGGTGACAGCTGAGTTCATTGCACGCAGTTTATCCCTCTATCGGCCTGCGTGTTTATCTCACCTTCTCTTCCTGACGATTATTTGTCTCCTCCTTATGCCTGCCAGTCTGTTTCAACCTTTCTGTCTTTTTGTCCTGTCTGTCCCTTGGTCTCTGTTTTTTTTTTTCCTTTTCCTGCTACTTTCCTGAATGATGGGTGGATGAATTTCACCCTTTCATCCCTGTGGCAGTCACTGCATTCAGGAAAACAATGTAAGACCCATAAATAGGGTTTAGTGAACATGCACCCAATTTACTTTGACAGTAGGGTTGGTCTGTGAGTGTGCATGCGAGTGCACGTGTATAAGTCACACTGACAGCTGCTGCAAATGAGGCAATATTGCAGGTATTGATTGACACCATCTGCCTCAAGCCCTCTATATACACATGCATGCACGCGCGCACAGAAATGCTCACAAACAAGTAGTAGTCATCATGAATCACAAGTTGCATTAGCAGTTGTTCACTTGGATTTGCACAGGCTTAAAATCTCAACATAATCAATACAGATTTTGTAAAGTCAACTGAAGAACTAAACACACAGGTCACTGCAAATACAAAAAGAAAAAAACAAACTCTGCTGTGGAATCATTTTTTGTGTAATTAGCTGGAAAAAAATGTGCATTTAAATGTGTAAAAGTAGCTTGTTTGGTGCAAATGATGAAATTATCCAACATCATTATTCCATTTTTAGTCAGATGTGCAAAGGTGAGCAAAATAACTAGAATAAGGGTATAGATTATCCTTCAGTGGGTGATGGTAGTTTCCATCATATGACTAGTATTCACCAGATTTATTCATTTATGCTGCATGGAGGTCAATGAACTGACATTCCAGTACTTGATTTCATGTCCAAAACATACCAGTATATTAAATGGGTATATAAGATCATCTAAAGTTGCTCCATTCTCTCCCAAGTTCAGTTAAATGTGACATTGTGTGTTGTCTATTAAAATGTCGTATTACATATGAAAATTCCCACAAATCACACATCCCTTTAAAAAATAAAAAGAGGAAAAAACAGTTAGTTTGATGTTACCAAGGATGTGTAAAACATTTGTTGCCTGGTTTGAGGATAGTCAAGTATCTAGTAGCTCTTAATACTTGTCATAAAGACCATACCATTACATACTTTATATTTCCTTATATTTAAACTATCTGTTTATCTTCAAACAAAGGATGATACCAGGCAGAGGTATGTGTTTGAGACTAGAATCCAGAATGCAGTAGGTATCTTTGTTTAGACACTTAGATTGTAGCATCTTTGTCTCTCCGGTGTCCCAGACCCTCTGGTGTCATCCTGGGACTGTTTTGTAATTTGTTTTTCCTTTGTTTGTTTCCTGTCTTCTCCGTAACCAAACCTATGAGATGAAGGTCATCATCCCTGACAGCAAGGAGCGGTCAGCACCTCTGAGGTAGCCAGGCTCCTCTGACTTTGACGCCGCCCCGGTTTCAGTGACCTCTTCTTCTTGACTACTGTTTTATATTTTTACCAGCAAATATATGCCTGAGCGAGAGGGACTGTTGTCTGCATCCTGATCTTTTCATGCTGCCCGGCTCCATCCATGAGAAGAAGAAGTGGCACAGCTCTATCCTTTCACAATCAGTCTGTTCTGAATATTTTATTTTGATGCTCACAAAGTAAACGTCTCGCATTACCAGATCTAAAACCCTCTGATGGGGTGGGTTCTGCCCTTCCGGATATAAATAACCCCTCCGATCTGACTTCTGAACATAACAAATGTGCAGCTCTGGAAGCGATTGTTGGTGGCCGGGCTAATTGCTTTTGTGCGTTTGTCTCGTCCACTGCCAAGTTGCAGTGCGCTGAGCCACGGACTTGGCCTGCACATGAGAGAGAGAGGGAGAGAGAGAGAGTGTTGGACAACACGGCTCTAAAATACGCCAACATCCATTTGACTGCTTGGCACCAACACAAAGAGGACGGGGGAAAGGGTTCGGAGAAAACCGGGGGGCGGGGGGGGTGACACAAGGGTGAACGAGTAACTCCAGGGGTCTCCTGCATGGACGTCTGTGAAACTGCAGAGGCCATTGGGCTGCTGACTGAGCCCCATTGTTTAGAATCCTGACAAATGCAAGAGCATGGACGAAAACTGGAGTCGCTTGCTGTGTTTGCAGATTAGGTCTTGACAGTCATTGTTTTAACTTTTCTGCAGGCCAATACATGTCGTCAATCACGTGCTAAAGCACAGCACAAAAAAAGTGCACAGGCAGCGAATTACAACGACAACATCGAGAGGAGTCATTACAGCTGCCTGGCCTCCATTGTGCTTAAAATGCATGGAAATATGGAAATAGACCTGGTGCTATGGAAGAGCCACCTGCACAGTACAGCAATGATATACAAAAACATAGAAATAGAATAACTTAACTGATTGGTGGCAGTACCTCCCATATCTGTTCATGTGGTGTCTTGCTTTTTGCCTTTCTTCTCCTAAATTCCTGTGCATATATTTATGTTAACCCTAACCCTAACTGTCACCCTTTCCACATATTTCATTTTTTGTGTCCATCTTTCTCACTTCTTAAATCACAGACAGGCTGACATGGTGTGAAAATTGACCAGATCACAAAACAAAAACACAAAAAAACCCTGGATGTTGAAATCTGGCATCAGAATGTCAGCTGATACATTTTTCTCTTAAAAAATGATTTCACATAGACCCATTTGCAGGAGAGGTTGGTTCCCCTCTGAGGAGCACTACAGTAGGGCGTCCATCCCCACCACAGAAAGGCTAAGGCAAAGTAATGTTTTCCTGAATGAACATCTCATACTCACCACCTTTGTTCTACTTCATAAATCTTCCTATATATCCTTTACATAGAATTTATTTTCTGATATCTTTGGCAGAGCTTTTAAAAAAGTCCTGCTGCTGCAACATGTTAATTTCCCTGGTGGGAAATTAATAAAGACTTTTTATCTTTCAACTTTTAAAGCCTGTCTTCAAACAACTCACTCTACAATGTGTTATGTGAACTAAATAAGTTTAGGCTTCTCTCATTTTTGTCTTTTTGTACCTAATCAATGTGATAGACTACAGACTCCCTCAGGGAATGTGTATGTGGTTTGGAGTTTTCTTTTGTTTTTATATGTATATACACACTCTCATACACACACACACATCTGTGTGGTGATAGGTGATGTTAAATGCATTATATCAACAAAAGTACAAGGGTGTGCATGGTGTGTATGTGTGTGTGTGTGTGTGTGTGTACAGGCTGGGATAGGCTGTCGTACCAATGCCACCTCAAAGTGAAGTCACTGCCAGTTAGATGGATGAATAGATGGATAAATCAAATGGAATACATGATACAAGAATATTGCGCTGACCAGTCACTAAATAAGTAGTTTTTGGTTGTTTATGCATGCACTCCTAATCTCTTGCCTTTAATTTCTTGATGCAGAGTGCATCAGAACCTAAAAAGCATCTTTCTGTCTCAACTTTGTCCGAGTGTTTCTTCATTTCTTGTTAAAATGTGAAGAAATGCTGGTTCTCCACTCTCACTGTCAGTTTGACTGAAGATATATTTATTTAGCAGATTCAAGTTTTATTCTTTAGTGCATTATTATCGATTATGGCTTGCTTCCTACATTCCAAACAGTCTTTCAGTGTAAGTAGAAAAGAGAACAATAGTAGATGGACCAAATGGTGGATATTGTCCTGATTTATTTTAACCTTTTTCGGCTCGTAACCCGGCCCTCTGCTGTGTGGAAATTTACATAAAAATCAATAGCTATTGACTAGCCATTAAATTTATTCCCCTTTCCCCTAAACTCTTTTCACTTGTACTCCTCCTCCTTCCAGTTTCTAATCATTGCCTTTCTGCTCTGTGGGGAATCTCCAGAAAGCCTCCAAATTTCCTTCCCTGCTCGGTTCGCATCAGCTCCTCGGCAGCTCAGCAAACTGCCTGTCATCCAAATCGGGCAGGAAATGAGTGACGGCGGATCAAATCCCAATCGTTTCACTGGTTATGGTTGGATGAGGAGAGAAGCCGCTGAAGAGGGAAATCTTCCCGAAGGATGTCCGTGAAGTAAAAAAGTCAATGTGTCTTTTTGAAAGCTTGCAAAATGGCTTTGACACTGAGCCCTCTCATTGTGACCATCAGTCGTAAGCCTCAGTGTTAGGTCAGCGACCATATTTCCTCTCCAGCCCTGGTATTAAAAGTGTCAGTCTGCTAGTCGCAGTTGATTTGTCAGCACGTCGGTGCACACACCACATTCTGCCTCCATTTCAAAGCCTCAGTCTTATCAGATCTTTACATTTATTTATCTTTTCAAAACTTGATCATGTGCTGTATGTTCTGAGGGGGAACAAGAAAGAATCAGAACCAAGAATCATTAAACAACACTTTAATCTACCAGTCCGCACTGGTCCCGTGATGATCAGTGATCCACTGTGCCTCATTATAGTCTCTCCCTTGCAACTGCGAAACATCTAAAGCATCTTTTGATTATGTTGTGTCACCAAACAATCTGTCCTTCCATCGCAATTAACTGGCTGCGGATCTATGCATTTGAGGAGCACCAAACAGATGCCAGCAGGAGTTGTCATTCTTTCAATGGAATTCTATCAGGCCTCAAGCAAAACTTGTCTAGCAAAACAGCAAAAAAGCTTTCTATTAAGTTTTTTCGGTATGTATCAGGCTGTGCCAAAGCACTTGCTTCACCTCAGGATTTGAGTGAAACTGAATATTTGAAGCAGGATCAACAGAAAAGGAGGGGGAAGTACTATTTTTTTCAACAGTTTGTTTCTTCATTTGT
Source organism: Lagocephalus sceleratus (assembly GCA_911728415.1). Lineage (NCBI taxonomy): Eukaryota > Metazoa > Chordata > Actinopteri > Tetraodontiformes > Tetraodontidae > Lagocephalus > Lagocephalus sceleratus. The sequence goes on along the minus strand of CAJVRN010000028.1, from coordinate 6,063,008 downwards.
TGACTTTGTTTTTTTAGACAAGTGCCAGCCTCTCCCACAACATCACGAGTCAGCATTGTTTTGTCGCTTGTTGGAGTTAACGGCCATATGCAAATGAGGCAACTGTGACAAGACAGGTATCCGAGCCACAAAGACAAGACGAGCTCGGTATCGACAAAGTCTGTGAGTTCAAATGCTCCCAAATGGTAGTTCAGAGGGGGCTGTCGTTGCAAGGAAAGCTGAACCCGCGAAGGCGGATGAAGTCAACCCATGAAAGTAAACGCGTGAGAGAGGAAAATCTTGCACAGCCACACTGCGTGGGCACCACGCGCCCTCTGATCTAACGCCTTTGCAGTAAACAGTTACGCATGGTCCAAGACATTTCAGCTGCAGTCTCCCACATGTAAAGATTCGCGGGAAGCACCGTGTGGGTCACAGGCTGTCTGAACTCGGAGAACCACAGACCGATTTGTGCTTTACGTCTGAAACACCTCAGAGTTGTGACACTGGAATAGATTTTACCCTGAACTCACCACAGCTCACCTCGGTTTTTGAATTGGGCAGCGATGTTTGTAGATCAAACAACCTTTCCAACATATACAGTCGGTGTGCTAGGTTAAGGATGGGATTCCACTTTTTGCCAAATATGTCCTCCATTAGTTAAAACTCTCTGAAAAGTTAACTTTTACATATTGGACCTCACTCTAAGCATTGGAAAAAGGCGGTGAACTCAACACTAAATCAAATATTAAAGATATCTGAACACTCATAATGTGAGCACTTGGAGTCAAAAGGACATTTGAATCCAAGGTGGTTTTTCTTGTTTCTTCAATTGTGATAAACTCAGAGACAGTTGAAAAGATAGTTGGAAAGAATACAAATATTTCTATACACATTTATATCAGTTTGATATGATGCCTGGTGAGTGCTTGAAATTCTGCAGAAATAATTCCGCAGCAATCCCAAGAAGAGGCCTTATTTTATTGACCTAAAGCATTTGGTAGAATGTATTAGTGCCAACTGAAGTTGGTTATAAGTAGAAAACTGAGTGAATTGGGGTTAATGTGATCTTGGGCATAAGGTCCAATAAACCAATCCTGAATTTTTTACTGAAGGAGGAAAGAGGAAAATATGGAGATCGCAACTCGCTGAAATCACTTTCTATCATGATCTGCATTTGCCCTGATGATACCAAAACATTTGCCATTGTGCGATTAAGTTAAAACTGGGTCAGTACAATAAAAATGTGACTTTGTTGGCTCATTTGAAAATGCAACTTTCATACAAAAATAAACACATGAAGGCCAATATTTATGTCAGAAAAAACTAAGATGTTCATCAAAACTGGTTCCTAGTGTTAAAAAAAGATACTTATTTATTGCTTTGAATATTAATTATTGCTTTGAAGTAAATATAAATTGGTGGAATATAAAGTTTCTAGATGCTTAAATGCATCTGGTGGGGTTGGGCTCATGGTGTGGTGTACTGGGAGGTTAGGGTGAGACTGTGAGTCACCCATCTGCCTACTGGACAAATTGAAAATGTAATTCAGAGTTTCTGAGAATGTTCGGTGAGTCTAGAGTGAGTTCATTTACCGCCTGTCAGCACTCAACACTGAGTCCACTTTTCTGTCTCCCCTCTTTTCCCCGTCTGTCCTCCGGGCAACATTACATTCAAGATGTAAAGTCATGGTGTTCAGGTCGAGCAATTTCTAAAGGACTAGTTTCTCCCAAAATAAGAAGTTGCTCATTAGCTATATCCCACCAACCATCCATAATGTCAGCTTTCAGTCCAAATTCTTTTCATTTTCACCATTTTTATTACATTTTGTAGCACAGGGACTGTATAAATACTGTCTAACAAATATCCTCGTATTTAATTGCAACTTAGGTTATTATCTCTGTACCTAAAATAGCTTTTCGTATTATATATGCTATGTTGCAATCAATTACAAGTGCACATGACAAATGTGGAGACACCTTCACTCTTTTATGCATATCAAATCAAGGTAGTCATGTGCAAACTTGGTTGCATCAAGTTATGCCCCTTGTAAGATTCACTGGCCACAAGTCAATTCAGGAAGCTTTAGTTTGATTTCAAACATGTCTCTTCTGTCATCCTGATTATCACGCTCACAACAATGAGCTGCTCATTATATTAATGAAAAAGAAGAAAACAAGAAGCGGGTAATGGGATTTTGTCTTGCACTCACAGTACACTGGTGGTTCCCAGAATGGGGGGTGCAGAACAATTGCAGGGGACACGAGTGGAATGAAGGAGTGAATCATTCAATAAGTGAGAAAGCTTACAGTTACACTGTAAAGGCATTTTGTGTTTTGTATACTACAACCTGTTGTATGGCAATTTATTTTTCTTTGTTCAAAACAAGTGTGCGTGTGTGTGTGATCGTGTGTGTGTGCGTTTGTGTTGCAAGCTCAATGCATCTGACATGAATCTGATTTATCCATGACATTCAACATATGAACTCAATGTAAAATTGAAGACCTCCAGATTCTGCAGTTATAGGGAAAACCCCTCAGCTTCAGAGAATGTGATCAGAGATACCTGTGACTAGAAGGCATCAGTTTCATTGCAGTAACATATGGTTAAAGAAAGATTTATTTTGAATATGTGGGATGGGGATGCAAGCTTGCTCAGGTCTTTTTTTTTTTTTGTAATAGGTGTTGTAACTTTGCAGTTCTTTGAAAAAGTTTATTTGTACAAGTTCAAGGTTTTCAATACTGGAGGTGTACTTATGCTGTATGTCTCAATTGTCTGTGGATGTATTTATGTTCCTTCTAGAGAAAAAAGATGTCCCTCTTGAATTTCTTGGCCCTTTCACTGATCTTGGTTTTAGTTTGGATCCAGAAAAGCAGCAGATTGCCAATGAAGGTGAGGGAGGCGAGAAAGAAAAGGGGGAAAAAAAAAGATTACGAGCATGAAAGAGATGTAAACAATGTAGGCTTGAGCTGCATGGGTGTAATGAGGGAGAAAAATGTCTTCTGGCCTCAAGGATAGGAAGGAAAAAAAAAAAAACTTCAGAAGATAGCTTGGTGCCTTTTTTAAAAGTCTGGGGCTGCAGAAGTGGCATTTTCTGAGGAAAATATATCATTAGCCATATCATATCCCACAGACATTACTATATGCCACAATTACACAATCAGCCAGGAGCATTTTTTTCCTGCATGATTCAAAGTGGCTTTACCCTTTAACAAAGATGCCTCAGCTCTAATAAATGCTACACAGCACAATCTATCATGGTTACATGACATTTTAGCACTTTATAATAATTAAATCCCTGATATACATCATACAAGAACCTGAGATAATTAATCAACCTCATGGCATACTAGGAATTGCCAAATATTATACGATCCTGATAATTTTGTTTTTGGACCGTTAGAAATTGTTTTTTTTTTTTTTTTTCCCTGCAATCTGCTGCCCACCGACACACAAGCTTCTTTTCCCCTGCAGAATCTGCTTTGACAAGATAAGTATGTGACTTGTAATTATGAGAGGGTCCTCATCTCTGTGCGTCGGCTAATAATGTTGCTGTGGAAGCCTTTGTTGTCTTTTATTGCACAGCAGAGAATTCTGAAGGTTTTACACTCCCTCTTGTTCTCTAAAAAAACACCACTGCCACCATTGTTAAGAAACTTCTGCTCAGTGTAAAATAATGCCTGATTAAAACCCAATTCCATCCCTTCAAAATAAATAAATAAATAAATATGGTAATTACGTGGGTTTCTGTAAAACTCCGAGTGCATTTAAACACTGACAGTTGGCTTTGCCATAGCCATTCTGGCACTGATAGAAGGACCTTCTGGCACTGATAGAAGGACCTTCTGAATGCTTTCTGACTTGAGTGAACTCTCCCAAGTGCCGATTGCAGTATTAATAGCAACCGTTCCAGCCAACTCAACCGCGGCAGTGAGTGGGACGCAGAGAAAGTGAGATAAACTCTCTGCGTTCATTTTTCCTCCCCACATGGCAAATACTTAGTCAGGGGCTTGTTCTGGAACAGCGTTTGCTTTGATTTCCCATTATCTTCGAGATTGGATGTGGCGTCAGGTTTAGCAGGCTATCATCTGGAGACGTAGATACAGTCCAAGGCCATTTCTTAGAAGTCAGCCATCTTGGACTTGTTTTAGATTGCTGAAGCAGTGAGGTGGAAACTTTGGAGCTAATCATTCATAGATAAAGTGTTCTCCCTTGAATATCCCCAGTCTCTCACATGTATTTACTAAGTGAAATTGGACTATGTATTCCAAAATCAAGAAGGACAAAAGGGAGCTCAGGACACTGGGCTTATAACTATAATCTTTTCCAAGCTAGTTTTTAATTAGAAATTATTTTTAATCATATGAACAAGAAAGATTGCTTTAACATTGGTTGAAATGCATGCAATGTTCAGGGAATGCTAATTAGGCTGCAAATTATGCTAATTATTGTTAAACCATACTAACCAAAGAGGCTCGGCTTGGGTGAAGAAAATGTCATCATCAATGTGTCATTAATAAAATGCCATAAATGTATTCTTCTCTATGCATCTTTTCATATGTTGCTATGATTTAAATCTGGTTTATTTCCTATTTCATTGAAGGTAACTGTAGCATTGCTTTATTAATACATCAGAGTAAAATGTCTGTGTGTCTTAAGTGTAATCTCAAATACAGATGAAATAACACTGTCGACACGATAAGGGGGTCTGTATTCAAGGAACAGCGTTTGTGAAAAATGTCACCCAGCCCTTTCAACTGCAAATAACAATAACCCAGACAGTGAAGAGGAGCTGTTGAATGACTTAATAATGTAATTTAAAAACCTTATAAAATACCCACAAAGAGCTTCCGCCCATGAGAACATGATGCAAATTATTGAGACTGCTAAGAAGCATGTCAAGGAGCACTTTTAAACATTTTTATTATTGAGGAACTTTTTAAGATTAAAGGGCCTCTTTTTATATCTGCTTCCTTCTGTTCACTTTTCACTAAACAATATAAAAGCCCTGACTAAAACCATTCAGCAGATCTTTGGCTTCTGTGTTCCACACAGCTTGAAATAACCTCGTCTAAAAACTTTGAAGAGATCAGTAATAAAAGCTGGGGTCTTTTAAGCTGTATTTTCTGTTGGTGCAATTTAATTTAAAGTTGCTAGGATTTTTTTGTTTTACTGGCTTTACTTAATCATTTCAATTTCTTTGAGATGTAAAAATAGATTAGTCTGGTCTGACTCACACCAGATCTCCCTTGCCTTGCAAAAGATTTCTGATCTCAGTAGGACTTACTGGTAAGATGAAGGTAAATAAATAATAAATAAACTGCTGATTATATTTCTCTGTTGAGGAAGCTTGGTCTTGTTTTGGTCTAATTTGTGCCAAATTTTCAGAGTCAAACCTTAAACAGGGAAATATAAATCCCGAATCAGAAATGGGCCTGTAAAACCAATCAAACAAAATAAAACAAGCCGCTACCACAGCCACCCTCCACTTCCTGGTTTTTCTCCTGCCTCCCAGGGATCGTCCCCCTTGTTCTTTTCTGGCACAATGAAAAATGACTAACAACTTGAAATAGGCCAGAGAACACTTTAAGGATTAGATTACACTCAGAGTGTTCCAAAGGTAAGGACAAGAAGCACCGGAGCATTATCCCAACTCCATAAATGTCACCAATCTCCCGTTATGAGTTCTTGTTATGCACACAAGAATAATAAGTCTGTCCCTTCTTACTGCCGACAACAATAATGAGTTCTTTCTGAATCATCTGGTTCAGTTGCTGCAGTTTTATTTTTCTTTTGGTTCTGTCATTCTTTTCCTCTATCACTTCCATCTCGTTGTCTTTCTTCCTCTTTCTTTCTGCCTGCCTCTGTGAGGCAGCTCCTCTCTGGGCATCAATCCCCCTGCAAATACGATTAACGCACTGAGTCATCTTTTCGACCATGGGGTGTAGTACCAAAGAATGAAAGCTCTGTCTGTCTGTCTGTCTGTCTGTGTGTGTCTCTCTCTCTCTCTCTCTCTTTCTGTCTCCTCACATTTACTATATTTTGAGCACCAAAATCCTTATTCTACTCCAAAAGTGGGGTCATGTTTGCAAAGTGGGTCAATTTTGCTGGCCTCCCACACTTCAAAGGACTGGCGGAGGGTTAAGACATGGGTTCAAGGTTGAGGTTAGAACTGAGTTTAGGTCGGGGTAAGGATTAGAGACTTACTTGGGATAGTTAGGTTAGGTTAAGGAGCTGGGTAACGTATCATGGCTATGAAAGTCCCCCCAAAAGACAGAAATGTGAGGATGTGTGTATGTGAGTTGGTGTGTCTATTAGACATGAGAGTTGGTTCAAAGCCGGGGACCAGGGGAGGACTATTCAAGGAACAAACCGGGCAATCCCTTTGCACTCCTCTGTCTCTTTGAAATTTACAGGGAGTGTAAAGCATGACCAATCACACTCTTCACACCCGCCTTCTAACTTCTTTTCTCCCCATTAGTCTTTCTCTTTCTTCCCCACAGGGCTGAAAATGTAATTGCACTTGCTTTTTGCAGAGTCTTGCAGGCAAAGTGTGTCTATCTTTTTCTTTTCTTTTTTTTTTTTTTGTCTTTCTTCTTCCCTTCAAGTACAACCCAACATTATGAGGTCCAGTCAGAGAAAGCACGGAAAGGGCACAGGATGCAAACTGTGAGTCCAAAAGTTGCAGCTCAGAATGTCAAACTGAATTTCTTGCATCACAGCATGAAATGAAAGCGGCTTTCCTCTGGAATGCAATTGGAGTGACTCCTGCCTCCCCAAAGGCGGCCTACTGTACTTTTGTCGCCCAACCGATGCACATAGACATATCACCATGACATGACAGCACTTGGCATGCTTTTGTTCTTGATTGCTATGATTGAGACAGAGACTCAAAGACTCCGCTGTTGATTGCGATAGTCAGTGACAGACTTGTCAACAAAAATGGTCCAATCACAGCAGGCAACTGTATTATTGGTGACATATAGTTTCGTTTGGGCTACTGGTAAACCGGCAAATAATGAAGATTATATTGTGGCTGACTGTCATGTGAATTAGCACAGCCAGATAAATTGCAGTCTGTGTTTGATGCTTTTTGACAGGAACTGTGGTGCACACACTGAAACACACATGCAAATGCAGCAAAACACAGAGTGGATTTTTTGCATAACAATTATCCCAAGCTTTGACCGGATCCATGTTCTGTTTCGCCATAAAGTGGGTCTGTGCAATGTGTTCATTTGAAGGACAGTCACAGGAGCAGAGTTTGAATCAAGTTCATTTGAGTGGAGCGGAATGTGAGAGGGTCCCCTCTGGATCAAGAGCAGTAGCACAGAGCCTTCTGTGCATGCCTCGACGACGTCGCCAGTTTGTGTACAGTAACTCGCAACTGTTCTGTCTGACTGCACAGGCAAACGCTATTGATGAAAGCTGTGGTGAATTTGTTGTGATGTGGCAGCTGCAAGGAGGCAGTAATGAGGAGACTGGCTTAGCTCGAGTCGGAACAACACAGGAATCAAATGCTGATGTTGCTTTGCTAAGCCACTTCTTTCAGGACTGGATAGAAGCTGCCAAAGTTAGCATTTAAATAACCTATCAAGCAGCTCAAGCCCCGAGGAGATTCTTATAGGGAAGGATGGCTTATGATTGATCAAGTCAATCCTCATCTTTGCAAAGAAGTCAAGGAGTCCTGGGCCTGCTGCCTGAACTGCTGAAGCTGATCCTGATTTTTAATAATTTATGACATTTACGGAATGGTGGCATAACTTTATGACTGGTGGAAGACAATGAAGGGTCTTTGCTAAAGAAAGATCAAGTCATGCATTAATTTACAAAATGCCACAATCAATTATAGGTAAACTTGTGTTCGTCTGTAAACCCGAGATGTTTCATTTTTGTTAATTTAAAAACTCTTCAATATCTCCTTGAAAGTTATCACCAAAACATCTCCAAAGACATTTGCTTCTATGTTTTAGATAAGCTGAGGAAAAATTTGTGAAATGGTTTCAGTGTTCTGCATGTTTGACTCCAGCCCTCCAGCTTAGATTTTATGAATTTTACAGCAACACTGAAATTTAAGGCTGTCACAAGTAAGGTTAATTTTAAATGCTTCATTCTCAAAAAGTTACATTTGCATAAACCAATTAATTGTTCTATTTGCTGATAATTCTATTTTCAAAGTTTCTCCTTGCTTCGTTTTAATATCCAGACCTTTTATGATAAATCACTTGCAAAAATAAATCCGTGTGAAAAACATTTTCCCTTTCTGGGGATCAAAACAAAACACAAGAGCACATTTGTTTTCATTAAGAACATTATTTTCATGTTGCATTTTTAAACACCAAGTCCCCTCAAATATAGGAAATGCAGTGCCTGTCACTTATATTCATAATTTAGTTGCATGAATAGGTAACAGTGGTTTTAAATGTTCATCTTTTTCACTACCCATTTCTGCTCCACCCACACAATCATGTTTGATTACTGAACGGAAAGGAAACACCCACCCACCCACACGGAGAGAAGGCCGTTTTAATCATTGTTTTACTTCTTTTTTTCGTATAAGGTTTGACACAAATGCGGCATCCTACCGCTGTTTTCAAGCCAGTGTTTTGTTAGCTGAGATGTGTATGAGAATCTGACTCAGGACCAACGCATCTCCAAAAATAAAATCCAATCATGTCCCAGCAACGTTTTTGTCCAGTGGGAGACAATGACCTGGATGAATCACTGCACTTTTTCCAGGCATTTCCATCCACACATGTCCCAATAAGTCACCTGGGAACTGTCAGACAGGGGAGAAATGGACTCAACAGCTATTGGTAAGCCTTTTGTCATCACTGTCAAGAAATAAAAATAGACCATTCATCTCCTCTGCTTTTTACTCAAATGTGGAGCCACTGAACCCTGCCATAATGCTATCAACAGAGGAGACATTTCATGTCATCCTAGACTCTTAAACGTGCAAATTTTGTCTATTTTTGGGTGTCTCTGCCAGTTTTTGGTGGTCTGAACACCATCATGTCTTTCAAACATGGAGAATGCCTCTACACCTGGAAATAAAACATGTGGTCAGCAATGGAAAATGCAACACTTATAAAAGTATCAACGGGCATCTTTGGGAGCAAAGATGTCACAATCTAACTTCATATCATCCTGCTTTTTGTATAACCAGTTGTTCACAGATTTCCATTCGAGGAACATAATATTCAGATTTAAAAAGTAGCGATGCCAGTATTTCCTCCTCATTCTTGAGCAGATGCTTTATTGTCACATTGCCACCACATGTCCCCGAATGCATGATTTCTCAGCGGTTGTTGTCATGTAATCCTCAGCATATGCTTGGCTGTTGGACTACGTCTATACAAACTCCTGCGTGGGCTCCTTTCTATCATCTTTTCACATTTAGTTTTACCACCAACAACCACATTGAATTCTTGCATCTTCCATAAACTCTAAAACTATCTTCAGCATTTGCATTTTTACTTGGCAGAACATTAGGTGGTCATGTTACTTTTACATGGTTTTACCACAGGTATGGACGCAAAGGTTATGGCCAAAATAACGGACTGGGAATGCCTATCGAAGGCTCTCTCTGTTCAAATGTCCTAACAAGTAACACCATTTCTCTAGTCACAGGATATGTGTGATACACAGGTGAAGTGCTTTTGCTTTAAACCTGTCCAGACTGTTTGATTCTTATTCACGGATGTGCTCCGGCTACAGCATCCCTGTCCACTCTCCTGCAGCTGTCCCAACCCCAGGGCACCTCAGGTCGGACAATTAGTGAATCCATCACCACGTTTTTTTTTTTTTTTCCTTCCCAGCCTGCGTGCTGGGGCTCTGAAACGGGAGAGAGGGATGGGGAGCGTGTTAAAGTGGGAAGCTGTGACAGAAGTAAACAAGGGTAAAAGGACAGCGGGGACGAAACACATGTTATTTCGTCGCGACTTCTTCCCTGTGCATTTGGTTTTCTCTGTCTGCTCTGAACCAGTGTAGCGCACGGCCACGGTACACGGAAGATTACATGTCACTGCTGCTTTAGCATGTCAACTCTGTGCAGAGGTACATGTGTACGCCGCTGGAGTGCCTGCACTGTAAGAGTGAACAGATTCATGTGTGTCTGGGGAAAAAAAAAAAAAAAGAGTATAGGCCTCCGCTAGATGGCACTGTTGTGTGGTGTATTCACCCACATCATGCCCCCTCCCATTTCTACGTCTGCTTCTATCACATGGCACATCCCCTCTTTGCGTTTACCACCCAGCCTTCCCTCCCCTTTTTTTTTCCCTCCCCCTTTTTTTTTCTATGCACAGCATGTATGATCGAGCTGGTCGCACGGCTGGGAATTGAACATGGAACCATACAGTCGGAATTGACATGAGGTGTTTGAAGAGCCCAGGACGCCTACCCAAGGACAGTGTCTGACTGCCACACACACTTGATTACACCCATATAACCAGATGAACCTATTCATGCTCACATATATTTCTTGACATAGGCACTATAAAAGAACTGCACGAGCGGTGTCCAACAGTCTTATGCAGTGTGAGGCCAGTCTGTTTTTCTTTCAAAAATCACAGAAAGAGAATAATAAAAAGCACACATGAGCAAAGCAGAAGTTCAGTTGTTGAAGAAATTAATGCAGAAGCACACGTGACCTGTCGCTGTGTAAGTCAAGGGTGGTGGATCCGTGACAAAATGAATCGGTCATTGTTCAGTGCTGGTGGCAATCACTGTGACATAGCCTCTCTGATTTAAACGTCATTTCACACAAGTGATGTGATTAAGGGGAAACAAGCAGGGACTTGGGCAGAAGTAGTTCTCCCAGCTATTACTAATGCAGCGGCAATTTAATATATATGTCAAACTGAGCTGCAGTCACATAACAGGGTCTGGTGTTCGGCGTGAGTTTGCCTGGCTTCTCTGCAGGTAACGGGTTAATAGGCATCCATTGAAATCATTAAGGATCGACCTATGGCTAAAACTGCACATTTGTTTGGCATATATCAGCACTTTAATCCAGACTTACATTTCTCAGCTGTCACAGTGTCCTTGCAATTAACAGATACAGTCACAGCATTTGAAATATGGCAGCCAGAGTCGGTTAATCCCGTTACATCAAGTGAAATCCAGATACATATTTGTCTTTTGTTATATTGATTTCAATCTAGGGACCGTTAATAACTATTGTATTGAGGTGGTGGCTAGTGATTAGCGATACATCTCTGAGTTTTATAAGTGGTTTGGGGCCTTTCAATGTGAAGTTGAATTCCCCAGTATCCCCTCCTATTGCTCAGGTTTTCTCCCAGTCCATAATCCTCCGGGGTGCACTGCACTGGTACGTGTGTCCTGTGTCTCAGTGTATTCCTGAATCTCACCTTGTGACGGCTGAGATAGGAAACATCACTCCCACAATGGATAACAGAAAATGAATAAGGGAATGTAGGATGCTATGAGACATCATACATTTGACATTTGGTAAATATTATATAACATATGCAGATGTAATCGCTGATGGTGGTTCAAAACACAATCTAAAAATGGCCCACAGAACTGCCAGTATCATATGTTTTTCACTATCAATAGACATCGGAGAACTTTTTGTTTCATTTGTGTATCAGCTTTGGTTGTGTTTCAGTCACTGTAACCTACACACAAATCCTGTAAATCATGTAAATGTTGTTGTTGTTTTGCACTTAGCAATTAAACTATTGTTTTTTTGTTTGTTTTTTTCTGCAGTGCTAGTTACTCTATAGTGGTAAATTATCAGTATCTTTCCTAATGGATACTTTGATTGAATCTTCCACCTTAAATCATCAAAGCCTGAAAAAAGCAGCCAAAATAATAAAAAAAGAAAAACAAAATTAACATTACCAACCATAGCAGTAGAGTAGCCAACAGTATTTGTATAATTACCATTAATGTGAGGAGTCGGTTAAATGGCACTGGTCAAAGCAAAAAGAACTCTAACAAAACAACCCTCTGTTCTGTGAAACCTCGCCTTAGGATCATTCATATTAGTTTTGTTCTATTTTTTCAGTTTCTGAATGATCTTAAACGGCTAAAATGACTAGCCTGTTTTAATTAATTTGTTTCCTGTTCAAGGTCATCATTGAGTTTTTGAGTCATAACCAAAACTCGGAGATAATAATTCCCATCCTTAATATCTCACAGGGGGATTTTTTTTTTTTAAAGCCCTATATGAATTAACAATAAGTATTCATTACCACCTACCTGTGCTGAGAATTGCTTCATTAATATTTACGCTGACTTTGAAAAGTGTTGAGCAGAATTATTATTCATTGTAAAATGGTGTCAATGTCGGTGCATCCCACGTCGATTCCCACTTGGGTGTTTATTTTTCCTTCCCTCTGTCTCTGTCCACACCTGAGCCAGTAGTCCCAGGAAACCCCTGGGACTCCATCACTTTGACAGAGGATAAGGGGCTGCAGTGAGACCCTCAAAGTAGCAGGCTACTCCTTTGGCAAACTCTCTGTCTATGACTGTGTGAGTGATGGCTTTGCCTTTGGATGAGATCGAGTGCAGGACAGTTTTTTTTTTTTTTTTTTTTGTCTTGTCTTTCCAAAGAACTTAAAAAGAAATAAGAGAGAAATAAGTCATGTAGTATATTCAAATAGAAGGGAAACCTATTGTAAAAATGTATTTTGTCGATTTGAGATGTGCTTAATTAATGGCATAATTTCTTTGTCTCTATACCTATTGCTACACATTCCAGCCTCCAAGCTGCCAAGAGAAATATTGCATCGTTACAAAGCATACGAGTAACCATTTCTTTAATACCCACTCTTGCATGCATTTACAGAGGGGATGTGATGAAGGGATAAAGCTGAATCATGGATGTTTGACTAAAAAGACCAGCCGGCCGTTTTCACATTCTATTTGTGCAGCTGCAAAAGAGATTTAAGATCAAACCGGCCAACTCGCCAACACCTGCTGCAGCAAAAGGCTTTATTTTACTTGACATGAGTGATTCCAGCCTCGGGGCCAAAACCTGTTTTGAGAACGGATGTTTGCTGGGAGATTTTGACTGTTTACAATGTACTGGGACAGCTACGAAAGCATGAATGAACAAAATGAGCTCATTCTGGTTAATAATACAGCACTCTATGCATAATTTATTTAAGATATTGAGTTATAAAGGAGTAACACTGGCAGATATTTTCTTTAAAAGCAGAGATAAAGCCTACATGTTAAAAATGAAAACCTGCATTCCAGCTCCATATTGGATGGAATTAAACAGAAAAATGGGTCTAAGATAAAGACAAGGTACCATTTAGGTCCTCTTTGTTTTGACACTCATCCGTATCCCCCATCAGGAGCTTGTCTTGCAGCTCTGCTTTAAAACAAATCTTGCATTTAGCAGAATAATGCGACCAATTGAGTACAATTCTTCAATTCGCCCACTTTGTTTTTAATGTGGTAGCAGTTAATCAGACAGCTGCATCACTGAAATATCAGTTATCCGAAATACCAGTGGGCACCATCATGCCCAAACTACGGGTGGCTCTTGACCATAAATGCTGAGAGAAAGCAGATCTGAAAAAGCCTATATTGCTTAAACCAGTACTCAAGAAGCAGGATGTCACAGGAAAAAAAGACACGTTTAGCCAAAGTTTGAAAGCTGTTTTTTTGATCACATTTGTAATATTGGGGAATGTGGATCCTGCCACGGCAAAGTCAACCCTGGATGTTTACTCTTCTTAAAGTATCTCTGCCCACGCTCAGCGCAAATTGGATACAACGTGACATTTTCCGTGCTCCGTTAAAACTTCCCCGCTGTTGGCCATGACTGGCCGTGCGGACAGAGAGACACTGGCCAGAGTTCCTATTCCACTGGCACATGCTTATTACTCATTCATTATGTTATATTCCCAGTGTGACTCACAGATAGATTGAGAATGGCTGCTTCCTGGGCCTTTTTGCAAAGCTGTCTCCTTGAATGTACCTCCCTTCATTCATTTGGCCCAGTTTACCTTCTCTTTCCTCCCCACAAATGGCTTCATGCAGCCTGCTCGGCATAGCTGTAAGTAGCCTGCCTGGTCGCTCAGGGTCAGTCTGGTTTGTTGATTTAATCCTTGTCTGATGTTGTCTCAACGCGTGGTGAGGACCACAGCCCCAGCCGCTCTGCCGAGCTGTCTGATAACAGCCTCTCCACAGAGCTGGCTGCTCTGATCTGATATGAAAGCTGATGAGAGGCAGCCACAGAGAGGTACGCATGTTTGCTCGAGTAAGTTTAAGATCTGGCACCCTGCTGAGGTGACGAGAAACTAAATAAAAGTAAAGTTGAATTAAGAAAAAGAAGATTTTTATCATTGTTGCCATTTTCAAATAGTTTCCATCGTTTGGATGACCATTTATTTTCTAATGTAAATTATTAAGGGCAGGTAGTTGGATCAGTGGATACAAGCAGAGATTTAAGCTCAAATTACTACTAGATTTAACTTGAGACATCTAAGAATCAATTCCTTTGCATAACTGAAAATATCATGATATTGTTTATTATTGTTTTTATAATCCACAGTCTCATGTGTTTTATTTTGATAATAAATTCACAGTATCATTTGTCTAGGAAATTCTTGCCAGTCCACTAATGGTTCCTGGCATGTTCCATGGTGCTGATGAAGCAGTAAACAGAAATACAAACACTGGGCACAATGGCAATGGATTAGCTAGACCTTACAGGTGCAAGTGGAGGAGAAGCAATTCCCAGCATAACCAAATGAAGTAAAAAGCTTTTGCAAAACAACTGTTGAATCCTTAATAATACCCACCAATGAGTGGATGATGTCCTTTGCTAATGCATACAGTGCAGGTGTGTAAAAGCCTCTTGCATTGCAGTTGTATCTCCCATTTAATTAAAAGGGTACAAAGTAAGTGCATTACTGTGTTTCAGCCGCTTTATAAAAAGGTGAATTGCTCTGACCGTATGCCATGTTCCACATTTTTGATCATGTTGCTCATATTTCCTTGCTTTGATAGAATTGGTTGACTAAATATCCAAAGCTATTATGGGCTGGAAGAAGCCCGGTGTGCGGGAAGCTCACCAGGGATGTGGATTAAGTACAGTCCTCAGGTGTAGTTAAGAGAGGGCAGGACATTTATCATTCATGCCTCGTCCCTTGATTTTTGTCTGAGGATCTGGACGCGGACACACCGTGTCCTCTTAAAATGAAGAAAATGACTTTGATTTCAGCACCATTGTTTGGAATATCAGGTTCAAATTTGTCCTGCAGGTCACCAGCGTGTTTGAGGGAGACGTAGTGAATGAGTGTGTGCATCCCCTCATTTTAGTAATGGAAGTGCTGGGAACCTTTAAGTAGTTGCCACTGGTAATGGAATGAGAATGTATGTATAATTTAAAGCTCTGCTTCAGGCTCCCAGTAGAGTGAAAGTGTGCATGCATATGCACACCAACGAATACATGCTTATGCAAATACACATAACCCTGAGAAGCTTAATCACTGGCAGTGTTTCTTCAACTGAGTGAAGTGGCACTAATACAAGCACTGTAGCTTCAGCTCTTTAAAAGTCCTACCAAATATCCTTCTCAGTTTGTTATGCTGGTCGGCCCACATGAGACAAACCAACACTGTTAGAGGAGTCACAGCAGAATAAGACGTCTCGTTGATCCAGGAACATGGCTTTTAGATTTTTTTTTTTTTCAATCACACAATTAAGGTAACAAAGTCCTTGACTGCCTCTCGTTTTGCTTTTGTTAGCAAAGCTAACTGCTGTTTCTCTTCATCAAACTGCATCCAGTGAGATTAAACACTGAACCAGGCGGGAAAAGAGACGTTTCATAAGCTTTCAGGTCGCAATATTCCAGAGCTTTGGTTTTAAAGAAAAAAAAAAAGGAAAAAGAAAAGGGGAAATTACATGTTCCACTGAGTTAGTGGAACTGCAGGGGGGAGAGCCCAAAACAGGAGTTCATGCGTACTGACACACTTTCTCTTCCGAGATGGTGTTGGCGCCAAGTGCAGACTCGAAGACATGGTGGAGAGAATTTATTTACCGCAGGTCTTCAAGGAATATTGGTTTTAAAAAAAAAAGTCAGAAAAGGAGTGCAAAACAGGTAAAAGGTCGTTTCTTTGCAAAGCAAAAAGTCGAATTGCAGTTGCCTGCAAAAAAAGAAATGCAGTGGAAGGAGGTCATAGTGGCGGCTAAGACCCAGAACTGCTGTTCAGAAAAGAACAAGTTCTTCATCTGAGTTTTCTCTCTTGTCATGCAAACAGAAACTTTTAAAGACAACTAAAATAAGCAGTTTCATTCCTGAGTTATCAGGACATGTTGTGTGAGAAATGGGAGGTTTTCATCAGCACCTCCATTATCCAAATGTCAGACGTGCCTCCTGGAAAGCTACTTTCATTGCGATTACATGCAATCCATAAAACCCTGTTTTATTTTTTATTATTTTTTGTTGTTGTTACTATCATTGTTCACTGTCACAAAATAGTTTGGGGGCCTGATTGTATAATCAGTTTTGTTTTAACTGCATGTCAGTCTCTAAAGATGGAACTATTCAAAATTCAGATTGGCTTTGTCAAGAAAATTTGCACTGTCAATGGTGAAATTGCGAATCTTTTCAATCGGCCCACCTCCCAGTGATGCTGAGGACAGGTCAATTTTTCAGCAGAGAGATGATCTGTTGGTTCAGGGTTTGTTTCTCTTTCTTTTTTATTAAGGATTTTGCTGTGGATGTGAGTGTCATTCACATATTTATTCATCTTATAATGACAAATTAAGAGGAAAACATTGATTTAACCAGGCTTGATGGAGACATTTGGGAGACACAACTTATCACAGCATACTCTATTTTGCGTAAAGACACAAAGCCAGTTTGCGACATAGCAGAACCATTTAAACAACCCTACAGGTTGCAGCCAAAAAAGCATAGCCACAATGTGCAATTGTGCACAAGGTGGCAGAGATGAACAAGATGTGGTACATGATATATTTTATCTTCAGCAGGAGCAGCGACCAACTCCTTGATATCATTTGTTTCTTGCCATCTTTGTTTTTTTCTTTCAAATCTGCCATCTGCTTAATGAATGCTCGCAAGACTGTATCTTCACTTATGTAACCCTACTGTAAGCGTTGCATCAGGTCACAACTCACTAAACCCATTAGCTTTGTTTAAATCTCATCACACTCTGAAGGATTAACATGTATCATGTTGCGCAAGTAACTGTCAGTGTTCTATTTACATTAGATGGAGTCATAATTTAACAGTAAAATAACAGTTAAATAATTAGCTAAATATAACCCCAGATTATGTTTATTCAATCACTGGAAATAAATGCAAATAACAAATTTACGATTAACCTTTGAATATTTGGGTTTGTGCTTTTCAGCTTGTCTCAAATAATGATTTAGTAACATACTGTAGAATAGATCTGTCTTAAGCAAATGTGTCATCTGGACTGTGCAGATGTATAACACCCAACTTGTCAACTGAATATATAATCCCCAAACACACCTAAATTTGGACTGTTGTTCTAAAAAAAGTCAACTGCTCTTTAATATACAAATAGCACAAGAGCCAGCAGTTTCTTGGTAAACCTAATGAGTGTCAGTTTACTACAATCATTGGCCAAAGTCAAACAATCCTTTAAGTAGTACCAGTGCCTTATTCTCAATACTCCCACTAGATCATTAAAATGGATCCCCTAGATGTTTGTATAATCCAACCAATTAAGTACTAAATCCAAGGTGAAAGTGCACTGATGATGGCTTTATTTATACAAAACGACCATCTAGGGTTTCTGCAATGGAGTCAGTAGGACCAAATCTTGGTTAAAAAGAAACTTTGGGCAGTCATATTTGCAGATAAAATAATAGATACAATTCAGATAAATGAGACTGCTCATGGGGTCGATGACCCACTTCCTTTCTTTGCAACTTGGTCTCCTCACTTGCAGACAAACGCTGCAGGTCTGTCTCTCAGGTTGGACTGGGCTAGGGTCTTCCTTAACTTACGCTTTCATCCTAGATGTAATACTGATGCATCACAGAGAGCAAGAAGTTTGAAAAATAACTGAAAATATGTTGATCAGAATATAAAATCTCCAAAGAAAACACACATTTAAAAAAAACAGTCATTTGAATATGAAAGAAAGCCTCTCATGTTAAACACAATTTATCAACCTGGCCAATGTATTTAATTATATTTTATCAAAAGAGACAATGTTTTTTCTCAACATTCCTAGACAGATCGTTCTGTTGTTGCTTTTGCCCTGTAATTGGTATTTGCCAAATGACATTTCAGAACACATTTAACAGTCATATCATTAGCAAGCACTCAGTTTTCCTTCTGTTTGTGTATGCAATTTGCGTTTGATCTGTGCCATCGAGCTATAATTTATGTGGGCCTCATCTTGTGTGCGCTCGGTGCAAAATGATGCAGGCGGCCAAGCAATGAGTCAAGCCTTGGTAATGAGTGCACGCGTTGTCGGGACTTGTTTACTTCATCGCACGTCAAAATAGCTCAGTTGTGTCTTGTTGCCAGGTTGGAAGTCCCCTCCGCATCAGGCAATTCAGAATCCCAACAGCGGCCCACAAAATGGCCGGCGGAGGTCCACTCTTGCTTCCCTTCCCTGTCCTCTTTTTTTTTATTGGGGCTGGGGCTTGTTTGTTTTACAGTGGAGCGTGAGAATGCAATCATCAGAGGACAGAGGAAGACAATTTAGATGGTGAGAAAAGGAGGCACTGTCCCTGGCACGTTTATGGAGATCTCTGCCAGGAGACGAAAGAAGACAGCGAGCGGGGCAAAGCGATAAAGTGGTACGAGAGAGAGAGAGAGAGAGAGAGAGAGAGAGAGAGAGAGAGAGAGAGAGAGAGAGAGAGAGAGAGAGAGAGAGAGAGAGAGAGAGAGAGAGAGAGAGAGAGAGAGAGAGAGAGAGAGAGAGAGAGAGAGAGAGAGAGAGAGAGAGAGAGAGAGAGAGAGAGAGAGAGAGAGAGAGAGAGAGAGAGAGAGAGAGAGAGAGAGAGAGAGAGAGAGAGAGAGAGAGAGAGAGAGAGAGAGAGAGAGAGAGAGAGATCAAGTGGAGGAGAAAAAATTGCATAAGCAAGGGATTGATGGATGAAGTGGTGGATGACTGGAGGGGGAGAGCACATCTCTTCCACCATACTATGGCAATCCTGATGCTGTCATATCCTTCTGCCTTGTGCTACTGGTGCTAACAGATCCCCTTCCCTTACATCATCCATGGCTCTACACATATTCCACCTGCTCTCTTTTGTTCATATGCACACACGCAAGCACACACACACACAACATTTTCATTCTATTAATCTCCCTGCTCCCTCCCACATTAGCACAGACTCCCCCTCGAGACTGATTAGGGTGGTCTGTGCATGCGTACGTGTCCATGTAAGAATGTGTTTGTGTGTTTATTATTATTTTTTTTTTCATCCAGTCTTTTATATGTCCCATTTGTTTTCCCCCTGCTCGTGGCAGACACTTGCTGTAATAAAGTAAATGAGTTTGGGAAATGGCAAGACTCAAGGTGATATTTCAGTGAGCAACTCCCCAGCACCAGCACTGTGGGGGAGGTAGCCATGTGTCTGAATGAGACGTGTGTGTGTGTGTATACATACGTGTATGGGAGTTTTAGTATAAAGCTTCTTTTATTGTTGCATATCCTTGCTTGTTTTTTTTATATTGAATGTTTTATTATCTTCTATTTCTCGTGATTTGTAAAATTAGGTGAAACCCTAACAAGACAATGCTTTTTAAGTCATTTGTGAAATAAAATGAAAAAAAAGAGAAAATACTATTTTACTGCCACACACTCCTAGATTGAATTCTTGATGCATTTATATTATTAGGTGTTTTGTTTGTTTTATAGTTTATGCTTTCTGATTTTAAATCATAATGAATGTGTGACATTTTATTGCAGAAAAATAAACATTGCATAGTGATACATTTGTCATTTGTCATTGGTACTTCCATTGAGTATGCTTAATGCAGCTTGACTTGTATCTTCTGTGAAGCAGAGCACTCTGGGAGGTGGTGGCTAACACAACAGCATGAACAAGCTGTTTTTTAGCTCACACCAACTACTAACCAGGCTCCTCCTGCATCGCCTAAATAGAACCTTGTTTTCTCTTTGTCACATGTTTAGGAATCACAACAAGGCCTTTTAGGTTTATTAATGTCAGACATTTTTGATCTAAAACAATATACCTGCAGCTCGGTCTTAACTGGCAACCCAGATGCCAAAACTATACTGACTTTTTGATGGAGAGATAGTTGGCGGGCATTGCATCAAACCAACCCATCAAATGACATCATCGACATTATTTACAGACTGACACTTTTGACATCAGAATATTCTGACTGGACTACTTTTGTTCCTGATAAAAGTAATTGAACTGTCATGATTCTTTCATGTCTAGTGACAATTCAGGGGCTTTTATAATTGCTTTAACTACATTTATAACATATAGCTCCTTTTATAATCATAAGTTTGTCGGGTGGAAATTTTTGGGTCACTTTGGGTCTTGTTTGTTGAAAACTACTTTGACCAACTGAAAAACATGGAATCATGCAATATAAAACAGCTCTTCATTATCAGAATTGACACCTGAATTCTTGAAATCGTGGAGTTGTGTGTCTGCAAACAGCGATGTGTCTGAAAAGACTGCCTGACTTCATCCTGTTTTCGAAACTGGAATGCACCGTTCAACATTACCGGTGCTGTCAGAAGTTGCTGGAGACAGCACCTGAGATAGAGGATCGGATCACGTCAGATGAGTTCAGGCTCAGAAGTCATCATTAAGGCAGGATCGCTGCTGATAATAGGGTTAGTGCCTAGCTAAGTTCTGACTTGCCTTTGTCAACCTGGGCGGTATTGACAGTGATGCCTACAGTGTTCTTACTCCATGTCCTGAGATCCATGAAGGGATGAGGTTGGTTGCAATCGATGCACCACTCCTGAGAGATCCTTAAGAGATCAGAGTTCACAAGCATTCAACGGTCTACCATATTTAATCAGATGTTGGGTTTCAGACGTGGGCAGGAAAAGCCATGAGGCTTGCATGAAAGGTCATCCACAATTTTCACCCAGGAGCCCAGACCAAAGCCTGCGGTCTCTTCAAAGATCTTAAATATCCATGTACTTCAGATTATCATGTGACATTTGTAGTTACATTAAAACCAACTGAAGCTGCAGTATTGCAACACTAACCTTGTGCATCTGTTCAATGGTTTACAGCGTTTAAAACGCCAACAAAGGGCCCGTTGTTGCTTCAGGGAATAGTTAATGTGTCTTTGTCAGACGTGGGTTGCATTACAAAATGCAATTATGTGACAATCTGGCGTGACAACATGTGGTTTTCATGGTTAAATGTCCGTGGATACGTGCTACATAATTGTGGCCTTCATTGTTTTAATCCTTAAGTCCCAATACATGGATCACAAATTGCCCATTATGATGATGAATTTTTAATGTGCTCAAGTATTGTTTAACAACCTCATCTTCATACAAAACCATTTACCAATGAAATATTTAAAATGGGTATAAAATTGCTCTGATCACTTTTCATCAATTTTTGTGTCTGTGCTGTTTCTTCTCAAATGGTCCTGAAGTTTCAAATGGATGCAGATGATTTCAGTTCAGCCAGATTCATACACGTTAAAAGCATCTTAATTAGATGTCCTGCTCCCATTGCCATCTTTCTGTACAACTACTTTAGTCCAGTCAACTTGTTACACAAACAAGGACACAAAAAGAAGAAAAATAATTTCCTGAATGAAAGCTTCAAATGAAGATATGGCCACAAATGAAAGATGAAAACGACCTTTTGAACCCTCTGAAAAATGTTAAACCATCTTTACCGTATTAATGTACTTTGTCTGACATTGACCTGGTTTAATGTCCTGCTCCTTGAAGCCAGTGTTTGCCCGTGAGGGACATGCAATCATTGGCAGCTCCCGGACCCTTGGCTGTTCGACTGACAAGCTCGGGCTTCAAACACCTCCACTCTGAGCAGCTCAGGCTGAGCTTCAGTCTGCCTCTTTTAGATGGAAATTTCCATGTGTCCCCATGACTCCTTCTATTCCAGTCAGACACCCACAATCACAATTTTGGTCCCACCATGTGGACAATTCTCACATCCATGCGTTACAGTCATACACACACTTAGTCACTCAACCTGATTGTTTGACAATAATGGGGGAGGGGGGGGTGCTCAGAGAGCTCCCCTCAGAGCTCCCCTCACAGAGCTCCATAAATACACATCGTTAAAGATTAGATTGGGATGATACCAGAAAGTGCATTCAAAGAGAATGAGAGAAAAAAACGAGACCCTGAAACAGACAGAGATGGATGCAGAAGGGAGATCATTATTTGGTACATCCAACAGTGACACAGTCTGTGTCTATCTGTGTTGGTGTGTGTGTGTGTGTGTGCCCGCTTGCATGTGTGTATGTGTGGAGTAGCAAGGGGGAGATCCACAACTTCTACTGTTTCCCTCAAAGTCCTTTTAAATAATGTAGATGTCCCTCACTAGCTGGTGTGTCTATTGACTATGGTTAATTGTTTCTGGCCTGGTTTGCCTTTGCCCTGGCGCGCGGAGAAGGCGCCGGTGGACCGCTCCGTTTTAGTTTCACCTGCTAGGGTTTGTGCATAGAGCCGTGCCTCGTCTGGGTTTGACTTCGTTGGACCATCTCTGTCAGAAAAGAAGCTTTTCCTGGTTTGTGTGACTCTGGCAATGAAAAAGAAAAAGAGAGCAATAAATCATGACAGCAAACTTTATATCCTTGGGAGTAACATATGAATACGACATGTACCACGGCAGGAAAGATGTGAAGGAGGAAGTGGAACAATGTTGAAGAATTAAAGGGAAAAATTTCTCTTTTCTTTTTTTTGTGCTTGAATTTGAAGAAAAACATTAAAAAGGCAGAAGCAAATCCAGAGGGATGGGTGTGCATGAGGGCAGGAGTCTATTTGTTTGGCTTATGTATGGAACTCCCCAACCAAACACACACACACGCACACACACCCACACGACAGTCAGACGGGCCTCCTGGCGGGTTGTTAGCCATGCTTGCAGAAATACAGCTTCATTTCTGTTGACAGCCAGAAGAAAATAATTGGCCGATAACAACTCATCAGAATGCAGGCGATATGTATGATTTTTCTCACCCCAGTCGCATTGGCGGTGATGTAAACAAATGAGCTGGGGGATCATTTCATTTCTGTCAGTGCAGCGTCAGGAGTAAAGTTTGACTACACAATAGTATTGATTTGAACGATTTCCTTTTACCGTGTCTTTCGGGTTGAGCAGTTGTTGTCTGAGCTTGTTTGCATTCAGGTAATGAAGGGCCGTTGTTTGCATGCTGCATTTGATGTGCCATTGATATTTTTAATAACACTCTCTATCTTTGGATATTTTGTCCCGGCTAAAGATGGAAACTGAACAAAGTAATGAGCCCCGAATTAAAAGAGCAGCTGTCAAAAAATATATTTGCTAACTTTGGATGAGTGCTTGGTATTTGGCTTGGTCAGGTTTCCATGACAACTGTTTAAGATATTTAGAGCCAAATCAAATAACTTTCTCGGGCAGTGAAGTGACTCATAGTTGCCAACTGCTGTGTTTCACAAAGTCTGTTGCTCTGATTTTGGAATTTTCTTAATGTATTTTAAAGCACTTTTGCAAGGTTCTGGAGACGTGATGACATTAGCATTTCACTTTAATCTACAGATCCAAACTATTCAAATATTTGTGCATTTGTCACACTTGTCACAGCTCCACCATTCAGCAGTTTATCTTCGGTGGGTTTTCTTACCAAACTTACAGGATGGAGATTCTAATCTCACCATCTTGGGCAACATCATGCCAACAGTCTTTTGACAGGTTAGTGAGCAAATATGATAAATGACATCAGTACATGGAGACATAATGCTCATTTAAGGAGCATTTTCTAAATCTGTATTCACCTAATCTTTTCATCTTATTCAAGAGATACCTGCACAACTTGTCACAGTACCTTCCTGTCCTGCATGCAGGGTTTAAATATAGCACAATATAGATTTTTCCACAATTTCAGCAGTACCAACAACAGATCGAAGCTATTGTAAATGCCTGTCATTTGTTGCCCAATTACAAGTTCCTCCTTTCTTTTGATTTAAGTTTTTGGCACTTTTTTGGTATGACATATTTATTGCCCATCAAAAAGTAATAGAGAGCAATTGATGCACATTTACATGCAAAATAGTGATTACAAATGTCAGAAGTTTATTGAATTTGCTGCGTAGAACACTTTTTAACAACTCCAATACAATTTGCACATCAACTCTTATACCTTGAGGTAGGTTAATCACCGTGAATACAATAGCACAGTTGTGACAGTTGGCAGCCTCTAATTAGTTTTACAGTGTTTCTCCTCCTACTCATTTGTGCATTTGTTATCGCTGGCCTTTTGAGAATGATGAACCAGCTTAACTAAATCCAGACTGGAACACAGCTTCTGCAGCTTCCCCTGCACATCAGCCTTACCTGCTCTGACATTATCCAAAGTTAGGTTTATGCTAGTTTACTGTGCTGCAAAGTGAAATTGGAGTAAAGCAGACCTCCAGGCATTGTCTAGATTATAGCTTGAGCTTGGTTGCTGCAAATTACTAAAATTAGTCTGTTTGGTTTTCCAGCAAATAGTGAGATCTTCAAATTATCAGTCAAAATAGTGATAATGGCTTTCATTGACTGTGTTGGGGCTGCTGATATTAGCTGTGATATGAACACTTAACCACCTAATTAGCCACCTAAGAGTCCATCTAAGTTTTTCTCTGAGGAATATTCTTCCTCTAGCTTTCTCCATACCAGTGGGGAATGTAAAGTCATTCTCGCTGGCCCAACAGCCAAGTTCTGTTTAAGGACAACAGAATCACTGGGTCTTAATTATACAATGCTGATTAGGCAAAAATCTATGTGTGTGGCTACGGAAGCCCTCCCACCACCATGATGCAGGTGATTATCTCGAGAGGTCCAACTTCTGAATCCACCATCTGTGCAAATGAGACATTTTTGCCCAGTCCTTTAATTCTCTTTGTCTTCCTTTCTCCACATTTCTATGGTAATGGCTGGTTGTAAATTGCTTTGTGGAGCCTTTTCATATTTTTTTTTTGGAACCGATGTTTTCATTGATATCAAGACATCAGACAACCAGTATTCCTTTACATGATAGTGGGTCCTATTGTAGTGATGAAACCTTAAACAAAGAGAGGATCTAAATTGGTTCCCACAGTATTCCTGTATCAAAATTACTCCATGTTCCTATAGTGAGACCACAACCCCTGGTTGACAGAAATTCTGAAATATTTGATTACAATTTATTGCAAAAAGATTGTGTCAAAATTTCTGCTTTTTTCCATATGAATGTAAAATGACACTGTCTCTGAATACAAGTATCCATTTCTGAACTGTTATCTCTTTTGGAATTATATTGATACTGACAGCAGATGGGAAAAGACACAGATTGGTTGTAAAATAAAACCCAAAAGTCACTGATGCTAAAAGGTGTTTGACGTGCTGACATTGTGTTTTTGCAATGCATAAACCTGAAACATAATCTGAAAGCAAATGCTAGTAAATCTGTCAGGTGTGTTAACGCTAAGACAATAAGCTTCTCCAGGACTTAGAGATTCATCCTACTTTACAGCATCAGTGTTTGTTATGCCGTCTCAGGCCCTATCAGTGGGCTTTTAATGATACCTGGGTTATAAACCGCATAAACAGCAGTGCTGGTCATATTTGAAACTTCAGCATTTCAGAACAGCAGCCAGTACTATTTTACACACCTGCTGTTTCCTTCCCCTCAATTAATGGAGTTAAGTCTGCATGTGAGCCTTCAACTTGCTGCCCATGTATTTGTGCGACTCGTGCCATTATGGCCTGACCTCTCACTGAGCTCATTTTCACCTTCTCTCTGTGTGATGGCTAGCTTCAGATGAAGGGAAGAACAAGAAAGGAAATCGGAGGGGGAGGGGAGACCTCGAATAGCACTGTAGCAGAATCCGAAATGAAAGCTAATGGAAACTGCCCCAGAAAGTGACTGAATCAGGTGCAGGGAAAGCAATTGCAAGAAACAAAAGAAAGAAATAATTGCAGCTTGAAAAGCTTCTTCTGGCTGGCAGATGTGTAGATGAAATGCACATTGCAGATGAATGCAGCTATTTCTTCCAATGTACAAAACTGGACAGTGAAGTTTACATAGAGGTAGTTCGGCACATATTCAAACAATCTCTCCCTTTCTCTCTCTCTCTCTCACACACACACACACACACACACACACACACACACACACACAGATTTAGATTGTTTCCCCCAGGTACGCATAATTGCCCGCCTGCATCCTTTCTATGCCTTTAGAAAAGCTGTCAAAGCCGGTGCTGTAGGAGCAGTTTGGTTCTGTAATGCTTCACAGCAGACCTGGCCAAATAAGCAAATTGTAGAGAATAGCACGTCACGCAAGACTCCTCAGGAACTATTAAACTTTCCGTAGGCATTTTTGTCTCTGACCTCTACAAAGGCTTTCATCTTTCCAAAAAGGAATCGCTTAAAAATGACAGTGGCATATAGCCTCTGAGGAAGAACAGCTCTCCACTGGACTCCATGACTTTTAGCAGCTTGTCAGTAATGGCCATTATATTGTGTGGATAACTACGAATATAATTAACCTCCATTTTTCATGTTCGCCTTATGCTACATTCATCGTGTCTCTCTGTCATACACTGGGGAGTTACCTACTGGTATATGGAATTTCTTACCATGGCACTGAGAAGCCTTTCTTTCAGTGTTTTATGACTTGTTGGGAGTATGATCAGGGTGGTATATCAGGCAGGCTCTTATCCCTAAGTGTGTGTCTCATCAAAGTGTCCACTTTGCCCCTGCACCGATGAAAAAGTGTACAGTGGAGACATTTTTTTTGGTTTCTCTCAGCCTCTTGGCTTTTCTAGGCAATGTGATGAGGTGAATTAGGTGACAATTGTATTTGTGTTTTACTCAAAGTTCTGCGGACATCACCCAGCCAATATTCTGAAAACAATTCCAAGCAGTTCTTTAAATGGACACTGGAGGCGCAGTCTGTTTTTGTAAATAGTGTTCATGTTTCAAAATGAGAAACAAAACGGCAAACACACTTTGAAATTGTGTATGGAATATGTTTACATATACTTTCTTCCCTCTGTCTTAGACATATAAAGGATGGAACCCATCCATAAAAATATAATATAATTATGACCAGTGTCAATGATGGGGATTAGATGGAAGAGAGGTCTAGCCTCCTATGTCACTGGTGACCCCTGCTAATGGCATTGAATATATATATTTAATTATATAAAGCAGCAAAACTAAACAAAGGGTCATTTAAACATGAGAATTTTTTAAAAATGATCCTCAGCCATGTTTACTTTGTAGATATGATACCAGCAGGGTCAGCTGGAATGTTTTTTCTCACTCAGAGAGGAGGACAGAGTGATTGTTGTATGATAATGATGCAACTGAATTGCAGGCTACCATGCTACACAAGGAGCACAATGAGCTTTTACCTCCAAGAATTGAACCTTTCATTAGTTGTGTTCATTTATAAGAAAAGAGCAAAGGTGAGGAGGGTGAATAGAAGATGGATTTGATCATGTTCAAGAAGGGAAGACAAATGTACAATGCCAGTTTTCAATTCGTCAGCCTGTTTCTTTAATGGCAAAGCACAACATGGAGTGTGATATAATTTAACAACTTAAAATAAGTCATGTGAGTGGATGACTGGCTAAATGGGACAGCACGTCCAATATGCTGCAGTGAATGTGCGCACATCTGCACATGTGCTGCAGTGGTCACAGTTGGAGGATCCTTCCTATAGCTAAAGCTTCTGTTACCACAACTCTGAGGTTTTCCTCCTGATTGGACATATTGGACTGTCTCGCTTCACTTGGTTTTGACTTTTTTCAATATTAGTACTTTCAAATAATGTACATTTATTTTCAGGTCTTCCTGTGACCACTGGGCATCTAAGTATTTGATTAATTTTCACATTTCCATTGGAATTTGAATACAAGCAAATGCAAAGGCGTGTTTGGAAAGACTCTTGTGTGAAGTCGACTCTTTGAAGATGTATTTTCAATTAAAAAACATCTGGCTGAAGATGAAGCTCACTGAGAGGTACTCGTGCGTGAAAAGTTTCAA
Organism: Lagocephalus sceleratus; assembly: GCA_911728415.1. Lineage (NCBI taxonomy): Eukaryota > Metazoa > Chordata > Actinopteri > Tetraodontiformes > Tetraodontidae > Lagocephalus > Lagocephalus sceleratus. Next base: position 6,034,832 of record CAJVRN010000028.1, on the reverse strand, counting down.
GCAGGCTCCAGTATAATAGAGCACACGCACCCTCTGATAGCACCCACCAATCTAAATGAAAGCCAGTCTTGTGTAGACAGCCAGCGGCACTAGCCGCTCAGTCGGCGTAAACACCTGTCTGAAATTTGCTGGAATTGGTTGATTCGGAGCAAAGAATCGCTCTATCGGTTTGAAGATCACTATGAAACGCCTTTTGTGTTCGCATTGCCAATTTCATTAGGGCGGAATGCTCAGTCTTCATGTTTTCTTGACAGCTTCACCTTTTTTTCCTGTCATATTTTTTTGTTTTCTTTGGTGGATGTGGACAGACTCCCTCCGGAGAGCTCTCATTGCGAGGATGGTGAAGAGCGATCGCTCTGACACAACACCCTGTCAATTTTAACATGGAGCAAACCGCGCCGCACTTGCGGACAAAGCGCGATCCCCCGCATTTTAGTTGCAACTATAAACCGAGGCAAAGTGGCAAAGCTGGCTGATGAGAAAGCTAAAATAATTGGTCCACGGGGAGCTCCATGGGTCTGTAGAAACGGGCTGTGTGATGAAGAGGAAGAGATACACAAATCAGAATTACACTGAGGGTGTGCAGTTTGACCCTTGAAGAACAGTCGGAATTATAGTCAAGAGCCTTGCAATGTTTACTAAAAGAATCAAAGTTTTTTTCAAATTTAGAACTCTAATTTTAATAAGTGGGGTACAATGACCAACTTTGTTGGCTTTTGGGCAATTAGAATGGCTCAGATGGCTGTTTGAGAACTGAGACCATCTTTGAACTAACCCAATCCAACAGCTTTTATTTATTTATGAAAACTTGCTTCACATAAAAGCTTTGATTAAGTCAGCAGTCAGAAACAAGTTTTTGTACCATCAGCCCCTGAGAAAGAAAGTCAGTGGCATTTCTGATGTGGCTTCTCGAAAAACCCAAAGATTGAAGGTTCTCTGTTAAGGGCCATGAACAATTCACATCATTAGTTGGATTATTGTCCATGAGTGCTTTTGTTTTGTCATGCTGAAGAGTGATTGTGAAGAAACGAGGCTTTCTCAAAGTTGCGCCAAGATAATATTGAGTATTCTCATGTTTCATGTTGTTGTGCAGGCTCAAAATATCTGGAAGAAAATGGAGACAAACACGCACAAATTTGAACCACCGGATCGCTGAACCTGTTCCCTGAAAGTTAGAAATAGGAAATGAGCAGAACCAACTACCGTGGAGAAAGACGGATAATTTTGATGCTTTATTTATGTGTTTGTTTCCCAGTTTGTACAAAATGGCAGCTCAGGTACACACAGAGAAGAATGCAGCGAGCCATCACTGCCAGATGAAACCTGACAGACGGCACAGCGCTGCTTCTTTTCCAGAGCTCATTACAGAAGGTCGTCCTTTTCGCTGCTCAGTTCTCCTTTCTTTCAGCTGTGTCTACGTGTCACTTCCTCTTTTCATCTTTACCGTTGGATACACTTTCTGTGCGTCTCATCCCCTCTTTGTTTGACTTGGATTTTTTTCCCCCCACTGTTGCTTTGCACCTTTTTTCTCGGTACTCCTTCAAAGGTGAACACAGCCTGGAAGTGAATCACGCTCCCCAGACTCAGGCCTCCGACCATATATGACTACAAAGGTGGGCAGAAGGACATCTTTTCTCTTTTTGCATCCTGCTGGTTTGTGGGGATTCTCGTTTAGTCTCATTTTCAGGGTTTATGCATTTCCAGGAAAGACACAACAGGCAGCTTATTTGCAGAAAAATAAAAGCAATGTCAGCCAAGGTCAGACTTGCTCCATCTAATATGACCTTGCGGTCAGTGTAGGTAGTCTTTTACAGTATGGAGGGAACTACTTGGCAGTGAGCATTCACAAAGCTCAAAGGTCAAAAACACATTGCAAAAATGTTGTACTATTTATTAGCTCATTGAAATGGAAAACGTAAAGATTAGGTTAAATCTAGTTTTAAGAAATCTCAGAAAATAGTAAATGTTTGTCGATTGTGAGTAGGTTTTTTTTTTTCTGCATTTGATGAAAACACAATTTGAACATCAAAATGGAAATAGAGAAAGTTACAATTTCCTATCTGAAATTTCATCTTGCAGTTGCACGGATCTCACTCGAAACCAACACAAATCTGAGCAGAAGAAAATATTAGCGTAAGACAGCCCTGGGGAAAAAAAAAAATCTGTTATTTTAATTAGGGGGAAAAAATGGGTTACTTCAGGCTTGTAATATTAATGTAGCCAAAAGGTACATTTACAATGCCAAGAAAAAAAAAAGTTTTTGGTGATGTTTTTGGATCCAGAAGGTTTTCTTCTGCAACATTTAATACACTATGCATGGGTAGTCACTCAAGGGGGCGGAGGGAGTCTTTTATTACAAAGTCCTCCCGTTGGTCATTTTGTTTTACCATCTAGCAAACTAGAGAAGCACTAAATCGAAACTTCCAGAAACTAAATTTGATTTATCCTTTGATCTGACTTATTCTTTTTTATTATGACTTCATGCCCTGCCATCAACTTCTGTACTCCTTCTACTTAAGTCATCCCTCAACCGTATGGTACATAATTTGTTCATATCTGCAACACTTTCCTGAGTTGATATCAAAATGAAAATCCATTGTTCAAACAGTGTTGGCTGAAGTGGCTGAAAGCAAAATAAATGCATTAGCAGGACAATGGTCAGAACATTGTTTTGAGCAGCAAGCTCGTGCTTACATAAGGTCAAATGGTCAAAGGTTGTGGCCCCAGCCAAAACAAAGATGTGCATGCTACTTCTTTAATGATGGTTTGAGTCTGCAGTCTTCCTGACCTGCCTGTAGAATGTGGGAGGAAACTTGAGCAAACAGAGGAAAAAGCTCGCCTCGCACAACCCACAGCTAATGGTTAAAACTTTAATGCATGCAAGCCAACCACCGTTAATGACAGTTTCTGTGATCCTTGTACTTTTATGGGGGCTGGAATGGAATTTAGGATAAGTGCATTAGCTGTGCCCGCAGGTGTCTCCTGTAAATACAGTGTACATTCTATTACATGTATGTCATGGCAAAGAGATACAGTTCAAGAAAAACATTTTGCTTTCCCCCTGTGAAGCCAAAGAGGACACACATACAAAGAGCTCATCTAACTTTTTTTTTCTTTTTCTTTTTTTTTTCTTAAATTGAGTGTCATAAATCGCCCCTGGCATTCTGAGCTCCACTTAGACTATGAAAACACTTTAATCCATGCAAATTAAATGCCCGAGAATTTCACCTTCACTTGGATGTTAGAACATTAACTGATTAATTCATTGAATTATTTATTGATCAAACAACGGACAGCCTGTCAGTAAGCCCATACTTCCTATATTTCATTTGGGTGCAGTCGGTCATACAAAGGACAGTTTATCATTGGAGCATTGATTTTTTTTTTTTTTTTTTTTTTTTTTCAGGCGCAACTGAGGTGGATTATAAAATTATGTTTTTAATTTATTTTATTATCTATTTATTTCAGCTGCTGCAGCCCTAAATACACTTCAAATGCTCCTCATGCAGATGTTATTGACATGTCGGGAGTGGCACTGTTATGCATTCTGTGTCTAAAAGGTGATTCTAGATATATGGGGTAACCAGAATATTGTGTTGACTGTGTGGGGGGTCCCTTATTGGTGCATTACTGATTATTGAACATATATTTAAGTCTGCAAATGAGAAAAAAACTTCTGGAAAAACTTATAGAAAAAAAAAACAGAAAAACAACAGTTGCTAATTATAAAAGTTGTCTTTGACAATACAGCCTAAAACATTTGAGCAGAAACCCTCTCTCATCAATCACACTTTTTTTCCCTATCCTGTAAAATGTCTAACTTGTTCAGGGTGCAGTGTGTGTTGATGCTGCAGGCTAATGTGCCACTGCACTCACTGTGAAAACCACAAGACAAAGTAAAGACCCTCCATTATCATTTTCCTGAAATCACTCTCCGCCCGGAAACGGAACAGGTTGTGCATGACTCCCCGGAGACACGGTGACAACCAAGAAAACAAATGTTGAGCTTGCTTGAGTGGTTGACTCTGGCTACCAAATAAATATGCTTGGGCTTATTTTCATGATCAATGAATGGCTTCAGGGAGAAAACTGTGTGTAAGAGAGTAAAAAGCCTATTACATTACACAAGGTAATACACATTTAAAATTATAATGGCTGTTGCCACAAACTGTCACTCAGAGCTGCCCTTCCCCCCTCGGCATATTGCTGCATTTGCTGTAAATCCCTCAGGAGGCCACATTTACTTTGTTTGGAGCGCCTCCAAAGACGAGACTCATCAACATGGTACAGGCTCATTTGCAACACATATGAGACAGTCAACCTGTTATATTTCATTTGAAAGCCTTGTAAACAAAGTGTCTCATGTGCAGTGATTATAAAAGCAGTACACCTGACTTTTTTTTTTCCTTTTTCTGAAACATATTATATCCTTTCATTTCAGCAAGACTACAATTGGAGCGATCAATATATTGTAAAAATCTGATTTTTTTTTTCAATACATAGCTGTAAAATGACAAAATTAACTGGTAAACATGCACGGAGACAAAACATTATTGCAGATACTTAGATCTGGGATACACTAAATCGGATCTGGCTTAATCGGATTTAGCATATCACATAATGCCATTTACATGATTGCGTGAATAATCTGTTAACCCCAGAAATTGGAGAGTGATCGGATTTCATGATCATGAAACATGATCTGTTGTTTGATGCCATGTGAAATTTCATTCTGTTCTACGTCAAAATATTTTTAAAAAGGCCTTCATAGGGTTACTGTGGTGACATTATTCCATCAGGACGTTCAAGAAGGTCCATCTGAATGAAAAAGCTGCAGAGTCTGAAAACAAAACAAAATTAAAAAAAAAAAATCCAATTTTTTTTAACAAAATTAAGCAAAGATTTTATTAATTTCTAAATGCCGACTTCAACAAACTGAAATTAGTTTTCAGAGAGCACAGACAGGAGGACCATGTGCTAACAAAGTAAATACACACACACACACATACATAAATAAGACTAAAATAAATCACAGACAGGTGCCTGGTTTTATTTGATTATTAGCTTTTGAAAATGTTTCCAGTGTCCCTTGGTTTGCCATTTCACCCATTCCAATTGTTTCTATTTGTGTATCTCACGAATGTATGCAACAGAAACATAAATGTGTTCAGGGAAGATGGTTTACCCATCATAAGTCAAAGCCAGACAGCACACTGAGAAAAACAAACACTTTGACTTGTAGCTCACTTCTCTAATCTTTCAATTGAATATTCCTGTTTATGTTGTTCAAGTCTCCCCCGAAGTAGCCCCTTGAGTATGCTGGACAAATCTCTTAAGTCACTCTCAATTAAATTGACACTGATGCTTTCTTTGGCATATGCGGTGAGTGCACTTTGGGGCCACTCATGATGAGGCTCAAATGATGAACCCTGGATGGCGTCATATAAGGGCCAAAAAGAATGCTTGTTATGTGTAAGAGTTGAGTCTCCCGTTTGTCTGTGTGCATGTGTTTATGTGTCTGTGTGTGTGTGTGTGTGTGTGTGTAGTCTCGGGCGCTTATCTGCATCAATGACCTTTGACTGCATCACTCTGATCAATTTACAATCTAAAATCAATTAGTTAACTACACATTAAAGGGACTGGATGTGTCGCCTCCATTAAATACCCAAAAGATTTTTATTGACATATCTGATATTTGCATTCTCAAACACCCATTGCTCCTTTCAGTATGGACACTTTTTGTTCTCCTCCAATGTGTTACAGTGTCATATTGGCTAGTAATCATTGAGAGGTTTGATAATCATATTGTCCAGGAAGACCTTTAAAGCCTTTGGGGAAATCACAAAGGATGTTGGGATGTCAAATCACCCAAGCTCTCTTTTGTCTCATCCCCCCTGTGAGGTATGCAACAAGGTATTACCATCTAATATAGGCATGTCAGACCAATCATGCTGCCATCCTTTGTTGAAATGAAAGGGAAGTGTGCTAGGTTATTGGCATGTGTTGAGAGTAATTGCCAAAAATTTACCCGGAAAAACATTGTTTTTCAGAGACTACAAATTATGTGCTTGTACAGATGTTGTTTTTGATGTCTTGCATTTGTGGGACAAGGTGTTTTGACATCATCAACTGCAAATGTTGGCTGTACCGTTTTACCTTAAAAACACTGTGCCGCAGAACACACTATATTAACACAGACGCTCCCAAAAGGTATATGATGTTGGTGGTGTACATCACATTTCTCTAGCAGTAGACATCCCTGAGTAAGAATGTAATAAAGGCTGATGCAATATTCATGGAAAACAAGAACTTTTGGCATCCTTGGCAAAAGCTACAATCACAAAGTCATACGTACACAAGGTATCAGGTCAGATGGATTTATACTTAAAACAGACATGTTTGGTTTGTTCTGTTAGACTTTTCAGGCATTTCAGGAAAGGTGATTTCAAACTTGGTTTATGTAAAGAAATTCTGAATATGTTTGAATTGTCTCGAAGAATAAACTTCCAGCTACTTTTTAAAAAAAAATAAATTTCATGCAGTTTTGGTAGCCTGTTTGTTACACATCCTTGTTGATTCATCCTCATTTGGTTCAGCCCCATTTCTTTCCTGCTGGCTAGATGAAGAGTTCTCTTAGAGGCCCAATCATGGAAGGTAATTCTTGTTTTAATTAATTGAACCCCAACCAAGTCTCACAAATTAAATACACCCCTAAACATGGTAATCATTTTACATCTAAATCTGAATTATTCATGTATAATTAGACAATTATCCATTTATTCTGTTCGGCAGTCACACAATGAAAGGCCAATTAGTGCGATCATACAAACATATACACTCAATTTGTGAAAAATCTCTGAAGTGTCGTTAAATGATTCAACTTTTGTACGCCTCCTATTCTTGTCTTTTCATGCTTTGCCTCCCATCAGATCAGAGCCTTCCATTCAAAAACACTGTTAATTAATGACAAAAAGAAAGATGATCTTATGAGCAAAATTGAAAATAATTATGAAAAATAACAATGTTCGTTTTGAATTTAAAGCCACGATAAGTAAATTGCTTTGCATCTTATGAATTGGAGCATCTGATGCATTTTTGAGTTATCTTTCAAATCTCAAAGCCCTTTATTCTCTACTTTCAGCTTGTTTTATTTATTTATTCAATTTTTGATCAACATCTCCTATTTCCCCATTTTACAATCTTGTTTTATTCCTTGAAATTTGACCACTGCCAAGTTTCAGCTCTGTATTCAATTTCAATGTTATTTTTTTTTTTTTTTTTCATTTTAATGTTCCGCCTTGGAAGGAACTAGCAATCGTGACAGAATACTGTTTAATATGAATATAGCTTTGAATACAATAGCTGAGCATTAATACTTCCTAGATTTCACATGAACTGCTCCGCTAAGGGGCCTGCGGTGAGATTTATTTTTGCAATTTGGATGAAAACCAATGTTTGTATGAGTTTTTCCATACATACAGATGATTTCAATAAATTAGACCTAGCATTGTTGTGTTTGGAGTAAGGAAACAAAATGTTTCAATAGATCCTTTTGTACCTTTGTACAATTTACCTTTGTAAATTGTACCTATTAAGTTTGCATGATCACCACTTACTCAATTCTGTGTTGTGTCACTAATGACCTCTTCCCAAACATAGTCTATATCTGTCCATCTGCACTTTTTTGGTTCAAGCTCTTTGTGTCAAGGTCCAGAAATTTGGAATTGTCTAACTTGAACTCTTCCATAAATCTTTGAGGTCAGGCCTCAAGTAGGGTTCACTGATTTTTGATTTTGTTCTTGATTCGAGTCTTTTCCAAAGACACTTTGGACACTTTGCTTTTCATTCCTCTGAGATATGACAAATTTGATTTGAAGGGTGAAAAAAATGTCTCAATAGTCTGTATTTATATCAAACTGTACGACAAACATGGCTGAGAGAGAATTCACTAAAGACACTAAATCCTCCAGATCAGGAGCTGCATTCAAATTGATATCATATGAAATCCAAAAGTTGTTTTTGAGTTTACCTTCTTTTCTACAAAAATCACATTAAATCAGGCTTTCATGATATAGTCAACCCAAAGAAATATTTAAAAGTCTTAAAAAGTTTTTAAAATTCTATATTCTTCATTTTCATAAAGGGTTTATGCCTCAGTGGCTTCTGGCCAACTTGGACTAAGACCCAAACCATGTTTGTAGCCACCATTTCACATTACATCAAGCTCACATAATGCAATGTTAATATCAATAAACGCTGATTAAAGTAGCTTTAAGTGAAGGAAAACAAAGCAAGCCAATCCAAATCCCATAATCCAAAGGAAAGGCTACAGCAAATGTGACTGGGGCCTTGTACGTCAGACTGATCGATACGAATTTTGAGAGAATCAAAAGGTGGGCAAAGAGGTCGGAGCATCTCAAGAACAAATTGATTTCCAGGAGCCTTTGAAAAATTGAGGTTAGTATTCAGAGTCATCAATGTCAAATGCAAGGCACAGCTCGTGGGATTAAAACTTGTCCTTTCCTTCCTGAAGCAAATGGCATTGATTACACATTCCATCTAGTTATGCAGCTGGCTATTGACAGACACATGGACACAAGCCTTTCATTCCATTTTAATCAATTTTGTAGTTCTTGCATGTAATTATACCTAACCTGAGATGTTGTCTCTGAACCCACCATGCAGCTGTCAACTTGAACTGGTACCATCTTTAGTTTTACTCCAAAACATCATAAATTGACAAAGATCACCAATGATGCTTATTTCACAGATTTATAAAAAAAAAAGTAAAAGGAAGTCATCTTGTTTTCTATTTCTGAATTTACCTGATGTTTGAATTTAGCCTTCACTCCCTTTTCCTTCATTGCCATCACCTGATGGTTAATTGAGGAAATATTCTGGTGTAATTACACATGAAATGAATCAAGAGCACTCATTTATTTTCTACTAAATGATGGGTACTGTGTTCTTTTAATTAAAAAGTACACAAGAGGATATCTACACAACGGGATGGCAGAGCCCCTTTCACATATGTACTGGGAAACAGGAAAACCTGTTGCACACTATGCAGAGCAAAGACGGGTTAGATTCATTCGTTGAACATACACTAAACACAACAAACCATTGATGAAGAAAGCTAATCTCACTGATTTGTCACTGAATAGACAGTCAATAGCATACAAGCAAACAACCAAGCATCTTCTGTCCCAGTAAAATAAAAATCCCTCCGAGGATGCAATTTGTAGTTTTTAGACAAAATGAGTAAATTTGGGGGAGAATATAAACATGTAATTTGGATTCCTTTGTTCTGTAGTGTCTCCATTTTCTCCAAATGTCTTATGTAATAGACCCAAACATGTGATTACCATAGTGCAATATGCAGGTCCCATTCCAGTGTTCAAAGATGGAAACTTCACATCAACCACATTTGCACTGAGTCTGGTTCTTTTGACTTTTGTAGTGGGAGAAGAGACGACTGGTGCAGAAGGAGCAAGAACAAACAAACTTGAGCCTCCAGCATGAAAGTGTTTTAGTTGTTACAATTATGAATTGAGTTGTTACAATCCCTTGGTCAAGTTTGAATGAGTATGATCATTTCTGGGAAAGCTTCTTTTTTCTGCCACAAACTCATGATGCCCAGCAAAGTTTTCTCATTAATATACTTATACATTTAAATAAAACAATTGTGTGTGTGTGTGTGTTGCATCCCTACTATTTTTTTAGACATATGTTGTCCTGTTTCTCAACTAATCACACAGGACGACACAACTGGAACAAATAACCCGATACATTTAACAAACAGAGCCCAATCAAAGACAGAAAACAAGCTGACCATTACCACCCCTTGTGACAGACACACTTGCACTTATGTTTTCTAATTTTATACACTAAGAAAAATGAAAAACATGAATAGAAAGATGTGAAAATAATATTATTGTCCCCATAACATTTGTCTGACATTTATAATATGTTTCAGAAAGTCATCAGCAGCTCAAAATTGACTGGAGCAGCTGAGTTTGGTGGAAGCAGTCAGTCATTTGCGAGCTGTCACTCAAAACAGAAACAACTTTCATTTTCATAAATGTTGTGTTTTATGGACATTCACTCTCTTGAAGCCTCAACTGATACTTTTTCAGATTTGTATTTTTCTATAAATAGCTCTATGCCAAATTTACTCTAAAACATCAGTAAAAACAAAAAAAAAACAAAAAAAAAGTTTGGTTTTCTCTTTATGATATTGTATGAGCTAGATCAGTTTTCCAGTGGCTTGTGACCTTGTGCTGTATTGAATCTTTTAACTTCTCCACATATTACATTTTATTCATGAATAAGTCGACTATAACTTTATTGCACTGAAAGTCTTAGTTATCATTATGTTCAATCGTATTCCATCCTCATTCTATTCACTTTTTTATTTTATACGTTCATCTCAGTGTATTTTTTTTTAATGTGTGTGTGTGTGCAAGACAATTGTTTTCAAACCAATTGGCCCAGGAGGAATTCAATAACTTGTCAGACTCTAAATCTTGACAATGACAGCAGATCATTTCCAGACCCTGCACAAAAAAAAAAAAAAAAAAACTCTCGCGGCCTGACTAACAGCAGTCAGTGAACATTAGCACTTGATTCACTTTAATGGGAACCATAAATGTGAGCAAAGGCTCTTTCCATAGACACAAAACTAAATATCTTCTAACCAGACACTTAAATTATTTTTTTCCATGTGGAAAAGGGAGAAAATTAAACACCATTCACCTTGCACTCTTACAACCACTTCTAAAAGGAAGACTAGTAGAATAAAATGAATTGATTCAGCAACAGTTTTCAGTCAGTTTGTTGACAAATGTTAACCAGTTCACCTAAAATCACTTTTCTGCCACAGGAAGTTGTTTCGAGCTTGAATTACTGCCAACAAAGCCCCCCTTGCACTTGACCTGTAATTAATGTAAGAGGTGTTGACAAATAAACTGGCCAGTCTTCCTTTAAATAATGTTCATTTTGGGTTTCACTGTATTTTAAGTGAGCAGTGTAAGTGTTTGTAGCAAAGTCAGTTTGTTGGTGTATTCCCTGAGCATATGGTGATTTGCTGACAGGGATAGAGAGCACATGTCCAAGCAGTCAGGCATACATTGTATACTAGATGTATTTAGTTGTTATGTTTGCCATGGTTCACTGTGCTAATTGCTCCATTAGATATGTTTAGAAATGTCATTAAATATACCTCAGTCAATATTAAGTTAAGGAAGTTAAGTTTGCCATAGTTGGTGTTATGGATGTGTTATGGATATGTTTAGAAATGACTAAGTCAAGTTAGATATACCTCAGTCAATATGTTCGATATACCTCCATTGATGTTTATTCCTTCCTCAGAGTGTGCTTGATGAACTGTGGCCTGTCCCATCATGTGGTAGTCAGGCTACAGCTTGGTTAACTCTGAATATAAATGTAATGAGCTCACTTGTTTGAGCTGAAATCCTCCCAGTGGGAGAAGATGGAGATGAGGAGGAAGTGAGTTCAGACTCAGTTTAATCTGATGGCATCTTCATGATACTCATCTGTCCATATTCAACCTATATTTATTTTAAATGATCATGCAATCCATTTTGTTAGCCCTAAATCTTTCCCCAGACCAGAACTTATCAATTGGTCATTCATTCTTTTCTTGATATTGTTGTGAGTTATGATCCAAAATGTTACATGATGTAGTTTCTTTCTGACATGAAGAAATTCCTTTTGTTGGTCGATGACAGAAACTGTGCAGTAATATTGACGTGTGTTTTTACCCATTGATATTCCAACAAATCTGAAAGCAAAGAGAAAACATGTTTTTTTTTCATAGTTTTAAATGAATGACAAGATTGAATAGAATGAAAGCTTCCATATGACACTGTGATTTCAGCAGGGTTCAAGTAAAAGTCTTTGCAGGCAAAATGCAACATGGATTCATGCCTTCTTTCACAGAAGTGAAAGCAAATGGAAAAGGACATTGTCATCTAATTGGGATGTAATGGCTCTGACACTGACATGCCATACATGGAACAATTTGTTCCAACAGGAATGATGCTGGAAGCAAGAAGTGGACTTTCTTTCTACCACAAAGTTCCTACAGTCTATTTCCCCATCCATTATCTTCTGAGTATTCAATGGTAGCACAAAAGCTATGCTCACATTGCAGCCTTAATGCTGAATTCCGATTTATTGCTCAAATTTTTTTTTGGTTGGCTGTTCAAATTGCATGTTTAAATGGGGCCTGTCTGCAGCCTTGCAAGGTGAACATCTCACGCTCTTGAAGTGACCCACAAGCTTTTATGGAAGCTGTTGAAGCCTTGAGCATTGACAGTTGAACGTTAAAAATAGTGTGTGGCAACAGCCAGCCAATTTGTGAGTGGCTGATGTTCAAAAGGTGGAAGAGAAGTAGCTGCAACATCTGTAAAGAGGAGTGTGTGGATGCACGTCAGACATTTCTTCAAAATTCTATCAAAAACATATCTGTTATATCACCCTTCAAGTTTGGCTAACACTGAAGTGTTATCCCAAATATTAATAAGGTTCACACTTTGCCATCCCTCCGCTGAATAACTCTTCCATGTTTGTTTTCTCATTTCTTTTTCCTGTCAAAACTGTGATAAGTATACTGGCCCAGGCTCAGTGTCTTTAGTGTTTATCTTCCAGTGCATATCCTAGGTGAAAGGATATATCTGGTAAATATGTTGTGTCCCCTATGTTGCATCAGCCTGGTTTAAGTCTAATCACACTGATTGCTCCATCACCACTTTGATTGGATGCCTCACTTCCCCTACAGCTGTTTTCTTCCTTTGTTTTGCACCCATACATTAAGTTTCACCATTACAATATGAAATCCAAATAGAATAACTGTTGTATTTTTATTACTGACATACATATAAACATCATATATCATATTATGTGGACATATTAGGCAGTGCTTTAGTCCATATATTTGGCTGTGGAACTGATATTTAGAGTACAAGCACGCTAGGTGTCCAGGGAGCAGTACCCTGAATCCTGAAACTTCTCAGAAACATGCAGCTTTGATTAACCTGGCCAACACGACACTTTGTTCCTTTCCGGTTTGCTTTCAGGTCGACACAGCATAATGTACTGCAGAGCATCTGAGTGCAGCCAACAATGTGGGGACATGATTGGCAATGACGTGCACACGTACATGTCTTCCAGAGTCTCAGAACTCCTGTGTTTCGCTCATCTGTTTGGCACGTCACACCTCACGCTTTGCGATGGCAGAAGTGAGGAAAATGAGAATTTTCTGCGTAATTAATCTCAGTGATAGAACAGTAATGAAGTTCTGAGAGGGAGCAGGGACTCTTCACAATGGCTCCAGCTGCAGAGGCTGTGGTAAGAGCAAGTGTCGGACAGATACATCCGAGAGACTAAGCAGCTTGAATCTATGGACTGATTTTAAAACCCTGGCAAGAAACCACTGTCCCTTAATTACTGTGTTTTCACTGGGGTCTGGGTAAATAAAAACTCACATTGGCAAACTATACATAATTGATTAGTTTGTCATCTCAGCCTATAAATATTAGGTTTGTAAAACATGTAATTATTAAGTCTATTGTATTTACTTGGCAATGTGTAATTGCATATTGACTGTGGTTTGGCCAAATGTTTGTTAAATTGTGAATCTGACAGAGGAGCTGCTGAGCTTCTGCCCGATAAGAGACATTTTATTGTCTATTTTCCAGTGTCATCTAGCAAAAAATATTTAACCTGCTTCCATAAATAGCTTAAAAATCCAGGTTTGTTCTTTTTTCTTTTCTTTTTTTTTGATTGGCAGACTGGTACCGCAAGTCATTATAGAAACATCTGTTCCCAGATTCCAATAAATGTGGCCAGCTTATGGTGTGTTAAATGTCAGAAGTACAGATTTGGTAAAATAAAGATGTTCATTTCCAAGATAGAAAATACTTAATAGCGGTCTCAGTGGGGACCACATCGGCACTCTTCTCCATTCATCAGCACACATTCAATGCCTTTAAGTGAGGAGTTTAGCCCCCTGCTGTCTCAATAGGGGGCTGTCTCAACCAAACACTTCTGTAAATAAAGATCAAAATCTGTAAACGTCTGTATCTGAATCTTGGACATTTTTACATGCAGATTTCAAATATGGCGAAATAATAAATATGCAAAAATAGGCTGGTCATAATGGAAATGACTAGGTGTGTTCATGTCTGTGTTTCTTCAAAAATGATCTATGCTCTTTGCTCAAGAGGCCACAGGCAGTGGGGTTTTGGAGTCACTTCTCTTATGGATCTCAATATACTGTATTTGTCAAATCAGAAATCTTAATCTGAAAATCGCCTAGATTCATCTTTAATGAAATGTAAATGAGCTAGTAGAGGCATGGTTATCATTCAACATTGTCACTGTATAATTGTCTGTGGCTGGCCCCCAACGCTGGATGTAAATACTGAGAGAATCAGAGGCTGCCATCTTATTTTTCACCATTTAATGGACTTGCATTCTTTCACTTTAATGGGGAGATTTTTTTCATGTGAAATTCACAGTGTGTGCTGTGACAGTTGTATTCAGAATAATAGAAAAGTGATAAACACTTGGTTTGCTCTCAGATGAGTTATTAAACCTCTTTGTTCTACCATTCTTTGTTTCAGAATTAACTCTGGTGCTTCAAAAGAAATCTGTTTGCAGTCACTTAAAGGTCATGTTTGAATTGACTCTAGTGTTCTTGAAAGTACTATGCACTAATAGTTATAAAGGTGTTTTACAAGGTTGTATTTTATTCTGAATTTATCACCATCTCGTTTTTTTTTAGGGATTATTTGTACAGCAGATCAGATATCACATGCTCTTATTGGATGACTCAACATTCCTTTGCAGACAGTTCTGAGTTCTGTCAAGTTCTCTCAGGTGCCTCTGAGTGATTAAAGTCATGATGCTACTGTTTTTTTTTTTTAATTAGAAAAAAATGTTAGTTGTATGTCTCAATGATTTACAAAGGAAAGCATTAATTTCACAAAGTGTGTTGTGAATTAATATCTCCTTTTATTGTGTCATCCCCCATCCTGAAACAGATATTTGGATTGATGCCAGTGAAAGCTGTGTAGGAACAAGCTCTGTTGCCTGTTTTAGTTTGCACTGTTGATTGACAAGCCATGCCCCATCTCCTCATATCATATGCACACTGTCACTGTTGAGTTTGGGCCACTTCAAATTTGTTGTTAATCCCAGTGGTTAAAGGTTACAATGCACCCTCCAAGGTAGAGGAGTCTGTCCACTTTTGATTAAAAAAACATTTTACCCACAAAGTTGGCTAAATGTTGCTACATTCTGTTATGTTGAGTGCTTAACTGCTGATTCAGTGCCAAAGGGAAATCAGATCATTGTTATTGTGCAAGAGTGCAAATCCAGATATGGTGTATGAGTTTAATAAGGAAAATGGAATTCCTTTGGGCCCAGTGGCACACCTCATGGATATCTAATTCAAATGTCAGCAGCTGTCAATCACTTAACTGGACATGTATTCAAAGTATTGGGATTTTGACAGAGAGCTCAAGTTTTCATTGTGTACACGCTGCATTGTGTATACACTTTAAGTTGCTTTAGTCATGATAATTGGATCTATGAGGCTTCTAAGTGTTGTATTGGACAATCAATCAACCCATCAGATTGAAGACACATTTGCTTTGGGTCTGATGACTATTGGAATAGATGTGCACATAAATTACGAGACAGGAAACAAAGGTATTGGCTAGTCTGAAAGCATTCTCATCAAAAACATTTTCTGTGTTGTAAAGGGTGTCTGTATTAAAATGCACTTTTTGTTATTTTGTAGACATAAATGTAGGCATTGTCTATAAAAGCATGTTTACATTCACTGAGGTCTGTACTAATGTAGAAGTCGGCATACAGGTTGTCTTGTATTCAAAATGATTATGAATCAGTAATAATGTTCCAACATTGTGAAAATGAGATAGCTATGCCCTGAACACAAACACTGGGAATTTTGTTTAGTCATGGATCAAAATGAGATGATTGAATTGTTTCTATTGTTTTTATTTGCATTCTTATAAGCTTGCTTGCAGCATTGCAGTTATTTCAGTAAGAATTTCTAATACTTTTCTAATACCTTGTTTCATTTTAAACAGGTTTATGTACAATGTTAATACATTACATAAAGACAAGATACAGTGTTAAATGGCTGGATTTAATAAATACATATTTATACTTTTTGAGCTATTGTACTGTGCTCACTCAGAAGGTGTTCCATTTAAGGTATACATATTAATGTCAAATATACTGAAGAATATAGTTGGATATCTAAAATATGCTGAACTCAAGTTCTGGGATTTATCCAAGAAAAGGGGCTGATGCATAATTCAAACCATAGCTTCTCCACTGACATTGAGCGTTTATGTAAACCCAAAGTGAGATGATACACCCAGAAAAAAAAAAGAAAAAAATACCAAATGCTAATTAAGTAACAATTTTAAGGGGATAATTTGCATATGAACCATTGCATCAAAGGTTACTTGGAGAGAAGTGGAATTAAATGGAAATGCTCCGCTGATGGGAAGATAAACTGGGAGGGATGAGAGGCACTGCGTGTCTTTCCCCGTGTGAGGAAAGGTCAAAAAGGAGGGAATTTTTCAGTCGACATAATTAACTGCAAAGTAGCTTTCTGAAAATTCGGCCTTATGTCTACATGTGTAATTGGTTTCATATAAGCTGGTAAACCTGAAAGACGACAGCTTTCAGGTTTACCAGCCCTGAGTTTGAACCTGCTCAGACAAATCAGTTTGTTGTTAAGTAGCTGTAACAAAGTGTTTTTTTCTTTTTTTTTTTAGATTTAGACATTGTGTGATAATTAGTTAGAAAGCAAATTATTGAGCCAGTTTTGCTGATGGAGATAGATAAGGTTCAATGCAAAGAGAGAGAGAACATTTACATGTTGTATTTCCTGTCTCCTATGTGATTGAGTGAGAGTGTGAAGTCACACACAAGGCTCAATATTATACATACAAAATGTCATGTATAATGAATTTTTTGGTATGTGCTGTGGTTGAAATTGTGCTATTGTTATTTTGAGGTAGCAGGAAGTATCTTCTTTTACAAATGTTTGAACTGTTAAGCCGTGTTATCTCCAAGGAGATGTGTTGTTGCGATGGAAGTATCATGGCTAAAGTAAAAGAAGGGAACCGCGATACTTCCTGTTCTGTCGGACCACTGGCTTGACTCTTACTATAACTGACTTTCAGCAATTAATCCAACATTTTATTTTTGCCATGCACTGCCTTCTGCTCTCATAATAAATGCAAATTCCTTATTCATGGAGCAAACACACATTCATCCAATAAGCCTCATTTCATTTTGCTTCCAGAGCCATTCAGCCTTGGTACCACTCCTTCATTTCCCAACTATGATATTAGCCTTTTTCTGCCTGCATGTGTGTTAATCCCCATGTGCGGCTGGACGCAATGTCATGTATGCGTGACTGGGCTAGTCAAATTTGCTCTGAGGCTTTAATATGTGAGGTTGCTGCTTCCTTCGTGATGTCTTCTTGATAAATCATCTCCCCTCTCTTATCTTTCCTGTGGACTTAAGCCATAACCCCCTACCCTAATCAATCCAACACGCTTGCTGGTGCAGGCATATGAAATGTCTTGGGGGACATGCATGTCAAAGCTAAAGGAAGAGAATGAGACCTGTACAAAGGGTGGTGTGCATTTGATGTCAAATAATGTCACATTGTTTGAAGCACTTGTGGGAAAATGATCCCAAGGGGATGCGGAGCTCCACTGTCTTTTAATTAAGAGGAGTAGCTCTTTAAAAGATTTGGAGGTTTATTTTATACCCCCCTCCACACACACACACACACACACACACACACACACACACACACACACACATACATCTATGCATGCTGCAGGTTTATGTACTCTTAATAGAAGACATGAGGTAGCGATATGGTCATTACGTCATCTCTTCAGTAGCATGTTGGACACAGCGGACCATTTGTAGAAATATTCATGTATTCCTATATTTCTGCACCTAACCACGTCTCAGGGGGTGATCCCTCCATGCACAAACAGCACAACCCCACCATACGTTGGGGTAAAACCTGGAGGAGGGACGAGCTAAATTAAAAAAAAAATAAAAAAATTCACCTTTCATCATTGGCTTTTGCCTCTTCTGTCAATGGCCTTTGTAAGGTCTAGCCCTTTTTCTTGAGAGAACATACACACACACAGCCATGCTTATGCAAAAACGTGTAAGCCCTTCCACACTCTTGTGGTGTCACACAAGCGACCACCTTCACACACATACAAAAGCATGTAGCCTCAACACATAGCTTACGGGAGGTAATCAAAG
This sequence comes from Lagocephalus sceleratus, assembly GCA_911728415.1. NCBI lineage: Eukaryota > Metazoa > Chordata > Actinopteri > Tetraodontiformes > Tetraodontidae > Lagocephalus > Lagocephalus sceleratus. The sequence continues at coordinate 6,016,466 of CAJVRN010000028.1, read as the reverse complement.
CACTGATATGCACTAACTAGATCCATTAAAGAGCTAATAAAGGCTCTGGGTGAGTTAATTAATGACCCCCAGGAACATCAGCTGCCTCCAGTGCTGCTACTCAGGCTGCTCTCTGACTCTTGCTGAGCAAATCACAAATCAAAACAACAGCCACAGTTGTGCCATTTAGGTGAAAACCTACTCGTGATGGTGCCATGAAGACTGGAGAGAGGGACAAAATGATTTATGGCCCATTGATTGGATGACTTGCTTGTAAGTGTATGTGTATGTTGATACACATTTGATCTTACTGTTTTTGACATGTGGCACACTAGTTAAGGACCACTTATGAAAGAATCCCTCACAGATGCAGGAACATAACTGTTAATAATGTGGGTGCAATGAGAAAATCAACCAAATCAGTCAATACAAAAAAAAAAAAATGTTCACTGAAGCCTTTTTGCAGGCAGCAACATTTCTCGGCCTTCTTAAGATGTCAGTCCAAATTTGTGTTTTGTTTCCCATTAAGACTAAATGCTTTGATTTTCTGAGACAACCTAAAATTTTAACTTCTACGGACAAATCAAATTGTTGAATGTTAATTTCAGGTTTTTGTTTTTATTTTTTTCAATCTTAAAGCCACTAAAAAGGTTGAATTTAACACTTTTAACTTTGTCTTAACTGTATACTACTGTATGCTTTGTATATTTATATATATAATGTTGAAATTCTGTGGTGAAATATCATATTTCAGGTCTAGATGAGATTATTTAATTATCTTTATGTATGGAAAAACAATTTTTTGACACCTTACATGTAACGTCATACCAGTGAGTGTATATGTCTGGTAGACCTTCCGGATTGCTTTATTTATTTATTTATTTATTTATTTTCCTACTAGTTAACCGTGGACAATTTAATTAAAACTGATTGCTTCACTCCCCAAGACATATCTCCTTGTGTTGGCCCATCAATGACACTAAACCTTGACCTTACACTAAAGTATAGATTTGAATGACCCCATAACTTCCCCACAGATACCTCCCTTAACTAACTGCACATGAATGAGAAAATGATTTCATTCATGCTGCTCTCATAACAACTCTTGTGTTTTGGTTCTTGCTTCCTCTCTTGACATTCAGAAATGTGCTGGCCAGGCAGCCCGAACGTGCTTGTTTTACTGGTTCGTTAAGCGTTTCCTGCAGGCTCTGAGTGATTATGATCTGCAGAGGGGCTGCAATACGAGAGAAGTCTTGCTATCAACAGAAAGCACAGGCACCATTATAAACCCACTGTAACTGTCTCGTTTATGTGCTGTATTTTGCCAAACTGTCACTATTATTGAGTTACACTTCCTCACTTCCCATAAAATATAGCCGGCTAATTAAGTTGGATATTTAATTGGCACATCTTAAAAACGGAAATCTATATTTGTTCTAAAAATCATACATTTGATTTGATAAAATTGATCATTCCTTTGGCTATGACCACAGCAAGTCAAATACCTCACATCAACAAAGACTGCACGTGCAACCTTCACTACACAACCAGTCTGCATCAGGCAAGGAAATCTAAATACAGACCACACAGCCCTGCAGCTCCTTTGGCATGGAGGAGAGGCTCTCCGTATCAGCAAGAGGCAATGGCCTTGGTCACTTAACTCCAAATTGTTATAAATAATCGAGTTTAAGAAGATGAAAATGGCACAGGGATCGTCCCTCCTAGGTCCTTCGGTTGTTGTTTCATAAATCTTTTCAAGTGACTCCTGCATTGTTTGGGTGCAACACAGTCTCAGAATCATGTTTACCATTTTCTCATTGCACCCACACTCTACTTTGATAAATTGCATTATGCTGACAAGGATAAGACTCTGCATCAATTCTACCTTCATCTTCTTTTTTATTTTCATTGAATACTCCTGCTCACCTCATCCTGCAATAATGCTGAACAATCGATGAAGGTGACCTATGGTAGCGAACATATTCCATGGGAGATTAATGAGTTGAGAGCGCTGACCATCTGCTTGCTCTGTCCCCAGCTTTGCAGTGAATGATAGTCATGTGGCATCTAAATAGTTTACTTGTGATGAAGCAACATGCAGAAGTGGATAATGTAAGAAAAAAAAATGAGACATATAGCATCCTTGCTAAATTACACTGTGGCTATACAATATATAAGTATAAATAGTGAAAGGAAAAGACTCTCTTAGTCAGTCTTTTTGCTAATCTTATCATCCTATGTCAAAGTGAAGAGTTTGTAGCATTTATCTTGTCCTGTAATTGATTATTTGTCAGGTTTTGGCAAATGCTGTTGAGCTCTATTTAAATTCTGCAGAACACTTAATATCTTGATGTTTTCCATCCAAAGTTCTCCTATTTTTATGTGTGTGCTTTCATTAATATTCAGGAAACCTTCCGTATTGCCACTAAAACCGAAAGGGCTGTGCCTTTTTGGCAAGATGTGGCTGCAAGAAATTTGAATATGTTTTTTTATTTTTTTTAATTTTATTTCTTTGACCCTTCACCCTTTATTAATTCAGAATAACATCAGGTAAATCCCATTGTTGTTTGGATTTTATTTTCAAGGATGACCTACATCTTGGTGGGATTTATTTGCAGAAACTATGAAGTTCTGTATATTTTGTCTAAAGTAGGTCTTTACTTCCATTGCAAGATTTATCCGTTAATTTTCTAGCACTTTTGCTTCACAGGGTCATGGGGCCTTTGTGACATCTTGTAACTTTTAGATTGTAGCCATGTTGTTTAACATCCCAGGTTCTTCAACCTCTTTGGTTATAACTGGTGTTCTGCAGGACCATCAGGAATTAGTTGAATTGTTGTAAAGGGTTTTAAAGTAAGGGATTTGCAAAAGAGGAAATAGAAAGCTTGGTTCTGGGTTGTGGGTGGAAAATACTTTTAACTGGGGACAAAAAAAAATAAAATTAGCAGGCTTGACAGATGGTGAGTCAATTCTGGCTTTGGGAATTTCTTCACATTGTCATTTGGCAGTGATTAGTAAAAAGACGCAAGCACTTATTGTTTACTTCCTGATTCATTATACACTTGTTCCCAAAATGGGAACTCAACCACCCAAAGCTGAGGGCCAGATTAATGGCGCATTCTCCCATCGAGACTTGTAAAGTAAAAACATTCATACTACCAATATATTTGATCTCTGCTGTGGGCATGGTTGTGATTCCACACGGAATGACGCTCAGATTAGCCTGAGCCTCCTGATTCCAGGAGTATAGGAATACCCCCTGAAATCTCAAATCAAAAATTCCATAAATCAACAGGCTTCTTTCTTTCTTCCTTCCTTTCCTTCTTCCTTTCTTTCTTTTTAAATCAAACTTTGTCATTGGCAAATAAGTCATACTGTGTTGCTCCACAAAAGATGAGCAGTAGCCAAGGATGGAAAAATAGATCCACTAATGCATTCCAAGTTGTAGCTGTAAATAAATACTAAACAGCAGAGTGACATAAACAAACAAAGCGATACTGAGAGAAATATGGAACGTACTGATTTTTCTCTGTCGTCAGGAGATTATTAAAGTGATTTGGCTTTGGAAACATTTGGGGCAATAAATGTTACAGTCAAAGAAATAATAGCCCAAAGACCAAGAAATTAAAAAAAAAACAAACCAAACAAATCCAGGTCATAATTTCACACCAAATAAACAGAGTAATTACCCTCAGTAATTTATTTAAATATTGATTGTGATTGGTTCAATCCCTATAACAGTGTGGGGTGGCTATTGATTTTTTTTAATTTGTTTTTGGCCACTTAAAAACCCTCTGAATGTTATCTTATGGTATATGATGTTTAATGAAATATGCTGACTTGGCAGCATATTCCAGTTCTGTCATGCTTAAATGGGGCACAATCACATACTGGATACCTGGCTTAAAAATAATTACATTAAGATATAATAACAATAATAATAATAATACAGCACATTCTGGGGTTGATTTTGAGTGAAAGCTCGCATACAACATTCAAGCATCTCTACGTTTTGCAGCCCACAGATGTCACATCTAACAGCTGAGCTTGAGCGCATCTCTGAAAATACAGTCACAATCTGTCTCCCTAATAGTGCTCATGCCTCCATCCCTGCGCTGCAATAAAACTGATGCAGAGAGACAGTTTTTCCTTTACTCAGGCAGAGATACTGCTAGCTGACATCACGGGAAGGTGACGTTTGTGACATGGACCGATCGACAGCTGATGACATGCATCGAAGCTGTTACGAACGGGTATGTGCATTTGAATATCGCAAGTAATTCATTGTGCTGCAGTCAGTGGGGTGCAATCTTGGGCACAGCTCTGGAGATGGATCTGAAATTCAAAGAGGCTGATGACCCCATTTTGACTGCATTCAACAAGCTTTGTTACTTATATCTGAATGCCATCAATGAGGCCACTGTCATCACAAGTGAGGCCTTCGATCGTATGGATGATAAATAAGTAGCTATTTTATGCTGAGAGGCTTTCTTATTCTTCAGCTTTTTTTAAGATGACAGAACATTCAGCCAGATTAACAGCTTGGTACCTGTCAAAGCCTCCTGAAATTCAGCTGCTCGATATACCGACAACTTCTGGGCTCTTTTCCCAGAGCAACTGGTGCTAAATATGTATATGCTAATAATGCAGTACAGTGAGTGAAATTTCATCTCAGACACGCGTGCGTTTCCATTAAAACCCCAGCCGCATGATCCTCTGGAGCTCACATTTAATGAAATGCCATTTGCTTCATGTCAGGGTTGCAGATACCGAAACCACATCATTTTACTGGAATTTATTGGCCGGCTTGAATTAAAACACCCAAAACAAATGGGTTCATTCTTTTTTTTCCTTTTACTTTTGAGAAGTGGGAGAAGTAAGTGGATTCCTGCTACAAATCGAAACATTCACCATACTCACCTCAAGATTCTACTGTCATTAGCCAAAGCCTCAGTAATAGGCCATGTGATGTATCCCCCTATGGTTGCAGACCTTGGCATGCAAATAGGACGTGGCAGTGAGGGTGGAGATATTGCGCGTCTGAATTTATCTGAAGTGATCAGAAACACAATTATGCCTTGCTTGCTCATAATAAACCACAGTTAAGTGGGTTGGAGAATTCATTTATTTACATTAACTGTGTTGCTGCTTGACAGTAATGGATGCCTTTCATTAATGAATGAAAGATTTTTTCCGCGTGGCTTTCACTGAAGCCGGAGGTTTGGGTGGGTCGAAATGCGTTAGGCGGGTACAATTGATAGAGTGAATGAAAACGTTTAAAGAGATTGGATCGAGTGATTTGGAAAATATGGCTAGAAAATAGATTGCCAAAATAAATGTTCTTTCCCTGTCTCACAGACACACAAAGGGTGCCCATGTTTTTGTTGTACACAGAGAAAATAAAGTAGGTTTCCTCATTGAGTACACTTCTTTGTTTTAACAGCAAACACCACCCGTCTCTGTGATTTAAAAGCAGTCGGTGGTGGACATCAATTTATGCATTTAATAAAAAGAACACGTGGGTCTCTGTGTGAGTTAAATGTGTGCACGTATGCCAGCAGCGTCAGTGTCGACCCATCATTTCCTCTTTTGGCCCAGTGTTACAGACAGATGTCTCCTCTCCGTTACTGCCAAGCCTTCGCCCACCCCGTGGCCACACCGGCTGCCCCTTACTAGGCACTAATCTCAGGCTTAAATTGAAACATAATTGGGAATCATGAATCATCTTTTTTCTCATGAAGAGCACCGGCTCTATCTGGATAGTCTATTTATTAAAGCATTTTCAGTGTTAAACCTTTATTAGGTACTGCATGACTGTCACAACAGTGGCAAAGTGTTGATTGTATATTTTTGGTCAAAACTTGACTGCGAAGAAGCCATAACCCACCAATTATAATCATGCAACAAGCAGGTATCACAAATTATTTGGGAGTGAAAGTTGCATAAGTGAGACCTGAGAATGGAAGTGCAACTTAATGAGGCATAAACTGAGTGGTGAGGTGTACCGGTGCAATGCACAGAAGAGCAATGCCTAGCCATTTACATAAAATCACAGCAGCAGTTGCCATTACAACAGAGGTAAACACTAAAACAACACAAAATAAGGCCCCAGTGACTTTTAAAATACAACAGAAAGTTAAGCTTAGGTAAGCTAGTGTATGGTGTGCATGAACTAGTGCCAAATACTGCTTAATCACATGATGTTGGGCTTTAGCATTGCATTGATTTTCAGGCCACCATAAAACTGGACCAAAGGGTTAATGTTTTTACTTCATAAAGTAACACATTATGAAAATGGAAAGCATTTCAGGCCTCTTATTGCCATCTTCCTATTTTTGAACACAAAGTAACATCCTTTCACTTTATTGACATGCAGACCTTCTTCCTCTTTTGTGTTCGTGTGACACGCTGCGCTCTGTCACATCGGCACATTCTACTTTCTCTTTCAAATATCAACCAAAGACATAAATCATGAAGGAGCTGAACAATCATGGTGATTTCTGGGGAACAGGCTCATCAGATGATGAGATCAGCAAAGATTTCTGTTGAAGTAATTTTGGACTTAAACAGTTCAAGATGGCAGTATTTTTTTTTTTTTTTGTATCCACAAATTCTACATCTCTTTAGAATCAGATTGACAAAAAATGACTGACAACAGTTTAAGTACTTAAATTAGGTGTAATTTAAAATTACTAAAGGGACAGTCAAACACGATTTGCTTGTTTTGAGATGGTGTCGGGCAGCATCACTGTGATTACTGGCTTAGAAAGTGTGTGGGCTTGTGAAGAATGCCACGCGTTAGTCATCGCTGATTCACACGGCTGAAAGTAAAGGCTGCCCTGACTTCACTTAATGAAGAAGGTCACAGGCATTTGGGTTCTTGCAAAGGAAAAAGTGCTGTGTTTTACAGGCAGTGGGAACGCGCATACTAAAGCTGTTTGAGTGAGGGAGAGAGGGAATATGTGAGCTCCCTTTAAACAACAGAATTGTAAATAAACTCTTGACAAGACAATCAAGTCTATCGAAACCAGAATTGACTGAGAGCATTTTGTTTTTACAAGTACGTCCACCAAATGGTGCATAAGAAATAATCCACATCCATTTGAAGAATAGTAACTTCTCTGAGCATGTAAGCCCCCTTTCGAAATTAAAATTTCCAAACCATTAATTTTCCAAGTCCTATTATTACTCTCACCTTGGGGTCATCGTTTTACAAACACGGTGCTCAATACTCCATCGTGGCTCCCACCTGACCATTTTGTGGTGTTTGTTTTATCCAGGGATTTTAAAATTGGACAAGTGCACAGACACAATTTGTGTGTTCAGCATAATCCCGTGATTTTAATATTTGGGTAAGATTACACATCAGTTCAGGTGTTGCATAACTACTTTTTGGCATTTTGACTTCCTTTAAATCTTTGAAGGGAGTCATTTTTAATGGTTATTTATGTCATTTATATTTTGTGGGGGAAAAACAAAAAAAAAACCAAAAAGAACAAAACAAACAACAAAACAAGGTACCTTCATGAAGATTGGTGCATCAAAAGTACACAAATTTATTGGAAATGCTGGTTTTTCATGAATATTTGTAGCCTTTAAGCAAATAAAATAAGGGTGATTAAGCAGGTAATCAAGAGTTTGTGTAGTTAAGTTAAAAAAAACAAAACCAAACCTCAGTAAAGTGCTTTGGTTAAAATCCAGAGTTGTGTGACTTGTGCAGAGGCTGAATTAATCGGATGAAAATAAACAAGAAAATGTCAAGTTTGGAGCTTAGAAAGTGTAGCAGCATCATATTGTTCGCCATCGGCATCCTGACAAACGTACAACTACAACTCAATGAAGCCTTTTCTCCTGTTGTGTTTTTGTGTACCTTTCATAGTCGAGGTGCTCCAGGTACAAACATTTGCGTTGAAGCCCACCCTCCTTAACTCCTGTTTTCTTGTTTCCTGTTTCCTCCCAGGCTCTGCTGTTTCTTTTTGTAATGCTTGTAGCTCACTGTTTACATGGTAGAATCGGTGCTTCACCAAAGCCATGCCTGTGGCTTGTTGGATTAAAGTTATTGTACAAAACAAGTCAGGAAATCATGCATTTCTTTTATTTTCACACATTTGTTTCCTGTTTAACCCCTACAAGGGTCTTGTTGAAACAGGAAAGAATGGTCTATATTTATAAGAGAAAATGAAATCAAAAGATGACTATTTTAGTCCGATTTGTTTCCTGTCATTAGAGCTGCTGCTTTATGACAGCTTGAAGCTAATTTCTTCAAGTCATGGCCCATTTCATCTACCCTTTCATTCTAAAATTACTATAATATGGGAGATATTACTTGCCTGCAAAATTCCCTTCTTTCATGCAAACTATTGCATTCAATACAAGACTCTGCAGTTGGTTCTCTTCAGGGTAAAATGCTATTTTATGTGCATAACCTTCTTATGTCATAATTTATATGAAGTCAGTTTTATAGCACATCTGAAATACTGATGGAACGGCTGCTGAAATGCGCCAGGAGCACAAAATCTCTGCTTAATACTACAAAGTCCCATTTATTAGCCTGAATCTGTAAATTTGAGCTTGTATGAGACTAGTGATTTACAAGGCACAGGGAAAAAATGGAGGCGTAGTTGAATGTTATGCTTTTGCCAAAATGCCAGCATGTGTTTCTCAAATATTCTTCAGAATTTGCTCCAAATATTTCCTTTTAAACTTCCATGTCATGTTTATTTTGAAAAAGGAGTTATAACACAAATATTTCCCTCTCTTGAGAGGGCATACACACAAACACACACACACAAGCAGCCACGTTCCAGCACGGATTGTCGATCACTGAGCAAAGACATCCATGTCGTCACCGTTTGTGTGGAGCCTGTCACAAGTGCTTCTGTTGCAACACAGACAAGGTCACCTGACTCACAGACTTGAGGGCGATTTGTCATCCCAGAAGTGACAGGGTCAGAGGGGCGGGTTATGTTCAATTTCCGACGCTCCTATGCTCCTATGTATGTTTGTACTTTTCATTTCTGTTCACGCAAACATGAGGCTCCTGTCAGGATCACAAATGCACTGGGCTGAAGAAAGTGGTCGTCCAACGACTCCTCCGTTGACACAGAACTTATGTACTCAAACAACGGTGCTGCAGTGGCATTACAATCAGATTGTATACCCACCATGACTTGCTGAAGGCAAATGGCTTGCTTAAAAAAAATCAAAAATTAAATCCTAATATAGAACATTCTAGGTTCTAATCCCCTGACGTCCAGGGGCTTTTCATTGTGGAGTTTGCATGTTCTCCACTTGTCTGCATGGTGTCTCTCTGGGTATCCCTGTTTCCTCCTATGGTTCATACATATGGGGAAGGGTGGATTGGCTATTTTAAACTGATGTTAGGTGTGGATGTGAGGGAAAACAGTGGTTTATTTCAGTAGTTGTGTCTTGCCATGCAGCTCTAGGCATTGTGTCTCTCATTGCAGCTGCTTGATGGATGCCAGAAGTTGAATTACATGTTCAATGTTGATTTTGTTTGTTTAGCTGTCAATCAAGAGGTTTCCCAATTTTTTGTGATGTTGTATTAAAATGTATTTGAGGAAAAAGGAGCAGCAAAAAAGGGTGGAAACTGCTTATTCCAAAGTTGTTGTTTTTTTTAACATGGGCAACTTGTGACATTGTTCCATCCACTCTTCTTCTAGTCTATTGAAGATGCACAAGTTGCACTTAGGCACAGCATACAGTTCTTGATGCATTCAGATACAAGACTCTTGAAATTTGTGTGTAAGAAAGACAATTGGTAAGGTCTGGTTAAGATGACATTAAACCCAAATGTCTCAAATTAAGAAATGACTGGTGCTGCTTGATTAAAATCCTGGGTGACCTCTATAGCCTGTTAAACTCATCTGAACCGTAGACGGATGGCTTAACATGGCATGCACATGCTCAAATGTCATGTTGTGCGGATCGCTGCCTGATGCCAAAGTACACCTTTCAAATGTGGGTGAGGCACGTCGAGCTGTGAGAAAAATGTCAGTGCCTGATGAGCTAGGGATGTGAGCAAGCTGCCATCCCATATATGACAAACAGAAGAGGAGCCAACTCCATCTATGGATATTCTTTCACCAGCCTGTAAGGTGCAGAGAAGCCGTGCAAATTAAATGAGGTGCATCGTAATACCAAACTGTAGATGGGTTTGGTCACTTGGCTGACAACAGATTCGAGCCATCGCTGCTGTACACCATTAGAGGTTGCTGCCAAATGTCTTGTGATTCTTTTAATTTCTTGCAAAACAGCACTAATGCCAAGGATGAGCGGTTGTGCCATTATCAGCATCCATTAAACCAACTGCTTTAGGGTTATAATAGATATGGCTTCGTCGTAAACTTTAGCATTTAGCGCTTCTCTGCCTGTAAAGATGCTGAGTGTTTTCACCATAATAATGGTACTGGGACATTCTGGTTCATACACCGGGGTGTGCATATCATATGATTAGCTGCAGTCATTATCCCATTAACCCACTGTCATTCTTTCGCTGAATATGTCACCTACCTCCATCTGTCATCATCTTCTCGTCTTAAGAAACTCGTAAGCCTCTTAAAACCTTCACTTCCTCACCCTCTCTCTCTGTTTCTCTTTCTTTCTTCCTAATTTCCTTGCAAAAATGTATGAATTTTCTCAGAATTGTATCACTGAGGACAAATCTTTATTATGCAAAAAAAAAAAAAAAAAAACGGTCTATGGCCCCAGGTCCTGAGAATTACAGGCCCAAGCTACTTTGGGTTAGACAGCGTGACAGTTTAATCATATGTACGATGCTGCAGTGAGTTGTGGCCAGTGTTTGAATACAATGTAGGACAGGAGCCTCAGGATTTTTACATTTATTCTTTTTTCCTTCAAAAGCACATCAGTGTCATGCAAATAAAATGTGACAGCATGCAGATTTTTTTTAAAGTTTCACACTCATTAAAATCTATCAGATCTGTTGCAGAAAATAGGGCAGCAATCCAAACTGGGACAGCATTGACGGAAATGCTAAGCTGGAGTATGATGGAAACTGATAGCCAGATACTCAAGTTAAATTTAAGTCAACACACAATACGACAAAAACCTGTTCAGGAAATCGTCAGTGAATGAACAATATTTTATATGCTGATATGCCAGTTGATGCAGTCCATCATATGGAGTTATTTTTTTCCCAAGAGTAACTGCTGACTTCAAAAGTCACCCAGCCCGTTGCTTTTTTAGAATACATTTTCAAAGAATGTCACTTCAACCACTTCAGGCTGAGGATGGTCTGTGTTCCATATCACGGTGGTCAATTTTTCCATCAGCTTTCCATCTGAAACTCGATTTTTAGTGTTACACCATCTGCTTCTGTAGTTGTAACTATGTGCGCCGCACATATGGCTTTAGAGACTGAGTGAGATCTTAACCTCAGGAGCATGATGAGGTACCCCTCTATTAAGTAGGTGCTTCTGAGTGAATATGAAAACCATCATTGACATACTGATATAGTATGAATGCCTATAGGAATCAAAATGCAGTTTCCACACAAAATACACAAGCATTGGACACAGAAGTGTTACTGCACATAATGGGAAGAGTGGATCAGAGTTGATAAAAGGTTTATTGATTGTGATGGCAACAGTAAGTGTGTGTGTGTGTTACTTTGTTTCCAGCTGTTGGATTTGATCTTTTGAAGATCGAAGGTCAAAGTCCCTCCACAATCCAGCACATCACCAACAATGAATTATCTTTTCCTTGTCCCATTATCAACATTTCCTGAAAATGTAATTAAAATCTATGCACATTTTTTCTTAACAAACAAGCTGACTGTTAGATAACCCCCTCCCTTGGTGACAATTATAATAAACATGGTAATAATGATAACAGTGAATAGAATTAGAAGTAAGTGAGGTGCAGAAGTGAAAGCAAGTGCATAAAGGGCAAAATATTGTATATCGTATGCATTGATATTGCATAATGTTTGGCACCAGGACTGAGGTGACAGTGGTCACAATGCAGCAATGTCATCAAACAGATGCAAGTGTACCAGCTTGACTGTTTGATGACTTTGGGGTGAGAATGGCTCCGAGCAGAAATGCAAATGAGAGATCATCCTTTTGTACAGTGAGCTAGACATGGGCTTAAGTAGTTTGACTTGATGTCTTTAAAGTACCTTCTGTGCCATGTTGATCCTACAGCTTTCAGTGAATCCATCATATACATTAACATACATTCACTCTGTTCTTCTGATCCCAGAAGAAAGTGTCCTTCATCATCATCACATTTTATTACAATTCATTGGTAGATAACAACAATAAAGGACTCTGTTAATGTGTCATACTGGAAATGTGAACGCCAAGATGGCTGATTGAAGAATAAATATACGTAAATATTTAATATAATATCACAACCAGGCCAGCTTGCTTTGAGCTTTCATTATCCCTCTGAAATATTGCTCTGTGTCCTTTTCCATCCCGTCTTTGATTGGTAGCATTTTCATTTGAGGAAAAAAGAAAAAAAAATGCAATAAATGCGGATAGCTACTCCTGAGTAGAGAATATCCTCAACCCACCGTACGTGCACATTTCCTACTGCCACTTTTAGGTAATTTATTTTCTTTGCATACAAAATATGTTACTCATAGTGAAATATTGGCCGCCTCTCAGCTGCCCCCAGTCTGGGTTATATATCATTCTGATGGGATATTTTCATAATAATTATAATTTTAAAAAGATTCTCAGAGTCTAAAACAGTGGGAAGTGATGGTTTGTAATAAACATGAATGAAATGAAGCTGGGTAGCAATGTCAAAAGAAACCTGTTGTAAAACAGAAACAGGTTTAAAACGTTTCTTTGCTTTGCCACTTAACAGCTTGTTGAGTGTTGTTTGCATCCCAATATGTTTCTGGGTGTTTTCCACTTGCCACATTGGATTTAGTTCATTGGCATTTTATATCTTTGCAGAGGTGAAAAGGAAAACCCTTTCTTATTTTTTTTAATCAGATTATCATGATTATGTAAAACTAGATGGCATTGCAATCATTCGACGCAATTCTGTTTCTTAAGGTGAGCATTATCAAGAAGATTTGTTGTTCAAAAACATCTTACTTGAGGATTGAATTTCATTTATAAATGCATTAGAGCTCATTCGTCCACATCAACCAGCGAGAGAATTCCAAATGAACTATACTGTCTCCAAAGATTAGCAGAAATCAAAAAAACTATGTTGCTTTGCAATCTACACCTATTAGAGAGAAATCTAGTGTTAATTTTAGATTCTTTATTGTTCTGAAATCAACAAATCTCAATGCTTTGTATTTACTGTTTTGGAAGATTGGAGTGAGGTAAAAAGGAAAGAAAAAGCAAAATAAAACTAGAAAACTCCAACCAATCAGCCGTTAAAGGTTAATATGATAATGGCAATGTAGAAATGAAAGGTGTAAAACTTATTTGTTACTTTAAACATAGTCCAGACTACAGTTATTAATCAAATTAAGAAGTAAACAGCATTAAATACAACAGTAAATGTGAGGAGTTGGCCTTCATCAATGCCAAAACAGCTACTACAACAATGAAACAAGCTTTCAGTGCAAAATAACATTTTGCTCATCTACTGTGATGCAATATTGCATGGTATGTTAATAATCCAATTATTACTTTATCTTTCACTCATGGATTTTTCTTTAATCTAAACTCGGTTTAATCTAGTTCTTTTCATCGCAATATTCTAAATATGCTAATGTATGCCCACATTCACACATGCAGGATGTGTGTACAGATGTGTTGAAATGTGTTTGAGACAGTCCGAATGGTTTGAGCGAGGGGCGGGCTGGCCTCGCGATGCACCATCACAGGAGCTCATACATGACCGAATGCCTTGGCGTCAAATCCCTGGACCAATCCGACATGCAGGCAATTGTGTTCACAAATCCCGATTAAGTCAGGATTACAGCACATGTGTGAAAGCAGATTTTGAAAGGAATGGTGGGAACAATGAGACCTTTTTAGTTCATAAAAATGGAGAATCATAAGTCACAGAAAATCACGTTACATTATAATGAACATTTTCTTGTTCATTGTCATGAATGTGCTACTATTGTCTCTCTGCAGTTGTCTTTGTCCTGTTATTTTGTGCTTAGATTTCATTTTTTCTGTAATTCCGCTGTTCTGAGGTATGAATACATGGGATTTTGGAGCTGAACCTTTTGAACTCTTGATATTTTAATCTTTTATTTAGGTTAATTTAAAGGGCACACCAATTTACTTGATTGTGATGACCAATTGTTTTTAAGCATTTAGGTAAAACTTAATACTGTTTTTGTTCTTGTGATTTATCATTCATCCATCCATCAATCAATCAATTAATCTTTATTCTAGACACAGGGTCCACATTAAATTAAAAAAAATCAGCATACCAGTATTTCACTTACACACCTTAAACTTCCTGAAATCTCAGCAGGAACCCCATAATGAAATTGACGACAAATGTGATTGACATTAAAACGATTTAACACTTGTTCAATTGTGGATGTGGGACTCCCTCAGCTTTGTTTTCTGTTTGCTCTTATACGTATTATCCCTGTTTGCCAACCGTCACAATTTATCCTAAGTTGCTGTTCGCCACCTGGATAGTTTTCAATCAAAATCTCCAGCGGTGGCCCTAAACCTGCAAGACATAATTACACTTCATTGTTCCGTCAACTTGTAACTTTCCAGACAGTGCACCGTAAGGCCATGGTCGTAGTTATCAGGAGACATAAAAGCATTTGCATGGAAATTTCTTTTTCCTTCCTTGTATTTCTATGTAAACATCTGTTAGAGGGAGATAAATCAAGGCTATCAACTCGACAGCAGGACTCTGACTGTTAAGAGGCTGGACTGAAATATTTTAAATGTCGAGACGCTTCTTCTTTTTTTTTTTTGGACTACCCATCTTGTGGTATATTTATGCAGTTACAAGCCACAACGGATGTCTCAAACCTGCCTTTACAGAGCATTGATAATGTCTAATTAAGCTTCATGTATTCACTGTCATATTTAATATGCTTTTTTTCTGTCTCCAGGCATTTTTTTGACGTGTTAAAAATTCTATTTCATACATACCACGGCTGCAGATAGAGAATGATCAATAATGGCTGACACGTTCGAATGTCTGCATTTGCATTTTTGAATCTTTTAAGCACTGTTTTGACACGTGCCTTACTGTAGCAAAGGTTAAGATGATAGATGGCACATCATTCGATAATATGAAACCAGAATCATGATAGCTAAATAAGACTACCTGTTATGATCTGAAACACTCTTTTCTGCTGCTTGCACTCTTATTAAATGACACTATTTAAAGGAACTATATGTAAGTTTTTCTAACCCTTAACATTACTTACAGACTAACACTCTGATTTTGAAATGAGAATATTCTGGCTGGACTACTATTGTCAGTGATATAACATGATTCCTTCATGCCTGGTGACATATCAGGCCCATTTTATGATTACTTTAGATACATTTCTTTGAAATGGCTCCTATAAGCATTCACAGTGGTTGTCATAATCCCAAGTATGTGACTTGTTTACAGTAATGGTGTGTCACAAAAGCATTCTACTATTTGAGAAATGTTCAATATAACTCTATTTAACATGGACTGTTCACTACATTAAGGCAGATGAATGCACTTCTAGGAATGAGCAATATGAACTGTATCATAGTCATTACTAACATGATCTTTGTGTTTGACTGTGAGTAACACATTTATGCATCCATAACCGCTCAAAATAAAATGAACAAGACACAAATTGGGGGTGGGTTGGGGGTATAGAACTGTACTTTGGATTTGATCTCTAATACCAGACATTTAGTAATTAGACCAACCTGAAAGGTCATTACAGCACTGCAATATGAACACCAGAAGCAATATTTGATGAACACAAAAGTAAAAGGGTGAACAAATTCATCATATGTTGAAGGGTGTGACATCAACATATAGATCCCAAGAGGCTAATAGAATTCCAAGGTTCAGAGGCTGACATTAATGTGCTGACATGAGAAGGAATCCTTTAGTGTACAGATGGGATTTTAAACTCAAATGTGAATGGCTTATCTTGTTAAAAAAAAAACTTGTTGGGCACACGGGGATGTTTGTTCACCTTAAAAATCCACTAAAATTATATACTGCCTTTGAGCACAACTATGCTGAACACTTTCAATACTACTCAAATAGCAAAGGGAAAGGTTTTGACGACCTGATTGCAATGAACAACATGAAAAAAAAAAGCTTTGCAGAACAAATCAAGTGTAGATGATATTTAGTCAGATACTTAGTGAGGCAACCTTGTTGGAATCTGAAGACACATTATCTTTCTAGAATGCAAAATAAATACATAAAAAAATAAAATTTGTCTTCATTGAGAAAAACATGAGAAAAGTGTTTTAGAGTATGAAGACATCTGCCAGGAGTTGTTTTGTCTGATCTGTATCCAGCACCAGCTTTGCTCTGATTTTCTGTTCAATATATTATTGAAGAACCTGCAAACCAGTCCCTTGCAACATAAAGTACTTCAGGCAAATGTGAAGGCCACAATAATGACCCTTCCCTAAAAGAAAAACCTTGTGTGTTGGTCATATGTAATTACAAGTCACAAGTCATGTTATGTGTATATACAAATCTGGTTTCTTCAAAGATGATCACCCAATATGTATCTGTGGATGGCAAGTACATTTCAATATTTTGAAAATATGGAATAATCTCCTCATCCAATGGAAGGTTGCAACCTTCCCGTGACAGTGGTTGTAGTTCTGTTCCACCTTTTATTCAGATTTGACTACCTGCATGAATTATAGAGATACATACATGGCTTTGCTTTGTGACAAGCTGGAAATAATGATGCTTGCAGGAGATGAAGTGTCCTTGCAGCTGTAGGCGGTGATCGTTTGTCATCAAGATTGGGCCATTTTTAAAAATCTGTATAGGTATCAGTCAACTGCCTAAAACACTTTGAATGCTCCTGTGACCCCGTGGAGTCTGATGATCCTCAGTTTGGATTTGTCTGCTTGACGGGACATAAAATTAGGGTTCATATGAACAGAGCTGCTTTTGCACCTAGGAATACAGTTCTTTGCAACAGCTACTTACTTTCATGTCACCATGGTTCCTTTTGTAACTGTCCTACCTATTAACCTTCAGCTGAGATACAGTGGTACTTAATTTCTCAATAAATAATGGCTCAGAAAAGCATTTTCGATTCTGCTTTGTACAGCATGACCCTGTTGACATTAGTCATGCTGCCATGTCTCTCATGTTTTCTTTCCCCGTAGCTGCCGTAGTAACGATCTGGGCAGGTATCCATCACCCTGCTTGTGGCGTTTTCATCTCTCCTGTGACACAAGATTATGTCGAAGTGACACCAAAATGATGTATTGGGAGTGATTGCAGCAGGCGTCTAACTGCTCAGAAAATACTTTCAAAACGAAGTCATTCTGCCTAAGGCTGACGTTAACTCGACCAATGACATCTTAAAAAAAGCAAAAAAAAAAAAATGATGGTTATTTTGCCATCCTGTATTGTTGCGTCTGTAGTGAGATCAGAATAGAAAGACGTTCTTCTTGGTTGAATAAAAAAGAAGTTGTTTCACTTCTGCGTGACCAAACAGTTTGCAAGGTGCTTTGAAAATGAATTGCGGTAAAACTTTGTGGGTAATAAAAATAAATATGTTTATATTCTTTTTGAATGCGTTCAAAGACAAACAACAAAAGAACCTTGTGTAGCTTGTGTATTTGCATTCAAGTTTGTGCTCTTGTGTCTTGTTGAAATTGTTGCACAAAAATGTCCTTTTCAAGGCTTTGGAAGAGTTATTTCTGAAGACAGGAGCCTTACAGTTGATGAATAATACAGCTCAGACAACTACAAGCTTTTAGAAAATGTGTAAGCTTCAGAACATCAGGATTTGTCTGCTTTTAAAAACTTGATGCTTTTACTATTGTGACATATGATGAGTGATTCACACATGGACCTGATCACATGAAAAATGATCATTTCAATGACATGTAGGGAAATTTAATATAATGTAGATGTTGATGAAATCATCATGTGTTTCTTGGCGAAAAAACTGACTGACACCTATGCGATATGGTTCCTGTGAAAGTTGCTTTATATTGATGGAATATTTCGTTGATGGATGCACTCACTACTAAGGGGTCTAGGTATTCTCTTTCTGTAGGCTACTTCCAGTCTTGATGTGACATCCCAGGTTAACAACTATGAAAAAGAAAAAGATGAAAGAAGCACCACAGACTCTACTTTGAGTCATTGTCATCCACACTGCAAATCATAGACTTGTGAAGCCATGGCATGATTTTCCTCTACACTTTGAGCTTTGAGGGATTTTAAAAAGTGCCTGAAGTCTCACCAGAGGCTAAAGGTAGCTGGAAGACATGAGCTTATGTCTTGTTGAAAACCAGAACTGAAAAAACTGGACCTAACCATGCAGCTGAGGTGATGGTGCTTTTGTTTACATTTACTTCCCAAAAATAAACTATTGACCCCTCTATGACATATGTTTTCTGCCATGTTAAGGCAAACACATATGCCAATATTATGTTGTGACTCCGGAATATTAGCTGCCTTCTATTGTATGCCAGAGATCATGGAGAAATCTCCACACATATTTACAGCTAAATTTTTGCAAAAAAGGGAATTGTTATTGTTCACCAAAACAATAACAGTTCCTGGCTGCTCTATGAAAGGACAAACTAGGACTCGTCGCACCACACATCCCTGTGCTCCCACAAATCTTTCCTTGACTTGCTCCAGGAAGTTACCTGTTCCACAGACTCACTCATCAGCAGATGCACACATCTTCACCACCCTTTGTCTCTGCCCAGAAAATGTACTGACCTTTCTCATGACGTCTCAAAGAAGGCAAGACAGAAGGCTGCCGTCTTACTCTGTTATGATGCTGCTTACTAAATATCAACAAAAGCACATCTTTGGTCTCAGGCCCTGCTTTTACCTTTTATTTCTAAAAAACAAAAAATAATTTGTATCATGAGTATAAAAGAGCATGAACCAGCAGCAAAAGCAGAAAATTCAAAGCAACACAAAATTGCTTATGTAATGTTCTTATGAATACTGTGTATACTGAATGATCCAGCACCTTTTTTTCCCAGATATTTTTCATCCTGTGTTGACAAAAAGTGATATGGAAAAGGATCCCTCTTTCTTTGTTTACCTTTTATGAGGTAGCCTGACTGTGATTCATCGCTATTTCAGAACTTGGACCGAGTCTCTTTTCACAGAAGCTTTTCAGCATTTTACTGTTTCAAAGCTGCAAGATGATGTGACCATAAAAGCTTTGCATGAGTCAGATCTGATCAGATTTCAAACAAGTGTTGATATCCACATAAACACAACTGAGACCTAATTTGAGGCATCATGGGCTGTAAATGGAACCACTTTACACCCACAACACAACAAGCTCACAGAGAGAAGTATACAAACTTCCCAATTGAAGAAATGTACGAAAATATGAAAACCAACACATTTCAAAGTTTTAAAATATAACATTAAGAATATGTGAATATGTCTTGAAACAGTTTTGTTGCATCAAGACAGGTGGAAGTCTTGTGGCTTTGACACCACTTGTCAGATCTTTTTGAAATCTGGACAGTTTTGTCAAGGATTTTAAACCACCCACTCTATAAGGAGGTGGTCAATTGATACTAGCAAATCTCTGAGGAATTTTTATAGTCTGTCTGAGTATGTCTGTAGTCACATGAGAGCTACGCAGACACTTGGATTTAGAGTGGGTTCTTACAGAATATAATTTTGCTGTTTCCCTGAATCATAAATGATGCCACAGTTATAATGTACATATAAAGTTGGAAGCCATGAAATATATGTATTTGTGTGTATTTGTATTTGAATGTATGTATGCATTTAACGCAATAAGCAAAAATAGGATTGTGAATAGGAATATATATTTATCTGGTCATGTGTTGCGCCTGGAAGGTAAACAATGTTTGTCTGCTGTGTTGTGTTGGGCCTTATGGCCAGATTTAGTAAGATGGCCGGTAAGGAGCACTAAATTGGGCGCTCATAGTAAAAATGTGTGCACTTGGCTTGTGTTCTACTATAAATTGTGCAAGTAACTATATGTGCACAAAAAATTATTTGAAAAAAAACAAAAAATCAGAAGTACTTCTAGAGGAGGCAAATCAACACCTAAATAATCTCAAATAAAGAAATCTACATTACAAAAGTGGAAAAAAAACCTTTCACTGTCTCCCTTTGGTGAAATTCAAGAATCCGTGATGAAGCTGCTGGGTTGATTTGCATCTACTTTTAAAACATATTGAGGCAAACAGTGTCACCATAATTAGTTCTAGGTTTGATAAATCATATTGCATGTGCAAATATTTCTTATCTATATTTCTTTCTCCCAGTATTTTGCTCACCTTTTGCTGTCCTGAATATTCCATATTCAGTAAGGCCAAGGTGCTAAATGGACAACGCATGGTGGTTTGCTGAAAGATACAGTCCTCAGTGTGCACCTTTTGTAGATTAACTTGCACATTTTTTTTTCATGGGATGTCAAGATCGCACATGTTTACACATGAAAACCCTTAGTAAATCAGGCCCTTTCAGTATGGAGTGTTCAAGAGGCTATGACTCTTAAATGTTATTATGTTGTGATTCATTGGAAACAGAAATTCTGAGAATATAAATACAAGTATTGTGATGGACACTTAGGGGCATGCCTTGCACCCAGGTGTATTATTGGTTGAGGGGCATGGTTAGCCCAATGTTATTTAAGGCTATGTTTCATGTGCCTTTTCTAATCTGTTCGCGCCTGGAATTAAGAAGTTAAAACCACCTTCTGTCGAGTCGTTCCTCGTCCTGCCACAGTATATCCATTAGCCCTTGATCGGCGTCCATTAAAACTCCAATGTTGCGACACCTTTGTGAGTAAAAAGAAAAGCAGGCTTGTCTTTGGTGCTACAGATTTATTTTTGATCTTGTTGTAACAAAGTTATCAAATGACAGCAGTTGCGGTTAGAAATAGAGAAGTCATTAGTTTATTTCAGAAGAAATGCTAGCCCCACCCATGTAGTAAGATCTACATATAATGAATATTGCTTTATGTATTCACCATATATCTATTAAAAAAATCAAATGTAGAAAATGCAATATTCTATAAATATTTTCAACCATAGGTCCATCTGAGCTATCTTTACATGTAAAGAAAATGACATACTGTAGCAACTATATGCTAAACCTACCCTTCATTAATTTCATTTCATGTTCACAAACAAAAAAAACAAAAAGTGTTCATTTCCATGATCAAATTTAAGTTTTTCTGTATTAGGCATACTGTATTTTAGGTAAATGTCTTATCAATGCCAGGTTGATAAAAAAAAAACCAAAAAAAAACACAATACATATTTCAAATCAGTGTACTTAGCCTTTTTGAAAATACAACTGTTATTCAACTGATTGATGGGTTCTGTTAAATGCAAAATGTTTTTTTTTCTTTTTTTCTGTCTGTACCAACAGAGATTGAGGTCGTGGCAATCGCAGGTGTGCATCATACGGTGGAAATTGCTATTTCACCCTAAAACAGCCACTGAGTCAGACTGCAGAACAAGGCAGGAAATTTAACTGCATGTAACCCAGACCTGAGATCTGGTGGGCTTCAAGGAAATTTGACTAGTAGACTGAAAGTATTGCTCAGGGGTTATCTTTGTGTTTTCCACTTTATCGCTTGTTTTTTTTTCCATGAAGTTTTATGATGACAGGAATGTCCAATGGTGGTCATATCTTTATTTAAAAAACAAATGATACATTGGGCAAGCATAAATTCCAAATTAGTTTGACTCTATAGAAATGAAACTTTGCAACTTCTTTGCACATTTAATCAACCATTGGTGTATCTGGGGCATTTTACAGCATAATTCAGTCAGATCACCATCCTCCATTTTCTTTTAGGCACCTCTACAGCTAATAGGACAGAAGTGCTGCTCAGACACTAAAACTGTGGCCTCCTGTCCTAAATTTAAATGCAAGCACGTCATTTATGGCGCAGGAAGGAAAGGTTTTACATATCTGCCTTCCTCCATGATTTGTGCACCTATCTATGTATGAAAATGAGTTAGACTCTCCTCCAAACCTCACCGTATTCACTTAAGCACTCCCAAGTTTGCAACTGCATAGGAGGCTAAATAGTGACTACACAACTGATAGCAGACCGTGTGCCTGATATCAGGTAATAAATTCATGTGTTTGTGTGCAGTTTAATGATTCTTGAAATAGAAGTATTGTGAATTACCTACACTTATACAGTGTATACAGAATAATACACAGTGGACAAACCTAAACTGTGACACAACACACAGGTTCTAGTAGTACAACTGTGCTATAGATTAACAGTAGCATTTGAAAAATCTTCTTTCTTCCTGTTGCGTTGAAATCATCAAGTCAAACGGTAAAAACCTGATAGAGGAAAAGAAGTTGAAAAGGAAAAGAAGTCATCTATTTTGTGCTTGAAGTGGCTTTGCATCTGGACATCCATCATAGCCCAGGCTATTGTCTGTGTGTGTGTGTGTGTGTGAATGTGTGTGTGTGAATGTGTGTGTGTGAATGTGTGTGTGTGAATGGGTGTGTGCACACACCACATGGGCTAGCGCTGTCTTATCATTGCCCAGCATCATTATATGGGCCAAAGCACATCAGTGAGTGTAATTGCACCTCTGTCCGACCCCCCTCTCCCACAACCACACACTCTGTGCTTACTAACAAGTACACAGGGAGGTTGTGTGTGTTTGTGTGCAGTTTTTTTGGGGAAGGAAAAAAAAAATGTCAGCAGTTACTTTTTACGATGATATCTCACAACTGTGTCTGACATCTGTGTAATGGTAGCGTCTAGGTTGCGGGCGGGGGGGGGTGACACAGTGTCAGATGTTTTATAGAAAAATTCTCTCGTGTGGTGGTGGTGGGGGGGGTGATGGCTGAAAGTGAGGGGGGTGGGGGTAAATGATATCCTCCCACTTTACAGCGCGTGCTTGGCAGAAACATGGCAACTTTCCTACCTTTTTTAAATCAAACATCTCGTTCTCCCTATTTAAAAAGAGCATGCTGGGACAACGAGAGAGGTAACAGCATCATCGTCACTCGTGTGCACAAGTGCATTATTTCTACTGCAACTATACAGCAGATGGTAGCCTAACACACATAGTTACCATATCAATAAAGTCAGGGTTTGGGCCTTTTTAATGTGGAGTACATGTGTTCTTCCACGTGCTCTGCGGATTCCTCCGCAGACTCTGATGTAAACACTTGATGCTGAGCAGACATGCAAGAGACGGTTCCTGGAATAGAAAGTTGGAACCCGCTGTGAGGCACATTGATATCATGAAGTACATGATTCAATTCAAGATTTTCCTCAAAAGCATCGACAAGTACAACCGCCACTCTCCTTCCTGTGATATTTGCTTTTCAACAAAACAGCTGATGTGTTTTTTGAACTGGTGGCATTTTCAGTGTGTAATAATGCCAACCACCTGGAATCTGCTGGGAGAGACTCCAGCACTCTGTGGATGGACGGATGGATGGAGTATTGGATGGATGGAGTATACCATGACCACAGTCACATACAGCAGTATTCTACAATCCAAAATCTTCATCTGAAATGCAGCATGAGATCACAGGCAGGCCGTTTTTTTGTTTCTTCTTTTTATTTATTTATTTATTTATTTTTTTGTTGTCAGGAAATGAGTCATTGTCAATCCAACATTGGATTTTTAACAGAGGTGTCAGAGGTGAAACTTGAAGCGAGTAGATGTAGAATATCGATTGAAATCTCTTTTATAGTCATAAAGAAACAGCAGGCCAGACTCACTGATTCCACTCAAAGCAGGAAATGACCTTAAAATATGAGTAATATTCTCATCTAGCTGTGGAATAGAACAGTCTGATTTACTGCTTACAATGATTTGCTATTAATTTTGTGCCTCTGATGTTTTTCTTGTTTGCTATTTGTATATTTACTTATCTTTTTTTTTGTTTTGCATAAATGGGCTGGGTGGTTTTCCTGGAGGTGTTGACCGGGCCACTCACTGAGAAGAACTCATCATTCATGGCCCAGATCTTCATTTCCTCATGAATAACATTGACAGATGGAGGACAAGAGTCCTGTTGCTCGGCATGGTAAAGTGTGTGTGTGTGTGTGTGTGTGTGTGTGTGTGTGTGTGTGTGTGTGTGTGGGAATGAGACAGAGTGTGAATAAGAGAGATATAGAGAAGTGAGGAATATAGAGGGGATAAGACATGTTGGCAAGCATGTCTATACATCACTGTAATGTAAATGCATCAGTGTGAGTGAGAGGTGTACACACTAAACTTATATGTTTAGACATATATAGACCCTTCTTATGTATCTGGCTATCATGCATAATGTGCAGACAGTGCCTGCATTTTTAGCATGTGCACCAACATGTGATAGATGATTTCCTGGTACTCGCTGCTCCAAAAAAGCGTACTGCCCTCCACTTGTCTTCAACATAATTAGGTTAAATAATGATGCCACATAAATTTTCACAGGCGGGGAAAAAAGACTGCCCTGCCCTTGTCAACCTTTGAAATATGACTGAATCCTCCCTGAATAGAGGTTGAGTGGAGGTGCGTGCGTGCGTGCGTGCGTGCGTGAGTAAGCGTACGTGTGTAAGTAATAATGAAAAATATTGGGATGACCTGAGGAAAGCACTAAATAAATGAGATTTTCTTTGTATGTTCGTTCTCATGGAAACAAAGTTGAAGGATAGAGATGGGACTGTGCAGAAGAACGTATTGGGTGTTTAAGCAGTATTAAATGACTAAATGTGAGGTTTGTCCTTGTTTCTTTTTTAATTGTTACTGGTCTCAAGTTTCAGGAGCCATTTTTTAGGTATTGCATTACATAAGTTGCCGACATAATAGAACAATAATTTGGACAATCTTTCTAATATAAATGTAACTTGATGAAATGTCCTTTGAACCATTTTTGTCTTTGACCTTGATTAGGTCTGTCTTATAATCAAAGTTTTGACTCTAAAAAATATTAAAGTTACATCAGTGTTAAGTTGCATAATTCATTGCTGTAATAAACCTTCCTGCTTATTGTGTATATTACAGCTTGGTGATTTAAAAAAAAGTGTAAACTGGGCAGCTCCTCATCCCCTTCTGCACCATGATTGTGTCCATCTTCCCGAGAACAGAGGGGAGGGTTGTTGTTCTACACTGTCTGTGTTGTCTCAGCATGAAAACAAAGTTCCCCTAATGCCACTTAAATGCACTAGATATAATTGGAAATACCAAGGTGATATCCTCTATTTAGTTCTCTGTGACTTAGTGGGGAAGCTTGAAAGAATCAAAGGATACAGACCAAAAACAAATGTCCACAACAACAGACAGAAATGAAGGTTGACACTCAGGAGACCATGTCTCATTAGTGCCGCCAAAGGTGAGGTGGTGGTTGTACAGAAAAAGCTTGGCTTAATAATAGGGATGGTAAAGATGTTTGGTTTGCTAAAATTGCAGGTATAAAATGAAATGTCCGAAAACATTTTACATTTAAAAAGCCTTGTGACTTCCTCTATGACTGTAGGCACATTTACTGTGCATGGAGAACCAACAGGTTTTCAAATGTTCAACATCAAAATGCGATGGGCTGCCTCGAGTCTCACATGACTGATGAGTTGGGGTTTCCATAATGCACTGAATTAGTGTGTCTTATCTAATCCTAAGCACAAATGTATGTGTCCTTTCTAAGACGATGTCTGAGGTCAGTGAGTCACTAAATGTGGCTACCTCTCCCACTTACAGTTTTTATAAGCTCATCTATGAGGTAGAGAAGGAGAGGGGAAGAAAATGGGGACAGAAGGCTAAAAAGAAGAAAGGAAGGAGAGACACAGTAGCTGCTGTGATGAGTCTGGTTGCTGTGGCAACTAGAGGAGCGGGGCTCTTCTGGGCTCTGATATATATTGTTCCCCATGAGAGAAGGAGGGATAGCGTGCGAGAGGCAGAGGAGAAGTGAGGAGTGCAGTTAGTGGAGTGGTTTTAGGGAAGAAAAAAAAACACGTGGGTAAAGGAGATATGATGAGATTACCATAGATGGATACACGGGTGGTGAAGGATTGCCATTAGTGGCGCAGTAAACACACAAAAAAAGAAAAAAAAAAAAAACGCAAGAAAAATAAGTCACAGTCTCTCAAGTACTTTATTAGCTCCCAGAGCTCAGCTGGCCATTCTTGTGATATGGCCCCGGCTGCCTGCCTCAGCGCTATTATGACAAATCTGTCTCGTTTCAGCATCATAAGGAGTGCTTCCAGCTTAGTGGGACAATATGAATCAGCCTCAGGTTAATGTCCTTGATCCGTGCGACCACACGTGCACGCAGACACATTCGTTTAACATGGACACAGCAGACCCCCTTAACTTGGATGCACGGCCACAAATTGACACGCATGGATAAAGCCGCACCTGGTGGCGCCGCGCAGACAAATCCTAATTAGAGCGTTTGTCTCGGAGCAGCGATCATCGAGGTGAGGCGGAGGAGACGCCGTGCACTAAACTTAGCCTCAGACAGAAAGGCAATATCTGTGTGGTAGTGTTCCCATGCATGTCAACGTGCATCCTCGGACACGAGCACGCACGCACATGTCCCTTTTCAGATCGCATTAGGCTGAATGGCGCCCAGGTGGAATCACAAATGACCCGATGACTCCGAGGTGTTTGCCCTCTCCATTTGGTCAATTATTTACAAAAGTCCCTTCCCCGGAAAGGTTCGGCCTCCGTCACCTCAAAAGATGAACCCATAATCTGCCTGATTTTGTGCCATTACAAGCATTTTGGATGTTATTTACAGCTCGCATGACGTGTGTATCTACCCCCCCCCCATTTCCTTTGCTGAAGTATTTAGTCAGCTCTTGAACTCATAGACACAATATGACATTGATTGAGACTTTTTGCGTCACTCATTTGGGGTCTGTAACATGAACGAGGGTGGAATGAAGCCCCTGCGATGAGCAATCTGTCAGGAGTGGATCAGTAGTTTTCTTCCGGATCGTCTTTTTTAAGGTATACAGAGAGCAAATGAAAAATTTCAAAAAGGATCCATCAAGAGTTGCTATAAATAAGCTACCAAGTCTGTCACATGTCCACAGGGATTGCGACAGGCGGGAAAAGGGAGGTGTGGACTTTGGGGATTTAGAAGTGCATGCATAGCAAACACTGATGGGTGGGAATATTACAGCACTCGGTGGCATTCAGTGAGATCCGTCAAGACATGGTGTGTCATCAGTCAGCACAGTGATCCATGAGCTGCCGGGATGTGTAACACGCCCCTCAGCATTTCAAACAGTAGCAAATGCAACACTTACACGCAATGACCGTGCCGGGTTGTGGCCATAAAGATGCAGAATGACACCGATGAGGCATTCCTGTTCCCGCTCTGTGGAATGAATACAGACTGACATTTGGTCACAGGCCAGACAGAGGAAGAGGAAAGGAGGAGTCACTTTCACATTTTTCCCCTACGCTCATCGCCAGCTCTGAAAACCAAAAAAACAAATACCAAATAAACAAAAGATTGCATCAAATGATAACATTTCCAAATTGTTTCAGAGCCGACACCGCATGATGTGATTTTTCACTGTGCGATTGCTCGAGTTTGACTCATTTGAATCATTTCATTTGGTATGAAAAACCCAGCAGCTATCAATAATGTGACTCATATAATCCATCACTCCAGCCTCAAAGATATGCCCCCACCGCTTCCCAGCTCTGCGCCACTCGGGGGTACGCCTCAAACATGAGACTGGAAATGAAGTTAGGAACTTTAAGATGACTGAAAAAAGACCTTCTAATAACTAACAACTATTTTTATGGGCTTTTTTTTTTCACCTGAACGGGTGTGTCATCGAAAATGGATGGAATCAGTCCTGATGTATTTTAAGATAGACACATTAAATCAAAGACCTTTTTTTTTTTTTTTTTTTTTAATTATGTGGTATCCTCTGGTCGCCTTTTCCCACAATAAAGTCAGGGTTTACATCTCGTGAATTTGAACATGTGAAAGTAATTAGAATTTCACAGAAGAGCACATGCTTGTGCTCCATGCATGAATTTATGGATTCTATCTCCACACTCTATCATTCATTTCTGCATGCATCGTCTCTGGCTTTTCAGAGCAATTTTCACCTTTACCTCTGAGGTCATGACCCTCATGCTCATGTGGAATTACTAAAAGGGATTCGCAACCTTCCCTGGTGTCAGATAGTTCACCAGTGGGAGGAATATTAACAGGATGACCTCAAACAAAATGCTGGTTGCCCTCAGTAGTTGGATAAACAAGTAATATCCCTACTTTAAACAGACTGCAATGGTAAAATAAAGCCCTATATAATCCACTGTTTCTTTTCCAGGCCTCTCTTGGACTCTCTTGGATATATCTCTTTAGTGATTGCTTAATGCAAATGCACTGCTCCATGCTTGATTCGCCTCTGCTTCCATTACACTGTGCAAAGATAGGTAGGCTTGTCGGAATGGGAAATCGGCCTTTAATCATTCATGATGGCCATGTCTAAGTTGGGTATGCCCTGCAGTGTTCTGTCTCTGTGATGTGGTGTTTCTGTCTACGTCTCACATTTTCTCACCTTGTTTCTTGTCTTTTTACTCCCCTTTTTTTTTTTTTCTTGCTTGCTTGACTTTTTTTTCCCCTCCCCTTTTTTTCCTTTTCTAACCCCTCCTGGGCTGCGTCATAAACAGGCGAAAGAAAATTTCGAGGTTGCTATAGCCGTAAAAGAATATACTTTGTAAAATAGCAATGCCTCTTGAATGTTTTTCTCTGTCTTCCAGCATGGCTGTGATTCTAAATGTGTCACAAGAGACGAAAAAAAAAAAAATATTGGGTGATTTCACTTTGTTTTCATGCACCTTATCGTGGCCTCTGGGTGCTTGGCTTTTTCAGTAAGAGACTCGCTCCGTTCCTCTTAAACTCACATCAAAGAAGGGCCAGAACAGGTGGACAAGCCGGAGATGCATGTGGAGTCTTTCAGATAGCGTTCTTCATGCCATCTTTGAATAAGGGCTACAGAAGCAGACACTGCCTCTATTCCTCTCACGCTTTCATTCAGGTGGAAGACTAAAACAGCAGTACCATGAAGGTTTTTTTTTCTTTTTTTCACCCCCTGCCAAGTCGGACCGCGTTTGACGATTTTCCATCCATATATTGTTTTGCCTCTTCGGTATTGACGTTGTTTTGTTTTCCTCGCTGACGGTGAAGCTCCTTCCTCCACAACAGGATGGCATTTGCATTAACACACTTTATCTTCCATCACCAGGAGTGGCAGAGCTGCAGCCAGCATACCATAATTAAGATCCCTGCGTGGCTGGAAAGACAAGATACCCCTGTAATGGATGAGGATTTGATTGCATGTTTTAAATATGTTGGTATTCAGAATTGAACAAACAAGGTGGTCAACAACAGTGTGGGCTGCAGAGACTTTAATATATCGAGTGGATGCTTACACATGTGCATAGTATGAATAGTTAAATGACATCGCAGATTATCCCACAAGTACACCTGTACTTATTTTGGTTTGAGTAGTTGAAACAAGCAGAATGCCTCTCCACGTTTCCACTGCGTATGTAATGTCTTAATGTTTGTTCTATATATATGTAACACATAACATGTTATCCCATGTTTTGTACATTTCAATCGTGTTTACTGACTGAGGTGTTTTGTTTTGAAAATTGACTGGATTTGCTGTGTAATTTGTACAGGGACTTCCTGTCTGATACAATCTGCTCTGTGCAAATTGCCTCTGGGACACTCCCAACACCCACTGCACAAGTGCATTCAGTAGGATGACCGCAAATTAGCTGCGGTGGCCTTGTCTCGGCCGTCATGCAACACTAATGAGTCCTGTGGAAATTTGGGGTGAGGATGTGTAATCTTGTAATTACTGATGTGAATCCAAAGCTTTTCAGAGAATTCAGACATACAACAAAGTCATTGAACTCGTTTTTTTGAGTGAGAAGGAAATTAAATATGTGGGCCTTAACATAAAGTAATTCCAGTTTAAATAGCATGTCAAATGTAACTGCATAGTATTCATTTGAACAATATTTACTGCATACAGGTTTTAAGTTAATGTCTGGCTAATGTTTGAAATAGAATGGAAGCCATTTTTAAAACATCTTCATATGACGGCATGGTGACATTGACCTCGGTGCGTTAATCTGTCAATCTGCTCCATCTTCTTCTGGCTGAGAAACATCAATCTGAGGCTCAGACTAGCTCAGCCACGTCTGAATCACAATTAATTCATTGCTTCCCCACTCTGTAAATATCAGTTTTGACAATTAATTCAGCATTGTGCGGCAGTCTATAGATGTGCGTTGACTTGAATGACTCCAGGCTCATGCTGGGTATCTCCTCCCATGCAGCCATGGCTACCTGTGCAAGGATCCACCTACACAAAGTTGTCATCACATCTTCTCCCTTGGCAGAAGAGACGGGCGGCACAGACTGTCTGTGGGTGGAGCAAAAACCATCTGTGGGTGGAGCTCACGGTAGCTCATTGGGATTTAGAGGGAAAGGTGGTCAAATTGGCCGTTCTGAGCAGGGCTGTAAAACCACTGTGTTTAGAGACTCAATCCTTTGTTTTATTCGAGCAAATTGCATTACTAACATTTCATTTAGACCTCAAGGAACCATGTTAACCTGTAGAAACATAAAATGTCACTTTTAATATAAAGCACAGATGGAATGTGTTCTAAAACTGTACTCTGTACAGAGTAGAATTTAATTCCAGTTTTTTTCCCCCTATAAAATACCTTTTCCAGTATGTGCACCCATATTTATATCTATAAATTCATATAATTAATATGTATAAGAGATTCTAAATGTATTTTGTATTATCCATTAAAAACTTAAAAACCCTTATTTTGAACACAAGGTCCTCAGCCATGAATTTGCATCCCAGTGAACTCAGAGCATTTTTCAATACTTTCAACTGTAAGTGATTCTTAATAATTTATCATTAACCAATGGCTTGTGGGTAATATTTTGCTGAGCATGGTCTGCAGTCCCCTTTAATAAGGCGCCCTGGACCGAAGAAGTTTGACGAGGTAAGGGAGGAGGGGACGGGATAATGAAAGGGTAGAGGGATATGAGAATAAATGAGACAAATAAGAGGTAGTGAAAGAACACAGTAACAGTGAGCAACCGAGTGAGACAGTGCCAAGAAAAGCAAGTGTCCTGTTTCGAAGGGAGGCCGGGAGGTCAATAATGTGCAGGCTGGTTTGAAAGGAAGAGTCCTGCTGCAGTTTTTATGAGCAGACCTGTGAGGTGGTCTCTCATAACACAGGAAAACAACTAATCAATAATTGAGGGGGGCAGTAAACACTGTGTGCAGAGCAGCGCTCTCGTGGGACTCCCTTTGCTGCTGAATGTGTTTGTTTTGTGCACGCATGCTTATGATGTGGGGTCTCACTATGAGGATAGAAGGTTATTTCGGTTGAAAGTAATGCAGTAAGAAAGCCATCTATCCTCTTATTCCACTTTCATTAAAAAGGCCGGTCAATACATGCCTAGTGTCTGGCATTCCGCTCACCCCCAGGTCAGGGTTTGAGAATGAGAAAAGGACACACATTTTGAGGAAGGTGTACTCGTTATGGGTTTGAATGACACATTGAGAATGGGTGCCTGCTGGTTTAGACTTTAGAGGATGGTTCTGTTACATAGGTCTGCCCTGCCATTCCAGAGACGAAACCAGTTGAACTCCTTAATCAAGGTCATGAAGCCTTATAGCTTGTTGCCAGGCAGCTGACACCTAAGCTCGAGGCAACCTACAAGGCTTTCTCTCACATGGGCTTTTAAATTTCCTGTACTACTAATTTTCTTCCTTGCTTCCCTGAGGTTGGTCAATCATATATGGAGCTAATGTGCTAGCAATGCTTCAGCATTAAGATTATTATCCAGGCAAGAAATCATGCATATTCTGAATAGAATTAAAAAAAAAAAAAAAATCAACATTTTTTGTCACCCAAGGGCTGAGGATAATCATATTTTAGAATTCTTCTCTCCATCAAGGAGGAATTACATTCAGAGAAGAGTCATCAGGCATGTGAGGCAAATAGTAAAAATGCTATTAGAGTCCTGATGACTTAGAGAGGACTGTGCGAACTAATTTGCCCAGATGGAATGTCTCCGGAATACAGTCGAGAGAGTGGCATGGAGGTAGTGGAAGAGGAGAGAGACGGGGAAAGAACCAAGAGAGGCTGCCACACTGTGGGCTGTTGTCATCATTTGAACAAGTCAGATTTTAGTTAAGCAGAGGACATGGCACTGGTGCCAGATATGTTCCTGCTGCAGGAGTATCAACCGGGTTTGCTCAACTAGTACTTAACACACAGATTTTCTTGCAAAGGTAAAGTTGGTACAAAAAAGGTACTATTATTATTATTATTATTATTATTATTATTATTATTACTGTGAACACAGCAGCAGGATTTTTACCAATGAAGCATATCAATCTGGGGAATAACTTATTCTCATTAATATGCATGTATATGCAATACTGGCTGAAAAAGCACAGCTACACTCTCTGGAAAATAATATTTTCTAATCCAGAAGACATCAAAAGACTTCTGTCAAGGAACGAAACCTCTCTTTCTGAGTTACCTTCAATCTGTGGATTTAGTTTTGTCCAGGACGGGCCTTCAAACTTTATTCAACGGCTATTTTCCACAATGTACCTGCCAGATAACTTTGACCCTTGTTGATATCAACTGCATGACCTAAAGTACTTCAATTTCAAACCATCTTTCTCTGAATCCTTGCACTTTATATTGCACTTTCATACAAGTAACAGCTCGAAAATGGCCATTTCTGTAAGTGAATGTGATCGTCAGTGAGAGGCGTCACCTTTTAGATCACTATTTATGCACGTGTCTGACCTCGAGCTTGTCCACTCTTCCCGGTAAGAGGCAAAGGGGCCATTTTATTGTTGATTCTCCTTGTCTTTCATGACTGTCTGCACACATCTGTATTGAGCCAGTGATGGATTTTTTTTTTTTAAAGAAAGTAAATGTGCATGCAACAGTATTATGTGTGTAAATGCTTTGTTTAGCTCTGCCTGTTACATTATTATTACAATAAATAAAAAAAATGTAAAAGAAATAAAAAATCTTTTTTCATCCGATGAAGATGAAATGATGCAGACTCTGCAGTTGTTAGATTTTATCCAAATTGCTAGGAGACGCACGCATGAGTGATTCTTCTGTGTGCTGTTGTACAAAGATTACACCATGCCTGAAAATGTGCATATCGATTTAGTGTGTGTGTGTGCGATTGTGTGTGTGTGTGTGTGTGTGTGTGTGTGTGTGTGTGTGCGCACGCACATGTGCTCCTTGTTTGTGCCTGAGCTGTGAATGCTGCAGACAGTCAGCTTCAGGTCAGCCGAGCTTTGTGCAGGGATTAGTTGCCTGTTGGCAAAGTCAGAGACTTAGAATCACTTTTTCCTCGGGTTCGCTGTCACTCCACCACACATGTGAAGATCAACGCACCAACAAGCTGTGACAACCCATTCTGTTCAGAGCCTTTTCCTTGTTTCTGTCCAGCGAGTGTTGAATAAGAAGCTCATTCAGTAATTTCACCGCTATTAGTAATATGGGTGAAAATGCTATTGAAGTTCTAGTTCTACCTTAAGTATTTCAAAAAATCATTTTATCTCTATTTAAGAGGTCAGAATTTGCTTTTAACTTGATAAAGACTGCAATTGGAAAGCACATTATGTTATGGTGAGAGAAATGCCACCTTTATTTAGCACAAAATGCCTCAGGTGATAGTTCAAGTTTAATCGCTACATGGAAGTACCATTCTCAAGCCTTCCTTGGAATGACTGCACTACATGGAATTCCACTGGCTTCTTGTCAATTAACTGCTGTAAACAATCCGTTTACTGCCTCATGGGGGTTTAGAGGGTAACTAGAAGGGCAGCGCCAATTGGAGAATTGTCCACTCGACTAGGCTGCATGATGATCCAGGTGCAGCACAGAAATGCTCATTAATTCCTGCTACCTGGGGGTGATGAGCACACAGCCAACATTTGAGGAATTTACATCAGAGCCTCACACATAAAGCAGAGGATTGTAAAGCATAATTGGAAGTGTTCACGTAATGATCACACAATGAACATTGCGGCAAGATTAAAAAAAAGTATCAGTAGCAGTGTTTATTATGAAAACCAGTCAGCGGTAGATTTATTCGACTAATTTCACAGGAGGTGCTTCTGGAAATATGGGATAAAAGAGACCTTGCTGTCAAAGGTGTTATTTCTTTGCTGAGAGTGTGGAATTGGATTCTAATAATGTACATTTGTAACAGCGTATTAGCTAAAAGGTTAGCTATATGGCTAAGCGATTTCGAGTTAATATACAGGCTCCATCACTAAATTGAATTGGCACACTGTCGCTGCACAGGAGTGAGGAAATGTCTGGCAAAAGGAGTTGAAGCAAAACATGAAAATTTATCTTATGTTGGTTTGAGAATCCCCAGATTTTGAATTCGCAGCATGTCATCCTGACAGCTCATTACGGTTGCATGAAAACACAGATTCTTGCCTTTATAGTTGCTGTATATTTCATCTGAATCATGATATATAGACAATCGCCTGTCAAATTGGATATGCATTCTTAAAGAATAGTTTAAGGTTTTAAGCTTTGGTCTAGTTTTATGTGAATATACTATGTGAAATGAGGCGAGGAATCTGACAGCAGATCACAACTCCACATAAGTTGAACTTTTTCATCCCCTTCAAATGACTTCTTCCTCTAAAAGATAATAGGCTGTAAAATAGCTCGGCTATGGTGGACTTTGGAGTCTATAGTTCATACTTAAAAGCTTGCGTGAAGGCAGTCCGAGACAGCTTTTTGAGATAAGTTACTGTGAAGAATAAAAGCAGAATTCTTTACCTATGGCACTTTATAAGACAAACTCCGTGATAAGTAAGCAAAAAGCAGCCCAACCAAACTGACATGTCTCTTTATCAGGTAAAAAGATTAATCACACGCTGCATGGTGGGATGATTTCATACCGATCAAACCAGTTGAAATCAATTTCTTATTTCTCTGTATGCTTGCCATCATGTAGCAGATGTGGCTGCAGAAATATTGCGGCTTCTATTAAAAAGATATGTGGAGATTAAAAAGTGTGAACTTTGAAGAGTGGCCTTGGAATATCTGCACTCTGGTACATGGACTTAGAGGTTGTATGTGGGCACTGATGTATGCTCCTGAACACAAGGCAGAAAGAAACTAACCTTTGGCGATGTCATCAGAGTTAACCCGGCTTTTCATGCCATTATTACCAAGCAGACAGTATGAAAGATCCGACCTTAAACCTCTGGGCCACTCAGATGGTCCCATATTACACATTCTTAATAGCATGGCTGACAAAAATGGCCAATTATGATCCAAGCAGGGTCTATTACTATTGAGCTGAAGCATGCTAGTGCAGAATACAAAGACTCCAAAGCTTGACCCAAAACATATTCAAAAAATGATATCCTCTTTTGCGACATTCTATATTTCTCTAGAGCTGTATTAAACCCTCACCATCCAGCTACACTTCCCAATAGGCAAAGATAAAACACACAGTTGATCCTGATCCCTGAATTTTTAAGCAGTAAATGCACACAATATTTGCCTGTGGGTGACCTGTACCAAACTTCTATACACCATCACTTAATAATTAAACATCTTGTTCTTGGAAACACCCAATGGAGTTTGACATCTCCCAAAGATTTCAAGAAGGCTACATCCCGTGTTAGCTTAAATAAAGGTCACTATGGCTCCCAAAGTGCCCAATAACGGGATGTGAATGCTTCTTAGAAGGAAGCTAAAGGTCACATTTGTACTGTAGACGACTTGGTGGTGTCACTGTGGTGGCTTCCTCGTGGGACCCCAGTGCAAGCTAGCTCCCCCTTTGCCAGAAGAAATGAAGCTTGGTTTGCCAAGAGTGGAAAAGAACATTATTGATTTGTAGACTACAGCCAAGTGAAGCAGAATTGTTTGTTTGTATGGGCACGGAGTTCATGTTTTGTCCTCTTCATCTCAAGCTCCCCTTATCACTGGTGTGCTAATATCCGCTGTTCCTTCCCCCACTCTCAAGTTCATTTCTCACGTCTCATCCTCCTTTCTTCTTCTGTCCACCCTGTTTCAGTAACTACTCTGATGCCATAGTGAGTGGTCAGGTGAAAATGAATTATCATGTTTCCAAAATGACTCATCTGCATGAAAAGCAATGAATGAGTTCAGCAAAGTTCAGTCGCACTGTTGAACTGTAGCAATCCCTGCAAATGGCTGTATTAAACATTTTACATTATAAATAGCCATGTTAGAGAACATGTTTGTGTGGTCAGCAAATATTTATTTATATATGACACTTTATTTTTCTGCTTTATACTGAGGATCATTCATTCTCTCGAGACATGTCCTCCACACAATATTACCTTCACAGCATTTTATTCTGACGTCAAATAAAATGAGTTAACATTAGCAACCCCTAGTGTCACCAGTACACATTGCATGTATACGTTCTCTCGTGTACATATGTTTTGGTTTGATCCATGTTCTGAAATCATCATATTTGGAGCACAAAGATGAACTTCTGGTATTGTAATAAGCACATAATGTTAACTTGTCCACTTATTTCCAAAAGCCATCATGTGATCTTTAGCCTAAAATACATCAGCTGCCAATTGTAACAGAAAGACAACTATGACAAGCAAGTTTGTCATGTATACAACCAACAGTGTATACTTAATTTGAAAATTGTAATATATTGTGAGTTGTAATACGTTGTGTGCACAGATGCAATCGACTTGTTACTATTGTTGCGGTTTTTAGTAAGGGATAGATTTTTCTACGTTTCTCTCTAACAGGTTGTGTCATCCACAGAGAGTTGCTCACCCTTGAATGCCTCTAATGCAGAAGGGCCTAATTGCTGGTCGACTATTTGGTTGCGGGACAAAGAGAGTAGCATGAATTATTAACAATTTTAGGGGAACTCCTGGGATACAAGCAAGGAGTGCAGAACAGTTGGACAGATTTATAATTAAGCAGGCAAGGATTATAGACATAAACACACACTCCCATCTCACTCCCCTGACCTCCCATTCCCCTGTAAGATTGATACAAGCAAGCACACATGAGTATGAAGACTAATACACAGTTGGCTCGGTTGGCTATGGAGTCATTAACACCTTCACGCATCCATGAGTGCACCGCGGGCACCGAGCCCTGTGCCCGGAGAGACAGAGTGAAGGTCAAGGGTCATAAACTTGCAGAATGTTGTCTTCACAGGCAGTTAAATCTGGTGGCTGCTCTTCATGGCCAATGGGTTGATTCAGGCAGAGACTATTGTGCAGGAGCTCACTTCACCTTTTGGTTCCAGAGGAAATGAGCCATACAGCGGTAACGGTTTATTCAGGCTTTAGCTAACTGTCAAGCATAAATGATGTATGACTTTTTGACACATACAACCAGTTGTTATGCTATAAGGTCATAGGCCTACACAAGTATATTCTTATTATTCTAGGTCTTGCAAATGCATGGATTGGTTCCCAAAACATTATTCATCAAAACCTGTAATTGTTGTAATTATATTTCTCATAACTGGTGAGATCAAGGAATGCACTGACCTCCATAACATTCTTCCTCTTCAGAAAATAGAGCTTCTTCAGGTGCTGTCTCAAAATTCACTGAAGTGACAAAAGTCTAGACTATCGGATATTGCCCGACTCAACAGAAAATAGAAATAAAACTTAAAACCAGTGGTGTCGGAATCTGTCTGGCACGACAGATAAGAATTTCTATCAACCATTGTCGTCACTGGCACCTTATGACAAAGGACTCCTCTATTCAAACTGTTAAAGATGGTGCTGCACTGCAAAGAAAGCATCTTTCACTCCAGTTCAGTCAGCCTGTGAGATGAAAAATTGGAGCGTTATGCAAAATTAATTCACCCATCTATTTCCCTCCAACTGGAAATAAATAACAAATCTGCCTGGAGATTAAAAGGCAAAAAACTAAACTAAAATGTTAATGTTTAACATTGTGGATGCCCTGAGAGGTAGCAGTTTGGGTTTCAATCCATGAATGTATGTCTGTGGTGAGTAATAGGGAGAAGGTTGGGTTCCATATTTGGGTTCTTGTTTTGGAAGTGACTCAAAGGTAGAACAGATCATACAATTTCATTGCAAAAGCCAGACGACAAAGTCAGACTTGGCAGTTAGTGAAGTTCTGTCCTTATTTTATGTTGGCACACCTGGAGATTTGTTCAACATGTAATTTATTTTAAGGCAACTATATAATACCTGCAATATTTTATGACCAGTGTAAGGCAAAGTTAATAATAATAATAATGAGAATTTAAAAGATAAATGAAAGATAAATAAAATAAAAATAAAACCACAGTTAGAGTACAGTATACATAGTTTGGGGCTGCTGTCCAGAGATTACAACTTCTAAAATTACTATACTGTTCCTTGTGGTGTATTATATGTGTCATTTTATGCAGTGATTAATGTGCTTTCAAAAAATTAAACAATTTTTTAATAAGCTTTAAGGATTGTATTAAAAGAAAAAAAGAAAAAGTCACATCTATTAAGTTTGACTGTTGACTAATATATGCAAATATATGCAAATACATAATTTGTCTGTCATGCTGACCAGTGTACAACATTTTTTAAATATATCAAATGGAAAAATGTTTGTGGCCTGCAGCCTTCAGGTTGGAGGGGGGCGAGCACAGAAGTGTTAATAAACATATTAGCATGCGATAGATGATGAGGTCAAGTTGTGTCATGAGTTGGTGCTGTATGTTACATGGTCATAATGAACAGACATACAAAGGAAAGTGGGAAAATATATTTTGGTACAGTTTGACTGTTGACTAATATATGCAAAGCACAGTGGAAGAAAGAAAGAAAACTCAGCAACTTTATTTTTCTGCTTGGATATCCATACAAGTTTAGCCTTGATTACAATTTCACCTGAGGCAAGAAAATAAATTATGTTTGGAGTGGGCTAAGACACAAACTTGAGTGGGTGTTTTTTCTGTCATTTAGTTATTTATTTTCTGTGTAATTTATTAATTTTGTTTTGGTCCTGCAGTGGAATCTCTCTGTACAATGTAACATAAATATGTCTACTTTTTACCTGTTTCCATTACTTCTCGACATATGTTGTCAGAGAGAGCTTCTATTCACATGTCCTGTACTGGACTCCATGATCTACACCATGCATGGCTGTCTAACCACATTCCCCATTGCCCATGGTTACACCAAGTACCTGACACCACTGTTATAGCTCTTTTCTGCTAGTACCTACTAACTGTGACTCTTTTCAAACACAGCACAGCTTTTTTCCACTTGAGGTACAAAGTACTTTTTTAGTGCCTACTCAGCTGGGATCACAAGCCTCCGGAGTTGTGCCGAATATGCTAATGAACTGATTGGCCAGGGGATTGATGTCACTTATGAGTCGTGATGGCAGTGAATCTTATTTTGTTCTACAAAATAAATGGATAGCTACAACCATAGCAATACTGACACCCAATAGTACAGACATTCACAGTAAGCTAGGCAGCACAACCCATAAAGATGTTTAAGAATAACTGAACTCCTTGGATTTGGATGACATGTCTCCAGGCTGGAAATTCAAAAAAAGCCTTTATTTTGACTCATGCAGCAGTTAAGACATGCCCAGCCCCCCATCACCACCACCACTACACCCGAATGCATGAACGAAAAGTAAAATAATAAATAAATAAATGCACATTGACAGGTCATGCTGTCTGATGAGCTCTGAGCCCAATAACAAACCGGTTGCTTTCACATTGCAGAAGAGCTTTGTGTGTCCACTCCATACTCTACTAAAATGCATCATCTACATCTTCAGTGCACAGCACTGTTTGGCCCCTAGTTTTTATAGCAGCTGTGGTATTATAGTGTGTTATGTGACCATGCGGGGGCGCTGTGGGTCAGGTTAGCAGCATTGTTGAGAGGTTACAGGTAGAGTAACAAAATAAATAAACAAGAGTTGCATTCCACACGGTTGGCCTGATGTGATTAACTTTTACACAACGCGACACAAGGGGCAGGGTAAACAGCAGGGGTTCATGACGAAAGCTCCATCTCAGCCAATAGCAGGACTTAATTGTAATTGCCAGGTTTCAACTGTTAGAGGGCAGTCACTCTTACATTTATTTGACCAAAACGCACCAAAATTCAAATACTTTGACTAAAATGAGCAGAATCAATCTACAACACTATTTTTTTTGCCAAATACATTTGTTTTCAGCAGCAAAAAAAAGTGGTTTTGGGGTTTATTTACTCTTTAACCAGGAGGTCTATGAGCTGATGCCATATAGGGGATTGGACCATCAAGGACCACAATACACAAATTGAGGAGACAGGAGATAGTTTAATAAAATATATGCTACTTACACTAATGATCAATGAACAACAGGAAGGACAGTAATGTCATACATATTTTACATTATTTAGTTTTGTGGTTGAAAGTGGACTTTAAATAAAGATACCTTGAATGTAACCAACAGGTTCGAAAACCAGTTGGAGCTATCTTTTTTTACAGTCTATCAAAAGACACAGAAAAAAAAGCAGTTGGGTCACTGCAATTTGTAGAATCAACGGGAATCCGGGTAAAAAACCTGGCACAGTGGTTCTCATTTCTTGTCATGTACCATCAATGTATGCTGTACTTTGGAGTAAAATCAGACCTTAAATTTTGTACCATTGTGGCTTCAAAGCTACTTAAGTGTTGGTGTAATGCCACACGTCCTCACCACAAACATGACTGCAGATATCAATGCTGCTGCATGCAAACATGTCTCTCCAAATCCTGCCATAAATGTGCACTAAACAATCAAAACCTTCTGGGTTTGTCGCACCTTTACAATTAGTCAATATAGAGTTGGCTACGACCCTTTGCCTTACACATTGTGTATTTTTCAGATATATATGTCACAATAAGTAATTTCTGGCCATATGTTGATGTTTGTGAACCACTTATTTTTTGTTAGCTTGTAGACATCAATGTGAAGTCCAAGTTTACTTGGACTCCACATTGATGAAACACATTACATATTCCACATTAAACACATTACATATTTCACATTTTTCCTGTTTTCCTGTATTTCACATTTTTCCTGTTCTGGTGTTTTCCACTCAGTCCAACTGAAAGAGGTGTGCCCCAGAGGGGAAGTGATGTATGTGTACACCCTTTATTGTAATGAAGAAGCTCCAAGACCATATTGCACCATACCATGTCAAGTCCGGTTGTGCACTGTCGACTCTGTGGAATGGAAAAGCAGCATGAGCATATTTACAATACAGGGTTTGGTGGAATACTAAAGTGATACTGGCACATCCACTTTTTACTGCTTCAAGATAAGATCGTAAACCTGACTTCATCATGAAGCCTGAGGACTTTTAAATAAAAGGCACTCATGTTCCAAGCTTGAGCTGTTGGAAATAGACTGGATTTAGAGCTATTCAACAGGTTATAAACACAGGACATTGGAACACAACTTAAAAGCTCAACACTGTGGTTTATAGTATTGCTGAGCTTCAGAAAAAGTAGACTTATATGTGCACATGATTTATCCACAAATAATGGAATGTGGCCAAGCGTAGAAGAAGAGACAAAAAGAACAACCCTGAAGCCTTTACATGCTGGAGACCAGAAAAAGATTCATGGACCAGCTACAGACAATAAAAAGGCCATTGTGTTTTGGATGGGAAGGCAGACTACAGGACACGATACTGGCATGCGAAAATACATGAAAACTGTTGAGAAACCAGCCGCATCAAGTAAAAATACCTCGAGGATGCATGATTGCCTGAGGGATTACATAACTGTGGTAAACAACAGATATGTTTTTAATCAATAATGCACCTTTTCGGCATGTGTTTTGTGTTGTTGTCAGTGTTTCCATTATCAAAAACATGAAAGCATAAGGTTGAGCATTTTACATTTCCCAAAACTGTTATCACAAGCTTTCACTGGGCATGTCTACAGGCAGGCTAGCACTCTACTTCTGAAAGACCTCCATGAGATGGACAGAACAAAACATACCATGTTACTTAGAAGTACTCAGAGGAATTGGTGGAATCAAAGGAGGTTCGAAAGGTGTAACAGATGCCTGTTGTGACTCACGGTATCAGTGATGTCAAAGGACACCCAGGAATGTGGGAGAGCACATGTCAAATGGGCATTCAAGCATGATCCTAAGGTATGTGATGGATGAAACACTGTGTCTGTCCTACCACAGTGGTCATAAAAAAAAATAAAAGCAATGCCATAATGGTAGTCAGTCAGCCAGGTTGATATGACATGAGTGTTGACCCTCATTCACCGAAAGGAGACCGGATTGACCTCTCAGTGATGTAATTGGGATATTTTTCCACTTTAACATCCATATACATCATCTGTGGATTGCATGTCTGAACATGGATGAGTGTGGGTTGGTAGAAATCTGACCTGGCTATGGCCTGCATTCTCAATGACCTTGATTAGAAAAAATATCACTTAACAGAAAATTGATAGAAACTGCACTGCATAATTATTATGTTGCAACATATGCTATAAATGTGAAGGAAAAATATTGGTTCTCAAGGGATAAGAAAAAAAAAACATAATTTTTAAATGGACAAATAAGGAGTGAAATCGACCTGCTTCCTGCTCCACAACTACACAATGGGTTATTTTTGGTTTATTTTAAATACAATTAAATATGTTTTACTTACGCCTAAGTACTGTAAATATTCTTCTTGACTTTGTAAGGTCTTGCTTTCATTTATACATTCATTTGAATGTATGCCACTTTTAGATGAAAGTCATTTCAGTGGACACTGTTGATTTGAAAGTTTGAAGTTTTGGGCATAAAGGTTGGAACATTTGCTCAGATATTGGCGCTGCTTTCAAGGCTCCCAATACTGGTGTGTTTTCATCCAAGCTTTATCACCACAGGTGAGCTCAGACAGTAGATGCGGCATTAACGATCAGGCAGGCAGTGAAGTATATAGGTGAAAACAGCCATCAAAAAGCATTGATTTAGATTCGGTCTCTATTATGCAGAGGCGTGTTGTGAATTTTGAGCATTTTATATGCTATAAGGCAAAAAACAAGTTAATTTGTATGTGCACATTTTAAAATAAAGAGTCAAACCATCATTATTTTACAGCGAACTTCCAAGAAGTGAAAGTATGTTAAAATCTCTTGCATTCTGTCTTGAGCTGTTCTCACCCTTCTTCTTATGCAGATCATGTTCCCCTTTACAAACTTTCCCCAATGCTCTGACCCACTTTGTGCCTTCTCTATGCATATTGGTAAACATTTTTTATGAACGTGAAACTTCTGTATAATCAGCCTTCTGAGTTTTACCCCTTTAAGGTCGTCCGCATGGTTGACTCTCTTATCTCCATCGTACTGAACAAAGGCGGCGAGCGAGGCTGATTAGGACCTTCAGTTTTGTGTGAACGCTTCCATATTTGTATTATAAGCCTTCAAAACCTTTGTGTGTATGTGTGTGTCTTGCTCTCTTGTGGACCTCAGGGCCTTGAGTATGTGTCAGCCTTGGACCAGAAACATGAAATTTGCATTCTTTAATTAACATCCAAGCATTTACTGGTGGTTGCAATTCCCAACTTGGGCTGTCGCTAGTTTTGGAACCAAAAAGAAAGACAACCCTAGCGGGGATTACACCCCTCCCCCCTTTGTTTTTATTTTCTGTCAACTTTATGAAAAAAAAGGAGCCACTGAACCTGACTGGGTGACATTTGAATGACTCTGCCAGCAGTTATGGATACAAAAACAAACAAAAAAACTAGACTGTCACGTGACCCATGGGATTTTTTTTTGTTGATATTTTCAGCTTTATGACTCCAGTAAATGTGAATGGGTGGGGAGATTGGTTATAAAATATAATGTGGCATTGGCCCCTGAAGATAGAGCTAACACACTAGAGTGTGATGATTAGCTACAACCATTATGTGGATGGAACATGGCCCCATACTGGCCAATCAGATTATTTCAGTTAATGATATAAAGTGTGCTGTTTTAATGTCTGTCTTCTAAATCTGCTGAAAATTAACCTGTTTATCATGCTATTTTAACTTTTTTGTCATCATCTTCAGCACAGTGCCTGAGGCATTTGTGATCTCTGGGAATTTATATAGCTAGATGACCAGAAATATATGTGGGTTATTGATGAAAGTGCATATTTCAGTGGAAACACTCTGGAATTGTTCTATTTTTTTTTTTTTTTTTTTCACCACGGGCTCCAGCCATGAGGCAAATGAGCTCCA
Organism: Lagocephalus sceleratus; assembly: GCA_911728415.1. Lineage (NCBI taxonomy): Eukaryota > Metazoa > Chordata > Actinopteri > Tetraodontiformes > Tetraodontidae > Lagocephalus > Lagocephalus sceleratus. The sequence goes on along the minus strand of CAJVRN010000028.1, from coordinate 5,972,074 downwards.
CTTTTCAAGACAATCCCTACATGTAGACATGATGTAATAGGTGGTGCTTTTACACTTGGTGACAATTTGTTTTAACAAATAACTTCCAGTGTGCTAGGGATCATTTGCATTGGTTTTAAGTTTAAATTGTTCACATGGGAATTGAACTGGAGCATCACAGCAACTGAGAGAATTGCTGAACACTGCTCTTCTTTTCGATTCATTCTTTTTGTCTCCATTTTCCTCTGTATTGGGAAATCTGTTGCCATATACTTTACATGCTATTTGTAAAGGAAGGAAATCCAGTTGTCATGAATGGATTGCTTTAATTTTTTTCTTTTTCTTTTTTTTTAATTAGTTCTTTTTAACAAACAGCCTGCTTTATAAATCTATTAAATACATCTCATGAACTGGTTCAATCACTGGTGTAAACAAGCATATTGGCAATGGAAGAAACCATAAAATAATCATGTGTTGTGGATGTTTTAATTTTAATGTGCTGAAACACTAGAAAACAACAATAATGATGGGGGAAACACAAGCTAGCTAGTGCACAGATATGTAAAGGACAATAGTTGAAGCCCTGGAGTTTGAAGAGGTGATTTTCAGCAATGATCCTTTTTCAAGTCATGTATTTTTATTTTATTTTTTTTCCTGCATGGCACTGTCAATGTTGCCTGTGTGGTTTGACTGAATGTGAACAGTAGACCGTGATGATGTGCATCCACGTGCTCGGAAAGGCAGCCATGTCACAATCGTACGATTTTAACGCTGTCAAACTCACCAACAGGTAACGTCCTGCACTACGCAGGAATCATTCATCTTAATAAAATCAAAGCGCCATTCACATTGAGCTGGATAAAAAGATGGTGATGTGTATGAGGAATGGTGTGACAGTTATGGCTTCACTTCATTCAGCTACTTCATTTTTGTTTTTGATTTCTTTGACTTCCCAAGTTTCATCTGTCCTTTTCCTCCTCACTCACTGTACATTGCTTGAGCTTGTCATCACTGGAAACATAATCAATAATTCAAGATGTCTGACACCGATAAAGTTGCACACGTAATTTCAAGTTGTCATGTCCCGAATGTGACATACCTTTTTTTTTTCGTTGTTTATTTATTTATTTATTTCCCCACACTTTTCTCCTCCAGTCAGCCCATGACATAAATCAAAGATACTCCACGTTATCTCTCTCTCACACCAGTCAGGGATCTGATTGGTTATTTGGTGCCACATATGACTGTTGACATTTCCATTCATGTGTCTTCAGGGATTAAGGGTCTCTCTCCAAAATTGTGGAGATAAAAAAAAGAAAGAAAAAAGAATACAACTTTGACATCTGCAACATTTGCAGCCCATACTGCAGCAACATACTGGGACAGTTATGGTGCATTTAAACTTTGCTTCACATTTGTTGGTAAAATTAGATTTACCAACAAATGGGATAGTTTCATACTGATCTGGTGCACAATTTAAGTTCAGACTTTTTTTTATAATAAAAATATGCAATCATGGTCTAATCTATAATAAAGTCCGAAAATTTAGCACTAAGTTATTGGGAAAAAGGGATTTATTTTTCCTAATAATTACAGGAAGTGGTTGTCTGGAAGCAGCAACAAGGCTTTCAGTAATTTAACATTCACGAGAGGCAAGTAAAACCAAATTGATCAATACTATATTGGCACGTCACCATCTTCACAACACTTGCAAATTAAACTTTTAAGACCTAGACAAACACCATAAATTAGCATGTTCATCAACCTTAAATGGCCTCCACCCGTAGAAAGTCAATTAGCAATATGGTAATTGCCTTCAGTTGTGTAAATTATCAATGTGGCATTTAATAATGGCTCTACCATGATATGGCATTTTAAATGCAACTATTTTTCACACATGATGATCAAAAAACACAAATGTGATGTTCCGAATACATACATTTGTTAGCTAAGGCTGTTGTGTTATGTGGTATACTCCTTTATAAACTGTTTGATTTTACATTTATTACATCAATCCTATCAGTATGAAGGGATATCCCACACCCAGGTACTGAAATACCACATGTGAGGCACGTACCAGCAGCATTACTGATGAAAGACTATCATTTGCCAAATAATCAGCATTCTTTGTTGTCAATAAATGAGCACAGAAGGGGGGGTGATAGGGGAAGCAGAGGATTTGCTGGAAGTTCGACTGGAAATCTGAAGATAAAGCGTTTTGATCTTGGGATTTAGAGCCCTTGTGCTTGGCACCAGTCTGGGGGCCTGATTATAATGGAGGGCCTCACTCCAACATTGTTTAACTGGACACACCAGTGCTGATCTCCGAAATCCAAGGCAAACTTTCAGATCTCCAGTCTTTTGATAAGCAAATTGTTTTGAGCTGATTAGCAAGTTCACACAAAGGCCATATTGGTTGTTGCATTCTGTCAGAATTCCTGCTACTCTTAATATACACAGGTAGAGCTTTGAATGCTGCAGCTCCAAAATACAGCCTTGCTGTGGATAAAGACAGTATGGTATTCCTCTGAGGGTTCTGGAAGTGTAAGTAAAACTATGAAATCCTGACTTTTACACAATTACCGCTCCATTTTTCAGTAGTTGCTAGGATACCCAAATCCAATAGCATTATTTATTATTTTTTCCTTTGAGGTCAGCTCCAGCAGATTCTTCAAAGAGAAACAAATGGATAAATCAGTCATAAATCAAAAATCTATTTCTGAATCACCACTGGCATGCTCGATTATCACTTCAGTCCTTGTTTGTTGCATTAAAAGTAGCTCAAGGTAATTTCTGCTCAAAGAGTGTGAACATTAAACATCAACACTTTTGTTTTCTTGTCTGCGTTTCAGCATGGGAAGGATTTTGTGTCCAAAATCCTGTCAGACTAAAAGCCTTTGGTTTTTGGTTTTATTTTGGTTCCTGTGCCCTAAAGGCACACACGTCATCTTATAGAAGACAGAGGCAGCATAAATAAACTTTTCACTTCCTGGTTTTACATGGGAATTTACACGGTGTCTTCTTGGTTATCTTTGTCTTTAGATTTTGAAGCTTAGGCCGACACTGAAAAAATATTTGATAGGTACCTGTCTCAGCTCACTTTCCACCACAAAGGCTGTTTAATCAATTGTGTAAGTTGACAATATATACGTGGGGACGTGAGGTTTACAACAGGGGTCAGCAGGGTTTTTGCCCTGTGAGGACAAATGTTTTATTTGGAAACTGGTGTCATTAAATACAGGTATAATCCATTTGGTTTCACAGTTTTTCATTGTCAACATTGTCTAATTGATGTGGTCGCGAAGGAAAGTTGACAAACAATTTCAATCTGGAATCTCCTTTCTTTGTCTTTGACAGATTTCAGCCATAGTAACAGTCTTTATTCTCATAAGAACTCTTACTCAGGGTGGTTAAAGTTTCATAATCTCCACTATTTTATTTTTAAACTTAAAATCATCAATTCTCCTATTAAACTCTTTCTTTTTAAGATGTCTGTAATGAAAATGTAATATTATTTGATTTAATGTGCAATGGTTCAATGTTTGGACAGAGTATCTCTTCTAATCATGATCATTTGTCCTCGCCATAGCAGTCTGGTCATTCATTCCACTTGTCAACATCTGGCTCAGGTTTGTGTGGAACCACACAATTGGTGGACCACATGCTAATGGAAGAGTGTCAGATTTCTCACGGTCTGTCTGAGATACTAAAAACTCATATGATAGTCTTTGAAGCAGAACTTCAGCCAGTCGAGGTGCACATGCGAGCCCTTGAGCCCTCCCATAATTTGTAGTGATTCATCTCAGCAGGTGTGGAATAGTTTGGCTAAATTCATTACTTTCCTTGAAGACATAAGTGTTACTGCATAGATTCAACCTCATTTCCCCTCTTTTCAGTTTTTGTCTGCAGCTGATTAAATTCTCGGCAAGGTGCCTGGAACAACCTCCTTCAGAGAGGATTATAAAAATCATATAACAAACCTGCCAATTGCTCCTTTCTATATTGTGTATTGCAGTAGCAGGCCATGCATTTAACACTTCTCACACTTTCATGATGTCTTACTTAGTCCGACTTCAATAAAAACTCTCATAATACCGTCATTTATGACACTACGGCTGGAGAAATGGTATACAGAAACACATTTATGCACTACTGGAGAGAATATGAAGAATACTTTTATATATTTAGGGAAAGTAAATCCACAAGTAAATTAACTTTTTTCATAATTGTGATCATTATTTCTGGTTATGATAGGCCAGGAGAGAAGGCCTTTCTGACCCTGACGGCCCACCACTGGTGTATTGCCAAAGGTTACAACTGTCAGGGTAAAGTCAATGTAGCTATGAGGGGTTAAGGGTAAACGACAACTTCCCATTATCCTTTAAACACATGAAGTAGATTGTCATTAGATGTTAATGTCTTTCGGACATGCATAAATCTGATTTGATAGGATGGCTTCTGTTGGAAACAGTGACTGTTTAAGTCACTATTATTGATATATAAAATGTAAGTCATTATATTTGATTATATTTGATTATTTGCACCTTTGTTTTAAACTGACACCTTCCTGCTTTATAAGTATCAGATGAAATAAATCAATGGGTATTAAAACAAAGAATCCAGTTAAATCTCCACAAAATCAGGTAATTTGGAATTGGAGGATGTGTCTCTTTATCCTGAGTGTTAGCTTGTTCCTTGGCCCGTCTCCAGTCCTCCCATCAATTCATACCAACAATCAAGATTTTTTTCTTTTGCATAATCCATAACATAAATATCTATAACATGAGTCACAACAGCATTTCACTGCCATCCAAATTGTGATCCACCTTGTCTTTCTACAGCTGATTTAAAATTAAAATTGAGCTCCAGATTATGATATGCTCATTTATCCCATATTGATTATTGTAATGCTTGCTGCACTGTAGAAAACTGTCTGTTGGGTGATTAGAACCTACTCAAAATGATCTTGCTACATGTGGTTCACTTTGTTCTGAACATTCCAAGTCCTCACAGAACACTGTTTCTCTATTTTGAGCTGCGTATGCAATTATTATATTTGTGGAGTTGTGCTGTGTTGCTTTTTAACTTTAAATGGTTTATCATCATCTTTTCAGTCTTTAGTTTCACCAGGTCACTTGGCAATATAGTTATACTTTTTGCCCAGGATTTGCCTTCCACATCATGTTTGATTGGGAATATAAGACAAATGTTTGATCATACTGTAAACATCATCTTGTTCTGAACACCTCCAGTTAACATTAACGTGAAAGTTATTGCGAACATTTGCATTACAAATGGGCCCCTTGACAGATAATTTAGACTCAGCTGCATTCATTTTCAACACTTTTTTCAACATTGCCTCCACTGACTTCAGTAAAATTGATTGTGAGGTTCCCTAGCAACCCAATCTAAACCTCATTTGATATTAATGGTTTTGCAAAATAATATTTTCTGCAGATGCATGGAATTATTCTTGTCTCTGGCAAATTGGAATACATTTTTAAGTAAGCACATTGCATTTAATGTATCATCATGCCTCTGACGTGATCAGTCTTAGAGCCAATTTGCTGCACACTGGCCATTACACATGTGCAAACACAGAACAGGGGTTTTGGACAGCCAGTGCAAATGAAAGAAAGTAATCACCCTAAAACTCATAAAGGAGATGATTCTCCACTGGGATACTCTGAGACGATGGACCAAGTTTGTGCGTGTGTGTGTGTCTTGACCTTGATCGTGTCCATAGTCTCTTTCTGTCTTGGGAAATCTTCTCCAAATTGGACTTTAAGCAGACCAGGAGCATGTTTAATGAGGTGTTGATCAGGAGCACAGGTCTGTGGCCATAAAGCAGGATGGCTGGATAGTTTACCAGCACGACTGATATTGACGTACAAAAGTGTTTTGCCGAGGTCTCGTTGCAATGTGGAGATGAGCAGTTCAGGTCCTCTGTGTTGTGGGAAATGAGAGTGATAACAAGCATGCCTGCTATGCTTCCTTTTCAGGGTGATAGTGCGAAGAATTGAAACCCCAAGAGGCTGAATTTGATTTACGTACACCATGACTTATAGCCCCCATTTACACTTCCACTTCACATGTATCACTTGTGTTTCAGTAAGCAGACAATATTCTCCGGTGATATGCATCTCTGTTGAAGGTCATCTGTGTGGCAAGCATCCTTTTTATTAATGCAAAAATGGTAAATGGAGGGGAGAAGGGAGTTGCTTCCATCTCCAATATCGTATTATGTACTGTACATGCATGTAGCGTGCTAATACTATGTAAATTCCAGATAAATTCAACTATTTGTTTATCACTGGCAGTAGATTCCCTTTAGATAGCTAGTGGTTGTGTAATATTTAATAAAAATTAAGATATTTGGATACACAAAGTTTTAATAATAGTTAATTTTACCCTTGAGCCAAATTTCACTGTGCATGTAGTCAGTCAGTGCAATATTTGAAATGATGTGAGCTGCATAAATGGAATGTTAATACTACAGCAATGGCTACAACTGGAATACAAAGCCTTACTTGTCGTGGTAAGGCTTTATGACACTGGGTATTCCCACTAATGTTGGATTTATTTGGAACATGGACAAACTTAAGCCAGAAAACACTAGCTTTAGACCACAAATGTCTGCTTCCTCTCACTCCCATCTGCAGTGTTATGCTCTTCCACGAGCTTTGAACATTCACAACCAGCTCTTATCTCAGGTCATCAACAACCGATGTTTTCTTGTGTGCCCTTCATGTCTTATCCAGATACACCATTTGGTATATGGAGCTGATAAGTTAAGCCCTCTGTGTCGTACTGGGAGTGACTGGTGACACTTAGCCTTCAATGGAAAGGGCAGCTTCTGGTGTGACTTGACAAGAATGTCTTTACATTTCTTGGAGAATTAGTCACATTATATTATATAACTCAATGTTGAAAGACTTTCCTAAAGTGAGACATCACCTCATGCTTCTGAAGGTCTGTTAAATAATTGAAATATGGAATTATACCTCAGGTTTGTTTCTAATTTCAAAGAAAACTACAATGTTACCATGGAATGTATTGCTGTCAGCCAAGCAGTGTCAGGTGCAATTATTTGAACTGCTGTTCTGCTCTGACAGAGGGATGAGCCCTTGTCTGGAGAGAAGGAATCGGCTGCTGTTCTGTCTTGACCCGCAAGTTAACTGGACATCAGAGCTTCACATTACCTGGCAGCAATCCTGTCACTGGCACCTCCGTTGCGTATCAGTGGTCAGAGCTTCACACAGCAACAAAAAAGGACAAAGCCTGGCCAAAATTGAAATTATTAGGAATTATACTTTTCTTTGCCACCATGATTATAAGAACAGCGAGCAAATCAGTCATAACTGCGATGCTGAGGTCTTTCAGGTTAATTGTATTTGACAATTCCACATTTGACAATAGTGCTGCCACGCTTTAATAATTACAGCTGGCAAATTGGATTGAAGATGTAAGAGATAAAGGGCAAAGGGAAAAAGTGACTTTTTTAACAGCAAAGAAGTGGGAAAAAATATAAGTCCAATTTATTGTTCACCTGAGGGGGGCAAGCATGCAATTATAATTTCGTAATCTAGCATTAATGAAGTGCCTCTTATTATGCAAGTGCACACATGAATTTTTATGTTCAAAACATCCCCGGTGTGCACACATACAGGGTGAACGTTGCAGTACATTTGGCTGCAGCTCTCCTGCATTATGTGTGTGTGTGTGGATTGACCCTGAAGGGCTGGAGCACGCTTTCTTCCACTCTGACATTTTCAGTTTCCCCCCCCTCCCCCAATGATCCACAATTCAGAAACAGCGGGATTTCATAAATGGGGCAAAAGCAGCTTCAAAAGGATATCCATGATTTCTTCAGATCTGCCCGCGATGCAGTCTCCCGAGGAACCATACAATTGTCCACTAACACTTCACAACCGGCAAGTATCCTCTTGCAATGCTGTCAGCTGTTGCGATGTTTCATCCATTTTTTTTCAAGCTGTTAAGTAATCAGAAAACAAATGTTCTCTGTGTAATGAAAACTATGTCCAAAGATGGAAACCAGCTTTGAGGAAATTGTATTCGCAGACCTTTTTGTTTTTAGTAGAGCTGTGATGGTGTCTAATATAAGATGGAAGAAGCCCAGGACAGCTTCAAAAGCCTTGGACCCAACGAGGGATGATAAATTTTAAAGCTTGTTAGGTCAGTTGGTGAAGGATCAGGTCTAGCTCTATTGTCACAGATCCCGTTCTGTTTAATACCGTTGAGTCAATTATTTTTGCCGAGTGGAATTTTTGGATAAAACAGAGTAACCCTGCCCTTTTCCAGACAATGTGAAATCTTGATGAATGCAACTGCAGAAGAAGGCTTTATTGGGTTAACTTTTCTCACTTTAGGCTCAACACTGAGCCAGACATCATTAGGGATCAACATTGAAACCCACTTTGCTTGGATTGGGCCTCAAATTCCAGAAGAGCAAGGTACAACTGAGGAGAATGTCATACATTGGACTTTGAAAAGTATGGAAAGAACAATCTTATTTTTCGATTCTAATAGCTCAGCCTCCAGAGGGCGCTTTAGAGGGTTTAACTTCATTTTGGTATTAGGTGCATTGGTGAAAACAGTATTAAACCAAACTTGATGTCCCACTGAAACAAAATAAGATTCTGTGCTATTGATAAAGTGAAGTGGTTTTCACTCTATTTTTGTCAAATAACAAAAGAAAAATCTGTGAACAAAATCATTTGCCTGCATCTCACTGCCAAGGATGTTCCATCTTAATTGAAAAACTCTTGTGTGCACACAGCTCTGAAGAGATAATTCACTTGGTTATCCAAATCCTGTTTGTTGTGTCGCTCTTTGTCGCACCTTGAATTATTACAGCATCATTATTTTTAACGGTGTGAAAATATGTCCATGTCTCGTCGAGCCATTTCCCCCCCGCAAGTGAAAATCTTTAATCAAAACTCACAACTTAGTTGATTTATCGTCTCGCTTTGCCAAACACCCACAACCACAAACTCATTTTAACTGTGTACATTTTTCAGGCGGGGTTTTTTTTCATGTTAAATAGTCAGAATGTACTGTTATAATAAATCTGTATAACATTTTCTTCCTTCTTGTGTGGCTGCAGGTCCTAGAAATTAAGTAAAGACGTGCATGTAAATGTATCAACGCAATGCTAAAGTAGCAAATATGAAATGTTACAATGACAAATTCGTCTTTCTCCCCTTCATTGAGGTAGGCTCAATTTCTTGATATCCTAGTGCAAATTTTTATTTTTTTGGTTGCATTTTATTCAAAAACCTCCAGCTGTAGTTTTCCTAGTATTCAGTGCCTTAATTTCTTGTGACATTCCCTTTTATTGAATATTTAGCCTAACTCAGGTGCAGCACAACATGAATCATTCTCCATTCTCTCAAGTGTATCACAATTTTCAGTAGTTCTCTATGAATCTATTATCTATTAAAATCTATTTTAAAAAAGTGGGTCTATAATGTGATGAGTGGAATTCTAAGACTGTCTGCTCAGATTTACAGATCTTAAAACAAGTTTTAGGGTTTTTTCTGTCTAAAACATAATAAGCAGTCAAAAAGTGTAAAAAAGAAAAAAAAAAACAACAAAAAAAAAACAATTAAGCAAAGAATGGACTTGTTGTTACAATTGTAATTTCATCAAATGTATATTGCACCAGCACCAGCCTTTGATGTCTCTCATAACACCAGCTTAAATTACTATCCCATCAATACGTCTCAGATAAAGAGTTTTGTTATTATTTATTTATTTATTTATTTATTTTTTTTAGATCTCAGTGATTGTTGGGAATAAAAGCAATGCTCACAGGCTTAAAGTAGCTTACACCAGGCTTTTATTTCCTCTTGTAATGGGAGCAAGGATGCTGAGCGGAGCATTTCAGCATAATTGCATCAAAGCAAACTGTCATGTTCTGATCGTGTCTCACGTTGACATTGTCTTGCAATAAACTGCTTTAAGTCACCTCTCTTTTGCAATATGTTGCATGTTTTGCAAAGGATTAGGTCTGCTGTGGGGTCATGTCACTCTAGTCTGTGTTTCTTTTTGTTTTTTCCAACCTTAGGGATATTTGAACCTTGGCACCTTGTTTTGCTGAAACTTGCTGATTGTTCCTCGCACAGGGTCACACAGGGAAATCACACAAGAAGTGGAATTACATTATAGCTTATTTGGAGGCCATGAGGTTTCTCGGGAGCCATCCATCAAATGTTTGAGGTGTTGTTGAGGCACATACAGAGGGGATTCTGCAAACACTGCATAGTCTCAGGAAGGTTCTGCTGAGTAAATCGAGTGCAGAGCGCAAATGCTCACCTTTTGCACAGCAGGGGCAGTTGAAAGGTCAGACAACAAAACTGTGCCCTGTAATTACAACAGAGGTTTTGGGATGTAGACAGGTGCTCCTGTGCATATAAAGGTCTGATACCTTGTGTCATTAGAATGTTTTGCATAGTTTTAACTAAATGTGACCTTTGAGCAGGTTTCATTACTGGAATATCCTCACTATGAAGGGTATAGTGTGGCACCCGTTCTCTGTAGCATACAAGAACAAGAATAAAAGAAGCAAAGTTACTCCAATGATAATAAATCTATAAAATAATTATTTTATAAAAGGCTCACAAGTTAAAAGCTCAACTAACTTTTCCCTCGTTTATAAATTCTAAACTAAAATTTAAAATAGTATTTTTAGTATAATTTGTGCTTATATGTTAAGTGGTTTATAGTAGTTGTAATACCTGTTGGTGGCATGCTTTATGCTGTGTTTGACAGAATGTTTGAATAATTAAAAGCACATAAGAGTCAAACAACATTACTATTTGTGTGGGTAAGCACCACTGTGGGTGAAACAGTTTGCAACCCCACCCAAAAAAAACAAAACAAACAACAAATGTGGTCAAAAGCAAACATTCCTCTGAGTCTTATTGGAACAATCTATCTGATCCAACTTTAGCCTGGAGGCTAGAGGATCAGATCACTGGTTCAAATCCCTGGAGCACCTTGGGCTGAGGAGCAGGTAACAGCAGGTAAAAACATTGATTTCTTCCAAGAGGAATCAACACTCTGGCCCAAACACCTTTATAATATAAATGTATTTGCTTTTTAAAGATTGGGATCTATGTTATCTGAGTACTGATTATTTAATTTTCAAAGACAGAAAATACATCTGTGTGTACATGTATGAAGCCTCTCTGCATAGCTTACGGGAGGCAATCAGAGCACTGATATGCACTAACTAGATCCATTAAGGAGCTAATAAAGGCTTGGGATGAGTTAATTAATGACCCCAAAGAACATCAGCTGCCTCCAGCGCTGCTGCTTAGGCTGCTCTCTGATTACCAACCACAACAACAACAACTGCCACAGCTGTTTGCAGCTCAGGTTCAAATTGACTCGTTTCTGTGTCACGACAACCCGAGGATGAGATAAATGATTTAAGCCAGATTCATTGGATGATGGGGCATGTTTCTGGTTCCTGGTTGGACGTATCATCGAGTGAGAGGAGTCGAACACTACAGAGCGTGGTCAAACTGTCACTTTAAGTCTAGCTGATGCTTCCCCATTGACATTGCTGATGAGAGGTTTTGGTTAGCGATTGCATCATCTGCAGGCCCTCTATGACTGCTGCAGAAATGCACATTGCACCTCCCAAAAATTGTAACTACACAGAAATGGACTACATGCTATGCTTATCTAACTTTACTTAGTAATGTAACTTTTTTCATATTGGCCAAGGTGATCTAAAGTCATTCACTATTCATTTAAAAACGAAGACTTCTGATCATAAAGGGTGTAGGCCCATTTGAGCTACACGACAAATGGAACATCTTGTGTATTTTTCTCATCTTCTGCGTGGTGTGCATTTGTGTGTGATGTTTGCTACGCAGAGAGTTTCTAATCAAATTGAAACTGACTGGCTGTAAATGTATAAGTAATGAATGTTGCCCCTCCTCACTCGTTTGGATCTAAATTCGAGAAGTTGCATAGCAAACCAGACAACAGCATAAAAGACAAACCCCATCTGAGTAGGAAACATATTCATGCGGGCCTTTTAGTGTTTGTTCCATGGCTCTGGTGCAGCTGCTGTGCATTCATTTTTCCCTTTAAAGGTAATGAAGAAAGACGTTATGGTAACAAATGACATCCTGCATAACAGAGTGTTGAGTAGCTTCGAGTCAGGCTTTTGCAAATATTATCCCCATGATCTCAAATTTACAGGACAGCGATGGGTTCAAATAAATGAGGCATGGTAGTGAGATGCCATTTTACTGAAAAATAGATGAAAAATGGCAGTGATTCACTTGCAATAAGCTTCAAAAATGACTGAAATTGTGATGTGGCCATTAGGAGAATGTCTACAGGAAGAGATGAGCGCATGCATGGACACACAGAACACACACACTTCTGACATGTGCATACTCTGAAACACGAGTGTGTTGGAGCAACGTGCTAATGGCAGCCACAAATGACGCGGAACCAAAACACTCATGATGCAAAACGACATTTCTGATGAATTCCTGGCAATTAGGGACTGCACCACTGGTTGACTTTGTGGTGTAAATAAGATTAGAATGATGAGTGTAACAAATAAAAATAGCAGTTTAATTTAACTGCAGTGTGATATTAATTTTGCATGAAAGGATGAATAAATGAGAAGAAAGCTGGGTGTGAGAGCAAGTTTGTGGTTCATTCTCATTCAAAAGAAAGCGTCATCAGGAAGTCGAGATGCCTGATTCACTTAAAGACAATCCACAAGCAGGGTGCATGTGGATCAATGCACATAGAGTTTCAAACCTGTGTTGACACATTTTATTCTTTCAGCTTTGATTTGTGGGAGAAGACGAGCAGGCAGTTAACAATAAAACTCAAATGATATCATGCTTCCGTAGCTCAGGTAAAGATATCCAGTGAGATGCCGCAAACTGGACTTTATATCTTGATCTTCAAAAAGTGAAAAGAGTCCCAACAGGTTTCCACATGGAGGTCAGGTTGTGTCTTGATTGTCAATCTTATTAGTTGGATTAGCTGAAAGTATATGACTATATAAGCATTTACTGTATTTTCACGACCATAGGGCACACCGTGTTATAGGGCGCAGCTTCAGTTACGGGTGTCTTTTTGGTATTTAACACATACAAAAGGCGCACCGGGTTATAGGGCGCGGGCGTGGGCACGGTAAAACGTACCGGTAAAACATCTGTGCAGGCTTGGGACTTGGAACATATCAGTGCAAACCAGACGTTGTGAAAATTATAAACAGCCAAAAGCATGTTTCACTTTACTGGTCTAGTCCTGGTTCACACCTGGTTTAGCCCTGGTTTAGACCTGATTTAGTCCTGGTTCAGAGCGCACGTGCACTTCCTCATTGCGTGCGCTGACGGCTCGTGCTCTTCTTATGCGCCGTCCGCACGTTCACGCCACGCCCCTTGCCGTTCTCGCCACGCCCCTTGTCTTCTACTACATTTGCGTCTCACAACAACAAAATAGGCGCACCGCACCATAGGGCGCAGCATACATTTTGGAGAAAATTTAAGACTTTTAGGTGCGCCTTATGGTCGTGAAAATATGGTAATTAACTCATCTCATTATATATTAGCATTGTTGAGTTGATGCTGCCTGACATAACCTTGAATTTTTTTACTTTGTTAAATACCTTATATATCAGTTGATACAAGAAGTGGTGGGATAAAATGAGAATGCTCACTTGTACAAATGTAGCAGCTGCTTCTCGCCTTTGGAATTTCCATTTTTACTTTCACATCTGCACTCCCAATGCTTAAAGTAGATATGGCAAATCTCCTTTTATCCCTGCTGCTGTCTTTACAAACATAATCCCAAATTCAAGGTAGAAACTGCTTGTGCCTGCAAAGGTTGTTTAAATGAATTAGATGAGCAAGTCAGTGAAAAACGTTCATTCCGATTGAGGATATGGACACTAAAAGTTATAATGCATCAATCGATATTTCACTTTTGTGAAGTTTAAGTCTGATGTCATCCTTCACCACCGCAGTAATAATATTTGCTCTCTTTGCTTTGCTGCATTTATAAAGCACGCTTAAATGTATCTTGATGGCTGAAGGCACTCCTCATATGTTTACATTTACCCATTTATACACTGTGATAGTGCTTCTCATTGCCCCTCAGATATGCTAACCACCGCGTGCTTAGTTTCCTTAGTAAAGACACATGGAAGTTTGCATGCAACCTGCTGATTTGTGGAAAATAAACAGTTTCACATCGTTATGGAATTACCATAGTAGTGTCAAGTGGAAAAGAAGTTATCATCCTCGCATCTTAAAATTATTGTATTTTGAGGAAAATTGTACGCATACAGTCTGATATGGGTCAGGGCAATCTGCTCCAATAAAACTATGGACCTTGCATACTACAGCTCTGAACATAGTTTCACTCTATATTACTTAGAGAAGGGTTGGACTATGGCCTCTTGAACACTGCTATGTGATGTGTTGACTAGCTGGATTAAGTCTTGTGAGATTGTATGCAACACAAGTGCAGTGTGTCTATCTAGATCAGGGGTGTCCAGACTGTTCCACAAAGGGCCGGTGTGACTGTAGGTTTTCGTTACAATCTAGCAGCAGCACACCAGACTTGACTCACTTAATCAACTAATCTGAGTCTTCAGACAGCTGTTTGGTCAAACTTTGTGTGCTTGACTGATTGGAACAAAAAGCAGCCACACTGGCCCCTTGTGGAACAGTTTGGAGACCCCTGATCTAGATCCTAATTCTAATAAAGCTGTATACAAAAAAATGATCAGCGGTTTCTTGTCGAGGTCACCCCCGCAAATTTTGTTGTACCGTAAAGGCACCCAAGATATAGTACATATGCAGGCGCGATATCCTGGCTGATTTTATTCATATGAATCAACAAGAAAGCATGAATATGGAACAAGTGATGTAGATACCCTCTTCAGAAATGATAATGAATACATCCCCTTTAAAAGTAGTTTCTCCATCTCCATTAGCCCTTCCAACAACTAGACATACATGACCCATGGGACCTGCTTTGGAAAGCGAGTGAAAGATTTAAATCTGATTGTTTTGGTGTGAGTGTCTCAAATGTACCCTTGTGTGCAGAATATCTGGATTCTTATTTATTTATGTTGTTAAACGAGCCAGACTTAAAATCAATCTTGAAATCTATTAACTGTGTTGACAACTGTGGGTTTTTTTTCTCTCTTTTTTGTCTTTTTTTTTTTTCATTAGCAAGTTTTGCCTTAATTTCAGCTCTACGGGCATGTGGGACCAATATTTTTAGCCAAAAAAACTTTAAACTGGAAAAATATTGTGGTGGTGAAGCACAGAAGCTAAAAAAAATATATATATATATATATATCGTGCATTCTTGTGAGAAATTGTATTGATATTTATTGAGATATAAAAAATAACTACTGCAAATATATAGTGGGGTGGTGCTTACTCAGTCTGTAGGGAATTGGGCTAAAAAGTGGAGGCAAACAAAAATTTTGAAGGTGTGCTGGTAGCAGGAGACATGCCAAGACACCTTCAAAGCTCTGCCAAAATACCCTTGAGTAAGGTATCAACAAAAATGCTCAAATAGAGCCCTGGAATTATCTAGCTACTCATCTGGGGGCGTACCCTGATATATATGCAGGGACAGGTTCACAGGTGCCCCATCCTTTTTTTTTTTTTGAATGAATGTGGTATTTTGGTGTCTTGGCAGGAATCAATACAGCCACGGACAGTCAAATGTTTCTGCTCTTGAACAGAATCATCTGCTTCACTCCACCATGATGGGTAACAGACATTCAGGTGTAATAATCCAGTAGAAAAGGCAAGGAAGTTTATAATCCAGAGACAGTCACTCCATCTCAGGAGAGTGCGTCGGACACTGGAATGTATCGTTGCACACCTGTGGCCTGCTGAGCAAGTTCGCCCTCGGCTCAAGACACTGTGTATCTTCACTGAGGACACAGGCTGTCTGCACTTGACACCCACCCTGATAGTCTGACTTTTGCCTCTTTTAATCAAAAAGAACTCCGACCGCCGCCTCTCTCCCTCGGCGCTCTCTCCCCGAGGCGGTGTGGAGACGGTGGTTGTCCATTTCCAGTTTTACTGTCCGTCAGCTGAGCTAGCAGCAGGCCCTGCGGTCCTGAGCCAGCGAGACAGCCGGGCTGTAATGAGCAGACAGTGGCTCCACGTTAACACTGACACTAATGGATTTCTACAGTTCAGGAGAGCAGCGCTGTCCCCATGCGGTCTTAATTCACATGGGGATTAACAACAGGAGAAGGAGTCTGCTTCTCCCTTTCTACATGAGAAAAAGGGACAGCAAAGGGAAACGGGTGATCTAGAAGGAACAAAAGCAGAGGTGTGGAGCTGTTGGGCTTCAAAAGGCTGAGCGAACCACTGAACTAACCTAATGCTAGGATCCACATACAGTGTGTACATGCCAAAAGGCACTAAATGATCACTGCTCCCGATTTGGAAACACTCTATTGCTATTAATCAAATTAATTAAATTTGATAAACTAACTTAATTAAAACCAAAGCATTCTCCAACAACAACTTACAGGCAGCCTGCTTTTGGAAATAATCTGCTGAATAGATTGGCTCATTAACCACTCTGCAGCCAGATGCAGCGGAAGCTAGATGTTTTAGCTCTACATTTTCGGGACCACCTCCCATTGATCTCCGCTTATTTTAATTAACATGCATCCTAGCCACTTGTTACCACTTCCCATCTGCTATATTTGATCATCAGCTTTCAGATTCAACATCATACCTGCTGTTTCCTGCACCACATGTCGCCAATTAAAGCGTTACACCCACTGTCATTTCAGTGTAAGTGAGATTTTTAGCTGCATGTGGCAGTTTTGTTTGGTAGACCTCTTAAGGGTCAATCTCAAACAGAAAATAACCATATGTATGTGCTGTAGACTGGTGCCTCCCACTAGTCCAGCACACAGGTGGTAAAGCACTGACTATTTGTACTTTCAGGTGGATATTATTTTGGCACAGCCTGAAGGGAGCAAATGTTGTCTTTACATCCTGTTGCTCCAGAGATTGGTGCAACTCAGTTCCAGCCTGCATGCACAGATGAGAATACCGAACCACTTGATGTTGTGTATGTTTTTCACATTTCTCCCTCTTTTATCACTTAATTGTCTCCGAGTTCCACAACAGGACTACTTGCTGCCCCCCCCGACTTTACAGCACAATTAGAATAAAAGAATATAGGCTGATTAGGGTGATAGGCTTGTTAATTATTGCTATTGATCAGAACTCGGTTTATACTGTAAACACCTTGGTGTAAAAGCCCAATTTAGATCTTTGCATCTGGCTACAAATAGCCATAAAAAGTATTTCACAATATCCCTTTCCAGCCATTTGCATTTCTGATTTTTTTTTTTTTTTTACCCCTGCCTATTCATTTTTATTTGCTTTTATTTGAACAATTGTGTAACAGTACCAGTGTTTTAACTTTGTGTGCAGCATCATCAGTGGTAAACCCGGACTGTCATCACCCACTGAATTCTTGACTTTGTTTGTGCCTGTTAATTTGGACAGCAACTGCATACAGCAGGAAACCTGAAGTCAATTTCAGGTTTTGCACTGAACAGTTGGGATGCCATTCTTTAATCCACCACTCAGTGCTGTGCAGCAATTTGCTGCCTGTATACTGTTGTGTCTTTAATCATGTCATGTGCATTTCACTTAAACACAATGATGAGCACAGAACTAAAGGAGGTCGACGAAATGTGCAGGGTGGTGGGGGGTGGGACCGCTGTGGCTAACATGGCCATTCGGTCGATGCTAAAATTATTCAGCATGAATTGTTGATGCCTTGGATAATTGCGCGTTTCTATGGATACGGCCCCACAGAATGTGGTCTGCTCAGATGGCAGTGGCGAGATTAAAACGCCTGAGAAAATGGAAAAGTTTCCATTGCATTTTATCACCCCCACCCCAACATATCTACACAGAAGTGTCCATGTGAGCATGCATCAATCACACAATGGAGCAAAAATACCGTTGTGTAAAATCCAACAGCATAAAAGTAGAAAGAGAGAGGTAAATCGAGGACATAACAGATGGAAAATATTTTCCATTTAAGCTTACATGGCCAATAAAAGCTGTTAGTTAGTGACATGTTGGGAATATGCACTGCTCATGTACATGGCAATTAGCTATTTAATAATTGATTAATGTGTCTGAACTATTCTAAAGTATAAAAAGTAAATATTCAGTAGGAAAACATGGTTGTACAGGCTAATCTCAATCTCACCACAGCATGTAACGTGCTGCAGGCTATCAGCCTGCTGTGCTGTGTTCATCCTATTAACGCCACATTAATCATATAAGGTTGCAGCACCTGTAAATCTATCTGGATCACTACCCACACTGGTTCAGTTTGAGTTATACCTCTGCCCATTCTGCAAATTTTCCATGATTCCTTCAAAATTCGCTCTGTATTCTCTTACTTCAAAATCATGCTAAAAAAAAAAAAAAAACCTTCCCTAAAATCACGTAATGACACTGGCCAAAGTCAAAGTATTATGAGCATAAATCATCATCAATTAATTTGGCTTTCTCCACCACTTTTATACATTATATCTTAAAACACAAGCACAAAAATGCCAAAGTGTAGAATATTGATGTCAATTAAATCAAATATTTTAGTCTAAAATCTCCCTTCATGTGTGTCGAAGCCAAATTCATTAGAGCACCTCAAAGGTCTAGATCAGGGTGTCCAAACTATTCCACAAAGGGCCGTGTGGCTGCAGGTTTTTGTTCCAACCAGTCAAGCACACCCAGTTTGACCAATCAGCTGTCTGAAGACTCAGGTGAGTTGATTAAATGAGTCCAGTCTGGTGTGCTGCTGCTGAGTTGGAACAAAGACCTGCAGCCACACGGCCTTTTGTGGAATAGTTTGGACACTTCTGGTCTAGATCTTTTTTCTCACTTTTGTATGTAAAGGTTTTCCTTTTAATGCACAGTAGGAATATGCCCACTTCAGTTTCCAACCTACTCCAAAAGTCTGGACTTTAAGGGGCCGGTCCCTCATAATCAGTTTTCCAGGTTATTATTATAACATTATATGTATTGTAATTGTTATATGTTAGAACAAAAACAACAAGGACAAAAAGCCTCTTGAATATACCAATTGTTCTCATAAGTTCATCCATCAGTGTATATTACAGAACACTGTACATTGTATATATTATCTAAAGGGGGAAATGGATATCTTAGCTGCATTGCTTTAGATTTCAATTCAAACTGAACAAATAACAAATTCTCATCCACAAACAGGCTGTACAGCAGAGGACAGGATGCTTAAGAGTTTACAAGTCTTAGCATGCACTTTTTTGGATGCATGTGTGCATGATGGGAGGAGAGCAAGAGTTATGGTACAACACCCAACTTTGCATTATCATCTTGTAACTCAATCAACTCTGTAACTCTAAAATAGCTTTTCCTTCATTCTTTGTAATGTCATAATTCACTATGAATCCAATAACCAACAGAACAAAAATCTCATCATCATCGTGCTCCTCCTATGGATTCTTCTCCCAATAAATTTATGCAACAGCTGGGACCTGTTGAATGAAACCAGCGAGGGCTCATTTGTGTAGAATATCAATTCACTGCTCAAATGCATTTGTGAAAGTAGGGGCAATTAACAGGCTAATTAGCAACACTGTGGAGACATTGTAATGAGGGGAAAGGACTTAAACACAGTTGTCAACACTGTTTGAGTCAGAGAGTGTGGAACATGTCTTTGTACTTTGACCTTCCTTCCAAAACTTCAGGAAGGGACTAGATTAGTTTATAAATGCACAATAATTAAATATGGTGGTGGTGTGGTGGTATTTTTATATATATTAACCACAATCATGATGTAAGAGAGAAAACTACAGATTTCTGTATACACTGTATTCTCTAATGGATTGGATGGCGGCATTTAATTATAATGAAGTTTTGTTTTGTTTTTTTGTAGTTGTAAGGACAATCTTATGAATTTGGAAAGACATGCAGCAACAATTTATGCATGTTGCGCCGTTTGCTTCAACTGAGAATGCAACAACACCACACAGCAACATCTTGTCACAGTGATGTGCCTTAAAGTGTCCCCCTGCTTAATTGTCCATTTTCTTCTAAGTGTTGTTGTTGTTTACAATCGGAACATCATGCTGTTCAAAACGATTCAAAGCTAGTTGTTGAGACCATGAAATCAATGGGAAGCTGATTCTAGATGTAATAAAGCAATTGGAAACAAGAGCAATTGTATTTTAAAGAAGTCATCACCTGATTTTTTTTTTTTTTTTTTGCCTCAGGAAGGACAGAGATGGAATGGGGACAGAGATGGAATGGGCACAGAGATGGAATGGGGGCCCAGTAGCTCCATGCATGCATGGAAACACGGAGAAACACTGATTGTCAACACACACTCACTCGCATTGTTTAGGTAGCAGGTCACCTCGCTGGAAGCCCCATGAGCAGTTAGTTGTTGTCTGTCTACCGTAATTTCAGCATCTAATGCACAGTAAAGCATATCGTTACACAAGCGCCAGACTTTTTTCAACCATGCCTGGTTTTGTCCCAAATTTGTGAAGCATTCAGGCACATAATGTCTAGCACAGACACAAAGTGCAGCAGGAAGACTTGCAGGAACCTCACTAATGAGGAGAATTGTAATCCACTGGTCCCTGGCAATTTGGCCCATCAATGTAGGAACACTGAAAACACTTTTGTGTTAATTTTAGCAACCAACAACAGAGGAGTTGAGTGAGGGACCGACATTTAGACACGAGGCAGGCTAAGCAGGTGATTTAAGGTGTTGGAAGTTGGTTGGGTTTATACAGCAATTGACTTCCCTTTGAGGAACAAATGGTACATTCACAAAAGGAGACTTCTCCCCAGATCCAAGTACATGATGTGACATGAAGTGCCCCTTTATATTCACACCACAGAAAGAAGGATTTATTTTATCTTTAGAAATACTTGTGTTGGAAATAGTTCATAGCATCTGAACAGCCAATAAATTGAAAATGAATTTGTAGTCACAAACACATCATTATACATGTATCAACAACCGAGACAAGCCTCAGACAAAGTAGAGAAAAGGTCCACAGAGCTGACAGACTTGGCTGTTGAGCTGGTGGAGACAACTGACCCCTTGGCCCAGCTAGACAAACAGTCGGTCAGCTGTCATCGACGTGATGGGATGCTATACAGAAATTGTGGGAATGGAAGGATCTAATTTCAGACAGAACCCATCAAAAGGGTCTTCACTACGCCGTGAGGGGATATGTTCAACATTTTAAGAGAGACAAGTAGTGACATGACCAAGTTTGCGGCAAAAGTTTATGATCCCAGTCTTAGAGGAAGAGGAGGCAGCTGTTTACTATCACCTTTCAGACAAGATCAGACAGAGAAGGAAAGTAGTACTTGGCCGAACTGTTTGAAGTTCCAATAACAATTCCTCCATAAATAGTTGCATTTAAAGTGTATATTTTAATGTCTCTTTTAGTGGCTACTCTATTTATTGTTTGGGTGATGCATTATTTATTCATTCATCTACAGCTATGCTAAAACTTCAGCTGTAATTGTTGGTAAAACTTTTACAATGGGTGACAGTTTGGGAGTTTGGAAACACAGAAGTTTTGGATATATAGACATCCCACATGAGCTGACAATGTGTCAGCCTAAATTGATGCAGGTGGTCCTTGGCATGTTTGGCTGTCTTTTCCACACAAAATAGTCCCTATAAGAAAGAATGGGGACAACCTGTGGTAGAAGTTAGATATCATTTGGTTTTGTAAAAAGTGTCTGGTCACCATTGCATTCCATCGATGAAAAATATGTGTTTTCACACAATTTTTTTCAATTCAAGAGGAAGTCTTTGATGCCAAAATGAGGCACTATTGCCCAAACTTATATTACATTTGGATCTCTGCCATGATTTGTTGTGTAGCTCCTCTGACCTAATGGAACACCATCTGCAACCTTAAATTAACTCCAAATTCCCTTGATCTCCAGCAAAATGGTGCAGGCTGAGGTTAAAAGTTGGGTTTGAGGTAGAAAATTGTCATTAAGGCTCAGGTGAAAACAATTGACCATTCAGGATGAAATCAGATGCAAATGTATAAGACCTGAAGTGATTTTTTTTTTTTTTTTTTACCTCACAAATATATTGGAGGGAAAAATGTAAATATGTCACTCTAGCACAAACAGTGAATTAATTCATGTTTAAGGGTAAATTTATGTATTTATACATGTTGTCAGGAGACTGGCTGCATTGCTTTATCCACCTGAGGAGGTTTTTGCTCGGCAGTTGGGGAGACCTCACTGAATTCACATTCAGGTTTGGTTCACTGATGGGCTATGCTTATGGTTTGTCCATAATTCACCTTCCCCCATTTCTGTAGCAGCCCTGGAGAAATGGTTTGACATGAGCACTGGGTTAAGGTGCCGCTCTCTCGCGGTCATGTCACCTTTGCAAACACGAGGGGCCACCGATCATATGTCAACACTCAGCTCTTCATTATGTTAGTCCCTGCGGTTGTACTGCATTGTCTGCAGATGTATTTGTTACGTAGAACTGAGACACATAGTTTGTTCTCCCATTTATTTATATCCCGATTAGTATGTACCCTTCTCCTCCCCGCATGAGCACATTGTGGACTGTGTGTTCAGGCTCCATAGCAGCTCATGAATGTTAGTAGCTCAGAAAGACAACATCCCTGTGCTTTTATTCTGCATGGGAAATTAGAGCTTTAGTGACTATGACAAGTCATAAATCCTCTTAAAGTAGAAGAAAATTAGGCAATTTATTACAAAATTTGCATCACTGTTTAAATTGTGCCAAGATGTGTTTCTTTTTTTAATTTACCATTTTAAAAACCAGGTGATGCTCTATTTTGCATCAGTCCTGTGTGGTTTGCTAGAAGGGGGATTCAATCATTTTGGTAACTTTTTGTGCATTACTTTCAGAAAAACGTAAATACATCAATAAAGTTTTCCATTAATATTTGTCAGAGTGATGGCAAGATTGCTGCATAGATTCTACAACAAATCCCTGCATTTAAAATGTGCAAAAACAACATGTGTAGCATGGACAAGCTATTAGTCAGAATAATGAAAGAGTGCTTTTTCTATTTTTGTTTACAGTTCCCCACACCCCATGCCACCGCCCCCATGTGATTAGTGTTATGCGTGTACGTGATTCAAATTCAACCAGTCTTTGTTAATTATTCATGTTTGCAGTATTGTGCAATCTCTGCAACTTTCTACCATTTCAACCAATTGCCGCAGGCCATCCCAAGTGCGTCATCAATGATATTTAGGCAGATCAGACATTAATTTCTTCCAATAACAGCATGGGAAGATGTGCGCCACAGTGTGAGAGGGAAATAAACAAGACTTCTCATCCAAAATAAAATACTGAACATTCTATCATGCTTTAATCAGTATTTTAAACTTTTTCACAACTTTGATGCTTTAACAGTAAAGTCAAAGCCTGAAACCCATCCATCCATTCATCTTCTACCGCTTGTTCCTCCACTGAGGGTCGTGGGGGGACTGGAGCCTATCCCAGAGCAATGGGTGGAGGCAGGGTACACCCTGGACTGGTCGCCAGCCAATCGCAGGGCCAACACAGAAACAAACATTCGCTCTCACACTCACACCTACGGGCAATTTAGAGTTTCCTAACCCCAATCATGCATGTCTTTGGACTGTGGGAAGAAGCCGGAGTACCCGGAGAGAACCCACGCAGGCACAGGGAGAACACCAAAATCCACATAGAAAGTCCCCAGCCTCAATCCCAACCAGGACCCGGGGCCTTCTTGCTGTGAGGCGACAGTGCTAACCACCACACCACCGTGCCGCCCAAGCCTGAAACCAAAGCCTGAAACCAAACTTGAAAAAGCCAGGTACAAAATCAGACATTTCAGGCTGTGGAATTCAGGAGGGACTGATTAAAGTAGTGTCTTACATACTCTGGTTTCTTTTTTTAATGTTAAATATCCTAAATCTGAAGAACTCCCCTTTAATTTTGCCAACATTCAAACACCAATGAGAGGTTGTAGCATTCCATTTTGTTTAGTACCATCTGGCACATTCCACTTTCATCTTCACAAAAGAAATATGGAGATAATGAAGCACCGGGGACATAATTAAGCAGACAGGTATGTGTGCCTTAGACTTAATTGACTGATTTAAAGAGGGTAAGTGTACTGAATGATGTTATCTGCTTGGCTGCCCATCCTCCAAAGCTTTACGTCTTCACAGGGAGCATCGTTTATCTTCTTATGCTGCAAATATTGACCTGTCATTGCAAGCTGACATGAAGAAAGTCTTAAATGTCTCATAATCAGACCAAACAATCAACAGAATTGTAATACCTGCAGCACATCTATTTACTAAATCGGGAACCTCAAAAATGGAAATTTTCCAGCTTGATACTCCTGAGCCACAGCAAAGCAGCTGCTTTAAAATTCAAATGTGTGATGTGAATAATAAAAAAGGGTGTGTTGCATTACTCTACAATTAATCAAGTCTCCACCCAATTAAACATGTGTTACAGTTGACAGCGTGCATCAAATTATCTCCCAACAATGCCATTTATCTGCACTCCTGCACAGAAGTTGCACACTCACATGGATGCTAATTCCGCAGCTCTTCAGATGCTGAGAAAGGTTTGCGTTTCTCAAAATATCTGCGGAATGGATATTTATTCATGCTCCGGGGCAAATCCCGCTCAGTGCAGGTGAGGCACCAAATCATTATTTACAGCAAGTCACTGATTATTCCATAATGCTTACATGAACAGAAGCCTGATTATGAAGGGTGTTTTTTTTTTTTTTGTTTATTTCTGTTCTCTATATTGAATCACGTGGCATTTCCGTGATAAAGGACCTTCCTCAGTGAGGTCGATAATGTAATACTGCTACGCCTAATACATTATAGATGCTTCTCTTTTTTAATGTTATGGCGATGAAGTGGATGGAAATAGGCTGCAGGTGAGTTTCGAGGTGTATGCAGCAGCAAATCTTTTAAAATATTCTTAACTAACAACTTTGATATATAAATGTGTGTGTGTGTCTGTGTGTGTGTATAAAACATACTGAATGTTCTCGCAACATAAAGATGAAATGGCTCATGTTTCTAGGGGTTAAATGGAAATTGCCTTCCGATTCAATCTCACATGCGTTTCACACTCATTTAACACTCGGTCATATTGATTGCGAATTTTTAATAAGCTCAGATAAGCTTGGCATTAAGGCCTTATTTCCCGCTGTTTGTTTCTATCTACAAATCCCCAAGTCATTAAAAGCCTGCAAACAGAAGGGGTTTGTTTGACTGAAGTTGCTATCAGGCCTGTATATGAATTTGCTTCTTTTTCTCCATTCAGAGGAGTCTGCCACTCAGACGGCCCCATCAGCGTCTCATCAGCATTAAAATCCAGTGAGTGGGATTCTTGCTGGTTTAGGAAACTGCACTGTAACACTGATTGTCATTAACTCGGGCAGATCTGAGTGAATGTTTGCAGAGTGAAATACCAGTTTGGAATCATGAAGTTCTCTGGACTCCCTGTGATGTCTGTTTCCACACTTATAGAAGATGGAATGAGGCAGGTTACCCTTATTTTACAAGATGAAATGATTATATTCATAAATAATGATCTTAGTAATAAAGGTCACAGCATGGAATTTGTATGAATATATCAGGCCATTTTGGAGGAGCGTGCACATCTCCATGGTTGCCCCGGGGTAGGAAATTTTAAGACCATGAAACTGTCATAATCCATCCTTGTTCTCTTTAACTTTAGTCATGCTGCTCTATAACTGTCAGAACAGGCCAGAACTCGCCCTCTAAGGACAGAAAGGTGAAACCTGCTTCTGCTTTACCCAGATTTTATGTTAGCGTGCTGCTAAAGACACACGCCACAGAAAGTTGGATTTACGATGGCTGCTGGCCACTTTCTGGATGTGCAAAATTTAGAAGATGTTTCTGGAGAAATGAGGTGTTGTGAACTGGGTGGACAATCTGCTGAGCTGTGACAGCTCGCCTTTTCTCCTCATCTGTGTTTACGTTGAATACTGACTATGAATAGTCATATGGTCTATAAAGGGTGGCCATTTGTAGAACTGTCCAACGACCTTTACTTAAAGTTTCCTTGAATCAAGCTTGACCTCAAGGCATGCATTTGAGTGGTTAAGCACATAACCCTGTGGCCTTTTCCCATTCAATCCAAGAGTGGGTTTTACCGTGTAGTGCAATGATTTGAAGTATGTAACCTTTCAAGGGTCTTCAACAAAACTGACATATGTTACTTGCATTGTAGCACCAATGCCAGCTATCCTGAGTGAAACACAGCTTCCAGTCCTGCACGCAGTCCTGTACTTCTCTGGAGTTTAATCAGCTCACAAGGAATTCCTCTTTGAAGAATTCATGACTCCAGTTAGCTGGTTACATATTTAATATATTCTGGAAGATGAAGAGAGCCTTGGATGCTGCTGCACTATTAAACTTTCTTATTTTTATGTTCTTTTTTTTCCTCGCCAACATCCTGAGGACACTATTGCTGGGGCCCATTTGAATAATTGCAGCATGCACTCGTGGGTACGGGCCCCACTGTATTTCACATGTTCTTTTCCAGGGAATCAGTAGCAGGACTTTACATGAAAAGGCATGATACTTTAATGGGAAATACTAGTGAATTGCACTTCCTGTGGCAACAGACAAGCTAATAATTACATATGTTGTATATAAAAACTTCACAGTTATCCAAAAAAACAACATACGTAATAATGACACGCATGTTAAGAATGCAGAATTTCCATTGCTTTCATTATTGCAGCTAATAATGAACAAAATATCACAACAGTGAATTATCCACCACTTAGATTTACTTATATCTGAAATACAGTTAAAAATTGTAATTATATCACTAATGATAGTCAATGTAGCTCTGACCTTTTGCATTTTAGACTGGAATAGTGCCACAGAAAATATTATGACAGCAGGAAGCTTGACAAAAGCTGGAAACAACATTTTCACCTTGAACAGACATTTACTGCTAAATTTATCTTTCCCAGCACATACGGTGCAATTTAAATCAAGTTTGCATTTACCTCCTACATAAATCCCGCATTGTGAAGCCTGCAGGAAATCCACAATGTCTTTTAAATAGGGCTTTTCAAAAAACTGTTGCTGCACCGGCTGAAAGTATGATAATGATGATGATGATGATGGTGATTATTATTATTATTATTATTATTATTATTATTCGTTTTTTTTTACCTTCTATATTTGCCATCTTTCTCACAGCTCATAACACTTTCTTATTTCAATATCACACTGGCAAATTTTCTCCCTTTTTTTTCTCCCTTATGTGCAGCATTTGTTTTTCTAATTTCAAGATCCAGTGGAAACATTCGTTAATAGTCTGATAATTTGAGGATAAACCTCTGTGGACAGTAACAGCTGAATGTAATGTTTGTGCAGAGAAAATATTAGAGCTCCTCCTCCTTTTCTACTATAATGAAAGGAAGAGTAAAAGATTAAACTTTGTTGTGCCAAGAGGGGACAGGGTGTCTTTTTTTTTTTCTTATTTAACTAGATTAACCAAACTCCAACAGAAAACTGGCATCATGCTGTTCTGTGCTGCAGGGCTTGGCAAGAAAAATAGTATTTTAATGTTTGTGTCACCAAAGTAGTGGTGGTGGGTTGATGCCAGAAAGGATGCAACAACAACAACAACAAAAGTCTTATTGTTATTAATACGATACCACGTACGAATGACACTGAATATATTTCACAGGAATAGTGTTTCTGTAAGCAGGTTCAAGTTTTATACTTTGTTTAAACTTTCAGCCGTTTGATTAATTGTGTAGGTAAAAAGTTGCCAATTCAACAGCGGCTGCAATTAGTGAAACGGCAGGTCTCTTAAGGGCATGGATGATGTGATCTATTATAATGATGGGATCAGCATATAAGGAACTATAATAAAATGGCCTTTATGTCTTTTATTATGGTGTTTTCATTCAAGATGATGGCTACACTAAAGCCAAAAGACCATCGCTGTGTCTGACCCCCCCACCTATACAATCCAATCAATAGGTACACTATTTGTAGGAGTGTCTGGTCATTCAGTGAGAATCACTCTATCCTATATAGTGCACTCAATTTATCCAAGAATGTGCTATGAAAAGTAATGGATGACTGATACTTGCTTTACACACAGCAAAGTTAACAACTTCCCATGCTGTAGTGTGTATATATATATATATATATATATATTTTTTTTTTTTTTTTTTTTTTTTTAATGAGATAGCACACATTTTCCAATGAATTTCCTCAACTAATTGCAGCTGAAGTGACAGAATGTAGCACTCAGGGTAACTTCAGTTTGACAAATCCAGTCTATTAGTCTTTTGACATTGAGGTGACTCCCACTTACTGATGACCCAAACACAGATGGTGCAAACAGCTCCTGCATCCACAAAACATATTTTGCCATTGCCCGCAGCACAGTGCACCTCTGAACCATCCACACACTGACCATTATTCATTGCCAATTTGCTGCCGTCTTCATTTGAGACAGCAATGCTTTAACGGTCCTATTTTCTATTAGTCCTTACATGCAGCTCTGCATTTTTGCTGGCTTTGCAAATGTGTCTGAGCACAGACATCCCAGAGAGCTTAAAACCTTAGAGGGTATGCTCCATGCTGGAATATGCATCATGTGCACCATCGTAATTTATTTTTCACCTTAAATAGTGAACTTCAGAGGACAAAGAGTTCTACTCTGCTTTCACTTCAAATGTAGTTGTGTCATTTAGCATTTTCCTTCCAGCCTTTCAAAGGACGTAATGATTTTTATTGTCAATTTTTCCATGTGTTTTGTGGCATTTTTCTCATTTCCTATCTCCTTATTAAAAGGAGCTGAAATATAAACATTATCCAAGCATATTCTCTCAAGCATTTCACAGTTCTCTTCAAACTACAATGTATATGAATTAAAAACAAGCAGTTCTCCTTGTCCGACTCTTCTTGGTACACTCTATCCTCTTCACATTATAACGTGTTGGGGGTCACTGAGGTGCAACTAACGCTGAGCTGCCAAGAAGCATATCATTTTCCATCAAGATCCTGCTCAACGGTTGCAGTGGCATTATGGAGAGAAGGAGTGGACAGAGAGTAATGGAGCTAAAGTGATGACTCTGTCAAGTAGACGCTGTCTGAGAGTACCCTATGGAGCTGTAATACACTTCTCAGAGTGGGCCCAAGAGAATGTACTCAATTGTAATGATAGGTTAGCTCCAATTCTGAATAAAGGTTGTAATTTTGACCTCAAAATTTGGCATTACATATGAAAAATATATGAAAACTTATATGAAAAAAGAGCACAGTACTGTGCTCTGTCAGGGAATTTCCTTGTTTAGCAATAATTCACTCATGTGTTCTGGTCCCTAGTATTTATATCACGTGGCACCTACCATAACAGATTCATCCATAATGCCGCTGATTGATGTCATGCACCGGGCGTCAGAACTGAGACCGTTGTAATTTCCACTCTTTCAACACTGGGCCTGATGTCATGCCTTCATGGCCACGACATCTCTGCTTGTGAATTACGGGTGGAAAAAGTAAGCTAATAAATGTTGCAAGCTGTGGGAAATGATATAAAAAAGAAATATGGTGCCTAAGACACCCTGTTTATTGAACGGAATGGGAGCTTCAAGAGTGTATTTCCCCCTTTGATGCCATTATTTGTATCACATAAAATAAATATTAAAAAAAAGAAAAACCATTAGAAGCAAAGACTGTGTCATCAAATCATGAAAAAAGAACACAAGGGGTATATATTCGTCCACTTTGAGCTCACTATATATGTGCATTTCCATGACCTAAAGGACATTAAAAAAGATCACAGAAGAAACATGTTCCTTTTTTTAGTGTCTTTTAATCTACTTGGCCTTGGGAATTCCAATGAAATGCAAGATGTCCCATATTTACATTAATTCAAGTCTGCCCGGAACGGATTTCTCATGAAAAGTGAAACACTGTCTGTGGGAGATTACTGGTAAACGTCAAATCAAATGAAAATTAAATGTCACTTTGAAAAGTTAAGCCAATATATTCTTTTATTTAAATGTGCTCCTGGGAAAATAGAATTCAAGCCCCAAAATCTCAAAAAAACAAATGGATTTATCAGTGTATTGTCTGGGAGGTCAGGATGGGTTTCAATCTCCATGTTGGTTCCTTCTGTCAATATTGGGAAAGCAAAATCAGTACAAATTGATGCAGAACTCTTTTCGTCTGAGCCTAGCTTTAGGGTAGCGTTGAACTTGGTCACGTGTCATTGTACATGAGGCGCTTTCTCTTATCTGTTATATGAGCTAGCCACCTTTTACTGTTTTGTTTTTGTAATGTGATTCAACCTGGCAGCACGTTGTCCCATGAGGGTTTATTGATAGGTAAAAACAAAAAGCTGCAGCTCTGTTTAATGCCTGATAGTGGAATCCTCCGGCTATACGCAGATCGAGATAGCATGAAGCGTTTGTATGCTTCGTCTGATGCCTTCCTCCATAGGGGAGACATGTATACTTGCCTGGTCTCATTCTTTTCTCCGTTGTCTCTGTGAATCTCCAGATTTGATTTTTGGGAGCATTTAAAGATGCAAGGTATCTGTAATTCCTGTTTTCCATTCAGCCAATTAGCATGCACTTTTGTCAGTGGTGGTGAATGCTGTTGCAGCTTTGACCTGAAGTCACAGATGACTGAAAGGTTTTCCTGAAGCAGAAAGTTGTAATAAAATGTAATATTTCAGTGACGACCAATAACGTAATACGCACACTGACCTATGTACTGTGAAGTAAGAATGGGTGTATCCTTTATCAGACTCTGTTTGGTTTTCTCTCTCCCATGACACCATTATTGTCTTGTCCTTATCTGCCTCTATTTCATTCTGCCCATATGTCCTAAAAAGGACACACACACATGCATGCACACACCTTTGTACTTGTACTTTTTGAAGACTACTTTGACATAATGCATTCCCCAGTTCCTAAACTTAACCCACACATCACTTTAACCTAATTCAAACTTTGAAGTTTTAAACCATGTCTTAATCCTCAAACACACCAAAAAAAACAAGTTCGAAGGGACAGTCAATGTCGTCTTTTTGCTGATTAAATATGTACTCTGGGCTTTGCTTGTACAGGAGAACACAAACACACACAGACACAATGGTTTGTCCTTTTATGCAAAAAAATACAAAACATAGTTGCAAAGGGTGATATTTGAAATCACACACATCAGTCTGTTTAAGTGACCCAAGAAAAAGAGAAATAACTAATTATTTACCAGTTTATGAAGCTAGCAATTACCATCAATATTTATATCTAGTATGTTTATATATCATTTAAATAGGTTTCAGAAATATTTCAATAAGAATACAGTATTTTTAATATACATGCACACAGGCTTTAAAAAGTATGAATTACATTCAATTAAATCTTCATGAAGTGACAATTGACTCAAGAAAGATCATTTATATCTAAAAAAAAACCCTCAGCTCTTCCTGATATCATGTGACATAAGTGTTTGGAGATTACATGTCTACATGGGCCTTGTGATTCAATGATTCAAACTTTTTTGACAGTTTCAACCATCCTTACAAAGAGTTCCTCTGGGATAACTCTTTCACAAGCCCCGCAAACACATGGAGCTGGATCCACGTGCAGCTTCTGCCACACGAAGGGCACTTTTCTTTGCTTCAGAAAACAAGTAGAGAACCTCAAAAGTCCACGTACATGCACATGCACACCATTGCTACCCAACGAGGAAGCGAGTGTTATGACGAACAGACGGATGGCATCTGTTTCTCAGTGACAGTCGGTGCCCTGGTGCTAATTACAAATGCCAGGAGATACACAACCATGGCAAAGGCCTCTAGCAAACTTCTCCCTCAGCTCTGATTTTCTCTTTTTTCTTCCTTTTCAGCCTTCCTTTCTTCTTTCTTTATGCTCCGGGGGTAAACAAGCGAGAGGACCCAGTGGCTAGAAAAACCACATTATACATGAAGTCTTTCACGCCACCGCGGTTTTCCTGTATTTATGCATGAGAAATTCTCAGTGAAGACTCTGGACTCTCCGATCATTGAATGTGTTTGATGGTGGCTGTCATATTTAGAGCTGTTGATGCAGGCTTATATTGAAAAGGTTGATCTAACGAGCTGAAACCACAGCAGCCCTCAAACATAAACATGTAAAAACATAAAACACAACATGTAAATCTTGATGTGGATGGCAGATGGAGCGGTTCCTCTTCTAACCGTCTCACATCGACGGAACGGCTCATTTCCCCGACTGCTTATGTCACACTGAACCACACCCCTATCACGCAACACTGCACACCGACCATCTCAAGGTAATTTCTGATGTGTTAATTATAGCTAAATATAATGGTCCCAGTTAACCTGAGGACGGATAAGCGACCATCCACGGTACCCTCCCGTGTGCATTCGCTGTTTAATTTTATGCGAGTCATTCATCAACTCAATATTTTCCAACAAATCTAGAGATTAACTAGCCATAGCAATTAACGAGACTTTATCATTTATGAGGAAAAAATAATTTCATAAACACCAGCAGCCGACGAGAACGTCATTATAGACTAATTATGGGTCAAAAGAAAAGTCAAGATCATCTAGAAATGTTTTATTACAGCAAAACAGTCATGGGACATTTGTCATCATTAATTGTTTCTGCCATGTTTCAAACAGAGACAAACAATAACCCTCAGTGAGAGACGAGCAAAGTTTAAACTTGCTTACTCCAAAAAATAGAAAATGCCTAGTGAGCAGCACTTGCAAGGACAGAAATGTCTTGTTGATGATAGAGGTCAAAGGTTAGCAAATGGTTTGAGATTATAGACAATAGAAAGGCAACAGTAATTCAAATAACCACTTCTTATTACCACTCAGAAGATGAGCCACAGCAGCAGAAGACCACACTTCATACCACAGTTCACACAGGCTCACCAAAACTGGACAACACAAGATTGGAAAAAAATGGCGCCTGGTCTGATGAGTCTTGATTTCAGCTGCAACGTTCAGCTTGGAGGGTCAGGTTTTGGTGTGAACAACATGAAAGCATGGATTTGTCAACAGTTCTGGCTCGTTGTGGTGTGGCAGTGTGGGGGCTATTTTCTTGCTACACTTTGGGCCCCTTAGTGCCATTTGAGCATTGGTTTAAACATCACAGCCAGAGTGTTTTTGCTGACCACATCCATCTCTTCAAGACAACAGTGTACCAGTGAGTTCACTGTTCTCCACAGTCACCAGATTTCAGTCTAATCGAGCATGTTTTGAATGTGTTGATGCGGGAGATTAGCTTCATAGACATGAAGTTTGAAAAAAACTGCAGCATCCGTGTGATGCTATCATGTTAATATGGACAAAAATCCCTGAGGAATATTTCCAACATCTTGTTGAAAGTATACCATGAAGAATGAACCCTCTCAATCCCATACCACTTATTTTTCAATGACTGGCAAGCTGCAGAGAATCTATAGAGGCGCAGTAATTTACTTTGCAGGGAAATATGAGACCACAGTGATTAAAAACAACAAACAGGGTCCAACCTTCAAACTAGCAAGGTGTACTAATACAGTGGCCAGTGAGTATCCATAGTGGTAACTAAAATACTTTTTAAAATACATAAAAAAAAAACCCACTGTATTCATGATAATAAACACACATGTTAAAAGTACATGTATATTTTTCAAGGGTAACAACATTATTAACAACCTTCATCACACTGGCATCCATTGACTAAACTGAGATCCAGGGACTTCACATTCATGCCATTATTTATGCAATAAAGCCCTTAAATATGATAGTTGGCATTTTTTAGACAATGCCAAATAGAGGAATCAATAATGGGATTGATTTTTTACAAATCAAAGAAAATTCAAAATATTTGAGATGAAAAGCTGAGATGGTCAGCAAATGTGCAGCTGAGGACAATTCCATCAAAGTTGAGTCACTGGGGTTAGATGAGAAAATCATCATTTTGAAGAGAGGATGAATAATTCACTTTGAACCTGCTTTTATTATAATGTTGAAAATATTCAAAACTACATTTTATTTGTACGCTAAGCCAAAAAAGAGAAAATCTTTAACAAGAAAGATCCATTCCTTGCACACATTTAGGGCTTCATGTTCACACATCACCCAAGTTGAATATTGGAGGCTGATCGCAGACTAATCATGATCTCATAAATCATCTGTGAGGAGGCTGACTTCTGAAAATTAGATTTTTTTTAGGAGCACAAACATGCTTTCATCTGTGAGCAGAAAAAAAAAAAAAAACTTAAAAACACATCTGGCCCAAACATCATTCTGTGTGTGTGTGTGTGTGTGTGTGTGTGTGTGTGTGTGTGTGTGTGTGTGTGTGTGTGTGTGTGTGTGTGTGTGTGTGTGTGTGTGCGTTTGTGGTGGAGGTGCTGACAGCAATACCAGTAGTAAAATGATCTCTGACAAATTCAGCCTCTCTGGCTCCATTGTACACCTCTAATTTGATTTGTAAGAAATCACAATGCCTGAGATAAAACAACCAATCAGAGACAACATTTGTCACTAATGAGGTGTCAATCATTTCTTATGCACTCAGTGGGCACACTCATAGTATAGCACAAGTAACCATGCTCTCCTCTTCTTGGGAACTTTAAATATTGAAACAACAAAGGCTATAAATTCAGTGAGTATTGCCTTGACTATTTGGAGTATAGATATCTCTGGTTTTTATTGAACCTAGTTGTTGTTAAATAAGTGGCTACTAAAGCAGCATGTACATACCGATAGAAGAAGAAGAATGATTGCTTGCATTATATTTAAACATAACCTTTATCGTAAAAACAGGCTATGCTTACTGATGTGGAAGGACTTCTCCCACCAACTGTGATGCCATTGAAGGGGACTCACCCACAACCTGAGGCCCATAGGTGTGCATAGCTCTGGGCTGCAAATTAGAGGATGTAATGACCCTGTTGATGTGAGTCAAAACAGACACACTATAGGAAATCAGGGCCATCATTTTTAAAAACTTTGTCATTCAAGTTAAAACAGTAGACTTTTAAAACTTCTCCTCTCCTGCAAAGCTTGGTTATAAGCACGTAAACTCACAGAAGCCAGTTAATTACATTTAACAGATGCTTCGTGGCTAAAATGTGTTGCAGAGAATAAATATTTAAATCTGTGGCAGTAATTTGGCGTCCTACTCAAGTAACCATTTGCAAGAATTAACGTCAGGGCTGTGTCGTATTTCCACCGCAGTCGCCATTGTGGTGAGGAGAGAGCAGCGTGCTCATGAATGATTGAGACCCGCTGGTGTTTGCTTCACTTGTTTAGCCACAAACAAAATCCGCGTGATGTAGTACGAGCGACCAGCGTGGAGCTTTGGCTTTTGAGTACTCAAGCTAATACTAAGTGATGGGGCAAGTGCTGGGGGACTTAAAAGCCGACGACCACTGAGATCTACCATCATCTCCTGGATAATGTGCGAGGCAAAGACATTAAATATTTGCACTTGCTTTATTTCAGGTCATGTCTATGCACAGAAACTTGCCGTTGTCAGGACTTTGTCTATAATTGGCCTCCTCTCTGTACGGACACTATTTCTGCTGCTTCTGTTGACTTTGAATCCTCCTTTAGTTCTGTCAATATCTCATTATTCTCTCTGCTTACTCTCTATCTGTGAAATTATACAAATCGTCCCATTCTGTATTCAGCTCATCAATCATGCAAAAACTATTGGTGATTGCACGGAACTGCGGGCTATTACTAGGATTTTTACGACTCCGCAGCGGCAAGGACTGCAGCCTGAGCTCTTTGAATTACCCTGCATATCCAACTCATGTGTTCAGCTCTAGCCAGTTCTATGCTTCTGACACGATGCTGTAATATCCAGAGCTAACATTTCATTTCATTATGAAACTTTTATCGACATTCTGCCACTATAAGTGGTGATGTCACAATGAGGAGTGACTAAATTGTATAGTTATTGATTCATGTATACTAATAGGGTTTTCTAAGTAATTAGCATGAGGAATTTATTTCTGAATCGTGACTAGATTCTTGACAGTCACACGTAGATCCATTTCTGAGACACTTGAATACTATGGTATTGTTCTTAGAATAACAGCTTTGTTTTGCCAAACTGCAAGCTGCCACTTACCTGCACTTTACATGCCGTGGAAATCTGTCAGCCAAACATATTCTTACTTCCAGCCTGTCAGTGAGTGATGCTACCTACCATGTGTCACATATCTGATGTGGTGGGGACATTTCTAGCCCAACTTTTAAATTTAGCTGCTTGTAGTGAAAAACAAACCCTGTTGGAATAATAATAAAATCACTTGTACTTTTTTCACACAGTTAACATAAGTGAATGTTTTGGCACACTGATGATCTCCTGTGATGGGGGAGCATTGTTCAGTATGATAAATGCACATTACATACATGAGCAAGTCTAAACCAATTAAACATGAGTTTGAAATGGTTGTGGTGTCAGTAAAAAGCAAACAGAAGTCATGTGAGCCCAAGCGTGTCTTGAGTTGTTTTGCTAAAAGCCATTTTAGTTGGGCTGCTGTTTATTTGCTGTTTCCATGAAAACCCATCTTGTTGCTCCAATAGTACCATCCTGAAAATCTCCCACAGGCCAAATGGGATGTATCTGTGTCCTGTGAAGGGATACGCTGGAGTCTCTTACAAGCCATTATCAATCTGTTCATCTCCCTCTGATATGGTTGAAGACAACATTACCAGGTCCACGTACCTTTCTCTCTCCCCTCTACCCCTCTCTCGCTCTTTCTCAGTTCCATGGCTTCTGACACATAGTAGTGCAAATTCAGTCCACACACATAAATGTACACAAATGCTGACATTTGTGATTACTGTGATTACCAAACGGAGAAATGAAGTCACATTTTTGTTTGCAAATAACAGACTGTCAAAGCAACAAATGAATATGCTCCCGCCAGCGATGCGAAATAGACCGTATTTTCAGATTTCAGTCTGTATTCTTGTGAGCACCGCCGACTCGCGGGGCTGCCAGTCTCGCAATTGTTTCGTGCCCGATATTGTTAGTAGTCAGCCAGTGAGACGTGGCCACAGTTTTGTCAGAGGAGGCTTATTTTTCATCTGTCATCGTTTCTGTTTGGAGAAGACAGAGGAGTCGCTTTCAGATGAACACTTGCCTGCTGTTTGTGGAATCTCTATGAAGGGTACACTTGGCTGCTCCCCCACCTGTGGAAATGTGGGATCTTCCATGTTCCAGCCTCCACATGAATCAACTTGATGTTTTGGCATCCGTGTGAACAGTATGCACATTACTACACATGCTCACAGACACACACACACACACACACACACACACACACACACACACACACACACACACACACACACACACACACACGTACGTACACAACAAAACAAAACATTTATTTCTTTTATTGACCTATTCCTGAGTGATGGTCATGTCCACGGGTTCTCAGTGGAGGGAAACCATCAGCCTCGGGTGTAATAATAACGTACAGACATGGAGGAAACATGACATTGTGAATTCTAACATGCTATATTGATCAGTGCAAATATATTTGTCATTTTGTGGGAGTGGCCAATTTTGCCATTCCATTTTCTTAATGCTTCCTTAAATAAATACATAAATAAATAGTAATGTATGAATATCCTTGAAGAATAAATGCTAATGTATTATGTGAGTGTATGAATGTAAAGTTAAACTCCCATTAAATGCACAATAAAAACTTATTATTTTCTCTTTTGCATCATTTCTTTGGTCAAAACATTCAAAAACATACACAAAGTTGAGGTTTCTGTTTTTACATAGCTTAGACGACTTACTTGAAATAAAAGGCATAGACACTGCAGACTCTTGTTTTTTTTATACTTTTGTGAGCTTATACTCTGTTACTCCATGAAAGTACTTCATTTGAGAATTGTGTCAGAATAAAAGAATTATCTATGTGTAATCTTATTCCACTGGTGCACCACACAAACGGCTTTTACAAAGGCATATCTTATGAATACGGTTGCATCATCACCGTCAGACTAATGATTAAATATTGATCTCCACTCATTACAGTTTCAGGCTTTTCTCAGCAAAGTTGTCATCACTGCGAGGCAAAAAAAGAAGAGTGAAACTGGTGACAACTACAAAGCCGAAATAAGTTTTTAAGTTTTAAGTTTTGTTTTTTTTTCCTTTTTTTTCAGTCTCAGATGCAACCAAGAACAAACAATTGATTTCAAACCGAGGCATATTTTATACATTTCAGAGATATGGAGGTGCCAATCTTCAGGATGACTTGTCTGAGTCTCCAAATCCTCCAACAAAGTGATACAGAAATCCCCACCCATAACGATGGCCGCCATCTGAAAATGTCTTTTTTTTTCTCCCAATTTGAACCCGAAGCAGGTAAAGATTTCATTTTCTCCAAAACCCTTGGGTCTTGTTGAGATTGTTTTGTTTGTTTTTCTTTCAAAAGGCTTTTCACGTTTGTTTTCAGTGTCGCACATTCGTCACAAAAATCTTTCCTTTGAGATTTGATCTGTGTACCTTTCTGCTTATGTTTGCTTTTTATTCTATCATTTTTGCACACTCCCACAGAATTTGCACAGGTTGAGGAGGTTAATGGAGAATAAAAGAGATAGAAAGAAAGCACCTGGAAACCCTCCATTTCTCTAGCCACTAAAACACCTGTAAATTTTGATTCCTTTGATTTCCTTCAACTTGAGCTTTGTTTATCTCCTAAAAATGAAAATAAATTGACTTTATTTGGCATTTCCCACAAGGGATTATATGAAAATTAGACAGGAGACATTTTGACAGTCTTGGCCTTTTGCCGTCTTGTTTTCGTCATGTCTTCTCATGTTTTTTTGAACGCCGATGCAAAGGTAACAAGCTAAATGTGGTGGCCAAATGAGTTTCCCTGAATAGAAAAGACAGATGAGGCACAGACACGACTCACAACAAGTCATTTAGTGAAAGTAGAGATAATGTTGGTGTCAGTGTTGTTACAATGTGGTCATTTATTCTGAACATCAACCTGCAGGACAAGGTTGGATTGTATAGGGTGGAAGAACTGTAGTAGCACACAAAAAATAGAAGTTAGAAATGATATGAATCTCATCAGTCTCACATTATTTAGCAGGTACAAACGCCTCAGTGAAACTGCATTTGTTATACATTTGCAGACATTTCACTTCGCCACCCAGGAACATTAGAACGACAACCAGAAATCATACCCCAAATTGCCTTCAGATTCAACTTGTACAAGCTGAGAATGAAACCAGAGGAAATAGATGTGGAAGGGAAGAATCAAAACCATTTGCAGATAATGTAAATATTTATGGACGGTTCACTGTACCACAGGGTTTATTAACTGATATGTCGTCAGTCTTTATAATCTTACAACTGGACACTGCTGTCTGCTAGACATCATTAGTATGGTCTGCTGACTTCACCCATTTCAACTCCACCTTACTTACTACCCTTTATTTATTTATTTATTTATTTTGCCCTGATGTGTTTTCCCATTCTGGAGCACTTATCAATATGCCATCAGTAAATTTCTGCCCCTGCACGTGTGCTATACATAACCCCCACATTTAAATGGAGGTAGCAGTGAGGAAGAGCTTCGATCAAAGTGTGCTCAAGTGCGCAAAGTGCACATGCCAGCCTTTTCTGCAATTTGATTTCAAAGTGTAACTGTGTTAGAGTGTACATCAACGAGACGGGACAACATCATTGGTCATTAGATGGATGCGCACTTAGGAGGCCTGCATTATTTGGCAGTAGCTGCACGACTGCACCATTAACACAACTTAGAGGCACAGGATCAGCTCTCTTCTTGCTCCCTCTTTGTGCCTTTTATGTGTTGGTTTTTTACACC
This sequence comes from Lagocephalus sceleratus, assembly GCA_911728415.1. Taxonomy (NCBI): domain Eukaryota; kingdom Metazoa; phylum Chordata; class Actinopteri; order Tetraodontiformes; family Tetraodontidae; genus Lagocephalus; species Lagocephalus sceleratus. The sequence continues at coordinate 5,932,103 of CAJVRN010000028.1, read as the reverse complement.
CCAATGGACCATGATTTTCTCATAACCAACTACATGTAAAAAACAAACAATAAAAACAAGTAGCCAATATTTTTAATATCCCCCCATTTGTCATGGGAACCAAAAGGAAACACAGCTCATAAACAGAACATCTTGTGTAACAGACACTTTTTCCACAAAAAGAGGCCTAAACTAAGCACAACTGCATAAAAAGGCTTCCAGAGACATTGTTTTCTGCTCAGACTCAACACTTTTAACACTTTTAAATGTGGACAAAACTTTTTTTATATGAGTTTATTTTTTAATAGATCTATTTGAATGTTGTGTACTATTGGCTGGTCTGAAAACCTCATGGCACACAGCAGCCTTCTCTGACAGACACTTTGCAGTCAGTGTTGCAGTAGGTGCAGTCCATCTTGAACACTCCTGACCACCTATTTCATAAAGAATTTGTTCTTCTCTTTTCTGGGTGAGGATATAAATTATCCAGGTTTAGTAGGAATTGATTAGGAATAGAATAGATAGAAATTTCCCTTATTCCCTAGTGCCATAAGTGCTCTTAACTTGCACCAATCTGTGATGGAGTAAATTACCTGCATGCACAGACTAAAAGCACTCCATTAGTTCCTGGAGCTATTATTAGTACTTTATTCCTTTTTTTTTTAACTTTTATTATTAGATAATAAATACCTGTGCTAGAATTGAAGAAGGCTCTCAAAGTTTTTAAAAGTAATCAGGGTTTACAGGTTCAGGTGCTGTATTTTGTGTAAATGTGTACAGACACTACTGCTCACCCATGTACAGAAAAAGCATTGACTGCCATGCAGAACATGTCATGTGCACAAAAACGGTGTGTGGCATGAGAACTGCTCCTCTTTCGAGCCTATATGTCACGTTCGCGGGGATGGAGGGTGGACCCAGACGCAGGCCCAGGGTGACGTGGGAGAACAAAGGTTTATTTCAAGCACAAAAACACAAAATATTCCTCAGCAGGAGGGAATAAGGGCTCTCGGGCCAACATAAAATCACATCCACAAAAACGTCCCGACAGCTTTTGCTGTCGGGGACGGGCCTTATGAAGGGCGGGTAATCCCGGGATCCAGCGCAGGTGCGCTACCTCCCGCTGGTCCCAGGACAGGGTTGGCGCCCCCTATGGGGAAGGAGGAGCGCCAGGCCCTGACAATGTATTCACAAAGTGCCTCTTGCAGGGACTGTCAATGCCAAAACAGAGAATCAAAATATAAGAGTAGTTGGCCAATTTCACTTTAAATCATAAACAGAATGCAAGAAGTCACAGCAGGAAAAGTGACAAAAATGTGCATCTCCTGAAAGAAACAGTATTTCCATTTTTAATTTTATCATTCTAATGAATTGCATGATGCTATATAGTGCTATAGATACCATATAGAAATATACACCAAAAACCAATTTTACTCCAGTTCAAACTGGTCTGTGGTTTTTACCAAAAAGGGGTACTTCAAGTAATAGTTGGTAACATGCTTGCATAAAAGGCTAATATGGTGGTTTTACACACTCAGAGGTGGATTAAGTTTCACAGTTTAGGGCATAGCAGACAAAAAAGCTCAGTTGTAGATGGTGTTAGAAGTGCAGACTTCAATTATGAAATACCACTTCAAAATGAAAAAAAATTAACCAAAGTTAGTCTATGCTTCATATAACCAGACATATTGATGTTCCTGTTTTGAATAATAATAATAATATGCTATCAGGGTAGACATGCAGGAGTCTTTGCTGGAAACCTTGGATGGAGTCTGACCAAGCTTTAAAAATGCAGAGCCGGGGGGAAGAGATAATTTAGACAGTCCTCATATGTGGCTGATAAACATATCTCTTTGCCCAAGAAAGGCCAGAGATTGTTGAGAAAAAGGGGCATATGTGTGCCACTTTACAAACACTGTTTTGGACGGAGAGAAATGCTTTCAGATGCACTCCCAGTGTCCATGATCCAAAGTGCAATGGGTCTGATTCAACAGGTTGTGGTTTTGTCAGCAAAACCATCATGCTTGCTTGATCCTTCCTGGAGAAGAAAAAAGAAAGCCCTAGAATGCTGTCACACTAATGTATCAGGTGTGAGCAACTTTCCTTTCCCTTCCTTTTCCCTTTTCCTTTTCTTTATGAAGCCACATGTAGCTAGTATTAATACAATGATGTGCTGGAGAAGGAATGGGCCTCTGCTTTTTTTTTCTGGGTTCCAAGAAAGGGATTACTGAGGCTATTTGTGATAAATGAAGGTTTTACAACAGTGCTGGAAATCATGATGTGAGTATGTGCTGTGGGTGCTAACAAGGCAAATACAACAAAATGTATGTTACACATTACATACTGCTACACCAACTAGTCCCATGTTGATAATCATAATAGTCATTCTGGACAGATGCTAAGGTCAGATTGTGCAGTTCTAACTTCTATTGCAGCAAATATAGTTTCTTTTTGATTCCAGGTTAATGAAGCATTAGCACTGATGCTGTGTCACATATTTAAAGTGTTATTGAAATTGGCATTATTAGTGTTATTATGCATCAAATATTCTAATCACAAAAGTATATTACCACAAAAATGAATCATCAGTGGTACAAAACATTGCTATAATGAACAATGCCAGCTCCCATAATAATGTGTTCATCAAAGGGGATTTTGAAGGTTGCCAGTTTTATTGCTGATCCATCCTTCTATTCTGTAGTGCACTCCCCTCTGTACAGTATGTGCCTCCTCTGCTAATGCTCTTTTCTGTATTCTGCACCCGTCAGTTCATCTGGCACATAATGTGTTTGTCAGGCATGGAGGCCCCCGAGCTCGTCCAGGCTGAACTCCAACCATACGTCTTTCTTTTCATTACTTTGTCATAGGGATCCAGCGGCCTCCAATACATGCCATTAATCCTGTGCCAAGTCCCCACCTCCACCATTTTGTTTGCAAGCTGAGCCTTGTCTGTCCCCGTTTTTTTTGCCAAAAAGTAGTGTCTCGTCGCCCGGAGGCTCATTATTCTTACCTTTGGACTTTTGTATTTGCTGCTGTTATTTTTTAATTCTGAATCATACTTTCCTGATATGTTTGTTGCCTGAACTAATGTGGTTACAGGAAAAAACAAGCTCTCTTGGTCAACAATGATTCCTCAGGGGTTGTACAACTCATTACCCTTTTTATTTATTTATTTTATTATTTTTCAACAAAAAGGGGTAATTTAATGGAACTTTCAGTAGCAGATTTTAATAACATGACCACTGAATCCTAAATGCTTGTGATTACATTTCCAGTTTTTTTTAACTAATGGCCACCTAAAGAGGTTGCCCTTTGAGTGTTATCACCACTGTCATCAACTGTAATCATGGCTGAAAATTTAGTGGACCACTTACCTTTCTGCACGGTTTTACTTATTGAGGGAGTCTGTCATGATTCCGACTCTCCAGAAAGATTCTTTTCAAATGGTAGCATGAAATATTTATAGACCAAAGTTAAATCACTGTTGGCAAATAAGTAGGCAAAATATCTTGAATGCTAATCAAATGCACCATTAAAGCAGCAGAGACAAAAAATCTGTTAAATTAAAAAAAAAAAAAAAAAATCATAATAATCTCCTTTGTTGACTCCCGGTGCATTCCAGAGTCTTTTACTGAAGGAGCTGCTTGTGATCTGATGAGGGGGTTGATGTGCGTAGCGAAAACCATCGCAATGGAATCCAGAAGGCAGCTGCAAACTGAGCTGGCTCTTTTCATCAAACTGTTGAGTCTGTTCTTATCCATGAAGTCCGTGCCCCTCCCCAATGCACCACTGCATGCAACCCTGCAAGGAGCTTTCTCCCTGTGGCAGGGAGCTACGGGCAGTCAGTGTTCAGACAATGTCAACACAAATCTTTGAGGAACACCTTGATCCAAGTCCTTCCATTGATGCAACTAAGAGAAAAGTAAAGTTGTAGAGTTATTAGTTTCCCCATACTAGTGGCCTTGTAATCGAAAAAGTGTGCAAACAAGAAAGAACATAATCTAATTATAACCCAACTACATACCTATGTTACGTTATTGTACATTATGGATGTATTGGGGATACTTGCATAGCTAATTGACCCCCAGTCAAAATGGTCATAACTTTACCTTACATTGTCAAAGGTTATCTTTGTGTGATATCGCTAAAACATAGGATGTCATGTTGTAAAGACGTGCACTAATTATCCAAATTAAACCATGTAATGAAGGCCATCTTACCAAATAAGGATTAGAAAGTCAAAACATTTAGTACAAATCTGCTTCATTTGACAAACGCATCACTGAAAACCTTAATAATATCAGTGTGTTATCAGACGGCATCCTGTGTAATTTGAAGGCAGAGCATTAGCACTGTCTCAGCATAATGAATAATTCATGATTTAACAGCACATGTCCATTAAAAGCTTGTTGCCATTACTTGACGCTAATATGCCGGACAGATGATGCAACTCAGGTCAGAATCACTGAACAGGAATGTCGTAGAGAAAGAAAGAGACCTCAGAGTGACGTAGGTGATCATCATGGGGGAAATAGCTAATTGAATAACATTATATTTCTAATTTGTTAAAGGAAATAAATATTAGCCAAGGTAAATTATGCCAATGGCTTTTTTGTCCAGTTGCCAAGTGTGGATAAGTATTAACGTGATTTGTCATATTATTTACTAAACTCATTGCGACTAAAAGTACACTTGCTAAGCTTGAGTAAATGCTATTGTATTATAATACTTTTACTCAAAGCTAGCTGATTCACACACTCACCAGGAGTGATTGCCTCTGGAGATCAGTCATCCGTAAGTGGCAACAAATGTATTCCATCCTCTGAGAGGGAGGTGAGTTGCATTATTGAGCACTGGGATTATCTTTGTTTACCGCATTGCTACCCTTAATCTCCCTTTATCCGGAATCCCCACCCCGAGTGCGACAAATTTATTTATAATTTGGTTAATTTGCGTTAAGACACGTGTGTACATAGCAACTCGATTTGCTTGAACGCCTTCACTTTCGGCAGCGGGAAAAACAAGCCGGAACACTCCTTGCTCATCTGTTGTTTTCCCATGCATAACAATTACTCTGAATCGATGGCATCTTTTAATTGAAAATAGATGGAGCCGTACGTATGCAACCGGATCTGCGCCACCTTTAGCCCAGCTCTGCTATGTGTGTTGTGTTCGCTGACACACATGCTAGTGAGAAAGTGTTGTTGCCTGGTATGAGGGACAAATCAACCAGGCACATTTCATATGAGGAGCTTTAATGCCATTAGTCAAAGATGGAATGCTTAATCATCCCTCTGCTTGGTTATTGATTTGCCATTAGTCGACAACTATTCAAACTAACCTTGAGTGGAATACTAAGCCTCAGCCACCGGCTTCTCTTAATCACCAATGGGCGACCTTGGGGCGTATCACGATGCCACGTGGAATAAAACGGGTAACTAGTTTTCAGCACTTCCCTCTGACTATACTTCATAAGAAAATGCCCACAAGGTGGTCTTGATGGGGCTGCTGAGAGCACATAATGGATAATGGGATAGGTATAAAAGACAAAAGACAACACGTCAAAGCCATTATGGACTTCTGTGATAATGTCTGTTTTCTTTTTGAATACTGGGAACGTGAGAGTGGAGAAAGACTATTGCTACATGTTTACCTCGTCACAGCTCTGAGATATAGAGTTTTTTTTTTTTTTAATTATTCCCTTTTAAGTTGCCATTTCTTTGTATATCTGCAATCTTCAATATATGAAAAGTTGTTGATGACAGAAGAATATTCTGAGTAGGTGTTCCATTATTATGTTTTGAATTATCGATTTTTAAACATGGCAAAAAATGAATCAATCCGTCAGCTCCTACTTTACCTCTTAACAGGGTTGGAACTTTGCCATCTGCCTTTGGGCAAGAGGTGGGGTACAGCCCGGAGAAGTAGCCAGCTCTAACAGCTAACGTATAAAGAGAGACATTCACACTCATATTTAAAGTCAAAAAACCACCTATTCTTCAAATGCCAATTATCGTCTGGCTGTAGGAGGAAGCAGGACTATTGTTAGTGAGCAGACTCCGCCTAGAAAAGCCCAACCCCCAAAGAATCCAACCTGAGACCTTCTTACTGTGAGGTGGCAGAGCTAACACTGAACCTCTTAAAGAATGAGTCACTTGCACAAAATGTAAAATTGATGACATTTTTAATCACATACCTGCGCTTGTGTGGTGCATTTTGATGCATTTATCACTCCATTCATCACACCCTCATCACAAATAAACAGTCGCAATCATGACGTAAATCCTTTCTGAGGCTTTTAACAGTTCACTGACAACTGATGTGCTGTAAATGCAATTAAGATATGCACTCACAATTGTGTAAAGCTTGGCTGGGAGACGACACATAGCTTTAAATCACTTTCCCAAGCAGATGTTTCGTTTGTCACATGTCAGCCCCAATTGTAACCCAGATTTCTATCCAATTGTGCACACCGGCCATGATTTGTGCCATCAGCATGAACATTGTCTCCCTGAGTGGCTGAAATACCATCAAACATTGAGTTTGTAGTACTGTTGACATGCTAGGAGGGTCCAGAGAAACATCGATCAGCACTTTTTCTGAATCCTCAATGTCATTGAACACCCGTGTTTTAGATGAGTTTCACTTAAAGGCCCATGCTGTGCTTTTTTTTTTTTTTTTTACTTGAGCCAATGTGTTGAAGCAATTTTGCTGACTTACTGTGCTGGTAGCCATCATTTTAACTTCACTGCGCCCTCTAAAGATTCGGAAAACCAACCATGTTTTCTCTTTTATCCACTCAGGATAGCGCGCCAACGACACAAAGAGGGTACTGCCAGGAATCGATCCTTGCCTCATGCAGGATTCAGTTACAGCTGTCTTACAGATTGCTGCACAGCCAGCCTTGTCACTGCCATGCGGAGAAAGCATTATTGTTTCTAACTTTCTATAACCTGCCAACTCCCTCGCATTGTCTTGTGACACAGGATAGAAGCATTAACTTGAGATCAGGTCACACGTTGAGGTTTCATGTCAGCTATGCTACTTTTTTATCTGTAAGGATACAAATTGAGAAGACGCTAACTTAAGCTGTTGGACTGCACACGCCTCCATAGGGGAGCCCACACTGACCGCTGATAATGCATTATAGAAGAGGCTGTTATGTAATGTGTCAAGAACAGCCCACTGTCTCCATGTTATGACTGAGTCAATAAGATTTTAAAATATGCATTTTCATAAATGTAAATTGGCCGCATCGTGACTCAAAGATGTAATGCAATTATTTTAATACTGTAATATTTCCAAAGCAATACAGCATACTAACAACACATCAATTGTGTGGGATTCTTTTGTTTTTTTTTCTTTCTTGCTGAAATACATTTAATAATAATAATAATAATAATAATGATAATCATCATCATCATCATCATCATCATCATCATCATTACAACAGGCTTTGATAAACTCCACTAGCTGCAGGTTATGAAGCCCAGCTGGGGCTGCTGGGAGTAACACAGAATTGTGGATTTGCCCTTCTTCATTCGATCTTCCAGGCTCTCCCTCCCACTCTGTTTTTCATATATCAGGAAGGAGCCACGCAGCTGGTGCTCTGTCACACTTTGACTGATATTCTGAGCCGTACCATCCATAATCATTGCGGTCAATTACCGTGTTGTTCCCATTTGACCATTTCTGTTTGGTGTAGCCTCAATGGGATTCCAGGCTACAACGGGAAACAAAATCATTAGGGAAGGGAAGATGGCAGATTTTTCTTGAACTGCTTTTCTCCGCTTATTTTATCTGTTTATGTTTTGACAAGAGTTTGTTTTTTTTCCCTTCATATTCAGTATTTTGTTCTGTGTTTAATGTTACTTTTGTCTGCATCTGCACACAGTTAGCCCATCATATATAAACAGGGCAGACAATGAACATTCCTGTGAGTGTGATCAAAGGAAACAGTTGAAGGCAACAGAAAAACTGCAAATTTATCTGAGAAAATGGAGCAAATAACTGAAATGTGAAGATGGAAGTAAATAAATAAATATGTCAGTGGTTTGACTTGTTTGCATCTGTGAAGATGCAAAAGTATTTATTTTTCAATTTTGTATATAATTTAACAATATGCCATTAACTTACAAAATTAAGCATGTCACACCTATGGACATAGATTAGCAATTTAGCAAATATATTATTTTATTTATATCACAATGAGATGACCCTGATGTGCATTCTATAATTTAGCTTAATAACTTAAACCATCAAACTTTTCTATTTCTATTTGGCCAAAAAAACAAAAAAAAGAATAAGTGAGTGATGTAATTGTAACATTTTCTAAATTGATATCAATTGCATGTGTTAAAACAATAATTTTTTGAAAAATGACTTTTGAAAGAAACTCTGGCATCCATCCAGAAAGCTGTGAATATGAGCCTTTACTGTAGATTTATATTAGACGAAATGATAATAGAATCAGTGTGTTTTCTTAAGGAAACTTGCCAAAATTGGGCTTGACATTTTAATGTTAAACCTGATGAGTGTTTCAAGGGTGTGAGTGCTCTTTGACTGATGTTAATGCAGATGCTAATGAAACAAGACATTTGATTCCATTTTTTTCCAAGTTTGCTTGCATATATATTAAATTGTTTGTTTTTTCCTTCTTTTCTGGTGCATGCTCTTGACTGAAACTGAAGATTTGTCTCTCAATGAAGGAGTCTTCCAGGGTGAAACTCCTCCTGCAAAAGTGTCAAGATTGCTGGAAATGAAGCCGAGGTAAGTGCATTAATGGACTCATTCAGGAACTGCCACTGTGTCAAAAGCAACTTGTAAGAATGAGATCAAGAGAGTGTGCTGATTAATTATTTGCATAAATTAACTCGGCTTAGAGGCTAAGGGTAGAGCAGCCTCTCTTGACATCAAGTTAGCCCGCAGAGTTACAGCCATCTTTGTGCTCAGAACGTTTATGGCTCATAAGCAATGCTCTGTATGCAAGTGCCTTGAAAAAAATTAAAAAAACCTAAAAATCAGTAAACACTTCATGTTGTAATTCACAACAAGAACATTTTGACCCATTTGACTCACCCCAGGAGTTACATTTGAGGTGCCTCCAGGTAAAGTAATTTGACATTCTCTATGAACAATATTCCGTGCTCCAATCATGCCTCCTGAAGGGCTTTTCTCCCCACATCCCTGTCTCCTGCAGAATCTGAATTTTCCCTTCCTTTGTTCTGTCTCATTTAATGTGAGACTCCTCTGAGAATGACACGGTGAGTGAAGGTGAGAAAAAGTGCCAATTAAACTTTTTTTTTCCCTTTTTTTACTTTCTTTCTTCTTCAAAGGGTGAAAAATACATGGGTGAAATATAATCCGTTTGGCGTTTCGTGCTATGAAAAATGGTAGAAATGCTGGAGACATGATTCCAGCAGTGAAGAGCAGGAAGCAATGGGCTTCTGCTTTTTCTAAACATTCTTTGTTTTATGGTCAAAAAGTTAAAATTATGACCACAAATGTAAGACAGGTTACATTTTGCACTCCTAGTGTCATATAAGAATATAAGAAAGATGTTTATTCTCATTAAAGTTACTCCCTGTGTTTAACATGCCACCAGACTAATGACCATGTAGGGGCTGTACCTTCTTGAGACAAAGCGTTGTTGAATAAAGGCTGCAAAGGTTGAGATGAGCAAATTATATATTTGTTATTATTATTTTTACTTCTAGTAGCTAACTACCTAATCTATTTTTTACATAATCTGTGATGTTTAGGACCTCCATTAGGTGGCACTGTAAGAGCTCGTTAAAGCAGGTCAAGTCAATATTTGTCACATGCACAAGAAACACGGGAAAGTAGTTTTTGAAACATTTTTTTCCCCAAAGTATTTATTGATTTAACCTAGCTTTAGGAAAGGTCTCCTGTACTCGTTTAAGGAAATAGCTAGCAATTTCACCATGCCATCGCTGTCAATGGACAAATGGGTACACCTTTAGCACTGAGGCTGTCATTACCAGACCACTGTGGTGAGGAAGAAGGTGACGGGAAGCTTGGCTGCATTTGATTTACCTGTTGGAGTTCAACCTATGTAGCAGGGGCTTTTTTATAAAGAACAGATTTAAGCATGCCTCCTCTGCAGTATTATTTGATGCAGTGGTGGATTTCTTTATTTCATCCTATTAGTTATTGATTAGAAAGCATTTTCCGAAACAGAGAAAAATGCACTTTAAGTTAATGGCCACCAGTGTCAGGATGACATAAATACGTAAGAAAATTAAAGTCAGCCATTGTTGCTAAAATATAGTGTAGTAAAAGTCAAAAAGTACCCAAGGTAACTGCTGACATTTCTGTGTGGAAGGCCACAGTAAACATACTTTTTCACATCAAACAGTCTCTAGCAGCCAGTGCGCAGTCCCCTCATCCTCGAGTGCACTGAATGCAACAAAAACTGCCATTTGTCTGGCTCCTGCTGAGAACATTGTGACTCAAAGTGATGGGAAATGCTCCTGCCTATAAAGTGGAATACATTGATGGATGTACACCCAGTTATCAGAAAACTCCTATGAGTTATGGAAAATTCTCATCCTCTCGAGCTTGTTGTGAAACCATTCATGATGATGGTTTAATTCAGAAGTCTGTCTTTCCCTGTTGTGTTTAGATTTAATATGAGGTCTATATCTAATATAGAAATGAAGGCATAATTTTTGAGATGCTGTTTGCTTTAGTTTTTTTAGTGATCGTTTTGCACATATGTTTTCTATGACCTGCACGACCTGCACTGGCCTGAGGCAGCCATGATCTGCATCAGCATTCACAGCTCCATTTGATTCCACTTGCTTTTCACTTCAAAATATAACAAAGGTGGTTCTGAAGATTCATGTGGCTATTTGTCTTGGTGAGGTGACAAATTTCTGTTGACAGAAGGTTGATAGTGAGAAACTTTCCCTCTGTGTTCTGAGGATAAAGCACAAAGGGAGGAAATGATAATATCAGTGAAACAAAGTCCAATATCAAAAGCTCTTGTAGCGACCTGTCACACATCCAAGTTGGCATAACTTTTATTAGATCATCATTTTTGACAGATGCAATGGAAAAAAGAAAAAAAAAAAAAGAAACTTGACGGGCAGGTTTATTTCATGTTTTTTTCAAAAAGATAGACGTGGCTCTGAAATAATAGGGCAGATAGATACATGAGTTGAAGAGGAGCTGTAGAATACCACAATGAACTACTTTGATTAATATTTAGACCTATCAGTGGTCCTTCAAGTGGCTAGCCTATCTCTAGTATGAAGTATTGGACAAAGAGAGGGATACGAGGGTCAGAGGCGTTTACATCACCTCATCTCAGTACTATGAAGGTGCTGCTCGAGTCAGACACTGTAATCATGCTTCAAGGCTAAAGTCTAATAAGATGACTGAAGGTAAATTGAAAATACTTTATAATCTAAAAGTGATAGTGATCTGAACTGCTCACCGCACTGGTGTTAATAACTGGAGCGAGAAACCACTGCCATCATTTTAGAGATGGCTGGTGTCACACAACAGATGAGAGAATGATGAGGACATCTTTGTGCTGTCAGGAAACAATATACCATTTCTCCATCTTTTAATCACCCCAAAGAGATGATTGCTCTGCAATGTCTCAGAAAATCTTAAAAAATGTAAGGATTTCAAATAAATACTGAGCCACATACTTAAGGTTAGCCACACTTTACTACATATTTAACTTTTTTTTTTTTGGCTTAAATCAAATGCAACCTTTCTTTCACAAAAGCCATACCAAACATCAGAAAGGCTGTCATAGACCAACAGTGGTGTTTTAAGTTTTTATAGGGTCAAGGCTTAAATAGGCCTCCCCATCTTGTCCTCTTCTGAGAAAGGTCATTTCTAATGTTATTTGAGCACTGGACCTTTCTATTGAAATCTAAATTCTTTGACAAAAAAAATCCTTCAAAGAAGCTACAAAATCTTAATTTACACAGATTGCAGACATTTGAACGAACCAGCTGTTGGTTATTCTGAAACCCTCTATTTGCATTAGCAGAAACCTGTGTTGCAGGTCTAAGGCCCATCAGCATAATGAATACAGTAAATATAAGACAGATAGTGAGTAAAAGGCACAAATCGTACCCTGCATCAATCAGATCTCCACAGAAAGCAAATGAAAGTGATTTGAAATTGATGCTCTCATGAGTTAGATAATTTTTCACATTTTAGTGTTTCTTGTCTAAAATCCCTCTGCTCTACTGCTTGTTGCCCATATGAGTCATTGCTCTATCTTTAAGAAGAAATGTTTAGATGTACTAATGATACAGCACTGTTTCACCTTTTGTTTATATTATATAACAGATCAGAAGAGCCATACACAGCAGCCATGCAACTATATATATATATATATATATATATATATATATATATATATATATATATATATATATATATATGGAATAGTTGTGATTCAATTGTTCTTTGTACATGAGGAAGTCTCATTCCAGCCTTTTTTTGGCAGTTTTGAAACTGATCCAAGATGTGAACAGTGAAATAAAAATCCAGGAAAAAAAGTTGCTCAAGGCATGTCAGCGCCGAGCGCACAACAAAGGGTTCCAGTGGAGAGTTTTCAAAGCGCCCAGTACTGCCGACATCGTCCAGCTAAGTAAGGCCAGGGCAGTTAGGATTCCTTGCTGTCGGAGTGAAAATGGGTTAGATGAGGAGGTGTGTTCAGATAGGCTCCATGTGTAGAGATTTGGTCCTAGTTGTGAGCACTTACAGCAGTTGAAAATAGCCCATTTTGTCGATGTTCCACTTATCAGGTCTTGATCAAGCCCAGGATGTGCCATGTTTTTTTTGTCTCTCTCTTATCTTTACAATTCCTTGCACAAACTGAAGTACAATGAGAAATGGGAATGATTGTAACATGATGCAAGATTATAGTTTTTACATGACTTGTATTCAGCATTTATGCCATTTTAGATTAGTATAAAAGATTGGCATCATTAATTTCTGTCTTATTTATTATGTAATTAGTCTGTCTTCCAGACTCTCAGAGGTTGTTCTGACCACCAGCCTTTCATCTATAACTGTTGCTCTGTTTGGTTCCCAGTATTGATCCCTGATGACCAAACTAAGATCCCAATAGGATCATAATAAGACCTTTTTCTTTTCTTTTCTTTTCCTTTCCTTTGTTTGAGCATACTCAAGGAAAAATTACCTGATTACCATCAAAATTCCTTTGGCATCCATCAGCCACCGTGAAGTACCGTGATGAAGCACTTTCACAGTGAACATATTTGCTGTTTGACTCTGCAGTCTCCTGGAATGTATTGATTCTATACTGATCTTCAACAATGTCACCGCTGATTAAGAGGTTCTAACTGAAAACTATGTTCACTGACCATGGCTTTCATTTAATGTCCGCTGCAGGGGTTTGCACCACAGGCCACCTAATGCAATCAACTGCATGCATTTTCTGTTGCACATGAGAACCACAAGATAATCCCTCTCTTGTGTGATTCTGCACCTGTCAGTGTGCTGAAGGCAATTACGGGCCCCAGGGTTCCATGCAGGTGGCCTTTGAGGTTTAAATCAGTCTGCCTGATGTCTGTGTCTATAGGGGCCATTTAACCTAGCCTCCCTGGCTCTGTTTGACAAGGTGTGTGCATAGGTGTGTGGGTGTGTGTGTGTGTGTGTGTGTGTGTAGGGGTGTGTATGTGTGTATGTGTATGTGTATGTATGTGTGTTGAAAGTATGTGTTTTTTTACTGTGACTAACCGTTCTTTTGCGCTGGCTGAAATACTTCCTTAACCAAATGCACATGCACACACAGACATGATAAGATCCAGTAACATCTAGACTTTTCATGCCTATTTTCCAGATTAATGTTCAAATGTAGATGTGACAGTGTGATTGGTTAACCCCTTTATTTTGCATTTGAGAGCCTCTGTGCTCATGTTTGCGCATAGCTTCTGGATTCATGATGGTCTCTAGCATTGATGGTTCTGTATGATAGCACCTCTTCATTTCCTGTCTCTTATACCTCCTGTTTGCGATGAATGCAGCTCTTATTCCACTGATACAGTGGGTGTAGTCATCTCTTCACAGAGTTGGGAATTATTTGATTATTAAGCAAAGAGCTTTTGTGTGACTGCCAAGCTGATCCGAAGTACTGTGGCTTGTTGAACAGTCATTTAGGTATTTGAACAGAAAGGTTATGAAAACATATTGCTTTAATACCCTGATCTCTAACATAGATGAATTGGAAAATATCTCAATAATATGTCTCTGAACATTTCTAATTATGTGTTTGAAGTTTGTAAATCAGTGTGTTTTCTGGTGAATTGATATGCTGCATCAATGCAACTCTTGGATATTAAAGGCATGTTTTCAATGTTGAAATCATTCCAGCCCTGAGCTCAATAGATCTGTGCTTGGCCTCTGGCTGATTCATTATTTTGCATTTTTGGCAGACCTGTGTCACTACAATGAGATGAGACTCTGACAATGACATATAATACAGAGGAAAACAGGTACCTTGCCTCTTCTACAAACTTGACTAAGTTGTTTGTTTGGATAACCTTGCCACGACTCACCATGGCTTTGCTGACAGCATTCAGCATGTTCTAAAATCAAAAATAAAACTCGAGTTCAAGAAAAGTATCTGTTCTGCTGTGATCAAAATCAGCTGATAATCATAGCGGGGAAGCAGACAATTATTCAGATATCAAAAAGAGTGCAATTACTGTTCTCATCTTCCTTTCCTCTCTTCTTTATCAACCATCTTCTTCTAAAGTTGCTGCTGGGTTTTTGTTACCAGCCTTTTCTTCTGCGAAAACCTTGCAGAGTAACTGAGCATCAAGACCAAAGACCTGTTCTGCTGTATGTTTTCAATGTTGAAATTTTAGCACATTTGCATCTGCAGATTATCAAAATGCAAATTATGGGAATGGTTTAAGGCCAAATGATAAGTTACACATCTAATTTTACAAAAGTGTTCCTTGTACTCTGACATCATCAATTTAAACTCTTATAGTTATCCTCCTTTTGATTTCTAATAAATAAAACTGTGCAAATGTAAGGAAAATTGAGCAACTTAAAACAGTTTTCAGAAGTTGAAATAGAGAGCTTTAAGGCTGTTTGAGGGTGCTGATCATTGGACCTCTGTCACCTACAGGTATCAATTATTAATGTTTAATTGTCCTATCACAATCCAGTTTTATTTCACATAGTTTCTCACGTAATGGCCGCACTGATCAGCCAGGAATGTATGTGCTGCAGACCGTCATTGGTGAGTATGCCCATTGGATACTTTTCAGTTTAAGTGCTGTTAGCGACTGTTCCTGACTGTGTTTTGGAGGAATAGCTTGTTCTGTACACCATCTATCAAGACCCTGTAAGTACCTTTTGTCGTCTCAATTGATAGATTACCAAGTGTGTTTTATAAAATATGCTTATTCATACATTTTAACACACTTTGTGGCTGGTATTAACTTATCCCTGCACCTCAGCTCATGAGAAAGGATGACCTGGTTTTCAACCATGCTTAGGGATGGGTGACTTGCACGATCATTTTAATCCCTTGTATATATTTTATTTAATGCCTTAGAAAAGTATTGAGATAATTTTTACTTAAGAATTCATAATATTTCATCTTCATTTTTTTTTTTTTTTAACGAGTGTGCTCTCTTTGTACTTGACATTATTATATCATATAATTGGAGGCCACTGAGGGACATGATCGCATGCTAACTCCCTTGGCTTCATATAATGTATTACTAGCTCACCAATGGGGAGACTTTCATGCAAATTTGCAGTGGCTGTCTGCAACAGGAGTTCCCATGGTGTCTAGTGCTGAATATGGCATCCACTAATATAATTAGGGGTTCACTACATAACCTGGGACCTTTCCTTATTCCAAATAAAATGCCATGGTAATCTTCAAGACCTCTAACAAATCAACAAATCACCATGATATGGTCCCCAGCAACGTTGAGCTGTTAATGATTCTTGCATTAATTGCTTTTCCTTGCCACCACACTTGACTCATGCTGCATGAACATCTCTACGTCTTACCACCCGGGACCTCAACACAGTGCCCAACAGCCTGACCTAAGCAGTGGTGAATCACTATGACATGTTGTTAAGTTGTCGCTGAGTAAACATCGCCCGTCCTGAACCTTCCAGCTGCAGGTCTCCTGAATACATGGCAATACGGTGACACAGCACTCCATTCCTATTAACCCCCATCTAGAAATATGGCTGTCGCGGTGTGGTGGTGCTGGGTGGGTAGAGGTGGAGGGCCGCTTTGCATTTGCGGCACAGGCTTGCACAATGAGGACTTCGAGGTAGATTGAGCATGATGAATGTTAATCGATGATACAGTACATCCCAAAGTGCATAATGAGCTTGTCGCTCAAGACGTCCACACCTCTGCAAATAGAGTTTGGCTTCTGCCATCCATTCTGTATTCAAGTGTGCATGTGTACGCACCATTAAATGCGCACCTGAGCCGTTGACAGAATGGCACGCGCTTGTTGTTGTGAGTGTTTTTGTCATAAATTTTGAAATTGTACTGTAAAATTTTGGCTGAAAGAAAGAGGCAAAATTACTTCTGGTGAGCTGTGGCGGTGCTTTGATTATCATGCAGTTCAACTTGCTGTTATACCTTCAGGGCATTTTTTTTGTCTGCCTGTCAGGCAAACCAAGCACTAAATGTACACTGACGCAAATGCTTACGTTAAGTTTATGTCGTATGTTTTTTTTATGCTTTCTCTTTGTCTGCTGTGCAAGCTGCTGTAAAATCAGGTGGAACTTTGTTCTACAAATGATTGTATTTCTTCTGATTATTTAAGGGCTTAAGCTGTGACTACTTCTAAAATGGATGGAGCACTTTGATCTTGAAGTGATATTTTCGTGTTATTTGTATGTTTTCAGATATTATGAAATAATAACCTCAAGAAACCTTTTTTAGGCTGGATTGTTCTCATGACAATTGATTCTAACATAGCTGTGGTACAGGCAGAGTCTTGTTAAATGAAAGGGAGAATTATTTTAATTGAGTATAGTGCAATAACTGGTAATGATCAAAAATCTTCCATAAAAAGATAATGTGATTTATTGTATCCCTTTCATTATGGCAACAGTGGAGGGTGTCTTTCATGGGAGAGCACTAATGCACATGGATGCAGTGATGAAATAGCGTGAAATGTGTGGGCATCCATCTGGCTTTACTGCAACGACGACAGTTTCTCACTTTGTTTACAATATGAGGGAAATCGCATGTACATAGTGGAGATTTGATATGTTTGGACAAGGAATCAAAGATAAGGTAAGAAAAGTGGTTCAGTAATCAAGACCTGGGTCAAACAATGTGGGAGGATGCCTTATTATGGCTGGATGGAGGTATCTGGGCCACCTGAAGCTTTGATGATGCATCCATCCTATTAATTTCTTCTGTTCATGCACTTTGTCTTGTTAGCAAACTTTCTTTGTCTTTGCTTTATAGCTGGCACAGTTTTTATCCTTATATGGCCTACAGATCAATCAGAGGAATACATTTACATTTCATAGTAACATTTCATTTTGATTGTAACAGTCAAATCTCTGACACTGGCTCAATCATTTTCTCCACCATTTATACTTGAATTGATGCTGAATTATAAATGCATTAATGCCTTTCAAGCAGATGAGATAAATGGAGTCGTGACAGAGAGTTGATAGACTTTTGACTGACTAAATGAGGGAATTGGTGTAGTTGTCTTTGCTGAACCAACTGACAGATTTGAGTCAGGGCCAACATATCTCTGTAGAATTCTCAGATGTGGCCCATTGGTTTGAATTCAGGCTGGTCGTGGCCCGGCTTCACTTCTCCGTGTTGTGACAGCAGGTACTGCCCTCCAGCGCAACTCCCCGCACAGTGACAAAGTGAGAAAATAAGGGAGAGTGTTCAGGGTGTGTAGGGTTCACAGAGACCACTCTTGGCAGAGCGATTGAAACATCACATGGTGCATGCAGGTTTTCCCAGCTCTCACAGCAGGTGGGGCAGTCAGGATGTCTGTGTGCAAGCATGTGTGTCTGTGTGTGTGTGTGCATGCATGTGTGTGTGTGTGTGTGTGTGTGTGTGTGTGTGTTTGTATGTGCGCGTATGTGTGTAGACCATCTTGGACTGTACTCCAGCAGCTAACATTGACTGATGGGCCCAGGGGAGGTTTACCACTGCCCAGCAGAATAAACACAATTTTTTCTCTTCAGAATAAGAAATCGTGAGGATGGCCATATGTGATTTGGAATACAATTGTAGAAGTTTACATTATTGTACAAATATATCCGTCTTTTTTTTGTCCATTGTGGTTTTTTTGTATGCTTGTTTCATAGGGAATGTCATAGCATTGGACTATCATCCACAATTAGCCAAACATGAAGAGCCTTCAGATGCATCAGGATCATTATGAACAATAAAGCAGCATGATTGAGCCAGTTAGCTGACATCTTGTTACGTTGTTCGTAAAGAGAGTGCAACTTTAACTGCTGATTCCGGCTCTTCTTTTGGCCACCGCCTCTTCTCTATTTGGGGAGTTATTTGAATATTCCTCTCATGCTGGTTTTTAATCACAGGTCTCTTCAAGTCTCACCACATTTGTTTGCCCATGGCACCTGCATGTGCTTCACGTCACATTACCATTCAACTGTTTTTCAAACCAATATTTTGTCTCTCATAAAATAAAGTTGGTAAAGGTCTGGTGACCTTGATTAGTTTAAGTGGCAATTAAATTTAATTGACCCCAAAAATTGCAGCTGTAGCATGCTTTTGAGTCCACAAAAATAAGTGCACATTCACATTGTGAATGATTGAATATTGCAGATTTTTCACAGTTGGATAGCAATATAGAAGTGGAGATGGTTCATGTTTAGTTAGTCACCGAAGTACCTATGTACCTAAGTTCTGTTGGGTTTTAGGTTTGAAGAATATTCATGTGCAACACTTCAGCCACTTTTCCATTAACAGTGGTGAGATATAAGAGCAATCTCAGATCAGTTTTAGTGCAACAGCGCACAGTTTCTGTACAGTTCCTCAAACAATGCAGCGATGTGGCCTATAAATCCAGTTAAAAATCACATTCTGCTTTGCTTCATCGGTGAGTATTCATATGGTTTCTCCTATGACAAAATCTGAAGAGCATCTCAAATTCAAAGAGACAGCATAAATAAGCAGTGACATTTAGAGGCTTAATCTTTCGGCCTTGTCATTGTCAGCTGTCTGCCAGCATCAAAGATCATCTTCACATGGGGTGGCGACGCGAGTTTCTGCATTTGTGAGAATTGCCCTATTTCCTGCCCTAACACTTCAGGGCACTACAGTATGTTAAACAGAGAAACATCTTCATATTTCCTCAGAATTTTCCACAGTAATTCCTCTTGCCTCGACCTGGCTCGCTGGTAGTAGTCTGCGGGTGGAGGCAGGATGTATTCCTGTTTCTTGCCCGTTGACTGCTGCAATAGGCTCCAGCATCCCCACCATGAACCTCATTAGGAATAAGTCCCAGTGAACAATAAGAATAAATGTGGCATTGCTGCAGCACATGGAGATCCCAATAAACTAAACTCATAAACTCTAAGAAAATGGATAGGTGGTTATTGATAGATTCACAAAATGGGTAAGGATCAAACCCAGTAGAGTCCAAAGTGAACCTTAATTTGAGTTCACTTTCAGTTTTGGATGTCACAGCTATGGTGATTTTACAAAATAATAAATTCACTTTAACAATACAGCAACTCCAAGGGATGGTACAGCTACATTTTGGACAGGTACGTGACACCTTCATCCACATTGCCATGCAGATCAGTTTACATATCTATAAATCAACCTCTAACAATACTGAGATTAGATTTAATCTGTTTGAAATCCTACACGCGCCAGTGGCTCTTCCATCAATCTGTGCAGTGTCGAGTATAGCAAACCCGTTTGACATCAGCCATCTATAAATGTCATCGAGGACAGCCCCGCTGACAGCTGACATTTTATGATCGGGGGCACTGTTAGGAACAAACTGTCTATCGTGTGATGCTTCTGTGGCGCCATCAGGAAGGCTGTCTGTGGCTTTAATTACACAGCACTGTCCAGTCTTAAGTCAGTTTCCAGGCTTTTAGAGGCACTTATAGAAAGGTTGCTAATGAAGGCAGCAAATTGTGTGACTAAAATATAATAACGTGAATGTGAGCAGAGATGAGAAACAGAAGCTTACCACCAAAGTGTGAGGCTGTGTCTGTGGATGCAGTGCCCTCTCCAGCCCTGTGGTTATCCATGCACAAACCTTTGTTGTAGTAAACAATACCAGCATTGGTGCAGAGTCCAAAGTATGGAACTGTCCAATATGAAAACCTTTTGTTTTTTCTACTGGTGGTCCAATTTAAAGCCCGATTTATGTGCGAGGGACATTTAAATAAATTATTCCCATGTGGTCTAAATATAATGTATTATAATGTTGAAAAGGCAAGATTTTGTCAATTGTCAGTCCAGTGATGTAACAGTTCATATCTCACACCCCTACCCCTAACCCAGGGGATGAGAGGTGAGACAGAGTTTAGCCAATAACCCTGTTTCAAACACCAGGGTCAGCTTTTAAGATTAATATTGTATTTTTCTGATTTTTATTTCCTCATTTTATTTATTTCTTTTTTCTAATGATGAATTTTCACAATTTAAGTGCTAAATTAATTCCCAGGGGTGGCAGTTCACCACCCGTGGACACCCTCATTTTTCTCTTTTTTTATTGTCTATGCAGTCTGCCATTCAAGTTGGAACTGAGATTAAAGGATTCTTTTTGATTCGTTTTGAAAAGTGCCCCAGTCTGTCACCCATGACTAATTTAGTTAGCTGTAGTCTCCGTGCTACAGCTTTAATGCAGCCTCAGCGGAGAGGCAGTGTCATTTCTCACATTTCACATCAAACAGACACATGTGTACTTGCTTTGTTAAGGCCATGTTCTTCCTTTCCACAAGAGCCTCACTATGTGCATGGTTGTGACTTTACTACATCATCTCATCATTATTCTGGACATTTTTATGCTCTGTTGTGTCAAATATTTGTCCAAACATAAAATCGATTTCTATATTACACAAAGGGAAGCTCAGATAAATCCACATTGCATCACTTATTACTCTGAGGTTTTCAAAATTGAGTTTTACGCCGTGTTTGCTTGGCAACATTAAGTCAACTTGATTTTTCTTTTAAGGCAGTTTACATTCAAATATTTACAAGGAGGAAATACAGTGACTTCAGCAGTTAACAGCAACTGTGCTCGATAGTAAACAAGCTCATTATGCTTTGTAATAAACCTATCACATTGAACTTTTTTTTTATTCAAATAGGTGAAAGATATTACTTTTAACATTGATGTTGGTTCCCCTGCCATTTTATTACAGCACTCTGTATCTATTGTACTGTGTATCTATTGTAATTCAGAATGAATGTACTTGAGATGTTTTGTCACAAGGCACCATCTTGAATGACAAATATGGATATATAAGACTAAGACAGCATACCATCAGGAGGTAAATTATGCTAACTGTAAAGGTTTTATATTTGTTAACACTTGGTGTTGACTGGTTTCACTTGACATGCTGCAAATGTGAGACTCGTGGTTGCATGAGAGAAAATACTTTTTTGGGGGACCTGCTAAAAAGGGACATTATTTCATAAAGTGGTTGCCAGGTGATTTCCCCTCAGAGCAGATGAGTCACTGTTTGTGGGAACGGGAAAACTCAAATAAGCCTTTTTATTCTATTTAGCTCTTTCTCACTCTGATTTAAATCTCATCTGGGGGAAAGTAATCGCAGCTGATCCTGTTAACGGGCGAGAGCTCACATCTGCTCATCGAAACATCAGATTAAAAACCAGTACTGTTAATCCCCACTGCTGTTACTTTGCTGCTTCCATTTATTTTTTTCTCCACTCCATCTCTGCAGTGTTTGTTGACCTATGAAGTCACTATCGGGCGTGACCCGGGTCAACACATGGTAATTCTCAATGCTCTTCGTTTGACCTTTTCCTCTTAATGGATCCTCTGAGAGAAGAATTAGATGGAAAATGTGGAGGGAACAGGAATGATGCTATCAATACTATAATATTGACGGAGTCTGAGTGCTTAAATGCTGAATTAAGTTTTACTGCTTTTGCCCAACGGACATTGGAAATACAGCATTCATAGCAACATGTTGTGTTAATGTGCGTTTGCACTCTTCTGTGTCTCCGCACACTAAGGGATTGTAATGAAGATGGCAAGCAAATTTTTCTCATTTAGTCATCTCATTCCAGATCCAATCCCAGATTCTTCTGTCAGGAAAATTGTTTGGTAATCTCATGTTAGCAATTGGCCGATTTTTCTGTAGTGCTGAAATTCATTTATTTAAATGGATGTACATCATTTCTCTTCATGCAGTGTGTCCTCCCTTTCAGTGCTGTGATTGGGGACATTGGAATTTTTGCAAAAAGCCCTCTGCTTTGAAAACATGTCGGGGCAAAGAGATGTGGCAGCTGCCCAGGATGCGCTCAAACAAAATCAGACGTCCTCCCTCGCTTACATGGTGCCCCTCTTTTTTTTTTTTTTTTTTTTTTTTTTATAACCATAAGAATCTGCTCTCAGAGATACACACTTCAGTAAGGGTTGTGATTATGTGTCAGCGGGTGTGGAGCAGAGGGGGAGGGCTGTTATCTTCATGGCTGAACAAGAACTAGATGGAGGGCGACGCATCTTGCAAAAAAGAGAGAGGGAAAAAAAAATAGGCAGGACTCATTGAGATAAGGAGGACGCTCTGTTGGCCTGGCATTGTGGAAAAGAAAATTGCAGCAGGGACATCACAAAAGACTCACCCCACCATCACCACCACCACATCGCAATTAACTTTCTGTGTAAGGAATAGTTGAAAATCATCTGGTTATGAAATGACCAAGGCTGCAGGAGATATCATATACTTCACATGCTACATGTAGAATTATTTAGAACCCGTCCTTTTTCTTATTTTTTTGTGTGTTTGATTTTTCTTTTTTCTTTAAGCACACGACTGACCATTTTGATTATACTGAACAGAAGATTGTACAGGAAAAAAATATGCTGTGTTGAACATATGTTCTGATTGTGGTGGGATTTCTGGTTTGCTCTCAGTCTAAAAACATGCACATTAGGCGGATTGGAGACTCTAAATTGCCGCTAGATGTGTGGGTTTGTGTGTGTGTGTGTGTGTGTGTGTGTGTGTGTGTGTGTGTGTGTGGAGAGTGAGAGAGAGACAGAGATTGGGAAGAGGTAGTGTGTACAACCTCTGACTGCTATATACTCCAGGATCCCCGTAACCCTGATATAGAAAAGAGGGTCAACAGAAGATGGCTTCATCTGACAAAATAGTATCTTTGCTTTAAAAAAAAACTAGAGTACTGCAAGTTATGATTTCTTTCATTTAGTGTCTCACTGTGTGTTTTGGCTTTTCCTCCAAAAAAGGATATCCCTATCGTGCTTCTGGATCTGATGGGAGAGAGAGAAAAAAATGAAAACGTGTCCTCACGAATAAAGATATAAAGACAGTGCAATCTACACCATATGCCTCACAAAGTGCAATTCACCTATCTTCAAAATGTTCAGTCTTGGGATGAGATTCTTTAAGTAGATGATACAGAGCGTAACTCATAGCAGAGTGATATGAAAGAAAATAGTGGAAAATCATTTGATCATTTGACTACTTTGTGTTTCTGCAGAGTGAAGGCATGGCACTGATAGAGACAGTGCATTGTATAATGTATAATGACCCAAAGCTCTCCAAAAGCAAGCCAAGTTGAGTTTAGAAGATCATATCAGTAGAGCTTCTCCCCAGAAGGAACTGTAACATTTGGAGATGTTAACTCAACAGGTTCCAAACATCAGACAGTCATTATTTGCAGTTGAGTCATAGAAACCTGTGATGGCTGTCTGGAGTGTAAATAAATAAATAAATAAATATTGAGACTGCTGCATTTAAGTAGGTTTTCTAAGTAATCAATGGAAAGGTTCCACACAGGTTACAAATTAATTCTGGCTGCAGAAGGTCTATATTTTATTTACACTTGATGGATTAATTTCACATGAAATTGTCTTTATTTTAATTGTTGAGAAATGCAAATGCCATAGTTGTCTGGAGGAATGCAATTTATTCACTCTTTAAAGATTTTTAAATTTTATTTTAAATTTCTTGTTATTTATTTTCAAAACAAAGAACTTCCTGGGAGGAGGAGTTATTTGTGTTTTTTTCACATTCAATACATTTCCACATACAAGGCCGTCCTGTTAATATTAATATAATTAATGACGTGACTCATCTCATTAAACTGAATGCATTGAGGATTAAATTATAGCTGGCTTTGATAACAAAGTATCTCTTCCTTTTTTTAGGGTGTTTTTTTGTTTGTTTTCAGATTTTAACTACTTAAACAAGACACTTGTCAGCAGACACATAACTGTCAGACTGTTCACAGATTAGTCTCTTAGCATTAGCATATAACATTCTGCAATGAATGTTGAAGAAATGGAGTTGTAGTTAAAGTGATTTTGTAGGTGAAGGGATTTTTTATAAATGTATTAAATTAAAGGTAATCTTAATGATATCTCTAAAGGTTGTAAACATAAAAAAATCATCATCCAGAATTCTCAATTGTCTCCATGGCTTCTGTGAGGCTCCATTTTGGCACAACAATGTTTATTTATTTATTTTATTCAGGAAGATTGCCAATTTCTACTATTTATATTGCCTCATGCATATGTATATATGTTGTGTGTAAGTATATCACAAAGAACATTAAACTCAATTGATGGTAAAATGTGACTTACTTGGTGGAAAAAAAGTTAAATATTTAAGAACACTGAGACATTTGCAGTAGCTGTTAATGTTCATCCAGCTGTATTGAGTTAAAATGAAATATATGCAAACTATGTTTAACGCCTGTAACAGAAAGCTATTTTGGCTTTATAGCCACAGAATGCTTTAGTGACAGAATGCAAGAGACAATACTAGGGCAAACTATCAGTACTGATTATTGTTATTGAGGTCTGATTTCAGTTTGCAGAAGGGTGGAGGATCAATGTTATGTGCCAGAGCAGTAAATCAGCAGATATTTAACAATCCCATCTTGCACTATGATGGTAATACTATCATAAATCACAGGATCACTTATGGAGCCAAAAAAAAATAGTGTCACGTGGCAACAAAAACTATATGTTGGCCTACCATAACAAATGAACACTTTTGTGATATAGCTTTCCATCATATTAATTAAAAAAACAAAATTCATGTGTTATTTAACTAGATATGGCTCTGATTCTACATTAGACCCAGTGGTTTCTAGGAGTGGGAAGACAGGTAGCTCAATGGGATTGAATAAAATGAAAAGAATTAACGTTTATTTTTACCTCGTAACACTCCTAATAAAGAGGTAATTCCTGTCTTCTGTAATGTTTGTCTGAGCTAACCTTTAGCACACTTATTTTTTTACCTACCAGAAATGGTCTATCCTTTTAGATGCCTCATGGATCATTCAGCTCAATAAAGTCCACAGAAAAGGGAGAAGTAATAAGCTTGGGCTGAGAATACTGAAGTGCAAGGTAAACTCGCTGATGGCTGGGCTGATTCTCCTGGTATCTCCTTTTGTTGCAGAGATGGTCTGCTATGAACGCCTGATGTGTTTTCTTTACACTTTCAGGGAGATATGTTTTATATTGCCTTGATTTCACTTTAAATGGAACATTTTGGGATAAAAGGCTCTAATCATGCCCTGCTGAATTGCTGCTCTACACAGTTTGCATCCAAGGCTGCCATGTTGCCCATTGGCTTAACTGCAGTTGAATGAGCATGTCACCTCTCAGACTTCTGTTTTGCCTGACAGGTGTTCTTTCTCTGAGATAGGTGGGTAGACGTCGGAGGCGTCTCTGTCGCTTTTAACGACGCTTGCTTCTAATTTGAAGGGAACACGTGCAAGTGTACTGTTCAAAGGAATTACATCCTGTCTGAAGCATGCATCAGAAAATAAACATCCAGCTGTCAGTGTTTTTCCTGATGCATGTATCTGTTAGTATTTTTTTTTTTTCTTTAAAATTATGCAAGTTGAGCATGAAGGAAATTTTGCTGCAGTCTATTACTCACTTTAGTTATTTTTTTCTGTTTATGGGACATCCTCTTTTATGATAACAGAAAGAGAAATGCATGGCCACTAGAACTAGAAATCATGTTGCCTCATTTAATACTTTTAACAAGTAAATGTGTGATAATTACTCGAACTGAGGCTTAGGAGTGGAGGGTGCCTGACATCCTTGGGACCAAAATATTTTTGTAATAACATTTACAACATTATAGTGACTAGCAAACTTGTCATATATAGGATGGGAGCATATGCTATGTCTCATATAGCACCCATCGTACAATTTGTATCAATCAAATCATAAGAAAAAAAACTAAAGATGTGTGAGGGTGAATGCAGATTGTCCCTTGAAAGATAATGTGCTTTTTTTTGTTTAGTTTGACTTTGCTACCTGAAAGGATCTCAATTTTGATTAAATTATGGAAGTCACCACAAGCAAGCCCTTTTCTGTGTTGCACATTTGAAAGCAATAATATATCACTGCACTGACCTTTTGTTCCATATTTGGAGATGAGGTAATGTGCTGTGTAAATATCTCAGACATTAAAGGAAAACTCTTGATTTACTTGAATGATGAGCCCTGGGTGGAAATAATTCAAATGTTAAAAGGGATAAATCAAATGTCTGGAAGGAAGCTAAGAAATATTGAGAGGACGGTTGATCTCATTGTTAAGCTAATGTGGTTAGAATTCGAAGAACCCAGCTGATGCACTTTGAAGCATCCGAGAGGATCCTACAGTTTAGACCCAAATCTCATCAATAGATTGAGTATTATTTATCCCTGTCTTTATCAGAAAATGCCTTCAGATTCTTGTAAAGAGAAGCAAAGAGAGAAGGCTTGAGACAAGGCTTCCTACAAAACCCCCATTCCACCACTTTTACCCAATTCCAAAATGTAGTACAATGATTTGATGCAGGATTATGTCATGGTGGTCTTTATTTTATTTTTGCATTGTATATTGCATCACTTTGGAACCTTACCCTCAACCATAAATGATTAATATTAAAAGCTCCGGATAAAGGTAATGGAGCCCTGTATAGCACCAGCCTGATCTCACTAAATGGTGCATGAATAATGTGACAATATCTTAAGTAATTCCTGGTGTTATCACAATTGTATGCACAATTTCTTAATGGTGCTGAACAGTTAATAGTGTCGTTCCCTCCCCCTGTTTGGTGTCCCGGATAATATTTTCTGGATATCTACCTGGTCAGAAAAACAGTAAAAAGTATTGTATGAAAATCATAGTAGGAGGCCTGTTTTTACCCAGAGGACTATAATTGTGCTTGCAAGCTAAAGTCAGCGAAGACCTGTTTTATAGATTCTATTTCATCCAATCATCACCATTTTGTTGACATTTTTATGTATATTCTACTCATAGTTAAAATATTCTTTGTTTTTCTTGGTGTTAGCAGTCACAGAATTTTGTCACAGTAATGCTGTGAGGACTGGGTGAGGTCAACTGCTTTTGTGATTGCCAACTTTGGATCAATACCTTAACAAGGGCCCATTCACGAGCCTGTAGTGAAAATTAAACACTTGATAAACCCTGCAGTGCTCAAATCAATATGCTGCCCTTTCACTCTTGAACACATCCCATATTGTATGATCCCAATCACAAGGCTGAGATTTTTCATTATTAATGCTCAGACAGAGTCTGCATATTTACACATCTGGAATTTGTCTTGAAATAGCATTTGTATGCCCGACAGTTGACTGACAGCGTCACATTTTGTGGCACGTGTTTGCGCAATTACTTACATTCCCATGTAATCTGCCTTTCCACCAGCAGTCCGGGATAAGTGACAGTATCCCATATTGTGCGGCGCTAAAAGTCAAATTCTGCATGTTCTAATCACTGATTCTGCTAAATAATACATTAATTGCATCCACAGTGGCTGCAGCAGAACTAAGCTTCTTAGGGAAGCAGTCATTTTCTTGTGTCAGTCTGGCTGCTTACATGAAAAGCAGATGTCAATGGAACATCCTTACAGTTCAGCTGGTGCAGCAGAGCCAAGCATATCAGGGAAAGTCACTTATTCTTGATTGCTATCGAAAGTCTATGTTAACGCTGCCACACGTGTTGTGCCACACGGTCCGTTGAGGTTACACCGTGAAGTCATGTAACATGGCATGTGGGATTTCTTCAAATCCATTATACATTTGGACACATCTATTCCATCCACGTCATCTTTAAGTTGATCTCATAAGAACTTCAAACTCTTTTGATGCAAATTAAATAAATATGCAGCAACATACAGCTACACTGTATATTTATTGACCACTATCCCCTGTGCAATAAAAATATATATAATCCCCCCCCATTTCTGATCATTCCCTTCCAAATGACAAAGTATTGACTTTCAAGCCCAGCATCCGATGAGCCTATAGACACTGGGGTTTCAAGCACAGCCACATTATTCTGTTTTCTTTGCGAGACGCCTACATACATCAGGATGATCCATCTCCACAGCCATTAACAAAATCACTTTAGCGCGGCTCTGACAAGCCTCAGTGATTGCCGCTAATGAACTTAGCACATCAAAGATAAATCAAAGCTGGGAAAACAGCTTGGTTTATGCATAGTTTTAAAAAAAAAAAAAAAAAAATAGGCAAATAATCCAGTGGGTGTATGCTTTAGCCCATTTGGAATGTGTCAAACGTAGACAGGACATTGATTTTTGAAATTGTTTTATCCGTGGCATGACAAAAATGTTGAAAATGAAAATTCTGTTTGTAGCAATTTGCTGGCTAAATGTTGTGATGCGACGATAATGCTAACAGCAGTGTGCTTTGTCACCGAGGAGGATGTCATCACTGTTTATAAAGAAGCATTCCAATCTATGGAACGGCTTTGAGAAACATTGCTGCGGCATTTTCTGCATAATTCACAGACTTCAGTAAACTGACAGCTGAGAAAAATGTTCCTGAAGAGAGGGATGACTGTGAGCACCACGTCTAAGTTTGACAAACCCTCACCACAAAACGCCCTCAGCAATGGCACGTAAGCATTCTCGCATAAGACAAGTGGGTCGCATCACATCATCTGGTGTGATTTATTTCATCCCGGAATGCTCTTTGTCATTAGTATTCGTCGTCGTCAGCGTCTCTGTTGTTTTGAGCATCCCGTCGGTGTTGCTTGCAGCCACAGGTCTGCCTAACACTGTGGCTTGCATAGCTGAAAAGTCTGCGTGAGCCTCTGGTAGCGATGAATATGTGTTTGCTGGCTGAAGCAATGGTCAGGTCAAAACCTCCTACAGTTCTTTGATTCATCTTCATCCCTTGAACTTCATTCACTGTCCCTCTCTCTCTCTCTCTCACTCACTCTCACTCTCTCTGTGCATAAGTATTTCTAAAAACCTATAGAAACACCCCCTTAGTTCGAAATTTTTTTTTGAATGTAATTATTCAAATTTATACATGCATTCAAGTTGAACAGATCAAATGCATTTGTACTGTACAACTTTTTTACCATCCACCGACAGAGTTTTGAATACTTTCTGGCTGCTTCAAACCAGGAAAACTGACCAATCACAGTGCCCTCAGCTTCCAACCCACCCAGCTGAGACTGTTGTGCAGGTTTCAGTCATTTGCTGCCTTTAAATCAACAGTGACAACTCAAAATACAATCGACACTGCACTCTGCACCTATCCCTAAGCTTTGCACCAGAGACTTCCATTCCCACCTCTCCCGGAACAACATAGCATAACATAGTTGCAGCCCCGCTGCACTCCCACTATGTTTCTATCAATGTGGTAGAAACAATGGTGGACATTTATTTTGTTCAGATGAAGCAAATAGACAAAATGAAGGATTATATGAAGGAAATGAGTGTGCCTATGGACTCCAATTGGAATACATGTCAACTTATTCCTAAATTACTTTTTCTCTGAAACATTAAGTATTCACATTAAGTATTTGATTATTAGTCAACAAATGGCTTGAGTTGATGGGTGCTCTTTTTGGGACAAGGGTCAATGAAGTTTGATCTACATACCAAAGGTTTGTGACAGTGAATCACAGCACCTCTGGATGGAAGTGAAATAATTTCCATTTTGTTTTTGCAAAACACAGGGACATCTCTATCCTGTTTTCAATTGTAGTTACATTTATCTATAACTTCATCTATTTTTTTTTTCTTTTCTCATCATCAGCAATATTCAACTGTTCACATTAAACTGCAGCATTATATCCATTATTTTCAAAACTAAGTTCGAAGAGTTGGTGATCGTGTGAACTGTACTGACATGTCTTCACGGCTGGTCTGTGGCAATTAAAAGGGGGCTTATCATAAAGAAAGTTAAGTTAAGCAGCATAATGAGGAGGAAAAAAATATTTTTCTGTCATATATCTGCTGATTATTGCTGTTATAGAAACATAATATAAGTTCATGGAGCATCATTTTGTAATCAAATTTTTAATATGTGCCTCTGAGGGTTTGGCTTATGAAAATATGCCCAGTCCGTATTAGCCCTCAAGCTGTTCTGGGCTACAGCGTGCATCCATATGTTGATATGTTGATGCCATGATTATGGCAGGGTGAAATGTAATTCCCAATCATCCTCACTCTCTCTACTGTACATAAAAGAGAAAGAGAGAAAAAAAATGTTCACAAAGTGAAGTTCACCAAGGATATGTTTGATCGATGGGGCTGAGTGCATCGCAGTAACTATTGCTATTGAGGACAGGGTTTCAAAGTATTCTGCGCCCTTTTTACCAAGTGAACCTCAGCGAGTCCTCCTTTTGAGCTCAATTATAACCCTTATTATTGAATGTGAATAAATGAATAGCCAAGCTTGGCTCAATTAAAGGCAGCCAGAGCTGAACGAACAGTGAGGAGACATAAAGGGCAGGTTTATAGTGTTGACTTACACAACCCCTCAGAAGCTAATTGGAGCCCCATTTCTCTCTCATTTTGAAGCTATATATTTATAACAGGATTTCCCTGGATGAAATGCACGATAATCAATCGTACTGCCAGTAGTCATACTGGTTAAAGGGGTAAATGTGGCAGAAATGATGATCTGGGAATGCAAATATGATGAAATCAAACTCGACAGAAACAATGATCTTGGAAATCAAACATGATAAAATCATAATTATAAATATTACAGTTCCAGTAAAATGTAATCATTTACTTTTCACATCTTTTTATCTCATTATTTCTCCTGATGAAGGGGTTTTCAGTAGATTTCAAAGGTCTTTTTGAAAGAATAGCCCTGTTTCATGTTTTCTACATGGAAACAAATGGATAAATCAGTGAAGATGCTTATTTTTTACTTAAAGCAAGGGTATTTATCGTATGTGCAGAACATTTTCTCCCAGGTATTACAAGAGGCCTCTCACGGTTATATGTTGTGTATTTTTCTTGTCCGTGTTCTATCTAAAAGATAAAAAAAGAAGGAAAGGATAGAAAAAAATATATATTTAGACCACAAAAAGCAATTTCTTTGTAATGTACCTGTGGCTTAGGTTTACTTTAGTTTTTACACTCTTGCCACTGGTCATGGGGGATGCCATTGAACCTGGTAGGAAGAAGAGAGCTTTGTCTCTGGATGAATCATCTTTACCTCTAAGTAATATTGACTGGGCTGCTACAGTCAGGATTAGGGCAAGTCAGTTATAGCAGCCTTGGAGTGAAGACTGAGTGGACACCTCTGGCTAAATCTGCAGCTCCAGAAAACCTTCAGAGCGTATAAGCTCCTCATATTGTGCACTTTGGATTATTGAAAAGGTTAAGTTCATACAGATGGGGCAGCAACTCGAGATTCCTCGTTGTGGACAAATGTGATTGTCAGTCATTAATATTCTTGTCGTCCATGAATTTTCACATTGGGTCGCCCAGTGGATCGATAAGTTGGTGTCTAACACGGGGATGAATCTCCCCAGTGTGTCAGTAGATGAAGGTGTTATCGCCGTTTGTGCTGGTATTTGGCTTCATTCTCCTTCTCTTGCCTGAGGAGTCAGCTCATCTGCTAATATACTTCAGGTATTGCAGAACACACTGCTAAACCTTAACGTTGTTTGCAATCTAGATAGCGTTATGATCAAGGTTAGCTGAATCAGAAACCAATCTTAAATGAGCTGCTGCTTGTTTCACTAGTGCTGTTGCTCACCCACATGTTAGGACAATTGCGCCTATATTATTAATTTTAGTATTGTTAAAGCAATAGAGTTGGGGGTTGAAGATTGTATATTGCTCAGTGGTGCATTAGTTACCATATCAACTGCAGAACAAGTTGGTTTCTTTGATTCTGAACTTTTCTGCAAGACTGCTGGGATAGAGCTTCAGCAACTCTAATTAATATTAAGTGTGGATTTTTAAGTCTATCTTATTAAATGTATTTCTATCATATGAAATGTATCAAATAAAGCACCTATAAATATAGCATTCACCATGGTAGCTTATACTGATGTCAAATTTTGTTCCATCATGTTCCATCAGTATCATATTGACCCCAGAGTGGGGGCAATTATCCTGACTCTATCATTTCTTTCTTTGTGTTTTACTTCCAAAGAATGCAGAACTGATGCTTGTTGCACATTCAGCATCACAGAGCACATGGTGGAAAAAGGGAGAACATAGAGTGGAATCTGTAGAAATAAGCCTGATGACTGTCTTTTTTATTAATATAAAACAATATGCCTAGGGGTCCTCATATTATAACTTGGCATGAAAAAAGTTTATCCTACTCTTGTATTCTCCCTTCATATGCAAATAAATACATATGTGATCATGTTGTTATTGCAGGGTGTGGTTTGCATTGATGATCAGCTCTGATTTTTCCTGAATGCACTTTGCTGTGTACAAACCACACAGCTGACAGCTTTGATTCCAGCTACTTCTGTCAAAATGTTCTCTTTTAAATGTAAGTTTTCAGGACCCCCATTTGTTTTTGTTAGATGAAAGGGTCTTTTGTTTCAACCTAAATCAAAGTGTTTCCTCCACAATCCATTTAATGCTAATTTCTTACCTAAATGAAATTGAGGCAGCAACACCTGATGTTAGCGTTAAGGACAATTTTTGGTCCTCAATATAGACTACATTTACTGAAAAATACCCCAGTAGGTATATTTACTTATTTCCCGCACATATTGGTTGGGATGTGATCCTCATCTTTTCACCAACAAAATTTGAATCCATGAATTTTCCAACAACATCTATCTCTATCTCTCTCTCCCATCTTGCATTTCAAACAGAATTTGTCCAGCGCACAAAGGCACCGTCCCAAAATCGCAACCTAATGAGGCACAAAGGATTTTAGCACAGCCAGTGAGAATACATCAGACTTGTAAAGCAGATGCTTTGAAGATCTTTTCACTTCTTCTCTGTCTCCACTTTGAGCATCACCATCCCTTCTGCCACCTTCCCAAGGCTGAACATTCTGCAATATGTTCACAGTGAAAAAGAGCAGCAGGAGACCACACCAGCTGACACTGATATAAAATGGGATAAGCCCTAAGGAACTTTTGCTTTAAAAAAAAAAATACTCTTGATTTGTTGGTCATTGAACACAGATATCTAGTGCGGCAAGAGAGGTGACAGCTCTCAGCCTATCCTTATCAGTACGCAATTTGAGATTTCTGGAATTCGTGCTATGTACTTTGTCCCCTGATCCTCTTTGGGGCAAGGCATTTTATTTGGAAAATTCTTCGAGATCCTTTACCAGAAGTTCTTGTCTGGTACACTCAGTGCCACTTAAACCGCTTCTGTCAAAAAAAAAAAAAAAAAAAAAGGTTTTGTAACCCCTCTCAACACATACCAATGTGCTGCTGGGCAAATCCAGACATTGGCTGTGGATTCACTTTGGCTGCTGTTGGGCAGCCATGCTCTGCTTCTCTGATTTCTGACAAGGGCATCAATATGAGCCACAATGCTGCAAATATTAGACAAAAAAAATTCTAATATTTATTCTGGTGTCCAAACATACTTGAGAACCTGACACATCTGAAACTATAGACCTGTTTTGGACACTGACCTGTTTTGTGAATTCATTTGATAATGTTCATGAACTCTGCAGATGGTTTCTCTGAGTAAAACAAATTTGATAATTTGCTGCTGTTTTTACCCACTTTTAACTACAATAGTAAGGATCTCCACCATCTACAGCAATTACACCAGTATATTGCTCCACAGAGTCAGTATCTCTTTAGAAAACATCATCAATAATGTTCTCCCATGACTTCTGCAAACCAAAGGTTTTAGTTTGAGTGGACAACAGAACATATCTTTAAAGTAGTGGAAGATCCACTTTATTTTACAGTTCACTCAAAATATGCTTCGTGGAGTTGAGGTCCATCAATTTTAGTGTTCCAGCAGATTATTTCTGTTGCAAGTAGTTCCAGCAATATTTTCTTCAAATTCAACAAAAACAACAGCAGCCTCTTAATTATGACAATTATGTTGGTCACATCTGTGCCACACTTACTAACTCTAATACCAATTCTTGTGTGGTAAAAATAGAGAACTCATTGTTTCACACAACACTTTGTTTTAACAGAGAGTTCACTGCTCACATTAGTGCCATTACTGCAGCCTTGTAGGATAATCAATATTTCCCATGCTGGCAGCCAACAACTTCATGGCAGGCATAATAAACTGTTGGAAAGGTGACTAGCACATTTGGGTTGTCCAAGCAAATACTTCTTTCAGCAAAGAAGAGGCTGCTAACTGAAGTGAAGTTGAGACAGGCAAGGTGGGGAAGAGTTGAGGCAGCATCTAGCAGCAGCTACAAGCTTCTGTTACTTAAAGACTCAGAGCATGACTTCAATCTATGCATTTGCCATTTGTTTCACAAGTCCAACGGATATTTACAGTTCCTTCTTGAGCACATGAAGGGAGGCGACGTGACTGAGAGATGCAAAACAGTAATGAACAAGCACATGTGGAGCAATGCAGAAGAGGGCTCAATTATTGATGCAACACAACATTTTGACCCATTTGTCCCAAAGACAAAAAAGAAAGAAAACATTGTTTTGTTCCTAATTGATTATCTCCCTTTGAGATGAAGGAACAGGCTACGTGTTTGACTTGATTGAGAGGATTATGTAGCTTAAAATGGAGAGAGGCCTCACGCTCTTTCTTGAAATGACAAAAAATCCCCTCATTTCCTATAATCTCTCTTTACGGCCTTTGTGTTTAAACAATTTGGAATACTTGGTTCTATCGAATCTGGCAAATTTTCCCCACAAAAGAATCCTTTGAATTCATGCAGGGCAAGATCTCAAGCAAAACAAACCCACTGTTCACAGACAATTTCTGCACCAGTGTGGCCCTTTTCAAGCCTTCCCGCTTCTGAGGCTAGTGAAATTCAGCATCAGTAATTGGTTCCCCAACCCTGGTGTGCCTCAAAAGGTTTATTATCATTACAGCCAAACAGGAGAATGGGTAGGGGGGGGGCGCAAGTGATCTTCCTGGTTATCAAGAATGGAAGGGGAGACATGACGATGGGGATGGGCATGGGGAAGTCTGGGACACACATTGAAGAATAGTGTTTAGCTCAGCTACTCCAGACTTAAACACCAGGGCAGTTAATGGTGGTATCAATGCCCTGAGCCAGAAGCTTGGGCTAGCTGCCAAAATTACAGCCTGGATATATTTCATGTGTGGTCAGTTGCCAATTAGCTCTTATCTTGTGTCCTCTGTATGATGACAGAGATCCAATTATTGTATATCACCAGTTGTTTAAAGTGAATTGCCAGTTTGTAAAAAATAAAAACAAAAACAAAACAATTCGGAAAATCATTGGTGTTGAGGTAGACATGTTCCCCAGTGTTGCACTTAATTGTGTTTGTGCGAACAAATGAGATATTGTATTACCTGCTACATCTTCAAGTCTCTAGGTATTAAAATCAATGCCGCACTTGTTCTTTAAAGACTCAAAATATGTCCTCCAATTACAGTGTTACTAAAGGCGCAGAGTCCCTGTGGGAAGGCACAGAGCTGGAATCAAACGTGGAATCAACCATGCTAACCACCACACCGCTGTCCTACCCTGTATGGCAGAGCAGCTCAGTAATTAATCTCTATAATCCATGCGTTTATGCAAATCATTTAGGAATTCATTTACATGGCAGTATGAGTCTGCTTTACTGATTAATAGGCTGGGAAGCTGTTAAATCTGCTTTGCTTTCATCATGACATGTTCACTCTCCTTAAAAAGTGTCAGAAGGCAACAACAATAACAGGTCCCAGATGATTACTGCGCCAGACTCCTCCTCTGTCCTTTTTCTGATCATTAAATCACCAATTTAAGATGTAACATTTTGGTCATTAAAGCTATATGTTCTAATTCCACATTAAATAAATAGACTTCATTAGCAGCAGTAGTAGCAGCAGGTAGTCATTCTTTTTTTATATTTTAAACCATCTGTAAAATAGATCCACCTCGAATGAGCTCCCGTAGGCATGGGTGCTTTGGTGGAGTCTTTTGATATGTCGGCTACCTCTTCTGTGGCGAATTTTCAGCAATCTGAACTCTGCGGAATGTTAAATGGCGTTGTAAGTGTAGATTTCATTAACACAAAGGCAGCCATTAGGGGCTCAGCATGGTACAGGCAGCCAGAACAATTGCGCACTCTTCACCCTGACAATTAGAGGAGGTTATGCAGAGATTTAGCAGGGGATCGTGGTTTTTGTTTTTTTTTTCTTTTCTTCCTTTTTACTCTGGACTATCCGCTCTGCAGGATGTCGGAGTGTTGTTCGCAGCAGCTGTCATGCTGTGATGGGAAACCATTACATTAGTTTTGTGGATATCTTTAGCTGTGGCCAAGTGTTCAGTGAACACTTCTGGGAAAAAAAAAAAAAAAAAGTTTCTATTACAGCTTTTCTTGAGCTCTAAGAGGCTTTTTCTCCCCGCACACAAACATGTGGATGAAAGACAGGACACAGGGGGTCTAAAGACTATTAGGGAAGAGTCAGCACCTCTCCTGCTTAAGCAACTTGATACTTTGTGTCAAGCTGAACCCGCCAAAGCTGAGATTCCAGGGTCCTCAAACGCAATCATCCAACTGAACCTGTTTCTCACATTCACCTCTCACACCCTTGATTCTCTCCATCCATTCCGAAAATCACAGAGGGACATGCTTTTAACAGTCAGTACTTGGTGAAGTTAAAAGCATTGGTGCCCACTTATCCTACATTAAATTAGCAGAAAAAAAAAAAATCCTGTCACCGGCGGTTTAATTAGAGGGCACTTGGTCCAACAGAGGTTACCTCAGATACGCACTGTTGACTTTAAGACAGTCCAGAAGAGGTTGAGTGGAGGTAGGCTGATGGTGTATAATTGGTGC
Organism: Lagocephalus sceleratus; assembly: GCA_911728415.1. Lineage (NCBI taxonomy): Eukaryota > Metazoa > Chordata > Actinopteri > Tetraodontiformes > Tetraodontidae > Lagocephalus > Lagocephalus sceleratus. The sequence goes on along the minus strand of CAJVRN010000028.1, from coordinate 5,894,696 downwards.
ACTGGTTTATTGTGTAACTTCCTTTGTTTTCCCCTGCAAAAGAAAACAAATGCATGAACAACAGATTTCAGATTTAAATCCTGTGCAATAGTGTCGCTGTGCAACATCCACATCGTGTAAAACAGATTTTAACCTTTTGTAATGTGGAGATTAACATGTTATGGTTATTTTAGATATTATACAGTACATGTGGGTGAAAGGTGGGGAAAGCTGTGTGTGTGTGTGCATGTGTGTGTGTGTGTGTCTGTGTGTCTGTGTGTTGTGTTGTGGGGGTGTCCTTTGCAGAACTCTGTACAAAAAAATTAATAAATAAAATGGGGAAATGAAAAATAAAATGTTACCATGGCGCGTTAGCTCTGCTTCATTGTTCTTTAATGCTATTTGAAGTTCTGTGCGGCTCCTGCACTCGAGGTTTCAGTTAGTTACCATCCAGTCCTGTGCTCTTTGAGGCAGGAATGCAGCAGCAAGACAGCGATGATGAAATATTTAGACTAGATTCCTGCCTTATGTCTTTTTAAACTGAAGTGCACTTATGGAATAATTATGCCACAAGTGCATTGATGCTATCGTGCGAGGCATCATTGTGTTTGGCCTTAACTTTATCCAGTCATGATGTTAAGTGGAAGGTGGGTCAAAATTGTTACAGTTTTGAGTTCTTCTCTTACTGTACTAAATAACTGACCCAAATACAGTTACAAAATAACAACCCTGTATAATGACAACTGAATTGGAAATGTTGAAACTGATCATGATTGTATGTGAATACTCCTCCAGTGGCAGATGGTCCATAGGGGGCGATGGGGCATCACCCTCCCTGAAAGAGAGGAAAAAAAATTAAAATGTATTTTTACAAATTCAGAAAAGTTGTTTTAACCACTAGTGTGTGTCTATATGCAATATTAATTATATAAACCACATTTAAAAACCAACTGACATTCATTCACCAGTGATTTTCCACAGACAGACTAATATTGTTTCCATCCTGTGCACCAAATTAGCCAATCATGTACAGTTATCAGGACAAATTATACCTAATACATTTTTGGCCAATCAGTATCACAGAATTTGACATCTCTGGGTGCTGCAAATATCATCTGTGCAGGAAATTCTATGAAAATCTTTAAAAAATGAAAAAGCTTTTGTGGTGTATGCTTTTAATTTTTTAAAACTTGAATGAAAATGTAATGTTATTCAAATTATTATTTCACCTAACACTGGTATCCAGTTATTTGTTGCATTAAAAGCCCCATCAAGAATAGTTTTCACCAGCAACCACTTCTTTTAACATGGTGTATTTTGACAATAATAGTTCTTTGTTTCGAGTATACAGTGACAGTGGATTAAATTCATGGATTTCTAAGATTTTTTTCAAAACGTTATACATTGGCTACACTTTTGGACTGATTATAATTTGAAAGCCCTGTGATCAGAATGAAAATGATGTTCATTGATTTATCTGTACCCAGAAATCCTGCTCCAGGAGCCAGTTTTCAAATAATGAAGCCTTTTAGGTGGGTTTCATAATCACATTCATTTACCCAGCATTGTTTTAACACTTTTGTTAATGATGTATTTTTTATTTATTTTTGTCTAATTTAATATGTAACCAGAGCACCTAACCAGTGTTTTCATTTTCTCTACCTCCCTTAACTTTATTACCCTCATTTGTCTCACCTGTGTTGCTCCCCCCGCCCCTTTTCATGTACTTAGAGCCAGACATCATGCTTGTTCACCTTATATTCCATTTGATGTATATTTTTTTTTGGATTACTGACTGATGATGTCTGACCAGTTGGAAGGGTTTGCTTCTCTGCATTGATCACCGGTAGGAAATGCTTTAAAATACATGCAAACGTTAGCATCAGGTATGTTGTGCATTCTCCTTTGGAGTCCTGCCTCACTGGTTCTGATGCAGACTAAAGCTGGGATGCATCAGTTCCATTTTTTCGTTAATCTATAATGAGAGCTACACAGTTTTTCGACAAAACTTTCATGCAAGTTTTTGTTTTTATATGTGTATGTCTATCTATCTATCTATCTATCTATCTATCTATCTATCTATCTATCTATCTATCTATCTATATATCTATCTATATATATATATATTTTTTTTTTATTATTTATTTATTTATTTATTTTTTCTTCAGTTTGAGCCCAAGGTTCACTTTCATCTGAAAGCACCATCTTATCTTGGCCTTGATAGATACTCCAATTCTGATTATGAATTTGCAAATGCTAATTGTCACTTCACTCCAGTGGTAAAACTTGTATCGTGAGGTCTGAACAGCAGGAATGTATGGTTCTGTATAAACAAAACAGGCTGCCATGTAATTTCTGCTCACCCCTGTAATTATGAGCACTGATAAAGCAAGTTTCTTATCACCTTTAACCAACAGATGCATGATGTGTTTATTGGTTTACCTGGGGAACTTGTGAACATCTATTCCACGTCTACCTCTGCACACACACACACACACACACACACACACACACACACACACACACACACGTACATAAACCCAGTCATCCAATGTCACTACTGGTCTATCTAGTACATTCTTGTGGTATGCAGGGGCTGGTTAAATAGTGTGACACTGATCTGGAATGATTAAAACAGAAGCCCCCCCCCTCCTTCTCCTCTCCACCTCCCCTTCTCCTCCTCCCGCCCAAGCTTCTCATCTCATCCATGCTCCAGCAGTCACATATTCTTTGAAGGAGAGAATTAATTGGATCTCCTCAGAAGGTGCTGTCAGATTAGCCAAGCAGAAAAACAGAGTTTGGCTGGTCATGCTTCTATCAGGGGGCCTCAGATTGCTTCCGACAGACAGTGATCCCAATAATCCCGCTGCAACATGATAAAGGGGCAAAGATATGGGATCAAAAGCATATATGCATTTTGACTGGGCTTTGAAGGCACAAGTGGCAACGCAATAATGAGATGCATTTGAAGTAATTATGTGTGGTCTTGACATGAAAGGTGAAGTTGAATAGAATGTGATGGGTAAGGAGTTCTTGTCATTTCCAAATTCAATTTATTTTCTGTTATGCAACGTGAGAGTCGTACAATTAAATTGCAGCTCCTGTCTCATTATTCTATTGAGAAAAACAGCGCTCAGGAAACAAAAACCTTTTCTTCTTAGTTGGATTCCTTCCATCGCAAAGACAATTTATATACAAGAATGATTACAGCTCATTTCATACACATTATGAAAAGAGAAAGGCAATATATGCGTATATCTCTCAAAGCCATGTGATGTATTGCAAGAAAAAAAAGGTGCAGTGTATGCTGCATTTACGCAGATATCTTCACAAGGCATGAAGATTTTGAAATTTTAAAATATGGAAGAAATTAAAATACAATACATTATAAAATTATGTTGACATTATGTTGCTAGTCTGCAAGAGTGAAAAGGTGTGTGTTTGGCACTACCGTAACCTCCTGCCATCGATGCACCTGTGCAGTCTCCCCCACGTTACCTAATCATCTGCCGCTACGTATAAGCTTCCAACCTTGTTGCCATATTGTCCTAGCAGTTGCCATTAATGATGAAGTTCCTGTCCTGTTTTTTTTCCCTTTTTTTTTGTTTTCTTTTTTTTAGTCATTCCCCAGAGGTTACCACAGTTGTGTCAAACAATTCTTGACTTCTTCAGGTATTCTGCAAAAGGTCCTTTTACAATGCAGTTACCAGAGTATTGCTCTTTACATGCCATTAATGATCACATCTGGCATCAAATCAAAAATAACATTTAAGAACAGTGATCAGTGTAAATTCCACATTGTAGATCATTTCCTGTTTAATCTACATGAGACATATTTGGAGAGGAAATTATTATTTTCTGAGGAATGTGTGTAGCAAATTTTCCCTTTTCTTGCCTTTTTTTTTCCAAACTTTCTAATAAAGGAGCTGCTGCCAGTAACAGTGATTGGGGCCCCATTACCACATTCACCTGAGGGTGCCTTTAGGGAAGGGTCAGTGCCTCAAAGCACTCTAAACAAAGCTGCAGGTTTCACATTATTTTGAAGTAAGTACCTGAGGTTGTGGCAGCGTTAACTAACTATGACAGCCCTGCCAAGGGCAGGGAGATATCAGCAGCATGTTGTGAGCTACTCAAGATTGTAATGTTTCTTTTGTCCAACCTGCCTCTGTTTCAAGTTGATAATATTTGCTTTAAAGCATTGTTTGATGAAGATATATGTTGTACACTCATACCAAACTGAAAATGCACCTGTGTGTTTGCACGCAATTGCAATATGCTGCAGGGTTGTTCAGTATGAATAAAACATGACAATGATTTCCCCTTCAGGATGCCATGTTAATTTTAATCAGAGAACATTAGGGTTGCATGGAAAGTATGTGCACCCTCCTCCTCTCCAGTTGTTGTATGTGTGGGCTTTAATGTGATCGTGATTGGGAACGGGGCTATAGATTACCAATGCAGTAGACAAACGTATGTTGACAGGGATATCTCACTCCACTGCTGTGATTAAGCAGTCCCCTTCTGGCAGAGATTACCAACAGCCTCCATAATTGAGATTCAAACTATCATCCCGAGTTTATGGGCCTGCATTTGTAAACTGTGGTTTGGGAGCTGCGGAGGGACGGATGGTTCTGCGGGATCTTAACTCTGAAACTGGTCCACATGCTCCCATTTGCAACTGTAGTTGATCTGTACTGTCTCCACATCAAAAAATAGCTTCAATAAAAAACTTGTTATCCTCTAGCGCACATAAGTTTCTTTGCCTGTGCTACAAATCGCTATAATGTTCAAACATGCAATCTGTGATGGACATGCTAGCGTCGATGCTGGTGACAGAGTTCGTAAAAACCAGAATAGAAACTGATGGGTCTACATCAGCATGTTTGCGGATCCCCACTCATGCTATACGAAGCAGATACATTTCTTTACATTGACAAAGTCATTTAAAAGTAATTTTCTGAGTGGGGGAAAAAAAACCAAAATGAAACAAAAAGAGATCCATACTGATGAAGCCTGAAAACATGGGAGAACTTTAAAGTGTTTTTACATGCATTAAATCCATTTCTTTGGTAGACAAATTAAGGTTAGGCAGCTGCAGATTACCCGCATTAGAATATAGTGTTTTTCTTTATTTAGACTGAGCAGCTTTTAACGGTTGCATTTTCTCCTCTTGATTTCCATTTCTTCTAATTGCAGAAAAAAACTCTTAAGTTTGCAAATTTGGATAATGTTCTATTAAACTTTAAACTTTCAGGAAGTATTTTCAATCCTCAAGGTCCAATTGGACCTTTAACCCTCAAATCAGATTCATCCCTAATCACACTTAAGAGCTACTTTCATGACTCATCCTTATAACCTGATTTATGTTTGTATTCCGAGTAATGGAGTTAATGTGTTTTATTCTGGTGGGTAAATTCTGCTGTTGTTTCACCTTAACATCCCAGACATTGTGCTGTGGCACTTTAACCTAGTTAAGGATGGAACTTGAGTACTTCTTAGGGATTTATTTTGTACCTCAGTCTGACTGCACACCATGTCGAAGGTAGTATATCTGTTGAAAGTCTCAAGAGGTCTTTTCCAATTGTTTACCACTGCCGAGTGGATTTCTGCCTGCAAAGTCAATGATTTAACTTAATTCTGCATGTGTAAAGCTTTAGAATTCCATTATGGCTCCAGTCTATTTATAGAAAGTGGCAGTGAATGGATATGTGATTGCTAAACGGCACAGTGATTCAGTTTAATTATAAAATCCAGCCTCGATTGGCTGTGCTTCTGTAAAGCGGCATCACTCGGATTCTGGGTAAGATACACAGCCATAGAAATCTTCTCTGGCAGCCTATATGTTATTGTTAGATTGCCATTAATACAATTGAATAAACCAAATATCCTGACATTACTGGTTGCAGCAAAGTGCAAGAAAACAAATCTTGAGCAAAGCCCATTTCATTATTTATCATAGCTTTCAATCACCCACATAATAGCATACTAATTAACCTTTTCACTGGTGAAGATGTACGGCCAATTACCCAACTGGATTGACACAGGCTGTTGCTCACCAGAGATGTAAAAAGGGGTAAAGGGATAGCTGCAGCTGGCTGTCCTGATGAGTTTGACGCCGCACGCTCGCACACAAACAAGATTTGTCAGTCCTTCACTCTCCAATCTTATCAAACTGTGGCACGTTCAGCAGAGTGATTCTGTTCAGATCTGACCAAAAAAAAAAAAAAAAAGGGACATAGTGTAGAGAAATGACTAATTGAACTCCAGTTAACCAGTGGTTCATTATGTATAAAGTCCACGTGGACCTTGAAATGTGCCTGTGTTGAAAATTACTTTTGATAAAGGTCATGTGGTTAAAGACTTGGTGAATGCCGTTCACATACTTAATGTTCTGCTCACTGCTGATTCAGTCCTTTCTAATAAGTATTCAGCTGTCAGATAATGAATAGTTAAAAGCAGAACGTGAATTTTATCTGTTTGCGATGCTCCATCAACCTTAAGTTACATTAAACAAGTCAAATCTATTAATGTCACATAAATGAGTCGTGTTGGAAGGTACCACACTGGTGAATAGTGTTCCCATTTCAGAGCATCAAACCTTTTAGAAAGGCCAGGTATTGCTTCCTACATAAGCGCGGGAACTTTAGCGAGATTGGATGCTGGTTCTCAGCTGTTCCAGGCTATCAAATATCATCCAGAGGTGTTGGACATAAAACGACACAGGTTTTTCAATGTCACACTGGGATAACAATATCTCAAAGTCATCTTGGAAGGAAAGTGTTGAAACACAGATAAAAACCTGCTTTTGGTACATTGAAAAATATAACATGATTCAACCCTGCTGAGTTATGTTAAATCTGATGCAAGTTGGGAAATGTAGGAGTGTTGCTGTGGTGTTTTCTATGTGCCACAAGGAGCATTTTGTAAACAACTGAAACAGATCATCAATAATAATTAATTTATCCTTAAATGCTCCGGATCTATGCTGTTTCTTCACCTTAGAAATATTCCAGGTTGTTTTTATAGCTGTTAACTGCTGCAAGCCTCTTCAAATTTCCCAGGTGTGGGCCTCAGCATCTTCGCCTTGGTAACGCCTGGACAAACTGGATTACTCTTCTACACGGTCGATACCAGACGGTCCAGACTTGTCTCTCTGAGTAGCAACAACTCGGACCCCATTTACTCCCTCATAAACTACACACAGAATGGTTTTAAGCACCAGTGTGCAAAGGCAATGGCTGCAGCATATGTGTCCTAGTGTTCAGCTTGAACACGCAGTTCTGCTTCAGGAGGGGCATGAATCTGACACAAAGACTGTACATTTTGTCTGTGACAATTCAATTTAACCCGTGATGGCGACACACATTACATGTGCTCAAAGGTCATGTTGTGTGAAAAATTGGACTTCAGATCCTATTTATGACATCAAAAAGTATGGATACTACTCTAGAGAGACTCCCCCCCCGCTGGGATTAGTGTCTGGAACCCAAGCCCCAGTTTGAAAGCAGGCCAGCTCGAGAACCCATGCGCACGCCCCTCTTCCTCAGTACCCACCGATGTTCTCTACTTTGATCTCTCTGGCCGTATTGTGTGTCCACAAGTGGCACAACAGTGGACACATCTAAATAAGGGACTTCTGTGCTTTCACAGAGAGACTTTTTTTTTTTTGTTTAATATTCTGCACAGCAGGTGAGGTTGATTGAGTTTTGCCTCATTCTTGTTTCTTGAGCAGCTCATGAAGTTACAGTGGGCCGCGTTGCCCCTGAATGGCGCTGATAGTGGCTGCTCTCTGGCTGGTCATTTACACCATCTGCCAAGATCGACGGTGCCAGACTAGAGACACTTCCTGGGTCGTGTCCACATGTCCACGCTGTTGCATGGCTGGGTCCAGACCAAATGGCTTTGTCAGAGGAAACAGAAGTCCCTTATTTATGTCTCACTAGTGTCAGAACATTCCACATAAATGATCATGAGTGTTAATCAGCCCTTTACATACTGCAATATGTTATTGAAATCATTTTTATTTGTTTTGAAGAAAATTCTGACATTAGTCTCCAGTGCACCTCCTTTCATTGAGTTAAAAAGAAAAAAAAAGTGCAGTCTGTTTTAAGTTGTGACTGTTATTGAAGTCGACTGGCTAGAAAATATGAAAACCTAGTTAAGTGGCAGCAGTAACATTTTTGATTTTGAGCTGCATCCCGGGTGGAATTGGAATTCAGCTTTGAATACAGGGATCAGAGTTCTGGGATGCCGCTAAGCTTCAACACGTTGGATGACGGACATGACCTGAGCAAACAACGGCGTAATCTTAAAAGGATTATGTGTCATCGGCACACTTTCGGTTAAGAGTTGTCAAGTGGAATGCGGTGCTTGAATGATAGCTGAGAGAAACCTAACGTCACGAAGCTTACATGACATTGGTTACAAAGCAATAGGTAGGAGATAAGATGAGCCTTGAGCCCCTGGTTTATCCAAATGTAAAGCAAACAATGTGAAAGCAAAAATATCCCCAAATAGTTTTTTGAATTTGATGCAGTGCTCTAAACCTTCCAATCCCCATGGCGACAACTGGTGGCTCATACTCGTGACCAGGGTGAGAAATTAAGGATTTAGATCCTTGGTTTTCAAGTACATACATTTATTTTACTTATACTTATTTAGCATAAAACAATATGGTTTCATCAAAAAAGATGAGAAATTGCAAGTCATAAATTGGACAGATGAGAAGTAGAAGGATTTTTCTATTGGACAAGACTGTGTCTTTATTAGCGTGGCTCTACACATATCCATCATGAGAATTATTTTGCCTCAGAAAGATGCTGTCTGTGCTGTGAATTCAATTCTTTCTATGTCCAGTGTTTCATCACTCTTCTCTGCAGTGATGCTTCAAACAAGAGTGATGAGAAACCAGCTGTTGTTTCTCCAAATAACAGTTTTTTTTTTTGTTTGTTTTTTTTACCTGGAGCTTTCTGGGAGAATGCTAGGTGGCTGCAAAGACACATTTATATGTAGGCGGTGGCAGGGGGCAACTTGAGGAAAAGAATGTTGGTATATGTTATTGTACAAGAACGCACAGTTTAGTAGTTATCAAAAATGTTAATCTGAAAAGGTTAAAAAAATGTGCTAACACTAATTTATAAATGATATACTCTGTCTTACATTGTACTATGTTTGATTAGATGATAAAAGCATTCATTTATTTCTGTGGCATTTGAATTGTAGCATGGTGCTCTGAAGCAAATTCGGTATTTTTGTCCTAATGGCAAGCAGCAGCATTTATTCAGCTTTGATTTACCAACATTGTGGAACAAAGTGATAACTTCACATAGCAGATTTCAGCAATTCCAACAAATGTCTTTATTAAATTAACTATATTTAGAATAAAAGAGATGCCTGCTGAGTGAATCGATGATTTTCATCTTGAGATAATTAATTGACCACATGTTGGAAGGATGCTGATGACTATGCAAAACAGACACAAGAACAGGCAGGAAGTGAGAGCAAGTTTTTAAATATTTAAGCATGAAATTGCCTGAGGACTTAATTGTAATTCTAGTCAAAAGTAATTACTGCTGATTCTTGTTGATAACTAAAAGCTCAGAGAACCAGTAATGCAGGACTTTTGTCTGGATTAGATTGAAAAAAAAAGTGCTCTTCTAACAAATAAGTCAGATTGGTTTGAATGGAAAATGTACATTTAGGGGCTACAAAACGAAAACATTGTAACCGTTGTTGTTCAATCTTTTTGCGCAGTGACAACATTTTTCCCATACCTTTGGCTGACGGCATCAAAGGGAACTCATGTGTCACTCAAAAGCTTGCTTGATGCTTTTCCTCAAATGAAAAACAAATAGGCTGTGAAGTGCAATGTTCTTGATACACTGTATATAAAATATAATACAAAACCATTAACCCTTAAATGTTTTATTTTCTAGTATTGCAATAGAGTGGTCAACCATGAGGGACATTTACAAAACATAGCTCAGATCTCAATGGTTGAAATATTCCAGTTAGAAACAATAAAATGTTCCAAGACCACCACTGACCCACTGCCAAACTGTTTATATCGCAGACTGTTGTAGACCGCAGAATCTTCCCCACAGCATCTCCTGGTGGTCTGGTGTCCGTCACATGCGCTCAGCGTGAACCCGTTCTCATCTGTTAAGAGAACAGGCTGCCAGTGGCAAATCTACCAATTTTGGTGTTCTTTGGCAAATGCCTATTAAGCTGCACGGTGCTGGGCTGTGAACACAGGCACCACTTGTAGGTGTTGCACCGCAATGGCCCACTCATGGACTCTGTGTTTCTGAGAATTGGGCAGAGACATGCACGTGAGTGACCAGCTGGAGGTCGTTTTGTAGGGCTCTGGCAGTGTTCCTGCTGTTCTTCCTTGCACAAAGCAGCATATGACAGCACTGTTGCCGGGTTGTTGCCCCTTGAAGGCCATCTCAACCTCTGGTGGTATACTGGCCTGTCTCCTCCATGCTATGGATGCTGAGCTGGAAGACAGAAATGTCTTACATCAATACATATGGAGGTAGCAAGAAGTGAATGGGGGGGCACCACCTGAAAAACTATGGTCATGATTTAATTATTTATTGAGCAGTGTGAAATGTATCATTGAAACTGTGTATCCTCTCTGCTTGGTAAAATACATGTTGAGACTCTTAGCTTTCCAGTGATGCCACCTGCGATAAACATGGCTCTGTCATTGCACTCCATCAGCTTGATTTGTCAAAACACACATTTCTCTTTTGCGAAACCCGAGGGAAAAAGCTTGTAGAAGATTAATGCCAAGACACGGCACACTATGAATAATATTGATAATGGTAAACAATCTTTATTTGAATCTTGATTTGGGTATGTGTCACTCTAATCAGGCTAGCAGTTAAAATATGCATAATATGAATATGGTTTCAAAAAAAAAAGTGAAACAAAGTCAAAGCTATTTATTCATCTAACAAATGCTGTTACGGGTTTACTTCGAGCTTTTGAACTTGCGAATCAAAGCTGTCTGCGCTAGTCAACAAAGACACGGTGAATGTCAACTGTATTGGAGATAAGTCCTTGTTTAAAATGACTCAACACATGCATATTTCAACAGCGAGCTGATTTAAAATCATCGTCCTCCAAACACCATTAGATAATTATGGAAATCAGCTCGTCTGATCCAAATTTAACACGTTCTGATTCGTTTCATCCGGCTTACATTGTTTTTGTGTCCCTGGCAGTGAGCTCCAGTCTCCCATTGTTCACCAGCAAGGGCAAAAGTTGAATTTAAAAAAAAAAAAAAAAAGTAATAATAATCACCAATTACCAAATTGGGTTTAGTCCTAAACAAGACATAGAGCTAAAGAGCACTGCATTTAAATTTTAACATTGTGGGGATGTTTATCTGCAGGGACATGAGTTGTCAAGAATGTTAAACTCATTAATTTATGATAAACAAAAGCAAAGCCGTCCCTCGGCAACTTTCATTTATTAACTGAATGAGCCAGTATTCACGGGTCGTTCAAGGACTTATCAGCGAGCCCATGATTCACACAGCTAGATGCAAAGTCCCCGGCAGCTCAAATTGACTAGATGCCCCAAAGGCTGGCTGGTTATTGGCTCACACCCCTCAGCAAGAGTTGAAAGGCGACGGGAACGAGCCGCCGTTGAACAGCAACATTTATGTGTGGTGAACAGCGTGCTGCAAGTCACGCTCAATGTCAGCGGAGGGGAAGGCTTGGATTTCTGGGGTTTGCAAAGCCATTAGTGTAACAGCTAAGTTGCAAAGGACAGAAAAAGGTTGAGCCAGAACTAAAACATTAAAGGGGCAGGGGGATTTTCAGTGTTATTTTTTATTGGGGGTGGTTGTGGTGCTGAGATGAAGCACTTATTCTTTAATTGATTGCTAAAACCCCTCATTCAGTATTGAATTGTCCTTAATGAAGCCTCCATGGCCAATTTGCATTTTGAATATATGTGTGTATGAAAAAATTCTGTTTTTTGTTTTTATAACTGACACAAATTTGATTTTGTTTTATAACTTTACATGGAAAACTCTTTTCCCACTGTACATGCAGTGAGTTGACCTAAAAACCAAATAATCTGCATGATTGCCCTCATATATCTCGGATAATCTAAAAGGACCCTGCCTCTACATTTTATGAACATAGACCTTAATGGACTTTTGTTGTTCACACTTTTCACACCTCTTTTTCTTCCATCATGTAGATGGTAAGACTTGTTTTTGGTTACCACCAGCATGGCATTGAGTCTTTTCATGCTACTATTGGTTGGTTAAAACATCAGTCATTGTGATACAGTCATCCTGAATTTCTGACAGAATTTTGTCCCAGGTGATGTTTTATTGTGAGACCATGACATCCACAAACATTACTGGGCCACCATTTCGAATGATACAAATTGAGCTTCCTCCTCTGAAGCATCATGGGAAAAAGAGTCTCCAAGGAGAGGTTGATAATAGAACTTATTCATTCAGTTTTATGGAGTACATTCAGCTACTTTCCTCTGTCACTCCAGTCGAGAGTTTCACCACTTTCCCCTGACAAATGACTCAATAGTTGAATGAGAATAGGCTGAAGACTTCCTTTCAAACTGCTTTTTAGACCCTGATTAAGTTGAAGCTGACCGACTGGTTATCAGAGCTTCCATGTGTCCGTGTGGGCTGTATCCCAGCAGTTCAATTCTATTAAACACCTTTATCAGACGTCTTCCTGCTCCTTTCATTGCCTGTCACTCATTTTAGTTTATCTGCCTTTCTGTCAGTAAATCACTTTGATTTTTTTTTTTTCTGTTGTCCATCTGCCAAAATGGACAGCCAATAAGCCTCTCATTGTCACTCTGAAGGTTTGTCTATGAGTGGTAAAGCCTTTTTAAACTTTAAATCTGTCTTAATATGACTTAACAGGCTTATGGTTCCTGTCAATTGCTCTCTATATAAATTATCTTACCTCAAAAGTCCGAGTTATTTGCAGATTAGGGCACTGGTGACTCTTGCTGGTGTCCCAGTTAAGGTTTGGGTCCTCAAGGGATCATGTTTGTCAAACAAATACGGTCCATCAAGTGTCCCAGTTGCTTACAGAACTGTATCGCTTAGTTTTTTTAGGATCCAGGTGATGCATGAGCAACCCCCATCATCCGTTTAGCATTTGGACTACATAACTCCTTGAATACCATTAGAAGCACACTAATGTTGATAAATGGTGTGTCCGAGTAAACAGATTTATAGTGCTCTTGCTGTCCTGTTTCAGGCCTTCATGACATAGCAGTGCATTAATCTATTTGGCCGTTGGCATTTTTATTTGCAGTGAAGTCAGATGTTTGATACCAGCCTAGACTGTAGAATTTAAAGACCCAATGTGTCAGTCCTGATCTTCAGAGACCCCAGGCTTCAAAATTACAGGAACTCACACAAAAGAAGAAGGTGACATCACAAGGTAGCAGAGGAGCGGTTAGCAGTCATATGAATTACTCTCGCCTGTAGGTTATGGTAGCTAGGGACACTTGATGCCGTTTGATTAATGGTCTACATGGTCATAACATAAATCATTGAGTAATTGGCTACACCATTATTTCAGCTTTATATTGTGAATATTGTTTGAATTTTTTCATATTATTAGAATCTATAACAATAATTCATTCCAAATCCATTAGAAATTCATTCCAAATCCATTAGAAATTCATTCCAAATCCATTAGAAATTTCAAAGAAATATCAGACTTCAGATCATTTACTTTTCAGTGATGTTTATGTTGACATGCACCTGTGAAAATAAGGTACATTAACAGGAAGTCTGATAAAAAACAAAAAAAAAGTCCAGGCCACATAATTCCAAGAATCATCTGCAAGATTTGTCACACCAGGGAGTGACCCAGACCCCAATTATTTGAGAAACTCCAAAACAGAAATAAATCAGCATCTAACGCCATCTCTGATGTTCACCATAACCTGTGCCAATATCTCTTGTAGTTGTGTAATTATGCAGCATAATGTACACTAATGTTAAAAAAAACCAAAAAAAAACATTGATAGTACAGAGCAAATCTGGCCATGTTAATCATCTCCATCTTACTGGATTCAACCATTACAGCACTCTTCTCAGGCCTCTGTGAAGTCTGAAAAATACCAAAGAGGTCAAAATTGATATGGAGCCAATGTATGCTATTACTCACTGAAAAGTTTATCACCATGGATGTCAGGTCAGGAACCGACAGGACCCAACTGCGGAACACACACACAAGCTCAAACGGGGGGTGGGGGAACAAACGGAATTTAATGCAGACACAATAGGAACAAACAACCAAAACAAGGCGGCAAACTAAGGATGCTCCAATGGAGGATACAACCAAAACAACCTGCGGGGAACCGGGTACACTAGCAATCCACGGCGAAGCTGGAACAAGGAACAAGTCTCTGAGAACTTGGGACGAAGTCACTCTCGGGGGCGTAACGATCCCACGCCGAACTCCAATGACTGCGCCCTCAAATAAGGCACTGATGACTGATAGGAGGCAGGTGCGCAGCCACAGCTGGAGGTGGGGGAGCGGGCACCCCCAGCAGGAGGCAGTGGGAAGACAGGGAGTGGGGCGGAACCTCACAATGGATGCTAAATGTGAACAGCATTAATACAGGTACTAGAGGCGATGCCTGCAATGGTGTTAGCTGCATTCATATAGGAACAAAAGTTCAGCATGACAAACATTAAAATTCCACTTGGCATAGTATGCTGTGTTCAATTTAGCGTTGTTTCAACCTAATCATTTACTCAGGGAAAAGGTCAGCACCATTTATTACTCGTATACAGTAATGACTGTGACAGTGTCAAAGCAGTCCCCAGAAAAGCCACATCTCAAACGGTTCTATTCTCTGTTTTGATGAAATATAAATAAAGGCTCTTGCAAAATCTTTCTGAGCCGATATGAGTTCTTATGATGGTTGCTTAAAAATGGCCCTCAAGGTCAGGCAATTTTTATTCCTACCTTGTAAAAGACCACTTCAGCTTACTTTTAAAGAGAAGGGAACCTAAATCACACATCCTTGGGTAAGACACTGAGTCTAATTGTTTATTTTGAACTGAAATTATCGATTCTGTTTTTTATTCCTTACGGTTTTGTTAATCTGCGCTGACATCAACAGTAAATCCCTGCAATTTGTGTTTGTTGTATGTAATGAGTGCAACTGGGAAGATAGGATTTTTTTTATTTTTAGCGTCTTAGAGTGGATTGGAACTAATGCATGGTTTAATAATTGATGTAAACTTTGTTGGAATTTTTTTTTTGTCTTCATTGTGTGGGTAAATGACAGACCAGTGTGTGAATTCAACTAAATGAGACCCCCATGGATTTTCCAGTCTTTGCTAAAAATTAATTTATTTTATCGAAGAGCATTTTCACATTGTCTATTCACATCAAGTCATTAATTAGCAATCAAACTTAAAAGGCAGAGTTGGATAAAGGCCTTTCTTAACAACACTCAGCATCAATATTAGCCATTTTCCTCACTATTATTTTGGAATACAATATCAATGTATGCTTTTATACTTCACAAAACACTGACTGCAGGATAGTTCATTAGTAAATAACATCTATTAGAGTTTCTGAGGAACGTGTGCTGCTATTTATTTTGTGATTTATTATTTTGCTATTTGCTATAATTTTTCGCATTCTAAAACCTAGAATATGACTGATAAAGATTTATCAGTCTTTACTTCAAGAAATGATAATCATGGTATTCACTTTATATCGATATTCAATGACAGACATGAGTAGCTTAAAAGGATTCATCTGTAATGAAATGCATTACAAGCTATATGCCAAGTTTAACATAAGCATCTGACACACAGTGATGCAACACACTTTGAGTCCAGTTTCTGACTGCCAGACCAGATGTGATGTGAACATGTTTGCTATTCTTTAGATGAAGCACCTTTGAGGTAACCTTTGATGATATCATCATTGTATATAATACAAGGAACAATAACAGTATTTTATTCACTGTAACTCCCTATATTTATGCTATTTATGATGTCTTTCTAGCACTCCTATGTGTACATTTTACATTTAACATCTAATCTTGGTGATCTACAGATCCAGAAGAAAGGGCATGAAACCGACAATAGATTATTCCCTGATTGAAGGGAGGTGCAGAGGGCTTTGCTCAGAAGGTAGAAGATGCTGTCCTCTGATCAGAGTATTGGCAATTCGATCCCCTTCAACTTACCCATATGCCAGTATCCCTAGACAAGGGATTGAACTCTGAAGCATCCCAGGAAGCACATCCATCTGGCATTTAATGGGCACCAGAGAAGGTAGCCCATTCCAAAATGTGACAAATGTGAAGCTGTTTATCATCTTTAATTTGATGATCTTCCTGTTTACTTAAAAATACTAACTGTAACTATTATTCTTATATACCCATTTAATGATTTTTTTTCTCCCATTGTGTTTCAACCATAGAAAGTCATGTCTTAGCTCACAACTGGAGTAAAGAATTCATCTTTGGTGTGTGAATACCACCCACAGCTTTACAGCTTTTTTTCGCATCATGTAGTTCCAGATTGTTTCTGCTGAACCAGACGGCCAGCTGTTCCAGCTCATGTCTGCACACTGACTCGTCTTCATCATGAATAAGGCAATGCGAATGGCTGAACTTTTCAAGCTCCACTTGCCATGTCTCACCAGTTAGAAGAATGATGATCTCCCAACAGATGGAATCAGTCACAGCGAGCTGGGAGCACTCCAGGATGGGATTTCCCCTCGCTGACCTGTATGTCCTGAAAGCAAACAACAAGGGAAATAGGTGAGATACCAGACAATAAAAAGCAGGAATGTTAATGTTATTTGTTTTTAAATCAAAGGATCGGGAAACAGTTTAAGACCTGATTATTCTAGCATATATGAATGTTAATTTAGTTTGCAATAAAATCCTGAACAATATGGTGGGGGGGGGTTCGGATTCCAGATGTCATAAAATCAATTTTGCTTTTGTGATCATATGATCACTCACTTTCTTTTTGGTTATTGTGAAAATTTCATTTCAGGTTAATAACATAGTGTTTTCCTTCAAAATCATTTTTTTATAAACCATTTATTAATTATTTGCAAGATATTTTTTTGTCTTTTCTTTGATGTACAGCACGATCAAAAACATCCAAAGTAGGCCAGCACCCATAACAGTGTGTATCCCCTTCTTTCTACCTGCAGCACTTCATGTATATTGCATTGTGAATCAATTCATCATTGATTGTTTATAGATGAATTTATTCATCTAAGATGAACAAACTAACCTCATTTTGAAACTTACCTTGAAGTCTTTTGATTTTTGCACTGCATCAAATCTTACTTTGGTATCAGCATCATGTTCATCATCCCTGCTGTGATTCAGAGGTCCAGAGGTCTGCTGTGTTGTGAAAGACCTGGTTGTATGTTACACAGTACAGATAAGAAATGAAATCTGTACTTAATTCCATCCATATATATTTCCTATCAGGAAGTTGAGATCTGTGGATTTATTTAATAATTAGAACCTGGACTGTACTCAAAAACTGACTGATCACTCGACAAAGTGCACTTCTAAACCAGACTACACTTCTGGCTGGATTGATGTGAGCAATTTATGAACTATGACTTTCTGTCTACAAAACATTTTGCAGTAGTCATATTATGGGTGAATTCAAACCACTTCTCCCTATCAGGAGGCAATGTGCACTGTTTTACTTTCTTGTTTTTGGGCCATAGCAGTTGACCTTTTATGTCACAACAAGCGATAAAGAAGTTCGACAGGGAGTCTGTCTGTCTGTCCAGATAGATAAATAGATTTCTTTTCTGACTCTTCTCTGCTATTCCGTCAGAATATTATTTGCCCGTGGATAGTGGTTCATGGAAATCCCATCACAGTCCCGATGCATTTAATTTACAATCTGTGTTGAGTGCTATACACCTGCAACAAATATGCTCTAAAGAAATGAAAAAAATTTTAGTGAAAAATAAAATGATAATTAATTGAGAATCACTGTAGTGGTTTTTCAATTAACTTGCCAGCCATGTCTAAAAATAAATTAAATGTTGTGTGTTTCTTAGAGGTAATTTTCTTGCATTTACAGGCAGAATGAAAAATGACTTGTCAGAAAAAAAAAAGAAAAAGTCTGCTGCATCGCCATTTCTAAGTCTGCTGGAAGGAAATTGGCAAAGTATTTATAAATATGGTTAATGGGAGGTGTAGGGAGCACAGTGAAAGCATGAGTTTGTATGTATGAACTATTTAATTTAATGGAATATTGTGCTAAATGTATCTCTTTTTGGTGCAGGGAATATTACTATCGCTCCAGTAATGCTCCTGTATATGATGCTTTGCTGCCAGAAGTCTGACCAATATTTTCAGTGGCCTTACCAAGATCCAGAATGTCATTGTCACTATGTCATATCAACGTGATATGTCAGCTTGCAAATTAGTGAAACATATTTGTGTATTTAAGGAAAACAAGGAGTAATGGAGCTGTGTACTTCAGCATGCATTTAAAGGAGAAGAGAAATACAATGCATGAGTTTGTGAGGGAACAAACTGTGCCAGATGCATAAAGGAATTGGTTTAAAATGATAAACAGATGCTCCAAATGTATGCACAGAGAAATATTCAATGGTGACAGTTGTCTTGCAAGTTACACCAGAAGTCTGTTTTGGCAAAACAGGACATCAGCCCATCCAGAGCAAAATCACTGGCTTTTGAGTGGCTTTTCTGAAGACTTCATGCTGTTTGCGGCTTTGAAATGCAACTGATTCAGTGAAGGATTAGGCACAAGATTGATTCATTTGAAGCAGTGCATTCAAGTTTTTAAAACAATGAAATGAAAGAACTAAACACCCACCCACACACACTAAATCGTCACACCACCCAGTATTAATGCTGCATTTGCAACTTTCTTAAGTGCTAAAATTCTCTTCCTTGCTCTACAGTAGCTATTGCATAAAGAAGATTATATTGAGTAAGATAATTAAAGAAAGAAAAAAAGCTTTTATATTGCTGTCCTCAAATGAATGACGCTTGTCTTTGAGGTGCAGATGAACAGCTGAGTTCTTGCAGTCATGGAGCAGTTGTTTCTCCAATGTACAGGGCTGTGCAGAACAACTCACTTGATGGGTGCCCCATCATGTGCTTTCTATGGATCTTTGTCTAGCTGATAACCCTTAATGACAACTATTCATGAAGCCAACTCTCCAGTCACAGCTGATCAGCACTTTCGGACTGTATTAGCTTCAATAGTTTCAACTCCCACCAATCCATTCAACATATCTAGGTGACTGTGTGCTTAACCTTTATAGATTAATATGACCTGGGTATATTAAAGCCTACATGCATATGTTCATCCATAATGTATTATTATACATTTGGGGGAACATCCCATCTACATCAACTTTTGTAGTTTTGTCGGCAGACATATTGGTGATTCATGATCAGTAATCATTTAAATGAAAATGACAAAGCTGACAAACCCATATTATGTCTTTTTGATACCTGTGAAGTTTTAAACATTTGACAAAGCTGCCGGAAAATATATTTTTAACTCCAGCAATATTTATCACGTTCCCTTGAATACTCTGTAATCATATTGTCACCACTGTGGTCTTTAGCATAGGATGTACTTGGACAGTTGACATATCTTCTTCTACACTGGATGTTTCCTGAATAATGATTAGAAATAAAATGCATTACCTGTAGCCAAAGGCAATCTTAGTCATCCTGTGTGTCATTGCTGCTTCCACAGCGCCTGACCTGTATGAGGGCATTTGGAATAAGCCATAAATATTTAAAAGCCACATTAGAATATGATGGTTGACAGCAGTTAAATATGTAAGTTTGCTAAAATTGTCTTTTGCGTTGCAGTGAGTCAACATCTGGTTTGATATGTCAGATCATATCAAACGTGTATTGCACAGTGTAACATTCTTTTTCTTGAAATGACCTCATAGAACAGCTAGATTATTTAGGAAACTGAAATAGAATTATGGCTGACATTTCAAAGGATATGGGTGAATTTTATTTGTGGTTCAAATCCAATAAGTAGATGTGAAAATGGATGGAATCTGATAAGACACTGTCAATTTTCAAAACTTAGAAGCATACTTGACATGCTCTTTTTTGTTGTTGTTTTGTCTTGTTTTTTTTAATTACCCTTTACCTTTTTAAAGTACACATTCAACTCCTGTAGTGGGGGGAAGAATACATCCCTGCTGCTGTTATGTTGCTCCTAAAATGATGTTTTTTGCAGCCTACACAAATAAAAAAAAAAATAGAAATCCTGTACATCAACACTTATTGCACTTATTAGAGTCTACCCTAGCAGTCACTGGGAAATAATACATCTTAGACCAGCCATCAGTCCATTGCTGGGGAGATGACCTCAACCATAACCTCTCGACATAAGGGAATACAAATTCCATACAGAAAGGTCAGACTTAAGAGCCTGCTCCTGGTGGCTGGGCTGACCATTGCATCACTGTGATGTTCAAAAATAGAAATATTATAAATAAATTGGAAAAAAAACCAAAAAAAAACAACACACATCCTTATAGATTTGTTGTCCTGTCAATATCATTTTAAAGCCCTAACATGTCATCATAATGGATACAGCCATCGGTGGGCTGATTGAGTGGTCAGTGCTCTCTGCAAGCTCCTATTAAATTCCTCCTAATTAGCTTTGGCCAGAGTGGACTATAAAGTGATGACACACAGCACTCTATACGAAACACTATACACTTATATGAGTAAGCATTTTTTGTTTCTCATTAAAAAAAAAAGAAAAAATAAATAAATATAAGGACTGACATACTGGTATATACACTGGTATTTGTCTATTTACATTCTTTTTTTTCCCCTCTCTTTTTTCTTCTAGTTGCACATTGAGTCCTCAACTAGACCTAAAACTTCAGGAGAACAAGCTGTAAAACATCTAATGTAGCTGCATGGACGTCTATTTATGTCCTCCAGTTTCTGCATTTCCCTGTGCTCACCCTCCCATTCTCTTACCTAGCTGTGTGGAAGTCTGTGCTTACCTTGTCTGGTCCTGGGCTGTTCTGTGAGACCACCAGCAGAGTATCTTGTTTCCTGGACTAATATCCAATAAATGGAAGAGTTAATTTTAATCACATAAAATGTAATTATTTATTTTTTCAATATCTAGGAACTTCCATGGAAGTAAGTGTGTCTTTTGTTTTTTAACTGTTACCTCACATTTTAATCAAGTGTAAAAATGTACTGATTAAACACACTTACAAAACTGAAAGTGGAGAAAAGAGCCCATCATCACTCCCAAATCACATTAAGGCCATAGAACAGGAGATGGGGTCTGCAGATGATTTGATATTTTGATTGATATTGAATTAAAATCTCCAGTGTCAGAAAGTGATGTAAATCCAGCCACCTATGTATGTTCATTGATATGATCTGAAAGAAGATACTTGTGTTGACTACATGTCTTTATTCTGAATGTGCCACTACCACATTACAACCGTCTTAGGCCACACATGAAGTGACAGGCTTGTAAAATGTATTTAAATATAGTCATTATATGGATTTTAGAGCTCCTTAGTGTTCTGGCTGTCTTTGCTTTACATTTGATACTCTTGGTCCAAATGGTATCATGAGTGTAAGATTACGGCACCCTTATCCTGTGGTTCACTGCATGGCTTTACTTTTGTAAATAGTGTGAGTCAGAGAAAGGAAAAAAAAAGCTTTATCAGTCTGTTTATGCCAATATTTAGTTCCTTAATTTTTAAAAGAATACTTATCACAGAACCGCAGAAAGTCAATCCATCCTGGGGTGGCATGGAGTTACAGTAAGGATCGAAAGCATTCTGGCTATTAGTAAATAATTAAAAGAAGAACAAATTCTTGTAGGATGGTTGAACAAAGCTAGTTCTTTCCCAGTGCAGAACTGTACCTGTCATGATTAAAATGCATCTCAGAAATCTCAGATCAAGCCATATGCTTTTATACAAGATCTAGAGCAGTCATATGTCTTATGTCATCTCCAAAGTGAAAGTCAATGCTTGTGAGAAAATGCATTTTGTATTTCTTGGATGTTTACATTGCTTACTTGCGTACAGAATATTCAAAGAAAGGTATTTGCAATATATGTTTCAAAATGTAATAGGTAGTCCAACAAGCAGTTTCTATTATAGCCTTTAGGCTAGCACATTTTAACAACCACACACAACAGTATGTGGTTGTTAAAATAAAAATAAAATTCTGGATTGGTCAACTGGACCTTTTTTAAAGCAGTGTGCACATGGTGCCATGGTTAACATGGGCTCCTCAGAAACAACACAATTTATCAGGTTTAATTCCACACTTCAGCTCTTTCTGTGTGGATTTA
The DNA here is from genome assembly GCA_911728415.1 of Lagocephalus sceleratus. Lineage (NCBI taxonomy): Eukaryota > Metazoa > Chordata > Actinopteri > Tetraodontiformes > Tetraodontidae > Lagocephalus > Lagocephalus sceleratus. Next base: position 5,872,339 of record CAJVRN010000028.1, on the reverse strand, counting down.
GAAAGATTTTTTCCTGTGTGTGTGTTTTTTTTTCTTTTGGGTTTATACTTAATACAATCTGAGGACATGCACATTAGGTTGACTTAAGTCCAAGTCACTGTGAGGTAACGGGGTGTTGGACCCAGAGATTAGTGGCAACCTGGTAATGGTCTGACCCATCTTCTTATTTAGTAACTGTTGGGTTAGGTTCCCATATCCCCCATGCCTGTAAATAGGAATAGACAGCAGGTAAGATAAAGTAGAATGAATTAATGAGAATTAAGATAATTGGAATATGCCATATTGAATAAAAACATTATATATCCCTACAATCCTCCCAAGATATTCCAATGGTTTTTAGCCCTCTCTCCAGCTTGCTCTCTGTACTGTTGAGTAACTTTTATAACTTCTTTGCTTTTGAAAAGAACAAGAAGTTCCTAGCCTCCAATGAAAGCAGACTGGACCCTCTGCTCTAAGGCCATCTATGGAAATAATCGAAAAATGTGTCACTGGGAAGGTTAATCTTAAACGACAGAGAGTGGGCAGTGCAGCTGAAGAGATAGACTTTGGAGTTTACTGCCCTGCTATTTGTCATACTAAGCCTTTGCTTTAGACAAGTCAACTGGACACGTTGATCCGCTTAAATTAACTGTCAACATACTGTAAATGCAGCACCAGGGGAGAAGAAAAAGAAAAAAAAACACCCCCACCCTTTGGGAGTCCACAGCATTCCACAACGGAAGTGGACCTGAGTGGAAAGGTCAAAAATCCTGTCAACTATAGGTGTTAAGATGGCTTCCAGAGATGGACTTGAAATCCATAACAAGCCTCTTAGGCCTTGAAGCCTACAGAACCTGACCTGAACCCCCTTACGATGTCCTTCAAAGAGTCAAATTGGAAAAATAAAGCTCTTCTGTGCCGACTAGGTCACTGTCAGACAGCAGTTAATTCTACATGAATAGGATAAGTTTTATGGAGCAGATTGCCTTTGTGTGAAGCAGATGAAAATTTATGGCTGGCGATCCTTGTTTTCCATGGAGATCCGGTTTGAGAGTAGAAAAGTGGAATTGGCCACAGCAGGTGGTGTTATCATCCATCATTTAAAAGAGGGGGGGGTATTAAATCAGCCCATAACAATACAATCTGGAGCCCAAAAAAACAATTGGTACAAGTGGAAAAATAAAAAATAAGAAAATCTAGCGATATTATAGGACCAAAGTGTAAGGTTTCAAAAACCTTCAAACTTTTCAGTCACAGTCTAGAGGTCAGTGTTCTCACATTCTTCAAATTTGACAAGTTTGGTCTCCAAGTTCATACATGGTTATTATTATTATTATTATTATTATTATTATTATTATTAATAATAATAATAATAATAATAATAATAATAATAATAATAATAATAATTCATTTATTATTATTCATAATAATAATAATAAACTGTGACACTGAGTCACAACTTTTCCCTCTTCATCTTCTGCAGATTCAAGAGAATCTAGTCATCCAGTGGTTTTCAGAGTTTTGACCACGCTCTGCTCTCCACATTAATGGACTTCACAGTGAATAGCTTGGCTGTGGCGTGTGGATGTTTCAGACTTCTGTTCAGATCCCCTCAGGCGTTTTGAGCAACACTCCTGAACTCCTGTGCTGTCATGAGGTTTGGAGTACGAGCAGAGACTCCTCACCATCTGCCCAGCCTCTCTATGAGGACCGCCCTGACATTTTGTCCAGGCAAACAGCCCCAGACAAGGATAAAATGTGTGGAGGTTGTTTACTATGTCATATCTCAGATGGTATTTTATATAATTGAAGCAATTTTTTTTTTTTTTAGCTTTACAATGTTCACTTGTCTGTTTTTGGTGTAATAGGTTTCACCCCTCATCATCAAGAACTTTCCTGCAGCTTCTCTTGCCTTTTTTCCTTGGACTTAGATGCAATCTATCTTCGTAAACATGTCATTGTAGTTTGGTAGTTTGTCAAACATGTCTAATATAAAGTTGAAGCTGGATCTATCGTTCTGTGTGGGCCCTTGTAGAATTCCTCTGTGTATAAGCCTGTACCTTTCTCTGAGATGAACAATCAGTGTTGATGTAATTTATTTCTAGAAGTATTTGTCATGCTTCAATATCGACCCAGACAAAAGTTTGTATTCTGGCCTCCGTCTCAAGATGGTTGTCAATTAGAAGATATGCTTCAGTGCTTCTCTGGCTGGGTGGGTGCAGGCTAGATTCAGATGTGAAAAAAGAAAATCTCCATATTTCATATTTCAATTGAACTCTTAGTAGCTGTATAGAGCATCTGAATGAATGCAACGTAATGTTACAATATTGATATACAGTATGTGGTTTTCATAGTACACAGTAGACTGGATAATGTTAGCTTCAATGTTGGAATTTTCCAAATGTTTTCACCAGCTTTTTTGTTGAAACCCAGCAGGTACATACTTTTAATAAATTAAGATTGTCCAAATGTGCCTAATCATGCATAGCTATAGATGTCCAGCTTTACCAAACACAAAAATTTACCAATTTCACTGTCAAACAGAAAATAAAAGCTCAAAAAACTAATAGTAAAATATAATGCAAATATGATAAAAATCTGGTTTGCTCAATATAACAATACAAATAAATACAAATAAAATTGCATCTATACCTAATAATAGCTAGCTTTGCTACAATGTACTACAAGATGAATGCTTGTACGTTGTAAGTTGTGAACAGGTGCGGAAATAACACCAGAAACACAGCAACTATCACTATTGATGATGCCATGTTGACTGCTTGTTTGTGACTTGTGGTTTCTTCAGACGTAGCAGTGGGCCAGCCACATTTGATAACGCAGTGGTAGTCAAGTGCTGTCCCATTTCTGAGGGGGATGTTTTCACCCCCACTCCATTTTGAGGGACAAGCGGAAGGTGTAAATAGGAGAATTTGTATTCAGTCTTAGAAGCACCTCATGCTGTCCAGGATCTTGAGTTAAGCTTTATAAGTTTTACAAACACTTGTGATTGAGAAGACATTGTTTCTTGGAAAATCAATGGCTTCTGTCCAATACAAAGCATGTAGTATTTTTAAATAATGAACTGGTGATTTAATGATTTGAAGTTGTTTGCCCTATGCCTATACATTCTCTCTTGTAATATGAACATTAACATTCAATGTGGGTGCTTCTGTCACATCTGAATTTGCATGAGCTGAACTTTGTTCTCTGACTTCATTTTCAGGGAAGTGTCTGTGAGGCAAGCCAGACCAGGTTGATGTAATTTCAGAAGATTTAGAATAAACAGAATAATGAAAAGCTTCCTGCTTTTTCAACTGTCATTATGGTCCAACTGAGCTCTTATATTTTTGTGTCATGGAGTTCTAAAAAAAAATTAAAAAAAATTGTGACTGCCAACATAAAGCAATAATGGAATTTATTTTTTTGTCATCATGTAGATACTGATGTGAACAGTTGGGTCTGTGGTAATTTGGGAAAAAAATGATTCAGATGACTCTCAGGAACAGCCATGCCAGATAAGGCCCGGTTCTCCAAAAAAAGGGGTTGGAAATAGAAAGGATGAGCTCATGATTCAAACATCCATCCTACATCATGTGTCAGACAAGGTCGACAGACATTGACCCTGAACATGTTTTGAATGTGGTTATCGTTAAGTCTGGACCTTCACTGGCACATCTCTCAACATTATTTCAATTTTACTGTCACATCTCTCGAGCCGTCATGCGTGACAAAGAAACTGAAGATAAAGTGAAAGTCCTTGCATGATAAAAAATAATTCTCTTCTGACTGCTAGGAGTTCATATTTCTATTCTTGCCTACATTTGAAGTCACTCCTTTCTTCTTATTGTGGCTTGCACCCCTCATTTCCACTCCTACGGCCTACCATATTTCCCCACTATTATGATAGTTCCGCCCTCATGTGTTTCAGCTGTAGAGATATTCCCACCTCTCTGTTTAGTGACTGTGCTCCTTTTGCTCTGCTTGTTTATAATCCCCAAACATTCCAGCCTCTTTTTTTTATTTTTAGTGTGATATTTGTTTTCAGTGTTTGTGCCATTTTGCCTTCCCTTCCCTTAGACTGTTTGTCTTCTTTTTCTTTTTTTTTTTTTTTGGCTGCCTGCCTGAATGCCAACCCACTTTTGTATCCAAAAAAACGCATTGAGCATTGTTCTGAGCCTCACTTTTTACTGTATCCTCATGTGCCGTTCTTAGCATCCTTTCCGCAGATCTGTATGCAGCAAACAAACCTATGTGTTATGTCATTACAGTTAATGAGTCAAGTTATAGTATGTACAACACAACTGGCCTTGTTGATCTTGAACACACCTCACGACAATGTCTAGGTTTGTGGAAAAAAGAAAAGAAAAAAAAATCATGACAACAGCTTTTTCGAATTCACAACTTAAATTAAGGCTTCTCAGCTGATTATTCTTACTTGAGGTACAGTCTCATTAAAAGCAGAGTTCTTTCCTATTGCTGTACTGATTTTTTTTAAGAAAAGGTTTTAAGACAGATTGACTAAAAATACCTGGTGCATTCCAACAAAGGCACCAAGTTTTTTTTGCTTTTGCTTTTCATTAATATTAAAAACTGGGGCTCTTGTAATAGTCAAGCAATTTCTGCTATCATGATATCGATCTGTCAAATAGCTCTTGCATTGTAGATTACCTGTTTAGATAATCTATACTAGCAAAAAAGATTGTGTTAACAAAACCTAAAATTGAAAGTTATAAAACCTAGACATGATAACAAAAATAAGGAAAATTAATACAATTTCTATGTGTGTCTCCTTGTTGATTTCTGGGTTGTCCCTCACCCCTTCAATTCAACTAGACAGAAGTGCCCATCAAACCATTTTAAATTAGGATGAGCATCATCACAACATCCTCCAAAAGATAAATGACAGCAGTGGAGACTAGCAATAAAGCAGAAAATGTTCAATGGGCTATCGAGTAGTGTCATTTGGAGTGGATTGTGCTTTTTGATGCACTTCAAAACCTAAGACTGGCTTTAAGGGTCAGAGGATAAGTGTGGCAAAGTTCAGAAGTGTTTGGAGAATAGTGGTGTTATTTAGGTGCTAGGGTTCCTTGTGTTAAAATCAGAAAGCATACTGATTCTGCCAGCTGAGGTGTTCCTCAGTGAGAAGCAGAGGAGAAGCCACACTGTGTTGGCACAGTCTTGTTATCAGTGTCGCCACACTCTCTTGTGTTATTTTATTCCTTCGTTTCCTCTCCTGCCCAAATGAAATATGAGAAAGCCAATGGCATCATGACAGTTAATGTTTATGAGTACTTGAGTCCAGCAGGGATGTGACGGCGATTTAGAAGTGACATCAAACTAGAGACATATTTGGTGACAGTAACATTGTTTGAACTTCATCAAACATCAGAAGATGCGGTTTGGATTTTAGTAAACATGGCCTTTGTGAACTAAACCCAATGATAGGGAGTTGGTCGTGAAATCTGCTTTCCTCTTATTTATTATTCAACAACCTCTTTAAACTATTTGTCATTCTGGTGTTTACTGAACCACTGCTATATTTAAATTAGGAGGTAGATGAGGAATAAAACCATTAATTTTGTGGTGTTTAATTCTGTAAATGTTATCAATGGCTCATGGTGTGCTGCATCTCAATTGGTTGTTAGTAAATGTGAGTCTCAGCAGTGGTCACATGTTGAGATGGGTCCTGAATCTCATTACCAGAATGGAATGATGACGCGGCTAACACTGACACTAAAAGGTTGTGTTCAAATATGTAGACAAACTGTACATGGCCATCATTCATGAGAGTGATGAATTATCATTCGTCATCAAAGTTTTCTTAAATATGCATCCTTATCATGCACCTTTTAAAATACAGAATTATGTGATGGTTAATCAACCATGGCATGTGATCAGAGATTTGCTCAATACCACGTTTTGCCTCCTGGTTACATCTCACAGAAAAGAGGTGCCTGTGATACAGTATGACTCACAAGGACACACACAAGATGATGGTACTCATATTGTGGTTATTTTTAATTGCATTACTCAGATTTAACAGGTTTAGGGCTTTTGGATGAAACTTGTCTCACTGTGATCTTGGTTTGTCAAGTGCACATCTTAACATGTGGAATGTCCACGGTCAGGCATAAGTGCCATTGCTCTTATCCAGTAGCAGTCGGACCACTGAGGTCTAATAACGCATGTCAGCAGAGCAGGAGCAAATGTAAAATGTCTCAGGTGGCGTTCAAGATGCAATCTAGGATCAGGTGGAATGAGGACCAAATAGAGGAGGAAATAACAGATGTTGAATGTTTAAATGGAGCTTTTCTCTGGATCATTTTTGAAAGGCTGAATTGTATTGTTATGTCTGTAAATAGTGCTGATGTGCATGACTCACAAAAGAAGGACAAGAAAGAGAGGATTTCCTGTCATACAATTCATATTAAACCACTGTTAAATGCTCATATCACCATACTTATTCCATCACAATCAGCCATACATTGTTTGAGCTGTACTGGCCAGCAATTGATTTTATCTCATTTTTGCTTGGTCTAAAACCACAATAAACAAACAAACAAACAAATCCATCCATCCATCCATCCATCCATCCATCCATCCATACATACATACATAAATCCCCTTTCTTCATTTACATCACCAATATAATCATTCCCTGACAAACACATTGCACTTATTTTTGCTTCAAATGAGCTGATATTCACCATTTGCTATTTGGCTTATAAAATGTCACCAGCAATGTTTTGGGCTTTATTCAGCACGCTCCATGTCAGAGGACTTCTAACTGCAATACAGCTTTCTAGTCTAATCTGCTGAAGTCTTGTTTACTATACAAAGCAAGCCCCCTCCTTTGAGGGTTTTACAGAATGTCAGGGATAGAATGGGAGCAGTGTCTGCAGCATGCCTCTTTACTAGTCACTGTAATAGCCTCTTCAGAAAATTGCTGTTGCAAAGTATGCAATTAGAATAATTTGTGGCAAATGGCTGGCATAGGTATTTGACAATATATATGGACTGGTGGGGGGTGCATTATTTTTTACTTTTCACCTTCTACTTTACTCTCAAAAAGGTATACAATTATTAGGGTTACTGTTTGTTTCAGAATTTTTTTTACCACAATAATAATTACAATAAGCCACTAAGGCATCACTGCAGCCCTTCAACAGATGGTTGATTACAATATGTTACCTTAAAGGAATATATTTATGGTCCTCATCACATCATGGCTGGATTATTGTGACTCTTGAACATGATTTGCTCCTCAAATCCTTCCGCAACTTGTGCAGAATTCAGCAAATCAGCTGCCTGCTTCATTTCCAGATCCTACTACTCTCAAAACATCACCGCACTTTCCAAGCAGCTTCACTGTCTTGAAAGTTGTATTGTACCAATAGTGGATTAGCAACTAGAAGTGTTTTTGAGGACACTCATTCAGTCTAGTCTGAGCTTTATTTGCTCTTGCACTCACTTTTGGGAGACCCCATCCCTTCTCCGTACCTAGACGGCATGGATCTCCACCAAATCTGATCAGCAAGATTACAAACCACCGCCTAGTAGATAATTTAAACCTCATCTCCCCCTGCAAGGACCACAATACATTGCCCCTTTTGTGGAGTGCCATATATCAGCCTCCTCCTCCTTTCTGCTGCAGGTCTCCCAAGATGAGGAAGAACACCCTGACAAAACTGAGGTCTTGACCTGGTGAGGTCACAAGAATATGAGGCACGCAAAACACTGCTCAAATGGCGTTTTGAATGGGTAAGATTCATCAGGCAGCGGTGGCCTCGATAGAAGCCATCTGTAATGATAGACGGCTGGAGCACCTCAGAGCCCTGTGAGAGTGCTCTGCCCTAGCTGGCAAACTGCAGAAGGCCACAATCTATTGCTGTAATTGGACCCCCAGTGATAGGGATATCAGTAGATATGTGGACTGAGAAGCAATACAGGTGGGGGAAATAACAGGCATAGTTTAGAGTAATAGCTAAGAGTTTGGTACATGCTGGAAATCCAAATGATCTCAAATAGGAATATTCCCTATTTAACCCAACTTGACAAGTGGTGATAAATATAGTGTCACTCAATAGTTGCACTCATCCTAATTGTTTTCACTTTACAGCACATGTTCTGTCGATCTGTGTAACTTTTTACACATGTATTCTTTTTTTTTTTTACATTGACTGTAATACGCGCTTGATCCATAACAGTAAAAAAAACCTCATATATGAACTAAAATTTTGATCAATTAGACTTCATTTTACCTCTAAGAAAATGGTCATATTCCAACATTTGAACATTTTTAGTGACTGTTTTGTCATTGACTCTAATATAATCCATGAACTGCAGTGCCTAGAGTCATCGAGGCATTACCCAGGAGCTATTAATATTATGTTTTATTGAGCATAATAAACAAATGTACTTTTCTGACATTTATTCTCAAGATAATTCACTGGAGGAGCTGGCGCACATTTTTAAAAAGCTTATTGCAGGGCCTTTGTTTCTCTCTGTCATCCCCCATCTGTCGACTAATGATGCTAAATTTAACAGATATTTGATTTAGTGAGCAGACAAATGTGATAGCGTGACATTTGTCTTGTCATTTTTAGCTTATCCATCACCGTGGGAAAAAAAATAAAAAATGACAGCCCATTTCAACTCAACATGACGTGTACACCAAATACTTGGTGGATGAGCTGTCATTCTCCAATGTTTACATGTCATGTGCCACATCTGAGTAGGGGAACATTTGCTTGGTGTTGATTTAGCTTAATTCTGTTTTGTCAGCCTCCTCTTTTATAAGTGCATTTTATTCTGAAAATTAACCCAATTCACTGTACAATCTGTGCAGGAAGTTCCTGTCTGGTGTAATCCCCACATTGCAGAATGATGTGGTTTCAAAAATAAACATGCTCTGTATTCTTCTCGAACCGGTGAGCCTCTTCTGGAATGTTCCCAACATGCCACGGTGCTGTTCTATGGCCAAGGATTAGCTCGGGTTGCCAAGGCACAGCCATCAGCAGCCACAAATGCATGGAGTTTTGCTAATTGCCCTGGTTTAAGTTGGTAACTGAGCATTGTGCTGTAAAGGATTTAGAGCCTGAACTCCTCTGAAAATGCGCTCGAAGTTACCCCCAAAAGTTGAAAATTAGCCGTCCAATATTCCAATCTCCTCTCATTTTTGATGGAACCATTCTTAGCGTGAACTTTAAAATCTGCTCGGCATTGCCCCGTGGAAACGATGACAAAGATGTCTCTATGTTCATGGAATTCTGGGACCATTATATTTGCTTCCTGCTGAGAATTCGGATTAGACCGATTCTCCTGCTGCACTCAGCCTCACTATGCCATGCTCGCTTTTGTTCCGTTGCATTGCGAAACATTTTCTTCACAGCTGTTGGAGTTAATGCCGTCGTTAGACTATTGGATCCTGTAGCCAAATTATAATGTGATCTCCCGCATCATCTATTCTTCTCTTCCCTCGGAGCTGATGAATAGCTTAAGGTCAGACTATCAAATTAGTCTCTCCCATTACTCCCCAGACACTAATGGCATCTTTATGAAAGGAAATATACTGTATGTAATCTCTCCAAAAGCTTTTTACAGAGCAAATAGTTGGTCTCTATATACGAAGTGAGTGCATTGCTTGGTGAATTGGGAGTGGCTCTGGCGTGTGAGCTAATAACTGCTCTCCACGCTCACCCATGTCTCCATCTGTCTGTGCACCATCTATTTATGTATAAATCAAAACTGCAAGGTCTGAAATATTGTCAGAAATGATCCTAAAACAAAGCATTTGGGTCTCACATCAATACTATTATAATTGGCTGTTGATTAAAAATAAACACAAATGCTCAAATAGAGTACATTTGTCATGGTTTTTCCAATTGGACATTTTTTATAGTTCATTTAGCATGTCTCTGTTTCTACCTCAGCATGACATTAAAATATAATCGCTAGTTCCATGCGCATCATGGCAAATAATAAGAGGCAGACAACAAGGATAGTTTTACCCTTTTTAGAAATAAATCAGCATAATATAGTAATAATAATGAATAAGGTATTTCATGAAGTATAAAGGACTTTTTTTTTACCACCCTGTAATCAATGATGTGTTTATGTTTGAGAAGTACACATGCCCAGGGTGGATTCCCACCCTTCGGCTCCAGATCTACCCCCTGTCCCTGGAATTAGTGTTGGTAAACAGAAGAAGTGGAAAGTGCCTTTGAAAAGTGGACAGTAGGATGCAAATATGTGTAAATCTCTTTGATGAATATAAACTGATTGTTTCACACCGCTTCCTGTCATGAAACCACTACCATGCAGTGAGCAATTCTAAATTCTGTGTTGCAAAAGAGTGAAGTAGTTCTGTGCAATTGAGCATCATTGCTGTCAAAAAACTATTATAAACTCATTACCACAAATGAATGTGCTATCTTGTACTGTTCTGCTCCCAAAACAAGCATAAATAGACCACCAAATGGGTATTAATGTACAACTAAATGGAATACCCAACTGTTTTAGAGGAAAACTAGTTTATTTAGGAGAGGTTACTGGTAGCAATGGATTTTTTTAAATGGGTAATTTCAAGCATCATTCAGGTTTCAGTAGTGAAACTGTTAGAGATGGAGAGACATCCCCCAATGGTGGGATTTGATTTAGATTCCTAGGCACCCAAGAGCCCTGACACAGGTGACTTGAGCTCGAGCTGAATTGAAGTCAGCTCACGGGTTTCAGTGAGAGAATCTCCAGACAATAGAAGTCCATCACTGCTGGGTCACAGCCTCAATCCATCAAGGTTGGCTGTTCCTGTCAAGAGCAGATCCAAGGAGAAGATGGGAATGACTCAGTATAGCAGCCTTCTGAAGCTCACGGTCTGGGTCAGATGCTTGATAATGTATTTTTCAGAAACAGACTGCTTGTTCAGCACCCAGATTAAATCTACAATGGTTACATGATGGCTGCTGATGCAGCAGATGTGTTGCCTTTAGACATTACTAATGCAAATAGGAACTCCCTTGAATATAATATGAGTAATATGGTTCCTCCTCCTGCAAATGCACCTTTTATCCTACCCAAAAAGGCAAAGTGAATGAATAAATGCTACAATTAACTGAAGTGAAAACTTTTCTTTTTGAATGGAATTTCCACTTCATTTTAAGGAGTTAAAAGGAAAATCAGATATTGGAAACAGGGTTTATTGCATTGTGAGAGACCTACAAAGCATACTAATCAAATATTTCCCATCTGTTTTAGGTGAAGGTTTTGTTTCCAAGAATTTTGTTTGTATTCAGTCTTCTCTCTTCCTGTTTGAGTGCAGATTTAGCTCACAAAAGCCCAATGCTAGAAATAATTTTGACTTTTATCCTAAAAATGTGATATTTGGCAATCCTATTGTGAAGCTTTCACAACATTTTAAGGTCAGAATTGGCACTCCGGGCTGAAAGAGAGAAGGTCTGCAAAAGTCTGCTAAATCCAAAAGGAGCTGTTCTGTTCTGTTGGATGTAACTGGATTCACCCCATCACAGCTAATCCTATCCTCTGGGCTCAAAGTGTCATTAAGAAGCCAAAATAACAAGTGGCTGGAGCCAAAGGTCAAAATGCAATGCAGTGCATCAGTTACCATCATGGCAGTAGAGTACTGCAGAGTTAACTCTATTGTCACCTTATTGTCACATTTGGTTTTATTAATGTATTATAGAGTTAAGATCATGCAGTCATGCTATGGAATGGTGGTTTCTTCAGTGCAACAGGCCTGGATAGAATAAAAGGATCTGGGTCTGTCTGGAGGTAGCTCCTTTGAGATGTTAAGATCTTGTGTGTGCAATCTTTGAAACTGAAAATGCAGAGAAAATGTATTTGCAATTGTAAACAGGTATAACCATGATTAGGACAGTTAAATCTTTAAATGAGGGTTGTTCTTTTTTACTTCTGTTGGAGCAGAGTCAGCACAAGTGAAAGACGAAGGCCTGTTGCTCAACAGAGAAGAGCAACAGGTGCATGACAACATGGAGTATGTCATTAAAGCAAGAATAATCACTTTTGCATTGCCTGGGTGTGCAAAATGTTCTCTCTTAAGTGTTTGTGATGGTCCTGAACTGATTCGGTATCCTTTTTGTAAAGTATTAGTCAAGAAACTGCTCTGTATCTCCACTGAAACTGCCTTGCTGCATGTTGATTTAGTGCTGGAAGTTCAAAAGGCAACACAAGTGACATATCCCAACAAAACTATAATAAGTGGCTTCAAAAATGAGTTTGTAACCTCACAAGAGTTTGGCTTCAGTTTCAACATAACTCTGTTTCCCTCCCTCCTCAATTCTCAGAGGATTTGCAGCCCTTGAATCTGTTGTAGCAGCAAAGTTTGCTAATACTCATTATAGAGAGATCAGACAAGCTGCAAAGTCAGTCACATATCTGCACTTGTGTCTGTGTGTGTGTGTGTGTGTGTACAGTTTAGTTTTTGATTTGAGAATGAAGGCAATATCGCTCCAATTATTGTGCTTGCCAAAAGGGAGAGATGTCACTGAATGGCACTTTTCTGCATAGTTGCCACTTTCACAGTCACATACAGGTGTTTCTAAATTAAAATCAGCAATATGATGGATACAGTAAGCACTGCTTCACTTACAAACAAGCATTTATGTCAACAAAATGTTTCATTGTGTATTTCAATTAATTCCCTTGTGAGGTGGGTGGGAAGAGGGGCAAAACAAAATTTGAAAGTGACAATAATCCATATTCAGCTCGAGTTTGATCATATTTGAAAATCTGTCAAAAAGGAATGTAAATACAAAGAAAAAAACCTTAAAAAGTGACTTTTTTTCAGACACAAAGGTCCAGTGTTTGCGATCTATATTCTCAACACTAGAACCAAATCTTCCAGGGTGGATGTTGAACTAGTTCACACCTTTCTATGTTTAATCTATTTAGAATAACTGAAAGGTTTTTTTTTGTTTGTTTTTTTTTTTTTTTTACCAAAGTAAAAGAAAATGCATATTCCACATATAAATCCCGCTGGGGGCTAAAACCAGAATTCTTTGCACTGTAAGGTGACAGTGCCACCCTTACTTATAACACTACTTGTGTTGCATTTAAGCGCATTGTGTAAAAAAATCCAAAAAACTGCCAAACATTGAAGTTACACGCTATCTGCTGAACCAGGAGAACTGCACTCTTTCATACCTAAAGCACATAACGGCTCCAGTTCAGCAGTGGATAAGGAGGCTATTGAAAGGGTGGTGGGGGGACATGTTAATAAGACTTTGGATTGGGGTGTCCACGATGCGCATAATAGAAGAGCTGCATCAAGAAAACATATTTCTGTGATTGATCTGAATGCTTGACAGCTTGGCAACATGAATGCCTAATCTTATTCCCTCTCCATAGATACATTTTGCAATCAAATTAAGCTTTCCAGATGCCATTAATGAAGCCAAATGCTTTCTGGTATGTTCTGCTGCAAACAACTGAATGAAACAAACATCTGTTAGTCAGCTAAAAAGAGAGGAAAGGAGTTCTTTAACAAAGGCTTTTAAAGTCTCCTGGCTGATTGCTTTTTCCTCAGTGGTCCTTCCTGAATGCATTGTGGCTCTGAATTACAAAATAATAATCAGTCTTGTATCCCGAGCGGTTATGAGTCTAATGGGTTTGAGACTTGCTTTGAGGGCCAAGGGGGGGAAGGGGACACTTCATTACAGTCACTGATGGTTCCACATTGGTTCACTGATATAAATAAACCCTATTTAGTTAATAATATAGCATAGCACCTACCCATACATACAACTTTAGCTCATGTAGCAGTATTATATGTTGCATTTTTGCACATCTTATTTAGGTGTCTTTTATTGTCTTTGACTTGAGATCTATCTAGTTCTCTTGAAAAAAAAAACAAAAACTAACAAACTAAACTAACAAGTGGCTCCCACAGTCTAAAATCTCAAATGATTCACAGCTAGAATGGGGGAGTTCTTGTTTTGGAGTGTTATGGCATTGCAATATGGGATCAGTCATGAGTTCATTTTTTAGGTAAAAGCTGAAGAGAATGATACTAGAATGGTTGTAATTTTTGCCATTATTTCAACTTAAAAGCTAAATAAAGCTAAACAGTTTTCTTTTGATTCATTCAGTCCCATCAATGCTTCATCTTTTATAAATCTGTAACCACACAGAGCAAAAAGTTTTCTATATACACGATGATATTCACGGTGGTGTCATGGTTAGCGCTGTATAATCCATGCACAATTGAGGATTCATTTAATTGATCATAGATGCCCAGTGGTAGCTGGGATAGGCTCCAGTCCCCCATGACCCTCTGTGGAGGACTAAGCGGTAGAAGACGGATAGATGTGTGTGTGTGTGTGTGTATGTGTATATGTTTTCATACAAATTTACAAACACTAGCATCACATTCAACTTTTAGTCTTAGAGTAAGTGCATTTTGTAAGTCTTTCCAAATCTTTTTGTTGGATTGCACATTCCTGACTCACAGATTTAACCATATTGAGTGATATCTCATCCTTCCAAAGGCTTGATGTTTTTTTTCATTTTGACTTATAAACTCCTGCTAAAAAACAGGGACTATATTGCATGTTTGGGAGAGGTTGTGCTTGCTGATGATTGAGAGACAATAGCAGGGTCCAAGACTCCCATTCTCACCAGATGTCTCAAAATAAAGTTCTTCCTCAACATGATCCTGTCTGACACAATCTCCTCAATGTCACTTTCATGTCAAAGTGATGTGTGTGTACCCACCTTATTCTGTATCAATTCAAAACTGTTTGGTCTCACACACAGGAGATGTTTTACTAAGCTAAAATAACTTGAGTTAAAATTGACTCCATAGGAACACTAATGTCTGCAATATGTGTTAAGGACACACACACATATATATGTATTTATGTGTGTGTATATATATATATATATATATATATATATATATATGCCATGATGACATATATGCCATGATGATAGTTATCCCCATTACATTAGGAAAGGTCATGAAAAATGAAGCACAAACAAAAGTCTTTTTTTAAAAAATCATAAACATCAAATTGATCCCAAGAATAATTGGAAGGTCAAGGAAAGTTTAACATGTGTCACGACTCAGACGAGAGAGTGACACAGTTACAGGATCAAACACGACTTTATTGAATGGAGTGAACAGGGAGAGCAAACAGAACAGGAGTGGGAGCAGCCCCCAAGAACGCTGGGGCAAGTGCAGACTTGGGGATGGAAGGCAATCTGGTTTTCCAAGACACAAACAAGCAGTGTCTCAAAGTCAGGTATGGAAGGCAGGCAGGTTTACAAGGGCTCAGGCAGAGTCTCAAAGTCAGGAACGGAAGACAGTCAGGTTTCCAGGGCTCAGGTAGATCGGGCTGGCAGACAGGCAGGAAATAATTGCTGGGAGATCTCGCCTGGCACAAAGACAATGTGGCACTGAACCAGAGTTGGGCCGGGGCTTAAGTAGAGCACTACTGATTGCCCCGATTGAGAGTAGGTGTGTGAGTGGGAAGGTGTTGGCTGGTGTGGGCGGTCCTGGCCTTCCCACAATTGTGGCAAACGTGATTAAATGACTGAACTTCTGGAAATAAAAATTCCTAAGCATCACTTTTATGTTCCAATATAGCACACTAGTTTATTTTGATACCAGAAATGCACACAGGTCTTCTATCTATTTGTTCTTGGCCTCGATTCCCTGCTCTCTGTTGATGCTGGTGTGATTCAGCAATTTCACAGCAGGCTAAAGGTGAGCAATCAATTATTCTGCTTTACAACAATGCACAGCCGCTGCTCTTATGATGCATTTATGTGTCGTTAACTTCAAGTGTTCTGCTTCCACTGGTTGAATCACTGTTTCAGCTTCATTTTTGTTTGTTGTTATTGGTTCTATATCATTGACCAGTGTATTGACATTCAATATATTTCCCCCAGTCATTCATGACTGTCTTGTAGTGGAGCCATGAGTGTAGATTTGTGTCAGTGACACAAGAACACAACTGTAATCTTGGGTATTAACTAACTGTAACTGCCACTTGTCACAGATAGTCACGCGATCAAAACAGTTTTGAACAAAAATGACACTTCCAAATCTGTCCAAAATTTAGTGATATGATATTACATAGCAGAATCCTAACTGAGCAAATGTATTGATATATGACAGGCCTATGGATGAGAAAACCTGCTTGAATCGTCTTTGAGAGGCAGTTGTTATCACCCCTTCACTGAAAACCAGATTTTGAGGCATTTCCCTGGCTTAAAAACCTCATTTTACCAGATGAGGGTCTAACTTTTGCATGGGTTATTGATTTTGAACTCCTGCAAATGTCAGCCTCATCCCAGTGTCCTAAAAGTTAGCTGAAAGAAGGACTGCAAGTAAAATGTCTCACCATATAATGGGAAAAGCAAATTTCATATAGCAACAGTTTCTGTGGGTGTACGGGTCATTTCCAGTGCATCTCAGTCCCATTTCTATTTGAGTCAACTCTCATTTTTAACATTCATTTGATTTGATAAGAGGAGAGGCAGATCCAAATTTCAAAGCAAAACATTTTCATTTTCTACGTGGGTGCGCATGTGTGTCCTCCTTTATGGTTAACCAACAGTGATATCAGACTTGTTGTTTGCACAGCTTGAGTGATGTGGCACCAAAGTGACCTACAAAACAGCCGTGGTGGGGGCCATAAATCACATTGGGCCAGGAATTAATCACTGTGTAGAGGACATCTTCTGCCACTGCTGTCCTCTCACAATCACTCTGCACAAAACGTTCACTCCCCCCACCTCCTTGCTTACATCCTTCTTTTCTTCCATCACCCCATCAGCCACAAAAGCAACCACCGATTGGTCTCGAGGACGAGGAGAAGAATGTCCTTTCCACCAGCCATTTTAAATGCAGGTTAAAGTTTATAGAGTTGCATGCATGCGAGACATCTAAAAATACCGTCCGGGAGGGGCGGAAAAGCACAAACAGTATATATTTTTTTAGATTACCCTCAACATGATCCTTTTTTTCCCATGGACTTCACCCCACGGTGCAACCATTATGATAACTGTCAGTTTTATTTCAGGAAAGGAACCATAGGGACCAGGCAGAGAGCAAGTAGGGGTGAACAGGAGGAGAGTGAAGCACTTGATTTATTAGACCACAGACACAGTGGGGATCCAATCATCTTTGCATCGGATGCCAGCACCGAGTCAGTATGAGGCCCTTCAATTCAAGGGCAGCTGTCTTTAGCTTACAGGCAAGAAGACAGTGGCTCTTGTTTCCACTGTAAAGCTCACTGTCCTCTATCAGAACAGCCCAATAAAAGAGATGCATCATATCCAATTTGGTCTGCATAGGTACTTAAATAACATAATGATAATGACATAATTTGAAGTCAGCAAAACACTCCAGAAAATATTTGACATGACTCAATTGTTAAACTTCCGCCATGTTTGATGGATTCAAATTCTGGTTCTTTTTTTAAGTTTTAAAAGCATGCCAACAAAGGAATCACACATTTACCTTGAAGCAAATTTGAGTCTCTCAAGGGTTATGCAATAAAGCCCCCCCACAAAAACTGAAGCAGAGGCCTTGAACATTGCTACAATATTCACTTATAATGATCACTTTGATTTAATTAATTTTCTGATAACAAAAAGGAGAGTCAAAATTGTGATTGACAGGTGGGCAGGCTGTAAATCCTAGAAAGTGCTTTTTGAAAGGTTCCCTAATCCTTCTTTACCTCCTGTTCCTCTTTAATCTGCATAAAATTGCTGTGTGTGTGGTGATGTAGTCTAATAATAGCACAGTTTCCAAGAATGTTGGTGAAATTAGGACGATGATTCCACATTTATGACCAGTACCTTTGCTTACTCCCCTCAAACATATACACATAGGCCTCGTGGATTACAGTTTATGCAGGGGGATTGACAGGTTTAAGATGTAAAAGCCATCAGGCTGGACATTGTTTGACCTCTTATCTGAGTGATTTGAGATTTTTGATAGCTGACAGCTACCGTTGTAAGCATATCCAACATATCCATATTCACCACAGTCCTTAAATGAAGCCCACCTATATTTAGCACCAGCCTCATTCTAAATATTCACATGTTTCAAGTTAAAATGTGTAGTTTGTATTTACATGTCACATTTCCTTTTGGATTTTTGGATGTAAAAGTGATTGCAGCGGGTATACTTGGCACCCTGGTGCTTCCAAGCTGATTGCATGTTGGCATGCATAATTAAATAAACCAATAAATGTTTCTTGGAATGAAAGAATAGACTGGAACAGACAAAGAGGGTATTTCTGGAAAGCCAAAATATTCTTGTTTGATTTCAGACAGAAAATCATTCAATTATTTATTCTTATCTTTTACTTGTGAGTGGGGTGGCTCCAAGTATGAATGGTGACACAGCATGTCAGATGTACTTTCATGCAATTTAAATTCAAGCAATCTCATTATTGTCACTGTGGTCCTTACCCTAACCCTACTCAGTAATATGAAGAGTGCACCTAATCAGCTGTGACCATACCAAGGACCTTTTTGTTATCTAACTAGTGGTGTGTCCTTTCATGACATAGGACACCTCAGTTCTAACAGAGATACGCATGACAATAAAGTATATATTTAATGTTCCTATATGTCGGCAGCTGGAATTAAGCTGAATAAGATATCAAAATCCAAATAAACAGCAAATGTGGTTCATAACTGGTGGTAGTCTCCACCAAATAAAAAAAACAAAACAAACAACCAAAAAAAAAAACACATCGGCTACTAATTGAATCAGTTAATCAAGATCTATAGTGGGGATTCCTCACTGTGACTCAGATTGCTGGCTGGAGAGTAACAAACGGCTGCATCCAAAAATCAATAGTTTCCAATTAAGTGACATTTGCTCCCGGGGATAATGACAGCCCATAGTATGTCCCATCATGTGTTGTTTTTACTTGACTTTTTACACTGCTTGAGCTTCTTTTATTTGTCTTTATCATTGCAAGATTGCACATTCAATTTCTTTCACTTACTTAAAGGTAGAGAAAATGTGTAAGATCTGAGCTTTCTCATAGTCATTATTGTCAGTGGCATAAAAAAATCCCCACAAACAAATGGTCATAACCTGTCACGAAACGCGCCCGACATAATTGGAGTGTGGGGTGTTCATCCACACACAGTCATGCACAACCTACCGCTCCCATCTCCATTGTGTAAACAGGTCGCCCTACTCCATGAAGCTTTGTACATAAGAGTAAATTATGTTATTGGTTTAGCAGCTATAATGGCCTCAGAAGGGCAATAGGAATTAGGCAGTGCACTTTTTGCCAAGGTGGGCTAGGACGATTGGTTAATGCCTGCAGCATTACCTTAGCAGCTGACCTTCTCCACTCTTGCTCATAAAATATATGGAAGAATGTGGTGAATTAGAGCCTTTTCCTTAACTGGATGGTCTGTAAGTCTATAAATGCCAATCAATAACATAGATGTTTGTGTCAGTAATACTCAGATATCAAGAGCCTTGCATTATTTATGATCTAGAAAATGTTTTGTAGCATCCATAAATCCTAAGTTAATTATGTATTTTTATTATTTTATTTTTTTAATCAGTCTATACTGATTATCTCAAGTCCTGGCAAAAGCACTTTCTGTGTTCCTGGCAGAACTTCCTGTTGGGTGCCTGACAGTGTTTGATATGCACACATCTTCAGTGCAGCTGTGATTGCGCATGCATTTGCCACTGTCACTTCAGCTCTGTTGTTTGGAGAGTGAATGCTTATTTTAGTCTCGTGATTTCAACAGGAGACCAAGTTAAAAAAAAAAAAAAAAGGAACAAAAACAAACCTGCCAGTCCGGTGTGCTGGAGGACACTTTGTCAATTTGTAAAAGCTAAATCCATCTTCAAGACAAAGTACCAGACCTTGATGCTGGGGGGGAAATCAGCAAGCACATTCATTTCTGCCATGCAAAACCACTGTGGAGACACAAGGTACATTGTTTCAATTTGCTCTTGATCAATTTTTGATGAGGAAGAGAAGAACGTTTTTGGCATGAAAAACACATTTTTCAGAGTTCATTGGAGCTATAGCACTTTTTGTCTCTGCTGATTGTGGTCTTTTAAATGAAAGGCCTTGCATCCACAAATACAAATTTTCCTTTTCTTTGATTCAGATTTAAAAAAAAAAATCATTTTCTATTAGGTGTGTCAAAAGGTATCATTTGGAAGCAGAAATCAAATATTAACAATTTTCTCATTTTGTAAGATATGAAACAGTAAAAGCGGGTTTTGGAAAACCTTCATGTCCCTTGTCATACGGTTTAGGATTAAGCTGCAGATAGTCTAGACAGTCTGTTTGTGACCCTCAGAATATATGAAACCCAAACTTTCTTTGACAATGTATGAACAAGCCTGAACTTCTTCAGATTTGCTTCACCATGGATGCTGATTGAACACAGAAGACTCCTCCTCCATCCCAGCTTCCTAAGACGTCAAGATCAAGAATCCCGCAGGAATATGTGCGCATTCCTGCAGGTTCTCATTATCCGTTCCCAATTTTCGACCAAGTGTCACGGGCTTGACTCCATGGTGAACAGCGGTACAGTGTCAAAACATGCCCTCGTTGCTTTGAAAGCCGTAAAGTGCATGTTTTCATGCTGCTGCAGATCAAGAGCTGTGACCTCGTGCTGGCAAAGTGGTAATTTCACTGAGTGGAAGTGGATTTCTGTCTCCCATTCTGTGACCATTTCGTACCATACCATGGCGCCATGTGTTGAAGTCAGCCTGGAGGACTCTAGAATGGACACAGAGGCCAAGTAAAAATCAGAGGGGAACCTGTTGGCTTTTTTGTACAAATTTTTGGACTCAAAGGAGCACTTATTCCACAAATGAACGCATGGCATCATCAGACCTTGATTCATGGCAATCCCATATATAGTGTTAGATTTGGTCTTATGTGCATGAATGCATGCATGTTAAGAAAAAACTGCAGTTTCTGCTGTCTTTATATGTTGTTTTTAGTTAAAAACTGTTACAGTTCTCAAAAGACCACCCAAAATTGCATACAGAGGAGATAAATAAGTAATTTTTAATTTTTTTTAATGAAATCTTAATTAACCATATATGAATTTGAAATGCCATTGGCATGCAGTCAAACCTTACCTGCTAAAAATATAATTACACTAGTTTGCAGGCACATCTTTTCTGAGGAGCAAAAACACACCCATAGTGGGAGAACCCACATCAATATTACATTGCAATCCTAAGTGACCAAATCAGTGATTACTATTCTTATAAGAACACTGCTAATTATGGAAAGCATGAGTTTATTATATTCCATTCCCAGCAACATCCTTTTACACTCAACCATTAATGAGATGGAATTTGAAAAACCACCACTTCTAGTACATTTTTCTGACAACTCTGTCCATTTCTGCTTTAAAGACCCAGCAACGGAGCATGCGTGTGTCACAAAGTCTCCACAAGAAAAACTTCCTATAACAATTTTAGGTCGACAATGACATCATCGATGGCTGCATGTCGGCACGGGGATTTTTTCACTATTTAGAAGTCAGTACCCATTTTACCATCTGTAACTGTGTGACTGAGTTCTGAGAGAACAAGCAGTCTTTTGTGAGTTGGTGCACTGCACAAGAGCATCAAATGACAATGGATAACAAAGGGAAGCGACTGTCTCCTTGCCAACCTACACCCGTGAGTAAAGGCTACAGTTCAATCATATTCAATATTGACTTTCCCTTACCGGCAATCACTTTCCTGAAGTTGATGTCACACTTGAAATGCCACTCGTACATATCATGTAATGAAATTTCTCAAAGGGAGAATTGATGTGTTATTTTATTCTGCTGTCAGACAGCTGAAGTGAGGTGGTGAGCTACAGCCACACAGGAAGTGGGAGTCTGTTTTCATCCAAACTACCACATGTCCACCCTTCACAAAAAAAAAAAAAAAAGATGATCGAATGCAACAGATATCAACAGAATAGTATGTAAATGAATTTAATATTGTGTAATATGGTTATTTCCTTCTTTCCAAATATGAAACAAAATGAGAAATCTAAATTTGAAATCTCCCTGCTGGGTGTCAATTTCTGATGATGTGGTTTGATTTGCTGTATCATGTGACTCACCCTAACATTTCCTTTTTTCAATTCCATGAGAAAACAGCCAGGTGAGATGCATCTTATATCTTTTTTTTAAGCCATTAATGATGCATTTTTCTTGTGTTTCGTGAGTTATACATATCATTTACTGCTCTTGCTCAAACTCTGCACCAACAATGTCTACTTTAGTAGCACACACATATCATACTTTCATCATTTCAATTCATGATAGGTTGTCAATGAGTCACACAACATGCAGCAGCTTCTAATCTGAACCACTGAGTGTAAATCCATCATATAGTATCTCAACAATTTTCTAAAACAATTTACTGGAATCAAAACACAAATAAGGCATAAGTTGAAAATGCAATAAAAATTGCTTGAATATGTAAATCAATATTTTTCTACTTTAATTTAACAGCAACATGTTGATTGTTCACACATTTGCTGGGCTTGAATTTTTGACTCAACTCTATCACACCCTCCTCCCCACAAATTACTCCAGACACCTTCTTGTGAATGATGGTCCCATACAGATGTTCAGGCTCATGGAGGGGTTAATACTGTGACCCTTTCATGACCCCATAGGTGTTTATGCATACCATCTCAGCATTGGAGATAACCTTGCTGAGTCAGGTTATCTGAATATTAGTGTCTCCATTCTGATCCGTGCTTCTTCTTTTTTTTTTTCTCTGGATGTCATTAAATTTGCTTTTCTCTTTTTGAGAAAGGCTCCTGAAAAAAAACAGAAATAATTGAATTCAGCGGGGAGATTGCCAGTTGTTCATTCCTTCTCTCTGTTTGCAGTCAGAACTGGGGGAAAAACTGTTACTTATTTAGATGAAAGTCAGGCTGCTCTGATCTAATAAACTTGAATTGTGGACGAGTATCTGGCCAGAGCACTGAAAACAAATTTGAGAAAACGCAAATATGACAGCTTTTCCTCCCACTTCATTTTGATTCAGACATTAATATGGACACTAAACAAAATGGAATTTTTTTTTTTTTTTTAAAACGACTGATGCTTGAAATTGCCTGAACTGGTTGGGAGTGCTGTCCCTGTGTGTCCCACTACAGAGCTTTGGCATAAGGCCTGATGTGTCATCCCCCCTCCACTTTGTGGAAAAAGAAATGTGTGATATTTGCATTCACCAGGCCACGAGAGGCCAGAGTGGTGAACATGGTGCCATTGGCCATGATGGGCCGAATTCAAATATTGATTTTCATTTCTGCTGTCCACACTCATGGGAAGTGTCCAGACAATAATCCACATTTATTCCCTGAATTATGATTGTTTGCACCCGTCTATCCATATTTGCCAAATCTGTCACTTCTTATCATTTCAGAAAGCATGAGACTCGGTTAATGTTTTTCAACTTGCTGCCACCAAACTGATGGCATGGTGCCATCAGTTTGGTGGCAGCAAATTCACAGAATGCAGTCTATGTGAACTTCATTATATCAACTTTAAACTTGTGTCCACAAGATGGGCCATCTTAAAAATCACTCAGGGACTGTTTGGTGCAGCCTGAGCTTTATTGCTTTGCCAGTCTAATCTGATTTTGGAGAAGGAGAAATAAGCACTGAACCAAAGTATGACGATAATGATTTGTGCACCCCTATCACATTTTTTTTTTTTAAAGAGCTTAAACAACTTGTAGCATTTCATTTACAAGGAAGTATAAATTAGTATTAATTTTGCTTCTCATTGTGATTTCAGCAGCACACCTTTGCAGATAGTGTGACACTGTGTAATACAGCCATATTCAGTGGTACTGGCCACTGAGCACCTCCAGTGGAGTAATTGAGGATTGAGAGATGTTTGCCCAGAGGCATCTGAGCTGCGGCTGTTGAGAGAAAGCAATGTTAGTCACTTCTCTTGATATTCCAGGCTATTGTGGCATTCAGTGAATTGATTGAAAGGTTAAAGAGTGGACTTATAGGATTCAGGATGAGGACATTGTGCATTGCTAATAAAGAAAATGCATTATTATAATGTAGAAGATGTTCACACTTGTATAAAGTGTTCTGAGCAAATGCTTGATACCTAATTTATCAAATTAGCTTTTTCTTTCAGCTAACAAAATGTAATTTTAATGTATTCTGATTAGATGCAAGGTTTCAGTCAGATTGAGTGATGGCAAGGTCCAAGGTTGCAGTTTTTAAATCTTTGATGGTTTTATGACTTAAGTCTTTCCAGGGCAGCTCCATAAGATTATATGTGTGATTGAAAGTCTTCTCACAATGGCTGGCATATTTAAGAATTACATGTGATGTAAATCGTGAACCATGAATATTCAGCAAAAGTGGTATGCCCTGCAGGATCCACTGTTGGAAATAATGCATTTAAAGAGGCAGAATATTACCAGTAGTATGATAGAGCCTCACACACACAGCCAAAGCTGCTGTGGTTTCATTAGCAGGACACGGGGAAGAATTACTCTGCATTCTGCTTTAACAGTATTTGACTTTAATATTCGACTGAATCCTATTAAAGTTTATAATCTCAGGAGGTTTTTTTTCTGCTTAGTGCAAGTATGAATGTTTGTATGAGTCTACATTAACATCTCGATGCACCGAAAATGTGAGCAGATCTGTGTATGATTTTTAATGCTTACTAATGTACGTGCTACAGCACAGGACTTGAACACACATAGTCGAACACAGGCGCAACTATAGACCCTACTTAAGATTCTGAAGGAGACTGAAAAATGCCTGATATAAACCCCAGTATATCATATTTATACCATGGTTGGAGACTTAACATATAGTGGTCTTCCTAATTTAATAAAATCACAGACAGAGGCACAGTGTAACACAGAAAAACAGGCACAAAACAAAAAAATAAATAAATAAATAAAAGAAGTTGCTGTAACAGTACAGCACATCGAAACAACTACACATAATTTCAGAGTCGAGCTGTCTTGACATATACTGTGGCTTTTAGTGGACTGACCTTGCTCCATCTATCTGCACTCCCGTAATAACAGCCTTTCTCTATAGTGGCCCTCCCACATTTATGACTGCTGCTTTACTTATATTTCTTGAATAAATGCTCCAGGACTGGCAGCAGTATCAAAAATAAAATATCTATGATGATAGTTTGAAATGATTTTGTATGTATTTTTTGGATGACAACTACATGTGTGTTTTGAGTTTTTCCTTCATGATAAAGGTACAAAACAATTTCTAGGTGTAAATGTGCTTACTAAATGTTTAAAACTGCTTAGATCCACTAAATGAGTAACTCATGCAGCCACAAACAAACAGAGTAGACACCTTAAGTTGTACTCAACTGTTCTAATTATTTCCTGATTGATTTCAGCTAGAAAGTCTGCAAAACTAAATAAACAGAACAATCATAACACCTTGACTTTATCTGAAATTTGAAAAACTCTTGAGGAATAATCAGGGGGTATCCAATAGTTTTTCTTCCCCTACTAGAATTCCCCAGAAAACATACACTTTAATTGTTAAGGCAACTTGCCAAGTCTTTGATTGAGCACCACTGGGGAATAAAAAGCACCATTTCTGCAGATAATGCAGCCACTCTGTGACTAAAGTTAACACAACTTGCAATTTACCCAGCTTCCACTGTGGAGAATTATGTCTACATCCCTTGGAAATGCAAAATCTAATAGATATTTATGTTGGAGCTCTTAATCTAAGCAGAGTGGAAACATCTGCGGCAAGTTTTCATTGAGCACGACTCTCAATTTGTCACGAACATGAACAAAGCCATCTTGGAGTGCCATTGCTTTCAGTAAGAAAGGTAAAAGCAGTCTGGACTGTCACCTAAATCATAACTTTGTCACAAATTGGGTACATTTAGTAAAATATAATCATGAATAACTTAATTCACGTTGTTCAATGTTGTCAACCGTCTCTTTGCTTTCCACTATAATCAATACAAATATTCAGGTGCAAGTGATCTTATATCTATCTGTGAAAAAAAAGAACCAAGTGAGTGTCTGTAGATCCATTCTCCATTAGTTAATATCCTTCATTGAAAACATTTGTTTAAATTAAAGCTTACAACTGTTTCATGATGTACATCCATATTCAGAGAAAGTGATGCTCACGTCAAAGGCACATTATTAAAATATATACTGTTCCTTTCCCTTAATATCACATATTTCACTGGCAAAGCATACAAATGTGCAGCCTGCTTGGCACCCGGAATGGAAGAATTAGTTTCATTTGCATTATTCATGGTCTTAGGAGGTAGACAAATATATCAAGGCCCGAGTGACTCAATGGTTCAGAATTTTAAATGTAACCTGGTAAGATATACACCGGGTATTTACGGAGGCAATTAGTTCCAACGGCACTGTGTTGAGAAGTCGTAACAGCCTATACACACCAGGGACCTAGCCTGATGGGGTAATAATTGTTTAATTTCTGAGGAGGCAGAGAAGTTTTTATGGGAGGTGTAGGGAATGAAAGAAAGAGTTTGTTAAAGGAAATATTAGGTTTTTTTTGTTGTTTTTGTTTTTTTACAAGATTGGGCAATGCTTTGACCATTATCTCGTACCAAATGCAGTATTAAAAGATGATCAGTGTTACACTGAGTGACTCTCTCATAAGCCCCACAGTTAAATATTATTCCCATCAATTCAAGCAACATGGGGAAGATATGAGGTGGGTTTAATTGTCTTTGAATGTCTTCACTGATTAATTTCAACAAAATTTCTGAAGATTTGCTCAGACTGATCAACACTATTTTTAAACGATTTTTGTAATTTCACAGGCTAACTCATGGGGAGATTTATGAATAGCATGCCATTTGTCTGGCAAATTTGCATATTTTATTATTTTAGTATATTTTGATTGTGTTCAATTTTGTACAATGAATAATGTATCATATTTTCATATAAAATAAAAGTTATATAATAATTGTTTTCAGTTTAACACATGAACTAAAGGTCAAAATTTTCACACCAGTGACCTTAAATGAATTAAGCTTCATGCGCAGTTATCATGAGACTGTTTGGCCTACTTAAATCTCATTGGCACTACGTGAAATGGAAGACAAACAGCAATTCAAAAGGACCATGGTTTGTGGTGTGGCAGGACCACAGCACGCAAGAGGAAGCTTGGGGATCTGTTGATGCGCAGATCAAGTAACATTCTGCTGAGGCGGACATAGATAATATTGTTACTGATTCATTTTGATCTACTTAAGGCACCGCATCATTTGAGTGCAGTACAAAAACAAAACTGATTTAAAATCTGCATCCTGTTTCTGATGACTGACTGATCGAATAGCAGTATTGATGTCAGGGAAATGAATTGAGTTCCTGCCCATAAACTCACCTGGTTAATTGCATACATGTCCTCAGCTGTCAATCAAGCGTTCTTCTTCTCTAAGAATTAAACAACATAATTAAACATCATTAAAGCTATGATGGACATGGTCTTTGTTAAAGTTTATCATTTAAGATTATGTTCTTTGTGTTTGGGAGTGGCTTGTGAGTGTTTTATTTTAGTGGTTTGGTTTGTGGTTTTGGAGGGGGCGTTTACTCAAAGTCTAACAAATCTTTCTGAAGGAATATCTGCTGTACAGAATGACATTCAATAATGGTTGTGGGTACAGTTTCAGTAAAGTTATCATGCATCATCCTTTTGCTAAAGAAGTGCCACTGGTGGCCCATGTACTGCAGTTTGAGAATCAATGCCACACATCATAGGAATGACATCACCAGAATGCACCCACTCTGCTTGTATTTACCTTCTCTTAAAACTTAGTAGTTCTTTCCAAACTCGCCATTTGTTTGATTGCACGTAGGGTGACTTAGCAGAGTCTTCTTTCTCTTAAAGTTTTTGACAGTCTTGACAGCACTCAGCATCTGGAGAATCATTTCCTCCCCCTTTAATCAGTTTTTTTGCCCATTTGTAAACCTGAAACAAAACTTCGAGACAGATTGTATCAGAGCCTCCATTTTATCAGAAAGAACAAGGTGGGATGAGGTAAGGTTGGATGGTAATAAGTTCTGGATCACCTACCACAAACAATGCCCTTAACAGATGGGCGCCAAGAAGTACCAGCTGCGAAGCCACTGGAGTGAGGAAGAGGCTTGTCTTATTGTAGGAGAGGACTAAATAAAACCCACTTCACCAGACTTTGGTTTCATGGCGGGACAGCGGTGTCCTCTGAGGGGAACCAACTTGTGGCTGGCTGTCGCGGGAGCAGCAGGTGCTGTAAGGATGGCAGCAGCCTGCGCTGTGCCCACACAAGGTCAACAGCGCTTAGTTTGATCCAATGCATGATTCATCACAAAAGCTGTGTCGACCAAGGACAATGACAACAAACTTTTCGTATGTTACCTAAAGATGTCACCTTACTTTGCACCAGAGTAGTGGCAGATTTGGGCAGGTGGCCAGAGTTTGGAAGCCACAACTGATCTGGGTTTACAGAAGTGAGGCCTAAGTACTGACAGAGCAAAGTTGTCTGGAATTATAATAAAATTTCAATTCTTCAGCTTCCATATCCTGAACCAGATGCAGCCTCAACAGAGAGTGTAAAGATTTCCACACCTTTCTTTTGTTAGATGGATATAAAAGCACAAAATGAAATCATGGCATACCATCTTTTGTAGAAAAAGTTGTACAGTATGTTTCCTTGAACTGAAACAATGTATTCATGAGTCACCCTGAGGCGCACAAATAAACCACAGCTCCCCTCATGATTCAATTATTGGTTCAAAGTGGGTAAAACTTCTTTTTTCTTTTTTTTATAACTCGATCCTGCAGCGTGTTTTCAGATTTGTAAAACTGAAGACCCAGCTCTGTCGCTGCTGTGAATCATCTCATGGATCTGACAGCAAAATCTTTGCTTTATCCGCCTTGTTGTGTTGCTCCCCCTAAGTCCTTTTGATGACATTGAGAGAAGATGGGGAGGGATGGTGGGGTGTTTAGAACTTATATATTGCTATTCATTTATCGTCATCCTGTTGAAGATTAAAAATGCATCTGGTTGATATGTGCTTTACCATGACACAAACAGCCGGAGGCATAAACACAGAACAAAACAAAAAGAGTACCAGCCACACAGAATCTAAAGGTCCTTTTGATTTAGGTGGTTGATTAAACTCAATAAACAATCATTAAAACAAACACCACAGTGAAAACCCCAAAAGGAAAAGCTGGTGCTGTGAATACAAAGCATGAAGGGACAGCCTTGTATTGCTGCTTTGTTTTTGGGCACCAGTGTGGACTGGTGAGATAAACCTGCATTTTGACTAAACTTACCTTTATAAAACACTTAAAATAGGCTCTCCTGTTTGTTTGAGAGCCAGCAGGAGGGTCCCCCACTTTGAGCTAAGTCCTGCCCAAGGGTTTCACCTGTTAAAAATGTTTTTTGCTTTTTTGGTGCTTGTTTCAGGCGTCGGGCTCTGGATTTCTGCAAATGGCCTAGAAACAATTTTGACTGTAAAGGAGATGACAAATAAAGATGAATTCAAATTGATATGAAAATTCATGGTGAAGAAAGCTGACTACTCGCAGCTGTGTTTGTGTGCAAATGACGTAAAGGTGCATCAGATCAGTTTCTTAAAAAATGCAAACTTCCTGCTTTTCCTCATTTGTAGCTAAACAAATTGTTCCTTGATCTAGTTTTAACACTATTACCATCATATTCAAGAATTTCTGTGCTGGAAAAACAACACATTCTCCTTAGTGGACCCAGTCAATCCATTCCAGAGTCCATTGATGTCAATAGAAGCACTAAAATATAAAGAGCTTATTCTATTTTGCCCGAGTGTATAATTGTGTTTCAGTATCAGGAGGTGCATTTCTGAAATTCTGCTGTTTATTTTGATAATTTATGTACTTTTTGGTTAAAATCCAGCTGGGCCGCAAGCAGCAAAACAAATATAATGAAGACAGAAACAAGCCAAAACACATGTTTGCTCACAGCAAGGAGGAGAGTGGTGGATACATCCACAGTTTTGCACCTGGGAGATGCTGAGCACACCCACAGCCTTTTGGCCACTGACCAGCTCTGTGTGTGTGTGTGTCTGTCTGTCTGTCTGTCTCTGTATGTGTGTGTAATCAAGTTCCCAGCATGCATTCAGACCGCACACCCAACCAAACTAGAGCAGGACACAGCCCAAGACACAGCTGCATTTGTGTACAGATATATATTTTAACCACTTTCAGGCTTTCAGCCAAAGCACATCTACACATGCAGGAGGGTGAAACATCTCGCGACATGAGCCACCTGAACTACTTTCTTGGACTGGCAACTTCTAACAGCAGCGTTTTGATTCGGCTCCAGGGCATCGGGCCAACATGCGGCAGCAGCAGTTCAGCAAACAAGCAGTAAAGAGCAAAGATGTCATGACTGTACTCAGGCATTGAAACACAAATTTACACCTGGGAGTGATTGTGCTGCCGCGGTGCATTGCCACGCTCCTCTACTGCTGGCCGTAGAGCTCTGACATACTTCCCAAGTGGAATTGAGCCAGCAGCTTCTCAATGTCAAACTCTGTATTCCTACAACATGTCCTGAATACATTATCCATGATGTTGCCCCCTCAGGTAGACATGTCCTAAATTCTGTACATTTTGCCAAAATAAACAATGTCTGAGATCTGAACTGTGCCCTGTGGGTTACAATTGATTTAGTTTTCAGTGTGGGGATGTTCACCTGGGTTGGCCATACAATCCACCACATACAACGAAGGTGCAGGCTACGATATAAATTTAGTTTTCCTATCTAAACTTAAAAATCTCCGTTATGTGGTCTAGTTGATGACCAAACTACTTGCTCACTTTTGGTTTTGGGTCAGTGGACAGCTGGTACGCCGCCAGGAAAAAAAAAGAAAAAAAAGCAATGGTGGCATACATGAACCTTTTTATCTTTGTGGAATAAGAACCAGAGCACTCATTTTGTCTACAATGACAGAGAATATTAAAAAAGGCTGTGTTTTTTCTTTTTTTTTTTTTTTTTTTTTTTTTATTAAAGTCATATGCAGGCATCTTGCTGGTATGCCATACAACCATATTCACTCTATAGCTGTAACTAATTAATTATCAGTATTAGCAGCTTTCCCTCATTTTCTCCTGTGGCTTCATGGTGGATACAGATTGCAGGAATTAACTTACTTTATTTTATTTGTGTGTAGAAGTATGTGATGGAGAATCCAATGGGATTTTCCTGCCACAACTGCATCCAGAAGTTGTTTTAGATTCATAAAGTGATTAGAGAACTGGAATTAGAAATGCAAGTGCTATAAAAGTGATCGATGCAGTATTTGCTCCCAGGTAGTTATACGATTTATTAAACCTAGTGAAAAGAAAGAAATACCAGCTATTATTCAGGCACATAACAACAGGTTGATATCATATTTATTATCCCTTTTAAATTCCTTATAAACAA
Source organism: Lagocephalus sceleratus (assembly GCA_911728415.1). NCBI lineage: Eukaryota > Metazoa > Chordata > Actinopteri > Tetraodontiformes > Tetraodontidae > Lagocephalus > Lagocephalus sceleratus. The sequence goes on along the minus strand of CAJVRN010000028.1, from coordinate 5,840,884 downwards.
GTGAAGGCATCTATGTACTTTACAGGTGGATTTAACTAGCCCATATCTTTGGAAAGTGCATTCTGTTTCCCCATGGTGTGTTGATCTTTGTTGCTGCTGCCATGATGTAGCATGCAATTGATACTAGATTTTTTAACAAGCAGAAAATTGAAAGTGATTATTTGCCTTATAAAGGAGAAGACATTTAAAAGAGAGGTGAGAAGAGAGACCGGCGCACTTTACAGTTCTAGCACTGGAGGCATTGTGAGACCGAACTCTGGGTTTTAAAAATTAGATAAGATGATGTAGTCCTCCGTTTACAGTGATCCTCTTTTAAACTATGACCCCAATATATTGCAGTACTGGAAACATCCATTTCTCCCACCAGCAGCCACACCAGTAGGTGTTCTGACAATTTTAAAGAGAGGAGGTTATTTGTTTTTTTTGGTTTTTTTTATAATTGTGTTTCTCTCGATGCTGCCAAATGTCAAGCAATGGACTTACAACAACTTAAAGGCAACAAATCAAGCATTGCAATTAAGTACATATCATTGTAGGAACAATGGCAAACCAGAAGTGTGAGGTTTGTGGTACCACAGTCAAAATCATCTATCATGGACTGAGGTAAAGCCATACACTGCCCCTTGACATCCTCCAGGCTAAAGAACAGCAAACTCTGGCTCATTATCAGCATTCATGGGTTTTGGAGCCAAATAACACCATATGATATACACATGTAAGTCAGTGTTCACACTGGGGATGAAGATAGCAAATTTAATAAAGCATGGCAGATTATATTCTAGTGATAATTTGCTGAGTTGTGTCTCAGGGCTGTCCAGCTTCTTTAGTTTCTTGATTAGAAGTGACATGGGTGACATCTTCTCTTTTATACTGATGTACTTTAGCTCTGTAAAAGATTCAACATGGTCTGCCCCCTCCCCGAGAAGATCTCTGATCCCTCACCTGTTATCTCCACAATTGAAGATTGTGGGAAAATGTCCAAGCTAAACCCTACCTGGCAAATCGGATACAGGACTCATTCCTGTAAAGCTTGCCATCAAACACTCAGTATCAACTTTACCTGTACTCTTATATTACAATGCACCACCTACCCGAGCCATCTGATATCAGGTTAACTCATGAAGGATGGGAATCAACTCTATTTGCAATCGATTTCTCTGGTAATTAGGCATAATTTAATTTTGCCCACAACCCCACCTCTCTCTTTTCCATCTTGTTCTTGTTTTTTTGAAACCCTGAGGAAATCTAGACCGCATCGCCTGCAGAATGTGTAATTTCTTCCAATATGCATTCCCCTGATCAACTCATATTGGCAGAGCATCACTCCCTTTTTTATGGGTTGAGAAAAATTACTGAGGAAACCCTGCAGCTTCCACAGTTTAACATAACACATGTTTTGTGTGAGCGTCTACAGCACGTGTTTAAACTGCACATGAACTTGACAGCATCACAACAACACTAAATAATGTAAATTTACTTGATTTTTTATTCATTTATTTTTTTAACCCCTTTGGGGTTGGTAAATCATTATCATTTTAATGAACTGTAATGTCAGATTTTCTGGAAGGCCCAGTGTGTGCAGATGTGCCATGGAATCACTTCACTCAAAAGTTACATTTAAAGTTATCACCAAAAAGCAATCATGCAATAAAAAGACCTTTTGTTGATGCTATTAATGGGGTGCCCTAATTCCCAGTGTGTCGGTGGCCATTCAAATCATTTGCATTCTGTTTGTGTTTGAGGCCGAGTTCGTTATTACCACAATGGATTCAAATTACCTGCCTGCCTGGGGGACTACAGGAAACCATGCATGTAGTTAGTTCAGTATTACTCTAGTTCTTTGCTTTTTTCCCCTTTTCTACACTTCTTTCCTCATGAAATGCTTTCACTCAAAATTGACCATTGTAAACAGTAAAAATTTAAGATACATACATAAATACAAAAAAAAAATCAATTCTGGTGTGCGGATGCAACATCCATTACTAAATAATGCATATCTTGAATTTTTGACAATAGATTATTTTTAGAAATTAAGCCTTTTATTATTATAAATTTAAAAGTCATCAAATCCTTCATATCTCTAGATATACCTGGAGATTGCATTGCTACATGAATATTGTTCATAAAAAGGAATTAAAAATAGACTGTTTGGCTGATGTAACTGTGTTAGATTGTTATATTCACTGATATTGATGTAAATATGCAAAGCTTTCAAGTAAGCTTTAAAATTAACAGGCAGGCAGCACACTTGCAAAGCATATTGGGAGTGGGAGTATCAATCTGAGATCAGCGACCATTTGCTCTCCACCATACACCGACATTCTTCATCATTTTTAACCATCTTGCGTGAAATTCAGGCTCTCTCTTCTTACTCTGTTGTGATTTTGGAACCTCTGAAAACCAGCCACGTTAAAACAAACAAGCAAATCTGAGGATTTCGATTCACTGGTCTGTGCACTGATCCCCCTTGCCGAACAGCTCTGCCTGCTTTTTAAAGCTCTTATACGTCAGGTCACAGTGATAACTATGTCTGATCCATCACTTTGAGACGAGAGTGATGCAAATGAGGAGAGACATTAGCATACCTGTTCAATCAAATATTCAGGCACATATTGGCGAGGATTTCTGAAAGAGACCAAAATATAATCAGGATGAGGTGAATGAGTGAGTGAGGTGAGTGTTGAGTTTGGGCTTTCGTTCTCTCAGCTGACTTTAGAAGTATCAGACTTTTTTTTTTATTTATTTATTTTTTTTAATGTCCAATCTGGCCTCATTTACCCCCTCTGGTCCCTCTTCCCTCATTGCACATTTGTTATTAGGGCCATAGGTTTTGGAGCTTGTTCACAAAGACAGACTCCAAGAACTACAGGTGTTAAAAATAACCCACCAACAGGCGGCACTAAAACAGATTCTGGCCAATGACTCCATCACCAAGGTCATGGTTGGTGGTACTTTTAACACTCAAATTTATACTGTTCTGTTTTTGTTTTATTTTCCTTTTTTGTTTCAGCCTTTTCAACAATATTTATTATTTACTGCAGCATAACAGGATAACAACTGAGCTTGATTTGCAACAAATTACAAACATATTTCAATGTAATTGATGTAAGGTTTGAAATGGATACAAAAAGTAGTTCTATTATGAAGTGCCAGAAGTGAGGAAAGAATATGCTGGAAAGACAAGACCAAATTGTTATGTTCCCCTCCTCTTGTTACAAAAACTTCAGTCTGACTAATTATATTCAGGTATACAGGTAGATATCAGGAATGGATAGCTGAGCTTAGTTAAAATATTGATGTAATGCATTATCTCATTTTGTAATAATTTAAAGTACTCATTTCCTTTTGCAGGGAAACAAAACTCAACCAATCATTTGGAGTCATATATTATGTAAATTAGGTTATAAATGACCCGTCTACATTCTGTCAAGTATTTATCTCAGCCATTTGCTGTGTGGAGGAGAAAGGACACATTAAAAGTTTCCATTTTAAATCAATTCAATTAATTTTAATCACCTAGTATCAAAGAGGATCCAGTCATTGTACCAAAAATTGCTTCCAACTTATAGAATTATATTAAGTATTTTTTGTTAAATTGTCTTCTCAAGTCTTGGTTCAGCTTCATTTGGTTATTTGTAATATCAACAGCTGACGCTCAAAGTATCACAATCCAACTCTGCTGCATGTGGGGGCCAGGATGAACCCTGGGTAAAATCCTGACCACCAAGTGCCCACTAATGGGAGCCATCTCTAGCCCCAATATAAAGTCTGTGGAATCCTTGGGGCAGGGCACAGTAATCCCTGATTTTCCCCTTCACTGGGGTCTTCTTGAACCTCTCTTCTTTGTGCAGCAGTTAACAGAGGGGCATGTGGTCAGAGTATCGCCTGGTCATTTCCCTGAGGTGGTCTTTCAGACCCAGGGAGACAAGTCCAGAGTAAAGGGATTAAGTTTTATATCCAGTGTTTCCCAGAAGTCTTGAGGAGGGTAGCTGTGGTCTCAGCATTACTGCTGAAACTGCTGTCCCTGCAATTCACAACTGGATATGTGGAAAAGAAAGGTTATTATTCATGTCACTTAAATAAAGCCAGTTTTTATTGCAAAATGTAACATTACATCACAATAGCTATAACATTTACTTAGTAAAAAGACCTCTCAGACACTATAAGGTCTCTGGGCACAGGTGGTTGAAAAGAAGAGAAAATAAATACCATGCTGTAACTGTAAACCAGCAATGTTATCAAATGGACACTTGTGGCCTCATCATACATACTTTACATCAGTTTCACAATATCTTTGATGACAAGGAAGTACAAGGACTTGTGATGCTGGTTAAAAGAAGTTTTTTGATCAAGGTTCCTAGTTGGAAATGCCCTCTTATGGTGCATTCAGCAGTTAGTATGACTGTGCTGAAGCAGTTCAGTGGTAGATGACCTCCACCTGTCATTGCCTTGACTGTCTTCCTTGATAGTAGCAATGTCCCCTGCAGGAGTACAACATGAGAGATGATTGGCTTGGGATCACTGGTAGCTTTGGCCCATAAGCCCTCAAAGATCAGCCTGCCATGAAAGCGGGCTTTTGAGTGTACAAAGCACCTCGAGTCATGTATTTCCCAACACATTTTTATTAGCATGGATGTGCTGGTGAGACCCGGTCTCCTCATTTCTGACTCTGACAGCAGGAAGAAACAACTATGCCAGTGATGTGAGATCCACTTTAGCTATGTAAAATGTAATTTAACAGTTATATTAAGATGAACCCTGTTCTGTCATGCAGTGCTAAAAAAACAAATGGACAACTTACATTTGATCATTCCTATTTTTCAAAGCAGGTTCTTTAAATGTTGTCTCCCAACACAAAATGTAACTATTCAATGCCCGTAGGTGAAGTGCACAGAAACAGTGGAGTTAGAGATGGTGTTTGCTCCATCAGATGTGATGTTGATAATTGCCTGTCCTCGGAAAGAAACATTATTGCACACAATGATTTGACTTTTCTTTACATCACATTGTTCCCCATTCCACTCTCCTGCTTGCTTTTATTTCCACTTGTTGCTTGTCTCTAACTCCAATTTCACAGTGGGTATTTTTTAATCTTGTGAATTCTTGCCTCTAAGCATCTTTTCAGCAACTGTTGGCATATATGTATAACATCTTTTTTCCAACCCTTTGCTTTCGTGTTTTGTTTTTTTTTCCCTCTACAAGATGGTAATTATCAAGAGCAAAACAAAAGCAAGCCAAGGCAACTACAATTGTACAATTACTTCTATATATATACAGAAGAAATCGCCTTTGGTTTTGCGTCTGACTGCAGGAGGACAGATTACTGTGGCCACAAAATTGTCTGCATTCAGCTAAACAATTAATCCAGAAAATGACTGTGGTGGTAGAAGAAAACTGTGTGGAATCACAACATCTTCATACCCAACTGGGTAAATTAGAGGTTTAATTTAAGAAACTAGACTGGGGAATGCTAGATATAAATTTGAAGGGTGTTCTCTTGTGACTGTTGAAGTTGTGAAGAACTTTTTAAAGTTCTATCTTACATTTAATAGCAATGTTGAGTCCTTCAGCTCTCAATAAATGAAGGTGGAATCTTCCCTACATGTTGAATGTAGCAAATATGCACATATCATTCAAGTGGTCTGTAAGTGAGACCCTGCAAGGTTCCTGTGGTGTGGTGTTGTTTTTTTCAATATGAAATATTTGAAGTTACCTTTATTCTGATACCTGTTGTTTCTGCTACATTTGTTTTAGTTTTGTGATTACTGTTTCTAGTGATGACACATAGCTATATGTTGCTTAGGTTTGTCATGATGTTTGAGAGCACGATGAGGTCCCAAAAGATGAGGACTGCAATAATTTATCTGACTAGAATGGAACACAATATAATGGTCTTTATTTAGTTGAATAGTCTTTATTTGTCATTGTTTGAGGGGTACAACCAAATCAAGGGTGTTGGAGGTAGCACTGCACAATATGTTGTGAAAATAAGGACTAAAGGAAAATGAAAATGATATGCGTCTTATTTCATTTCAATTGGAAAGTTGTCACAGTAGTAGTAATTGTTGAGTCCTAATGAGGAAGAGTGACTCTTCTGCCCCACTATAATGAGAACATGTCCACAATCAATCCACTCTGATAAACAACAATAAACTACTTGAAATATTGCTACATGACATCACACTTCTGCATATTGCTCAGCTGAAAAGGGAAACATCACGCTGACATGTACATATATGCCAATTCTTGCCCATACTTAAATAAGATCAGAACTTTTAGAACACATTGATTTATTACAAGTATATATTTAGATATGCCTTTGCATTGACAGTGTGACAAAACACTAATGTAACAATAAAAAGTGTATTTGGAAAAAACAGCAGGTTTTCCATTTGTCGCATAAAGCATATCATAGATCATGTCGCTGCATATTCCACTCTCATAAACAATATGGATACATTTACAGGCCTGCCACATGTGCCATCTCTCACATCAGCGTATCAGCGCTAATGTAGTTACTGCTGCTCATTATCTACCATCGACCAATGTACGATGATTGAAATATGATAGTCATCTGAGATTGAATTAGCAACAAGGTCACAGCAGCAATCTTCCAACAAATTAGTATCACTATCTTTTAAACATCCTCCGACATCAGTCTAAAGTCCCATTTTCATCTACTCATCTATGCTTGTTGTCTGATTTAAAAAAAAAAACAAAAAACTGTGCATCCAGATTATTGCGTATTATGTCTTATAGGTCATCTTCAAATATTGATCTGGACATTTATTCCTAAATGCAAAAGTATTCATGTGTAATTTCTAATGGACACTGCACTTTCTCCAGTCACATTTAATATTAATAAGTGCACATTTTTGTTCCTCTTCTGCAAAGTATGAAATAGAAAGAGTCTCAGTTTTGCTATTTTACAAGTGACAGAGAGTAGCTCTACTGTTAAAAGAATAAAATAGAACTTTAAATATTTATCAAATCCAATGAAGTGGTGCAGAATTACAACGCTCCCAGGCAAAAGGATATAAAGAGAAAGTCATCTAGTAAAATGTGACATGTAAAAATGGGTTAAAGAGCTTCTATTAAATCTGTTCTTCAGTGTCAAAATGACACGTTTGGAACATGAACTTGGAGAATACAAGATGTTAAGTCACAGTTTCAAGAACAGTTTTTCAACTTGACGCTGTTGCTTGACCTTTCTTCGGAATAACAGACATGGCCTTTTTCCTGTCATGCAACTTGTTATGGTTCCTTCCCACAGAACAAAAACATGCATATTGTGTTGAGTGCAGAAGTGTTGAGTGCATATTCTGTTCAGGTTGTATGCCCAACTCCTGCTGTGAGCACCGGAATTAACCCCAGCACCCCATGTGACCTTGTGAGGAATAAGTGGCAGTTAACTGAAATGGAGTGATTGGAACCAGACCAAGCAAAGTTATGCATGCACCTGCAGGCTTACATTCCTGAACTAATTTCTAAATATATAACACAAATCTGTCAGGAATGAAGCTAGAATAAAATTCTATTCTGTTCCTTGGCAGTCAACAGACATGTTCAGAGGCTCTTGAACTAGGAGAGGGTTAAGTACAGGTATTCAGTGCTTATTACATGTATTGCCAAGCTCCATGTATTACCAGCTCCTCAGACAGATGCAGGTAAAATCCAAACCCTCCTTGGCAGAGGCAAGGAAATGCTGATAACTAAACTGGATCTCATAGTCTTGTGAACATAAGTGATGTAAATGAAAGGGTAGGAGTCCCTGCTGCCTTTTTAATTGGTAACTTTAAGTCTCCTGCAGAATTTTTGAGCAATTCTACAAACCAAGAACTACAAATGTGACCTCCTTCTTTACAGAGTTAATTATTGTGACTGCTGAAAGGGTTTGATTAAGTAATGTGTGCATTAAATACTCAGCAAATGCTTCAATACCTGAAGAGGAAATTTAATGAAATGGCACACATTTATACAATATGTCAGAATTGCTGATAACTCAAGTCGAGAAATTCATCAAACAGCATTTTATTTTCAGTTGTCAGTTGTCAAAATAATTTTCACAAGTCTGGAAATCATGTCCCCCTCTTTTTTATTTCATTCGTACATCAAAATTATAAAAAAAAAAATACTAATTTTGCTGACATTTTAGGCCAAAACAAACACACAGGGGTGTATTCAGTGCTGCCTTGGCAGTGAAACAACAAAAGGCAAATTAAAGCTAATTAACAGCTGTTTCTGTCTCTTCAGCATCATTTAGGCTGTCAGGTTTCCTTCATACCAGCCACACTTGCAGGCGCCCAGAGGAGGCAGGAAGGAAGCTGTCGGAAGCACATCTCACGCACGCACCCTCATACAAATGCGCTCGGGCCGGCGCTCCGAGCCCACACAAACGCAGCTGAACAAAAAGGATTTACAACAGAGCATGCACGCGAAAACCTGCTCGACAAGGACTCATGCCGTCGTTTTTTAGGAACCCGCAGTGCTGACGCTCACTGGCACGAATAAAGGAGTTATTCATTTTCCTCAGCCAGACTGGTGCCGTGAGTGCTGTGTGGGTGCATAAAGACGGCAGCTTCTGCTTTCAAAGTCAGATCCTGAATACAGCATCTTATGATAAGGAACGTATTGACAGTGTTTCAGAATTGCTTAAGGTTTAAAGGACTTATTCAAAACTTTATTCATATCCTAGAACCACTAAAATCATGAGCTCTGTTTAAGAAGGTCAAAAGAAATTGTTTTGAAAAGAAGTAATGAATGCAAAGGTGGAATAGCAGAAAACCTTAATGGATATATTATATCCAGTGTCACAGTCTGATTTGTTTCTTGACTCACTGAATAATAGGAAAAATCAGGGGATTTACTGAGTCATTAGTGCTGCTCCTTCTGTTTGGGTGTTTTTTGATGTCAGAATTGGCAACTAGGTGGCGCCTTTCTTAAAGAAAAATACATATTTAATGTCATCAAAATGACAAAATCAATCTGAAGACTATATATTTATCGAAATGATATCTAGAGGCATTGCACTGGGTATTTTTGGCAACTTCTCACCATCTTCCTCTTCAAATAAAGTGAGGTACAGCTACCATCGCAGTTAGATAAGGAGCCTATTTTAGCGACATTCTCGTGTTTTGCCGTGCTCTTGCAGGTATACTTCAATTGTTGTTTAACCATGCAGGGCTGCATGGAGTGACTCACCATATTTCGTAACACGGAGACCTCTGAAAGATCCAACATGGTATGAGAGGTCCTGGTTTCAGGTTCCCGAAGGTGGGCGTTTGCAAAACAACACGAGTGTTGGATGCTAATGAAATGACAGCAGTGTGCAGTCATGCACATAAACTTTTGATCACAAACACACACATACACACACACATACACAACCTGGTACTTCTGCATTTGTGAGGACTTGAATAGATATAATATACACAATATATAATGCATAACCCTGACTAACCCCCTAAAGTAAGGCCCTACCCTAACCTTAGTCTTAAAAATGTCTTAACCCTCAAACTATCCTTTGAAGTTGTGATGACCAGCTAAAATGTCCTAACTTTACAAATAGAATACATATTTTAGTACAGGAAGTAAGTCCAAGAACACACACACACTCACACACACGCACACACACACACACACACACACACACACATTCACGTGTGTGCACCACTGGCTTATCAGCAAGGCCAAACAATGCCTTCCCACAACGTCGTACGATCTATCATTGTGGGCCAGGGACTGCATTATAAGGCCTGAGGTTATGGACTAGATGGGCCTCAAAGCGAAGACAGAAGAGTTCGCCAGGACTGAAAAGAAGCCAGAGAAAAAACTGCAAAACCAAGCAGCGGAAATGAAAGGCAGCGTGGGCCTCTTGGATATCTTTTTTCCCCTTATATCTCTCTTTCCATCCGCTCTGTTACACTTTTGCTCTCTTTGCCAAGAAGGGAAGATCAAGCTTGACTGAAGAGGTGATGACGCAGGGCCAAGTGTACAGGCTCTGTGGATGGAATTACTGAGGGGCAGAGTTCTGATAAGGATGTGAAATAGTCAGGGTTCGTGCTGTAGCGTCTTTAGATGGCAGCCTGTATCTAATTAAGTTTGCCCTTGGTGTCATATTAAAAAAAGTAAAAAAAAAAAAAAAAGCTTAATGAAGGAATTCAGAAACAGTGAACAATATTTAATGTAATGCCTGTGCAAAAGGTTTGATTTAAGTAACGGTAGAAGATGTCCTCCCTAAAGTGCCCTAAAAGAGTGTAATTCTTTATTTTAATTACACCTAACACTACAGACTTATGTCGGCAGACATGTCTGGATGAATAAGATGGTAATTTTCCTAAAATTATGACACTGACTGACTGTGACAACTGGCAATCGCGGAGCTCAGACACATTTGCATTGAATTCTTCCAATGGCTTATCCCTCCTAACCTTAACCCTTGGCTCACTTTGCAGCAAGTGCTAATTCTCTAATGTCAAGTGACATACAGACTCTAACTGCTGTCCTATTTGGCATCCAGATGCAGAATTATTTCAGAGCATAAACCTTAATTCATTTTGCAGAGAAGCTTTTGCAGTCTAATTGTAGGAAAAAAAAAAAAAAAAATTCTGCATATGTTTTATTTCTGACCTATTTCTACACGCTGACTAATTCAGCAAGGCATCGTCTTTTGGAGCTAGCGATGACTGCATAAGCAATATCTGCTGAATAATAGAAATGGAAGCTATATTATAGTTCGTTAGATGTGCACTAACTTTATATCATGATAGGAAATCTTCCATTAGATCAGGACAGGGAAAAAGAATTTGAACAGACTTGATCAGCAATGGTCCTTTATGGTAAGAAGATTGCAAGGTTGGTTTCATCCAATGATCTCAATAGATGGACAAAAAAAAGAAGTCTATTTGACTGATTTCTAAAATTTAAACATCTTCAGGTGGAGCTGTACTTACTCTAAATCAATTTCTGAGAGGGGAATATATCTCTTCACTTAGATGTCAAGACAAACACCTAAATTGATTATATATATATGTATATATACACGTGTGTGTGTATATATGTATATATATATATATATATATATTATTATGTATGTGTATATATATATATATATATATATATATATATATATATATACACATATTGTGGTAACATGGGATGTTTCCACAGAAAGATTTTGTAAATATTTATATACCTTAACTGATTCTTTCTAAATGGTGCCTGTAACATCGGTGATAAAAACTACTACTACTGTCTGTTGGATTGCAATACCTCTCGCCTGTAATTGCCAATCCGCGCGTTCGTTTAAATGAAGATCGTGAGAAGACAACTGCCAATTTCAAAATATATTTGACAACAGAACCAATTCATGATACAAATATTACAGAGCTCCGGGCCAGTTCATATCCCTAGAACAACAGAGTCATCGTCAGGGCACGAAGTCTGACAGCCTAACTTTCCCTAGACCCGATCTTTTATAAAACATAAATGCAAATTTATTGTCCTTGAAGTCCAATCCGGTTCTCCTGGTCCGATGATCTCATCCTCTTCCTCCAATCCTGGTAGATGTTGGTGTCCGTCCTTCTCCTCTGGTGTCTCCCCTGATGGCCAGTTGAAGAGTTCATCTTCTCCCTGAAAGTAGACCTTACCAACCCCAGCATGATGTCCTGCTTCCTAATGAATATTTTACCACCCTTTGTTTTGCTGGGTCCTGGGCCCCCACTATCTAAACAACCACATCCTGATGTAAAACGTCTCTAATCTTTATTATCCTCCGTAACTGAGTTCCCCCATGCCTAACTTCAAAGAGAAGCCCAGAACAAATGGTAAACCTTATGATAACCAGATAGAGACACTCTACATGTCCTAGCAGTGTATCATGTGTATTTCTTTGTGTGCTTTCCATGATGTGGGTGATTCCCCAACATGCAAAATGATTGTTAAACGTTCAGCTTAAAACTAGCGTCCTTTTTTTTGCATCACCACTTCCGTCTGTCTCACTTTTGCACTTCTGGCTAGGACGCCCCCTTTAGCCCAGAAAAATCCGTAGATTAACCACGTGGTGTATAACCTGCAGGGTTCAAAGTGTGGGGAAAAAGTAGCAGTTTATAGTCCGGGGAATATTAATTTTTAATTGTTTAGTAATAAGGTGTGTCTGCTCTAAGAATGTCCCGTTCCCTTTTACTATTAAAGACTAGGTGCATTGCAAATCTGGTTGACCTTATTTTTCTGGAACTGGTTAATCACAGGCAAAGACAGGGGAAACTATGACGGGGGAAACTCTGTGCTTCAAAATGCATTGGAAATTAGTTGGACATCAGAAGTATTTTTGCTCATGATCTGATCTGCAAACCCATCAACTGTAAAGTTACTGGCAGGTTGAAAAGATTCTTTTTTTTTCTTTTTCAGTCTCATTCCTTGCAGATAGACTGTGATTTTTAAAACCACGATGCTAATGACATCAGTGGTTTGGGGGGGTAAAAACAGTTTAAAGTGACTGATTGCATTTCTGCGGTTTGAAGAATGGGATAGAAAGTGACGGCGAGACGGTCGCTGAGGAGACACAAGGAGAAAAATAATTGCACATTTCACAGATATTCCAGAGAAGATAAATGTCACCCATTTACAGAGGTTATGTTATATTTTCTACGCTAAAGATGGTAATAAAGTCTGCTTGCACATTTATTTTAAACTTCTCATATTGGGAAATGTCTGAAGTATCTGATTTTATTAGGTTTAATAGAAACTTTAAGAAAGTACACATCAATATTCTTATACTACCGACAATCAAACATGTCTGCCTATATGATTAAATATGTTTTATCACATTATAGTCAGAGCGGCCACCTACACATGGCGTCAGCTTGCATTGTATAAAAATGCCGGTGTACATTTCATGATATTGATTTTTCTTTAAGAATTAATTCTGTAATCATTCACCGGTGTCAGTTTTCATTTACCTGAACAACCTTAGAATATGATCCTCCAATTAGCATAACAAATGACAATGATATGCAGACCATAAAACATTCATTACAATGTATATGGAACATTGAAACAAATAATAATTTAGATTTGTTTTTACCTCCTTGTAACAGGACTCTCTCTCTCTCTCTCTCTATATATATATATATATATATATATATATATATATATATTTTTTTTTTTTTTAATCTTAGCTTCTTGAGTAATTTGACATCCTTTGATTTTTGATTTTGGATCCTGTTTCCTTCTGAAGATCAGAAAAAAAAACCAAAACAATTTTCAGGTCACACGTGGGCTCTGATGCTTTGCATGCATCTGCATCACCCGGATTTATTCTGCATTTTCCCATTTTCAATTAATCTCTTCATTTTGTCCACAGATTAAAATGCATAAGCACAGAAGCCTCTGAGCATTGTGATTATTGTCTGGCGAGGCTCCGATCTTCCCTCAGTTGGGATGAGAGGCCCTGGCATCGTGAAACATCATCATACGTACAGTAGCTCCCCAATGATCCTGTCAGATCACAACTATCCAAACTGAACACCTCCTGCAAACGGTCAGAAACCTGCCTTCCAGAGCATGATTCATGTTTTCCTCAGTCACACGCTGATCCTGGGTGAGTCACCCTCCAGCATAAATGTGGGTGAGGACACAAACAATGATTTTAATCTCCTTATTGATTCCCGCACCAACCTGCTTGTCGTGCAACACTGTGCTTTTTAAAGGGGCGGCAATATGGTGATTGTTTGCTTCCGCTCCCACGGAAATAGAGGATAAAACCATCCCTGGAATGGCTCCATCGTGGCAGATTGGGGGGGTATTTCCAAGCGTAAGATTTAATCGGGTACAATGTTGAACATGTAATTTACCCTTTTAATCCCCGCGTCTTGATTTCTAATGTCACGGCAACAGGGAGGAATGTCTTTAAAGTGGACCCTGCTGATCATCCTCACATGTTCCTGCAGCAGAAGACAGAAATTGCAGCCGCCCACTGAGGCAGCCTGTCACCACACACTCAGAACTGTGAGGCTTTTGAATTTAGCCATCTGGTGGCAAGTTCACCGCCTTGTTTCTGCATTACATATCCTTCATTTGGCCGGCTCGATGGGCTAATTTTAAACCCCCTGGGGTATGAAATCTTGAATTCTCACGCCTTCTGTTTTGATAAATAAATGTCATGCTGGATTTAATATTTCCCTATTAGATTAATATGAGCGTGCTTTAATTGCTTGAATTGCATGATTAGCATATAGAGAAACAGAGGGGGTTTGAAAAGAGTAAATAGAAAAACAATCTGTCAGTGGAGATAAAAGCACTGATGTGTCGTTATCAGCAGTGGGACTTTTCGTTTCGTTCATATCGAAGACGATAATCCAGAAATCGATCTGTTTCTCAGGAAAACATGTTTGGGGTTAAAATAAAAACACTTCTGGAAACCTTCCTGACACCTCGGGTCACATTTGACCAGGAAAGGTCTGGAAGGAAAGAAGGAAGGAAGGAAGGAAGGAAGGAAGGAAGGAAGGAAGGAAGGAAGGAAGGATGGATGATGTTGTGGAGGAGATGGGGAGGGTTCTGACCCTGAACCTTTCCAATGACTATATTTTCTTTGACTTTGTGAAAGATGGCATCAGAAAGTATTTTCTTTAAAGGTTGTTTTTTTCTCTTTTTTTTTTTTTTTAAATGGCCTTTCCACTGCGGCACAGCAAATCGACTGCTGACATGACATATGTGTTTGTCTGCTGAACCGTGCTCCCCTCTGCGCCCACCCTCTCGCGTTCCGGTGGGCTCTCTGGCACCCACGTGCTGAATCCAAATGTCCTTGCCCATCACCCTGCATTAATCCCCCCTAGTCTAGATAAAGCCGAATGAAATGATTGACTTGCCTGATTGATGAGGATGATTAAACTCCCGTCATCATTTACTTGGCTGTCATTTTAACTAACTTCACTTACCAAGAAAAAAAAATAGTACTTAAATAATTATGATGATAGACTGCAGTTCTCTTATCTGTGGACATATTTTGGTTCAAAAGACAGAAAAAAGAACACATTAATATTACATTTAGGTGTTTGGCTGACACTTTTATCCAGATCAAACTCAGAAGAAATGAAGAATTTTACCCACCCAAAAAAAAAAAAAGAAAAACAAGGTTTGAGGACATGAACTCATGATGAAGGATTGTAGGGAAATGGCTTTATAAAGACAAAACTCTGCAGTATTTTAATGCATCATACAACACAGGTCACTCTAGAGATAGAAATTAATTTCTTTAACAATAGAGAGAGTTGTGACTAGAGGGATATCGGCGAACATGAAATAAGTGATTTCAATAGTTGCGTTTATCTGGACTTACTGCTTATGGGTGAAAAATGTGGCAGGAAGATAAAGAGGAAGTAGAAAGGCCGCCACCTTCCGCATACTTAAAACATATGAGGTTAGGGAACTGTGGAATTTAATGTTGGTGTCCGTGTTGTTTGAGTCTCCATCGGTTTTCTATCTGTTGTGGGACCGAAGCTGCGCTGCAAGTGCAAACAGGGGCTCGGTTCTGGATCCATCTCCACTACCCTCTAAAGATGACGTTCTACGACCACTGCTCCTGGTGGTGAGAGACTGCATCTGCATCTATAATCAAACTCCCGAGTTCTTCCCGCACGTGAGAAATTGCCAAGTTTTTGCCTGTCAGAGACAGCTGGGAGGCTAAAAAAAAAAAAAAAAAAAATCATTGTTGCCGTAGCAGCTCAGAGATAACAGCAGACTTACTTAATTATTCACAAATTGCTAGCAATTTGACAGCTCCAGGGCAAATAAATATACGCCTACATGTGTTGTTTTATGTTGGAGAAGTTAGGCTGTATGGGCTGGTTATGTTGCTGTGGTTGTATTACTGTTAGCATAATAAATGAATGGAAATTCCTGTCACGTTAGCGTTGAATCAAGGATGATTGACTGTAAACAGCTTTGGCATATGACTTATTCAAAACAAATATGCTATGTGCAGTGTTCTGCATTTAAGTGGTTTTACTGACTTAAGTAGCCTCTGAAATTTTCATGTGCTGTTTTTGATGCTTGGAGCCCTTTTCTGTATGTTTGTGGGCGTCTTTCGTCTTCTTTGTATCATGAGAAAACAGCATGCATTTTTATACTCAAATACCTCCAAAAAATATATATTTAATGGCATCTCTGCTGTGGAAAAATGCAGTAATGGACTCAGTCCTGACTGTGACAGCTATTGATTAGTGTCTCAGCATATCACCACTGTTATCGCAACTGAAGAGTCTCAGACATGATGTGTTTTTAGGTGCGTTTTTGTGGACATCGTCCACTGATGAGGTATAAATTGAACACCATCAGCCATAATTGTCTCAGGATCTTGGGTCCTTGTTTCCATTTCTGTAGTTCTTTATCTGCCCCTTGTACCAGTGAATTTCAAGAGGAACTGGAAATGCACTGATTATGATAATTACAAATGACACATTTATCCAAGTTGCTCCGTGTCTTAATACAACTTTGTATTTTTTGAAGGGACTGATTACACCTTAGAAAGAAGAATTGCTCACTAATCTACGTTATTCTTCCTTTTCATCTGCACACAATACATACTGAGTGGCCTCTTGCACATAAACAACTTAATGATATGATATAAGGAGCTTTGAATGCCTACGACCACACACAATTGCACTTATGCACTCTAAATCATAGCTCTACTCAAAAATAAGCTCATTAAATGGAGCTTTTATTCATCTTTAAAGCAATAACTGGCTTTTGCATCATGTTTTATCATAACGATTAGCTGCTTGTCCAAATCTATTTTTCTTTTGTTAGACAAACAAAGATTTGTCTATCTTCATTATCATGTTATACAATCATGTAAAGTTGACCTTTAAATAAAATACCCGCAGAGGAAAATAAAAGACAATGTCTTTCTGGACAACACATTTTGTTTTTGTAGAAAACCTTCAAATTGAGCAGTGGTGCTGTCAGGAAGCAACTTGGTGTCAGGAAGCAACTTGGTGCTGCATAAGGGGTTGTCATCACCTACTGAAGGTGAGAATCAGTGATTTTTATTCTTTTTTCTTTTCAAATTTCCCTTCATGAAGCAAGAGTGTTGCATGCACCTTAAGAATCCATTAAAAGCTCGGTGTTCAGGAAAGTACTTGTTAAGGGTCAAATCTCAGTATACTTCTCTCTAACACACACACACACATATATTTAATTATTTATTTTCCTGAGTTACAACTGACCAGGGCATGAGCTTTGCCCTCCAGGGGGACGCAATCTAAAATGACACCATTAGAATTTACATCATGTTTGTGTGAGATTTTTTTTTTTTCTTTTAACTGGCACTACAAATGGCCACAAAAAATATGATTTGCATGGGCTTTCATGTCTCTATTAAAAATGAATGGATGAAGAAACTCTTGACGCATTCTTGAGCTAAAAGTATTGAGGGGATAACGGCATCTAACTCTATTGGGATGGAGAGCCGTCGGTTTCCTCTCTGGGTCAGCAGCAGACAATTAACTTGGCAATAGATGGGAAAAAAAAAAAAAAAAACATAAAGCCTTTAAAGACAAGAAAATGCAGCAGCGGCAGAAAAGGCTGACCCAAACAGAAGAGGCGTTTTTCACGCCCCGTATCTACATCCTCCACCTGCTCTGATGTGCTGACTCACTGCATAAGCACAGTCAGACATGCTCTCTGAGTGTCTGATCACAAAGTGCATCTGTAATGAACAGCATCCCAAACCGCCACCCCTCTGCTCAGATACTGTAGTCTCCGGAGTTTATTCTGCTAAAACTTCCAGCTTTGGCACTTTGCGGCGTGCACTGAAGTTGTGTGTGTGTGTGTGTAGGTGTGTGTGTGTGTGTGTGTGTGTGTGTGTGTGAGTGTGTGTCTGATCCTGATTTAAATGCGTGCGCACACAGGCGTTAAACGCATGACAGTTTTATAAATACGACCCGCTACGTGTCAACAAAAAAACAAAAAAAAACAAAACAAAAGAGCAGGGCACCAGACAATAAACTTTTCTCTGCACCAGTCATGGAAGTTTGTAATGCTTTTGAAAATACACTCAAGTTAAATGTGTCTCTATTATATTTGTTTCTCTTCTTATAAGTAAATGACAAATTTCACATCATCTATTCACGTAAACCACTTATCATCAACTCAGCTGTTTGAAGGCTCCAAAATTAACCACGTGATTCCTGCTCATGTGTCATGAACATGCACATGTGCATATTCAGCTAACAGTGCACAAGTTCAATCCATTAGTCCGATGAACCCCCACTTTGGATTTAACAAACTAAGCCTTGTGATCGGCTTGGAAACAATGGCGGTAAGGAAGAGGAACTCCTGCAATCATCAGCACAGAATGCATGTTCTGAGCTGAACGTCCTTCATGTTCCTCTGGGGAGCCTCTGGGTGCTGCTCTGCAAACCCCCGTCTGTGTGGCTCTGCCTTCAATATTCCCTCGGCACACCTCTCTCTGCGCCTTGCCAGTCAAGCTGTAGACGAGCTGTGATGAATTTAGTGTAAACAGGCATCGACGCAGACATCGAATATATTGGAGAAAGATCTAATTATACAACCTTGTTTTTTTTTTGGCAGACTTCCCCTGGTTACAGCTAAACCTGAGGAGTTGGAGCAGAATGTTTTGTGTATGTTGTGTTTGTTTGTAATGGCATAGAGTTCCAATCTGAAGGTTGATTTTTTTTCTTTGTCAGATTGTGGGCACATTGAAAGTTTGTTTTGATCTAAAATGAGAGTAAAGTTCAATGTACAACAAGGTAAAATATGGCCACTGGGCCATAAATAGGCCATCAATGGTTTTATTATATCGTCATATCGTGATATTGTTGTTTTATATACCAATATCATTTGAAGTCCGTGTCACGTTTGTTTCTAGGCAAATCCTTTGAGTTGTCTCCCATGACTTACTCTTGGGATTTTTTTTCTGAAGCCTCCAGCCTTTGAAGTTATTTTTGACTTGCTGAACCTACTTTTATTAAATGACATCCACATTGATTTTAACTGTGAGCCAGACGCCGCGGGATATGATGCAACATTTCACTTGTAGCTGGCACTGATCAGTGTATTTCAGCTCTGATCCCAACCTGACTGAAAACCGAAACAAACAAAAGAGTTGGGGATGCGCTGAATTGTTCCCAGCCTGCGTGACAGCCTCAGTAAACACCGTTTTAGCGAACCTGATTAGTCCTGCGTTGCTGTCACGCGTCTCTGTGTAATATAGTGCTTAATAATGCCAACAGTGCCAACTTCTAGATAACCATGAGTTCATTCAAAATGAAAACTATGACAGCTGCTGTCATTATAAATTCATTGGGAGTCAATTAATTCAGTGACTCAATTAGAGGAATGAACACGCCATGTGATATCATCTTAATTACTTGCCGAGGTTGTATGTCCTCGCACCATGTGGTCCTTCTGTCTCTGACTCCAGCCATCAGAGAGAGGAAGCGGTGGTGGTCCAGCCCCATTTACTGGCTCGATGTGCCAGATATAGGGCCGGATACTCTGCACTCTCCCCTTTTACAGTAGATCTTTCCCTCGTCCTCCCAACAACCCTCCGTCCCGCCCCCCAGCCAAGTCTTCTTTTCCAGCGCGTTAGCTCTGCCTCACAGAGGAGCTGCAACGTGCCACAGCCACGTGCTGGCAGCCACCTCACACCACAGACTGGAACCTTGACCTCACAGTGCCTCCCTCGAGGGTCCCCCCTTCCCCCCTCCGCCTCAGTGCTCCCTATTCCCAGCACCATCCTGCCTAACTATTCCAAATTATTTTTTTCTTCCCTGCTCAGCTGAGTTGTCCCACTTATTGAGTCCATCGTGTCTCTTTTTCTTTGAGTCTCTGTCCCCCTCCACTTGTTAATGTTATGAAATTAGTGAACACATGCCCTTTTTTGCTTTAAACACGTGATGTACGTATTGCGAAACAGCTCATGACTAAAATAAAATGTCAACATCATGGTTGAAGAGTTCTGTAAGCCACCAAAAACAGGATCAGGATGCAAGGTTAAACAAGCATAGCAAACACACTGTATGCACAATCTCAATGCACTGTATTGTAAGTGATCTTGTAAAATGAGCTCTTCTTATTCTGGGGATTCCCTGGGGTCCGGACACACTTATCTTGCTCTGGTGACATCATTTGGAGTCACAATATTGTCCATGAATGAAAACCAAACCTTACTTAAGCTTAAAGGCTTAACGAACAGTTAGGGCTTAATTGTTGGACTTTGGTCTGTACGACTGTTTGTGTGCATTGGCGTCATGTAATTATGCACCACTAAGACTCAAAACGCTTAAAAAAAAAAGAAAAAAAGTACAAGTGGGCTTGTTTTAAATACATAGATCATCAAAAGCATAGCAACAGTATCCAATAATCAATATGCATAAATTAAGATCAGTTTGGTGTATGCTAAATAACAAGAAGAGACAGAATATGAGAAATATTGGAATGCTTATCACAATGGAACAAGACAATCTGGCAGAGGAAGAGGAGAGCAGAGCAAGTATACACAAGAGAGGGTGGAGACAAAGCGAGACATCCAACAATTAGTCAGAGTTTGGAAAAACAGACATGGGGGGAACACAAGATGGATACAAACTTGACTGTGAAATCTTCTCTGAAACACAAGGCAGGATAGAAACTTGTATAATGGGAAAATGAAAAAGATCTTATGACCAAAAGATCATCTCTGTGGTGCATTTGATGCTAAAATCAATAGCAAGAAGTCATTGATTACATCTTTTCAATCTTTCTGAATATTATTTAGAGCTTTTGAAACAAAATGGAGGACAATATGGACAAGAAACGAACATGCCTATTTGTTTCAATCAAATAAACCAAAACAACATCACTTCCCTCAGCAATAAGTGAGGGAGCTCCACAGTTAGCAACAATTCTGAAAGATAGGTGAAGAATTTGACGACAACAGCAAGAACCTTCAGTTGCCGTGGTGACTAGATTGCTTGTGCACAGCAGCCTTGCAGTGAAAAGATGGCAGCTTTAACTATTATCAGTACTTTTTTTCCCCTCTCAGAGAACACACACAAACACACAGACACACACACACACACACACATTCAGAGACAGTACCACATTGAGGATTACACAGTTATTACACACAATGCAGGAAGAATAGCTGTAAGGGCCCGAGGCTCAAGGGATCACCAGCAATACAGAGCAAGCAATTACTTCAACTGGCTGTCACATCATTCTGTTTAGAAAACACTCGGGTAGAGCTACGAGCTGCATACTAATCAATACATCACAAATGTGCTTGTGAGAGCAACAAATAAGTGCAAATTAGAGGTAGCATGTTCCCACATTAAATTAGCACCTGTAGCAATGTTTTCAGCACAACCTTGGCAACTTGGCTGCTGTGTTCTTTCCACTTTAATTAATACCTTACAATATCTTGACTGTATTTGCTTAATGATTATTCTTATTTGTTATATTTTAATTGCTGTCATTACTTATCACCACACTGTCACTTTTGTTCCTCGTAGTACACATTTCAGTTAATTAACACACACTCTTAACACGTTGCAAAAGAAAATGTGTGATTTTTTTATTTATTTTTTTTTTGGGGGGGGTGAATGTATTTATTCATCGATAGTCATTCCTAAAAAGAAGAATGATTCAGAATTCTTGCTTGCTGTAGTTTAGTGATAATGACAATGATAGTGATAGCAAAAATATCTATCTATCTTTTAGTTTTTTCACTTACAGTTGTCTGAAATGGTCCTTTAATAAGTCAAAACTGTGCTTGTTGCTGATTAAAATATGTCTTCACAGAGTTTTTAAGAGTTAGGTGTGAAAGTTCTGTGAAAAAGTAAACTTCCCGGATCTAGTTCTATCTCAACAAACACCTCACCTTAACTTAGTGCTACAACGCCCAAACTTCAGACAGAATTCAATCTGCATGCTAAGCGACGACCCTTGAATGCTGCTGATTTGTGCATATTTCCCCCATTGCCGTTTGAGGTATTCTTTTTAGCCCTCCCTCTGCAGCACAGGCTTTCTGGCGGTTGGTCCCGGCGCATTAACACTCGCAAACAAACTCGACGACAGACAGCCAAATGCGGGCGCACGCAAACACGCGCTCCAAAAAGAGCTGCAGGAAAAGGCAGAGGCCGATCACATCATGCAAATCACCGTCGCCTGTCGAGACGTGCGCGGAATCAGAAAAGAAATGAAAAGACGGATTGAAGAAAGGGGGGGGAGGCACAGGGAGCAAAAAGTGCAGGACATGGAGGCAGCATCACTGTCTTTCCAAAGGTTTTTTGTTTTGACCCCCTCGATCGCTCGCCACGCCTGCCTTGCCCTGGCGACGGACCGTGTGACGTGCCGCCGGACATCGAAAAGGTCAACAAGATAAGCATATGGCCTCGGATCCGTGTGTCGGCTTTTGTATCACCTTAAATCCCTCCACCCCTCTGTTGCTGTCTCTCGGTTGGTCAGTGGCCACAGGTGTCAAGGTGACACAATGTCTTGTTGCTGACCATATGCCTCCACATCCATGGAAAGCTGTTTCCCCTGTTTGGTGAGCATATGCCCCTACCCAAAGTGGCTGTTGCATAGGTGCACTTTTATTGTTGTCAGAATGACTCTCTTCATTTGTGGACATCTGGGAAACTAACCAAAAACAGATCAATGGGAGGATGAAAATTACTTTGGTAAAGAACAAATAAGCAGACTGCATTTTAAGCCTTATTTCTACCCCCCCCCCCATTTTCTGGAAAAAATTGTGATATCATTTTATGGTACGACTTTAAAAAATGCCATCTGCTCCCCGTTACCGAGACACAAAAAAAGGCAGCGATGCTTCGAAGGCTAATTTAGCCAAAATGTTGGCTTTGCAGTCTGGGAATTACTTCCACTGCCAAATGATTCCTCTCGCATTGCAGCACTCTCTCCAGTAACTGATGGCCATTAACAAGCTCTTCTGAACGATGCAGAGGATTCTTAAGCTTAATGATGTCTGCCATCACAGCCACTGCTTCTACAGGTGGGGGTCTGGAGAATCACTCACTTTTAGGGTGGCAAATTGCTTATGCTGTTCAAATGAAGACCTTGATTTCATTCCCAGGATACCTTCAAAAAAGAAGAAACACTGTATTAATGCATGTTCCATCTGTGCCTTTCACACCCCTTTTGATAAGTGTCATTTCCATCGGTTTCACCACAATAAAATAAAGAGCAAATATGAGCTTCTCATAGTGCAATGAAATAGACCAACATTAAAATCATTATGGAATGATTTTTAAGGATCTTATTTGGAGTTGACTGAGCCACTATGATTTTTTAACACCATCCAGAGAAAGTATTCTTATTTTAAACTTGTAAATGATCAATAATAAAAAAAAAAAAGATTTTCCTGCTTTTTATATTTACATTTACCACATAGAAAAAAAAACAAACAAACAAACAAAAAAAAACAAGTTCATCTCGTTCCCCCTTCTGTTCCACAATTGCTGATATCATGCATTTTAGCCCCAGGGAGAGTCCGTCCAGCCTCCAGGCTTCCGCTAAAAGACACGAGCTATATTTAGACACTCTCAACTCTCCAACATGCACACACCAAGGACAATCTCTTTCAGGTGCGCACGTACCTTATGATGTGATATGAATCCAGCGCAGAGATTTCACACACTCCACTGTGGGGACCTGCAGAGTGGGTTGAGTACGAGGAGCGACATTGTTTTTTTTTTTTTTTTGTCTTATCTCTTGAGCTGCATGCGTGTAACTTTTGGCAGGATGTTGCCGATGCTGCGAATCAACCCAGAGGCATTTGGGAGAGGGAGAAACTTGGATTGTACCTCATCACAGGACTCCACCAGATGCGAGAGTTGTTTAGCCACCGAGCATGAAATTTTGTCTGCAGGGAGATGATTTATAATTTTACTCTTACAGCTGGGGGAAACGGGAAGATAGAGACACTGAGGAAGGGGAATGGGCATAGATCTATTCCCCCCTCCCCTGTGCCAACAAATTCCTGAACACTTTCCAGTTTGATTATTTTTTCATTCTGCTACTGCAGTGACAGGATAACGTGGAGGAGTGCCGAAAATGAGAACATTGGAGAGCGCTCTTAGTTTGGAAGTTGGGGGCAATGGTCCATGCTGATGCTGTCATTTGCATGAGTCTCCAAAATCAGTCCCCTGCTTATTCCAGGGCCATTCATGCAATTTGGCTATCTGGGGTGAATCTACAATTACAGAGCCCCCAGCAGCTACAAGCTATGCATCAGTTGGGTTCAAAAATGCTAAAACTGAGGGCATCTGCTCGATCAGGAGTCAAAGTTTTCCTTTGGTGGCTTAGAGACAGAGAGAGTTCAAACAGTTTCAAATCAGTAAAGTGTAAGATACATTAACAGTGAAGCAAGTTTTGGTCAAATTCCACTGTGGGGAACTTGACATGTGCTTTTTGTCACAATGAGGTCAGCTGTCAGGTTTCAGGAAACATCTGACGTGTTGCATAAAGTTCAATATTATAAACCATAGGAACACAATTGGAGGATAGAGAGCGATAATTGTTGAAATTGAAGAGTGGCCACAGTTGAAACCAACTCTGAGCAATGTTTTCGTGAATGAATCTGACTACCTGCAAACAGAAAACCACACTTTTGCGTCTCCCGACACATTTGTCTCTCTGAGGAAGGTATTTTTCAAACATCGTGGTCCTATGTCAAATCTTCCCACCTTTCCGAGTCATTGATGTCTGTATTTTCTCAAACACTCCACACCGGGTATTAAATCAACACACGCTGAAGCAGATCGCTGTTGACATATGAGCTTCACATCACACATGTCATCTATTTGCCCTCTGGCTTCCCTAATTCACTCCTGTGTCACTCCAAATCACAAGTTTAGTTCTTCTGAAACCCCTTTCTGCCTCCTCCCCTTTGAATGGATGAGAGTGGCACGGCGCCTGCATATAATTGACCTTGCAAATGCTGGATTTAATGGCACAAAGACGGATGTGACCGAGTTAAACTTCAAGGTGCCATCAATCTAAATCCTTGTCCCTAAACAGTCAAGCGGCTTCTGATAGAGCCTTGACGGGTTTTTTTTTTCCGCTTCTTTGCTTTTATGGGCCTGAAGGAACCTGGGTGGACTGGGTGCAAAGGTTAGCATTCAAATTCCATCAGTACATTTGGTAATCAGTTGTTCCAATACCTGATATGAATTCACCTAGTTGTCAATTTTTTTATTTTTTTTTTCAAGATTAGATCTACAGTACCTCTCAACTAATAAAACATCATGAGGTCCACATCATTAGCTTTAAAATGTCAACCTACAAGCTCCGTTTTACAGATTTTCTCATGAGGAGTTGCTGTCTTTTTTAGCTTGTCCAATTATTTCTTAGCTTAACAAAAGAAAACATCATTATTCTTTCTCTACTGTGTGGACCATGACCAATGATGGAGCTGTTTGACGCCAGTGGAAGTCATGCCATCGACATTTGCATTTGAAGCTGAATAAAATTGAGACCGTAGTGTTACCAGCTAATTTTTTTTTTTTTATTATTTGAGTAACACTCATTATTCTCACCATTGACAGGAAAACCTGAAATAACTGAGCCAAGAGGGGCATTAAGAAAAGCTTTATTAATGTTGTTTAGTGCAGAATCATCTGGAGCAACATGGTAACAGAGCAAGTGTTTAATATCGCTAAAACACTCCAAGCAAATAAAACTGGAGGCATTCAGATGGCCCAAAACTTCCATGAACACTCAAGAGTCATATAAAAGATTATAATATTCATTATTAATAATCCTTTTCCTTCTCCAGTATTGTTGAAACTTTCCTTGCATCACTGGATGCACTTTTTCATTTTGATCTGCAACCATTTAATGAAGAATTTATTTAATCTGGATAACTACTGTACATCTAGGTTTACTTTATTCAATGTATACCTTTTCATCCCTTTTGAATAGTCACTACCTTTGAGATGTTACAGGTTTCTCAGTTCTGTTCAGTCCTGCAGCCTCAGTTCACTTTTGAGTATCAGAATCCTTTTTTTTCTCTCCCTCTTTTAGAATGTCTGCAAGAAACTTCTTGTCTGGAATGATTTGCTCTGTACATCTCAATGCAGCTTCCATCAAAAACAAACTCTCCCACTGCTCCACTCCCAGTTGAAAGTCATACAGAGTAGCATAGCTGCGCCCATATGAAACTTGGGATAACTTTGGCACTTAAAGCATCTTTGTGTTCCTGTACTTGTATTATTTTTTTTATTTTACGTCACTCAGATTTTGGTGTTCAACACTTGGAAATTAACAGGCTCACATTTATTTGCTGGGAGATAAATAATTGACAGCATTAGGCTGGGAAGAAGTTTGTGAGGAGTTTCCTTTGAAAAACTTAAATAACAACCTCCAAACTTTGTCGTTCTCCCTGTAATTGGCAGTGGATTACTTCTTTCCAGGCTTGCTATTTTATTTATTTATTTATTTTTAACTAGAGATGAGGTGAAGGTGACCTCACTCCTGTGGTCAGGTTATGATCACGGCTTTTGCAGTCCACGCAGAGACACAGCCGATGGATGCATTGAGCCTCAGTTCCCACACTCTGGACTGATGTGCACAATAATGATTGCGGAACTGTCTGCGTGACAGAGTGCCCACGCCTGCACAGAGCCAGTGATCTTGAATGTCCCTTTATTTTACACGGATGTCAGCAGGTGTCTCAGCAGAAGGACAATTTGCTGCCCGACGCTGACTTGTAAATAATGGGCAGAAATGGTAAACAGTGGGATACCGTCTTAGGTGGAAATGATGTGGAAAAAGTAAAGTCAGCTGCACAAGCAGTTTCCTGCATTTACAGAAGCACAAACCTGCAGGGTGACATGACATCCAAGCATAAATACATTATTTGCATCATTTATACATAATTGTAATAAAATGATTATAATTTATGCCAATGGCTGCTCACTCACCATGTGTTCCCAAATGCATTCAGAAAATTATAAATTCTACTAAATTGTTTGTTCATTTATAAGTTTATAAGTAAAAAAAAAACATGCATTGCAATATATTTTATGACTGTTCAAGTTCAATGAAAACCAAAATAATTACAGGTTAAAACAGAATGCATCATGCTCTCAAATGATCCATCAGCTGGAGCTCTTTTTCCATGTGATCAAAGTTTACCATGTCTGACTTTTCAACAAGCTCAACATTTCAATTCTCCCTCAACCCTTCACCCATTTCCAGCAGTTCTCTTCCTGCTTTATTCTTTGGTCTTCTCTGAAGGTGCCTGTCTCATAACAAAATATGTATTGATCTACACAGAAAACATTTCATATATATGTATATATACATGTTGCTCCAGATGTATTATATGTGTAGTAAACTCATCCCCTCACAAAGTTGTTTTTTCCCCTCTTGACTTACACATTTCCATCATCACCATCAATACAGTTAAATAGCATTCAAGTATAGCAGTGAAGCACTGAAGCACCATCCCGAGCCTGCTGAGCATGTTTCACTTTGAAAATTGACCCTTTCTCTCTCAATCATTCAGGCGTTTGACTTCTTGCCTTTCTCAATCTGCTCTGTGCAACTTGACTGCTGCCTCTCTCAAAATAGACCAAAGAAAACCCTCCTCTGTCAAACAAAGCCATGAGTTGCTCCTGAAAAACAATAGCAGAGTCTGGAATAGACTGAGCTCGAACAGATCCGGCGGCTACGTCTCAGTTGGACACAGCAGGATTCACGCTGAGCTGAAATAAAAAAAATAAATAAAAAAGTGCACACTGTTTACATAAATAATATAAATATAATATTGTGTTTGAAAAAACAAAACCTTTTTGTGCTGCTGAAATGAAATTTACTTGTGCTTGAGCAACCTTTAAAAAATGTTAACTGCCCCATTCTCTCGGCTTTATGACCATTTCTGCAGTCAACTTTTTGCATCTTATCTGCCACCCACTGCTACCCTCCACAGGCTCACCTAAACCACAGTATTTATAGCTGGTAATAACATATCACACACAATCTCCTGTTGCGTTCTGCATGTGTGAACAACACATATTGGCTCCATTTTTAAAACATTCTTTTCTTGTACCTCCAGTCACAAAGTCCTTAAAACTTTCAACCAATCAATGTGAAAGTAGGTTGACCTGGAAAGCCCAAATAATCTATTCTGACAGTCAATAGATTGTCAAATAAAAATCCACAGAATGGCATTTATTTTTTTCATT
Organism: Lagocephalus sceleratus; assembly: GCA_911728415.1. Lineage (NCBI taxonomy): Eukaryota > Metazoa > Chordata > Actinopteri > Tetraodontiformes > Tetraodontidae > Lagocephalus > Lagocephalus sceleratus. Next base: position 5,812,670 of record CAJVRN010000028.1, on the reverse strand, counting down.
GTTACATTTTCAAAAATATTTGGATTATCTGGTAGAAAATCATGCACATCCCAATTTCTGGGCAATTTCTGCCTAATTATATAAGATGGGGCAGCACACAGAATGACAGATGGGGCATTCCAGTGATCCGGGAGATGGAGAGCAACATTTCCCCAATGATCGTCATAGCTAGAAAAGAAAAAAAACAAAAAAACCCATAAATAAATAAATACAGAAATAAAAAGGAAACCAGATAGGTAGGAACAGACTGAATCACCTGGAACACATTTCAGTCAGCCAGTCAGTCTGCTGAAAAGCAGAATCAACAAATTGATTTAGAGTGAACAGACCTGGCAACAATGGCCAGTTTTAGTGATGTTGCAAAAACAGTGATAAGAATCAGGACAATATGGCCTTTTTTTGTGGGAAGAAAAAATATATATTTTTTTTTAGCTTCTGCATTTTAAAGAATGCAATTAAATACACTTAGTAGTGAAGCATGTGTACTAACCCAAAGGTTAATCTGTATCTTTTTGAGATTTTTTATGAGCAATTAATTCAGAGTCAAATGCTAAATCTTAAAATTATTATTATTTTTTTTTCATGAAAAAAAAAAAAAAAGTATGGGTTTAAGTTAACAGCACATACTTTTAATCCTGTTTTTTAGAGATGTGCAAGTTTCTGCGAGTGTTAGCACAAACCTTACCCCCAAGTAAAATGTTTAAAAAGTTACAGTTTCAGGTAATTTTGGCTAATTTATTCATAAAGGGCTCATGTCCTTCTGGACGACATTTATCCTGGGACAGAGCCACCAGGTGGTTGACATCTGCGGAAGGATAGGGAGTGGCAGGGCCAGCACCTCTCAACAGGTGCCCACTATTAGCATGAAATCAGGCCTGCCGAAATCAGGATGATGAGAAGAGAGGAAGGACAGATCCGTCAAAGCGTGGCCGAGCTCATCTTTATTTATACGGATGTTAAGCAGTTTGGGTTTGACCGGTATTCAAAGACGTTCCAAAGGTGGTAAAGGTGACAGAAAAAAAAAAAAAAAACCTTATGGGAGCTTTATGAGAATATCTCAAAGATGGCAAACTTTAGAACTTTATTAATAATTCACTGACATTTTCTTGGCAAAAAAGAGCTCTTCAAAAAAGCGACAACACAAAAAAGTCTGAGCTAAAAAAAGCCATTTTTCAATTGATTAAACATCACTCGTCCACACCTGAACCATTTCTTCTAATCTTCCAACTATTAATACTGAGGCTCACATATATGCTATGTGTATGTGGACGGGCCAGAACGCAGCATGGATGAGAACATGAACAGCTATTTGATTTGTCAGATCTGGAAAGTCTCCCCATTGTTCCCTCATATTGGTAAAATGAGCACATGCTGTGACTAATCTGAAGGATGAAGGAAATCAGACGAGGTATGTTTCAGAGTCAAAGAGAAGGTCAGGGAATACTATTATGGGGAAGAAATTGGTTCAGAATTAATGTTCCCCTACCACCAAGGTTTGATATAATTTACTGATTTTATTTTTTTTTAATACTGTAATTGAGGAGCTCTTTGTTTTTCACTCCCAGGGCTAACATCAGAGTGAAGCTTTGAAATAATCGCATGGAAGTTTTTGCCAGATTTTGATCAAGTCATGTGTAAACAAATTAGACTTTGTGGATCCCAAAGCATCTTTTAATTAAGCAATTATCATAGAAAACACTTTACATACAAAGAAATCATGATTATTAACCTCCATTGGATTTAAGCCTTCCACAAACTTGAATTAAGGCAAATTCAGATGTACATTTTTGCATGGCAGCCGCAAAGATTTCTTATCAGCCAGTGGGAATTGGGGTATGAAGATAATGAGATCAACCCCAACCAAATACCTCCAGAGGGCAAGAGAGTAACTCAGGAGCCAGCTCAGTAGTTGGAAAAGAACTAAATTTATGAACGTTTAAGCTATACCATCGCAAATGGAATATTGAGTAACCCGCAGGGGAGATGTAATACATGTCAGGAGATCAGTTTTCAGTATCACTACTTAGAAAGAAAAAAAAAGTTTTCTGAGTGTTTCACTTCTTTGTAATCCATCTATGGTATTTAATAACATCCTTTAATCTTTGGTTCATATATGGTTCATACATGGTTAAGATTTAAAAGGAACCTTTGTTTCAGGTTATTTATATCAAAAAGGATTCCTGTGAATGCTTCAAGTGCATAGTGCTGGTGGTGTATCCCAGAGGCGGCTTAGCACTCCACAACGAGCATGTGTGTTTCAGATGAAAACCACATCAAGCTCCACTGAGTAGAGCTCAGTGGAGCAGAAGTCCACAACTAAACTCAACAGGTGAATCTGCTCAGCTGTTATAAATCATTGTGAATTTCAGTTTCAAAGGGACTTGTATTCCCTGTTAAAGGCTTTGCTGAATAACCCAGTCTCGGTTGTATCTCTCTGCCTCTGAGGCAACTCTCCAATCACCCTACTAGAAGGTTCGTCCATGAAAACCACTGGCTCCCATCTTGATAGTGCCTTCCCATAAAAGGTCTTCGTCAAGAGTACCACGGACAGCTACCCTAACAAAAATCAAAAACAAACACTGTCTTCTGACCAAGACTTTTTCTCCTTCACAAGAAGACTTTGGCATGTCCTCATAGGGCCAGAGAGGTCACATGGTAAAGGAAAGGGACAAGGACATTCCTTACAAAATCAACAAACCACATGTCAAAATTAAAATACACAGTAGATGACAGATAATCTTTTATCTTCGAAGCCCCTCACATCTCCACCGTGAGCCAGAAAATAATTTCTTCATTTTCTCTCTGTATTTCGTTTCAATTTTTATTGTGCACAGGATTTTTTAATTTTTTTTAGTATTTCTATGTTTCATCATTTAGAGTCACTGAGCCACAGTTCAAATTATTTTGCACTTGGTGTTGAAAGAGTCATGACTTAGAATGAAATGAAAGTATGTAAGTAAATAAAAAAAACAAACGAGGGAAAATTAATACAGGTGCATTTTTTTTCAAGATTCATATGCTAGATCATTAAATGTTGCAGGAATCAATTTTTTAAGGAGTCAGCCTCAGAGAATCCATTAAGCTGGAAGCTGATGACCTAAGACCTCTGGACCTCTGACCTGTGACAGAAAACACGCTGTCTCCCAGTCAGATGTGCCCCTAACACCTCCCCATGGAGCCATGAAGGAGGCACCCTCACTAGATGTCCCAGCCACCTCAGCTGAATCAACCCAGTGCAGGTGAGCAGCAGCTCTGAGCGCGTCCTTTGGTTCTTAATAATGATGAAAATGAAATCTGGGCTCATGGGACACTTCTGAGTGCCCATGAGGTCAAAGTGGGTTCATCTGTGTCATCGCAGATTTTCAAGAAGTCCAACCCAGACACCCAAAAATAAGCAAAATTAAGACAAAACAAAAAGATGGTTTTATTTGTAAATGGAGCTGCCAGAAAATTAACTATTGATTCAAGCAAGTCCCCTATTTTCTGGAGGCTAATGTGGATACAAGGTTAAAGTGAAGCATATTTTATCTGCATTTTTAAGGGCTTGTCTCTTCTGCTTTTTGCCTCAGGGGTGTAAAGGGCATTTGATTGCCTAAGCATTTTCCAAGCATCGGTTCAGAATCCGCTGACCCCCACTGACCTCAGCGTGTGGCTCGCATCAGCCCTTCTTTATCCACACAACCCTCCCTCCCCCCACCTGTCACCTTGCTGTCTTAATTCAGGTCAACTCATTTGGACATGACAAGGAAGTGGAATTGGTTTGGGTGTCAGTTGAGCAACCCTATTTCCACTCTTTATTCACACACAGGAAATGGGATTCTACCATTTTCAAAGTAAATATCACAGACTGAATCTGAGACGGTGACATGAGTAGAGATTTATTAGATCATAAGTGTCGGACGATGATGGCGTGTGAGGAGTGGAAAGCAGACACTCACTGATTTTCATTTAAATATGAAGCAAAGCTTCTGAACCTTGACAAAAATGGCAGCTTTTTGTCTTTTGTGAGGTGTGAAGAAAAGTAGGATTTACAAACCATTAATAAAGCATGAAATAAAAAAAAAACAGAGTGGAGAGAGGAAATTTGAAAAAGGAGACTTATTATGAACTAGGCCATCAAATTGAAAACAAAAGTTTTTCTTTTTTGAGTGATATGATTCTCATGAAAGAACACAAATTAATAACACTGGGCTAATGTACTAGCAACATATATCAGTGTGGTATATCATATGTGCTATATATATCAGACCACATTTTGATTATATTATTTTTTTTTTTTTAATATCCCAGGTTGGTTGACTGGCGTCCAGTCCAGGTTGTACCCTGCCTTTGCCCAATGGTGCTGAGATAGACTCCAGTCCCTCCGGGATCCTCTGTGGAGGAAAAAAATGGAAGAAAGTGATGGATGGATCCCAGGTTCAGAGAGAAGCTGGGCTCTTCATGTGTGGAGTTTGTATCGTCTCCCTGTGCCTGCGTGAGTACACACCAGGTACACCGGCTTCCTCCCACAGTCCAAAGACAGACACAGTTGGGGAATAGCTTACTTGGGTATTCTAAATTCCTTATAGGTGTGAGTGTGAGTGGTTGTATGTCTCTATGTGTGTGCAACGGACTGGCCAGTACCCCCATGACCCTCTGTGGAGGACTGAGAGCTAGAAGATGGATGGATGGATGTAGGAAAATAGTTTTGCAATTTTTTTTTAAATGTGACTTGAGGCTCTGATCATTTTGTCCCTTTTCCTGGTGCCCAAGCTGGACAGGATGTTGCTTTTATTATCTGCAGGCCTGTTTGATCAGACAGTGTGTGCCACCAAAAGAATGCAATCATTTGTTCTTTTAGATTCTATTTGCAAAAACACCACATTTTCCAAAAGTAACAATGGTTGTCTGTGTTTACAGCCTCTTCACTGTTGAGTGTGATAGTGCAGGAGGATAGCATTTAGCTGATGAGCAACTTTTTTCTACTCTTTAATGTTTTGTCAGACTTGATATCGCTTCTATAACCAACACTTCTGAATCCTGGTGAGCAAGAGTGTATTCTGTAGTCAAAAGCAATTTAAACTTTTCTTTTTTTTCCACAGATCACTGTAATAGCATTGGATAGGACAAAGGCACCTTGACTCTAAAGCTCATCTTTCCCTGCTGCCAAACAGACAAGGTAAAATAACCGACTCATATTAAAATCAAAACTGACTTCAATGGCCAATTCGAAATGCATGAAGTTGTGAAACTAAGAAGCACTTTCTTCACCCTGCTTTAAAATGTCCACACACTAGTCTTAAGTGCATATGTGCCTTATGGTAATGTTAAAGTATTAACGTTATACAGTATGTTTTCATGTAATTCTTTGTCACACATGCTATGCCCTCTAAGCCAGTTCAACACAGAACAATTATAATGTGCCCTTTGCCCTAGTTAACAGTTGAGCTGAAGTCTGAATGAGCTACTATGTTCTATAGTGGACACGAGTGGTAACTTGAAAAACCACATCAGCCCAATATGAATGGTCAATTAATTGCATATTTACAACAGTCAGTGAATCTTACAATTGATTTTGCCCAGAAAATGGATTTTGCATTTAGGGATTCAAAAAGGGTTCATATTGGTGGTACAGAGGTGGGATGGAGGCTGGGGTCTTTCTATGTGGAGTTTGCATGTCCTCCCCATGCCTGCTTGGGTTCTCTCTGAGTACTCCAGCTTCCTCCCAAAGACATGCACAAATGGGTTAATTGATCATTCTAAAGTGTCCATAGATGTCAATGTGAAAGCAAGTGGTTGTATGTCTATATGACTGACTGGCATGTTTAGGGTGTACCTCACTATTGCCCAATGGCCGCTGGGATAGACTCCAGTCCTCTCTGTGGAGGTCTCAGAGGTGGAAAATGGATGGATTCTGTTACTACTTCAAGAAACTTGAACTCCACTCCTACACTTTCATAGGCTCTTTGATTAGATTGCAGCACTGTTGGGTCATTGTAGTTACGTCTGTAGTGGCTTAAAACCGAGACCTATTTAATTCCCGTTGACCTCCTCATTGTGAAATGCTCCAATCAACCACTTTTCCGTAATTCATTCAAATTAGTAGCAAATGGAAATGTAGTGCTGACCGTGTTTTGTTGCAGATGATCTCCATGGGGGTGGGCCAACAAGGGCAGGACTCTGGATCTGCTATCTATTACAGCATGAAATGAATGACATACTAATTCTCGGGGGCATATCCCTAAAGTCCCAGTGGATGTGCGCCATGTCAGACATGGATTTACTGACTTTAATTTATAATATCAGTATAGCAGCTGTGGATTTTCTAAAGAGGAAAATATTAATATTAATAAAAAGTATGTGATGATTTAGGGATGATTTTTGGAATTATTACTCATTTTGTATGTTTTGTTTTTTTGATAAACATTTTAGGAACTATATTAAAAGGTATTATATTTTAAAATTTAGCAAACTGAGGAAAATGGCAGTGCCAAGCATTTGCCCCAGTTACCACTGGGGCAAATTTAAGTTCTTTGATTCTGAAGGTGGAACTGAAGTTTCTTCAGGCAATCCCGGTAAATCCTTGATCATCTATGAGGTTCCAATTTATGGCCCAGCAGACTCAATAAAAAAGTGAAACACATATAGTATTAGCACTAGCATTAGTCCTAAAAAAACAAACAAACCCAAAAAAAGCTGTGTCAATTACTGTAATTCAGCCCAGGAAGTCCGCACATTGGATGTCTGAATATTGAAAAAATACACAAAGTCTGTAAAGAGTCCATAACAAGACCTTCAAGCTCACTTTAATTGGAGAGTGCACTGAGCACTGGGGTATTGGGGGTTTGTACAGAAATCTGCAGTCTGGTCTCAACTAAGTCAAGTTATTATTCAGACAACATATTAAGTACAATAAATAATTGTATTAATAAAGATATGCTGAAAAAACACACTGATGGTAGCTTCAATTGGATCAAGGCAGCACAATAAATGAGTTGTAGACACTGTAATATAAATGTATTTTTGCCTCTATAAAAACCAATATAAACCCACATAAAGTTTAAAAATCTAGAACCAGTTATCATGAAATTATATTATAACCAGGATGCAAACATTTTTTGATCCAGGTCACAGGTGTAGCACTTTAGTTATTTGGGAAACCTAGAGCCTCCTTCCCCAAAAACCTACTTCCCTTCCTCATGTGTCCTGGGTCTGCCTCAGAGATTCTTCCTTTCACACCTTTCACACCTCCACAGAGTCATTTTCTTTGTCACCTCTTCAACGTCCTTGTAAATGCTTATTCTTTCATTTATTGCATTGCATCATTGGATCCAAGTCAATAAAATTGCTTACACCCAGCCAGATGTGAATTCAGACAAACTAATGGCTATTTGCAGAACTGCTCAACTGCAGTTTTATGTTTTTGTTACATTTTTGGCTGCTTGGAGAATAATAAAAACAGATTTGTTGGCATCTCAGTCTAATACATCAGCATGAAGACAATCTTTTTTTCCACTGATTAAAGCCAAACTGTAATTAGATGTAACAACAGCTGACTCACATTACATTATGGAAATATAAGGAAAGATGTTGACATATAGTAGCCATCAGCTTCTCATTCCCTATGTGCAACTTCTTGATAACATCAAAGATACCTACATTGCAAAAAAGAACTTTCTCTAAAAGATGCAATTGGAAAAAAAGTTGGTTACCAGTTTTGGCTTAGTGTTAAAATAACAACAATTTCTCCTTTGCAGTGTGTGCCAGGGATTCTCTGGCTACCATGACCCTAAAAGGATTAGGTAAGGAGAGAAAGAAAATGAAAGGCAACAGATGCACATCAGCCAACGGATGGATGTGTCTAAAAGCCAGTGCAGAATCAGTGCGATGAGCATATCATGAGCTCAGGTGAGCATAACCTGACTTAAAAGAACTGACAAGTCGATTTCTTTTGCCTCTTTGATGGGGGGAAAATGCATATGCACGTGGAAAAGTATAAACAGGAGGGTGCAAAAGGAGAGGAAAACGAGAGAGAAAAACAGGTTCTTTGAGCTCATCCCAATTAAATAAATGAATCATTGCATAGCAATAGCTGCATAGATCAGAACAACACAGGCAACAGCCCCCCGACTGTTCCATCCGACAGGCTTTGGCCACCCTTGGAGATTAATCAAATTCATGAACTGTCTGATTTGCATTTTATTAAAGATTTAGGCAGAAAATTAGTGGGGAGGCACTTTGTTTTTAGGGCAAAGATTGTTACATTCAAAACCCGTCTTTGTTTGTGTCGCACTTTCACTTAGTTATGTCAGTCAAAGTGCTTTTGTATCATTGCCGACATTTGTCTCTCGGGAATGAAACAGAACGAGTGCAGCCTGATGTTTTTCTGGCCCTGGCTGTCTTTTTTTTTATGTGAGCAGTTTTATCGCATCTGCTCATGTTCTTCCTCTTTTGTTGAAACTGACACATTTCCATCGCCGCGCCATATATTTGCTCCTTTGAGTTCCTACCAGATGACTGAAAACAAAATAAATTGTGTTAGCTGGGATATTTCTATTACGCCATATCCTGTATCAGAGTGCTTTCAATGCATAACAAATGAATACATGAATAGATTTATGGGTGTGTGACACAGTAAAACCTATGCATTTATACAAGCACTGTTCCACAAAAGCACCAACTGTCCCACTCTGAAGTTTTTTTTTTTTTTTATCAGCTGCACATGTATATTGTTCTGTACACCTAAAGAGCTGCCAGATGTGATATGCGCTGCATGCCCAGATGGGTGGAATGCTGATCTCTTTCACTGTCCAAATGCATCCACGTCTCACTGTGCACACTCAGACAACATCTGGGTCACATCACATGGGTGACATCTGTGTTCTTTTGGATGTTTGCCCCTGCTTTCTTTTAACAGCTACAGCTCAGATATTAGCATATACTTACAAATCTAATGCATGTTGTTATTCTTTTTTGTTGGATTGATTTCATTTCCAATATTCCTTACTTCCTGACCAGAAGAAATCACCTTGAATTACAACAATAGGAGAAATTGCTCAGCCAAGGCCGACATTTCCCAATATTTCCATGGCGCCAAGCCCGCACCAGCTCGTTCACTCTGATCAAATGGAGAGTGCTTCTATCCCAGGCCTCACCAGGCTTGTTAAACAAAACCACTATGGATTGATTTAAAACTCTGGTCCAGATCATATCAATGCCACAGTTATTGGTAATCAATTTCAATGAACCTGCATCGTGGTAAAGTCTTTCACATTTAGACACGGGCAATGGATGTTATGGGACCGCTAACTGCCCTGCAGAAGTGACAGGACAGGAGGATGAGAAGCATTTTTCCACTTTTTTTTTTTTTTCTGCAATAGAGAGGTAATATTGAAGGGGAAATGGCAGAGCAGCAAATGAAAAATGAAACTCTTAATTAACGCTAAACATAGATTATGTCCCCTGAGCAGTTTCAAGAAAAGGCAAAAAGAGGAAATATTCACTTGCAAATCATTAAACACAAGGCTTTAAATCTTAAAAGTGTTGAAACACAACCATCAGACACAAATATAAATAGGCAACAGAGTCCAAGCTGCTAGTATGACTGTTCTGGCACCAGATTGTATTTGTTACCATGCTAGTGCAAATATATTGGATTAAGCTGGGATTCTGTTTTAATAACTGCCGATTGCAACACCTAATCAGCCTCATTGAATTCCAAGTATACACAAAACTGGGAATGACATGATGAGTTAAGCCCTTGTGAAAGAGAAACTTATTGGAATGTCTGATTAGTGAAGAGAAACACAGTACTTTAACTAATAATGTCATTTTTTTTGACTGATAAAACTGCTCAAACTGAGACTGAGAGAGATGCAGTGATATTTATGAAGTAAAATGCGAGCAAAGCAATATTAGTATGATAAAATTCTGAACTACCAGTTACTGAACAAAAGCAAATGTCACATCTCTATCCTCACATGACTTTTTCTAGTGAACGTTAATAGAGAGTATCAGAAAATTATTAGCTTATTTCAAAAGTATCATTTGTGTTGTGGCAGTTATGCTGACATGCACATTTTGGAATATGGGACAAGCCAAAACACAAAGGAATGTTAGATCTTTATTTTGTGAGGTAACATTACTAACATTGCATCTTTAGGGCGGGTTTGCTGGTTATTGATGCTAGGTACCGTTAGATGACTCTGCAGTCCAGTGTTTGTGTCCTCTCAAAGCTGGGTTGTATTAAGTGTTTGAGGCCCATGCTTTTTGAGCACTTTTGAAAGAAAACATCAAATCCTTTATTTTGTTTCTTTTGGATTCTTGGTTTGTTACTTGGTTTAAAGATTATGACAACTGTTGTGAGTTTATTAAAAAAAAAAAAAAGAAAATCAATTCTACATTTACTAAATGGCCCTCTATTTTGGTCATGTCTTAATGTCTTTGAACATTTTGTGGTAGTCATGGAGGGGCCGCAATGCCTAGCAACAATATCCCCACCCCAATAAATATCTTCCCTCTCATCTCATCCTAAGAGGCTTCTTGAGATCTGCAGCAAACACTCGAAGCCACTACAGTATATCATGTGCACCCCCTCCACTTAACCAGCAAATGGTTTCACTGCACAATTATGCAACATCAGGGGTTAGTAGTTCACACAGTCATTAAACGCTTTTCTAATTATTATTGATTGTGCGCCAAAGGATCAATGCAAATCTTAGGCAAAGAAGAGGCCACAGAGGTTTTCTCTCTGCCTTCAAGAAAACAAAACATTTTCTCAGATGGTCAAAGACCAAATACAGACACTAATAAAAAAAAGAGGGTTTACATTGAAAACTCATATCTGACCTTCAAATGGGAAAACTTTGAGAACTCAGTTCTTTCAGAACTTTCCCAAGAGGTGTTTGTCATATCATCTGGGCACTGTGGTTGGCGCTTACAAAATTTTAGCCTGCAAAGCCTGACAGCTAGGAGAAGAAATACAGTTTCATGCCTTCCGCAGCACAGCATTTTTCATTTATAAATCATTAAAATCCATTTTGTTGATGGTGTGGTTGCTAACTGATGCAATATGTGGAAGAAAAAAATCTGACTGAAACAAATTGAATAATGTATGGATTTTGAGAGATGATTGATGGGGGATGCTCTTGATTATGGCTTTTGGTAAACATGCCTTGCTCAATACACAATTATATACAGAATAACCCATGTGACTATTTTATTTATTTATTGTTTTGTGTGTTTTTGACATATTTTTCTCGACATCAGTTATGGCACTACATGCTAATTTGAAGAATCCCTTTTGGATTAAACATTTTGTATTTCCTTTTCAAGTTACTCTCAATCTGTCAATCAATTAAAGGTATTGTTTGGATCTAATAAATAATAAAGAGGGATATCTTATTTTGACAAGATTGGAGCAAAATGGTCTCAGACAGTTTTGGCGACAGATATTAGTATTTCTTTCTTAGAAAAGCAAATACAAATGTTATAATTTGACCGTCTCAACCTCATTAGTCCAATTCATCTCAGGTCATTTGTATTCTAAGATAAATGTATATGTGCATCCTTAATGCATTTGTTCTTTCAGCTTCATGTCTGACTTTTTTGTGTGCACTCTTTTGGGCTCAACAGACAAAAAACAAAAAACAAACAAAAAAAAAAAACCCTTCAAATTCATTATGATATGATTGTCTTTTCCAGCCTTTTATCACACTGATCCAACGTGCTTCCATCTGCTCTGTTTATTTTTAGTTATGGATTTTTTTCAGGGCTCTTTTCCTCCAAAAGTGGAGTTACTGAAGAGTTTTGCTGAATTCTTGATGGTTTTCTCATACCCTCGCGAGGAATAGGAAAGAATGACTTCCACAAAAGATGAATGAGCGGCAATAACTTGTGGTGAAAATTTATGGTGATTCTCTGCACGGCAAGGACCTCACAGCTGCAAATAAAGCTTGTCTTTCCTGACGACTTGCTACAGATGTTGCCAAGGCAATATGCAGTTCAGTAGGCATGCTGCATGTGGCTGCGGGCTGCCATCAGGATCACCTACAAAGCCACATTAGCATAAGAAGCTTATATTGTCGTTTGTGAGGTTTTTCTGCCTTGTTTTTGATATCATAGTTGCTAAGTGCTCACTGATGTGCTGCTTTTGTGCTGCACTACTGAGAGCAGCTGTCAGTCAAACGGCAGGTTGGATCCTGAAGCTTGGAATTCCCCTTCAGCCATGTTTTTTCCTCCAACAGTGATAGCTTGAATTAGCTTCTGGCCATGCAGATTGAAAGTCTACATCATGCAAACTAATTGGCCATGGAAACAGTCTGTACAGGTGTGTAGATATCTTTATCACAAGGGCCTCTGTATTTTTTATTTGTTTGGTAACCATACTTGGTCACAGTCTCATTGCCAGGGGCAACATGTGCCATTAATCTCAGAGTTGATCTCCACTGATGGGAAACATGAGCATAAGGTTCACCTTAGGTGTGGGAATGTGGATTTGGACAGATCATTGATGGTGACAGGGGAGTTGGAAAGCAAAGCTCTGCATATAACAGCAAATTGTCATTCCAAACCTTGACTATGGTTGAGAGCTTTGGGAAGTGGTTTAAAGCACAAGCTTATGGAGAGAAAGACTCCATAGAGTGGCTGGGATCAACCTTTGAGATAGGATTTGAATCTAGGACCTCCACAGGGAGCTTTGAGCAGAGCTGCTTTTCCTTCCCTATGTAATGACCCAGCTCAATTGGGTAAAAGGTGTAGGTCTTTCTATAGAGGCCTTTCTGTTTGAATCCAATTGGGAGTAAACCCACACTAGCTCCACAGACTACACATCCATTGTAACCTGGAACTCCCAGATAGATGACTGAATTGATGGACGATGGGTGGAAAAAAGTTCCCTTCTTGGATAATGATTTATGTAGCCTGGCTTATATTGAAGTGTGAATGGAATCTAATGCATGAAAAAAGCTCATACAAACAGTACTGAATGGATTTTAGTAGATACAGTAAAAGTATTTTATCAGATTATTGTGCAGCTAAAGTGAAGAGTGATAATTTACCAAGTAATAGCCTTACCCCGCCACTCCCATTACATATGGAGTTGATATTTATTTCTATATTTTTATTTCAATGACAGCTGAAATTTGGGGAAACAGAAGAAATGTGACTTCCCTCTGGGAGAAAACAATGATGCTACAAACTTTTAGTTTGTGCCATGTTTTATTATGGCTGATCAAAGATTTGGGCTGCTGTCATGGCCAATGTGGGCAATGTCGTCCTGTGGGACATTTTCTCCAAATGGGGGTCGCTTGTCAGTCACAAGGAAACACGGCCTCCCCCAGGATCAGTTTGCATAAAGCAGCAGTTGTTCGGTGTGTGTGTGTGTGATGGAGGTCTTCCTGTGACTGTGGCAGCCTTTCTTCTTTTTGCGCTATTTTCTAGGGGAATTCAGTTTCCTCTGAACTTGTCGTGGATGCAGATCGTGAGTCGTAATCCACTTGCCATTGCAAGTGATTGATTGTTGGCAGAGCTGGGAGACACACAGGAGGTGGCTCTTTGTTTGGCTTAAAGGAACCCAGTCACATCACAGGAGAACCAGGCACAGTATGCATGATGTTGCAAATGTCTCGTCTTGTGGAACCTTTATCGCATTTTGTACTTTGTATTTACATATTTGAACTTTAAAGGTGATGTTTTAATAGCATCTGACAGGGTTTGATTCAGAACCAGATGTCCTAATACACAGAGAAGGGTGCAAACTGTCACACCGTTATGCTTACATTTGCCAAATAGCTTCATGAATATGGAAGGAGCCTGTAGTGTTCTTCATTTGCCGGGTCATTTTATGACCCAGAACGTGTCCTGCCGACGTTCAAAAATGCTTAAACAAGGAGGGTCGCTGTCTCCAGTTGCAGACATACACTTCCTTGATAGGGAAATTGGAAAACATCTGTCTGCTCAAAGACAACAGTGACTTTACAATGTTCTCTGTGATTAAGGCTGAGTTGGCAGAGTGCACATTCATTTTGATTGTTGAGACAACATAAACCAGGGCTCTTTAATATGGTCTTACAAAGGCTGCTTTCCAGCAGGTTTTCTTTACCAGGCAGAGAGCTGCTTTCACCTGGATTGTGCCCCTTGTAGGACTGAATTAAGGGACCCTCTTTTTTCTAGAACTTCATTAATTGGTGGACCTCAATTTGATACATTTTGCTAGTACATTCTCTTGAGTAATGAAGAATCACCTAGGCCTCATAGTTAGCTATCAGAACAGATTGTATTCATGTGTGGGGCAGCAAGTTATGGTTTAGAGCAGGTTCCTCAATCCAGTCCTACAATGGTTGAAATCCAGCAGGTTTTCTTTCTTACTAGGTAGACACCTGCTTTGACCTGTGATGTCTACCTGGTATGAAAGAAAACCTGCTGCTGAGTCCTTATAGGACCGAATTGGAGCCATAAGATAAACCAATGGTGCTAGCTCATTTTGTAGCAGACTGGGTGGAGAGTTCATGGTTAAATACCCAGTTGTCAGCAAATTTTGAAAGGTGTGCTTGTGTTACAGGGGCCAGGTGCCAGGTTATTCCCAACAATACAGTTCCGGACAGCTCTGTAACTAAAACTCTAGAAGGACTGAGGTCCCTCTCGCGTGAATTGGCAGAAAACTCTGGTGTCGAGTGTGGACCTGGCCCTTGGATGACCCGGATGTTTGGCAAGTGGAAAGGGTTGATTTTTTTCTATACTTACTTCCTTAGCCGCGTTGACAGCGATCATTGTTATGTGTAGCTGCTGTTGTATCCCATGTATCCGAGCTTGGTGTGTACGCTTTATTACTGCTACTGTAGAAAAGGGATCCACCGATCCCAAGATGATAATGCCTCTCCTGATGGCTTCGAAGGGAGGAAAAGAAGAGGACGGACAACAAGAAGAATGGATGTGATCTCTACTTAGAGATCAACAGGGGGAACTGTTGTGAAAAATCACCAATTCCATGATTATGTTATTGCTATTCTAATAAAAGTAGAAGACAGCAGTTTCATAGGTCACACAAGAAGGATTAAAGGTGGAGTGTGGGAATGTGGAGAGTGGGAACGGGTCTGTGTGTAAGCATGTTTAGTAAGAAGGAGGACAAAACAATCCTGTGTGATGTCTGCTTGAGCTAGGCTAGTCAGGCCTGTAGGCCTCTGTGTATTCTGAGAACCACTCCAATGTAGCCTCTGCACCCACATGGCCTTGGCCATGTGTGATACGGTACCATGGTAAAATTGTGTATTAGTCAAAACATGAGCAATGCGACTCGGTGAGCATAAACTCACCCCCGCCCGCCTGTGTGAGTAATGTAGCTGATGCTGCCTATGTAACTAAGATACACCTCCTGCTGTGTAACCATGTCTGTATTTTAATAAAAAGAGACAACGCCGGGGTTGAGGAGAAGTCTATGGGTCAGCGCAGCAGAGTACATGTCTGATCAGAGGGCGACACTCCCTGGCAAGGTCAAAAGGTACTTTGTGTGTGGTCTCAACTTGTGTGGTGAACTTCGTTAGTGCGCCTGCCTGAATATACTTCTGAGGACTCGAGCCAGGATTCGACGACACAGGACACCTTCACAACACTACCAAGGGACTCTTGACCAAGGCACAAAAGTTAGTTTGCATATTCTCTCTGTGTCTGTGTGGATTTTTTCAGGGTATTCCAGCTTCATTCCAAACACATGTATTTGGGTGATAGGTGAATTTGCAACTTTAAATTGACCTTAGGGTTGATTATGAGTGTGATTGATTGTCTGTTTCAAACATTAGTATTTATTTCAACAGAAATAAACACAGACACACACCTACATACATAGAGACACTTTATTTAGCATAATTGCTATTTGATTGTGGAATTACATCATTGGGAGCTTGTTAAATTATTAGTGTGCTGTTAATGATACCAAGGTCTTTTTGCTCAAACACTTTAGTCAGATTTGTTTGGTTGTTTGTATTTTGCAGATGGAAATTAGTGCATAAAAGTCTCTTTTGATAGGCTGTCGAGAAGCAGGAAACCTGCTGAGAACAGAGGGGGTTTCATCTGCTGTCAATTAATTCTCTTCTTTTGACATTATCTCCTCAACTAGTAATAGCAATCTAGTAATATCTGGCAGAACAGAGTGAATCTTTCAATTTCTTTTTACAAGCTTGTCAATTTTCCCTGGAATTTATAAATTAAATATAAAAAAAATCATATTATTATACACTCAATTGAAAAAATTCAAGCATATTGTTTTTGTTTTTTTTTTTTAAGTGTGAATTAACCTTTTATAAATATATTGTTCATGTTGTGTTAAAAATATATGAAGGAGGGACCATTAAAATTCTCACTCATTTATATCTGGTTAAATGCCGGTTTTAAAAAAAAGGTTGGCAGAGAACCCATAAAATAGACAAACCTCAATACTTTAGTACAGCCCATGAAATCATTCACTTCACTGTCTCATCCAACAATGTCTCATTAAAAATGTATGTTTTTTTTTTCTTTTTCTTTTTTTTCCATACAGGAAAAAAACAAAACAAAACCAAAACAATAATCTTCACACACAGGCCACTTCCACTGCTAACGAACGTGACAGACAGAGTGCAGCATTAGCATGTGTCACTGTGATTGACAACACTGGGATGCTGTATCTGAAAAGAACGGCGCATATCACGCATTTTAAACTAGCATCCTTAATGTTCTCCTAACCGTGGAGAAATAGGGGCTGTCGCAATGAAATGCCACCGATCAAGCACCCAGAGACTGGTGTCTATTTGAGACCACGTTCCACTCGGCAACAGAAAGCTTTGAATGATGTATAATCTGGTAGCGAGTCTATAATGATGGGGATCGTAAGTAGACCTTTATAATAGCGGTGCTACATCAATAGCTTCAAATGACGTCTATTGTCTCTCTTCCCTGTGGTGTAATTCAAGCTGGGCCGCAGTGTTTCTCTCATCTGTAAACCCAGCATTGGCAATCAATACTTTTTCACAAGATAACAAATGATGTTGTACTTCTGCTCTGTTGTATTTTTTTCCCCAAGATGAATTTAATCAACCACTGTCTTCGACTCTACCCAGTGATCGTGCCAGTCCTTTTTTTTCTTTTGTCGCTTTAATGTATTTTGCTTGCACGTGGCAAACCTTGAGGAGAAGACAGAAAAGTCGCAGGGACTCGACGGAGTTTGGGTTTGGCCAGACATGAGAAACTGTGACAGCTTTATTGGTGTAAAGGTTAGAAAAGACAGTTTGCTCCGAGAAGGTCACCTGTTTGAATTCACACATCTGCTGCTTGTGGGCAGGTAAAGTGAATGAGCAACACACCCCGGAGGAAAGAAAAGTGAGACAGAGAAGAAGATAGATAGTTATAAATGACCTCGGCCTCTGGAACTAAATGTTCCCTCACCATGGCGAGCCTCACCAAAGTTCCTGCATCTTTTCCTCTCAGCTGCAGATTTACTCTGTCCTCCCAGTGGTGTCCCTCATGCTAGCAATGCAGGGAGGAGTGAACAGCCTGACCTATGTCCTCAGGGAAATAAACAAAGCATTTGTGAGAGGGATGTACCCACAATTTACATCAACGCCCACTGATGGGTCTTGCAAGAGATCGTAGATCTGACTATTGTCCATTACTGGAAACAAAATATAGATTTGTGAGAGAGAAGATAGTGTCGGGCTGCAGGGAACGGGCATTGTAATGCAGCATCCAATTTTCACAGGTGCAAAGAAGTCTTGTTGGTCATCAGAAGCCTGTGGGATTCAAACAGGTTGCGGTTTGAAAAATCTCTGTTCAATATGCAGATAGAACAGAGAGAAAGAAGAGAGAGAAACAATAGGGAAGATGCAGCGTGCAAGGTGGAAACTTTGAGATTCTTTGAAATTTTTTAATGTGGAAGCGGCAGGGTTAGCTAGATTCGGGCATCATTCTGCGGCCATGCCTTTTGCATGGACCTGTCATCCTGTCATGCACTTTAGAACATGGCCTGACACATGTTCATCAAGGATGCAGATGTTGCTCTTTGATCACAAACTAGTGGGGTCCAGAGAGGAAGCGCACAGGTGTCTCTACCTTGACATTACTGCCTCTAGTCACCCACCTGCTTCTGCTTAAAATTCCATATGCATGACATTCCCGGGCCCTCTTCTGCTCTTTCCCCAACCCCCTTCCCTCTTGTCAAAGTGCACCGCAGAGACGTCTACCCCAAAAGCACCTCTACATACCCTTGCAGGTACTTTGAGTTCCATCATGACACTCTTGGTTTAATTTTATTCAAGAGTCGCGTGTGGAATATTATCATGAAAGTGCACTTTTAGGTAAGATATTAAACTCTGCGGCAAAAAAAGTTGAACTCATTAGAATATCAAGTTTCGGTGTTTGTGAAAGTCTTCAGGTCAGTTCACTGTGATCACACAGTGAGTCATCTGAGGACTTCAACTTTGAAATGAGCTGTAATTTGCTCGCTTGAACTGCCTTCTCCTTTAGCTAAACGGCACAAGCACAGACTGCCATGCTGTCGTCATCCGAAGAACCCCCCCCCCCAGAGCTCCACAGACAGTGAATAATGCAGTGACTGCTTGTGCTCTGACACAGACATGGTGATTTCACTGGTAACGCAGCTGGAAGCTCGACATTCACATAAACCCATTTCAATGAGCAGCCAGAGACGGTCAATAATTCACTCACAATGGGCCATCTCCACAAAGTGTCTTCTGATGGCCTCGTCTGCCGAGACTTTAATGATTAGACTTCCAGCTTTGGGCGACAGCTGTTTCTGTGCAGGCACAACCTCACTGTTCCATAACCAGTGAGTGCATGGACCCATTATAACCAATCCATTCATCCACTATCTCACCATAACCAGTAGATTTATCTCTGTCCACTAGTGAAGCCATTTGCTCCCTTTCTTTAATAAGCTAATTTCTAATGTTTTTTTTTTGTTTGTTTTTTTTGTTTTTTTTAAACTTTTGTACTGCAGCTAAGGAATTATGGTTCAGAGTGCAATGCCCTGGCAGTAAAATCAGATTGCAGATACTTTTGTAAATGAAGTTAAAATACACCTTGAAGTACTGAAGCTCGCCACTTCAAATGCAGGGTCATTATCTGAGGGGTCACGAGCTAATTTAATGCGAGAGAAAAGATGAAAGAAAAACTTCTGATACCCAAATTTGTTTTAAGTTCAGGGACTTCTTCGGGAGTCTTTGATACAGAGGATCTTGGATCATGTGGACAATTAGTAAAACGAGGCAACATGGTGAGCAGAGGGCACAAAAAAGACCTCTGAAATATGCCTCTGACCATCCTCTTTCATTCTGAAGGGAAGGTAAATGGTCAGGAACCAATCTAATTCAGATAAAGTGCAGTAGAATGTGCAGGGTAGCTAAAGTGGACGAATAGGAAATATATAGTGTGCAAAATTCAAGAAATGGTTCAAGCTTCATATTTATCAGTCATGGAACCAAGGAATCTTATAGTATGACCCCCCTTCTACCCCCCGGCCTTTTAGCATTAGAGGTAAAAGCAGCTTTATTTAGTTCATATAATTTAGTGTCTTTTGTGAAGGCTGTGGTAGACGGTGCTGCTGGATCAAATATAGTGCTTAGTCTGTAAGATGATGTTTCCGGTACTAAAACTAAAATTAATCAGTTCAATTAGAGCTTTGAACACTCGGACTCATTGGGCTTTTCTGTATTTGACTTGGTCGGTTTGTGAGCAATAAGGATAATTTTTACAACAGTACAGGTGAAAAAATGTGCGACTACAGGGACCCAGTGCATTAAGGTCGTTACTATTATATTAAATTGTATTTATATATTTTTTTTCTGTCTTGGACATGGCATCAGGTAAAGTTAGTCAAATACAGCCATGTCAACGTTAGTAACAGTAAACGTTCAGCAATAACCTTGGAGAATTCCAAATCCCATTACATTCACTTGGCTTTACATGAACCTGGGTTATTTATTTTGGCCTCCAGTGACAGCTAAAATTGTGAATCATCGTTGAATTTAACTGGTGTGTAATCCACTTAAAAAAAGTGGGTGATTATTATTATTATTATTATTATTATTATTATTATTATTATTATTATTATTATTGTTATTATTATTATTAGTATTATTATTATTATTGTTGTTGTTGTTGTTGTTATATATTCAAGATAATTCAATCAAAATTTTAACTGGTTTGGGTATCTGTTCCAGCTCGCCAAATACAAAATCCTTTGGCACTGAAACTAAACTCAACATGGTTCTTTTATTATCTTCCAGTATTTGGTTGTAGTGTGCCCAACAACTTGTGAAAATGTAATTAGAACACCTCGCTATTAATATGAAGCAGTTGGAAGCTGGTGGCTGATTATTCATTACCTCTTGTCGACACAGTCGCGCAGCTGCCGGAGCCGTGTGTCGCTGTCATGGTCACCCCATCTGTTTGGTTCTGGGTGTTTAAAGGAAGCCAACGGATGGGACAGGGGAAACAAAGCGAGCAGGATAGTGAAATGCTAATATTATCAATTACAAATTTTTACACTGTTCACACTATCATGGTGGTCCCATGTTTGATTGCAGTACCAAAAAAGTCAGAGTGGTTATAAGCAGGACTTCTGCTACAGGATATTCTAGGTGAAATGGGGGTGAAGTGTCCAAATAGAGACACCAATACTACATGCAGATATATTTGATTATTTGATTTGAAATACTGCATTTTGGTTCACAGTAGGGGGTTTTCCCCCATTTTTCCTGTCTCTTTTTGATAGAAAATTGGCTCAGAGTGCCGGGCTGTCAGTTAAAAAAAGAACAAAAAAAGTCTGCTTCGCTTTAAAAGATGTTGAATTTTGGTTCACCGTGAACTGAGAGAAGAAAGAAAATCTTCTGAAGGAAGTTGCATGACCAGAAGGTACAAAAAGGAAATAAAGACCAAAGTGATCTGCACATTGATCAGTCTGAATTTTACTTTTCAGGAATTAATTTCATGAATGGGCTAGTTAATTTCATTGATGCTTCGGACAACTTGATGGCATTCACAGTAAATCCTGAAATTGACATTAATATCTGTGGATTTTTTAGGAATAAAACACTTTTTGCTTCTTCTTCTTCTTCTTCTTCTTCTTTTTGAAGTCTGTATATGGTCTGGACAACAGTGGAGCTGATAATATTTGTCCAAACTTTATGATTAAAAAAAAATATATTTATTATTATTATTATTATTTATTTTTAAAAAACATATTCCTTATTGATACAAATTGGTATTGATTAGCAAATAGCATTAGCCCCTCTCTGTTTCAGCTTCATGAGCTACACCTAAATTATTATTTCCACAAACTGCTTGTGTTACCTCACCACCTGCAGTCCATAGTATCTAAATCAGAGACCTATTTATTTTTAGGTGTGGTTTAATTCTGTATGTAGTATGAACAGATAAGGTGTGCCGGGTGGATGGTTTGTTTGACTAATTTGAGGCAGAACAATAAAGAGTGCCAGTATTTTTCAGTTTTTCTGAGCCACTATGGGGTTTTTATGAAGTCAGTTCTAGACAGCTTTTAAACAAGATTATACTCCTGTCTGCAAACGGTAAACAGACTGCATCTGAAATCATTCCATCAAGATTAAAATGCCACATACCGTGCTGTGGTGAGGACAGATTTATTACTTCTGTCTGAGATGCTGCAGTCTAAACTTGTATAAACTCATTTTAAATTGAGTCCAGCAGTAGGAACACAACAGATAAACAAGCATTTGCTTTTCATCTCAAGGGTCAACAGGGATTACACAGCGTGCTCATTTAGGCTTGTTGTAGATGTACTTTATTTATCGTCATTTGTAGCAGATACAGTATGAATAAAAATACACAATATGACTGGAGATGATGGTAACAAGCAATGAATATTACATCAGTATTCACCTGAATGTATTAAAACAGTTGTGTGGAGGAAAAAAATGTTAGAGTGTAGAAAACAAGGCAAACATGACCTGGTTTAACATTGCAGTGTCAGATTGGGCGCATAAGAAAACTCAGTGGTTTCTGTCTTTTGATTATGTTTGATTATGCACACCTTGCTCTCTCACTTTTCATTCTTTTCTTCTTTTTGTCTCCATTTCATCTCAATATTTACACTAGGGAAGTCTCACAAACAGTTAAATACAGTAAGTTATACTCTGCTTTAAGAATCTAGAATATTGAAACAAAAGTGTGTGTATCAATCTTTAAAGGAAAAAAAACCCACAACCCATTCATAATTGAAAAGGTCCCTGTGCAGTTTGGAATGGGACTGTTCTGTTAGGAGGCAAGACCAGATATGATCGTGCAATACACTGATTTAATTTATGATGTTGTGGGCTGCAGAGAATGAAGCCCTCACAGAATATTCTGCCGATGCACCTAATGGCTGCTGGAAACAATCAGAGTATTCACCATCATCATGGAAACATGAGCATGTGCTTAAGACCTTGCTTAAGGCCTCAGATCCATCTTTCTTTGACAGCAGGTTTTTTTGTTTTTTTTTTTTTTTTTCATTTTCTTTATTTCTTATGAACATTTTAAAGTATCACACCTGGAACTAAGGGGCACCAACTAATGTTTACTTTACCTTTCTCACTTTTGCAAAGATTTCCAGCAGAAATATGGTTTGCTGAATAAATGCTACCTGCTAGCTATGTGCATATCCATAGAAGAATTCCATGGCTCTTGTCTTCCTTCTTTTATTTCTTATAATCTTTAGTTCTGAGTTTGTGCAGCAGAATCATTCCTTTTTTGAGAGTTTATGTGCTTTATTTAATTTCATCTGTAGTTATTTTTACACATCTAATTTTATAGCCATTTATTTTCCTGGATATGAGCTTTCCTGGATATGAGCTTTGTATCCTTTAATTTCGCAACACAGGTCAAACATACTTGGCCTTGCTGCTGCTAAGAAATGCATTAAATTGACAATCATAAAACACAACTATATCATCTTTTGGATTGAGACAGAAATAATGAGCAAGAAACACAGGAGTGATCACAGAGTCAAAGTGATACTGCAGCGGAAATGCACTTGTCGAAAATGTGGTCACACTCTTGACGTCAATGGCACATGATGGCCGGTTGACAGCTTTCAACTCTGAGCCCCCCAATTGTCAAAAAACATCTCGTCTCCTCCCGAGTCTGTGTTGGAAGCTTGCGGCTTCTGGTTGAAGGCAGTGATGGGATTTAGGGAATAACTGCTACTCCAGATTAAGGATGGAGATGAGGATGACTGTTGACTGACAAAGCACACTTCTGGGAGGGCTTAGTTTACTATTCGGTATCAAGGTCAAGCCACGGAGAAGGGATGACAGTATGTGAGGAGCGTAGTGTGCACGGATGTGCTGAGTATGCACTGACCTGTCTGTTAATGTGGGGGAGCCCTGGTGGTGATGGAGCTTTTGCTACCGGCAATCAAATCATGAGCATTGGGTTTTATTGATGGTGCTTTTAAGAAACCAGAAATCCCAAATAACAACCATTTTCTGCTTTATTTGATATTTTCCAACAAATTGAATATTAACCAGAAGATGCAAACAAATGATATAGCTCGAAATGATTTTAATGCAGTGCACTCAACTTGCTCAGAGCTCACATAAACACACTCTGTGTAGGAGAATGCCCACAGTATCCCTCCAATGGTTTACATAACTGCAGTGATGTGCTTCAGCTCATCCCCGCTTATCACCACGAGCCACACTTTATTGCCGGGCCTACCTCAAAGAAAATTAAATGCAGCCTCATCCGTTTGATACCCCACCCCAAGCAAATTTGTGCGCTCCTACTGCAGCTGAGATATTGTTGTGGTTTTCAAACACCTTGCCCCAGAAGATCCATCTGAAGGCCATATATTTCCTCTGTTTTCTTGCCTTTTTCCCTCCCTTTTCTTTTTGGCTCAAGTTAGCTTTTGACTTCTTTCTGTGTCATAAAACGTGTCCTTCCAGGCAGCGGAAAACAGAGGCATGAAATACTTCTTATACATGTATTCTATTTAATTATGTTAATTATGTTAATATATCGCAAAGAGAACTTCCAAACATTTAACTAAACTATACATACAAGCAGACTCTATTCCCATATTCCAAATAGTGTTTTTTTTTTTTTTTTTTTTTTTTTTTTTTCCTTTGGGCAAATACGAAGCCTATTAATAATATACTGAAAGAATACATTCATTTTTTTATTTTTTTTTCAATGCCCATTGTCATGCCCATGCGTTTTGTAATGCAAAGAACATTAACCCCCTAGGACCTGAACTTTTCCTATACATA
Source organism: Lagocephalus sceleratus (assembly GCA_911728415.1). NCBI lineage: Eukaryota > Metazoa > Chordata > Actinopteri > Tetraodontiformes > Tetraodontidae > Lagocephalus > Lagocephalus sceleratus. Next base: position 5,788,416 of record CAJVRN010000028.1, on the reverse strand, counting down.
CCTATGTAGGAAATATATGCACATGTAGGACAAAAATACACAGGGTCATAGGAAGTTAAAAATACCCTCATATTCCTTATTTCTTTACCATTAAATGAGCACAGCCAAGACCTTTGTCATACATATGCAACTAATGCAATGCTCAGTATAATTACAGGGGCACAGTGCTGGATTTCAACATGGACATGCTGTAACACAATAGGACTGATGAGTAATTGTGGCCTTTGACTAGGCATTATGCTCACAGACACTGAACAGAATATTGCAAATGTCTAATAGTATAATGCTATTTTTGTTTGAACAATCATTCATACTTGGTGAGAGAAAAAAAAACAGCTTTCAAACCTTGATCCCTATAGTGAAACTTTTTTCTAGTGATGCAACTGCTTTGAAAAATAAATACAACAACACTCATTTTATTTCAGAATTTATGCTCTGAATATGGACATGTTGGCTTTGTTCTGTTCAGATTACTGCTTGATATAGATTTAGGCCTTTTCACCGAACCATGACAATATTGTGTTAAATGTCTCTAAGCGCATTGCAGAGTCTGCAGTCAGGATTGCACAGTTATAGGAAATCAAAGGATATATTTTAAGGAAAGGTTATTGTTCTTGCTTTTATAGTCAGGTGGCTATGATCGGCTAAGTACTCTGGACTTTCATAATCCTAAAGATTCAGCAAATCTATTAGCTTCTAGGTGTGAATGTGACTTTTTATTGGTCACTATGTTGAATATTCACACACAATGTCTTGCGATGAACTAGCCAACAAACTGTGGGCCCCTTCCCTCAACAAGTTTGGACAAAACAGGATTATCTTCATAGCAGTCCTTCAAAAGTACTGAGTTGGTTGGAAAAGTTTCATGGAAATGTGACCGGAAACCTGGTTACTCTCAATCTTGTGTGCATGGAGAAAGTCACAGAAGATCAATAATCAATGCAGCACTCCATCCATCTGGGCTTGATGACAGAGTGGCCACATGGAAACCTGCCCTCAGTAAATGATACCTGAAAGGAAGCTCCTCAAGGACCCTCAAACTGTGAAAAAGTGTACTACATATCCTAAAGTAGCACAGGGGTTGGTATAATATAATATCTACAGTATAATGTTTCCATAAAATGTCAAAGGAAATTACAAAAAGGTTCTTATCAAGATGAGAATGAAGATAAAAGAAACTCAAATAAAAAAAAAAAAATGTAAAGACCTTGAAAAGAGTATGACTCAACTGATTCGAGTGCTGTTGGTTGTTCCACTGCTTGATGTCTCATCCACGAATGCAAACAAAGTCAGGCTGTGAGTGTAGTCTGCACTGTTTTCCAGCCACCAATCAATTTTAATATTAATGATAATGTTACAAGTAGGAGCACAATGAGGGAGACAAAGGTTGTCGTTGGGGAAGGTCAACTTCTAATATGTGAGCAGACACAGCTGCTGGAGATAATGCTTGGATTATTCTTTGTTTGATAACTTTGACTTTTGTGCTTCTCTTGCAAAGTCACTTAAGTGAAAACATTCCAGAACTATAATGGCAAATGGTAAAATAAACATTTTTCTTTACTACAACCTTAACTTAATTTATTTTAGCTGAATGCAACTCTGTTATTTTGTATTCCATTTTTCATCTACGACTTTTTCTATGCATATAAAAGGCCTTTTTCCCTCAAATATTATGCACACATCTATCTAAATCTGTATTAGTGAACACTTATCCTTTGCCGAGGTAATCCATCCACCTCACAGGTGTGACATCAAGATACTGATTAGACAGAATGATTATTGCACAAGTGGGCCTTGTGCTGCACACAATAAAAGGCCACTCAAAAATTCAAAGTTTTATCGCAGCGCACATTGCCACAAATGTGGCAATTTTTGAGGGAGCAAATATTGAATGGAATGTTCAATATTTCACCATCAGCTATCTCCTAAGGCATTTCAGAGAATTTGGCATTACATGCTCTCCTCACCTTGGTCATAACCAAAAGACTTCGGCACAAATTGTCAAAAACCATCTCAAACTCATGTGAATGTACATTATTGTAATTGATGGCTGTTCGTCATAGCCAACATTTGGTGGTGTTGATGGGGTCTCTTGGGATTCCACACACACACAATCCCTGGGGCCCCTAAGTTAAAAGTACTGGTTCAGGCCCAAAAGGGGGGGGGGGGGTTGCTACTGTCTTATCATTTCATTGCACATCGGCCATCATTGTCATCGCTGTGGAGTACATTTTGGCAACCCTAGCAGGGCTCCAAGCTTTTTGCATTGCAATGAATTGCACCTAACTTCTTTTGTAGGTGCACCAGTAGAGAATTTAGGTGGCCCCAAATGTTTCATTGATTTGCCTTAAAGCCTGCTCTGGCCTCTCACACATTTGTAATCACCACGTAAATGATTTAACAATGAACAACTCAACTTGTAATATAACTTTCTGAAACTAAGTCTGTCACAGCTGCACTTAACCTGTTCTCCAGATGCTGGTTGCTGTTTTATTGGGTTACAGAACACCTGCAGAGACCCCTGTTGTGTATGCCCATCTATCTCTACAGCAGCCACAACACTGTGCCTCTGTTTTGTTGAGTAATGTTGGCCCAAAAGTCAAGAAACACAATCACTGGGCTAAACAACAAGATAAGTTCTTTCTGATGCAATTACCATCTGGCAATCTGGCATTTAAGAGTTTGCTGGTAATTTTTCTGGGAAAATATAATATACATAAATCTAAGGTGACATGATTTTGAATTATACTTTTTGTTTTTTAAATGCCAAAAGGAAGGGTAATTCTGAGAACATAAGGGTAGTCCAGTTGCCTTACTGCAAGTTTCACTCTTGATATCAAATTGGACCTCTGGGAGTCCTAATATGTTAATTTCCTTTCTTTGTCATCCAGATGGGGTTCCAAGAGTCCATGTATGGGTGTTTCACTTCTCGAGAGAGAGAGAGAGAGAGAGAGAGAGAGAGAGAGAGAGTTGTGGATTTCCATCTCTGATGTAAAGCTAAGTTTATTAATTTAGGACAAATCTTAATTAAATAATTCAAAATTTTGAACAAAACTTTCAAATTTTAATATGATTTTCTGCAATTTGTTTTACAACTTAAGTAGCCTCTCTTCTCAATCTGACTTTAGGAGTGGGCTACATAATAATAGATTGGTAGTAGAGGTGGTATTGAGCAGTGTTACAAAATACAACAAAAACTTCATGATTGAGAATTGAAAGTAAAAACCAGAGTGATTTTCTGTGTTTCTATTATATGATTACTTTAATACAATTATTATGTAATTATTATATACTAATTTTGAATGTAACCAGATACAGATGATCCCTGTGGCTTTGCCACAAGATAAACTTTTATGCTGTTGCACTTGATTGATAGGAAGTTTCTAAAACAGGATACCTGCAGCGGAGAAGACGGCATTCCCACCATCAAAGAACTGCTGTTTTCAAAGGAGAGAAACAAGATGGCCCCTCATTGGGAATTTCTGGTTAGTTTACCATTCAGATGATAATACTGCAGGAAGAAGTAATTATATACTGTGGAGAATGTCCCCATGGGTCATGAAAACACAGGAGAGGGAGAGGAATGAGTGCTATTGAAGTGTTATATCCCTCTGAGAAGCACTCCATTTTTTAAAAAAAAATATATATATATATTTCATTACAACAACAGCCCCCATCCCAGAGTGGGCTGACATAAAAGGCCTTATGGATTTCCTAGAGTATCCAGGTTTCCGTGTCTAATTATGGATTCAAGAGGTGCTGCTTCTTGTAGCCATGTGTTTTTGTAAACAGTCAATAGCTGCATGCTGGAAATAGCTATTTCAGATGGAAACACCATATATTTCAATGTGCTTTCCTCCAATCAAGGTTTGAAAAAGTTGCTGAAACAGAAAAACAATTCATACTGCTTTATCCAATTAACAGTTCTACATGATCACAAATCAATGTCTTAATTAATCTACAGTATAATTAGTTATATAGTTAAATAAAAGTACAATATCAAACAGCATATTTGTGTCAAGTTAGAAATAAAAAATCAAGATGATAAAAAGGCGAAAATGGATAAAGACTTCTTAACAGTTAAGCAAGATAATTATCTACATCAAATGTATTCCAAATTTTTAGATAATTTTGACAAAAGACAGTTGAAAAATCTTAGTTTGTGCATAACAATAAAGTAAATTAAAAATCATGCCCCTTATGTATGTCAGTTACATACACTTTCACTTGAATTTCTCACTTTCCTAAATGTGACAGCATCACAGCAGAACCTGAATTCACATGACGCATACCATATGGTGACAATCTATTTCATAAATTATATGATAAAAATAATGTATTTAAGTATTTATCCTTGATGAGTTTTAAAGTATTTTAAAGAGCAGACGCACTGCAAAGTACATTTTTACATTTTCACCTGGAATGTAAATATTCTGAGGACATTGGAGAGATTAAATCCAAGAAAATAAAATCTACTGAAACACAACACATTTTTACAGAAAATTACTTGCAGAGTCTCTAGCACAAAGAACATATTTGTCAAGAGATGCTATTTGTAACAAGGACATAGCTCAAAATAGGGTTATATACTTATAGACTCTAATCATAACCCTTAGGGACTGATGGAAGGATCCTCTCTGCTACAGAACTGACCACTTATTTATGGATAAAAAAACATGCATGAATTTTTCACCAAGCCGCAACATTGAGAGTAAATAAATCCCAAATTAATATTTCATTATTTCTCTAAGCATTTATTGATGCACAGCTCTGCTGATCTCGCACCCTGAATCTCGAAATGAGTAGCATGTTCCAGTTTGGCAAATTTGAGGAAAAAAAATAAGGCCACGGTTTTCCAAAGCAGTAGTAAAACATAACTGCTTTTTTGTTTGATTGTTTGTGGTTAGGCCTGTTTATGTGTTGCCCTGAGGCTCATGGATGTCCTTTTAAGACACGAGTTAAGTTTAAAGTAGCATTGTCATTTTCAAACCATCAAATGGGAGCAACATGCCAACTATAACACACATATGTGAGCTCTTAACAAAAGAAAAGACTTGCGTTCCATGAATGGAGGCAATTCAATATATATATTAAGCCATTATCGGCATACAGTTTGCTGGACGGCAAAATGGTCAAAAGATGAGAACATCAAACTGCTAGATTATGTTTCTGTTCTGTCTGCCACTGAAAAAAAAGAAGAGACATTTTGTAAATGGTGATTTTCATGAGAGAAAAGATGGATGAAGAAAAGAGGAATGATCATGAGCTCAAGTCATGAAGCTGAAATTCCAGCAGCTGAGGAGAAAGTGGAGAGCAACACATTGTTAAGGAGATTAGAGGAATAGTCAGAGCAGAGAGTCCCTATTACTTTAATCTCAACTGGGTTTAACTTGAGAGCAGAAGACCGTTTGAACACGGGTGCAGTCTAGGCAACGGTCAATCTCAGAGCAGAAAATAATGCTGGCTTTCTATTACCCTGTGGACATGTTTCCACAGATATTGCATCAAAGATGAAAACACCCCACATCTCAATAAATGAATGAATAAATAGTCATTTATCCTTGAATTAAACGTCTTTTTCAGTTTTTAGAAGCCCCAGGCAGTGCTACTTGAATTTCACTGAATGACTAAATATAAAAAATATAAATGGCCTAAAAAAGAAAGTTTCAGTGCATCATTCAGCTAACAACAGCTAAACATGACCTTGGCTGTGTAAAATAATGGGTCCTGACTCATAAATTACATTTGTAACAGAAAAAAAGGATTCCTACTCAATGTCAGTGACCGTCTTGACATTTCCACCATCATAACATAAGCAGGGACACGGTTTTCTCCCAAACCAAACTGTTTCCATTTAAAATTTAAATGGGAGAATAAACTGGAGACACTGACTAGAAAACAAACCTGAAAAAATATGTTCATCATCAAGCTTCATTTTTATTGAAGCAATAATAATGTGTGATATTCAGTTATTATTACCTCCGCCAAGGAGGTTATATTTTAGCTGGTGTCTGTCTGTCTGTCTGTCTGTCTGTCTGTCTGTCTGGCTCTTAGCAACATAACTCAAAAAGTTAGGGACCTATTTTGATGAAATTTTCAGGATTTGTTTGAAATATTAAAAGGAAGAACTGATTTCATTTTGGGGGTGATCTGGAAGAAATCCTGGATTCTTGATCACTTTGAAATTTTCGTTAACATTGTGGTAAATGGGGCCAAAAGGAATTGTTGCGCTTGGCGGAGGTCTGCGCTCTCCGAATGCTTTCTAGTTTATTATTATTATTATAATTATTATGAGAAGAAGATATTTTTAGGAACATTTCTTAAAATATATTGATTAAAAAGTAGTGTGTGTAAAAAGGGGCCAGATGCACATATTACAGTTAAAAAAGCTAATCTTCTCTTCTGATAAATAATGTTTCTCAACAGAGGAACGTTTTAAGCTTTCCCCGGCACTCGTGTGTCTGGTCTGCTGAACATTCTCAGTGGGGTGCTGGTTGCTAATTGAAATTGAATGACTGGAAATGCTGGAATACTTTATGAGAAATTAACTAAAAAATATGAGCTGGACATCCCACAAATGTGTTGATAGCATAAAAGCCATAAAATGGAATTCATTGTATACTGAGCTTTTTTTTTTAATTTGCAAAAGTGTAAGTCAGAACTTATTTCTGATGAGCATATCCAATAAATAACTCAGTTGTCACCCTTACACAAGTGTTAATGAGCTTAGACTTTATTTATTTATATAGTGTCTGTTACAATCAAGTTTGTCTGTAACCACTAGAAACCTAGAACCGAGATCCACTACAGAAACCCAAAGAGAAACATCACACTCAAATAGAGGACCCTGCTGCTGATGGACAGCGGGGACAGGAAGAGGTAAAGGGGAGATAAAGTTTGAGAGAAACATCATATATGCAAATAATTATAATATAAGACCTATAAGACCAGTGTGACCAATGCAGCTGGAGACACTTGTAGATATACTGAGAGAAGAGGGAGAAGCACTAACTACACAAACAAGGGTTTGAATGACATAAAGACCACAAAACTTTCATGTTTCCTGGTTTTGCACAATTCAAGTATTGTAAAGTTGTGGTAAGAAAAGAGCAGTAAAAATGAGTAAATTGAGTACCAGAGTTAATTCAAATAATATTCCAGAGGTATATGGGCTAACCCTAGTCATACAATTAGGGCTCTGATAATCGCATTCATTACTGATGCACTGTGACAGAATAGAACACAGCTGCTTTGTTCATATCCTCCCCATTTCCTTTTATCTCTCAGATCACAATCCAGTGGCCAACCTCTGCGTGTCAGAGCGGATGGGGAGACTGAAGTGTCCTGACCATGATGCAACACCTCACATGAAATAACAGGGCTTGGTGACAGGTGAACCGCAGTTGTCTGGTGCATCTTCTTAAAGGTGGTGGTGGGAAGAGACAGTTCCATAATAACCACCATGTGTCATAAATGACCAAAACTAGTAAAATGTCATGATGCAATGAAATACAGTCAACCCCTGCCAACAAGTTTAAGCCTCAGCATGTGGAGTCTTTTTTTTTTTTTTGCAAAAGCACACCCATGCCTTTAAATCTTGCAGGATCCAATAATGTCCACGCTGAACATGCATTTGTGAAGAAAATCTCTTCTTGGTGCCTATAATACTGACACACATAAATCAAACGAGGTGTCAGCGTAACATGATTCGACATAATGTGCCTCACTTGTGGCGTAAGCCTATATACAGCAAATACCAGCGGAGCTGAGCAGATGCCAGACCTCGTCACGCCTTTTTGAAGGCTTCTGCTGAACTATCAAACACCCAAAACATTTTAGCTTCTCTTATTCTGGCACAAGGCTGTCTGTCTCATCCCTCAAAGCCAATCCTCAAAGCCAGGGCAATGGATTATCTTCCAATTTCTCCTACAGAAAAGAAGGGCGGGTGGGAAAGAAAAGACTAGGGCTAGGTGGTAAATTATTCGTTTGGCTGTCTCTGTAGCTCTCTGAATCCAGGGCTCTTCTGTTGCCTCTGTTTTTTGGGGTTTTTTTTGTTGTTTTTTTATACATTTTTATTCATTTCTTCACTCAACCCTTTTCCCCCATTTCCCTCTGACTCAACAAAGCCCTACTCAGCATCCTTGACGGGGTGAGATCACAGGAGGAGAGAGTAATGAGACTTCGGCTAGCTGACTTCCACTGTATCCTCGGCTTTCTATCTCTCTGTCTTTCCACCTCCCTTTCTACTCATCTCCTGCCTCTCTTCACCACACACAGTCTGTCACTGTCTAGATCTCCGCTACATGGTGTGAGGCAGGGCGTAATTCATTAGCGGGTGGGGGTTAGAAGGGCTGCCTTCCTTGCTGAAGGGGAGAGAGTGGATGAAATCTAAACACCAGCTGATAGCTCAAGCCTGTCTTTCTTCTTTTTTTTTTTTTACTTGTGTTTTCTATTACGTCAGTTTGATTGTCACCGGAGATACTGAGTCAGCATTTGAGTTCTCTTCAAAACTAAAAACAACCGCAGCATGCAAAATAAATGAGATGTCTCATAATACTCAGAGGTGTCAAGTACAAATCACCCTTTCAGAAACACATAAAGCACATTGTCTGGGCATACCAGAACACCACCCCATGGTGCAGCAGAGTGAGAGCTAATTCTGCCACATGGAATGACAATGATGTGGTGACGGGATTACGTCACAGGTGGGTAGCTGGGAGATGAAGAGAGGAGGAGCAGTTAAGGGACACACAGAGAGAAGTGAAAGTGTGCACCAGAGGAGGAGGTATAGATGATTGAGGTGAGACTGGGGCCATAAGTTATGCATTCACACCTGCTGTTTTGGTCTTCTGTATTTATGAGACTCTGTCCATTCCAAAAGTCAAGGATCAAAGGAGAGAATCAAAGGCCTTCAGTGAATGAGGGGCAGAGTTCCAAGGAGATTGGGAACCCTTGTGAGGCTTGCTCTCTCTCAAGTCACCTCCCCCTCTATTTGATTCCTGTTCCCTCAATCTCAGCAGAAGCTGCAGGACTCTGCTGGATGTGAAATAGCATTTATTTTGACCACTCAGATCTTGGCTCATGTTAGAATTGTTTTTAAGTAAATATGTGGGTGCTTGGTATCTGGGCCAGCCCCAGCCAGCACTGAAATAAGTGACATAATTTGAGGTGACTGGTGACATAATTCAGGCCCAACTAGTTATGCTTGTCAGGTTGCTACCCATTCTGGCCCAGAGCCTGCAAAAATGAAAAAAAATTGCTTTCATGTTTCCCATCCCACAATTGGAATGCCATCAGATATTTTAATTAATTTAATTTAATACTAATGTTGTTTACCTGTTGTGATTAAACCACTGAAAGTCATGCATCATCTTCAGCTTGTAAGTAATTAGTTGTGATTTAAAAGAAAAGTGTGATTAAAGCCAAACTGCTTGTACTTTGGTTTCCACCATTGTTTTGTTCTCTCTTCTGTCCCATTTTTTGATGCTTTCCTTCAACCTCAGCTGAAATGAAAGTTGATCTTTGACTGTGCTCTTTTGTACTATGCTTGCTTATGTAGCTAAATAAATGAAAGAATTTTCACTTTCACTGACTCGACAACAACCAGGTACATTCCTTTTATTGCAAAAATGCCATAATGAGGCTTCTTTGAAGATGGGTAGTGGACGTCGCACATCCAGATAATTTTTCACAAGAGTGGCAATTGTTACTTCAGTCTCCTGAGGCCAAATGAAAAAAATGCCCAGACATTTGTAGATGTATTCTTCTATCAACCATCATGCCGATATTGGGATGGAAAAAAAGAAACCAAGAGAAAATATTCTAAAACTTTTAGGAATCTGACAGCAGGAGCTGAAAGATGTGTCTGACCTGCTGACCTCAGCCACCTCCGTCCAATATTTACTGTACAATTCAAAGAATTTAAGGTTTACAGCAATGCAAATATGAAAATGTTCAAACAAGTAACACAGTCTGTTGTATTTCTGTCACTATGATCAGGTGCTGCTTGTCGTTTGGACTATGGATATTTACAGGTGTGATAAAAAAAATGTATTAAATCAGCCCACTGCCATAGTGACATGGACATGTATTACCCAAGTTTCTGCCTTCCCACTGTGCTGCACTTCCTTTGATGTTGCAGTTCTGATGACAGCCACTCTGGAAGAAATGTAAGGGAGATGAAAGAGTGATGACGTAGTCTAGGTTTCTGACGAGAAAGGTGTTTTCTGCAATTTCTCAATCACATCGTAGGGAGGCAGGAGCCCAGCATGAAAAAGCACCCACTTTGATTTAGAAGGTGTTTACAGGCTGTGCTGCTATGCCAGGATTGCATTAGAAATTTCACGTGGGATTTTATTTTTTATCATGTTTAAACACACAAAGTCACTTAAAGAAGTGATAATGGACAGTGCCGGTAAAGTCAAGGAACAACTGCTTCAATCTGAACAACACTTCTCAAAGGGTGAAGACACCAAAATTATGTTATATGAAGTTAAAACTAAATCTTTAATTGGACCAAAAATGCACACTGGAACTGAGTAAGAGATCTTTGCTGTCAGTCATTAAAATCCATTCCCAGATCAGTGGGCCATTTTTGCTATGAGTTTTTAAATTGTTCGTAGCGTCAAAATCATGTACACATACAAGACTGTGCAAATGTTTTAGACATCAAAAAAAAAAAAAAAAAAAAAAAACTATAAACTAAAAATGCTTTCAAAATGCAGGTATTAATAGTTTAGTTGTAGGACATACAGAAGAGAAATCTAAATCTAATCAATAGTTGGTGTGAGACCATCCTTTTGCTTCGATGCCATCGATTCTTCTTGATACACTTGTACACAGGTTTTGAAGGAACTTTGCTGGTTTTGAAGGAACTTTGCTAGTAAGTTGATCCAAACATCTTGGCAAGTTAAAAACAGATCTGTGAATGTCAGCTTCCTCAAATTATTTTGCCTCTTTGTTTAATCCCCAACACACTTGATGTTGAGGTCAGGGCTCTGTAGAGGCTTTTCCATCACTTCTAGGACTTCTTGTTCTCCTGAAGACAGTTCTTAATGGCCTTGGCTGTATGTCCGGGGTCATTGACCCGCTGCAAATGAATTTTCATACCCTTCCCTGATGTTCTTCCATGATGGATAAGTTCATATCCCCAAACCTCCAAACATTATTGTACTGCTCCCCAGCCCTTCAGTCAGCAAACTGCTTTCTGCTACAGCCAAATATTTCAAAGTTTGACTTATTAGTCCAGAACACCTGCTGCTATTGTTCTGCAACTCAATCCCTATGTTTTCCTACATAGTCCACTTGGCCTTGTTTCCATGCTGGAATCTCCATTGAGAACATGAGATCCAAACAGACAAGAGGGAATCAAATTTACCTGTTTCAATGTTGGAGGAGAAAGCAAAAGCCAAACCTGTGACAAGTAAGTTTGCTTGTCTTAATGTGACATGTCAAAGTAAATTTTCTTCTGATTATTTTCTCTTCTTTTTGTTGTATGTTGTCAGAAAGCTGAGAACAATAACTCCACTTGTATATGAAGGACAAACCTAACAATACCTGTTACATACAACTCTGCAAAGAATTGTCGACTAATCGTTCTGATAAAGGATTTTGAAAAAGCAGGAGATAGGATGAGCACAAGATTGGAGCTGTCAGTCCACAAACTCTAAAGCAAAAGTAAAAATCATTATCTATTCCCCAGTGAAACATCCGTAGAGTCCGGATCTCCACAGTTGCACTCGGGTGTCATGCAGAGACGAGATATTAGAACTGGCCTCCCGACAGTAACAAAAAAGAATAAAATGAGCTCAGTGCCATTATATTCCTCTGCAGATGTGTCACTCGCTCTTTTCCACAGAGAGACAAGCAGCAGTGACCAGTGAACACATGCATTAATAGTCAGGTCCACTGCAGATTACTGAGCCTCTCAGCCCCAGAAAGAAATGGCTAGTAAAACAATCCGACACTCACCGTCTGTGCAGGTGATTCACTGCATGGAAAACTATTGATCTTGCCTTTCAAATAGATGTTTTTTTTTTTTTTCTAAGTCAGACAGAAACTATATCCAGTTTATCTACTAACCCATGTTAACAATATTCAGGAATAATATGTAGCAGAACACATTGTTCTAGTTATTTAATGATTTTGATGCATAAAATTGCTAATATGATAATCTTTATGACACTGCACTACAATATCTACATCAAATTAATTACAAGTTCAATTAATTATTGAGATAATCAAAAAAACTTTGACAAACACAAAGGTTTAAGTGATACAACCCAAAATGGAAGATTATATATATATATATATATATATATATTTGGGTCTTCTTTTGTATTTTTGTGTTCATACTGGACACTGGAGAGGTCGGACCAGTGATGGCAGTCATTACTCAATGACATAACACAACGACATCCTTAACAAATTTATTTTTAGTTTTTATTTTGACATTTCCTTCATCCTTGATCTGATATGATGCCTCAGAATCCACATGAATAGAGAGTAATATCAATTCTGCTTGACTTACCTTAATTATTTACTTCACGGACCACTATTATCCCTTCATCGTGCCTCTGAATTCCTGTTTTGCGGTTTTGTGATGTCTGCCTCTGAACATTGTGTCACAGCCAGGGATTAAAACTGTCTTTAGTGTCCCTGCACGACAGGAGTCGGTCTGTCATACCCGCTTGACAAGTGAGGACAGTATAACCAGCAGCATGTCGACAAGAGTCATGTAAGCCTCACTGCAAAACCAAAGAGGAGACAACAGTGAGTAGATGTTGCACATCTGACAGAAATGAAGAGTAAAAAGACTGCGCGGAGAGCAGCATGACACAGCTACAGGCATTGGTCTCACTCTTTCACACATTTACTGCCTGTAGCTGTGTCACCTATGTCACACTGAAACGACAAGTGTGTGCCGGGGAGATGTTGGTGGGGCAAGCGTGGCTGCCAGGAGGCATGACTTGAAAGTGATACACATGGAGAAAAGCAGCTGGGGCTGGTCAGTGTATAAATCAGGCTTTTTTCCCCCTCCTTTGCTAGCAGGAAAAATAAAACACAAGTGACACTGATTGATGGGCTTGCTTGTGATTTCTGATTTCAAAAAGAGTATTTCTGAGGCAAATTAATCACCAGACAAGAAAAAAAAAAGAAAAAAAAATGTCAGCTGAATGCAAGTAGAATGTTTAAGTTGGCTGGCCATACATCCTGTCCTAAGAATTTCTGCCCATCAATTGACTTTTTTTTCTGTATTTGCTTTTTTTTAACCTCCAAAAAGAAGAAACACAAAATAGTTTGAATACATGCAAACTACAAAGAGAATAATTTTGTATGTCAAAAAATGATGTAACATAGCCTAAATAGGCTATATTTATTTGAGAACAGCTAGTGCACAGAGTAAGCTTGTTGCTTTCTCTTTTTTTCTTTTTTATCATATCCTACTATTATCATGAATGATGATACAACATGATCAGACTATTGAAATCACAGATTTCCCTCTATTACCGGTATTTTATATGAGAAGCACCTTGTACCTTCAAATTGCAACAAAGTTGCATGCATTGTTTCATGTTACCCTTTCATCTGATACCGTTAACTATTTTTTATGATTTATGATGATGTTTTATGGAGGAAAAAAATTACATTATGTAATAAGTTTTGAAGAATACAAAACAAATTCAAAAGTGGTTCCTGACTCGATCAATTACCGGCACTTGTCTTTGACAGTTTGACGTTGGTTTGAACTAAAGAGAATCTGCTTGAGAAAATATGTAAGATATTCACTATGCACCCTAAATGTTTCAGGAATAACTTCCATGGATGAAAAGGTGCCTTGTGGGGTTTGCCTGGGGGAAAAAAAAAACATGAAAGAAATGAACAATACCAAGAATGTATCAGGGCCCTTTGTGAAATCCTGACATCCGTTGTATCATTCATATTCACGAACATCAGTAGAACAGAAAATATCTTCATGACAGAACAAACAAATTTAATTTTAGACTGATCCATGTTGTTTCATGTGAAGAGAGAGAGAAAAAAAAATTCGGCAGTTGTAGGTTTTACTGTGATAAGCAGCAAGGACAGAAGTGGATACAAATGGTCAGATATGCACATAGGCATTAGATACACACATGGCACATGTAATATGGCAGCAGCTCGAATTTGGGATGACTGTAATCCCACATGGCGCCACAGAAGAGACAGTAGCAGGATCTCCTGAAAGCAGAGGAGTGGCAGAAAACAAAGACAGGAATGGGGCACTGGCACAAAAAAGCAAGTCCTGCCGGCAACTGGTGCTTCAAGGCTCACACCTTCATGGGATTGGGAACAAAAAGAACAGACACGCAACTCGATACAGAGGGAATTATTCAGAGGATAATACAGACGGAGAGGGAGAAAGGATGCCAAGAGGCAGGAAGGGGATCAGAGGGAAGTACAGAAGAGGAGGACAGACTGTGATGAAGTAAAACAAGAATGGAGAGTTGTAAATTGTGCTTTAGGGTGGCAGGCAAAACAGAGTGACGGGAGACAACATGAGACTAGCATTTGTTGGCTAACCACAGGTGTCTGGAAGGAGGTCTGAACCATTCTTCCTTTTTCTGTGATCTTCTGTTCTCCAAGACAGATCTCAGTGGTCCCTGGAAGGAACACACCCTGGCCAGGTGTATAATACCCCCCCCCCCCACACACACACACACACAAAATTCATTCAGAGACTCATCGCTAGAGGCATTTTTAGAGGTTCCAGTCAGCCTAAAGAGCATGTTTTTGGACTGTGAGGGAAAAGTGGTGTGCAGACAATTCTAGATATGGGGACAATAAAAAATAATAATAAAAAAAAAAGAAAAAAAAAGAAAAAAAAAACAATTTGAATATATTCTAGGAATCTTTATTTTTTTGTGTAAAATCTTGGCCAAACTTTTGAAGGATTGTGTCAAACAAAGCAGGTACAAAATATTGTGACAAGTATATTTTTTTGAATTAAAATGCCCTTAGGGGATTTGAATTGTGAGCCTTCCAGCTGTGAGGTGAGCACAAACCATTGCACCAACACACAGCCTTTGACTTACTGATAGACGCATGATAGAACAAGTTCTTGGCACAGCCTGAGGATTGACTCACTTCAATTATGCTCAGAAAAAAAGTTATTTTTCTGAATGAATGAAAACACAGCATTGATATTTAACCCGATAATGTTTCTCTGCACCAGCCATCACTTGTCATACTCACAGTTTGGCTTAACCATCCTCATCTCTTAATTTAATTTATTAGCAGAAACACAACACATGGCTCAATATCAGCACAGGTTGCAAAGCCATTTACTCACATTTTTTTTTTTTTATCTTTTACTGCAGGTTTGGTGTGACAATTGATGGAGATAAAACAAAATAAAACCTTCAGATGGGCAGCAAAACACAACAATGAACCCAGTCACGTTTAAAGGCCTAGAAGACCTAAAGTTTGTGATCATAACGCTCGCAAAAAAAAATAAAAAAGATAAAAAACACTTTCAACATTGTTAGAAAGGTCTCTGGGAGGAAAGAGCTTCGCTGTCATAGTTGACAATCAAGAAAGTGTGATAAATGTGAATACAACAAAACCTTATCAGGAAAAAAAGAAAAATCGTTATATGGAATCACCCTGACCATCAGGCTCAGGCTTGCATTTTTCTGATAGCGTCTAAAAAATTAAAAATCCTTTATTCTGCAACTGGAGTCTTTTGACATGAAACAAAGTGGACCCGCTCTCAGGATAATGGAGAAGTCATGTTTCTAACATGGTAAAGGTTGTGAGAGTCCTCCTCCAGACCACAAACATGCACATTAAGTTGATTAGACACTCTAAATTGCCACAAGATGGATGAGTGAATTAAGTGTTTGTCCGCCCACAGATGGATTGGTGTTTTGTCTTGGGTTTATTCCTGCCTCTTGTGTGATGATTCCTAGATAGGCCTCAGTGATACTGATTAGGAGTAAATGGTGATTTAAATAGAATATATGAAAATATGATGAATGCTGAATAGTACAGATCTATTCTCATATTCAGATTCGAAAAGCTGCAAATCTGAAATATGCTTCACATTGTCGATGGACAATGAGCTAATGCTGCTGAAGAGTTTCTGAAGGCATCAACTACAAAGGTTTTTTTTTGTAATAGAAATTATATTTTGTATCATTGGATGTTCTGTATTCTTTGAATATGTTCTTTGTACTTTCATGTTCTGTGACTGCCAAAAAGGTGTTCGCATTTCATTATAACTGTCTGTGTGCAATGTTACACCCGATAACTTCAGAGAATAGTAAAACAGGAACAACTGTTAGAATAAGTGAAGAAAATATTTGTAATTGTACTTTGAGAATGGTCTATGTAGATCATACCTGAGGTCGACTGAATCATAAGGAGTTGATTTTGCAAAAAAAAAAAGTTTTCATTCAAGAAAGTTTAATTAAATCATGACTTAAGCAGTTATTTTAAGGTGACAACATGTGACATTTCCCAAGAAGACGTATTTTCAATGAGTGATCCATTTTTTTTCCCACCTTTTTTTTGTCAGAAACCACTGAGGCCAAACACAATGAAAAGCTCTCACTCTTTGTCTTTCACCTTAATTAAGCCATCCATCACTAGCTGTCTGATGCTCGGGAACAGCCCAGGCC
Organism: Lagocephalus sceleratus; assembly: GCA_911728415.1. Lineage (NCBI taxonomy): Eukaryota > Metazoa > Chordata > Actinopteri > Tetraodontiformes > Tetraodontidae > Lagocephalus > Lagocephalus sceleratus. The sequence goes on along the minus strand of CAJVRN010000028.1, from coordinate 5,771,755 downwards.
ACAGATTCGAATAGCCAATGGGAGCAAACCAGGCTCCACCAAGCTCCATAATACCACCATCATTAAAAGAAAAGTAAACCTTCAGAGACAACTGAATACCTAGGGAACGTTTGTTGTCTTGCACGCTGGGGGGCTATTTATGTCTGTTGGATGGTTTGTTCACCATGTAACGAACAGGAAAGAAAAGACTGTCCACCTGCAGTGGCGACATACTTGTGCATGTGTAGAGCCCCCTGCTGGGACTCTCCTATTGGACAGAAATGACTCAGCCATAACCATATGGGGACCCATATTTGTTATAAGAATACATCAACATCATTTCTGACTCCTCTGAGGGCTTTTACTGTGTACTCCCAGGAGAGCTCACTGTCTGTCACTGATTGGATCAAAGTCATCTTGGACGGATTTTGCTGAATTTAGGTCACACAAGTGTCAAATCACTGCTTCCACATGCAACACACATTCCAGTTGAAATGTATGAATGTGGAAATAATTTGGCACTAAAACTGGCCATGTTTACACACAATCCAATCAATCTTTGCACCTCACATGTCAGTTGTCAAAGCTGTTCATAGTTTAAGATTTTTTTGGGGGAAAGATGCTGCCCCATGTGGGGAGGATCAACTATCTCAGGATCTTATTGTGACTTTGTGACCGAGGGAAAGATTGACAGTCAGATTGGTGTCAGTACTGATGCCCACTTTATTGTAGTGAAGAGCTGAGCTGAAAGGCAAAGCCCGCTATTTACCGCAATTTACGTTTCAACTTGCTTCTGTGCTCGCAAGTGTCTGGTTAGCCACCATAAGAATGAGATCAGGAATACAAGCATCTGAAACTAGCTTCCTCCACAGTGGCTGGGCTCAGACTTAGAGATAAGGTGAGCAGCTCAGACATCCGAGAGCAGTTCGGAGTAAACCATCTTGTCAGGATGCCACCTGGATGTCTCCCCTGGGAGGTGCTTTGGGCTTGTCAAGCCCGGGGGACACCCTGAGGTACACCCAGCTGGGCCAGGCATTGTCTGAGCTTTCTTGATGAAATTATTTCCACCACAAACCAGAACCCAATACTCACAAGCAGAGGAATATGGGAGGACATAATGGACTTAAAAATATGATTTTAACATTATTTAAAATGTTTTACAGGATAAAGTGATGCATCACTGTAGCATTGCTCCTGTTTCCACTTTAATGCTGATGTGGAGGAGGACCTCCACCTTAAAACTCTTGGAGACTTGCATCTCTGATGATCTCTTGTGGCCAGTAAACACAACATGGAGTTCAATGATGCCTCATCTTCCTGAGGGTCCATGGGATGAACAAGCTGGAGACGAGGCTCCTGTACATGACCCTTTGGTAAAGCTGACAGGAAGTGACTGCAAAGGGCGATAAGGTCAGCTGAGAAGATATTCAGCTGTTCTCCAGGCCCTCTGGGTGTGACTGCAAGCTCCAGAGTAGAATAAACTAAGCATTAGTGACCACTCTTGTCTCCTCCATCAGCAGGTAAATATGCTGACCTCAGAAAGAAGATACAGGTGTATTAGAAGCAAAATCAATAGATTTATAAATATCTACACATAAAAGTGCATTAAATGAACACTCACTACCATCCTGTTCTACATCATATGAGCCACAGAGTAAGCACTACTGTTGCTAGATATCCTGCACTGTAAACAATGTCCTGAAATATGATTTTGAAATATTGCTTTTTTGTCATCAGTAGAGACAAAAATGTATTCTTGGATGCATATTTTCTGTTTCTTGATTTTCGTGCACATTAATGCTTCACAGAGCACACAGCTATATTGGAATCAAGGCATGTGTGCACCCATGATCACATTAACCTAGTCCAAGCTACAGTTCAGTGGCCACAAGAGTGAGATTATGGCACCTAGCCTCCCTCACTTTCAGAGCTAAGCACTTACGGAATCATGTGAAGCTGCAAACCCATCTGTGCAGTGATCCGTGGACAAATATCTGAAAGAGTGAGGTGCGAGATGTAAGGGGCAAAGGTCAGTCATTATCAATTTGTTATCCTGTGAGGAAAATGCGCAGAGATGCAGCTCTTGCTCCGTCATCCATAGAGCCTACATGGCATTTCTGTCGATACAGAGGGACTGCAAGTGAATTAATACCAGAAACTCACATTTGATTAAAAATCCTCCATGCTCATGCTTCATTCCCTCCCTGCTGTAAAGTGTATTATTATTTTTATTAGTATTATTATTAAATTGTGATAGTATTTGCTTGGGTTGTCTTTTGTTCTCAGTCCTATTAGTTTTATTTCCTTAGTCTCTGTGTTTGTTCTGCAGTCTTGGTCCTCCCTTTTCTCCCCCTCAGCTGAACAATCAGCTTAATCCTCTGTCACCTGTGTCTCACTTCCTCTTGTGGAATCAAGCTTTGCTTTCTTTTTCTTCCCCTCATGGTAAGATTTCAGGTCTTGTTTCACCTGTTCGGGCAATCATTTTTCTACTAGTTGTGATTTTTATACCCTGTACCTTTGTTACTCCCCACAGCATGCCTCATCCCTGCTGCTTCTGTTCTGAAGAAGTTTGGAAGGTAGGTGTGAAAAACCACCACTTCTAATAATCCTGATGTGTTGCTTATTACCATTCAGTCTTTTTTTGCTTTCAAACTGTTGATTTGATTCGGGCGGATTTTTCCATTTCACCAGCAGCGCGCTAATGCTACTGCTTGTTTTGATCAGTAGTCAGAACAGGAAAATATAAGGTCACTGTCAAGTGTTTCTCTTGTAGTAAATTGCCTCGGTGCTTTGAATTTAGACCTCTGGAAGTCAAGGATTTGCATGAAATTATTCAACCAACAGATATGGGATTGTCTCCAATAATAGAGGCCGTTTGACTGATGTTTCTAAGAAGATATATAATCTGGCACCAGTTATCTTTGCTGGAAACATACAGGAAATATCTGAATAAGAATGGTTGAACCCATCCATTGTCTCCCGTTGAGCTGGAGCTAAGACGTTCTGGAAAGCTATATTCAGAGTTGAATTCAAAGGAGAATGTGTAAGGATAATTAACCCTGCTGCTGCTGGACAGGTTTACTGTAAGTATACAGTGTGAGGTCTAATTTCAGCAAACTCTTGATTATGAAGATTGACTTGTTAAACCGATCTGTGTCATTCCTGCATAACACCTCCCCCCACCCCAATAATCATGCCTGACTAGCTGCAAATGAGGAAAAAGTCAGAAATTGACTTGTCGCCTGTAGGCATTTGCCCAAACAGGCTGCAGAGAGGAAATGGTCTCTTATATAAAGGAGGTAATTCAAGGTCCCCAGAAATACCTGCAGAGGTAACTTTAGCAGGAGAACATCGGCTCCCCCTGTGATTCCTTTGACATTCCTGTCACTTCAGATTAAAATCTCCCTGAAATCACCTGAACTCTAGGATTCTGCCAGACCGTAGGAGGATGCAATGAGTGTCACATAGAGTGACACTCAGGTTGATTAAATGTGACTTAATCATGTTTGTGTATGGTAGGGTTATGATTAAAGTTCATTCATCCCACATTGACTTGCAACATCCATATTGAACCAAAAAAAAGGAGACATGGGTCTTTCTGAAAGACATTTTGTGGCTTTGAGACCAGCTGTTGTTCTTGTGATGGCATTTAATTCCATTCTAAAGTAGTGTATGTCATTTATCTGAGAGTTTGGCAGGGGAATGACGGAGCAATTACATTTAAAAGTGTGTCTACAGGTGTTGCAAAGGCAAATATTTGTAAAGTGTCCTCAGTGCCCTCAAAGGCAAATGCATTAAATCTAGAGATGATGTAAGAAGCAAGTTTACCAGACCTGTGTAGCCTTGTCCTCATCTGTTTGCAACTAAAAGGCTCAAACCAGATTCTTTCCAGTTGAAAATGGGGTTTGAGTGGGGAAAAAAATAAATTATGTATATATATATATATATATATATATATTTACAATTTCCTGTGGAATTATTTAAAGAGTTTATTTATGCACAGAATGAATCCATTTATACAAAGAGAATGTAATAATATTTTTAAAAATCTGATATCTTCCAATGCTGTGTTTCGATCCCAAACCACTGTACAGTGGTGTTAAAGAAAAATGATGCAGCAGCAGCAGACTTTTAGGCTCTTATTCCTTTATTGATTGATTTATTTATTTATTTTACATCTTGCTGGTTTGGAGTTCTGGATTTCTTATGATTCTGCATTTTGAGGTTTATAATTATATGCTTATTTATGTCAAATCTTGGCAACACTACATCATTGATCTTTGAGCATTCTGGTGTCCAGAATTTTCATTTTACTCAGCATTCATCATTATCCCTCTGGAGAGAGAACTGCAGTACCTTAAACAGCTAAAACCACAATAGTAATTATGTAAGCATCTTCATTTCCTGCTCCATCTATTTTCACTCGGTCTCCAGAGATAAAGCTCTTCATATCCCCTGAGGATTAAATCTTTTGTATTCTCTTGAGGAAGAATGACATTCAAGAAAACAAGCTGATTTTTTTTTTCCTTGATCTCCTAATCCTGCAACATTAACTGTAGTACTCTTGAGGGCAGTGGTTCTAGTAAACAGACCACTTCAATTATTCAGGAAGTTCCCAATAAAGCGGATGGAGTCCACATGATTTGGATCTTGCGCAGCATGCTCTTAGGATGCGATGGCAGCCATCTTAATGAGTTTGCAGTTTATCATTACTCACAAGGGAAAGCAAATCAATCACATCCTTTGGTTAACTGTTGTTCAGGTGGAGGAGGTAAGCAGAGCAAGGCAAAGAAGTAGAGACGTGGGGTAAGGCATGGCAATTGGAGGGCGATGCTTGCCTGTGCGGCCTTTTGCCAAGGACTTCTCCAAAGAAATCTTTCGAACCCATATTAAATTCTAATCCGTTAATGCATCTGGCCATCCCTGGCAGTGTTTTATCAAATCTTTGGAACAGATGAATGTTTCTTCATTATCACATCTCTCCATAAACAAGGTCCGGCGGGTTTGAAAGCGGCACTGCATTTCCTACAAAATAATTCAACTGTCACTTGTGAAAGGCCATGCCAATTCATCACCCAATAGGTTGCCCCAGTAACGACTTGACCACACTGTGCTTGTCTTTGTCTCAGTCTAGTTTTTGTGTTTCAGTATGGGAATTATGAAAATGCATTTCAAAAAGTATAATAGTTGTGGATGTGTCCCCAGGAACCCCACTCTTTTGGTGTCTATCTGTGTGGAAATGACTTGAGTGTTTTCTTATCTTTGGGCCAGATGACCATCAGTTTTTTAAGTGTTAGCCGGAGGTGTGATGAGCAGGGATGAAGAGCAGTATGTCGATAACAGGAACTGGCAGTGGAGTGGATAATTAGCCTCAAAAAGGAACAGGAGGATCAATACCCCACCACCCCTTTTTTTCACAAGTTTGTTCATGGGGAAAACAGGCTCAGTCATCCAGCATAGGACTTTCAGCTTGTAGAAGTGGTGTCGGAAGACTCATTGTGCATGTCGAAGGGTCAAACAGATACAGTAGTGGTCACGGTTGATCTCAGAAAGTGGATAATTGATCATCACCTTGGCATTAAAATATTTTTCATAATGATTTGAGATGATTTGTCTGTACTCAGATCTATTTGATTCCAACAAACTGTCAAAGGCAATCTTTGAATAAGTTTGTTTGCTTTTTTTTTTTTTTTTAATTTTGCAATTAGGTGCTGATTAGTGAGAGAAGCAGACTTGATTTGGGAAATTAAAAAAAAAAAAAAAAATAGATAACCCCTGATGGGTATCCTGTTGGTTTGAAAAGTTGTGCATGTTGATTAAATAGTACTCCCTAATGTAGACACTTACTGGTGTTTTATTCATTTATTTCCATTGCTGATTTCATTTATTGAAAGTGTTTAATGGTTTGCTTTATTGAAAGAAAAAAGGAAAAAAAAAAAACGGGCCTAATGAAAGGACTGAATTCCACACTTTATGATAACCTTCAGAGAGTATGCTGACCTCATGTCCTCCAACCAATGAGACCGTACGTCATTTGTTGCAATTATGTAATACAACTTAGAAGAACATTTCCTACTACTGCTAGCAGGAGAAGACAGATGGCATGGACCGTTTCTACCCCGGTGTGTCATTGGTTAGTGTTGGTGAACAGATGTCATTGCATTTTTTTTGACATCTGGAATCTTAGTTTCTCAATGTTTTCTCACCCTCACTTATCAAATTTGGCAATTTCAGATAAGATGTTACATTTTCTATTGCAATGTTGTTTATTTATTGCCAGTATTTGTGTTGTTTACGAAACTCAATTTTTGGAACCTAAAACAATCAGACACTTTGAAAGGTCCATTCCTAGCAACAGACATGTCATCACCATGGTACCATGTCAGACATATCAAGGTCATTGATGGAGGTGGTCTTACAGCGATGATTCTGACCCTCCCTTTTTTTGTCACATTTTTGTGTCAATCTTCCAGTGCGATGATGATGAGCTGTGTGGTTGCAAAACAGCTTCAAAAAATCTCATTTAAAAAATAATGCTAATTAAAAAGAAGACCAGAAATCAAAAACTAGGTCTCCAGAATATCACTCCAGCTATTGTGTGTCCTGTGTTTATAATAGCCTTCTTGGCTTTAATTATTACTACATAAGTAATCTCAGAGGCGTAAATTGATTATTTGAATTCTCACATTTGCTTGGAACCCACAGGGACCCCAATTTCTCCATCATTTGAATATTATCCTCTTTTGAAATCAAGTTTTCATTTAAAGGCTATTACGAGATGGCAAAACACACAAATGGATGTTTAAGGCACAGCAGTATGTAATTATCTCGATGTGAGTTATTAATTCCAGCAGACTGTGACCGAGTAAATGTCATTGTTTCAGCGGAAGGGTTTCAATCAAGCTACATTTTGTTCTGTATTTGAAAAGATGGAAGATCAATTATTTGTAACATTTTAACTTTGAAAAAATGGGGGGTCCAATTCCAGTTGCACTCTGTGGGGAAATTAGCCGGATTTACATTAATTACGCACTTTATTCAAATTAAGTGAACAAACTCGATGATTTCACCCACAGTGTTCAGGAATATTCAGGGTGTTTTAACAGGAAAGTTTTCCACAACTCTCAAGATTTCTATAAGCACTATAAATACTAACCAAGCCTAAATATTAATCTCACTGCATTTGATGGCATCGATACACATATTTCCAGCATTTAGCTCCTTGAAAATCTATATATTTTTCATGATCTGTGCCTTGGTCTTACATTATCTCAATTTGCTATTCAGACCAACATGTGCACATGTGAAAGTGCAGCTAAAGCTTATTTTGCACAGGATAATTATGACCCTGGGTAGGGTATAATGGTCATTATTATGCGGGAGGTTCCTGTTGCCACTGGTATTTTCCCAATTATGTCTGAAAGATGGAGAGCCAGACAGTCAATATTGCACTGACAGCATATCCAGCCACAAACTACAGTATCCTTCCTTCTCTTATTGGCTGTTGTACTCAATTTGCATCCAACTTTCTGTGATATTTAAATGTACCTTTGTTTCCACCTTGTTTTAGATTTGTGGAGTTCTGTCTGACCAACCTAAATACAGAATTTCTAATTTAAACTCAAGAAGGTGTCACATCAAACATGATCCCCATTTTGGTACTCCATATTGCGTGTGCTGACCGGGTCACATTCTCATCCTTTAACATTTGATAGCAGCAGAGGCCATATAAAAATGAGAATGGCAGCCCAAAGTGCAGGAATGGACCTTTTACTGCTGGCCAATTAAATTCCTCTTTATTTTATCCCTGCCTTTAATATAGAAAAAAGTCTCCTTTGAGGTTAAATCTATAGAAGAGACCAGTGAATGCACAGGTCCATGTGTGAAGATGTGTTGCATCCCAGTAAATTTTCTTTTGATGGGCCGCAGGTGCATGGCATCATCCTCCAGACACGGACCAGTCCGTCTTTTTAAGATGTCTGTTTTAATGAAACCATATGCTTTCTCGCTGAACAGGATCATGTGGCTGTTTCCAGTTGGTTAGATTGATTCCTCCTTGCTAATGGTTTAATTTTGGCATAATTCAATAACCACATACTCCCAAGACACCTTACACATTTATGTGGAGTCTATAATAGGGCCTTGGCAGTTAGATGAGTTGAGAATCTCTGGTGGTTTCATTTGCTGCTAATTCCCCCCTGTTAACACACTTTAACATGGCAAATGAGATCGGAGCTTCGTGCCCTTTCTTAGTCTTTGCTGCCTCACTTTGAGCCCAATGTATAAAAATGGAGGCCACATGGCCTGGAGTGCTAATGCAGACTTGATGGATTACGTGTCAAGATGTGCTGAACGAAAACAAAGGTTAACTCTCCTAATTTGTGACAAAAACGGTTTAATAACACATTGTGCTCAGGTATGTGATACGTTTGTAATTTGGAGGCTCTAACGGGAACACTTACCACGTTTATTGGCGGGTAAGCGTCGGTGGGTCATTTCCTGAATCTTACTCAGCCAGAGAATTCAGAAGTGGATGTGCAGGACTTGAGCCTAAAGATAGGACTTATGGAGTCAGCCCCAGACCCCAAAGGGTCTGCTGCGCATCCAGGAAGGCTTAGCGTGCAAAGGATCTATGTGTGCCACAGGGGCCAAAACAGAATGTGGATTACTGACAAGCTGGGATGAGAACAGTTTGCCATTGCCAGTAAAACAAGCCAACCTGGTCCAAAGGTTTTTCTTCAAGCAGGGGGCAACAATGCACAATTTGTTTCATGCTAAAAGAGTAGCATCAGCCTTTCCCAGATTAACAGGTACCATCATATCGGCCATCAAAGTTGATTCATGCGACTGTCTTTAGTGCAAGATGTGAGTCTCAAAGCTGGCCATCACTTTCCTCAATTGCTGCTGATTGACTTTTACCACACTTGCGGTGCAGGAGAAGCAAGCAACGCTAATCCCATCAGTATAGAATGCCAAGTAAAGAGGTATATAACTGATTTAAGACAGACTGAAGTGCCAGTTCTGATCTGCAAGTCTGTACTGATGAACACACCGCCCTGCAAAAAAATGAAGCTGAGTCACACCATTGAGGATAAAGGTCATTTCAACCCGGTAGCAAGGCAGCGTGGTCATATGATTAAGTGTCTATTTTTAAGCAACAGATAAGTCTAGTCTTGTACTCTAATTGGAGAGTAATAAAAAGAAGACTAGGTGAAACCGCAATGTAGGAAATAACCTGTGTGGGAGCAGAAGAGATCCAAACTGTCATGGTCTGAATAATGCTTAGAGAGTAATTCACAGGCACACACATCTATATTGTTGTTTGGGTTTTACACTCGCACTGAGTCCTACTCGGACTATGCTTTCCACATGTAGCCTACATCCACGCAGAGTTGCACGTACAGCCCAGAGAACATCACAAGTAGCTGACGTCAGTACCACTGTAAGAGCTCTGAGAGCCCCTCCACGGGAGCCATTTTTTTAACAAGCACACCCACACTCTGCCAACTTCAGCCTCGCTATTATCCAAACACAACCAAGCTGTCCGTCACTGCACTCTGGGAGGAGGACAGTTGGAAAAACAACAGTTTTCCCATCATGACAAGTCCACTTTGATTAGAACCAAGTGAGGAACATTACGATGGCTCACTCTCACAAGTGAGAAAATTAGTTTTTCTACCTCCCACCATTTCATTATCTGTGCTCTCTCCCCTCCGTGCAGACTAATTCCTTCACCATGGATCCAGGAGACTCTTCGCTGCTCTCTGAAACCTCGGCAACAGAAGGGAAAAAGAAAATGGGGAGAGCATAAAAGAAAAGAGAATTTTATAGTAAATCAGAGCATGTATGGATAAATATGAGCCGCCTACATACAATATTTATCAAGCTCTTTCAGATAATGCCACATAGAAACTAACACACTCATAAAGAGATTGTTTCACAACTAACAATAGCACACATAATTACAATTTTCTCTTTTTTTGAAAAGAAAAAAAAAATTCTGCGTGAGAACAAACGGCATTCTGTCGAGCATAGTAAACAAAAGAAATGCCATTGAGTTGGACGGAATAAAAATCTGCAGAATATTTGAAAATAGAATGTAAAGAAAGATCAAAGGGCAGAAGTAACCATGGATATTTCTGCATTAGAAGCAAATGCAAATGCTGACTTATAGATAGCTGAAGCACACTGAAGTCTAAAGCTTTGACTATGACAACAAAGAATATCTGCATTTAAAAGAAAGTTTTAAAGAAAAACAAATTAATCTTTCACTTGCTTCAAGCTAAAGCCTGACTTGGAGCTATTCTCGTCACACTGCATTACTCACTAAGAAAAACAAAAAAAAAGCTTCATGTGAACTTGTAACATAAAAGTTTAGAGAATGAAATTTTTCATTTTGTTCTTTTGAAAGCTGAACTGAGATTTGATGACGCACACGAGGTCGGATGCAGAGATGTGTTGAGATCACAGCCCAGTTAAATGACTTGACGCTTTAACGGATGCCATACATCAACGTGTTTTATTTTGGCCAGGCACCTCGGCTGGGGAGTCTGCAAATGCTGCCATTGCCATTTGTCAAAGGATGGGATTGACGCGGCTCTGTATCAAGGCGGGCAGCTATCTTAGACAAATCAACAAAAGTGGAGGCTCAGTGAAAACAAAGGGAAGGGACAGGAAGGTGAGCTGGAGGGGGGTGAAGCAGGTGAAACAGGTTGAACATGTGCATTTCCTTTCATGGATGCAGCATGTCTGCTTAAATTTTATTTTACTTTTGTTGCACACTGTGGAAACTGTTGTAGTTGGCAGAATTAATTTTCTGTTGTGAATTCCATAATTTGCTTTGTTATCCACCCCACAGTTGGAGTGCATCTCAATTGCAAAAGAGGATTGTTATATGGAAATATAATGAAATTATTTACTTAACAGTTAACGTAAAATCATATTTAAATGCGGAGTGCAAATCTGACCATGAACTTTGTTTTTGTTCACAAGGAAAAAGGAATTTATGAAGAATCCATAACTGGCACACATTTCTGTTTGAATCTAAACGTTTGAAGGCATTACATGGACAAAAATGTGGTGTTTTATCGGAATCAGAATCAAGTTCAAATTATATTGAAATAAACATCCGCCTGGTAAAACAAATGTTGTTGTTTGATCCCAAAACAAAAGCCCTCACAGATGGTAAAACATGGCCTCTTTGGCAGAAGTAATTAAATGACAATTTTATAAAGAAAATAAAATAAAACATTGCAAACTAATAATAAAACAGAAGTCAATAAAACACTTCCATGGAAATAAAAATTGTACTCAGGCTGAAATATATTCAGGACAATATTTTGTTCCAGTTCTTATAATCGATTAAATAAACCAAAGTCATCAACAATAGACAAGCTTGTTCAGATGATGCATTAGCTCTGGGTCCAAACGTACATTTGTGAAATTAGCTGGATTAGTTATTAATCTGGCACAAATCCACATATTTTGTGATATTTAAACTGATAGTCACCCTTTTCAGATTAACAAAATTGAAACATCTCAGGGTTCTCAGCTGGGAAATGCCCCATTATTCATCGACTTACAGTGCCCCTAATTATACCCGCTTGTTGTCGTCATTTTACATTTAAACCACATGTTCGTTATAAATGCATGTAGTACATTTTCACCATAATACAGTTGCTGCATGATGATTCACATTTAAGACACCAGCAGACACACTAGCAGAGTCTCACACACAGACTGAAAGCATAAAGAGGGTAAATAAAGTAATCAGTAATCACGGCTAACGTGGGATAAAAGGGGGGGTTGGGTTAAAAAAAAAATGGTTGAGTGGTGATGAACATTTGAGCATTTCTACATGCCTGAAGGAATTCCATTAACCACTCTGATTAAAGTAATCATTGGAGCCATCGGTGCCTGTCAGATGCCATCCCTACCCTCTCAATTACCCAGATCTCCTTGAACTCAATTGCACCCTTCATGGCTGGGACTGGGTGGCGGGCGAGCGGCGAGGCCGGGCAACGAGATTCCCCTTGCGCTTGCAGGAGGCTGTTTGGCAAGGCGTCGATTTTGACCATATGGAAGCGTCCTCCATCTCTATCAGCAGGACGGATGAGGGGCGTCATCGGGTGGCCCAGGTTTTCAAACAAATCCTCAGACGCGGCTTTATACACGGAGCAGATGGTTGATGTTTGACCCCCTCAGGAGAGCGCGCAGTGTGAGATCTGTTGTCAGTCACAATTAGCTATATGCTGAAATTGCATGCAGCCGTTCATGTTAACAAGTGATGATTTTCTGAAGTAGGAAAAAAAGAAAAGGCCTCTACATTTCAAAAGCTGTAACTCAGTTGGACATGGGTTAAGACCCCGTAACAACTGCATGTGAAATGTCTACTTGGACCTGATTTTTGACGATTTAATCTACCAGTCCAGCACTCTTATTTATTAATTTGCATATTAGAGGCAACTGGAGGTGTAAAGAAGGGAATCAGGAGTGTGTCTAGCTCTGATTTTCACTTTTAAAATTAGCATTCAGTTTTAGAGTTTTTCTCGATGCATCCCTGAATATGGATCATAGTGAATGTAAACCCTTTCATAAAGAACATTTGTGAATGTAAAATCAGAAAGCATTTTAGATGGAAGGAATGGGAATTGAATGGCAGAAATCAGTCATCTGCTAAAATAAATCAAACCACCATGAAAAAAACACTAAAATGAGCATAACACACACGGCGCTGGTACAAGTTAAGCGAGGGTGTGCTCAATCAGTTGCTTCAGTTCATTTGGGTTATTTTTCTGACACCATTGCTAAATTAAATGATAACGCCATCTGCTAAATTAAATAACAACCTTGGGGTGTTGCCTCTGTCTTGTTCCAGGGCTGAACATTTTGAATCAAATAAAACACCTGAAATATGATGAAAACAATTTAACATAAAATGACCAAGTTACATCTGGAAGGAGAGATCGTACAGCTTAAGAGGAATAAAGTGTTTAAAAATGCAGCTCACTTCTGTTTCTTCGTTAGCATCAAGCTAATTTTATTGCGCAGACAGAATTCTGCCAACACCATCTGAGACACGATAAGACGTAATTTAGAGCGAGCGGTTGCTAAATCAAACCCAGGAAATGTTTAATTAGTCTGACATTTGCTGTTAGAAGAAATGAAAGTTGAGCTCGCTGTACTGAAAATAACTGAGCAAGGAGCCAACACCATGTCGGCTTGGATGGGATTCACGCGCCTCGCCATTCCGCGCTGAATGAACTCACATGGTGGAGAAAGTAGAAACAGTGTAAGGGAATTTTGCCCATCGCTGTCTCTTTTTGTCAGAACTTGGAAGAGGGTTGGTGTTACGGCAATCGCCACACTAGGACGCCTCAGAACTCTGTGTCTGCACATTTAGAATGCATCAAAATCAAAATATTTTTCGTGATAAATTACAAAGCTGTAGTGTTGCGCAAATCCTTTTGCCTCTACCAAATACTGATCTTCTGACATCCTCAGAAAACCTCATAGCATCGCATTTGAGGAAAAGGAACAAATGGAGGCAGGGAAAACTTAGAAAAGACTATAAGTAGAATGATCTGGAGAGACATAACACACTCCTTGCCCTCATTTTAATACATCCATCTGTTTTAAGAACCATCGGCTGATTAAAAGCATTATTTCAACTGGCAAGCATCTCCCCCTCCCTCTTTTTCTCTCTCCACACACACACACACATCCCCCTTATGCAGAAGGAAGCTTCATGTATGACTCCACATTATAGTTTTGGTAAAAGTATGGATGTTATACCTATTCAGGATGCATGATTCAAAGATTGCACGCAGGGTTTTTGTTTCTATTATTACTTTTAGACATTGAATTTAAATGACGTATTCTAAAAGAATACAATGATGTATAATTTCAGAAAATAAATTCTTGACATGGTCTATGAAATCATAAATGATACCCTCCCCTAAGGCCACACATGACAGCCTCCATATTACATGTATGACAAATCTGCAGTAGAACTTGTCTCTGGCGCTCTTCATCTCATAAATGGTGTCCTCTGCTCACACAATCTGGGCTGCTTAAAAGATCCCATTTAAAAAAAAAAAAAAAAAAAAAAAAATACATTGTCTGTCTTTGGAATGTTGGAATTTAGAACAGCTGGCCTTGACTGAGAATGACTCAATAAATACAATCATTTTTATCATCAAGGAATAGCACTTGCTTCATGGTTTCCTCTGCGCAGAAATCCATGCCTGCCTGGGGACACTGAATGCCTACCCTGAAAATGGTGGCACGCGGCATCCTTTGCATTTTTATGGGCCCGATTTGCATGTTGCATTTAAATGGGTAAAGTGAATGGAAACCTGATGTGAGCCTACTCAACTACTCGATAAATCGCACTATAACCCAGCAAAAATCGAGTTCAGAGTTCAGATCCAACGTATCGGTCGAAACTGTTGCTTTCACTCCTTAAACAGGCTGACCACAAATAATATCCTACTGTTTAAGATGCTTTTACACAAAGCTGCAGTTCAGTTTAACTCAGCTGTTTACATTTATACACCGTGTAAGGTAACATGTTCAAACCAAGTAAACAACCCAATGTTGCAAAGACCAGTACCAAGACAATTCATGTTAGCTGATTGCTTTATGTTGTCAGTTTTAGCTTCTTCTTGTTGAAGCTGTGGCGATGAGTGCAAGAGATGCAACATTGTACTGCAGGACAAAGCAAGTGCGTAACTATTGGCAGGTTCTCGCATGATGACAACATGGGTACTTACAAGGTTCCTATCTGGACCGATTCTTTGCCACTGTGCTTTTAACTAAGTTTTGGTGAGATGTTGCTCCGCCCATGTTAGTTTACTTGACCTTTTGTTGTTTGACAGCGTGTTTGCTGCTGTCAGTCATACAGAGACAACAGCACGCCCATCCAGGCCAGCCGAGATGTAAAGTGTCACTTCTCTTATTTAACAAAAACACGAGAAAAAAATTTAAGACACTTTTATCAACAAAAAGCAGATTGATGAACATGATTTAAGTTGACATGATCCAAAACATATGCTTAAAAGATAAGTAATATAAAACATTTTTTAATTAAAGATCCTAAAAGATCATTTGTGTAATAAACTGATTAAACTCAAAACTGATTAAGATTGAGACCCAGACTTGAGCAGCTGTACGCCTTTAATCAGTGTCATATAATTCCAAGTCAGATTCAGTGACGCTCGGCCAGCTCATCGCTCGTTTGGCGGCCGCATGGATGCCGTTGTCGTGTTATATTTGCAAAGAAACGAGCTCCGGTAGTTGATGGAGACCCACCGACTCCACCAAGTTGCTCGCTGGCGCAGGGAGTAAGGCATGTATAGATACTGCATCCTGACTGGCTCCACAACATACTCACATGCTATCAGACAGCATACACTGATTTTTATTAGAAAATATTGGCCTTGTCGCTGAAAGCTCTTTGCGAGCTCTGTATATCACACTTTAATTAGAAAAAAAAAAAAGACTCACTTTCTGACCAAGAGTTGATAATTGGGCTAATCCGAGATGCTCAGACAGCTTTAGCTTTTCCTCATAAGCACATGGTATGAACCTGACATCATGTTTATTGAATGACATTAACATAGTTTGGTCAATATAGTGCATTAAGTGCAAAGCAATCGGAACATAAATTCAATAAGGAATAGAGGATCTGCGAATGCTTGTATAAAAATATGTGTTACATTGATTAAAATAGCGGTATTACACAACATAATTCAGACTTCAAATATCATTTATGAATTTAGTTTTGATAACATATCAATTCTATGTATTAAGAATGAATACCCATATTCATTTTTAATATAATCATCTCCTTTATGAGAGCTCATTGAAGGCTTTAGCGGCCTTCTAATTCCAAAAAGTGCAGAAAGCATACAAAGACACTGTTTTTTTTTTTTTTCCATCTTCTTGAAATGACGCAGTCTTTTTTTTGTTTTTTAAACATTGGGGACGGGGGTGTGCCACTTTGAAAAAAGCCACTTTTACAATGCAGAGCTACAGTAAATGAAACTACAAACATAAGCCTTTCCAGAAGATCATGGAGTATGATGACACAGGTAATACTGAATCAAAAGTTTTGAAAAGACATGGCAGATTATATCAATAAATATTTACTTACAGACTACAGCAGAAAATAGTCCTACACAGTTTTAATCATCTGCTGTACAATGTTTTTTTGTTCTTTTACTTTGTCCAGGAGTGAATATTTTTATAAACATTTCTTTTCTGATTCACAATATACCTTATGTATGGTTATATTCCTGAAAATGAAGTTGTTTAAGATTTACCTGTACACTTACATTTTGTGTGTTATTCGATCTTCACCATAGAAAAATAGATTTTGCATCGCCAGTTAAGTGGAGCCACT
This sequence comes from Lagocephalus sceleratus, assembly GCA_911728415.1. Classification (NCBI taxonomy): domain Eukaryota; kingdom Metazoa; phylum Chordata; class Actinopteri; order Tetraodontiformes; family Tetraodontidae; genus Lagocephalus; species Lagocephalus sceleratus. The sequence continues at coordinate 5,755,371 of CAJVRN010000028.1, read as the reverse complement.
TTGTTCATCCGCGTTTCGGAGAGCTGTATCCGATTTTGTCATGTCAAGTTTAGGAAATAAGAACAAAATTGTCCGGCACACCCCGTTTAGACTCCTTTTGCTTGCCTGTGTCATGCCAAGGCACCCTAAAGACTGAGCCGCCCCTTCGAGGAAAGTCATGAGAGAAAATGCTTCATTGCCATAATTCTGTTGCTCAGAACTGGCTAAAGGTGGTCTGTTTCTCCAGAACTTCGAGGTAATCGGGCTCAGACTGAAGCTTAGCTTTTAGCTCCAAATACTCATTTCTGTTGGGCTCGACATAGACAGTACTGGGTGCCGTGCCGTATAACACTGTCTCTCTTATCCTCTCCGGGTGCAAGAACTGACGTCTGACATCGAAATTTGGGTTGTACGTGTATGATACAGGCCCCGTGTACTTGTATTCTAAATTAGCACCTGCTGGGATTGATGCCATAGACTGATGAGCAGGCTGCTTATCAGGCTCGAGGATACCTCGGAAGAAATGGTCTGCATCCTGGACGGGTGGGGGGTTGTCATGCGGCTCAATGGTGCTGACGCTGTAGGCAGGACTCCTCATCGTGCTGCTGTCCCTCTCCTCTTCTGGAGTACTCCTGTACGTCACCTTGAGCTCGTGGAGGTCACGGTAATCCTCCACCGTGTTTCCTTCTCGCGATCTGTAAATGGGGTTTTTGCACATGTGGCCCATGGGGTGGGGGATGTATTCATAAACGTGACCAGCTGGCGCCTTCACTTTGGGGCCAGAACGGTTGCTGTAGAGGCTGTACTGCAAATTAAAGGAACTGACATCAGAATTGTTGGTGCTCGTGCGGTCGCTCTGAGACTTTTTGCGCTTCTTCATCACAACAACAAACAGCCCTGCGGCCACGAAGACGGACATGATGAAAACGAGCAGGAGGCTGAGGATCAGGACGGAGAGAGGGACAGTACTGCTGGGGTTGTTGCCCTTCTGCGGCGCGTCTGTGGTGATGACCCGCTCCTCCACTGGCTCGTCTGTGGGGGTAGTCGGCAAGACGTAAGTGTCTGAGTAGTCGGGGCAAAGCTGCTCGGACTCGATGGAGCGTAGGTCCAGTCCTGCGTGGCGTCTCGGCGTCTCGCACACAACTTCATTCACGACTGTACCGGCGTTGAGTTGCTCCAGCCATATCTTCATGCCCACCATGTCACACGAGCAGTCCCAGGGGTTCTCATAGAGATCTATCTGCACCAGCAACTTTAGCTCATCTAAAACCCCACTGACAGGCAGGTTTTGGAACTGGTTGTTCCTCAGATTGAGCCTCGACAGTGAGAGGCTGGAAAAGATGCCCACGGGTAAGGTTTTCAAGAGGTTATTGTTCAGGAAAAGCAGCTGGAGATTGGGAAGGAAGCGGAAAGAGCCCGCATCAATCTCTTTAATTTTGTTGTACTCTAAATAAAGATACTGCAAGTTCTGCAAACCATAAAACATCTCTCCAGTCAGCCTGTCCATGAGATTACCATTTAAATAAAGCCTACGCAGGTTGGTTAAATCCCCAAAAGCCCGGTCATGGATCACATTTATCCTATTGTTTCCCAAGTGAAGCAAATCCAATCCAGTGGCATCAACAAAATCTGATCTCCGCACTACAGGGATGTAATTTCCCGTGAGATACATTTTTTTAGGATTGTATGGCTTGGGTTTGAGATCAGAAATGCTTTCAATCTTTCTCTCTTGACAGTTGACATTAAGCCCAATTTCAGATATCTGCAGGTTGCATGTGCAGTCAGTGGGACAGTCCAAAGGCACAGGAGATTTTGTCTGAAAAGCAATGATGGGACCATAGTTGTAAGGGTTATATCCTGGAAATCGGGATGTGGGCTTTAACCTAGTTCTGTTAAAATGGCGCGTGCCCTTCGTGGGTCTAGAAGAGGACCTCAAAACTGCCGAGGAGGTGGCAGAAGCCGTGACGGCAGCAGGCGTGGTCTGGTAATATCCATTAGTGCTTCTCGGGGGTGCAGGACGGACTGTGTCTTCGAGGGGTTTTCTTGGACAGAGTTCCTGCTTAGACACCTCATCCAGGTCCCGGCCGTGGAGCCTGAATGGCGTCTCGCACACCACTTCCCCTACAAGAGCCGTGTAGGCTATGCTCTCCAGCCAAGCCTTCAGAGCGATGAGCTCGCATGAGCAATTCCACGGGTTTTCCTCCAGTTGTAATTCCACAACTTTGTCCATATGCTCCAGCAGGCCTATGTAGGGAAATATTTTTAACCTGTTACCCCTGAGGTCCAAGTGTGTGAGGGGAACATTTCTGAAGATATTCGGGGGCATGGCCGAGAGCAGGTTGTCATTCAAAATCATCACTGTGAGATGATGTAGTTTGCTCAGTGCATTGGGCTCTATGTTGGTGATATAGTTATAATCAATCTGAAGATATTCCAAACTCTCTAATCCGGCAAAGGTGTCATCCCTCAGAGCTTCAATCTTGTTGTTGTTCAAGTGCAACCGTTTTAATCCCTGGAGTCCGTTGAAAGCACCCGACTCTATCTCGGAGATATCGTTGTTCCCCAAGTGCAGGATGGTCACTCCGGTGTAATTGATGAAATCATTGACCGCCAACTTCTTCAGGAGGTTCCCCGTCAGCAGAAGGTGATACATGGAGAAACGGACTGGGCTGATCTCTGTCAGTCTGATGATCCCCCGGTTCTCGCAGCTCACCGTCAGGATCCCTTCCTTCTCCTCGCAGGTGCACAAGCTTCGACAGATCTCCCCATAATTGTCATACATCTCAACCAGCCTCAGAGATGATGCAACCAGAAGGATTATTTTTAGGATCCAGATATGCATTTTTCCTGGGAGAGGATGCCCCAGCTCACTCAAGCACGATACCAGTACGAGGTGTCATCTAAAGAGAGGGACAAAAAGAATGGGATTTGCTTTACCAAACAATTAAAAATACATGGAATGTGTGAATTATAAATTACATGTTAACTGTAATGGACGTTTAGAAGCAACACAGAGCAAAGAGAAGAGGGCCTCTTAATATGAGTGCATTATGCAGATGCTTTACATCATCAAGCATCCTTTTCTGCTCTGAAAGCGCCAGATGACAAATAAATTCACATTTGAGCCAGAATGCAGCATCATGTTGATGAGCCAGCTGCCTGATTCGTGCGGCCACTGCGCATTTGTGACAGCTCGCCTAAATTTCGATCCAAGGGAGGAAGAAAAAAGCGTCTGCCCGTGCGCAGACTGAAAGATCTGGTCGCCTCATAATTCAGCCGCTTGCGGATTTCCACAGCGCGCTGTCAAAAATGTGACCGAGGCTCGTGACTCTAGGTGGGTGACGTCGTGTCTTTTATTGAACTTGTTCAATAAAAGTCAAAAATCAAGAGAGATCGCTACTCTCCGAAACGGCAAAGATTCCACACTCACCCCGCATTCTCGACCACTTGGTAACAGTGTGCGACTGTCGGAAACTGTAGGATCTCTTTTCTCTGCCTCCGTCCAACCAGCATGAGGACGGGGAATTTATCCTCTTGTTATGTTTTCTTTTTTTCTTTTTTTTTTTTTTTTTTAATCCGTTAATGGGGCAAAAAATCTGCTGTCACGAACGCTCCGCTCCAAACAAGCAGCCAGTGTTAGTCTCAACAGCCGAGCTGCTGTGCAGAAAACGTGAAAATCTGCCTGTCAGGCGACAGTATCGGCTCTTCTTCTGCCCACGGGCGGAAAAGAAGAGACGAGATGAGTTGATCAAAGGCGAACGCTGTCGGATCCATCGCGGATCTCCGGTCGAAATTGCGGAGTAAATAATTACACCATCAACTGTTCTCCACGGTATCCCTTACACAGAAGCTTGCAGATTCTTTCTCTCCCCGCATCTCCGTTTTCTTCGCCACGGACGCGCGCCCGCGCCCGCGCGCACCTCCACGCACGCACGCACACACATACACACTCGCGCAACGGGCGCACGCACGCACGCTCGGTCAGCCTGCGCTCCTTAAAAGAACACAAAAGCCTACACATCCAGCCGGCAAATCTCCGCAAATATGCGCAAATTGAACACCCTAATCTGAGCGCGGCACCCACTCTTCATCTCGTTCCTTCTGCCCCCCACCCCGACCTCACATTCCACTTTAAACCCCTCAAGAAACAATCTTTCCGTAGCCTCTGGATATATTGTGGATAACTTGAGCGTCCCTGCAAAGGGAGCAGCGGGGGGAGGCGGGCGCAGGATGCTTCGTATTCGGTTCGGATAAAGCTGCGTTTGCGCGTAAAAATGCTCGCCGTTGCTTTAACAGCCGCAGATAGCGTCTTAGAATCGACTTGAGAAACGCAAACAGATTTCAGCACCGCGGACAGATCCCCCCCGACTCTCCCGTGTGGAAATGCGGAGCGCAAAAGCAGAAATATGTCAGTCTTCTTACCGTTTTCATCCTGGCAAGCGCCAAAGCATTCCGAAAATCACGTCCGAGCGCCTTCCTTTTCTTCTTTCCTCTCCAGCCTCATTGCAAACACAATTGTTCCTTGGCTGGTTTTAAAAAAAAAAAGTAAAAAAAAAAAATCCTGAAAGTCAAGTCTCGGTGTTAAGCTCCATAAACCTGGTGTGGAAGAGCGCAGTTTCATTTAGGCCAAAAACGTGACACCCGGCGCGGCCAAACGCTGTGCCGTCTCCTTCCCGAAATTAGGAGCACCATCTCGGAAAATAAGCCAAAACCAAAGTTGGAACATGGCGAGGGGGCAAAGGAGGGACGCCGGGGCACAATCCCACATCAGCCGAGACTTGCCACATGCATTTTAACTGTGACTTTCATCCATGCGCACTGGCGAAGCGGGGGAGAGCGGTGCACGAACACCCCTCGTCCGCCGCCAGTGGTGCGGTTTGTACACCAGTTCGTGTGTAGCTCTGCCTCGAGTCTCTTTTTTCGTTCAATTGCCACACTGGTCTGATCGAGCGGGGATCTCCGGATACCTTCTGCCAGCTTCTGCGTGCGACAATTGAATCCCTCCCGCAGCCTCGCGGTGCTCCTGAAACATCCTCTTTCCTATTGCGCGCACGCACACCAGCTTTATCTTCTCGCCGACGTCTCAACTAGTGGAACTTGATCTTGGCTGGTGTAAGCCAATGCGTCCCCCTACAGCAACGGACACATTATGAAACAATTACAACGGCCCGACAGCTGAAATCAGTCGTAAAAACGCGCAAATCCCCCCCCCCCATCTCAGTACCGTCACAGCGCGGAAATGAAAAACAATTTATTACGTGCATACTCTTTAAGGGGTATGGTAATGTGGAGGAGGAGGATGAGGGAGATGGATGGAGGTGAAGGGAGGGAAGAGGGAGGCTGGAAGAAGACCCGTAGAGGGCAGCATAATGATGAAAAAGGCTGCTTGGCAGGCTCGAATTTCCAGGCTGCAATTTGGAACTCCGACGTACTTTAATTCAGCAGCAACAACCCAGCTCGGGCTGTTTACATTCATGGCTCGACTGCTGAGGATGGACATCTTATTTCTATGCTTCTAAGAGAGGTGGAAACGCATCCATTTTTATTCATTTATTTTTTCCAATTAATTGTATAACAACAATAACAACAACAATAACAATAACAACAATAATAATAACAACAACAATAATAATAATGATGATTCTGTGGTTGTTTCTCAGTGAGGCCTTTGATTTTCTCAGATGATGTATGGGAGGAAAGGATGCCACCCTGACACACCTCACATTCATCATCTTCTGTATTCGGGTTGCAAATGACTCTGGAGATGGCTTTCAAATGCAAAGGAGGGCAGACGCCACAGGGATATGAGGAGTCGTTAGCGTCGCATTGTTTGTGATGTCGGCAAAGTTGCGCGAATCTGAAGATCTGTCCAGAAAATTAACAACCACGGCAGCTGCAGTGACACAAGATGAGATTGGCTACCTTCAAGTTCTACTTCCCAGTCAGGATATAATATATTCCATTACAGATTTCATTATATTAATTTATTTGATAATTAATTCATATAAATCAGAATTATGGGGCTGTTAAATGAAATCATCTTCATATCTTCACTTTTTCTAGGTTGTTCAGAATACTTCTGATAAGACCTACTTTATAACCTAACCATTTTTATTTAAACTGAATTGGTTTTCAACTCTGCCAGATAAAACTAAGTAAACATTCATTTGCGCACCTCAAATCTACTTATATATGCTCCCAACTACACTGGATTAATCCTACACTCGCAGGAAACACAACTTGTACAAGAGATCTACATTGAAAGAGATGAATGTACTGTAGGATTAGGCTTAATCCAGTTTTGCACCAAATACTAATGCTGCCGTGCTGCTGCACAGTGCTGTGTATTCCACCCAGTCGTGGCTTAGTTGCCCCTCGCTGAAAGGCCAAATCAAGAAAAAGCCACAGCTGCCCTCTTCCCCTCTTGTTGTGGGACAAGAAAGTTTAGCACTTAACTAAAGCCATGAACAGAAAATCGAATTAAATCTACCATATGGTGGGCTGCCATGTCCAAAGAGATTTCCCACTTAGTCAGTATTGTGTGGTAATAAGTCAACTCTTATGCTCTATTTAGTCTGAGAAGAGCGACAATAAGCGGATGTGGCATCCATGCTGCCTTACTGAAATTAGCCAGGGAGATGCATTGAATTATCTCAAAGTCTGTAGCACTGTAATCGTATTAATAGTGGCCTATCCTGTGGGGATGGACAAATACGTATCTACTCAACCCCTGCTCGAGTACAGTGATGAAGAAACCAATACACCGGGGTGTTTGTGCCCTCCTCCTGGAGAGAACCTTAAATTCACTATTCTAAATCTTTTTTTTTTCCTCCAGAGGAAGTGCTCTGACTTTGCACAATTTAGATACAATGGAATGGTCATAATAATGGAGCCATAGTTTTCCTGTGTCCAGGTATTGTTAGGATTGACTGCAGTGTGTGTGTGTGTGTGTGTGTGTGTGTGTGTGTGTGTGTGTGTGTGTGTTTGCATTTTCATTTACATACTGTGCTTCCCTCCATCAAGAGCTAATAGGTTCATGGAAACATGGAAGCTATTATCATAGATCATCTGGGTAAAACACATACTTTTATAACGAGGCATGGGACAAATTGTTGTGTAATTAAATGCAAATTAAAGTTCACGCTATGGTGAGTTTAACATGTATCTTTTGCGTGAACCCTGATGGGTTTCATAACCGCACAAGAGTTTCTGCCAAGACCAATCTCACAATGGAAATATTTCTCTTACAACTAGTCAAAAGTTCTCCCATTTATCAAAAAAAAGTTTCCAAAAAATAGATCAAATATTAAGACTTTTTTATTTGTATTGTATTGGTTTGATTTTGGTTGTCTTTTGGAAAATTTGGTAACTGGTAGGGAAGAAAAAATGATGGTTTTGTCCCTCACAGAAATGTTAAACATCCTTGGAATACATTTAGAATACATTTTCAAAAGAATAAGAATTTTTTTTATTTATTCAATGGCTACTGTAGTTATTTGTTAACTATTGGTTGGTCAAACTTAAAATGATGCGCTAAGCCCCTTTCCTCATGTACAGCAAACTTTAGCACATGGTTTACAATTAGGCAATAAATCAGTGAAAGCCAATTTAGCATGAGTATAAAACATTTGCGGTGGCTAAATGGTAAAGGTCATGTTTAGAGTGGGACATAAACTCTGAAGTCTGTGCTGTGTGCGATGTTAGAAATTCTGTGGTAAACCTTTAACTGGTGTCCTAATGAATAAATATATATATATATATTACTCAAGTTAATTACAAATAATTTTAGTCCCATTACCTCAGTCAGCATAAACTCCATCTTTATAGGAAGCAACAATTAACTTTTGGTTCTTATGTAGCTCTGCTATAATGTAGTTTTGACAATACTGTAAAGTCAGAGCAGGGTTAGGACACTCTCATCAGTGCACAAGAACTTTTAATATACCAACGTGAAATTAGTTCTGATAGCGTTCATATCCGAGCTGGGAGCTGTGGACTCTTGCCTTTGATTTTACAGAAATCGCCCTCTGGTAGAAAAGCTGAGAGCCAGCAGCAACAGGCAGGGGGAATAATGCAACGCACCAAAAGAAAACCTCCATATGTATGTTTCCTCATGGCTGGTTTTGTGTATGTTCATTTGCAACAGTACTTTTAGGGGAGCACTTTTGACATTGCTTGTAATTGTATGTTTGTTGTGATTAGTCGGGGTCAGCCAAAGGCTAATTATTGTGCTGGGAAATAAAAAATGATAAATATTAACTAAACAGACTTTCCTATTTGTGCTTTTTCTTCCTTTATACTGTACATATATATATATATATATATATCTGTTAAAATGCATCTGTTAGTAATAATTTATTGTTCTTTTCGCAAATCAGGTGATAATGACAACATTTTGTTAGCATTATCATTTGTTAAAGAGACTATAAATACATTGAAAATTATCAGTCAAGGAAGTAAAAAAAAGGTCATCAGTCTTTGACTTTTGGAACTGAAGAGTTTTTTTTAATGTTCCTAACAAATTGTGCCCAACATGAATTTTACTGTGCATTTGGCCCAAGAGGCCAACTGTTACAGCAAGCTGGTCCCCACCCAGTAGGGCTTGGGCTGAGATATATTAAATTTTCCATTGGACAGTGTACCTCGGCTGGCATTCCTCTGATAAGAATTGCTTTACATGGAGTGACCACAGTGAGGGCTGTTGATTTGGCCCTATAATGGAATGAAGCCTAATGAAACACCCAAGGATGCAGAGGTGGATGTGTTCTATCACTCTGTGTTGGTGTCTTTCCAAATTTAATACTGTTCAAATGATTCAGTGATGCAGCATTTAAAGACAAACACAGGACACTTCTGATTTGAGTATTTTAACAACAATAACTGAGATAAATAAACACTAATGAGATGTGACTTTAGTGCCTATGTTTGCTGTGAAATAGCCAGTTTTCGTTCATGGACCTGTTTGTAGATGCAATAAAATCGTTTTGCTTTTGGATTCTGTATTCACGACAGCACGAGCAGAAGTGAATATAAGAAGTAGAAGAAATACTTTCCATTGTTACTAAGACAATTTGGTTATTTTGAAGGAAACACAATGCCACACTGTTGTGATTTCTTTTGAAAAATAAAAGCAAATTACTGCCAAAATTTGGCACATTGGATTGTCTGCTATTAGCCACCCACCCTTTGTGCATTTTTGAAGTTTTACATCAAACAAAGATGCTGTGATAAAAAAAATAAAAAAATAAACAAAACTGTACACTAGTAAATTTTACCATCTTCCATTGTGTTTGTTGTTTTTATCACAGCTTATTTTGTTAATCTTGCTATTCTGACAAAAATATTGTAATTCATCCTTTGGACCCATTAATGGAAACTTACCTTATTTGAATTTCTGCTTTTGTCATAAAATTCCCTTTACATTCTTCATATAATAACAAAAACAGATTCTGGTCCAATTAGTAAACGTTAGACAACACCAAACGCTAATGCTTGCACTGTGAACAACTGTCACATCCAGAGAGTAGAAAAAAAATTGGTAAACTCTCCAGAATGCAAATACATCTTTGTGTTTACCGCCCTGTTTCAAAGGCATTTTTGTTTGTAAGTTTCTAAGCAATTCTTTTTCAACACATCAGAGAGGCACTTTTAAAAAACAAGGTAAAGACTTGCCTTTTTCCACAATAAATCCCACCACGGCTGGCAGCAGACTATCACCCTTTGCAACCTCAAAGGGCAGCTCTCTCGTCTGTGAACTGTCAAGCTCATTACTTAAAGGATCTTATTCATTAATTGATTTGATTATGCACCATGACATCATCACATCTTTGCGAGATGCCTAGATTCACTACCTATAGTTATGAAAGCAAAAGTTCACATGCATAAAGAAAAAGAAAATACATTTCTAATAATTCTAACATGTCAGAAACATATGAATCATGGAGCCAGATTAACTCTTGTAATGGGGGATCCTATGGGGGCCCGCAATCGAACAGCGTCTATCCAACCAGGTAGGGCTGCGGTTTCCTTGGTGTCAGAGTTCTCTTCCTGGTCTCAATTCTGACCCCTGATTTATATTCATGAAACTTCAGAATCTGATCGACCTTAAATGTCCAAAATTATATAATAAAGACAGTGAATGATATAAATAGGGAACTTCTGGGTGGTGTAGCGTGTAGAAAACTTTAGACAGAGACAGACTTACAGATTTATTTTTTAATACAAAGAAAAGATGAATATTATCTAATCTTTGCCACTGTTAAATGCTAAATATATATTTAATATTTGGCCTGTATCAGACACTGTGTATTGAAGTTATTAATGGAATATATTAATAATATATGGTTGGATCAGAAGGAACAGAAGGAACCGAGAATGCAAAAGGACAGTTTTCTTTTTTCATCAATCCCTACATGACACCAACAACTGTTAGATTTACTTTTGTTTCAGTGCTACCTGTTCATGGCACGGCCTCTGATCAAAAGTACCGGAGCTCAAGCTTGTGCATTCATCACAGCTCCAGATGATGTAGAGCTCTGGTGCAAGTTCCCACCACAGAGCAGGAGCGCAGCTGCTCTGACAGCTGTGATTGATGGTCGGAGAGCGTCGGGGGGTTGCGCAGGGACTTCGTTCCTTTGTTTTTACCCATGACTTGGCTCCAGCCAGCAGTAGCGAGGCAATTTAAAAATGGTGAATCGGTAGCATGCAAACGAAACTCAAGGCTTTAATGAGACGAGCTGCTGACGCTGCGATAAGTGCATCCTCACAGTATCTGGGTGGGGATCAGATTGACTTATTAGCTCCCTGCACTGGGGAACACGAGAAACGGACCATAACCAAGTCAAGTCCATCCGTTTGACTGTAGTCAGCAAGCGTGAAGGCTTTTAAGGTTATCAGAACACTTAAGGGCTTGATGCACGGGCAACAAAGTTTGACGAACCAGTCCACCACTTTATCATGCTGCCAAAAGATCCATCATCAGCGAACTAAATCCACACCGGTGCAGATGTTGGGCCTGTTATTTAGTTCTGCTTTTAAAGTTTGGTTAATAGGAACATGATCTGGATAAAAGAACATGGATTTCCAATCTTTCAACCCCAAAACAGACACTCTTGCAGTGCTCTATCTGGAAGAGCGCTTTGGAATGGGTCATTTGAAGGTATCAGCAAAGAAAAATGAGCTTAATGGCAAAAGGTGGGAATGAAAATCCGGCTTTGAAAATGTAGACATCAGGTCCTCTAGGGGTCCTAGAAATGAATAAAGTACCCTTAAAATATAAACTTGGTACCTAATACCTGCTGCAGTGATTTGTGTTCAGTCTGTGGACCTAATGTGCTGTTTTTTGCGTTTTTTTCTTTTGTGTTTTTGTTGTTTTTTTTTACCACTTTAAAGACTAACAGCTTGCGCAGAGTGTTCTCTGTTCATACCTGACACTGAAAATTGAATATCTACAGGAAGTTCCTGTTGGACACAATTCCTTCGGTGCAGAGCGACATGGGTGCCACAGTTGGTGTATTTCCTTCATGGAGGAGAGCGGCCTACTTCTTTAACGCCTCAATAAAAAAAACAGAGGTGACGTTGGTGGAAGCACATATCAAGGTGAGTGGCTCCAGTTGCCATGGCATTGCTGTCTTGCCCTGGTACCACATCCTGTGGTAATTTGGGGCAAGAGCAATTTAAACCATGCCGCGTGCTAAAACGTCTGAAACATAGTGTAAAATAATGAAATCAAATTTTTTAAATCCACGTTCAACAAAACTCCACACCTGTTCAACTAATTTGTTAGACACCTTCCTCAGAGGAAAATAATTTAGAAAAGATCATTAATTCAAAGGACACGTAGGTCTAAATTGGGAAATTCTTGGGTATCCAAGAATTACTGACTGGAGCAACTTTTTAGCTTCTGGCTCAACTTTTACTTGATTAATGGAAAGATTTTTGTATTCCTTGTGGCTGAACAAGAAGAAAAGTCAGTACATGAAGTGAAAAATGAGGATCAGGATGTTTTATGCTATGCAAAAAATATGCTTTCTTCTTATGTATGTGTCGTGGATGAGATTCCTTTATTTTTCTTGGGCACTTGCTAATCATTTTTTACTGTACTTTCTTCTGTTTCAAATTAAGAATCACTGCTGGATTTTAATCTTTGTGTGCACAAACGAGGGGAAGTGGGGGCGAGCTTTGCCAAGCCAATTAGGCAGGCAATAATGGATTTGCAAGTCACTAGAGGAACTGTTTGCCCTAATTATCTCGACTATTTAAAAAGAGGGCAGTGTATTGAAAAAGGAAAAAAAAAAACAGGAATGGGAATATCAGCATGAACAAATCAATTCAGAGTCTCAGTCTCAAATCTCAAGCAAATAGAAACCGACAGAGGAGCACTTTAAGTCATCTCGGCACCTTGATGTTTTTTTTTTTCTTCTTTCCCCTGATAGCGAGGGCACAATCTCAGAAACAATATTTCCAAATAATTAACAGCATTTAGATGCTAAAACGTTCAGCAAGCCAGTGTGACACTGACAAAAAAAAAGTTTTTGTTGTGAAGTGAAGGAGCTTCAGGCACCTCATGCTCTGATGACTAGACAGCTCAGTGTTTCATCAAATGGCATCGCTACTTCCTCCATCTTTGGGTTAGATCTCCTGAGTCCCATTAAACGCTCTCCATACGAAAGCTTTTTAATTTGCCTATTCTTTATTTATTTCAACAGACAGGGTGATGAGCACCGGAAGCTTTGCAGCGACTAGTGAAGGTTGAAATATTGTGCAGCGGCTGTGCAAGGCCTCACAGTGTGGGCACCGGATCAGTCAGTGGATTTGGGGGACTGGCAGCTGGAGGCAGGCGCTATCCCCTCGGTGCACTGACAGAGCAACTTGATTCATACTGGAACCAAGCATGGGGGGGGCTGTGTATCTGGAATGGGGAATTTTTATATTTTTTCTTTGGCCTCTGGTGGACTCTGACGGCCTAGATGGAGAACCAAAACAAGCTGAGGACCCCTGTGTAGATTTTAACCAGTCAGAACCACAACAACAAGAGGACATAAACAAAAAGTTGTTTATGCTCTGTGCTGTCTATGCTGTGTGTGTGTGTGTGTGTATATATATGTGTGTGTGTGTATATATATATATATAGTTTAGTTGTTTTGTTTTAGTAAAGTTTATGATTTGTTCACACCACATAAACTCACAGGGCTGATGCGGATATTTCTTTTTATACATTCTAAAAATGCATAAAAGTTATCCTGAACTCTCATTGGACAGTCCACTAGTTCTGTTGCACTTTCATGCCCGTTTGCCCATGAGGATTTGAAAGTTGGTGCTACTTTGAAAACATTTAATTTCCCACTGCGTAGTGCTTTCTCAACCTGCCTTTTTTTTGTAACTTGATACGTACAATATATTTCAGCCAACCTCGGGCAAAATTCCAAGTGCGCTAAAGATTTTCAATCGCAGTGAAAAAGCAGCACAGGATCCTTTTCCAGAGGCCAGAGAATTTCCTGCCATTACATCACCGAATCCCACATTACACAGCAGATTTTTCCAGTTTTTCTGCACAACTGGCTCTGATTACATCGACCGGTGAGTCGCTTTGCTACTGATTGTGCTTGTTTTTGTCTGTTGTTTTCTCATTTCACTGCAACACCCCCTTTGTTGTGTTTTCACTCAGTTGGGATTGGCTGTGCTGCCTAAATGTGTCAGACCTGTTGAGTCCTCTCACCTTAACCTTTAGTACTGCTTTTTTACTTTTGTGTTTGTTGTGATTGCTATGTGATGTTTTGACTTTGCTGAGCTTGTTGTTACCAATTTAGAGGCCCCGAGTAAAGCCTTGAACTGTATCAGGTTTGACTTCCCATTTAACATTGTTGTTCGACAAATTTGACTTCAAGTCAGGTCAGCTTTGACCCAACTTTGTTCCACCAAAACAAAATGTTTGTGTTTTTGTGGCCCCATATGTCACCTTATACATGCTGTAAACAAAAGCCTTGTTTCAACAGTCCACTGCAATTAATCTTAATACTTATTGCACAATTAGCAGTCACTCTTACACCCACCTTGTATATTCATGAACTGAAAACTATTTTTTTTTTTTTTTGGCTCACGCTACCTTCACACTGATAAATTGGCCCCTGACTCGTGTGACACAGACTGAACACATGCTGTCGTGGACGTTTAGAGGTACTTCAGAGTGAATGTTTCCCCTGAGGACCCTTGAGCAGGAGGCCCTGTCTACCTCCTGAGCCTCTGCTGATGGCCTTTGTAGGGTGTTTTTTCCTCCATTTTTTGCAGCTTTGGTTATTGTTCATTCAGAGTTCACAGGGCATTGTTTTTTGTTCATTTATTTAGGATACCTGTAGTTCGGGGCTTTTAAACTGTGGAAAGTAAAATTTGAGTGCATTCCTTTGGATGCTCGGACACTAGCCCAAAATAATTGTCTCTCGTCTCGTTTTCTCCCGCTTCATCCGGATCCGGGTCGCGGGGGCAGCAGCTTCAGGAGGGAGGCCCAGACGGCCCTCTCACCGGCCACTTTCACCAGCTCCTCCGGGGGGGCCCCAGCCACTCCCAAGCCAGGCAAGAGATATAATCCCTCCACCTAGTCCTGGGCTGACCACGGGGCCTCCTCCCAGTGGGACATGTCCGGAACACATTTAAAGGGAGGCGTCCAGAAGGCATCCAGATGCCCAAGCCACCCCAACTGACTCCTCTCAACGTGGAGAAGCAGCGGCTCCACTCCAAACTCCTCCCTGATGTCCAAGCTTCTCACCCTATCCCTAAGGCTGAGCCCGGCAACCCTGCAGAGGAAACTCATTTTGGCCGCTTGTATCCACAATATCATTCTTTCGGTCATCACTCAACACTGATAGCCATAGGTGAGGATTGGGATGTAGATCGACCGGTAAATTGAGAGCTTCACCTTCTGGCTCAGCTCCTTCTTTACCATGACAGATCGGTTAAGCATCCACATCACTGCTGACGGCGCTCTGATTTGCCTGTCAATCTCCCGTTCCATCCTACTCTCACTGAACAAGATCCTGAGATACTTGAACTCCTCCACCTGAGGCAGGACCTCCTCCCTGACCCAGAGAAGGCACTCTCCCTTTTTCCTAGCAAGGCACATGAACTCTGATTTGGAGGTGCTGATCCGCATCCCTGCCGCTTCACACTCGGTTGCAAACCATCCCAGCATGTGTTGGAGGTCCTGGCTTGATGATGCCAGAAGAACCACATCATCTGCAAAAAGCAGTGATGGGATCTTCTGCTCACTGAGCTCGACACCCTCCACTCCCCGGCCTAGAAATTCTGTCCATAAAAGTTGTGAACACAACCGGTGACAAAGGGCAGCCTTGGCGGGGTCCAACCCTCACTGGCAACGAGTCCGACTTACAACCAGCTATCTGGACCAAGCTCCTGCTCCTACGGTACAGGGACTGGATGGCCTTTATCAAGGGACCATCCACCCCATACTCTTGGAGCACCCCCCACAAGATGCTCCTGGGGACCCAACTCCCAACTCCCCTCAAGCATCCCAGCAAGGGTAAATAGCTGATCCGTGGTTCCACGACTGGGACGAAACCCGCATTGTTCCTCCTCAATCAGAGTTTTGACTATCGATCTAATCCTCTTTTGCAGCACCCTTCATAAACTTTCCCAGGGAGGCTGAGGAGTGTGATCCCCCTATAGTTGGAACACACCCTCTGGTCCCCACTCTTAAAAATAGGGACCACCACCCCGGTCTGCCAGTCCAAGGGCACCGCCCCCAATGTCCACGCAATGTTGCAAAGGCGCATCAACCAGGACAGCCCTACAACATCCAGAGCCTTCAGATACCCTGGGCGGATCTCATCCACTCCCGGAGCTCCGCCGCCAGGGCAGTTCTTTCACTACCTCGGCAACTTCCAGTCCAGAGATTGGATGGTCCACCTCCTGGTCTCTGTCCTGCCTTGTGGATACATGTTGGTAGGATTGAAGACCAGTCTGGCGGGTTCCTAGACCAGGCGTTTCCAACAGACAAAATAATTGAAATCTTATAAAATACCCACAATTCACAATAAAAGTTTGCATAAAAATTCCAAACTGTCTCTATAGGTTCATCAATTTTATTTTGTAGCATAATATAGAACCTTTATCAATATTCTTAAAGAATGTGTGTATTCTAAAATGAGAGCCAGCATTGACTAGATTGATGTATTCAAATCACAATTTGTCATGAAAAATAAACACTGGCTTAAAAGAAAACAGCCACTTCTGGTTCGCACAATCATGGTGTTTAATATTCAACTAACAAATGCTGTATTTGCCTTTCATGGCTTCACAGCGTAAATCCACTTCCTGACAGTTTGAATGGGATTCTTAGCAGGAAAAAGTCAATATTAACTCAGATCTTTTCAAATAGTTGTGTTTTGGTGAGGCGAACGTGAGCACAATAGCACACAACAGGCAGAGCAGACATGAAAGCCTGATCATCAGGAATTTACTCAGGGAGTAATAAATGTGTATCATTATTATATTAGCATTATTAGGATTATGTAACATAATTGCCATACATGTTAGCCTTGTATGTTAGCAAACAATGGCAAAGATCAATCACCCCAGAAACATATTTATTATCATTTTCTGAGAAATATAAATATAAATTTTGCTGTGAATTTGCTGTCTGTCCATCTCGCTCTTAAAAAAGCATGAGTAAAATGATGTGTGTATGCACAGCACTTTTCCATTGGGGGGTTAGGGTTAGTCATCTTGGACCCGCTACAGACAAAGTGTGTAGCATTCTGTCCCTACTGACAGGACACAATCAAGCCACAGCAGCTGTTTATTCTGGAAGCTAGGTGGAGGATAGCGCTGTCATGATGTTCCAAGATCAGTAGCTGCTTTGACGGTTTACCGTTTGGGTAAAGGCGGAAATACAATGACCCCTGGATTGCTATTTGGCAGCAGGCAGATTTATGCAGATTGTACCTGTAAGCAGAAGAAATGGTCGAATGCTTTGACGGGTTTTGTCGTGACCACCAAATCAAAATGGATTATTATCACCATTAGCTTGTTTTGCATGAAAATAAGATCTACGTCAGTTATATGTACATTGACATACTGTTGATGCTGGAGTTGGCATGTCATTGAAGCAAATACTCGTATGCATCAGGCTGGAAGGTTGAAAGAAGAAACTTGTGTTTCTTTGGTGGCGTTTGGATGAATCCTGGAATCTGAATGAGGCTCTACCACTGAGTCGACATAAGCAGTCTCTAAAGAGTGGAGTAAATAAAAAGTCAGACAATGAAATGCTTGAAGAAAAAAAAATACATATATGATTGTAGTTGTGGCTCCTGTTATCTCAGAACCCATTTTTTCTTCTACAATTTTAATGCATTTGCAAAAAATCACATTTTACAGTTGAAGCATTTTTCAAAATAATAATAATTTAACAGTTTTAACAGTTAATAATAATAATAATAATAATAATAATAATAATAATAATAATAATAATTTTTATTATTATTAAACTTTGGACTTATAATTACATCTGCTGGCAGAGAATTAAGGAAGAGGGCCACCACAAATTGAAGGAAGCTGAGAAAGACAGTGGAGTTGTTGAGTATCAGGTCATCAAAATTGGACACTGGGTTGTTACTGGAAATGGGCCATGGGGACTGTTGCCAAGCCCAAAGTGTTGGTATATTATGACCTTGGAATGAGACTTGGTAATTTGCTGAATCTGATCCAAACTGCCCACTTTGCCTTTAAAGTGACCTATCAGTTTCAGAACGTATTTCCCAATGATTACAATAACCCTTTTAGAGAAGCTCTACACATTTACAATAGCACAGCAAAAGCACTTGTTAAAATATTAAGAATACATTTTTCCATTATGTTGCTAACTGAGACGGTAATAATAGGCGATTCAAGTCTTATTTGTTGTTACCAAATTTGAGAATCCCATTCTCAAGCTTCAAGGTATCACAAGTTAAAGTCCACACACTACAAAACACTAAATGACTTGTCCATTGGCAGTTTTTGACCAAAATAACAAGAAGAGACACCTGTTGCATGAATAATGAGTCTGTATGAGTGCCACTTTGGCTTCCATGGAAATAAAAAGGGGTTCAAGAGTGAAACAATAGGGTGAAATCTTTTTTTTCCCTTCCCTCAGAGGTAATTACATATTGATTCCAGTCAGCAAGGATCTAAACTGTGACACTGAGTTCTATCTGAGGGGTAACTTTGCCTTTTCTCCTTCTTTGTTGTCCACTTACAGTGCTGATGGTGCAGGGAAATGATATGGAGCTAATTACATTTTCATGGATGTGTCTTTTTCTCTTAGTTGCTGCTTGCCCCCATGTGTTATAATGAACTTTACTATTACTTGATAATTAAACAATGAACTTTTTATTCACTATTTGAGGGAGACTTTTGTTTCAGGTTTTCAACTCTATTCTGCCTTTCATACATTAGATGTGGTCTAACCAATGATCCAGTACAGCATTCAGTGTCCCCTGCTGATAAATTCAAAGTGTTCCTTTGGTAGATGCCATGCCTCAAAAGCAGGAAGCAAAGAGGAAATGCAAATGTGAAGGAGTTGCTTCATATTGCATATTGAATCAGATTCTTTATTACTGGATGCAAAAGGAGACAAACTACATAAATAAAACCTTGATTGATGGCCATGGCATCTTTAGGCCACCAAAGTTTCTGGGAAGAAATGCAGTAAATGGAGAAAATCATTCACAAAATAATAGTTTGGTCATCGTGCATTCACCTCACGAATGAAGCTACATGGTTTTGGGTTGGACTGGAGAGCCACTGCCAGTTTTAATTCAGCCCTGTCAGCTGAGAGGAGGAAGGAAACAAAATAAAATAAACTTTCAGACACTCTTTTTTACTTTAGTGCTGCCAACAACATGCCCCACTTGAACCGCTGTTATTAAAAAAAATTTAAATTTCATGTTTCATCTTAGACACCGATTTCTGCAACACTCTCCCGGGCTCTGGTTCAGTGCTTGTGAACATGGTCTGCCTCACGCTGAGATTCCTATTGTGCCGACTGAGCTGTTGCATCACAAAGCCGTAGCGGTGGGTCTGCACAAAAAATCTACTCCCAAACACCTGCATCCCTCAAGCATCATTAAAAATCTAAGATCAGGTCTCTCCTTGTACTCCTCTACAACCGAGTGACCAAATCACTTGTGCATGGGTTCAATATTGACAGTTTCTCAACTTTTTCCAGCTTTTTCTTTTACAGTGACCTTCACTTCACTGTTTGTGAATACTCTTAGTGTTGTACCTCCCAAATATTCTCAACAGGCTTGTTGACAGTAGTTTGGTGACATTGAAGGTCCACGTGACAATGTATGGCCATGTAGCACTCATACACTTCATAGTTATTAGTTTAGGATCCCATTTTACCAAGATGAGCATGGAGATCGATTAGACTGTTACCTCTCACTATTCATATAATTTTAAAGTCCATATGCTATAATCACATTTGAAGGCTTTATAATAAATTACAGTATGTAGTTTCAGCAATTGCCACCAACATTCCTCTACAATCAATTATTCCAGATATTACCCTGCACAAACAGAACAGATGTTGAGTAGATAATGCACAAACCAAATGAAATAACTCATTCAACAAAAAGAAAGTGGTGGTTAAATACATCCCTTTCAAAGATAACTGGTGCATTTACTGGTTAGAGTCTTAGGTAGCATCATGATTCCAGGTTCAACTCTGGCTTAGGTGTGGCATTCACATGTTCTCCATGTTTCTGCACTTTTTTGTTTGTTTGTTTGTTTTTTCCAGGCTCTAAGTCCAAAAAACATTGTATCGGTCTTCCACACGTCCAAAATTTTATTGTCTTTGTTCGGGCTGTTAAAACTCATGGATGTTTTTTCTTCTCCTAGTATATTAGGAAACACATCCGTGCTTTTGGCCCTGCGATTGGCTGGCGACCAGTCCAGGGTGTAAGCCTGCCTCCGCCCATTGCTCTGGGATAGGCTCCAGTCCCCCCGCGACCCTCAGTGGAGGAACAAGCGGTAGAAGATGGATGGATGGATGGATCTGTGCTTTTCAGTTAAAAAAAATAGTTTCCTTGTTTACTGAAGCAACATAGAGCTAGTTTTAATTTTTAACCCATGATTGTAGGGCGATCACCTTCAATTTCTTTGTTGAGCATTTGCAAATTGTTTATATTTGGGCATTTTAATTAAAAAAATGTGTTTAGAATAAATTCCAGATTAATAAGCATGTTTTTACAGCAGATACCCTCAGGCTGGGTTTTCTAGAGAAGCTATTTCACAATGACATGTGAAGTGATTTCTCAATAGGTTAAGCTCAGTTCCATTAAACTGCACATATCATACACCCTCATCTTTGCATTGCTCACCCTAAGGCTTTTTGTCACTTTTTGCTTGGCCCCACTTCAATCCTGTTCATTTTCTTCATCCCCATCACCCCCTATTCTAAAAGAGAAGGTGGATATCTTTCAGAAAACAGTCTTTAAATCATTCTACCTTCACTTCCTAGACTTGGACCCATTCTGTCATTTCCAGGACCTCAAGGCCAAAGTGACACGAGTGACATTCCTCGCATTATTCTAAATGAAAATGGGCACAATTTCCCCAAAATAGGACCTTTTTTTTGTCACAGGTGCTGTAAGTGCCTGAACCAGCCAATATTCTGATATATAAATCAAGAGAATGGACTTTGCAAGATGCCATTCAGTGGTTGGATGAAGTTATTTCAAGGAGAACTCTTCCAAAGAGTTGGCAAACACATTGATAATTAGTACCTCCCCTATTGTTTCAGTTCCTCAGTATTTTTACACTGCATTCCCATTTCAGTCCATAAATGGACTAATATACACTCTGAGTCATCACTT
The DNA here is from genome assembly GCA_911728415.1 of Lagocephalus sceleratus. NCBI lineage: Eukaryota > Metazoa > Chordata > Actinopteri > Tetraodontiformes > Tetraodontidae > Lagocephalus > Lagocephalus sceleratus. The sequence goes on along the minus strand of CAJVRN010000028.1, from coordinate 5,734,522 downwards.
TGTCTTTACTTGTTGATAGTTTTTTAATTATTTGGCAGCATTTAATCAAGGCAGATTAGATTAAATTGGTATGTTGAAGTGTAGATGATGCATCTGTTTTACATGACTGCTACCAAAATCTCAGATGAGAACAAAACTTCTAGCAACATGTCCCATTGCACTCCTGAATGTGTTGCATAATCATTTTAATAGAAAACTGATCAACAACACCAACAGCGCAGGCGTCCTAATTCAATTTGATGTCGGTCCTTCAGTCTCAAACTTGACTTTAATTGGTTTATGGAAGATTTGGCCGTGATGGCTCCCGAGATGAGTGACGGTTAATGAGATCTAATGCCACCTCTCTTCTTCACAGTCCAATTGTTACACAAAGATTAGACAGAGTGTTTTTGGCCAGTGCTGATGCAAGACAATAAAACACTTTTCGTTCATTTGGAAGAGTGGATTAAATGGCGACTAATCACTCCAAACATGAGCAGTAACTGTGAGCAAAATGACGCACAGACATTTGTTAAACCCTATATGACCTTTAAGACTTAACAAACCCCAACACCAATAAGACATTTGCTGTTAAGTCTCCTGTCTGAGAAATACTCATCACAGTTCAATAGTTTGATCAAATACATGAATGACATCGCAGCTCCACGGTAATTGCAAGATTAGATATAAATGTCATTTCAGCCTCTGATGCCTAAAGAACTCTGGAGATTTTCTCAGAACAGCATCACAGACATGGCTGAATTACAGCACAGTTGAGCAACTGCACAGAAGAGTCATAATGGAGCCTTTGAGGACAAAGACGGCATTTCCGAAGTTCGGGAATTTTTATGCAAAGTGGCAATTTTTCTACTTAAGGTTCGGCAGCAAGTTCCAGAAAGGATGAGTGAGCATTGAATAACAAGGAACTGAAAGGTGACAAACTGTACCAGTGTCAAAAGTGCACATTTATCTGCAAACAAACACATCCAGCCAAGCTATAAGGGTTCATACCTTTTTTAAAGCATAAGTAGGCCCCTCATACACACGAACACCAAGGCATATCGAAATGTACATCTAATGACTTCTCATGCTCAAAGGTTTTAAAATGTCAAGATACTAAAAGTGGCAGGTAAAATAGATAAATAAATCAACTGTTTGATGGTCCATAAAGTCTTGTCAGATGAATTGGCTAGCATATTGATCACTGAAACCAAATAATTTAAAATGACCAAAATAGACCGGATGTTTTCATAATGTGTTCTTCAGACTATATATTTATGTCATCCTTTTGGTTGTGAATGCTGTGTTTTATACGTCTTTATACCTTCTCTATGTTCCATTTAAAATAATAAAAATCGTAATGTTAATCAAAATAAGAATCCACCGAGAAGTTCACCTGTTCCCAGGCCACTCGTGCAGGATACTGTTAGCTCTATGAGCTTTCTATCACTTAGAACCATTACAGAATACTGAGACATGCAGCAACATTGAATATGACTTATATAAAATTATAGAAACTGTCAGGTTTAGAAAGCAATGGCCTGGTTTATCGTGGAACCAAAATGTCCACCACTGGGAAAAGTTAAGACCATTTCACAGATTATGTGCTATTATACACAAAGGGAGAGCCGAGTACTGAATTTGTCTTTGTGAGGTTGACGGGCTGAGCTTTTTTATGAAGCTGTATCAACTGCGTACGACTGTCACCACGTTGTCTACTCGCGTGGCTGTCCAACTCAACACATAAAAAAAATAGTGCATTTACCCAACTGTTCAGGGGATTAAAGAATGAGAACTTGCTGAATCAAATCAGCACATTTTATATTTTGTAGGTAGGAGCTCTGTTGAAGTGGTGTTTGAGCAGCTGCTGCTCGGTTCTGTGTATTTTTAGCAGGGATATAATGCTCAGAGGCAGAGCAGGTAATTTCATTTTTTACTTAATCCCATCTGGACTGACTGTGTCTTTGTTTTTCACCCTCTAACCACGAGTCCATTTTAACTCACCTTTTCTGTGTCAGAAATTCAAGGTTGTTCTATTCAGACTGACTGCTGCCGGATGGGAAATGTTAGTTAAGCCTCATTTTTTTTCCTTTTTTTTTAACTTAAGCCATAGTGTAGTTGGTAACTATTCAAATCATTTAATACTGATAAATATTGAATCAGTATTTAGAATATTTGAATAAAGAAAAACTTAACTATTAACATAAAGGTTCTGACTTTAAACCTCATTACTAAGTTGAAGCACCTCTTGCTACAGCTGTGTAGTGAATATGATACCACAAACTTTGCACATCTGGATTTGGGGATATTCTGCTCTGCTTCTCTGTGGATCGTCTCAATCTTTTGTCAGGTTACATCAGAATAGCCATGTTCAGGTCCCACTAGAGATGTTCAACGGAGTTCAAGTCAGGGCCATGGCTGGGTTGCTCTAGGCCAGATTTCTCCCTCAGCCACTCCTGGGTTGTCTTGGCTGTGCGCTTAGTCGTTATTTTGTACGAATGTGAACTTTAAGCCCAGTCTGAGGTCCTGAGCACTTTGGATCTGGTTTAATTAAGTATATCGCATCACTTTGGTTCAATCAGCTTTTCTTCAACTCTGACCAGTCTTTCAATCCCAGCTGGTGAAAAACACCCCCACTGCATGATACTGAATCCCAGTAGGATGGGTTTTCATTTCTTTAACTAAACAGAGGCCTCTGTCTAGCCACCATGCACTAAAGGATCACTCTGGCTGAGGACTCCTGAATAGCAACCATCTGTTTTAGCAACCAGTGGGTCGACTCCTGTTTATTCCAAACCAGATCAAATTGATGAAGGCCACTTTCCTAATGAGAATCTTCTGTTCAGCAGATTAGTATTTACATATTGTGTATCCTTCTTCAGGTCTGTGTTTTCATATAATTCTGTCTCTGACCACTACAGCCAGTTCTTTTGGCAATATTGCTTCCCAATTACGTCCAATTAAGTTGTAGAAATATCCCAAAGATCATGCTGAGAAATGGGTTCCCAGAGTCAAAGTTTAACTGTCAAAGTAAAGGCTTATAATACTTGTGTCTCGAGTATTTAAGCTTTTATTTAATTTTATCATACAATTTGGTTAGGTTTAGGTTAGTAAGTCTTTTTTGCTTTGGTATTCAGAGTAATGGATATGGATAAATTGAAGATTTTTTTTTCTTGTTGATGTTTTCATCCCATTATATGAGACAATTTCCTTTTACATATATGATTGTTTTTTCACATGAATGGAATCTTTGACTTCCACATTCATATGAATACAGATAAAAAGGCAGATATTACTGTAATAAGAGTTGTGTATCAATATAATGTAATCCAATTCAATTTCTGATAAATGTCAAATGTGAAGGTATGTGAAATGAATAAATGAATACCTTGATTCATTCAAGTTCTACTGAATTAGTGTTCACACATACATCAGTTGTCATTAAAAATATGATGGCTACTATGTTTGATGAGTTATGATGGTAAAAGGTACTGATCCAGTGGGATTACTGAGATGTTCCCCTGTGATCCTATCCAATCTTCAAACACCATGTTAAGCCGCATCATAACTTATTCAAATGGTTGTAATATGACGAATCACACATTTTATAGGAAACCAGAAAAGTCGACCCTTTCAGCCAAATATGGCATGTGCTCTATGTATGTAAACCTCTCAGGAAGGCCATTCTGTCACACACAGATAAGGAAAATGAATAAAAGAAATATGTAGTATGTAATATGTAAAGAGCTCTAACCCTAATCTTTTCCAAATGCCACATAACATGCAACGCATAAAGAAATGGTCTCTCAATATCCTGTCAAGACTCTCAAATGCAGTTAATTAGGCCCACTGTGACACATTGATTCACTTTAAATCCTTCATCTCTGCAGGAAGCTCTTCCAAGCTGACCAGAAAGCAAAATACATTACTCTGCAAGTCTTGCATACAGCCTAAATCTGTCAAGAAAGGTTTGATAAGGGCCTCCTTCTATTTTGTCATCATCCTTTTTTTCCTTTACTCTCCTTGTCTTGTCTCCCCACCAACCCATGTCTGTGGAGGACTCTAAAATAAGAAATCACTTCCTGCAGATATAATTAATCACTCTGGGAGAACAGGGCATGTAATTATTTAGGTTACCACAGTATTCTCCAAACCTCTATCCTACCCCACTTTCACTCTACATCCAAGCAAGGGTTTTATTAGACACACAGCCAAAAGAAACATGGCAGCAAGAGGAACGCGTTTAGCTTAAGCCGTATCTTTTTTAAAAGAACTAAACAGACACAAATCCACATCAAGACAAAAGTGTTCGTTCAAATTCAGCAACATGTCTTTGATATAGTGGATGTTCTGTAATGTCTTTCTTGTATCAAGACATATTTGCTGTGTTTTAGTTTCATTGGAGATTGTCAAACCTGCTCATAATTGAGTTGATGTAGATACCCAGACAACACCCGCCCAACTATAATATAGTAAGTGCTGCCAGACAGCATTCTTCTTGAGCAGGAGCAAGATAGGGAAACAGGGAGGCGGGATCGCCTCGCCTCTCTTTACCTCCCCGGACTGTCTAGCAGGCAATTATACACCCTCCCCCTAACTGATAAAGAGTTCAACGTCAGTTCACCAAAAGATTAATATGGCACAAAGAACACACTCCTTGGAATGGCCCTGGCTCACTTCTGAATCGGTCCGATTACGGAAAGACCTCAGCTGAAACCCCCCCCATAGACAAGTCTACTGGCCCATTGGAAGTTGCCACTGTGCAGCGTCAGCATCAAAAGACAAGACAGGAAGCAGGCCAGCAATGAGAAAACTGCCAACTGGATAACGCAGGTGTCTGAATGAAAGATGGCAGCACCCTGTCAGGAGGGTGATGGAGCCCATCTTCCCTAAAGGACAGGTTGGATGGATGTTGTTCTTTCTTCAAAAGCTGATGCCAAACATGCATAATGGGAATTTTTGTGTGAAGCTGTGTTATTAAGGGGGAGTTGTGTTATTATTCTGCTCCTCGGCCAAGTTAAAATTTACCCTCACTGGCAACCTAGTCCTAATTCAAACACAAAAGTAATCAGGAAGGTGGAGCTGCAGGGTTTGATGTGAGATAGAAGCACGGAAGTGCACAAAATCTATACTGGCTGCAGACACTGGTGTTTTACGTACTTAAGTGAACTCTAAGGTTAACATGCTTCTCGTATATTTGCAGATATATCTATATTGGTGAGTCTGTAAGGCTAAACAGCCAATCACATTTTGGGTGTCCCATATATCAACACTTGAAGTCACCAATCAGGCTTGATGTCTCTTTTTGGTAATCCGACAAAGACAGGCTCAGACAGACAAGGTCAAACAGTCTTGAAAGATTTCATTGAGATAAAGTCATCTGACAGGAGTTGTGAGTTCATGTTTGGGATGGAGGCAGGAAAACACCTATTCTTATCAATTCACTCGTTGTCTTCGACAACCCCCCCTAAATAAAAAAAACAAACTTGGTTGTGGGATGTAGACTTTTTCGACTAGTCAAGTTTGTTCCAATAGAAAAGAGGAAAAAAAAAGCCACAGTGGTTGCTTGAGCATCAGTGACTGCTCTCGGACAGACCTCTCTGCTCATGGCTCCTCAATTCTTTTTCCGCTTTGCAGGAGATTTAGAAGATGTTTCAGCATTATTCAGGCCTCATTCTCACTGAAGCTGCAGCTAAATCCTGCCACCTATTCAACTGTTTTCAATAGCACAAATCTAATGAAAACTTGGTGCAGCTCCCTCCCATGGGGGCTCACCATGACTCCCAGGTGTCCAGACCTTTGTGAATCTGGCAGCAGGAAATGATGAGTAAAATCAGTAACAAAAAGAAATGCTGTCTTTACTAAAATCATCGCTTTTAATCAAAAAACCACAATAAGGGTGAACCATGGAACAGGCCACACATGTAGATGGAAAAGGCATGGTTTTCAGTCCAAAGTGTGGTGCTGGATGTTTCACTTCACTGCAGTAAAACCAATGTTACAGTTGAGAAGGTCAAAATGAAACGGCTCCAAGCAGCAATATTGAGTGACATCGATTCTGTTTGGTGGAGTTATTTTCTGATTTTAAAAGATAACGTTCACAGTTTGTATAAACAGGCTGCCCGCAAATGATTTAAGGATTTACAAATCTTATCAGCATATGGGCGAGTAAATGTTGTGTACATTACAATGCGTTCCTTTCGTCTTATCGTTCCTGTATGGAAACATTCATGTGAGGCCGTGTCGTCCCCCTCTCCCCCCGACACGTCTCTGCCTTTCATTTCTCTCCCTCATGCTGTGAGCTGGCTCCAAAGAGACTAATACTTTAAAAAGTTCTCGTTGCCAGGGAAGAGACTGTCAAGCAAAATGATATGCTGAAGAGATCTTTCATCATTGCAAGCTTTGCCATTTTGCCCTCCCGCCACATCATCAAAAGCAAATGCTGGTATAAACAGTAAGACCAATCTCACTTCTGCTATAATATGAAAAATAAAAGTGTGTGATTGTTAGCATTCATCTCATAGCTGAAATGCAATTCAAGGGTGGTCATTGCCCATTATATTCTCTGCATAGAAATGTTCTGACGCTTTTCATAAAAGAGATTTATACCTTGGAAGTGTTCACTGAAAACAACCATCCCTGGTTCCTCAAGAAGGAGCAATGCAGAAGCCAGGAGCAGTTGCTTAAGTACACCTTATCACATGGGTTTTTTTGTTCCTAAATCTTTTCATCAGTGATTAAAACACTTAAGCAATGAGCTCTTTTCTCCTTCCCTGTTCTGCTGATTTCTGCAGCTGATAATTGTCCTATTAAAAGTTTCAGGGTGGTAAACTATTCTAACTAAACAACGAACTTCGACAAGGTCTTGGTCTTGTGCTGCTGCTGTAATAATGCACCAAGTCTTATTCTGTGAAAGGGCCCCAGAGGCTGCTGCAGGAAAGCAAGCTGATACAATGTCTCTTCCGCAGCATATAAATACATTTACTCAGACGTTTAGAATGATACTGTTTGTTAGATTCTTTCATAATATACCATCCACATTCCATGATCCACACAGAGTCTCTTCTGTCAAGGAATTTTGGGCTTTTTTTAATGCACACTAGAGGAAAATCAGCATTACACAAGGATTTTGCTATTATTCGTGATATGCAAATTTCAAATGAGATATCATTAAATTCTAACCAGACATTTTTGGAAATAGTTTTATTTCTTAAATGTCTCCTAAAGGAGCCCACTAATGATGGGTCAGCATGACTGCATGACTTACTTCACTGTCTGCTTTTAAAACATGGTTCAAACCTGACACTCACTGGTAGTAATGTCTGCTGCTAAATTAAAAAAGGGTGATGGAGCACTTTTTTTTTGTAACTGGAGAAAAAGCACAAGATGAGCATTGTTCTGGGTCTGTTCTAAACCTGTCAGGAAAGTTCTTTTTTTTTTTTTCTTTAAAGTCTGGACAACAAGAACATGGAAATACACACTTCCTGTCTTGCCACTTTCCCCTGTGATCCTCTTTCCCTCCGTAATTGTCTTTCTGGTAGGACAGAAAACCTTGTTAGTCACATCACCTGTTCTTTTGACCTTGTTCATTTTTTATGTCTGTCAGGTTTCCTGTGATGTTCCTGTTGACTGTTTTAGAGTTTCCTGTTTCTCTGTTTGAAAATGATGTGTCCATCTTATGTTTTTTCATATTCCCTTTTTCAAATCCCCTCTGTATAGATTACCTAGATATCTTTCACTTGTGTCGCTTTTCCATCGTAAGCTGAGAAGTCAACTGACACAGTCAATACATATCATGAAGTCCACTACTGACACATTTTGGCCCTCCATGACATCCAAGACCCTTAGCAAATAAAATGCAACCAATAAGGAAATATGGAGTCAGTCTATGGAAAGATAAGTATAAAATAAATAATACTGGGAAAAAAGCAACATGACCTTGATCAAGAGCAGGAAGACAAGACGTGCACTCTTGAATAAAAGGCTTGTAGTATTTGAGTGAGATATGAAAAAAATATATGACAAGGACAAAGCAAGGAAGAAAATCCTCTGTCTCCTTTTGTCGGATGCTTAAGTGTGAGAAAGCTAAAGCAAACACCGCGGAAATAATCATCCAATACACCGACAATGTTATTTTGAAGGTCCCCGGATTGTTTTACAGGTGAGCAGGCAAAGGTTGGAAAATGAGATTTAAGGTCGTGAATGGGAGTGCACTGTCACCTTTGTGATAAACCTCTGCAAGTAAAAGCATCCTGTTGACAGACCCCTGGGGAAGAATGCCTCCGGCTGGAATATGATGTTACAACAAGTAGAGATATGTAATTGAGATGGGATGGAGGCACAAATCTATAAGGATCCATTTTGCTATTTTATTTCACTTTAGCTTGAGGTTTTAGCTGACTTCAGGGAAAAATCTGAAATACTAGGGACAACTTTTGGAGCCTGACTAAACAGCTTCCTGTCAGAACCTCAAAATGACTTCGACCTTAAACAGAGGCCTGCTAGTGGGTACTATCAAGTTTTGGCAAGTCAAGTTTTTAATTATGAATTAATTTCTAAAGGGCTTAAAATGTCTGAGCAAAAAAGCTGGGATTTAAATGCCATTTACTTTTTCTAAACTTTATCCCAGACTATGTGTTCGAGTATGCACGGCTTCCTTTTGTCAAATATGTGAATCGCTGGCTACACAAGACAGTCTAATCAAAAGCTGTGAGCTCACTGTGCTTTTAGGGCAGGCTCAGTAACTGTAGCTGACAGGCTACCAAAGACTGGTTGGCAGGTCTGCTCATCCATTCACAGCACTTTTTTGACACTCAACAGCCTGGGAAACAAAATGGCTGTATGATGATAAGGACCAATTCATATTGGAAAGCACAGTTTATGCTTTTCAAATAATTTCTCCCTAAATGTTCTCTTCAGTCCACAAATTAAAGCAGTTAGAAAGGTGTGATGATGAGTGTTATTAGAAGAAAGATAGTTTTCTCTTAGAATTGAACCATTGTCACTCGTGTTAAGAATTTGAATATAAATTTCCCATTTTCACTTTCTCTTAATTATAAGATTGATTTCTTTGACAAAGGCACTGACAGCAAAGTAAAACTTTAAGGGCAATAACAAGCATGTGGCACAGAGGAGAACCGATGAATGCTGTTACAATACTGACTCATGCAGGGTCTCAGTGGGATTTTTTTTTTTTTAATTCATCTATTTAGAAAGAATGGAGAAAGACAGAAGGGAGAGCTTTAATAAAGAGTGGATTTTGCAAATACCTATTTGTCCTCCATAATGCTGCCGCTGAGCTTTCTTTGTGCAAATGATGACACGTGGCTTGTTCGCAAAATCCTCCCCTCACGTGTCCCCTTTAATGCTCCTTCTGGCAACGATTATGGTGTCCACATTCTAACAAAACACTAATCGACCAAGTAAATGGTGACACGTTACTTGAGAATCAAGTCTGCGACCTCCAGTAATTTGGTTTCGCAATGGAGTGGAAGAGAGCTTAATAGGTCTCAAGTAAGTAATAAAATATTCAGAATGATGCGCACATCTAAGTTCTGGAAACAAGTGATTTTAATGCAACGAAAAAAAAAAGTTTCACATTTCCAAGTCTTTCTTTTTTACATCTAATATTTAAAGTCAAATGTGAAACAACTGTTCATTTCTGGTAAGGTAGAGGAAAAAGTTTATCTCCTGAACCATCACTTTTGAAGTGAGTCACGTTCATGTGCACTGGTGTAAAACTTTAATGTGATTTAACTGCAGAGCCTAATGCATTTACACAAAATCTAATTTTTTTCTGTCATTTGGTACACATTTAACTACAGAAACAATTTTTCTACCCACATAACTTTCCATGTCATCTTACGTGGATCACTGTTCGCTTGGACAAAACCAATGAAGAGATGTTCCTTATCAGTACCAGATTAGCCAATTAAAAGGAATATGTTTTGAAGAGTATCACTCATTTCAAAGCAAACTGTATTCATCGGAAATTGATGGCATACAAGTGTAACATTTTTCCATGTCATTACATGATTTTTTTGATGGCCAACAAGGAGTTGAGGATTAAACACGTGTGTAATCTTACTCGAGAATCAAGCAATAAGCCTCCTTCAAATCAGCTTCATAACATAATTTTGCTAATGTTCTACAAGTGAAATTAACAAGCAATCATTATATAGACAACTGACAGTAAGGCAAGAAAAAAACCTATATTTTTTTTGTATATAGCATCATTTTACAACAAAAGACAAATCATGACAGAGCAAACTCAATGATTATTTAGATATGGAAAAAACCAAAGGACAATCTTGAAATAGCAGAAACCTGAGGCAGACCCCAACACCAGGTGGATCTCCTTTTTGCTAGATGATAAATGCCTGTTTACACATGAGTGCACCTCACTGTAAGAAAATAATTAATTCATTCAATTAATGCATTCAATTAATTAATTTCAAAGTGCTACAAAAAAGGAAATGCATATGCTGCAGATGTATTCACCACTGTTTAATGAACTGTGTAAATCTTCGCAGAGATCTACTTTAATACGGCACTCGTTTTTATCTCCATGACACCACAATTAATTATTTCACGATGGCTTAATTACCTGGAGACATAATAACCAATATCCTGCTCGCATAAGAGCTCACAGGTCTGTGCCTATTAAATTTTTACACGAGTCAAAGTACAATTTAATTCTGCTTGACCTAAAACAAGTGGCATATTTTTTTCCCACATTTTACACTATTCAAAACACCTTTTACTCACACAGCCAAGTGGTCAGCACAGTAATTGTTTCTGACTCTCTAGTGTAGTAACCCCAGGATGTTGCATTAGCAATTTCACTGTTATTCCCGGATCCTGGTTGACATTTGAGTCTTTACACCCCAGCACTGTCCCTGTATGGTGAGATTCCTTTCATCATAATCTAGCGAGGAAAATGAGAACTGAAAAGGACATTTCCTCTGCAAAGGACATCCTCTGCTGTTCATATGTAACCACCCTGGGGTGTATCCGCCAAAGGTTGTCCCTGCGGATATCAAAATACCATCCACAGCACTTTAGCATAATTCCGGGGCTTGCTTGAGGACATTATTTTTAATTATGAATTGACCTGTATAAATGTAAGGATCTCATGTGATATAATCATTTTAGTTGCCTCAAGCAAAACTTTAAAAAAGGAAAAGAACCATATGGGGCTCTGGATTCAGTGAAGCATATCAATTTTCAGCCTGCAAGTCCAAGTCAGGACTGGAGTGCTTTGGCCCGGTTTATACTTGGACCTGTTTATTCCTGCATTGGTTAGTCTGCTTACAGTAATGCACACCTTTATTGAACCTATACAAGTGTGTGTCGTGTTTCCAGGTGGCCTCCAATGGCTCAATAGAACTTGAGAGCAAAAGATGCTTCAAACTGACAGGTTCTGTCAGAGTACATTCACAACTGACAATCCCACTTAACATGTCACATTTTTTATTTCAATACTTCACTATTTGTCAGTCCAGTATTTTTTTATTTCACTCACCAGATGTTGCATGGGCTTATTAAATGGTGCAAACAATGCTTTTAGACATTTCTCATAAACTATCAAACTTTTCAAAGTTTAGGATTGTGATGGGTGTGTTTTTTTTTTTTTTTTCAATGGGTATCTCTCTGGAGTAAGCATGTTACATTTTTGCTACAGTTCTTGCCCATAAATCTTTTTGCAAAAAGAGAGGTGTAACAAAGAAGCTTTACAGTGACACCTTTATATAGATTTGGAGTCTTTAGACACTGCTGGGCATTTATACGAGCAGCACATTGACCAGGGGAATGTTCCCATGGCCAAGTCAGTAATAAAGCAGGCCAGTTTGTAGCAGTGGGCCTGGGGGACATAAACCCACAGGTTTATCACTGGCTTCAAGACATTGGCACTGCTGGGATGAACAAGTCTGCCTTGGTGGCTATGATAAAGATGTAGTTATAGGGAGCCAGCAGAGAATCGTACACCAATGATTCTGAATCCTCAGCTTAAGGCCATTCTTCATACTTTTGAGCTATTTGTTTGAACTATTTGATGTCATCTGTACTTGATTACATCATGCCTTTGTGTAATTTTCATTACAATATATTGACATGTCTGAACAAACCTTTCCTTGAATTTATGATGGATAATGTTATTAAATGATTGAACAGAAAACCTTACAAAATTACAAAAATGGTTACCATGAAAAACAAAGATTACCTCCAGTTTTGCACACATTGAATTCCTCAATTGGTCCATTCCTGGACAGTTCCTATCTGCTCTCAACAGAGACATGAAGCTTTCACCACAGAAATCATGCTTGTTTCTGCAGGGTTTTCTTTTTTCAGAGGCTATAAGCTGCCAATGAATTGGAAAGCTCACAGGTGTGACTGTGTTGTAATTAATGCTTCTTCCTCACTTTAGCTATCAGGACAAAGTGAGCAGCACTTGGCTGACAAAAACAGGCACACCCTTCGAGTTTCCTCCAAGGCTTTGCTGGTTAGTACATTCAGGGCCTCCCGTCCTCTACGACTGCTGGGCTCTCTGTACGAGTGTGAACAATGCCTGTCTGGAAATAGTGTTCCCTTGTAGCTGCATAATCTTGGCTCCGTGCTGACACAGACAATGTCCGTGTCAGCACATGGTTGCAAATACGAGGGAGCAGAGGTAATGGCTTGGGCTGGAGCAACTGGTCTCTCGCTGGTTCATCGGATAGGGTTCATTATTCACATTTGCTTCATTGGATTAACACCAAACATCAATAGAAATGTTGAACTGTTATTTGCCTGGTGCCCCCAGTGCCTGCGTATGTTTTCTCTGGGTACGTCCCACAGTCCAAAAACATGCTCATTTAAATGGAAAATATCTGTACTTATGTGGCTATTTGTTGCTTTGGGTTTTACACTCAAACTACTTTTTCTAAGCTTTTTAGCTCCTCCAGGGTAACACTAAGGCCAAATGGGATATAGAATAACCCTAATCCATCCTGGGTTTACCTGCACAGTTGTAGAAGACCTTTAATCACAGACATCCAGGAAGTGTTCCTAGGCACCTAAAACCATTAGAGGCCCTTACTTGGTCAACAACCTAAGAAAACACATTTTGAATAATCTCTTGTATGTCGTTAGTCTTATAGACTCAAAGTCTCAATGTTGGACTTTGTAACCTTAAAACATGTTTCCCAAAGCCTCTCTGAAACCAGTACACTTGTATGATAAGATTTTGCAGTGAAGTATAACTGATTAGAAGTATTCACTGTTGTTTTTACATGACGAAGGCTCTTGGGCAGGTCTACATTAAGCTGTATTGCACAGTCTGAGCACTGTCACTCTCATCGTGCAAATAACAGTTTTTTACTTCCTGAAATATTATGACAAAGCGCATTATACCACGATGGTTGTCTTGACACCCACAGATTTATTTTGAATAAAACATGATTAGATGATGTCCCTAGCAGTAGAAATGTGCACTGATTGAAATGTCTAGACATTGTCAAAACAGACAACATTCAGCTGTCTCTTCATATTCATTTTTGTGAGAAACACCCCACTGAATGGCTTTCTCATGCAGTTTCTGTGACCATTTTGGGATGGTAACAATGCAAATCCTAATAAAAAGTATAGCCCTGAAAGCCACATTATGTCCTTTTGTATCACTTTTGCATCAAAACAGGATGATGTGGGAAAATCCCTTTTCTCTTTTTTCTATGTAGCCTTAAGGTTAGTTCAGTTAGCTTAATAATCGCTTATGGAAGATGCAAAAATTGGTCATTTTAGATGTTTTGGAGGATGCAAAGCTACCTGTACCACTGATCTCTGCTTGAATGCTAAAGGTGGTATTCTATCAGCTAGATGTGGTATCTTTACAGGCAGTTGCTTACTTTCAGGAGAAAGCTCTGATTATAAAACTGCAAAAGCTCTCATTACTGCACAACTAATTCTGCCTGATTAAATATTTTTTGTTCTTTTTAAACCATTCAGGCAAACTTTAGTCTCATTACCCATTTTATTTATCCACAAATCTGATCCCTTTAAACCACATTTACCTTCAAGAACATCTAATACACAGATCGACAGGGTAGTTGAAATCATTAATCTTGTTGAGTGTTTAGACAGCACAGTAGGTGGTGGATATCTGTTGTCTTGGTTGTCTCATGTAGAGATACCTGGTAGATGTGGTTGAACACTGTCATGTGCACACACAGCTATCATAACCTTTCTTGTGGATAGCAGAAAATTAAGTCCAAGACACTTAAAACCTGGGCAAAGCCTGGGTCCAAGAAAAGGGTTTTTATTTGAACCCCCCAGAAACTCAGTGATGGGAACTTTTAAGAAAAGATCTACAACTTTTTTCTGGGTCACTGGACAAATCAAATGCTATGCTACTTTTGCTGTAGTGGTTTCTGCTGAGAAAGGATTTTTGTTGTGACATTGAGTTTTTGGCCTTGGTTGCTTTATTTTACATTCACTGGCTGTTCATACCTGGACAAGTTTTTCTTTACAGGCATGCCTTTAAGGACAGAAGCATTGGCAGGCCTTACAATGGGATGATTACTGCAGTGGTGAATGATTGCATTAACAATGCTAAATATTGTGCAGTGGATATTATTTGGTATTTGCCTAGTGATTTTCATATCCTGGCAGAAAGCAGCTTATTCCCACTGACATGACTGACAGCAGTACCATTGATAGTCTTGCAGGAACACTTGCTAATGAATAAGTTGGATGATAATGTGAGCGTGCACTGATTATTTTTGAGTGTTTGTGTTGCAGGATGATGCATATGTGCCATGCGAATAGGAGGAATTCTTCAAATGCACAATTGTTATTACTGTGCACAGATTGAAGATGGGGTCAAATTCTTTGTATTTCTGAATCCATGTGTTGAGTGTCAACCATGAGTAATTCCCCTGGCAAAATTGTCTTGGGAATTTATCTCAGAAGCCAAACAGCAAGCACTAATAGCTAAACCCCACTCTTAATATTTCAGGGTTCTTCTGAAAATCTTGTTTTTGTTTGCCGCTCGTGAAAATATGCATCAATATTGTGAAATATGCCATCACTCCAATTTAGTGAGACCTAGAAGAAGCAGCTCACTTTAGGATCTTTTGTCTTGTCTGCCCTTATGCATCACATTGCATGATGATTAAAATCCATGTCAGTTTTATTTCCTTGTTATCACCTATCGTTTTTTTGTTGTTTTATTTTCTCCCTCCCGTGTATAGCACAAGCCAGGAGGCACATCAGATTTGTCCTCCAAGATACTCATTAATTAGTGGCGTCTGTCTGTCTGCAAAAAAAATCAGTTTGATAATGCTAAATGAAGACACAAGGTCTTTAAACGTCATCTGCTTTCACGGCTTTAACAGTCTTCCTACCCTTATAACAGAATTGAACCATTTGTATTGCATTTGCCACATTAGCAATATGGTTTATTGCTAAAAACTGCTAAAACTTGCTAAATTCCTGAATTCCATCTTCTTTAACATTCAAACATTGCTTGAATATCATACGCTGTATTCAATGCTATATGTGTTTATTTTGGCATCTTAACTGCAGGCCTTCTATATTTTGCTGCCCTGAATCTCGGATGATGCATTTATGCAAACGTTCATGTGAATCCGGGTCAACATGTTAAATATGTCAAAGCGCCAAGCTGTTTCATGAATTCGCTTTTCACCACCTGGTGAGCAATTCAGATGGCTCACAATGGAATGTACAAGCCCTTCTGCCTGCGTGGTATAGAAGGCAAACACCTCGTGTATATAACTGCAGGTATAAATGACGTGTAAATGTTTCCTGAATGGAGCTATTGTGTAAGAGAATGCTATTTTTGGAAAATGAATGAATTACTAAGATGCAAGTTGAAACAGTGACTTTGCTGTTGACTACTTTGCTGTACGCTGGGTGCGTGTGCGCACACACACATGCACACACACAGTTACTTTCTCCTCTCATAAACATAGTGCCTCCTACGGCAGCCATCTTCAAATCTATGACCATTTTCTGCCTGTTGTAGCCACATAATTTGACACTTTAAGCGTAGGTTTTAGGTTTTCATATCCACATCATTTTTAGTACTTACCATTGTTCTCACTTGCTTTGATACAATATATATATATATATATCTCCTTTGACTGAAACTGTAGATTACAAGAGTTAGCTTGTATATTTGGAGTATTTTTTCTCTTTAAATTACTCCAGGCCTGTATGTTGTCTTATTCTAAAATGCAACATCTTACTTTTGCAACTAAATATTCTTTGTGAGTCACCACCTTCTTCTTTGTGAGTTACCAAAGGATGTGGTGTTTCTCTTAGGCAGGTCATGGGTCATACAATGTGGGATTACAGCAAACTTGGAATGAAATCAGGGATCAGTGAACCCTGTTCAAAAATCTCCAAGCCTGGGTCTGATAGCAAGGGTCTGATGGGATGTTGATGGCTTCATTTAAATATGAAGATATGGGTCCATCCTCCAGGTCAAACAGTCAGGAAAGTGAATCAGGCAGTGGGCCAGCCAGATGTTGAAAACTTGATAAGGAACTCACTAAGCCAATATATGTTGTACAGAATAATCATTTTTCATGTCATGTTAGATGAGTATTTGCATAGGATGACAGTGATCCACAGATTTGAAACAGTGTTTTAATATAAATCCTTGTGAGTTAAATGCAGACTCCCTAACAGAGTATCCATGGCAACAATTATATAAACAGGTGAGCATTTACAGTATTGGTCTGTAAAATGAGCACTGATCCTGAGTGATATTTACATCATTCAAGTTTTTATTGCGTTTCTCATTTTGTATCTTTACACCATGTGCAACTGTAACTATTAATTAGAAAGTAAAAATTTAAATTACTTTAATTTGGTGCTGCTGAAATAGGCAGCTTGTGCCAAAAATGGTATAGGTCACACTCAAAGTAAGAGGATAAGGTAGGCAATAAATGTAAGCATTGCAGGCATAGGATTTAAAAAAAAAAAAAAAAAAAAAACCCTCCTAACCAAGATTGAAATATCTTCTGGCCATATGTTCCGCTGTAAATATGGTGGAAGAAATTCAATAACTCTCAGAACTGGCAGCTGTTTCATTGAAGTAAATGTCTTCTTTTTTTTTCTTGTAGGAGTCGATTTTTTTTTTTTTTTTATTCTGTGCAGAGGCTGGTTATGAACGGAAAATGGTGCATGTTATATTGGATTAAGACAATCTCATATTGAAGCACTTGTTAGAGAAATGATTGCGTCAGCATCAGAAGGCGATAAAAGGCAGCTGGAAGTTATGAGTCCGTAATATCATCACTGGAGTGGGTGGCATTCACCTTACCCTACGGAAACCAGCAGTGTTTACCCATTCCATTAAACCTCACACCGGGCAATTGCCAGTGGATACACAATTGTCAAGAAACACACCCACACACACACACACACACACACACACACACACACACACACACACACACACACACACACACACACAGCAACACAGCAACGGAGAGGCCAAGCATGAGGTGACCTAGCTAAGCAATAGGATGAAATGACAGTTCTTACACAGCCCTTGGCCCTGTGCCCAGCCAAAGCAATTGTCCGTGACATTGTGTGTCTGCGGATTTATGCACATATCTGTGAGTCTATTCAAGTGAGAGATTCTCGGGAGGACAGAGTCATGGAAAAGTGGGAGGGATTCACCTGCACTGAATATCAAGTAAATTATTTATTTTACCATGAAGGAGAGAAATGAGAGATGCTGGAATTAATCTGAGGACCAGGCCCTCTTTGTGCCCCGTTGCACTTTGCTGATGATCTACTCTTCAGCCTGAAAGAGAGACAAGATGATTACGCGAGAGTGTCGTTGTTAATGTTATCCACACAACATAATTTGTGGTGAGATTGCTTCTTTGAGACTTGAGAAGGTCAAGCAATTCACTGGAGTTCAGGAAAATGTTTGAATTTAATAGAGAAAAGCGCAACAATGTGTTCCTTTGCAGAAAAACAGGGATTTCTTATCTCCTACCACAATGGCTTTCAAGGTGTTCAAAATACAAAAATCAAGCAAAACGGAAGCCGAGCAAATTGCAAGCAGATGATAATGGCACTAAAGATAAGGAGAAAGAGTCAAAATCTTTAACGACTGCCTTTTGTAGAGCAATGACGGCTCCTTCTAGACATACGTGCTGGATGAAGGGTCAGAGGAATCGTGACATGGAAACAGATTACGCCCACATTTTCATAGCTGTGAAGGCATACCTGTGTATTGGTGTCTGTTTTACTAATAATCTAGCTAGAAGGATTGGTCTTGACACAAATTCTGGACCAGATGATGCCCACTGATATTGTTGCAAGGAATGACAAGTAAAATGTAATTGGTTAAAAAAAAAATCTATATATATTTCATAAATGATGTGAGACTGGCCCACAGCAACCTAGCCTATATTGGACTATAAAAGCAGCTCATAAAAAGACGGATTATATCATCAGCAGCTTGAGAATATTGTGACCCAGTGGCAGGGGTGAATAATTTTTTGCTTAACTCTTAAAATCAGTTTTCAGTGAGGTAATTGGGGAGCCATTATTTGCCAAAAGAGCAGTGGAAAAGTGTTGCAACCATTGACATTGGGTGTAAAACATTTTAGTGTTTTCTCTCTGGCAACAGATAAGGTTCAAATGCAAAAAGTACCTGGGAGGGAAGAAACGTCAGACTTCTGCCTTTTGCATGCCCAGAAAAACTACAATCAATTCTGTTTCCTAATTTGTAAAACCAGGATTACAAACCAATTTTCTAATTATTTATTGGTGACGAAATGTACCTTTAAGTTAATGATTGAATAGCACCACCTCCAGTTCCACCAGTATTTTCCCACTATTCAATATTTACCAGAACAGACTGATCTGCTTGTTTAAGTCTTATGTCTTTGGGCATTAATTTTCTTGCTCCAGTCTTTTAACCTTTAGCGTTATCTTTATCTGCCCACAAGACACACATTTTTGAAGAAAAAACCTCACTATAAGTCACTCTCCAACAAGTTACTTTAGCCTGGTTGGCATAAAACAATGTATCGATATATCAATAACTGCTGATGCTGTGAAACCTCTGGGAGCTGCTGTAGCTCAGGTCTGATTTGATTTAACTGTAACCTAGTTAGCGGAAACAGGAAGTTTTAAAGCAATCTGTTATTTCCTTCCCACACATATGTGAGCCTTTCTTTTGAATAAACATTATGACATACTGGCATGTAACCTCTTGTTACATGCTAATATTGACCTTTAGCTCTAAGACATTGGCATTACATATGTAAAGGCTATATGTTGCATGTACATGAACAACATTCAAAATAATTTTTACAATAATCATAGGCAATTTTTTTTTGTTTAAATTTGAAGAATTCAAGAACTTCAATTTGAATTGGTTCATTTCCCCTCTCATCAGGGTCCTCTTTCCTGTTACCACCTTTTATTGCACACACAAGCAGGATCATTAATTCTTATTTGTAAATCTATGTTCAAATTAACTGTATCAATGGATTTGGAAAATCCTTAAATTCTCCTTCCTATGCTTTGTGCACCCAATCCTGTACAATGACTTGAGTGTCACTACCTAAACAAAAGGACCAGAACAGACCTGTTAGCTGGAATTGTGATTGTGTCACTAAGCATACTTTCATCCATGCCCATGTTTTTACACATTCAAATCCTTGAAAGATAATGATGATTCCTTTGAACTTTGTCTCCAGGCTCCATGAGTCTTGTTTGAATTTCTCCAACGTGTTTTTTTTTTTTTTTGTCGATTCAGTTGCAATTTAGACTTAGAATACTCCATTATATTTCTATTGTCTTTGTGTCTGTATTAAGGATCAAATCTTCCAAGGAAATCCAAGGAAAAGTCTTGTAATGGATTTCTGTTTTAACATAATATGCTATTGAATCAAACGCAGCAATTTATGCTATTCCCCTAAGTGCTGTTGATTTGGAGCCGACTGTTCTTTTAAATGCCTGCAGCTCATTTGCATTGAGTGGGCTCCACTGGGGGTCTGCAGGAAGTACAGATGAGCCAAAGCAGGCAGCTCTTTGAATGGCGTCGTGAAATTAGTCAGGTGTCGGCACGGCGTGGGGCATATCAATAGCATCTTCACCAAGAGCAGCCCTCCTCCCACTGCGGCATCCACCACCTTCCTGACTCGGGAATGTGAGGGAAACAAATATGCCTCATTCAAGGCTCATCATTCCACTCCGTTGATGTTTGTTGAAAGTCTAATGACTGCTGCAGTGAGCATGCGTGGTTGCATGTCTGAGTGAGATTCCACCTGTCTAAATTTAGTTTACGTCTGAAAACCTCCAATGCGCTGTGGTGAGCACAACATTTCAGCTATTATGGATTCACTGGGGTGAAGGGGCAATAATGTCTTCATTAGTTATATTTTTGCCCTGTAGGTGAATCGATTAGAATTTCAAAGTGGGCACCTTGTGTCCTCCGTCTTCACTTCTGCACTTCATTGATCTCTAAATGCATCTGGATGGAAAATCTATAACTATTCAGGCATCTGTTGATCATTTAAAAATCCCTGATTTACAAGTCCATGTATCCGATTTTTTTTTTTGGAGTAAGTATATACAGTATATAGCGATGTAAGACCTGAGAGGAGAAGAGCCAGAAGAGGTCAGATTTCTGCTGCACACCACATTTGTCACCTCTTTTTCTTTTTTTTTTGTAGACGTAAGAGAACAACATCAATTAGATTAGCGAGTATACATGCATAAAGACATCAGAGTACTGGGAAGAGATGAAGGTGTGTTAATTGAATTTCCTTATAATTGCATAACTGTGGTTACCTGATACAGCACATCATATTATGCTGTTTACATCATCACTGCAGAAATCAGATGATGATCGCATTTCCATGTTCATGTAAAAAGGCCCATTGTTTGGTTCACAATCCACCTGGTAACTCAGCTAAATATCAACACTTTACCCTTGATGTTTGTAAAAAGTAAATATATAGTATAGTATAGTAGTATATAGTAAATATATATATATAACTATTTGCTTCTCTTGTGACATCAAGCACCTCATAGGAGGTCACCATCTCATCAGGAGGGATAACTAGTTGTATCTCATTTGTGTTTAAGTGCTGAAAATGTTCTTGACACTTGCAGCAAAGGCACCGGCACGTAAACTGTTTTGATTGCCCGATTGATTAGCACAATCAAAATCCAGATGTCCCCAAATGCTGCAATTCCAATCAGTTCCAGAGCAAATCAATATTTACGAGTGTGCTCTCAGGCTTAGAAGAGGATCTGCGGAAGAGGAGCTCCATAAATTTAGCAAAGGCAGTGGAATGCTAAACGCATACATGCTGTTCAGATCCCAGCTTTAAATATCTGGATGACCAATCAAATCAAGTTCTATTACCGTCAAATAAAGACCTGACTGCAATACGTCACAATTTAAATCTCAAACTCTTTTTTTTTTTTTTTTTTCGCAAAATAGGTTTTCAAAAGTCAGAGATAAGAATGGAAGGGCTTTGTTGACAACAGCTGGCAGATAACAGTGCATCTTCTGAACATCTTCATCTCAGGTTTGATGGACGATGGCAGAAGTGATGTTTACATCAATTTTTATCTGTTTCAAATACTACATCTTTTTTTTTTTTCTTAATACTAATGTATGTTGGTTTACGCCATGCTGAACACACTGCTTGGTTCACCTGGTTGTTTTTGCCTCTAAGAGAACAATTTGTCAAATAATTGTATCATCAGACTGGAGAGAAGCATTTAAATCTTATTTTAGCTTGAGGTCTTTAAAGCATTGACTGAGAAAAATTCTTAATGTCTTTGTTTCATTAAAATTTGAAAATGTGAACTGAGTGAGTGTGTACAGAGGACGTGGCACAGTGGTTCGCAGCATTTAGCCTCTTTTTGCCCTCTTTTTATGCTGTAAGACAATGATACTTGACCATGAAGAGATGTTACAGTAACTCTATCCATATGTTGACAATAATATGTGGAATTAAAGTTCGATCAATATGTAATAATGATTTGTCCTTTATTTACAACCATGTTTAGCAAGCCTGAATAAACTACTACCCTGTCAGCCATGGTGCGCCTTTAGCATGCTTACCTCAATGAAAAAATGAGACAAAGACTTCTTAGGCTTGGACAGATCTCCATAGAGAGGTAGGCCTCCAGTTTCTTTGTCCAAATTTTACCAAAACTACTACTTGCCCTTTAGAGTATTGATTCCATAGTGGTGATTTGGCCAACATGAGATCTAGCAGAACCCTGAATGTGATATTTGAATTAGATGAAATGATGACAACTAACATCAGCTGGCTATCCTAGCATGCATCCTGTTTTGTAGTCAAAAAAAAAAGAGACAAAAAAAAAAAACAACATAGAAGTTAAAATTCTGGCTGAGGAGAGAGTAAGGGGGCAGTTTCATCAAACGTGTCTGGTAATTACGACTCTAGATTTGGGCTGCTTCAAACTCCTGCAAATGGTAAAATTACTTTAATGACATCACACAAATGGACAAATAATTGGCTACAACAAGCCTTGAATCTGGCCACTGCTTCCGCCCACAGTAATTATTCTGGGGTGTGTAAAGTTGGTCAAATGCTGCAGTATCAACTAACAACCTTGCTTTTGAATCAATATTCAGGAATTTAAATGCTCCAATTGGCCAAACGGAGGCTCTTGGAAACAAACTTAAGTTTCTTACAGTACTGTATGCATTACTGTAAGAAACTTACATCAAGTGTGCCACAAGATAATACTGATTTTTCTCATGTTTTGTGTCTTCAAATGGGAAGGAACATGAATTGTGATATGAATCTGTCATGTCAACGTGGACTGACAAAAGTGGGTCCTGTATAAAAGACAGAAAAGGGGAAAATCTTGACTGTAGTTTGCAACAGCCAGTAAGATATAGTTTCCTAGTCTTATAAAGAGGAACAATATAATGCAGTTTGTGCAAAGTGGTGAGAAGGAGACCCTGAGGAAATCTATAATCACAGTAGACAGTCTGCAGTGGACCTGTTCCTGCCAGTTTTGGCTGCCAGGCAGCAGCACACCTTAAAAGAAACATGTCTTCTGTACCCACCGTTTATGAATAAGGAACGACCTTGGCCAGTAAATAAACATGTCATTGTCCCCTGCCTGTCATCAGGCAAGTAGTCAGCCAAAATCCACATCACACTATCACAGAATGAGCCCATCACGACAGGGTTGTGTAATGGTGAGAGATTTAACCACTAACAGCATTGTGCATGACCAAGTGGTGCCACTTTTGTGTTGCTATACATAATGGAAATTCTCATTTGAGGCTTTTACATAATGTATATTATGCTGCATGTGAAAGAGATATTGCCATTGCAGACACTTGCAGGGTATTTGCATATGGTTAACAAAAAAAACAATAAACCAAGTAAAAATGTATGTGTTCATTTTGCCCAAGGTTGTGGGTTCAGTTGCGGGTCAGGAGTTGTGGAGTTCACATGTGTTCCCCAGATTCCTCCTACAGACCCTGAGTGTGTCCAGGAATGAGTTGGCGTCCTGACTGGAAGGTGTTGCTGTTTTCTCACCCAGTGGCTGCAGGGATTGGCCCCAGTACCCTGTGATACTCATTAGAAAATAGCAGAGGTTAACAAAAAGGGAATTATATTGTCAAATCTGTCCCAGAACAGTTATTCCAGGAAATATGGTTGTGTAGAATTTGTTTGCTGGTGCAATACATTGCAGATTAAAGCACATTTTTATTACACAATGTAAATATTTATTTTTTCTCATTTTTTAGTTAATCATTATTTCATTTGTATTTTAAAATACCATAAAAACAAAACCAGCACTAAGCCAACATGTTTCATTATTAATTTCTATTTTGCACCCATTCAGATGTTCAGTTAAGCTGCTGAATGTATCTTCCACAGTGTGGAGCTTTCCATAATTTAAATAATGTTTTCCAAAGGCAGTTGTTATGAGCTTAATTTAAGTTAATGAAGGAATAATGTGTGCTGTCTTTCAGAACTATAATTTTAGGGATTGGTTGAAACTAAATTGTAACAAAAAAGTACAATATTAGACATGTACAAGACCAACCAGCTGTTTAGTAAAGAAAATGTTTTTTGACGATTGCCATGGTTGCCATGAGTGCAGTGCCCATGGTGCTTCCACTTGAGATATTCTCATAGACTCGATAATAGGATACTTTCACAGTAATGACCTCAATGACTGATTGCATTTATGTAAAAATAAAAGGTCTCAGATCTTTTGTGTCATGTCAGCATTGGAGTGTGTGTGGATGCAGCAACCTCTGTCATGATAAGAGCACATGTGCTACAACAGCCAAGCAATCGTATCGTAAAGGTCATAAATATGACTTGTCCTCTCTCATCTACTCTCATAGTGCACCTTTATGCCCAGTATGACCACCATAAGCCCTATGTGGTTGTAGGTCACAGTTTGGATGTGACATTGCAGGAAATGTCAACAGTTCTTGTTATGATACATATCACGCTGTAGCCCCTGTGAACTTCCAAAGTTGTTAGAGAACCTTTAAAGACACAGCAGATAAGGCGGAGTTCATGGGGCGTGTGCACCAAAACTGCCCTCTCAGTCAGAGCTCAGCTCAGTGGTCCTAAGATTAGCCAAACTCTAGGAGGACACTAAAGAAAATGAATGAAGTAAATGGAAAAATGTAGAGGAAAATAGTGGAAACTGAATAAGACTTGAGGTGCTCACAGGGCAGGATTGGCTTGTTTGAAAAGAAAATGCTGCCATGTTACTGACACACAAATTAGAAATTTAACAATCCAAGTGTCTTGTGTATTGTTTGTGATGCCTAATGGAAACAAATAGTACATATCTGGGTCTTGACACCTCCCAGCCCTCAGAACATCTGACTCTGCCCATTAGAAGTATTTGGCTTGTTGAGAGTCTTATGACAGCACACAATATGATATTGTCCTGTGTTGTCCCCCCCTCCCCTCCCCCATGCTTTGTAATTACCTCTCCGCCACGGTGCTTTTAATACCTCAGAGTGGGGAAAGACACCTCCAGAGTATCTGTCAGGGTGTGTGCTCGTGTTTGTGTGGACAGTCCATTTGTGTGTGTGTGTTTGTGAAGTGTGTACATGGGAGTCCTTTGGGCCTTTTCCCTTGCACTAGATAAATAATGATGAATTACAGATTGATTACCCAGGGGTGAAAGCTCTGGTATTAAACTTATTATGAAAAGCTGCAACCTGTGAGCTGCATGTGTCTCCACACATGAAAATGCCCATCGCTCCTGATTTGCTCATTAATTAAAAGAGTCATATTTCTGGGTCATAAACACAAAGATTGGCAGCATGGGGTTTCAAACTGTAGTGATTTGATGTAGTTGAGTGCTCAAGGTAAGGTTGAGGCTTTAGGGAGCATCAACATTTTACCAGTGGACGTCACATGGATCCACTGGAGTGGGTGGTGGTGGAAGTGGTGGTAATTCAGGGATGTCCAAAACAAAAAGGACCATGTGGCTGCCAGCTTTTGTTCCATCTAAGCAAAAACACACCAGACTTGAGTCATTTAATCAAATTATGTGAGTCTTCAGACAGCTGATTGGTAAAACTGTGTGTGCTTGATTGGTTGGAACAAAAACCTACTCATGGCCCTTTGTGGAATAGTTTGGACATCCCTGCTATTATTGTTCAGCCTGCAGGGGTGTCAAACCGGTTCCACAAAGGGCCGTGTGGCTGCAGGTTTTTGTTCCAACCAGTCAAGCACACCCAGTTTGACCAATCATCTGTCTGAAGACTCAGATCAGTTGATTAAATGAGTCCAGTCTGGTGTGCTGCTGCTGGGTTGGAACAAAAACCTGCAGCCACACGGCCCTTTGTGGAACCGGTTTGACACCTGCGGGCTATAGGATAAATGGACCACTAAAAGGGGCACGATAGCTCTGATTTTTGCTCCGGGGGTGTGATATAGACAAGGTCAATTTGTCACTACAACAGTGTGAAGTTATTAAAAAAATAATAATTTTTCAGTTTTGCTGTTACAGTTTCTTTATTTTTATGTTCACCATGTTCAATTATATTTTAAAATTGAAAATGATGCAAATGGGAAATAATTACAAATGCTGATAACAATTACCAGAAGTCTCTCCTGTGGTCATTGAAACAGAGGGGAAGTGGCATCGCAGCCCTTGGAGAACCTTTAAGGGGAACTGCTTCCACTGGAGTCTGTTGCTGTGTGGATGTTCCTTTGTAAACTCTCAATCTTCAAAAGCAAACCCCAGAGGGGTATTAAAGGTTCTCGACTATGCTTGCTTTCTGTGAGTGCACTAGTTATCTTTTCATTTCTTGCTGTCCCCTATGTTCTCTCAACTTGGAAGGTGCAGCAGCTCTACAAGCAAGGTTTAATTCAACTTAAATCAAAGCAGCACTGAATAAGCCAGTGAGGTGTTAAAAGTGTAAACAAAAAAGTCAAAACAGCTGTGGCAGACTGGTCCTTGGCTTGCTTCTTCTGTATGCTTTTCCTGGCTGAATGGCCATGAACATGCCTTGGAATGGTTGGTTATAGGTGAATCTTATGATACTCTGTTCTGCACAGACATGGTTGAGCATCATAGTTCACCAGATCATACCAATATTATCATTGGATTTCCTTATACTTCCAAGAGATGGATACAAACACATGTGATGGAGTGATTAAAGGGTTTCCTTTCTTATACAAAATAACCCAACCACTATTCTATAGTCAACTATCGATAAACACAAGGAATGAGAAATGTGTCAGCTAACTAACAACCTTGAAGTTCTACAAGGAAGTGAGTACAGCCTCTGCTCCGTGATGAAATTCATCCCTTTTCCTGATTCGGAGTTATCCCAGACCTCTCCCTCTGGTGGTATTCTTTGAACTCTCAACTAAGAGTAGGGCCCCACCCCCGAACCAATCCAGGACACACTGGAGGGATTACATATCCCATCTGGCCTGGGAAAGCCTCAGGATCCCCCAGGCAGAGCAGGAGACTCGACTCACCTGCTGCCACCTGCTGATAAGGATGGATGTACGGATAAAAAAAAAAAAATCCGACTCTTTCTTTGAGCTCTAGGCCTCTTTGAACTTTGTCCAGGTAGGTGTCTCTGATGATGTCTCTTAATGAAGCTCTTCTTGCTCCACCTTTCTGTACAACTATAACTACCTATAATTTCTCCTCTGTTTGGAATAATATCATCCCCAATGCTGGAAAGTCTTCATATTGCAGAGCTGTGACAGGGCTACATAATCTTGAGGCATAACATGACCGTACACATCAATTTGCAAACCCCATGACACCTTGAAAAACCTTGTGTACATTAACGCATGGCCTCCGGTTGCAGAAAGCTGTTTATTTAGTGCATAATTCATGTTCCCATCATATATAGATCAGCCCCACATGTCTGGTGGATATCTACTGGGGTCCCAAAGGAAGCCATGGCCTCAAACAGCTTTAGCTGTGCCAAGCTGACATGAAGGATCTGAGAAGATCTATGAGAAAATCCACCCTCAACCTGACTAGAAGAAGGAGACGAGAAAAGAAACTTCATAAAATCCACATAGAGCGGTTAGATCTTGTGGTCAGATGAGTTTAAGGTGTGTTGGTTGTGGTTGAACAAACAGTCTGGTTGTGTGTAAAGATGAGTGCAGTGAGGGAAGGTGGAGGGTTAATGATAGCAGCCTCCAGAGGTTGCAGGCCTGAAGACAGTTATTTCGATACATAACTGTGTGATCGGAATTATGAAAGCCATCATATCTCTAATTTGGGGATATAAACAAAACCAAATGTTCGTTTTTTGTGTTCACTCTAAAATATATTTGGCATAAAAAAAGTGGCATCTTCATACTCATTGGAGGAATGTTGCTGCTCTTTCTGGAAAACCCATAAATGTTTCCATAAATGTTCCCAGCTGAACTTTGGCAAAAAGCACCTCTCACCAAGTTTGTTCCAACTTGGCCAATATTTCAATTGACCATTTCTCTTGCCAAATTTTGGCTTTTTGCTTTGTTTCTGTGGGCAGTGCACCTGTAAATTGTGAACTCTGACCCCATTTGAAACTCACTCTGGCTCCGGATTCTTTGAAAACGGACACAAAGGAAGTTATTGTGGAACTTCTTTTAATCAAGCCCACATCGCCCAACTAGGATTCAAATTAATGACTCTCCTGTGCATTTGTAGCATTGATTTACTTTCTCCAGTTGAAAAGTTGGAAAAAAAACAAAACAAAAAACACAATCTTTCAAGTGGTGCTTTATGCTGCTCCCACCACCCACCTGAAAGTATGTGGGAGTGTGACCTCCTTGTGCTCAATAAGGTAAAAAGTCTTTTTTTTTTTCAATAAAAGCTGGAATTGACTGAAGCCAGTTGTTTAATTCTTTACAGGACAGGGTTGAGATTTTCTCTTCAAGTAGAATGTATTGGGGACAATTGGCAACACTGATAGACAGACCTCAAAACAGAAGCAAGAGGCAAAATCTTTTTGTTTTTTTATTATTATTTTTAACAGCATGATGCCCAGGCTTGTATCATAGTGACTATGATACAAGCCTGGGCTTATAAAAGACCCATGAGAACCTACCAAACTGTGGAAATTCAAAAATACCAACCTTATGCTGCTGTCCAATATTTTTTTAATGTAGTTCGACTGACTGATGGGAAAAGGCAGAGAAATTTACGACTGGATATAATCCAGTGGAATGATAAAACAAAAATCAATCTTAACTTTACCATGGCCAGAGAAAACAATCATTAGCATTTAGTAATATTACTCAACTGGAGCTCATTATTGGGAGCAGAAGCTTACCCTGGACAGGTCAGCAGTCTTGGGTAAACCTGGTGAACTCACACAGACTCGGAGAGAACCGGCAGACTCCCCATCGGAGAGTGAAGTGACTCGCAACATTCTGCAACTTTAAATATAGAAAAGTGTCAATTTATGGATCAGTCCATGTATGAGTGTGTGTGTCTTGGGTGTGTTTCTGCCTTTCCCATGATTGCCTGACCCTTAGTGACTGCTTACAGAAGATGAATGAATTCTGTAAATGTTTAATTGACTCAGAGGTTCATCCCAAATAATGTTACACAGTTATAAAGAAGACAGAAAAACGTTAGAACAGACTTAAGAATTACAAAAAAAATCTAAGAAATAAAATGAAAACTCTTTGGAAAAGAAAACATCTAAAATGCCATGAGAAAAGAACAAGACCAATAACATGGCCTAATCTGCCGCACTTATCCTGTGGCACGTTGCTGGACTCTT
Source organism: Lagocephalus sceleratus (assembly GCA_911728415.1). NCBI lineage: Eukaryota > Metazoa > Chordata > Actinopteri > Tetraodontiformes > Tetraodontidae > Lagocephalus > Lagocephalus sceleratus. Next base: position 5,705,274 of record CAJVRN010000028.1, on the reverse strand, counting down.
CACGTGTTTGAACAGTTAGTTTGACAGATTATGGCAAAATTGCAGACAGTCAACCGTCAGCCTCCCACTGCTCTCTGACAGTGGTGAAGAGAGGTGAGGGACTTTCACACGTGACAGCACCCTGGCTTGTTAGTATTAGTAGGTCTGGCTCAACCTATTCTGACTGTGAGATGACCAATGAGAGCCCCAGGAGGCTACAGTCAGCGATGTCGCCGGACTTGAGGTTATTTTTAGCATGCCACATTTAGCGAGTGCTCTTGCAACATATGTGCAGACACAGCCTCTCGCTACATTCCTTTTCTTTTCTCTCTAATTGGAGGATGACAGCATGCTAGCACCATCTATATAAATGCTTTTATTCCTAAAGCTTTTTTCAGGAATATACAAACTATACCTTTGAATAAATTAATATAAGTATTTGTCTATTTAATCGAAAATTACAATTGAAGCAACCCTGTGTCTTTTTTTGGCCATTCCTTTCATCCTGTTGCCATGGTCACAGTGGAAATTTCACCTCAGTTGGGATTGGCAGATAACCTTACACACTAATGCCGACTTTCAGAAAGCAGGAAGAGCAGCAGCAGCTCCTCTACATCCTAAACCTTACAATAATTGTCTGAATTAAATGGACCACTATTCTATGACAGAGAGATATATTTTACTAAGAGAAGAATAATTCCCAAAATCAGTAAAATAATTGTAAATCTGAAATCACTGCTGCGACTCTTCCTCTTTTCCTCTAATTTGCCTTCTGACAGGATCACACCAAGCACAGGAAAGTGAGAGATTTCCACACAATTGTGCCCAAACTGATTTCACAGTTGTGTACATAGATAAAGATTTTCTTGAGGACATTTTTTAATCCTTAATGTACTGCTAATGTTCATTTTTGGACTGAAAGTCAATATCTCTGTCCTTATAATGCCTATCTTGGCCCCTTATTTCTTTCCTCGCTCAGTTTTCATCTTCCCCTCATAAACTTCTTTCTTCTGCAAGAAAAAGCACACACACACCCAATATGTTCTGTTCCCTGAAATTGGTGATTCTGAAAAGCCAGACAGAGTTAAGGGGAAATGGAAGCAAGACAGGCATGCTAAACATGGTAAATTGCCTTGATCGCAGAAATGGCGGCACTAAGGAAACGCTGTAATTGTTGCGCACACAGGAAAATGTACTTTACCGGGACAATAAAGCTCAATTTGCTGCTGTAAGAACCCTATCAGGCCGAGTCCCTTCTGAATCCAGCTAAGTATGATTCAAGCGCAGCCTGGGATGTAAAGGAATGAACCAACGCTAACACTGGCAGAAAACAAATGTTCATCCGAGGAGAGACTTACTTTCTGACAACTCTGTCCAGGGGCTCTGTCCATGTGACACATTCCAGCCTGAGCTTTCCAGCCTGAGCTGGAATGTGTCACCATCAACCAACACTGCCAACCACAGAGTATTTAGATCTCTATTCCCTTAAATGCACTGTTTTCTTTTTGATCCCTGACAAAGGATTTGCGTCATACTTGCGTTTCAGTTTGGCTCGTGGCTCCAAAATGAGTCTTGAGAATCGGGGCTTTGCCCCCCTTTGGCACTTGTTTCACCTCAACTGGGAATGCCATGCGGCAACTGACCGGAAAGGCCAGAACTCACTTTTGACATTTGTCACAAGTTGCAGAGCAGATAAATAGGCTACATGCATTCCCTCACATGCCCCCTCTCTTTCTTTGTGCTCACACACACACAAACACACACACACACGCACGCACCCACAGTCACATGCTTCCATCCCCAGGGAGATATCCTCTGCCTTGAAGTCGGCTGCACCACCAATCGCAATCTTCTAAGGCTCCAAGAACAGAATGACTGCACCCTGCTGTATCTAAATATCACTTCCACAGTTGGGGCGTGTGTGTGTGTGTGTGTGCACGCACTGTAGCCACACACAGCTTGCCTCGTGTTGGATCTGCCGAATGGTTAATTATTCTCTGGCCCGGATTTTTGCTCAGTTTCCTCCTTAAAATCAGTTGCAAACGTCGCAGCCATCAGCCCTCAGAGATCGGACCGCCACGCTCATGCACGTGTTAGATGGTGTTGCATGCAGATAGCATACCCCCCCACACCCCTCTCCCACCCCATTAAATAAAGAAAAATAGATTTATTGATTGATTAAAGCTAATTAGTTTTTAAGGCACATAGACCAGCAAAATGAGAGAAGGCGAACAAAAGGAGGAAAGACACATTGGGACTAAATAAAGATGTCTGACTAAGCAGCCGAGGCTGTGATGGTAACAGCAAATGGCTGCACACCAACTGGCTCAATTCAGAAATGTAAGCTGACAGCTGACAGTGACTGAAAACAAACTTTCTGGTTTCACTGCCAACAGTCCGACGCTTGCAGGCATATTATTCAGCGTCACGTGACATTAGGCGTGACAGTTCTGCCGGCTCCCAGCAGATTTCTGAAATACAAATGGATTTAATTAATTTACTGTAGCATTGTCTTTGGTATTCCATTGGGAGGCTGCACAAAGAAGAAATTAAAATGTAAATGAGTCGAATGAGTTGATGATTGCAGCCAGAATTGAAATTAAGAGTCCAAGTTCATGAAATACTTAAATACCTAAATGTGCACAAAAGTCTTTTTTTCCAGTCAGTGGGAAAAAGCTTTTCTCATTTTGACTTAGGTGCTGTGAGGTCCATCATGCCACTTAGAAGAAAATGTTCATCTGAGCACCCATTTACATGCTTTTAGGATCAACCAAAAAGGTTTTGCTGCTTTCCTGCCTGCCAAATTAAAATTTTTCAAATAAAAATTTTCTCAAATTAAAATTTCCTGACTGCCAAATAAAAAATTTTAAGTGTGTTTCCGGTTTAAATGGTATATAATAGTGCTGGTACTGTAGGAAGACTGCTGCTGCTGCTAAGTTGAAACTATCAAACAGTAATTTTGGGTAGTTAGAAGAACAACGGCATATTGGACCAAAAGGAGCCCACCTGGCTACTGCCCTATGCTCCATAGCCTTCAGGAGACAGCCTCCATGAAATGATTGAACGCTGGACAGAAGAAATGCAAACACATTGCAATAAATAGTTTTTAATCTGATATTTAACAACTGCTAAGATAACATGTGTTAATCACTACTGAATGGACTCCAAAGTTAGACTGGTGGACTGGTAAGAGCTGAGGAACAAGGTTTCTCTTCTCACTTCAGGAGACCCATCACTGAAACACAGTCCAGCGCTTTATTGTTGTACCACTGTCTCTATGGAGCAAGCTGTTCCTATCGTTGGATACAAGGATGTGATGAATGCGGTTTTCTCTCACCCCAGGATTGCTGGGTCAGGTAACCCTGATTAGGAAGAGGCGTCGATTTTCAGATGCCGGGCAAAGTTAAAAATTCCTGGAGGACAGGGTTCTGTGGAATGCTTTCATTTACAGCACAAGTACATCCTCGTCGCCTCTCCTGATTGTAGCCATAATGCTTAGCATGCACACTTGTCGAGCAATTATCAAGTACTTTTACTCCTCCCTGCAGGCTGCTCTGCCCCCTCCATCTCTCTCTCTCTCCCCCCCCTCTCCTCTGCTTCACTTCCTCCCTCCCCCGTCTGCCGGTAGACTGATGCAGTGGCTGATTGCGTGGGAAGTTCCTCTGTCATCGTTAGCTAGGGTTGCAGCCACTTGTCAGAGGCCACATTAGGAGTTTCCTATGAAGTCCCCTTTGTCTTGCCAGTCACGGAGAAACAGTGAGCGGGTCAGCCGTGCACGCTTTGCTGAAGGAATACATCAATGGAGGCCTCAAGGGAGGAGGGACGAGTCATTTGTCAGTAAAAGTGACGCGTTCGGATATTTAAATGACACACATTGTCACAGACGCTATTGGCGGTGACATACTTTGATTGTGAAATTCGGAACCAGATTCTCCTCCTTTGAATCTCTTGGGTGGCCAGACTGACGTCTTTTCTTTAAAAAGAACAGTGGTGAGTCATTAGGGGCCGGTTGAGCAGGCAAAAATAACGGCAGTGCTGCAGGAAGAGTTGAAAACGGTCTGTGAAAAAGGTTACCTGCTCGTGTAGTAGATGTGCCTCATTGATTTATCCAACAAAGGCAACTTTTCTCGACGCGTGGTTCTGATTTCCGACCCTGCACACGATCCATATAATGTCAGCTTTTATTCTAAGCTGTGTTTATTTTTTCCTAGTACCGTACAAGCAGTGAAGGCGTAATATCCCTTGACGAGCAGCTACTAAATGGCCCCGAGAGGAGAAAGAGAGGACTGTGGCCTGCGCTTTAAGAATGCAAACAGGCCTCGGTAAAGGCAGCCTGCACAGCAGCGATGCGTTTGAGAGGAGAATGCGAATCCGAAGAGAGACTCGCCAAGATTTGTTCAGGTGTCACGACAGAAGCTTAAATGAAAACAAACACATCAGATCTCTGCAGCTCGGCCGATTTAGGCAGTCGTCGCTACGCGCCATGAAGCGAGAGACACCTGAAGTGTTCACGGAAATAATTCAAACTGTCCTTCAAAGCATTATTTGCCCACTTCAGGCTATACATCATTTGGCAACGGAAGATTAAAAAGCAAGGGAAAACACAATGACAAGCGAACGAGTGTGCCTTGATATTTGAGATTATAGGATTTGGGGCTTTTCATGGGGGAGAAAATGAGATGGATCAAAGACGCAGCATATGCCACGCTTCTATATTGAGATGAATCTGCCCTGCTTAATATATTACCGAGGAATACAAATAAGTTTAAAGGGCAGCGGCAGACTCTTCTTATTGAGCTTATTGTAAGTGCGGGCTGAGGCAATACTGTGAAGGTCAGTGTGAAAAAGTAAACTTGATGGATTTGTGTCACTTCAAAACTGTTAAATCGGTGTGTGCGACATATAACGGCACCCTAGTGTCACAATGAAGCAATGACAAGCAAAAGATTCAACAAGGTCAGGCTGTGAACTGATTCTTCAAAAGTTACCCCAGTCAAGAATTGAAGCAGTCTGTGCACTCTTGCTAAGACAAGGCCAAAATATGCATAGGAAGTCTAAAAGTCTGCTCAAAGGTTTAAAAACAAGTGGTACAATACAATATTGTTTGTTCGTTAGATCTAAGCTATGTGCCCTCTTCTATGTGCATCTTCTTAAGGATGCTATTGAATAATTAGTTCGAGTTTCACCTGGGGAAGAAAAGTGGTCACTACTTGCAACTTGTTTAAGCAGTTTGAGAGTTCGGGCTTATAATTAAGTCTTGTTTTGGTTTAAAATGTACTGTCCTTTAAAACAAGGCCATTATATCTCAGTATTAGTGTTTTGTGTGCAAAGTTGCTTGTTTGTGTGTAACAGTGTGTTTGTGAGTGGGTTTGCTCTTTATCTATTATCACTCTGTGACATCTAATGTTCGTACAGAGGCTTTTTCCAGCACGCGCTGGCTTCCGTGGTGAGTATAGTATTCCATAGATAGTGGCACTCTGAATGGGGGTAGTGAGTGTTTTAAAGCCAAAGCTCGGCACGTCAAGGAGATTAATGCGCTGCTATTGTCTCCAGCTCTCATCAGAACACTTTTATCTGCAGAAAATGACAGAGCTTGCACTTTTCATTATGTGCTTTTGCTCATGAGCGGGGCTCCACACCCCTCTCTGCTGCTTGCTCTTTCTTTTTCTTTCTGGAAAAAAGTGCTTTCAGGGGCAAATCTGAATTTGCCTACAAAATATTACTTGTTGGCGGGGTGCGCGAGTGCTACTTTGTGTGCTACTGTATGTTTACCCAAGCCTCATTTTTATTCTTGTGAGTAAAATCGGACACATTATTTGAGAGAGAATATTGATAATTTCGTAGATGACCCTGATTGCATGAAATTAGACTGGCTGATAAACGCAGAAGCAAGAGTTCATGCCATTTTTTTTTTTGTTTTTTCCTTAGCAGAACCTCAAGCTGACGGGCTGTGAGTGTGTGAAATTACTGGAATAGGAGATTCAAGGCTTTGTGGACCCACTCACAAGATGAAAGAGCTGTGCTTGCTTGCTTACAGCCGACTTGCACTTTTAAATATGAGTAAAGCTTCTTTTTTTTTTTTTTTTAAACTAGGTGAGATCTGAATGTTGCCGTGTATCATATACACCCTGGATTGTTTATCCTGGTGGTTTGAGTGTGGAAACAGGACAGTATTACAAAAAGCAGTACCAAAGCAGCCAGAGGTCACCTCTGACTGCTTTGGTACACTATTCCTTTGCTACACTATTTGATAGATAAGTGAGTCAAAATTAGCCTTATATGCTTCTGGTAGTAAAAGAAACTGAAGGACCCACAGGACCCACAGGAAACACAGAGGTTAATAGAACCCAGGAACTTCCTGCTGCGATGCAATAACATTACAATGAAACACATTATGTGTTCATGTGAAATTTGCCTAGTTACTTCCAGTTCATGCTGGACTTCCCTATTGCCCTGCATGCTTTTGTTCAAGCTTTTCTCTGCTTGGCTTACACTTTTTGCTTTTTTCCCCCCAAGTGATTAATTGCCCCAAAAACAAGGCTCCCATTGTTTGTAGCATGGCAGAATTGTAGCAAGTTTTTATATAGTTTTTTTGTCCATTTCATCTTCATCTTCACCAAAGCAATTCTTTAACATGCTGCTTATGAATGCAGACTAATGGCCAGAATGCTGCAACCTGCATTAATGTGCTCTGTGCTCCATGTATACTAATATTAGCATGATCCCCCTTTACTAGGAAATCTCAGCTTCTGATCATGGAAGTAAAGTCCTTGTCCTTTTTCGCTCCCTTCAGCCTTTTGAAAGAAATATTCCATCCCGACAGTTTGAAAGTATCCACACAGGGATGGGAGCGCTTAGCAGCAGTCGCTCCCGACAAGTGTTTGATCAAAGATCTGAGATGTAACAGTCGGAACCTTTCTGATGGTGCTCCAGCAGTTTCAATCGATCTCTTTGACAGTGATCATTGTGCTCCATTTTGGGCTGTCATACTTTCTTAGTACTGCAGCTTACAGTTTGTTCTTGAATGCGAGAACATAAATACATTGAGGAAGGTCTTGCCTCACTTTGTTGTTTTGCTTGTGTTTGGCTTTAAGGAAAGACAGTTTTAATTATTCAGTGATGGACGGGCCAGCCAAAGGAGTCGATTTGAGATCTGCTTTTGTCCCTTTTGAAATGCAATAAACCATGAGGAGGTGGCGAGCAGGTGAAAGATCATGGCAGGCTGACATCATCATATGTGACAGTGAGAAATGCATTAGGGTGGGTTCGCGCTGAACCTGTTCACCGTTCAACATGGAAGAACGCGGGGGGCAATATGTCACAGAGAGCACAAGCGCATCACGGACATTAGGAGCTCCAACTCTGACACGCAAATGACAGCAACAACGCTGCTCCAGCCATTTTGAATACCAGTGACTAGAACAGGTACTGGGCCCCCAGACTTGATTAGATTTTGGACTGACAGTACATATGTCTTCCCACAGCCTGCCAGTGACATTGTGGAGAAATTGAATTGGGTGAAAGAGCGTGCTATGCTGCAGTGTGATTGACAGTGAGGGGAAGTGGTTTGAAGAGTTGATTTTTATAGAAATAGCAAAATTACATTATTTTCTGCAGCATTATTCAAATTAAAAGACTAACACAGATCAGTTCCTGTTGAGTATTACGGTCACACTATGAAAACCCAGCATCGGCGGATGTGGATCGAGCAGGATGACACAATTAATGCTTTCAGCCTTTATGTCTTCATAGTATAACTGTGTCGTGGTAATATCCATTATGATTTGAGGATTAATAATTTTACTTATTTTATAAAGAAGCTAATCAATGTCACAATAATGTGGGGAAATACAAAGAATCAAAATGCAATTCAAAGACACTGAGATTATGTTTCAATGTGAAAACTGCACATTGGAATTGTTGATAAATGAAATTGCTCAGAATTTGACCGGAGGAAGAGAACAAACACTGTGATCACCCTTACCCTACCCCTACACAACCATGAGTGACACATGTTTTTAAATTACAGTTTTGTTGTCATTATATGCAGCATACAATGAAACTTGAGGTGAATTTCTCTCATGACTGACCTGCAGTTTAGGGACCAAAATATGGAATCATGATTTTGCATAGACACTAAGGAAGCACAGTTTTCTTCCAAAGACACGTTCAGTTGTCACCATTAGTCATTTCACCCAGCTTTTGAAATGTGGCCATGTTGCCACCTCTATCTCTATGATGAGCTCACTTCAGCTTTGGTTGTTCAAAAGCATGTGCATCAGAAAACCCCCAGACAGGAAATAGGAAACAGAAAAGGAGCAAAAGGCTACTTCTACTACTCACACTTTCATTCCTGTGCTGTCACATTTCTTAAGGAGTGTCCCCATGGATTGTTGCTGCTTTGTCTATTCGATCATGATTGTATTGTATCAAAATTTTTTTAAGTAGATTTTTGTTTTTCTTGCCTGTTTCCTTGGTGTGTCTTCTCCTCTAATTCAAAATCAAATCCAATTTATTTAGAGCCCAAACTTACATTGTTTTCCTCGGAGGCCTTTAAAATCTGCCCAGATGTCACACCCTCTTAGACCCTTGAACCAAGTCAAGACAAACCTCCTGTCCCTGGGACAAACAGAAATTCAATAGATGCCACAGAGAACATCAACATTCACATCACCAATACATATTTTGTTCATTACAATTAGAGATATAGGAGTTGGAATATAATCTGTCCATGGAAGAAGGTATCATTGGTACTAGAAAAGAAGCCCATGGCCCAGGTGCATCTTGAGATATCTTCATCTGAGGACAGCTCTGGGCCATTCGTCCTTCAGATCTTGATGGACCATATCCACAATCTTGGTGATTGAGCATATAGCACAGGTGAAAAACAAGTCAGGCTCTGGCAGATGTATGCACTTTATGTGACATGAATGTATAGATAGGTCCTAATGGCAGAGGATGCCGAGAGAGGGAAAGGTACATTATAGGAGTGCCAGCAAGGTAATAGCAGCATAACTGAGAAACTTTCTTTGTTCTCATTATAACTTATCAAAATGGAAAGTTTTAAGTCTAATTTTAAAGACTGACAGTGTGTCTGCCTTCTGCATCCAGACTGAAAGCTTGTTCCAGGCTGATAGCTGAAGGCTCTACCCCAATGCCACTTTTGGAAACCCTGCAAACTACACACAAGCCTGTGTCCTTCCTCCTCCTGGAGATCAGATCAGTCTTGATATCTCAACAAAATCTCAGACTTGTGAGGCTACAGCACAGCTCACTCCCAGGCTTTGACGTTCTGCTTCAGTTTCATCGACTCCACAGTTACAGTTGACAGTGCCAGTCTTTGACAGAAGCCGACAGCTTTTCTGATTTTGACAGTGATGGCTCAGTGGCTATAGACTGAGATATTTGACATCTTAATGTACATCAACCTCAAGTGCGTTCCTTGGCCTATACTATAACCCCAGACACGCGGGGTTTACCTCCCAGTCATGCTGCAGGAGAAGATGAATACAGCAGGCAATGTACCGTCATAGACAAATGAATCCTTCTTCGCTTATTACACAAGTGACCTCAGATGTAACATCAGCCAGCCATTTAATTCCAATTTACGATGGCCTGTTGCGAGTTCTGCAATTAATCATCCGTGCCAATTAGTCCCAACACAATGCTGAGTTGAGGTAATAAATAGTTAGATCAATTTTCCTCACTTTATCTGGACCTGTTCCCTCTAGCAACAAAGCTGAAACAAAAATTTCTGAAACAAAAGGATGCGTTCGGGTGCATGGACATGGTTCCGTAGCCCAGCTGAAGATGAGGGCCAGGGTCATGAAGAGAAGAGCTAAAGCAGGCTTCATTAAAACAGGCTCATCAACAGGTTTCACATCCTTTTCATCAGTTTTTCATTCCCTTTTAATGGCTTCCTGATCCATTCCCTAAATTGCACTCATGTCTTTTATAATAAAGCAAAAATAGAAAGGATAAGAGTCAGTAAAATATCTTGGAAGTTTCTAACAGCTTCCTGGAGTAGTTACATAGCATTTTTTCATGGCTTCCAAGGTTGTTTCTGCTTCAAATGTATCTGTGATTTCTGGTTATTGCCCATGTAAAACTACATAACATCGTGCTGGTACATGCATGAGAACACACTCAAAGCATACACTTCGGTGTAAACCACATCTGTTTATATGTAGGCACTTGGATTGTTCTAAGCATTGAGTGATTAAATATACTTTGAGCAAATAGCAGTGGCTGACTCACTGAAATTGGAAATTAGATCAATTTTATAGAGACAGATGTTTCACAGCTGCCACGATGGGCAACTTTAGGATTGCTGTCCAGTCCCATGATGGAAAGTCTCATGAACAGCACTATGTGCTGATACTATTTGAGAGCCGCATGCTAATGCAGCCAACGTAGGTCTGTTCTTTTATGGTCAGGGCTGCAAAACAGAAATATCAACTCGCTCAATCTTGCATGAAACAAGTATATCTATGTAGTCCCCAAAGTCAATCAGTTGCACTTGGTGATGGAAGGCCAGCAAGTCATTAACTGTTATCCTAAAATAACACACTGCTTCCCCAACACCACTGTGGATATCTCCACTGGGAGGGATGGAGAACTGGCCGACTTACAATTCTGGATCTTGAACAACCGTCCCCTCGCTGAAGTTCAGCTGGGGTCTGCTGGGGAGGTAAATGGATCACAGCCTCTGTAGAGTTTTTTTTTTTTTTTTTTTTTTTTGTTTTTGAAGGCACTGCCGGATTTGGAGCAACCGCAGGGGGCTCCATTTAAGGAAAGCCCATTCAGGGCAGCACTTGTGAGATTGAGAGAAGAAGAGACACGCAAGGATGAACCGTCCACGCTCAGAGCAGAGGGAGGCAGTCTTCTGAGGGGAAGTGAGGCAGGTTTGCAAAGCTGCCCCCTGAAAGAAAGAATGGAAATTTCCTGTTGGAAGAAATAGAAGCGACTCAATAAGCGATAAAGGTGCAGAAATAAGCAAATGCAAGCAGAGACAATCTTTTCTCCAAGGCCTTGTCTCTCCACGATGCAATGGAACCCTGCTAAGCGTGTCTTTGTTTTTAAAATGATCATGTATAAAGAAATTATACATGCTTGCATGTATAATTTATAATTTATACGATATAATTTATACATGCTTGTGTGTATATATATATATATATATATATATATATATATTTATTTTTTTTTTTTTTTTGTGGTTCTCTTGTTTTTTTTTTATCCTGAGCTTTTGAGAAAATACTCATTTGAATTTATTGAGCTAAGACACTAAAGGTGCTCCTCCATTCTTTTGTAATGCATTATACACCACGGAATCTGATCTGGCTCCTTTATCTTGATGCTATTTTTTGTTGTCTTCCCATCAAAGCTGCTTGGTTTTGTTTTTTTTTGTTTTTTTTTAGTTTTTTTTTTGTTTTTGTTTTTGTAGACGGACGCTCTCTGAACAACTTTTGGCAAGAATGATGTTTCTGGATGAAAGATGTTTTGGAATATTCAACCCGACCCCTAAATAAAAGGATGTTCAAGCAGGTTCATTAACGACGCATTCTTTTTGATGTCTTCAACAAGAACAGGCACATCGCCCTGCCCAGGGATGCCCCAAGACAGCAGGCTATAACTTTGAGGTCCACACAGCGAGATGAGAGAAGAAATGTGATTGAAATGATTGATGACGGCTTTGTCCAATTTTGTGACTAAAAGGTCGTTTTATACAAAAAACGATAGCATGACTTAAGACATGACATAAAATAAAGGCCCTGATATGTTTTCACATTAATGAAGTGCAACTAATTACTTTAAGTCGTTTCCAACATTTTAGTCTGAATGGAAACCAAATGGTTCCTTGGTTTCCTGGTTAGCAGAGGGGCTGACGCTTACCCTGGAGCCAGCGCTGGTAACTCAGAGAGGACTGTCTGTCTGCTTGTGAGAGCGTGAAAGGGGCCACAGAATGGCAGAAAAGGAGTGATGTATCATAATCTTTACAAAAAAAAAAAAAAACCTTTTTATGTGTAACCATTACTGAGTGGAGATGTTAAGTGCCCCCTTGTGGTAAGATGCAGTAGATTACTTTGACACGAGACACAGGAATGTTGGAGTTCAGGCTTTTCTTGTCACCCTGATGTATATTTTATCAATGTGGGTGTAATTACTTATTGAAAGCAATTTTAAAAAAATCAGTTGAAAAGTCATTATTGTGTCATTGACAACTGAAATGATGGTGCAAATATCATGGAAGGCAACAGTGAGGCATCGTCTATATTTCTTGTCAATGGCTGTGACATTTATCTTTCATAATTAACAGTTAAAGCAATTTTGCAGCCGTTTATGTGTATGAAAATAATGATTCACGGTCGTCTGGGAATAGCTGTTTGATGAAACACATGTGGGGCAATGAATAAATCCACACAAAACAGATTGATAAACACATTTTTGCCACAAGTAAACATAAATTCTCTGCGACAGTCACATTACTATCCTCGGTGGATTATTATGATATTGGCGGGTGCAGAGCAAATGGGAAGCATGTGTCTCCGTCTCGACTTTGTCAGGGCCTCATGTCGCCACCGCCATTTCCACACCTGTGGCTTGTTTGTGCCTGGAACAGCGGTCAAAATCTGCAGTTAATGAGACACAAGTAATTAAGGATTGTTTGCCCAGACGGGGAGCGATTGTTTGCCCAGATTGAGAGCTCACATCTCCTAAAATTGTTGCCTGCGAACCACCGGATGCTACCCTGTTCCGTCGCTAATTAAAATCCAGTTTTATTCCCGCAACTCATCTTTATCTCATGTTAATGCCGAGGAGGTGGTGCCTCTGAGTGGCGGTAGGGAGGACTAGAGTGCCACGGTCTAGCTGTCCTGAAATCACTGGTTGAAGGTATTTGTTTGTGCTGGTTGTGTGTGTGTATGTGTGTGTGTGTGTGTGTGTGTGTGTGTGTGTGTGTGTGGTTGTTTGCCCAGGCAGGGGCAATTATGATGGATAAAAACAAGGAAAGTTGTAAATGTGCCAAATGCATGTGCTGACTGGAACAAAAGCAGTGGATGACTGACAAGCACAACATGTTCTGTTGCTGAAAAAGAGAAAACAGGAAACAGCAGCTGCAGATTTCATTTGCGTTAAACAGTCATTTGCATACTGCGAACTGAGTGGAATTAATGCAATAGAGGAATAATTATCAGGAACATATGCTGGAAGGAAAGATGGCATTTTCAAATCTGAAACTTCCCACTGGTTCACGGAAAATTGTCTTCATTTGAATAAAGATAGAGTTTAATAGAATCTCATCATTTGTCCGATGAGATAATGATTACTTAATTTGTGTGGGAGTAGGGAGTGGGATGGCTTATCCAAAGGCTCCTCCCATGATTGATGACTTCAGGAATCCAGTTTGCCTTTTCTGATAAGTGCTGGAATTTCTGGGGTTTTTTTTGTGTGTTTGCACACTTAAAGGGTACTCATGTTGTGAACAGCTGTTTGGTGTCATCTGGTGCAGTGGAGGAGAGTTCCGAGGCCTGAAGGGACCACGTTGTCTTTGCTGATGCTGCTGTACAGGATTTTAAACCCTATTTAGGATGGACACAAATCACATTTATCCACACAAACAACTCCGTACATACAAGTGAAAAAGCCATGAACCATAACACATAATTTTAAGTTGTAAATAGATCAGTATAGAATGTAAAAATGTTTAAATTACCATTGAGTGGTCATGATCTCAATGATTAGTAGCATAGAAATTTCTCTTAAATGTATTTAAACATAGATGTGCATGCTTGAATGTTAGCCACTGCACTCCCACAGTAGCTCCAAATGTATAAATTTAGCTGAATGCAGATTTTTTTCTGTAAAATGGATGAATGTGTGGAGTCTTTCCACTTCCTCCCGGCTCTTCTGTCCTACCTGACATTTTTTACCATCCCTCATCTTCCCTCTTTTACTTCTCTGTCAGCGATGCTACAAGATGTTCACTCGACAAATGGAGCTGAATTGCACATCCAATGAGGCTGCAGCATTACCGTGCCAAACGCTTGCAATTAGAAAAAGGTTCGCTTTGCGGGGCTTTTCAGATCACTCCAAACGAATCAAAGACTTTCCAGTCTGAGTGCAGACTTGCAGACATCTTTAGGGCACGAACGGGATAGTTGGTGGCTTTTTGCTCTTTTCTCAATGGCAAGACTGTCAAACAAATGTTAACTCCATGTAGGTTTCTATAAGGACAATTTCCCATTATTATTTTAATCATTTTAATTGCACCAACTGCTCCACTCCTGTGCCTGGTCTGGATTTGGGTAGCTTTGTTTCACCCTGGGTTGCATGAATAGCATGTTTGGATAAGTTCCTAAATTAAATCAATGATATACTTAATTACTGCTGACATCCCTATATAATATATAGATAGATAGATAGATAGATAGATAGATAGATAGATAGATAGATATGTAGATAGATAGATAGATAGATAGATAGATAGATATGTAGATAGATAGATAGATATGTAGATATATAGATATATAGATAGATAGATATGTAGATATATAGATATATAGATATAGATATATATAGACACATACAGTATCAGTAAACTTTTTATTTGTCACATATTAAAATAAGACTTAGTAACATAATATTTTTTTTATTATGAAATTTAAAGACAAAAAAAACATAATTGTTACTGTACTGAAGGCAAATCTGTCTTATTTTCTATATGTCTCAGCCCTTTATCCAGATATTATTGAGCTTTTGGTAATTCCTGTTTCTATGGCAACCTGAGCCAAGGCATCAAGTGAATGCTGGGAGGGGTTAAGCAGTGGCTGGTTTCTGTCAGGGAAAAGTCTTAGCTCTTTGTTTCCTCCTTTTAAAGTTGAAACTTTCTGAAATTAATTAATCCCGTTTAAAATGTTGAAAGTTCTTTGGCGGTTATCAAGCCACAAACAGATCTTCATGTCCACAGAACGAAAGCTTGATTCTTCAGCAACAAGAATATTCTTTATTTAATTGAAAACAAGAAATAAACAAGTTTTAAGCCACGTGTTTTGACAGCCTGAATTCGACCTCAAAATATGATAAAAGGTGCAAATTTGGCTCCTAAAATTGTGGCAGAGGGAAGAGCAACTCATCTCTCCAGGCTTCAGATGTTGCTTGCAATTTTCTTGGGGATTTAGTGAAAGAAAAGCATAATAATTTAGGTTTTGAACAACAGCATACGGAGAGATCCAGTCGATTAAGGTTACGAGATTTTTCAGCCATGCTTACCAATCTAGGGTCGGTGGCAGAGCGGCGCGCTTTGTGAAGATCGTAAGTGTGTCATGCCGTTTGAGGATGAGAGAAAGCAACCAACACACGTCCCCAAGCTTTTGGGTATCATACTCAGTCAGTACAAAAAGGGAATAATTCATAGCTGACTTTTAAATTCATCATGCACGATCAGGCGAGTTGGAAAGAAAGATGGAAAATAAAAATAACATTCATTAATAAAAAGAAGCGGTTGACCTTTAGACCTTTTGTGGCTACATCCCATAATGCACCAGTTCTCTACGGATGGGTGATTCCGTTTCTGTTTTACACACTGTGATTCCATGATTTATGTTTAGCGTTTGCCTGAAATGGATCAGTTCACATGAAAGTTTATTGCATTTCATTGAACATTTCAAACTAGGTTACTAGTTTGTCTCGCTATTAAGGTGCACATATCAGTCTTGTCGTTAAATGGTGGGATCTGCAGGACCTTGTTTCAGTAGCGCCGATGCAATGCATGATCTGCTCGGCAATTAAGTCACCCTTGATGTAGCCTTGATGCCTCAGCTCGCCGCTCGCTACCCACACTGATTAAAGTAAACTACATTTTAGCACACGCGCTCAGTGGGGCAACAAAAGGACAAAGTGTGAACTTCAGTTGGGCCTCATTTGCAATCGGTATTAACATGTAATCTGCATCCTGATAATGAAGCCTGATCTCTGGACCGTTCCTCTCAGTGAAACAGTGTCTCAATATGCAAATGAGCCAGCCTGGGCCGGCATGTCAAGGCATGTCGAGCTGAACATGCAGGGCTGTAATTGGTATTCGTCATCCTGCACTTTATGATCACTTTTCGGGCAGGAGGAGGTGGCATTTTCACCTCCATGGAGAGCCTTTTTGTCAGCAGATGTCTATTATCTCAAGACCACAGCAACATAATGTAGTTCCAGCTGTCAATTAAATTACCCATGTTGTCTACTTTATTGTATAGACCTTAAAATGTACCACTAAACATCAGTGCAGAAGCAGCATCACTTACTTTCCTTAAAGAACTACACAATTGCAGCTATGTGCCATTTGTATCTAAATGGTCAAAACTGCTCTGCAGCAGCTCCAGCATCCATCCACTCTCCCTGTGAATGCACCGCTACGCACCTTGTGACGTCCGCCGCGGAGGCGACGCTGCTAACTCCAGATCTATTAGATACATTCTCAAGCTGCCCCAGCTTTAAATGGGTGAAAGATGACATGGCCTTTAATGGTGGCACTGATGAACACAGCTGAGAAGGTAAAAGACTTCATTTTGTGCTTTTTCTCCTGAACCACAGACAACCGAGGGCAGATGTGATGGAAGACTCCAAAGGAAAAAGGAACTATTCTCCTTTTTCAACTTGGCCCCATTGTTTATCTTATGTGAGCCTAAGAAGGAAAAAAAAATAGTAGGTTTTGAGGGCTTAAAATCTTAAAATGTTAATCCACTTTCTTGCCAACTGTAGCAGCAGCTAATTCCCTAAGCAGTTTAAAATCTACCAGCCGGCCATGACCATGACCAATGCTTCACACCCTGAGATGCTGAGTCACCACAAAAACCACTATTATTTAACTGCGGAGATTAATCACTTCATAACAAGCACATTTTATGCTAAAAAAAAAGGAAAGAGAGCAGAGGTTTTGCCCCTCTGAGACACCCGCTCTTGTTATTCCCCCATTGTTATCCATTTTATTTTCATTCCTCTTTGATGGTATCTGCACGGCCTGTTTTCACATCAACTTTACCCATTTTTTCCCTTAAACAAAAGCTTCTTTCCTTCTCTTTAATTTTATTTTGCACCATGCATCTCAGACATTGCATACCTGGAACAGCGGGGATGACCTTTTCCTCACCGCCTGCTGCGGTACAGCCAATCAGGCCCCACGGCTCCCTTATCTCCCAGCACAACAATGTGATTCACCCACGGTTTGATGGAAAGTTTTCTGGCTTGAATGATACCAGACAGCCAGCCATGCTGGATCTTCCCAACTTCCCTGGTGACGTCACGGTGCGCTCTCTCTCTCGGTCAGTGCTTCCTGACCTTTTCAACCCGTAGCCCTGAAGTGTCTCGTGGTGCACGCAAAGTCATGTCTGGAAGGCATGATCTGTAATATCAGCAACCTTTCGGGGGAATTGCTGTTCAATTTGTGGCGACTGCTGCGAACAATAGAATAAAGAAGTTGAAAACAAATGAATGCCAAGTGGTTGGGGTATACAAAGAAATTCCCACGCTGTTTTATGAGATATCCGAGCATAACCTTTGTTCATCTCAACAGCATCGCATTCAGGCTCGCTGCATATGAGTGAGGGACCTGCTAATGAAGTGTTTTGTAATTAATAAAAAAATATGTATATGGACTCACTGTGAAGTGTTCTTGCGACACTCTGGGATGACTTAAAACTGCTTCAGGGAAGAAAGTGGAGGTGGGTTCAGTACGAAGTGAAAAATCCTGCGTCTGATGTTTTATCAGGACATAAAGCGAGATGAGGTGAAGCTCCTGGAGCCAAGATGCAGCCAAGGCCTCGACCTCTGCCTCTCCTGTGGTCAGGGTCCGCTATTTTTATTTTTCAAGAGCGATAACATCAGGAGACTGTGAACTTGCTGTACCGGGTGTCCGTTGTCCTGCTGGGAGTCAGAAATTTCAACCCAAACATGAAATATTGGGTTTTCTTTTTTTCTCATTTTGTTACAACTCCCCTAATCTTCTTGGTCTCTTTCTGCAGAGCACTTTTTAAAGTTCTTGTCGGTTAAATCTCTGCTCTCGTCCGCTACCTGCTTACTTTGCCCCAAAGCTCTGCATTATCCAGATTGATTGACCAATTAGTTCACTTTATTTAATAAAATGAGCCATGAAAACAACCCAAGGCTCTTCACTAAGACTTGCTGACTCTCAGCCGGCGTGTGCCGACACATCGCCTCAATATATCAACTTGTAGCACTGTTAATATTTGTTTACCTAATCCACAACAGAAGGCAGCAGCGCCAGAAAGTTTAATCCATAAATCCATAATGCTCCAGGTCGTCCCACTGTGGCTCACTGATGACTTTGATATGAGTAATTTCTGATCAAGGCTGCTAACTCTGGCTTAAATTGTCAGAAAATCATCTGGTCAAAGCTCCTCTGCTTATTTATAGATCCAGCTATTTCACTCGTGGTACTTATTTGCATCTGTTAGATGTCTCCTATTTAGCTGCAGTTGTTTTTCTGTTAGTTTTGTCCTACTTCTGTCTCGTCTCCATGTGTCCTCACCTGTCCAGTTACCTTACTGTCTGTTCAGTTTGTTGTTGTGTCACTGGGTCTGGACCACAGCTGGAAAATGGGTTGGCTGGAACTTCAAGTCTTTGTTCAATCTCCAGTTTTGGGATCTGCTTTGAGTTGAGGGTTAAAGAAACTGAAAATCAATTTAAAAAGTTTTTTTTTTTTTGTGAGAAAGTCAGTTGAAGTAAAACAACCTTCTCCTCACACAACGCAGTCGGGCCTGCATTTTCCTCTTTTTTTTACCCAACTCCAGCCCGGTGCCTGTCTAGACTGGCAGATGAGCACCCCTGGACTAAGATGGACGAGTTCTACTGCTGCTGTCTTGGTGCACTTCCACTGAAGACCCGTGTTATTGTTTTCTTGCATGTCTCTGAGCTCCAATCCCAAGTAAAATCTCAGATCCCCACTGACTTTTAAAACACTGTGACGATCACTCAGACACTTATATTGCACTTCCAGTTAGGGCCTACTGCTGTGGACAGTAGGCCCAGTGCAACAATACATTTAGAAGTGTTTTTTTAGACACCCACATGCTTGAAAACAGTTTCCTGACTAAAGTCTCAATGCTTGCTGCTTCCACCCACGTCATACATTTAATACGTTCTATGTCTGTGTGGGTTGGCGCATGTTAGTAAAAGGACAGCTTAAGAAATGATCCACAGTCGAGGAGTTTGTTGGCATGAAGAAAGTGTGATTAATGTGGAAATGTACAGACTTAGGTGATTATTAAAACATAGCTGAATGGGGGTACAGGGTCATCTCAACAAAAGTTTTTTTAAGAAAATGAAAATTCAATAGACTTTTATTTCATGCAGAATAAGTGTTGCAGTTCTAAATCTGTTTTGAAGTTTGCAAACAACAGCCTAAGTTTGCTACTGGTGTTCTCCATGGGAGAGTAAAAGTGTTGTAGAAACAAATGTGACAAATGTAAAACTATAATTCAAATAAAGTTAGGTTCATTTTTAAGATAGAGGTCTACTACAGTGTTGTACTTCATATATATTTATATTATATTTACATTGTATTTATATATCAATAATTAGGATGTAATAAAGATAATTTGTTTTGTTGTTCCTGGTTTTGTAAGGATTTTAGACAGACAGATTTTGGGTTTCAGTGTTCCCCTCAGCTTTATTTCTCTCATTCTGAAGCAACGGTCTCCACAAGCAAGAGCAGTTGTGTGTAAATGTGCATTGTTGACCTTTTAGAGGACAGCAGAGTGAGATCCCACAGGCTGTATGAGTGGATGAATGAATGGCTGATCTATTCATGTGGTTTTAATTGACCCAGTTCCATAGTGTGCCACTGGCCGTGCTTTATGCCCAAACCTGAAGCAGAATTTCTAGATTTGCCTCAAATGTCTGACTTGGACACTTGTCGCTGCTGTGTATACGAGGACCGACAACACTTCATGCGATGAGCATTAGCATGTTTCACCAAATTATCCGCTTCTCAACAGCAACATATGCTGGGGCTGACTCCAACAGCTATTTTAATATTCCACAAGGAATCTTCAGTATATTAAACGAAGAACTATAAAAGCTAAAAACATTGAAAATAAATATATCACTGAAAGGCTGCAGCCAGTTTCTATATTTTAATGCAATGTGTAAGCATTAAACACAAACACAAATCTGAATAAAATGCACGCTCGAATGATTGTATGAATGCTTGAATATATCATTGGAGAAGATGCAATAGCTCTAAAGTGAAGCTGTGCAGCAGAGGCAGCCCTGTCAGCAGAATAATTATTAAAAGAGACAGCCATTGTGTGTGGTAGTGGGTTTCAACTGGGCATGTTTACATTTGTCTCCTCAAGTGTCTTAGTGTTTTTGTGCGTGTGTGTGTGTGTGTGTGTATGTGTGTGTGTGTGTGTGTGTGTGTGAGAGAGACTTGGTTCATTTCCGGCCCACTCTCCCACTCACGCTGTCATGTGCTGTGAGTCATGAGGTTTTAAGGAATTATATTTAAAAAAAAAAAAATTCCTAAAGGGCGATTTCTGATGCATCTGCACGTGTGCATCACTGTCTGTATGTCGGCTCCTCTTGCTGAGTTGCTGTATTCCCTGTGAGGCCATGTGAGTGTTCATGTCTCTCTCTGTTTTTTTTATGTAGGACACTGCACTGCTGCCTGATATTCCAGTCAGGGAGGGTTTGCAGATGCTGCAGCATCTATTGCTTTTTTTAAAGGAGCTAAGATGTTAAAGGATGGTGGGGAGAAGAACCCCTTTGTTGGGTACAACCTTTTGCAGGTCCTTGGCCTGAAGAGCACGTGGGATGAGAACGCGTAGTTGGGTTAGAAGGTCAAATGTAGAAGCCATAATATATTATCTATATTGTTATTTTAAAAGGTTTTAGATGGGATCTTTATGACTATTGATCTGCCTAAACCTACCCTCAAACATTCTTGTTTCTGTACAGGGAAGACATGTTTGAAATTTTAAATTGCCATTGCTGCTAATCATCACAGAATCCAATGTCAATAAATAAAATAAAAGCAAAAAAGTCATTAATTATTCTGGTTTCAACTCTTTCAAGTCAGTTAATTGGTTTTCTGAAAGATGAAATGAAAACTCGCTCTTTTTTATTCTTGTTCACACTCATAGGAACAAAACCGTGCTGTTCCACCTGATGGTATTAATGTCCTGCAAAGCCTGCGCAAGGGTCAACCTAAACTAATGACAAATCAATATTACACAACTGCCACCCGCTTTGCTCCTCTATTATCATCGGTGGTTTTTGTCTTTTTCAAACAACCAAGTCATTTTTCAAGGTGGCCACAAGCGAGTGGCGAGAAAAGCCATACCGTAGTTTCTCCTCACCTTTACTGAGATTTTAAAATTGCACTAACTTGGTTGTGGACATTGGCATATTAGCTCAGCATGGTAAAGTCTGACACCACTGATACTGTCAAAATCTCCTGTGTACTTGAATTAACTTGACAAGTGGGGCTTGGGAAATGTCACCGTTGGTGTCAGAAGGCTACATACATCCAAGTTTTGCCTGGAGACCTGCACACTGATATTGTTGGATTTTAAATGCCACCCTGGAAGAGCTAGTCTGTGCTGGAAACATGGCAAGATTTGCCTGCTAACCCCAAAAAGTTGAGCAGGAGGAGCGCTAAAATAGGCATGTAAGGACAAATGAGGCTGATCTTTCATGCTCTCGTTTCCAGCAAATTTCTGATTTTACATGCAGACATTAACTCTTTTGCCATTAAGTGGCCACTGAATTTGTCAATTTTTTTTTCCTTCTGTGGACAGATAAGCTTAAAAAAAAAACCTGTAATAACATGCGTGGGAAGAGAACCATTCTGTCGCAGGTGTGTCTTATCTTTGGCAGCTACAATTTAAATCTGACGGTGAAACTTGCTAAACCAATATGGACATCCATTTGTGTCCGTAGTAAATGACAGGATTGGATGACAGAGCTGCAGAAAGAGTGGAGCTAATGACCATGCACTGTTCAAACACCCCGAAGCCTTCTGGGTCAGCGCTCTCAGTGATACCCTCAAAGCTACAACAGGCAATTATCTCTTTTTTTTGGGGGGGGGGTATCAATCTAGCGCACTCTGAAAGTTTGTGTTTGGAGCAGAAACTGATCTGTGTAGCTTAGCTCAGATCATGGGAGTTGAGTAAATACAGCATGGCTGTAAATACAACCCTTCACTGATGGTGAATTTTAAAAGTCCAATTTTTCCTGGATTTGAATAATTTGCAGTAAATGCTTGCATGACAACACCGCCTTCCTCATGCCTGTAATTCCATTTGGACATGTTCCACAGTCATTTGAGCACATTAATTCCCCTCCTCAAGTGTTGGTTTGCTGTAAGCTAAATGAAAGCTGCAAGGAAAGGAGCAAAGACACAGATCATAATGATTTGCACCTGAAGAGCAACACTCAGAGACAGCTTTGCAACAGTTCACCTGTTTCCATTCCCAGCTGGGGACAAGTAAATGAACAAGTTGATCAAAAAGCTTCCAGCAACAAACCGTATCTCCACTAAATGAGCTCCTTGAATCTGTGTTGACTCACTCCGATTTTTTTTTCCTTGAACTGATTTACTCCCTTGCTCAGTAGAGCCTTATTTTTTCTGAGAAATTAGATAGAAATGTGATAATTGTACAACTTTTGCCACCTGGAAAATAAATTCAAATGACAAGCAGCAGCCATGATTTTTGGAGGTGCAGGAGTTATGCTCTGATTACATGACTGGTGATTCCACCTTTATTCTTTTGCAATCAAAGTTATCTCTAAGTGCTTTTAGAAACCCAGATCCTGACCCCAAAATGTTGACGAGAAGAAACGGGGAGAAACCTTGAGCAGGTCTGGCTCATGTGGGGGACTCCTACTGATAGCCGGCTGTGTAAGGAGGAGAAGATTAGATTGGGGGGGGGGCAGCTCTCCTTGGGCCTCCATAGCTGTATTTATTCTCTGTCCTCCCTCCCTTCTGTACCGATTCATCTTGTTTCCTCGTGACACCATGCTGCCATCTCTTTGTGTGAATTATTGGGTTCACGTTGCAGCTTCTGCCTCTTCAGTTGCTGTGAAGATCGCTGCACGTCTGATATGGTGTCTGTGTTTCAACTCTTGCTTCCAATAGTGTCTGTGGAACCAATATTTTTAGCCCCTGAAAGAAGAGAAATGAGCTTTGTGCAGGTAAAGGCCATCTTTGCAACAAATTAAAACAACCAAAAGTATCTCCAAAAGTCTCTTTCCTCGGAATATCTCAGTATGCATATATCTCTTCCCTACAGATGTAACTCCAACATCTGCTTCTGTGTGCTGTCTGGGATCTTGTTCAATGATATCCAAGAAAAGAAGGAAAATGGATTTATGCAGTGTTTTTTTGAAGAACAGATGATTTTTCAAAGCACTAGAACCAAATAAGACTGGCTGTGTGTTCATTTATAGCTGGATGAGACGGAACCATCAAGGAGTCAACAGCAGATGTCCACTTCAATCCAGGCTCCAGCCGCTGTTCTACATTAGCGCCTGCCACATGCTCGCACTTAGAGCACATTATCAAAAAAAAAAAGAAAGAAAGAAATGTTCACGTGGTCATCATTAAGGCTAAGGACCATTTATTGCATCTCATGATGTGTTAATGTACTGGAGAATCAATTTCACCTTTGCTGTAATGACTCATGAGATAGTCAAGAAGGCTCGACTAATTTCCACCAGATAATAGATTTTATCCATTTCGTGGTCCCATTTTGATAGTGTTCCCTGACAGACCGAAGGAGGGGCGCAACAGAGATGGAATCACTTAATTAATCAGTCAATCAGCGGCTGATTTTGATCTGTTTCAGCTGCAAATGTAGTATAGAATCCTGGAAAAGAGTGTGAACCCACACCAACTCTGAATTGACAAATGGTATTTTCATAAGCATCACTTTTGTGTCAGATGTTTAACTTTAACCTGAACAAAACAACAGGATGGAAAAGTCATTGGCACCAAAGAGGGAAACACAAATGAAATTGCCAGGTCCGTTAGGAGTCACAAGCTGTGGCACTAAAATATTCCAGGCAGAGAGAAATTTGGGCCTCAGGAATCAGAGAAGTCCCCTCTTTTTCTCAGTATGTACTCATTAATTTTCTCAAAGAGGTCTATCACCTTGGATAGTACATTATCCATTCATCAAGGCGTCAAGCTCGGGTAGCGCAGCGTATCAGCTAAAAGTAAAGGTCAAACAACAAAACTTTGTGTTCGTAACCTAGTGTTCATAACCTGAAGTGTAGCATTCAGCATTTTAATTAACAAGTCCAGGCCACTGAAAAATGAATGAGCTGGAAGGAGAAAAAGGCCTTTGTGTAGCCTTGAGGGGGTATAGTGCCAGACATAATGATAATATAAAGTCCCTGAGTACAATAGCGACAGGAAGTGAGGAGGACTGTGACGGGATGGATGGCTGGTCCAAAAAATGCAATGAAAAACTCATATGGTGTTGCGCCATGTCACTGCCTGTTGTGTTGGTAAATGGTATTTCCTCTATTTTTTTCCATGTATAAAGCATAAAATGACACTTTTTGAGTGAAATTGGCTTCAAAGCAAATAACATTGATGAGAATGTTATGAATACAATGAACAGCAACGGTGTGTGATGAAACGGACTGAAACGTCTGAAGCATTTCGGACAGTGGTGGCGCATGATGTAACATGAAAAGCCACCCCCCCACCCCACACACACATAGACACACATATATATACACACACACACATGCACACACACACACACACAGTGTTTCCTATCAGATTCAGGCAGGGTTTGTACCATGAAACTATTCACCAATCAACAATAAAACATACTTATTACAGTTATAATGGTGTGAAATATACAGTGGGGTAATGTTTGTTTATTCATATTCATTAGGAATATCAATGATCTTTCAGAGAATTACAATACTGAAAGTCAATACCAAAAATCCCAAGTAATGATAAATTATAATGTGGCATTTATTTGGCATGTATTTTAAACACACATTATGATTATTGATCATCATAATGTTGATGATATTAGCTCTTTTCTTCACATGTTGTTAAATAAAAAGTTTTGCAGATAATTTAGTCAGGATGATGTCTGGATACTGAATGCCCCTTGCAAAAGCAGAAATTTAACATAGATGTTAGATGATGGCGGTCCTTGTCAGTATTGCTTGATGGGCCCTGGTTATGCAAGGCAGCTCAACCTCACCGCATGCCCATGTGTGCCTAAATGTTGAATTAACCTCACTCCCCTGAATTGTTGCCACATTTCCAGTCAGCTGTAAACTGGACCAGTTCACTGTGGTACGCCACATTAGGAACAGGTTGCCGTGATCTGACTTTCAACCTTTTTGAACGTGGGGTGAACAGCGGCCGCTTTTTCCCGACACGCATGGCTTGTTGAGGAACACCCAGACACAGAGGAAGGTCTTTCTGGGTCATCTGGTGCACTGAGTGGTTTCATTTGTAAAACTGGAAACGGCAAACTCTTACTTCGCCTCGCCTCATTAGCATCCCACTAACATGAGGACGAGGACGATGTTGAAGGGAAAGCTAGCGCCAAGTGGGACATGACATTGAAGTGTAAATATTACACAAATTGATGTCTGTCTTGTTTCCTCACACTGGGATTTATAAAGTATTATTGTACCACCAAAATGGGTCCGTATTATCCTCTAGTTTCAGACGCCCAATTTTAAACAGTCGCCATAGATGACTAAAACTATTTGTGTTAAAGAAAGCTCTTATTGTTCCATGCAGGCTTGGACAAAAACATAAATAAATTAACAAACAAAAACTGCCTGACACAGCAGCTGACAGAAGAAAGGAATGTGAATGATGCCGCTGTTTTTCCCAGTGAGACATTTGGCAGCGGCTCAGCAATCGCACGAGAATATTCGGGGGCAATTCCTGCAAACGATTGCATGCACTAACTGCATTCATGTGTCAAATAGAGGGGCAGGGAAAGGCTTTTTATCATGGGTCTCATTACAACACAGGCATTAGCTGTGAGGTGCTGCTGTCAAAAGAAGCCGACAGCACATCGTGGGTGAAGCGATGTCTTTGATGGTATGTATCATGGGCAATCTCATGTGGCACGGCCACCCTGGGGCATCAGGCAGTAGCTTCATATTCCAGCGGAATATGAATCACGCAAACTTTTAAAAATTAACGTCTGATCTATTTATTTTTTATTTTGTAGTCCACACTCAATGGGGAAAGTACATGAACCGTGTTGGCTGAGGGAGATGTGTAGAGAATAACCATGGAGAGAGACCAGGCCGAGACACTGCCATGCCACTGCCATGACACCAGTGTGAGTTTCCATTGTTAGGGGAAGCCTCAGAGCAGCAGGAGAGGCTGTAAAAGTCAACCATGAGACGGAGGGATCGCATAACATTGTTACTGTGAGGGTAAGGCTAAAATATTCATGAGTAGCTACCAGGAAGTGAGACTGCACATTCCACCACCTGCTCTTGTAATCCATCTTCATATGCTGTTTTCTTTTTTTTTTCTGAATTAGAGGAATAAATTGCTGAAATCAGTGGCATGTCATTTAGTGTGAGTTGGAGCATTTGGACAGGCCAGTCTGAGAAACGAAGGCATCAGAGTAAAGGCTGGTCCTCCAGGGAGGCGTGTATCAGTAGTCACAGACCGAAGATTTTAGTGCAAAGTGACAGCAAGGCAGAGCGGTTAAAGGTCAGTGTCTTTGGATCTTCAGGGACTATATTTGCCAGACTTTATGGCACATTTCCCCACCCCCCCAAAAATAGGGCCCTGGGTTTTGTGTGTGTGTGTGTGTGTGTGTGTGTGTGTGGGAGAGAGTTACCTGAAATATGCTGGACCGAACTTCTGTCAGCCCACTCCATCATGGGCGTGAGGCGAGACACGGCTTTATCAAAAGACTGTAATGGAGACACAGGTTTGTGACTGATGGCGATACCATCTGCCACCCGGCCGGATCGCCGGCCGCAGCTTGACAAATGATCTGATGTGTGTTTCTTCCTCAAAGAGGAAGTGACACGAATCCAGAGCAGATTCAGGTTGCAATGCCAGTTGGACAAAGGGGGAGACTTGGGAATTGTACCTCTACAAACAATAAATAAGAGCTTTCTCAGTGTGCATTTATGTTTATTTTACCAATTTTGTATTTTGGCAGGGGGTAAAATTAACCAAATCCAAGGCATAAAAAGCATGCATACCTATTAATGTGACTTTGGGTGAGGAATTCTTCAGATTTGAAGGTTTTGGAAGCTGTCACTACTTTTGAATATGAAAGTGTCTATTAAGCATCAGCACTTTTTTTTTTTTACAGCTAGAGCTTCTCAAGGTGAAACTCAGTGCTGATGTTTCTCCTGAATCCTCCTTTATATCCCCAGCAGATTAGGTCTGAGGCTTTTTGAATGCAGTGGTTATTGTTGCACATAATCAGTGTTTCAGGGTTTCAGAGCGATTGTACTGTTTATTCACACAATCGTTCATCTGATAGCATTTATTTGAACGCATTATTGTTTTGACAAAGAGCAATTTTTTTACAAGCTCAAAAGCTGAAAAACAATAATTTGAAGACAAATATGAGTTATGGGGGGGGGGTAAAAACTAACAATTGCATTGATTTTTTTTTTATGTCTCCATCCCAAATATGGTGTGTTGGGTCAACATCGAGAAATTGAGCCAAAATTGTTCTGCTGCTCTGAACTCAATTTTTCCATGAACTCAATTCCCTCTTAACCTTTAGTCAATGTTAAAATTTGGGTAAGTGGGATGCAATATAATTGCCAGCCTTAATTTTAGATGAGCGCTTAGTAATTGAAGCTCTCATGTGGTTCTGGTCTGCCTTGAAGACACGTGAGCATGAACAGCTATACTTTTAGTGACCCAGGCTAACAGCCAGTGAGTTGGAGTAAAGAAAACAAGAAATCCATTTCAAGCAGTGGTGTCACTTATGCTGAGCATATAAAGCACGGCAGCATAATGATGCATGTTATTGACTGTTAGATTTTCTCAGTTTGACATTTTAAATGGAGTAAGCAGCAGCATTTAAATGCGACTCCAGAAGTGACCAAAACTTGGTCCTGATTTAGATGGTATAGGTGGTGGAAGGAACATTTTGAGGGGGAAAAAAAAAATCTCAGTTAAAGATAAAAGTAACAATCCTTAGCTGCATCAGCACCGAGAAATATCATAAGATTATGTTTCTTGCCATTACATTTCTTTAACGTCCACCATAAGAACACAATTTGTGGTGTATAAAGGAGCTGTCTGGGCAGCAGCCTGGATTGATTGGCTTGTAATCTTCAAAATTCCCCAAAGCCTCAGCTCTACTTTTGTGTCATGCTAATTAGCCAATGCTACCGCAGTGATTTGCAGCCAATTATAGCATGCTACCATGCTGCTACCATGTTGCTCAAAGACCCTCTGTTCCTGAGCCACAAGCAAAGCCACTGATTTCTGTCGCCTGACAAGTAAATCTAAAAATCCACAGAACTGTCCCTGTGATGCTAAACAAGCATGGTGATAAGGAATGAGCAACTAACAGGGAGCTTCTGATAGTTTTCAGTCTCAGAGTCTGTGATTGCCACGCGCAATTTCATCAACCCCTCACATACAAATCTCGTTATCCAGCCTGTAAATAACGCAAGTAAGCAAATTGCGTGCCGCATGTCTATGGATCACAGGCACTAAATTAATAACCGTCTGGTGAGAGGTTTAGCATGTTGTAATATATTTGGCAGGACCAGTAATTATAAAACTAGGCCATATTGCAATGGGAGATAATTAACGTTAGACCGTCCCCGGGAGGTTTTTGTAGCATTGGGTGGGGGAGAGGCTTTGATACAGCCTATTCAATTATGTCCATCCCTGTGGGTCTGGGAACCCAGAATATGGAATATCTATATCAGGCACATGACAAATCTCTCACCAAGTCAGCTAGAACAGGTCACGGATGTAAAGCTAACGACAAGGTTTGGTTACAAATCAGGACTTATTTTAAGATGCTTTTTAACTTAATATTGGCTGGGAGAGTAAAATCTTTTATCCTTGTGATGGCACGTCAATAAACTTATATCATGGTCCACCAGTAATGTTTAGATATTTCAAATATAATACAACTCTTTTATAATCAGAGGACTGGAAAAAGTAAACCAAGGGCACGAGCATACACCAACTCAAGTGAGTCCCTGGGAAGTCTCAAAATTGCATATTGATTTTCTCCTACTGCACATGTGGAGCTAATTGCGCTGGCGATTTCTACAATGAGACAACTCTTATGTTTGCCCAATGAAAATGAAAAGCCCCCCACCCCCCAAGTGACACTCATGAGCTGATGGGGTTTAATTAGGATGCAGTTAAAGACATGATGCTAGCTGAAGCACTCACAGTAGGAAAGTTGGCGCTTTGGACATTTTGGCTGGAATTGGTCTTTTGACGGATGGAATGTGAGGGGCAGTTTGTTAGATAATAAGTTCCCAGGGAAGGTGGATGGAATAGCCAGAGCACCATTGCAATCAGCCATTATGATTATTTATTAAAATCAGTAAAAAATACATCACCTCTATGACTCCAGAAAATTGATTTTGATTTGCGATGAAAGCTTCAGATTAAATATGTTAGCCTGACACTGAATCTCTCCCTTTAAGAAATGAGGAGGGTTTATTAAGAATGTGTCAGTTCACTTAAACATCCCACAGTTTAAGCTGGAAGGGGTCTTTTAATAAAATGTGCCCTCCTTACATAGAGTATCTAGCACATAATATACTTGGAAATGGGTCATTTATATCAACAGGGGAATTCAAGACATTGCAGTTGACCCTTGATGCTAAGGCCTTTCAACACCTGCACATAGGATACCTCGACAAAAATAGCACAAGTGCTACTGGATCTGAAAAGAGTTGCGAAAGAGTAAAGACCCAGATTATATGAAAACACACTGTAACAGCTTCAATTCATCGTTGAAGCATAATAATTTTCAACAATCTATAACTAGGAGGGTATTGCAGTTGTTGAAAAATTTCATACATACGCAACCACCATAGTTTCTTCGATACTTTAGTAAAAGCAAAGCATTGGACAAATAATTTTATTTGATGGGATGAAAGTATAGTTTTATTTAGATTATTTTTAGACTCTTCTTTTTTAAGTTGTTCTCTTATGACTGGTTGCACCATTATCCTCCCATTCGGATCAATTTGCAATAATTAGATTCCTGGAGTTGATTTGGCTCACAGGAACCCATTGCTTTTTACCATATTAATGCTTCCCATTTCAAGCTAAAACAACCAAAACATTAAATTAGAATTTAGAAGAGTGATGAGAGACCGAGACACCATGGATGTCTTCGCTTGATTTAAATCTCTCAAACCAAAATCTGGCCTGATTAATAGTGAAATGAGATTGTGTGAGCCTGAATCCAGTGGAAACGGCGGTGTTGTCATTATGCGCGAGGTTTTTTTGGGATCATAATACCTGTTTGTTCCAATTCCATTCAACTCATCAGTGTGTCACATCCAGCCTTGGACTAATGTACCACCGCTGTCTATTGTTGCTACTGTCTCTGAACACTTGACAGCATCTGGCTGTGAATTACAACTTCAACCAATCCACCAGCCAATGAGGTGGCGGCTTACAGAACGCCCAGTTATACTGCTGCACTTCTCCAATAGTTTGTGCTAAGTTCAAACAAGTCTTTTAAAAGCGGAGCCCAGAAGTTATTGCGCTGAATATTTGGTGACTGTTTTATTCCAACTATTCGTCTTGTTGCAGAGCCCATTATTTACACTGTTCCCCATCTCAAGCTTATCTCCTAAAGGGGGAGATTTATACCTACGGGTGGCAACCATTATCCACCTGTGAATGAGGCTGGATGGAAAATGGTGTATTTCATCGTTTGACATTAATCACATGGCACCGTTCTCAGGAGGTAAAGCAGCCATATGTAAAATGCTTTTTAATGCTTTGAGGGGCCATATTGTGGAAATCTGCTTTGTCGAGACAGCCCACAATCTTTCTTCCTTCTGAAATGGGATCAAATCTTCAGGTAAATGTCCACCTCTGGCTATGTACTTTTTTTTGTCTTCCACTGACAATAAAAGGAAGATGAACTGTGTCAACACAGTGGCAGCACCCCGAGGTGATTCTCCACAGATAAAGGTGCATTTTATGGTCCAGATCTAGCGCAGAACACGATGATACGAAGCTTATTTCAGTAGAAAGTGCCAGGCTGCGGTCTATAGATCTGCTCTTCTATTCATCACCAACAGGGCGGCTTGCAGTTTATATCTTGACGTACCCCACACGGAGTACAAGTCCTGGTAAATTTCACCAAGGTCAGATATCGACTGAGGGAGAAAGCACTCATGTAACAAAGGAGGTTTCCTTCCTTTTCATAAGTTGGAAGTTGAAAATGCCTTCTTTGTCAGCGCTTTAGTTTCCAGGGGATTTTTCAGAACTGAGCTTTTGTTTGTTATGCCACAGCAGCGGTGAAATGTAAAACATCTGGCTCCTCATGAGATCCTTCCTAACACTCTAACTGGGTTCGTGTGCTATCATGTTATGCACATACGTCTATCCCGGTCTAGTATTTCTGCATTTTTTCCAATACCGGTGCTTAGTGTTGTTGAGCTGCTGTGTTTATGTTGCTGAGGCGAGGGAATAAGCTTCCACATGAATATATTAAGAGTAGAACTAAAGTGAAGACAGAGGAAGCACGGGGGGGATGAGATCAACTGAGGGCTGTCAAGTGGACTGGCAGCCGGTGGGTGGAGAGAAAATACAGTGAGAGGAAAAATAAAGGAGACCAAAAAAAGGCTGGATGAACATCAGAACTCATTCCTTCTGAATGCAGTTGTGTCCCAGTTGTGAAGCACCTTTTCATGAATAGAGGATGAGGGAATTAGGTAATGCAGGCAGACCCAACCCCCCCCACCACCACCACCACCACCACTACCACCACCACTACCACAGGACTGTACGTTTGTGCTGCTGTACGCCGAGGGAGGAGAGCGAGCGGTCGCGGCTTCCTCCACCCCCCCCCGTGACAGCTCTGCGCTCGCTCTCCTGTGAGCCAGATTCTGTTCAGCTTCGGGCACAGTGACACATGCTGGTACACCCAGCTGCACAATATGTAGAGATAAACACGCGCGCGATCACGCCGCTGACTGACGTGCGACAGCTGAGCGCCACGGGACAATTCACGGAGGCGGCGCTCCGCAGGTCCCAGCCTCGACTCTAGCAGCATGTGTTGTGGAGGCTTTGGTGCATGATATATTGCAGCATTGCCATCTAACAAGTGCATTAATCCACCAGGAGCACATTTCTCTCATCTTTCTCAGCAAATTTTAGCAGTCATCGTGGGATTAAGCAGCAGTTTGACAGAGTCAAACCAAATGTAGCCAGGGTATCAATATCCCAATAGGTCAAACATCAGTCTTAATTGCAGTGAGGATGAAATGCAGCAGTACTTAGCCAAGGTATTGGCATCTCGTTTTCACATATTGCCATTCAAGAACAAATGGCTAGCTTATTGTTTCGCAGAGACAAGTTTGATGGTGTGATTAGCAAATCATTGATTTTGCAACATGAGATCTTAGAGTTTTGAGAGCTATCTGCTATCTCCACTCAGCAGTTATGCATCAGAAAGTGAGAGAGCCCCAGCAAGCTATATATAAAACAAGCCCCTGCATGGAATGTACCACCGACAAATTGAGGAAGTGGCTGATATCGAGAAAACATACCAGTGGCTGGCAAGGGCTGGACTGAAAGACAGCACAGATTCAGGGTGGTGGATAAACACTGGAAGACAGTGGTGGTGATAGATGTAGCAATCCCAAGTGATAGCAACATCAGGAAGAAGGAACACAAGAAGCTGGAGAAGTACAAAGGGCTGAAGGAGGAGATAGAGAGAATGTGGGGGGTGAAGGCAACAGTGGTCCCAGTAGTGATAGGAACACTAGGGGCAGTAACACCCAAGCTGAGTAGCTGGCTCCAACAGATACCAGGAACCACATCAGAGATCTCTGTCCAGAAGAGCGCAGTCCTAGGAACAGCTAAGATCCTGCGCAGGACCCTCAGACCCCCAGACCTCTGGTAGAGGACCCGAGTCTGATTTTTTTTTTTTTTTTTTTTTTTTATAAATTTGTGACATTTCAATATTTTCCAATTATAAACAAAAATAAAAAAGAGAGAGAGAGGATAGCACAACTCGATGAAGAAAGACTGAATCAAATTTTCAAATGTCAAAAATGGGGTTATGGGGGAGTTTGATTGAAATGGCTGCGGGTCAAATGTATCTAATATAGCTGCTTTTACCAGAAATGCTGCTACCACTGTTCATGGAAGAGTAATTTTGGCTGATGTATGTCTAGGCTGGAAATTTAAAAAAATCCAAATAAGTACTTTGATTATAGGTACTCCCCACTGCTACCAACATGACACACACATGCACCAAAGCATACACAAAAGGAAAAAACACTAAAACATATCAACACTTCCTGTTAGCTAATGAGCTGACCTGAGCAACTTTGTGCCCGAAAACATGACGGATACGTTAGTGATGCGGAACGGCTGAGTCCACTCCGTCCTCTACTCAAATACACCCTCTACCCTCTCTTCAGTGTAATGCATTTCTTAGTTCTTATAGGAGGTGTACAGAGGTGGTTCGAGATGAAAGCTGCCTCCAAAACAACGGCCTCCATCTCAGCAAAACTGGACTGTAATAGCTGGTTTCAACTCCTAGAGGGCAATCATTCTGACATTATTACAGTAAAATACCCCAAAGAGAAATATTTTTCTTAAATGTCAATCAGCAATGCTATTTCATACACAAATATACTTGTGTACAGCAGAGCAAAATGGTTCAGTTGAAATGTTTGATAATATTCAAAGCAAAAAATGCATTTCTTTAGCTTGAGCTGATAACATCCTGAAATCATGTACTCTTACACTTCCCTGCGGTGCTTTTAAGGCTGCCACCTCACTCGGGTTTGTTCATTTTGATCCTTTTCTTCCACCAAGCAGGTGTGAGTTAAAGCCGGGCTGTTTCTCTGTGTGTCTTTGAAAGACAACAATCGTTAGGACTGAAACGACCAGAAGGACTAGGCTCGGACTATCCGCAGGGCCTGGTCATTTTCATAGTCGGTGTGGTGTTTATCAATTAGTTATTTTGTCCAGTTTGCCTTTTATGCACACTTTTTTTCAAAAGATGTTGCAAATGTTGCATTAGCATAGTTTCCCATTTCTTCTCAAAATGGCCAATTTGAATAATTCAATAATCCGTCACATCCGTGTATAAAGGTTGCGAACAAGAGTGGAGGCACGGCGGCCGTCAGAGCTGCTGTTCTCAGCGGCTTCAGGGATCTCTGTTTGTAAAGTTAACGGATAAGCAGCCACATGTTTTATGACAGTCGTGATTTCTCTGCCACATTTTGCTGTCACTTAAATAAACCTTTTACAGAGAAAGAAACTGACTGTGTGTCACAATGGAGATGCCAGCAGCTCTGTTCCAAACTCTGGGAGGTGTTTGTGAACATTGTGACAAAAGTCTTCACTATTACTATAAGAAACCTAAAAACCCCATTTGAAAAAAACCTGTAAAAAATCTGTAAAATTCAATTTGTTTGCAAATATGTTGCATTTCCTCAGTGTGTTCCTCTGATATGTATTCCTACTATCTTAAGATGAAATGTTCCCCCTGACAATTCTCATTTGCCACATTAATAATGCTTGTTATTCAGGCTGCAGTAAACAGCAGCGATGAAGTGTTTGCGTTGAAGCACGTTGCAGTTATGGACAAACATTTACGCTCTTTGTGGACACACGTGGAGGCAGAGGGCGCTCAAACCAGAGATAGAGATATAAATAACTGTCGTCCTCGAGCAAAGTGTGATTACGATTTCTGTCTTTAAACTCCCACCACCCCGGGGGGGTTAATCAAGTGGATGGAATAGCCTCACCTGCAGTGATGTATAGCCACCCGCTGCCGTGCAATCAATAGACACAGATTTGACACTTTTGTGTTTCTGATTGTAAACAACAACTTTAAAATGTCTTCTCTGACTTTACTGCCACAATCAATATGGACCACTCCCCCCACCCCACACACACACCTCTGAGCTGATGTTCCACGCACACACACACCTCTGAGCTGATGTTCCACTTTCTCTCTTTTTCTCTCTTAACTTTGCTATATATATATGTGTATGTATATATATATATATATATATATATATATATATATATATATATATATATATATATATAGTATTTTATAGTATATATTTTGGTGAACCAAAAAATTATTTGAAATGTAAACTGGAGTGAACTAACCCCTTCCCCAAGTCATCATTAAAAAGGGATCTGGAGCCAGAGCAGCAGGATCTCACTGTATATACAGTCAATGGGCACAGAGCTTCTCCTGCTGTCAGCCATTTCCACCATCAGTGCTCCTCACACTCACTGGAGGCTGCCAGTTTTAAAGCCCGCATGCGTGTACTGTACGACAGGTCTTTTCACACACTGATTCCAGCGACAAAGTGTGGTGATGCAGCGTGTGGGAGGACTACAAGTGCAGTTAAGCAGAAAATGGGACACCGGCATAAACACCAGAGAGATCAGCCTATTGTTTCTCCCTCTAAATATACAGAATACACACATACACATTACTGAGAAGAGAGGGAGAGAGGAAGAGAGAGGGAGAGAGAGGAAGGGAGAGGGAGAGAGACATAGTAGCCTTTGGAGAGACAGTCTCTTCTGTTTGTGTTACAAGCTTTGAACGCCCCCTGTCGTCAATCGGTGAATTACATTTAAATTGAAGGACAAATCATCAGACCCAGTCTGATTCTATTTGTGAATCAAAGCAGCATTTAACAAATGGTATCTTGCTTGATAAATAAATAGATTTGCAACATAAATCTGCACAAACATCTTTTTAAAGAGTTAAAAGGAGCCCTAATTACTACTAATACTACAAGGTGCATGTTTTTATCAACAGTCTCGTCTCTGGAGCCTTAAACAACTTTCACCCCGTTTTAGTGTTGCTAGGCCAGCCTGCTGCGTGCTGCCCTCTCTTGGCCTCAATAGGTATTTTTCCTCCAATCGTGATCATGTAGTTATTTTAAGCAGCAACACAATACCTCCAAGTTCTTTCAAAATCAGTCGAAAGTTGCTCTACCATTATATTGGAGCATAAGATTGACTAACTCTGCAGGATGGAAACCAAGAATGGCCTGACAAATAATTTCAAGTATGACTCATTCTCGTTCTCCTAGACAGCTGATCTGAGGAGAAATCACATCATGATTAAAAAAGGGTTTTCCGGTTCCATGAAGCTGTAAACAAGGGGCTCAGAATGTCACAGTTTCTGCTGTGCGATCTTCACAGGACCGAGTATGAGTCACATCCTCTGGCTGGGACAAATCGTCTGTGCCACTGCATGGGCTCAAGCTGATTGTTTTTTGTTTTTTTGTGTAGCCGGGTGCTAACACCGCTGTTGATCTTTCGCAATTAGCCGGACATTTTCCGCCAAATGGAAAGCAAAGACTGGCTGAGAGACAAGTATTCTGACATCTGTGTGGCGAGGCTGATTTGCAAATGTAGAAATAATGAGCTTGAGTGGCTACAGAAGCAATGAGGTACAATGGTCCAGTCCAGTGACGAATGTTATTGCATCTGTCCAGCTGATACAGATGTAATGTCAAAATGTTTCTTTCTGCTTTGACTCTTAACGACTCACCTGAGAGGAGAAGCAACAGATGATTCCTCTCATCCGCTTTCAGATTGTTTCCTTGGTGTTGCTGTGCCGGACAGATGATTTTCCTATTTCCATGTTCCTCTTGTGAACCATATTGAGACTTCTACCCTGAGTAATGGCTTTTTTCCCAACTGTTCAGGGCGCCAGTGGCTGCAACCATGGCTCCATTCAGAGCACACAGCTGCCAACAGCCAAGTCAAAATGCCCAACAAAATCAAATTATAGCAATATGATTAAACCAAGTCTAGAATTAACATACTTTTTGGGAACATATGTTTGTCAGTGTCCCAAATTGAAAACACACAATTCAATTCATGGAAACTAGAACTGAAGATATTACTTTTTATGCAAAACACTCAGGAAATCATAAATTTGCAATATTGCTCAACCAAATTAGATGAGGCTAAGGGCACTTTTAAACTGAGGGCACTGTGGTGTCTCCTTGTGTAAATGGAGGCTGTTGGATCGTGACTGGTACAAGCAAAGTGGAGCGACTGTGTAGCTCACGCTTCTGATTGAGTGTTCATTTGTAGGGAGGTGTACATCAACCTACAGCGTGCCTCAGCACTAGGTCTTCATCCCCGTAATGTGCTCTGTGTTAGATTCACTGATATTTTACAATATAATTTCTTCCATAAATGACCTGCAGGCTCCTGGTGTCATTAGAATCAGACTTTTGGGGAGGTGTTTTATTACAAACGTGAATTTTACGAGGGTAGTAAAGTGAGGTAAAGGTGTGCGCTGCCAGCACGGATGCTGTCAGAATTAGCAGTCTATCTGGCCCTCCCCAATAAGAAGATGGAAAAATGAAGTTTGGTTTGCTTTACGCCCCGGGGACCTGACATGCCACTTCTGCCAATTCGGACGGGACAGAATTGGAATGCAGCAATCATCACCTGTATTGACGTTTTGCGCTAAACTCCCCTCACTGACTCCGTTTAAAGGCATAATGAGTGAGATTTATACCGCCCCATAACAGAAAATGAGCATAACGCATCGGGAGTCGAGTTATCGATCAGCTCCAGTGACCCGGAGAAATACTTGAGCGGGTGTTTGGGATGTACGTTTGAGACGTCTCTGGCATTGTAAAGCGCTCAGATCCAGACCACGTACATTTAAAGCAGTTTATCGGGCCATTTCTCAAGCTGGCAAATTTTC
Organism: Lagocephalus sceleratus; assembly: GCA_911728415.1. Taxonomy (NCBI): domain Eukaryota; kingdom Metazoa; phylum Chordata; class Actinopteri; order Tetraodontiformes; family Tetraodontidae; genus Lagocephalus; species Lagocephalus sceleratus. The sequence continues at coordinate 5,667,361 of CAJVRN010000028.1, read as the reverse complement.
AGGCCTGTTTATCGGCACATCTCCTTCAAAGTCACAGGGACTTCTTCCAACACACTCACAGCCAAAACTGACAAGCGAGTGGGCAACAAAAAGATAGAGAGGGGCCCAACACAATACACCCATTCAAACCATTCCCAGTGCTAGAACATCGGACAAAAACATACAATTCAGCATTTTGTTCCAACCAAGGACACGCACGAAGCAAAGCTCTGTACAGCTCTGCTGCATTTTCCGACTGAGGAAAGTACCAAAAGGGTAAAACTCGCCATTGTCATCCAACATGAGCAAACTCGCGAACGCCAAGATAGCCGTTCACCCAAAAACGACTGAAAGTGAACGTTGGTGGTGGCAAAGACCCTTAATTCAGTCCTTGAAAGCAGCCATGCAAAAAAATGTGACTGGTTTTGAGCAAATACCCCTGACAGTGGCCTTTTCTTGAAATTGAAATTATGTAATTCATGACAAAATTTACACCAAAAACAGGGGGGGGGGACCCTCCTGCAGCAGTTTTGAAAGCAGAGGCTTGCCCTTTGTTGCACAATTAATGCCTGAAATGTATCTTTGATACAAAAAGGTTGATTTATGCCCAATCCCAATGACACACATGCCCTCAAACATCAGGGTTATAGGGAAAACGTGTCTAAACTATTACTTTATTTTCACATCTGTGTGTAAAGAAAAGAGTGCTTCTTCCATCACTTCCACACCTGAGAGCACAGCACCAGACAGCAGACGCCCTCCACCCCCTCGATCCAGTTTCGATGAAGGTGACACCTAACATTTAACCCCTTCCTCTTGATTTAGGGATTAAACGTGCAGCTCCATTGCCAGCAGTGCTTTTTCATGGAGTGACTTTGGTCGCTGTCTGCCCTGAGCCCTTAAAAACCTTGAGCATTAACCCGCACCCCTGGCATATGATCAATAGCACCGGAGAGCCACGCGACGCACACACAAACACACGCGTGTATGTGGACGCGCGCGCGCACACACAAACCGCCTTCCATCATTGGAACTATTAACACCATGCCAAGATCGATGAGCCACCCTTGGCTCTTCGCCACGTCCCCGCCCCGCAAGGTCGCTGTATTTGTGTGTGCACGTCGAGCGTGCGCAGATATACCTGCACGATTGGGAAAAAAAAAAAAAAAAAAAAACGCTGCGGACAGCTCACAATGCTTGGTGTGACAAGAGTCACAGCTGATTGGATGAGCGTGCCAGACAGTCAAGTGCATGAAAATGCTCCGGAGACAGAGACAAAATGTCTGCGCCTGTGAATGGGTGACCTTTTTGGAGCCGGGAGGAGGTTTCCGCAGCACTCTCATGGCAGGAATTCAACTGCAGCCTCCCGGCACTCAGCGGCTATCTCCTCCCCGGCGGTCCCATTAATAATGGGAGGCAGCTCGCCTCAGTCAGACGTGGGAAATGTAGTCATCTGGAGCGCTGCGGCGCGACCACCTAAATGTGGCTAATTGGTATGGACCGCGGGAGATTCTCGGCGTGCGGCGGCTCCTGACGTGTTCGCTGGCGCTGATGAGCGAGCTCAGCATGGACAATAAACTGTGATAAATTTAATTTTTCTTGGTCGATTCCACCCCCCGCCCATCTTTCATCTTTTATCTCTGTCTGACATCTCGCAAATGCATTCGGAGTTAAGAGACACATCTGTATTCAACCAAGCCGATCTATTTTTACCCACCACCACCACCACCACCACTACCACCACTTGTCCCCATTCAGTGATTGATGCATCCTTTCAGTATGCACATCCGTCCTATCCACAGGGATGAATAAACCCCAGATGAACGGCAGTCTGCGGGGAGCACATGCATGTCGATCACGTGCGTATGTAAAGATTAGAAAACGGGAAACCCACGCCGGAGCGCACAGGGCGCTCTACATCCACGACTGTGTCGCTTCAGTCCTCCTTGACATTCAGACGAGGCCCGTGTGTCGGTTTGGCTTCGCACGTGTTCAGCGAGGCTTCCTCTTGCTTTTCCTCTTGCGATTCCATTCATCCAACCGGATATCATGATCCCTGGGATACATGTCTCCTCAAAGAGCTGTCTATTCGGGCACGCTTGACAAGCTGCCTGCGTCGCTCTGTGACAGATAGGGGCCCATTTGCAGCTGTTATGAGCTCAGGTGAGTTATGGAGCTGACGGTGCCTGCCCCGCCCCCCCGGCCCACCACGTTGCAGGCCAGAGCCAGTCTGGGAAAACAAATGCACGGTGGTCAGAGACGCAGGGTCATGCGCTGGATGTGGTGAGCGCGGAGTGATATCAGGCCTCAATCTTTTTCTGTCTCAATGACAAACCTAATTGTGATCCCTTCAACACCCGGACAGACAATTTAAAGGATATTCACCTTGGGGGACTATTTATATATGAACAAGAGCCAGAGAATAGCCGACTTACTCCAGGGGGCATTGTAGGATGATTGAGTTGCCTGAGCGCGCTGAACTCGGGGTTTGAGAGAACCAACAGTGCCCCCTAGTGGTACAAAGTCAGCGAGCCCGCTGAATATTGCTTCCAAATCATTTATTTGGGGGGACTTTACCCAAGAGAGCTGTGCAAATGAAGCACACCCTTAAAAGCGAGCTCTGGAGTGAATCCATATGGCGTTAGGTGATATTAGGGGGAAGCAGTGAAATCCCCTTAAGTACTCTTCTGACCACATGGGAGCCCAACGCCATTGAACCGGACTCAGCAGAGTGTACACTTCACAGTCAGAGACGATGGAGTTCAAACAAAGAACAAAGCTGAGCTATCGAATGGGAGCTTCAGGGGATTCAAGTCGGATTCAGTTCTGGTTCCTTTAGTTGCGAAGAACCCGAGAACGTTGTACTCACTTAGACAGCAACCAAACATAGCCTGTAAATATGTCATGGGCAAAAAGGCCAATGCGGATTTTTGTCAGTATTTTTTCTTTAAACTCAAGCTTTTTAGGAGGCAACTATCTATTATTCTTCTGCAAGTGGGGAAGTTCAGGAAGAGTTCAATTATTTTCACATCGGTTAAAATATTGCCTGCATGTCATCCTGATCCAATTAATGAATTAAGTTAACTTCAAAGGCCCCAAATGTTCCCATTTGACGCCACAATTTTATTCCCAAAAATATCTCTCCTGCCGCCATGTTTGAAATGAAGATACATTGCTTTTAAATGACAGGGAAGTGTTTTAATGAAGTGTTATGAAAGTGTTCTTTTTTGGCTAGACACTGCGATGCTAATTTTCTGACATTGATGCTCATCTGAACTCAATATGTCTAATGAAAATGCCCTGCCTGCATGTCATGCTGCAGCCCCGCTGCACGCTGCAGAGCACAAGCAGGGATTTGCATCGCATCCGTGTCATCTGGACCTGAGTACTTTGGTAAATACAAGCAGAATCAGGGAATTGATTTAGCAGGTGCCTTTGAACAAAGGTATCTGTGATATGAAGTGCTCTTCCAGTTTCGGAGGCATTTGGTCAACGGCGAACCGTGAGTGCGACACCCATTTCGTCACGGGAAAAATAAAAAGCAACAGTAACAAAGAATTGAAAGTATTTAATGATTGCGATCCTCGAAGGACAACAATGTCAAAGATAAAAAGACACCAGACGCCCACGGACTGAGTCAGTCAAATAAATTCCCATTACAAATGCACAATTGGCCAAAGGTTACACATGACTGGTAATACTGATTATCTGTTAAACGTGCAATGAAGTGCAAATGTCTCTCCGTGCACATTTAGGCATGGAGCAGTGGTTATTTTAATACCAACATATGTCAAAAAAATGAAAGCTGTGACACACTTCTCAATGGGGAACAAGGCAGAAAAAAGGGCATGGGGTAATAAAAAAAAAGGCTTAAACAAAAATCCAACTCCAAACTTCTGGCATGAGGATAAGGATCGGTTGAGCTATTGAATAAAGCACTTTTTGCAGACAACCTCTGCAATAAAAAAAAATACTGAATGTCCCTTTGTAATATTAATCCGGTGTGAATAATAATCAAGCTGACTTATAACACAGGCCTACCTTATTAAATGAAAAGGAAGTCCATCCGCCGATCTTTCTTTGTGAAGTGGGTGGTGGCAGCATCATAAATGTCCTTTGACTTAAGCTCCAAAAGAAGTCCTTTTTCAACATAATTTTTTTTTTATTATTTTTATTTTATTATTTATTATATGACTTTCCTTTTTTTTTATTATTTCCAGTTTTTTTCTGCAAAAGGCCACCTTGAAAAAGACAAAGCTAGTAACCTGGCCGCAACATTATTCTTGTCTTCTTCCATTTCTCTTTCTAACTCCTTCTCTTAGTCTCTTGGTCTCATATCACTCTGTTACAAAATTTAGACTTCAAGAAGACCTAAAATCGTTTTTCTTTTTTCATACCCACCTAAAATCAACTGTGATTGGTCAATTTACCCCTCACTCAGAAACTAGAGACACACCAGAGATACAATCCTGCCAAACTCCAGGAGTCGTGGACTAACCTATTAATGAGCCAGCTAACCAAGTAAAGAGCCAATTAACTAGGTCTTGATAGGTTCTGATGGTTCTGAATGGATTACATGTTGTCAGAACAGTAACTCTTTCATTACAGATGCAAACTTGACAGTAGGCTTAACTTTATGATGTAAATGAGAGAAAACATATTATATGAAAAGAAATTTTTAAAAAAGTTAAAATAATAATTACGCTTTACTTAATACTCCGATTTTCCGGCCCAGAAATAGCCTTCTCTGAAGGTGTAGAAGCCCTAAGGGTTCCCCACTGCGTTTGGTGTCATGTTTGCTGAGGCCACAGCAAGAATACAGTGGTTGTTCCTGTCCCGGACACATCTGCCTTTACATTTCAACTGCTAAATGTAACCTTGAACTCTACAGTAGAAAAACAGAGCAAACGCACATGTGCCGCCCGTTGGGGCGAAATCTACGGGGTCGATATGCGTGAGGTCACGAAGGAGCGCATGAGGGATGGAATACCGAGGCTGGCCTGAGAGAGGCAGCAGTGTGCCACAGGAGGAGCGTGGTGATTTATTCAGTATTTAGCCATTTTCAATTTATTTTCATGGAACAAATTCAATAATATATATACCCACTGTGCAACAGGACTCTCCATCACTACAGTCACTGGGCTGTTTTATGGATGTACATATATTACTGAATCCTTTTTCAGCAACATTTCATCCTTTACATTTGTGGCTTCAATCACACAGATTAGTTAAGCTTTTAGTAAGCCCTCTGGTTATTATTATTTACGATTTGATTGATTGGAGTTGGTACCAGAGTGTTGGTTGCTGGTGACATCCAGAGCAACATTTCACCGTGGATGCTCCTGTGTGGTTTGCTTGCGTGCTTCACGCTGTGCCTGCCGCAGTGTCGCCGGGCTGTAATTTATTTAAAACGCGGGAGGCACGTCCCTTCCAATTACAACACATTTATCTGTCCCGCTCAGTACAATATCACCCAGAGTCCAGCTGCATCTGACGTCGGGGTGACAGTCTGAGGACATAATTAGCTTTGAGGTGGCGTCAGAAAGTAAAGTAACCCGAGCCACTGACACAAACAGCCGCAGTGGGTACAGAGAGTTCACTTCTGTTTTGCTCAAACACAAGTTCTGCATTAGGGTCTCCTTGCTGTGTAATTAGGCGGCCCGCGTGTGCGACGCCCATTTCTCCGAGGACGGCCTCGCCCGTGTCGCATATGTCGAGCTCCCGTCTCCCAGCATATGCGCACCTGCGCGCGTGCACTTTTTTTTTTGGCAAATCACCTTGATTAGAAATGCGTCTCATTACAGTAATGAGGCGATTTCATTATCGCTCAAACGACCTTGTCCCCGGCGCTAAACAAGGCCGGCTGTTACAAACCCGGTGGGCTCCTGCGGTGGAATCGCAGCGAGGGGGCCGAGGCAGGTGGTCGGCGGGGCAGGTGTCTCCGAGCTCGGAGCCACGCCGAGACATCTCGCCCAAGCGCACGCCCGTGTACGCGCGTGTTTTTCGCCTGCCGAGGGGACGTAATGAGGGAAGCGCGCCGTCGACGGATGGCAAAACGCGTGTGAAATTGGAGCGAACATGATGCAAGCGCTTGTCAGACTACAAAGTCTCCCGCGCGCTTTTTAAGCTTTTGAAGACAACTTAGAGGTTTTGCTTTCTTAATTGAAAAAAAAAAAGAGAGAGAGAAACCCCGCATAATCACACTCGCTCCCTCCTGCACCCCACCTGGCTCACCTTAAGATCTGCTCTCATACTGGCTAAGCGCTCAATCTGTTTGTTGAGTGACCTTTGGTTGTTGTAGAGCTTATCTCATGCTTTTAAAGCGCCCTGCACCCCAGAACTAATCCTAGGAGCCAAACACCACCTCCCTAATCCCCACTCCCCGAGGTCCTCATTCACTATTTGCTTTCACTCTAATTGTCCCAGCAGCACTTGTATCAGTCTTTGAGTGAATTTACCGATCGCCTGATGGGCATCCCTGCCCCATTCTTGTTTATCAGGGGCATTAGAAGTCTGATGCCCGTACGTGCGTATGTGCGCTTTTGTGGCCCGCCAGTGTGCCTCTTGCGAGTGTGACCAGCATGGCCAGATCAGGACCAGTGACCATGCAGTCATCAGAGTGCATTTAGGAGGATTGTCACTGTGCTGGAAAGGGATCAGGAGCAGAGTCGGAACCCAGAATCAGCATGCAGCAGGGTCAGTTGTGTGTGTGGGTGTGGAAATGTGTGGCAACCCCAAGGGGGACCGTCACTGGTCACAGTGTGTGGATGAAAGTAATTGCCAGTGGAGGACAGCCTGCAGCTGAGCCCTAGTGTGCCTCTGGGGTGGATGTGCATGAAATGTAGGGCTGCTCTGTGTCCTTCCACTACTGTCTCTGTTAACCTGTATGTCTACCTGTTTTGTTGGTTTTTTGGTTGTTTTTTTTACTCCAGAAATGCAGTGCTGGGAGCATGTGAGGGCTGAAGGGTGTGGTTTTGAAGGCTTGTTCAAGTTTGGAGACACTGTTACATGAGTTGTGGAGAGCTGACCCATTGCCATGAGTTTTTTATGATCTCCTCTCGAGCTGTCAAATTCGTATTTCAGCGATAAAAGAAAGACATTACCCTAAAATCCAAAGCTGCCAGAATACTATGTATTTTTCCTCTGTGTACCTATCATTGGTGGGAACAAGGCCTAGATTTTGTTTGCATCTTAAATAATTTACCAAATTTAGATTTTTAGTCTGCGAACATAGAGAAACAGAAGCGGAATGAGGCTATTTATTGGCTTCTGTTGGAAACTGTACTTTCTTCGCTGAAAGTTCTCTGAATTAATTCTCCTTGTTTTGTTCCTTATGACCTTTATTCTGTCGCGGTAGGAGTGAGAAAGTGAAACTAATATGCAGGCAGTTTCATTCACTGGTGTGACATCACGTGAGTTTCACATTATTTAAAATCAAAAAAGACTGAAAGAAATAGGTAATGCATTTTCTTCCTTTTAACACACTTACGTACTGCATCTGGCCACAGTTTACCTTTTCTATCTACATTTCCTCACCTTAAATGGTGAAAGTAGGTGCCACATTGTTGATGTCTTTACATCTATAAGTCTTTTAAGTATTATAAATAAGTAAGTAGAAAGTAGTCCATCTACACATAAATGTTTTTATTTTATTGAATAAAACTTGAACATTTTTTTACTTGTGTTACACGCTTAATATCAATTTGGACGTGACAGAGGTGACAAAACTTTATATAAAAAATGGACAGCAGGGGGCGACAAAAGACTTCAAATTCACAATCCTCAAGCTGTTGGAAATAGAAGATGGAAAAACATCATGAAATTTACATTTCCTCCAACGCACTGCAGGGAGAGGTGTCAACCAGCAGCCGCAGATGCCCCTTTATATTTTACAAATTCCTTTTTGCAAGATCTATAAATTAAACGGTAGGGGGAGAGCAAAGTTTTCTCTTCCCTCTGCCAGCCCTTCTGTCCACCACTGTCCACCGCTGAGCCCAATGAATCAAAATGGCAACCGATTACTCACTGACCCAAACAGTCTGCATGTGGCTCAGCTAGGAAAAAAGAGCAGGAAAGCCAGAGCGAGAGTAGTCGCGCACATGCAGAGTGACAGGCACCGCTAGCGAAATAAAAGCACAAATCAGAGCGCAATAGACCGAGGAACCATGTGGCAGAGGGCGTGCACCCCTGGGCCGCTGCGATCCCTCTCAAAGTCACTCTGTCAGCGACACAAGCTGTCCTCTTTCACCAGAATTCATGTCAGGCCACACTGAGGGGTCAGGGCGTGCTCGCCAGTGGCTCTATTACCTGCGAGTGACTCACGGATCACCGGTCAATAAAAAGGAAGCTCCGCACAAAGGCATAGGTGATGGCATCACTATCACAATAGCGCCGGTTGCTTTGTTATCAACACAAAAGCACAGTTAGGTTTTAATTAAGTATTGCCCCAGGTGAACAAAGACGAGGATATTGGACAGGCAGTCATCTTTTGCGGTTCGCAAAATGGGGCGTGGTCTGAGATATGGGGTCTCACATGAATGGTGTCAAATGAGTCATCTCGAGTAAGCAGATGGGTATTTACGTTACAGAACATCCCAAGGACAGCCATTCCCGGTTGCCACGTGTGAGTCACACAGTACAGGTACATGGCGCTGAAGGGAAGGGCGCAGCGCGAGAAAGGGAGCTCGGTCTGCTCATTTTAAGATTTGGACTCGATAACGGGTCGATGGGCTTCAGGTAGTGAGAGTAATACATGACGTGACGAGCTTCAGTCAAGGACATAAGGCTTCATTTTTTATTTCTTTATTTTTTTAACGCGAGACGGCGTGTGGGGAAATCATTTGTGACCTGCTGCTTTAAATCAGCTCGACTAAATTGCCACGCTAATACATTTTGATTTGCTGTCACCAGGTCCTGAAGCAATAACTCACGCGGGTGTTAAAGATCTTTAGAAAGTCTATTTTATGTTAGGCAAGCTCCTGCCCAGTCTGCACATACAGTGAGATGGATATAATGGGTGTGATGGATTGGATATAAATATTAGTCTACAGATGAGTGTGGTCATTTCCAGCAACTTTCCTCATGTTGACCAAGTAGAACACTCACTCTTGAGCTGGGAGCACATTGCAAATAAATGCGGAAATCATTTTATATTGAAGCCTAAAACTGTATAAATGTTGCTATGGAAATTTTTGTTTTCTTGATTCTTTTTTTTTTAATCTTTTTCAAAGGTTCTTCATGTTTTGTGAATAATAAAATAATCCCGATGGAATTCAGCACAGGTGCGCAGGGATGGGCACAGGTGATGAGGACTCAGCACAAGTGTTTGCTGTCAGTTTCCTTGAAAAAGCTTCTGGATCCCACCTGGTAAACCTCTGGCCATTTGTGTGTGTGTGTGTGTGTGTGTGTGTGTGTGTGTGTGTGTGTGTGTGTATGTGTGTGTGTGAGAGAGAGAGAGAGAAACAGAGAACTGTGTGGGTTTTATGTTTCAGAAGAGAAGTGTGTGAAGGTTTGACTGAAGTGTGTTTGAACCTAGAAAGAGCGATAGCTTCAGAGAGGTTTTCAAGTCTGAAAAAGCACACTAAAGCGCATTCGTAGCATGCGTTTCCTGGTGGTAACTCTGTTTGTGGGCGGACGGCTCTTGGTTCGAGCCAGCCTGGTTGCAGAAGTTGAAAAGGATGCCCTGGTAGCAGCAGAGGGGTCATGGTCACATTCAGAGCACTGCTGAGGTACTCTTGAGCAATACCAAATCTGCAAATGCTCAGATGAGCTGGCATCACACACCCCAAACACAAGGGAAAAAGCAGTTAGAAGGTGGATGGATGCTTTTTGTCCTCTACCATCAGATCTGTGTGGTCAGTAGGTAACCCCACCACCACCACCTCAACACTCTGTCATACACTTGTGATGCCCTGAGGGGAATGAGATCAAACCCGACACCTGCCACGTCCTCTTTCCTGCACAGTTCCTGTGCATGCGGCTGCCGTTCATCTGACTCTTGGTCTCTTGTCAGGATATGTGTGAAAATTGAATTGAAAACAAAGCACTGCCATATTTTCTAAAAGCCCCGAGCGTGTAAATGCAATAAAGTGGAAGCAAGACTGGTGCCCATTGCTCTTGCACAAGGAAGCCAATGTTTAGTGGCCTCTTGTGCCAATGTCTTATTGGTTTTTTTTTGGTTACCGAGCTAACGAACACAGTGTTTAACAAAGCATCTCATTAGGAGCGATAAATCACTGCTAAACCACAGTGAGAACAACAGAGTCAAATCTCCTTCAAAGAAGATTAAAGGTGTCATGTTGGTGCTTGAATTGTTCCGTAAGTCGCAAAGCAAAAGGCTGCACAACATAATCTCCCATGATAAAGATCCTACTGCTCTTGAAAACATGTTTTTCACTTCTTAAGCAGGTATGTCACCATGGCAACACACACATAACCTGGAGCCAGTCAGAAACCAGTTCTTAAAAAAATGGCCACCCACCCAACAAAATGTCGGTCTCATTCTATCAAACATCCCAAGGCTGGGAACAATTTAAATTGCCTGTCAAAGTCATTTCTGTGTGTGCCCGCGCGCGCGCGTGTGTGTGTGTGAGACTTCATCAGCACACATAGACAGTTTTATTTGCTAAGTTTTATTTGCTATCTGACAAAACCAAAAGCCAACTTGAGAAATGCAGACATTTCCATACAGGTAGAGTATATTTACCTCTGAGCGCCACACGTGACACCTTAACCTTGTGTCATTTATTTAAACATCTGTAAGGCCATATTGAAGGGGAACGTTTGATCAATATATAAACATTTGGAAATAAAATTAAAAAAAAAACCTTCTGTACATCACTGCCCATTTATTTGGCTTTCCTGCTAGATTGGAAAGACAGCTGTTTGGATTAAGTAGTTAATTTCTTATATTTCACTGTTTGGCATGCTACTTCGGGTTAGCTGGCGCGCTTCTCTGGTCTTCCAGGAAGTGTTTCGTGTCTCTCCGGGGCAGAACACCGCAAGGACAGGTTTAACTGCCAGAGCAGAGTAATCAAATATCTAACAAGACGAGGCCCGTCAAATGAGGAACATTGGCATGCAGCACTCATCACTCACGGAGAGGCCTCGCGTTTGTCGAGAGGCCCGAGTCTGAAACTCAAATAAGAGGAAATGCTATTTGCAATGATAATTCAAGTTATTGCACCAACAAAAGGCAAAAGCAGCTGACTTCATGCTGTGCGATGGCGTGATGAAAGGCTCCGTCGTCAGTAGACTAAGGGCACATATGCAAATGTCAGCTATGTTGTTCGCATGCTTGCGCTGTGTTTACTTTTATGGGTTCACTCTTTCATCGTTACTGACAAACACTGCAGAGCTCAGATAATGTAAATGCCATCGTTTTTTTCTGTTTTTTTTTTCTCTGTGAGAGCCTACCTTCCTTCCTGTCCGAGATTTGTCCCACATAAGCCCCTGTCTTCTCACCCAACGCCTTTCTGCAATTCTGAGTTAAGTGTCTGAAAGTGAAAACACCCCTGCTAAAAAAAACCAAAAAAAAAACAAAACAATATAATAGATGTAGTTCTCTTACCTTCTTTACAGCACAAACCACCAGTGACATGAATCATGGGGTCAGCCCTTTCGATTTTATGTTGAGGGTAATTTAATTACAAGCCTGTGCTAATCAAAAGATCACTTTACCTGTACCTAAATGCCCTTGGGCCATAATAGAGTAATACATCAAGTTAAAGGGGTCGTAACACTAAATAAGGCCACTCGGGTCAAACTGAGGATCACTTGATCTGACCTAATGCCCACTGTGTTAGATTTAATTGCTGTTGCAAAAGAAAGAATGTCTCCCAAAGGGACCCAGATATACACAGTTATGTAAGTTTACACTCCATGTCCCCTCGATCAAAAAAGCGTGCCCTGAGATCTGCAAAGAACATGCAATTTTATTATTCATGTCTTCTACTTCAGTTTGTTCAAGGTGCACTGCAGCATTCTACGTTTTGATACCAGAGTACTTCGAGACACTCTAGACACTTCTAGAAATGATCTGCCTTGTAGACACCACTTTGCCTAAAACACATGAAACCCTTGATGAGGCGAGACTGCATAATCTGTCTGGAGCCTCCAAAAGCAGCCACAACACAGGAAGATCTTTGGAGACAGATATTTAAGGTAGTCTTATTTAGTAGTGCAAGCTGTTGATAATAAAAGCAAAATGGAGTCGGAGTGTATTTATGGTAATCAGTGAAGTTACCCACCACACAGAAGTGCGAGCAGGTGGTGTAGGAGGAGGACCTGTAAACCAGACACACTGTTTTGAGACCAGATTCTTTGGTGGTTACACTTAAAAATGTTGCTCAAACAGCAGTATGCACCAATTTGCCACTATAACGGGGACATCTTGTGCAAAATCTCCTTCATTTTAGTCCATATGTTCGTGTAGCCGGACTGCCTCTCCACCCCATAAATGTCAACTAATTCAATGTTAAGTAAATCTCTGTAGTCTTTAGGTGTGTCTCAAAATGGTCCCTTTTACATTTCCACCCTCCTGTTATACAACAGTTGGTTCAAATAATCCCAATCTCGTGCTGGGTATCTCCTCCCATATAACCACAGCTACCTGTGGAAGGATCCGCCCATACAAAGCCGTCCTCGCGTCTGTCCCTAGCAGAAGAAACGGCCACGCAAAGGACGTCTATGGGCTGAGCAAAGACCATCTGTGGGTGGAGTTCAAAGTAGCTCATTAGGATTAACAGGGAAAGGCAGTCAAACCGGCCGTTCTGATCAGGGCTGTAAAACTGATGTTTAGAATCCGACTGTGCTCAATCCTAAAACCAAAGTGCATAACCAACATTTCATTTATCATGTTCTAGGAACTTTATTCATTTTCAGAAAGATGCATGTCATTATTATTAACTTGGTTGAAGGTTTCCTTTGTCTTCGAATGACATAATGTTGTAAATTTGGTTGCATAAATGTCTTTTCTCAGAGGCAGATTTCTGTACTCCCTCATGACTTGGTAAACAGAGATTCATGTTTAATCTCCAGAAAGTTCCAAAGAACATGATCCCAATCTTACCAGGGTGACTGTAATAACACCATGCACAGCAACCATGTGATATAAAACCCAACACAAAACCGATGCTGCAGATATGAGACAACCCTCTTGTGGATAAGGATGGTTGCCAGGTTGTCCTTGAGCATTTATTCAGCCAAGACTGTAACAAATGGAAGCCTATATGTGCTTTCTACTTTGAGAATACCAATCAGAATGTCAGAGATGCTAAATGATCTACAAGACACTTTTTGAAAAAAATTGGGAAAACCTGCATTACAACAAAATTGCTGTCTAGAGTGGAGCAAGGAACATATTTTTATGAGTGGCTTTTCGAAGATTGATATGAACATTATGAAAGAGACATGGACGAGTTCACCAAGTTTGAGGACTGGCAACTTATTTTATATTGTTTATGAGAAGCCCAGATCTAGAGTATGTCAGACACACTCTGAGGGCACACACAAACCTACACACACGCACGATATTCTCACTGCCAAAGCACAGGGGGAAAGAGTTTCCAGGCATCCAGATGTCAGCACATGACAGTGTTTTACTCCTTCGGCTTCACGGGAAAGGTGTTGCACATGTGAAGATGACTGATACTGGCATGAGAGGTACTCGGATTGGGAGCAGAGGAGGATAGGGCCGCGGCTTCAATGCAGTCTCATCATCCCTTCAGGTCCAAACAAAGCCAAGAATGCATCCTTTCCTGAAATGCAGCAGAAAAATTGGAAATGGACAAAGAGCTGCACACAGTCATGGACTAATATCTGGGGCGGTAAAAAGAAATTCTTTTAAAAATGATATCCAAAGCCTCTGTAAGCTGTGTGTAGAGAGCTTAAATTGCTTCAACAGTGCATGAGCTACAAAGCCAACAGTCTGCAGATCACTAAATAAAATGGTTGCTGAAGATATTGATACAAATCCTTCCAGTTCATATATTACGTATGTTCACATCCAACAATGGCTGACTCTGGCTGTTTGAAGAGTGAGTCAGAGGTGAGTCAACACTATTGCACCGTAGAAGGGCACTCTAATACTTCATCTTATTCCAACCACTGTAATAACCCTAGAGTGCTTTTTCACATCACATTCATCACATTTTATCTGCTGCAAAAGTACTCTAAAGTGTCCCACTAATTTGCATTTCACTCCACTTCATCATCCAGGGCAATTTAGAGGGCATGTCACTACGGTCTGTCCATCGGATGGGCACTCCAAAGGGACAATCGCCACATTCTGACCTCTGAATAGACATCCTTTAAGGGTATATCAAAACATTTGCTCAACTGAAAAAGCAACCCCAGATGGCATTTTACTCAGTTATGAAAATGGGGCACTTGATGGCCATCCAGCATGAGATTAGACGCCTTCCTGGCCTTAAAATATATTTACATCCTCTTCCCTTTTTTCTATTTTTGAACTAGAATTTGAGAGAAAGTGGCCGGTACATTCTGTGTCCCTTTTTTCACATACAGAGGTAACGCAGAGGTAACATACCGCTCATTACTGATGAAACCCAGGGAGAAAGACATCAAATCCACTGATGGATGTAGCTCTTTCCTTTTTTTTTCTTTTTCATTTTTTTGGCACGGAGTATGATGATGATGAAAATGGGACACGTTTGTTTGAACATTTGCCAACAAGATGGCTCCTCTGTGAGAGGCACCCTACTTTTCAATTTGATTTGATGGTGTGCATAGAGATAAAATGTTAAACTGGCCCAGAGTGACTGACTCTCTTAGTCTACAACAGGGAAATTAAATGGAAAAAGAATAATAATAAAAAATAATAAACCCAGCATTAATAAAGTTTTCATAAAGCAAAATAAAACACAATCAGCGTCAGGGGCGAAAAATCAACAGTGTATACACACAAACTGGGTCATAGCTATGCTAATTTAGCGACATTATTTGTTTCTATTATAAGAAAACCAGGATACTTCCTACAAATAGCTGCATTTGCTGTACGGCTTCTCTAAACACCACCATGTTGGATCAACATTCACCACCAGCTTGAAACATGTTCCTCCACTCAACTTGCATTTATTTCAGGGCCGTTATTGCAATCCAAGGTGTTTCTCTTATTTTGTCCACCCACCATCTGTTCCCCCTTCTGCTATCTCGCCACAATATACAGTGCTTTGCACAAAGTGGGAGATGAAATCTGTTTTTAAAATTATTTGCTTTTACAAGGTCCCCATTTATTTTACCCAAGGCTTCTACATAAAGCGTGCCAGCATCTCGTCCATTTATCTCATTTGTACACAAAAGCTGTGAGAAATTCCAGGGAAATTGCATTGAATTAAACATTCAGTGCCTCTGGTGCTGTGATGCTCCATCAAAAACGGCTTGATGATCCAAAATAACAAGTCATTTATTTTTAGACTGAATCATTTTCTTTCATGGACATAGGAAAAGGCACCAACTGGGGGCATAATGGCACAAATGCACATAGAGATCAATAATGACTTTTATTAACTGGAAAGAAAAGAAAAAGAGATGCCTAATAATCATGTGTCATAGGTTTGGTGTCCTACTTCTTTGTTCTGTTTTGTTCTCAGGGTCGACCGTTTAAGTTAGTTTGCGTTGGAAATCCCATATTCTTTAGGGGAGCTCAGCAACTGGGTCAGTAACTGGTGAGGTCAAGCTTAAAACTTGAACCCCCCCCCTCTTCAGTACCATATGGGAGTTCAATTTACATTAATCCCGTGTCAAACCCCACGCAGCTTTAAGCTGAAGACAACTGAAACGGGGGAGATGTTTCAGTGAATTCCAGCTGTGGGATTTACGCGTGGGGTTGCAGTCTCAGGCTAAGTACTGCATTTGATGCCAGCTCTTCTTGTGGGCCCAACCTGCAGGGAAGTCAGAGGAGGAAGTGCAGCTCAGCAAGAATTGCTTGCACTATATTATCTCAATATATATTATCTCAATATAGACGGAGCCCAGCTTGAACTGCAGGCTGATCCATGACTGAATACTTTCTATAAATAATTCATCTGATAGGCCAGTTGGTTGTCTTATTCCAGTTATATGTTTGGACAACCTGCGTCACCGGCGTGTTTCATAGCATTATTTCGGTATTTCTTTTTTCGCAGGCGTGCGTGCATGCTATTTAAAGCCGATCAGCGTTGGTTTTCTCTCCTTTATTGTTGGAAACTTCAATAGGAGGAGCTTTTGTATAACTGTTTCTCGGCTTTCCCTTCTCAATAAATTTACCAGATGCCAACAACGACATTTGACGCTTCAAATTTCAAAATAAAATATTATTTCCGTAAAGTTCCACAAAACTGTGATTTTTGCACAAACCGCTCGCACACTGGCCACGAATGTGTTTTACAGAATAGCTACCATCTAAATCTCCAAGGCTGACGTCAAAACCGCGGCGGCAGTAGGCAACAACTCACTCAGTTCACAAGCCGTATATGGCGAGTGGGGGTTCGTGTGCGTTTGTTTTGAAAGTCCGCGGCGGAAGCAGAGCTGAATGACGCCGCGGTCTTGACGCAGACTCGCGCCCCGCCGTCCACCTCTACAGCATGCAAATTGCTCCGCGAGACCAACCTATGGCAGAGTGATTAACGACACAGAGCGCGTGGCGCGGCACTTGAGCTGGACGTGGAGCGATTTGCGCTTCCGAAAATCCCTCTGTGGACTATGGCAAGTCAAATCAGTTTTTCTTTAATTAACTAGAGTTTACTATTTCCCCCCCTTCAACCCTAAACTTATTATTTAAAAAAAAAAAAAAATTGAGCGGAAGGTTGCGTGAGGAGCGCTTTTATTTCCTTCTCACCCCGGGACCGGAATGAAATCTCTCCCGACAGCTTCTCGTCGCTGCGGAATAATCGTCCGGTAGCTGTGACGCGGCTCGGGGAGGTTGCGGAGCCCGGACAGCCGCGGGCGGAGAGCGGACAACTTTTCCATGGTGGACCGGGGAGGGAGCGCCGCTACCCCGCAACCTTCTGATGGCCAGAGAGCGGTGACACTCGGGACAACTGTGCTCATCGATTTCTACTGGTAAGTCAGGTCTTTTTTTTTTTTTTTTTTTAACTCTTCACTTTGGCTATTCCCCTTTAATTACCTTTTACTTTTTTATTGTGCTGTTCTCCCTCATTTAAAAAAAAAAGAAGATACTTGAACGGTCATAAATGACCAGGAATCCCAGGTGTCCGTTCAGGGCATGTTAGAACTGGCCAAAGTATGCATTTTATCACTTCCATCCTCGCCTCGGGCCGTTCATATGTAACAATGTACAGTCTGCTGGGATGGAGAAAAGACGTATAAAGGTGCCAACACAAAGAATACCGAGGACTGGGGGAGTTTTCCAGCGCCGAGGGTCCTCCATTATCCCTGGTCCACCTGGCTGCCTGCCTGCCTGCCACCCTCCTACTGTATCCCACGGCCGTGTGGGCTTGCGGTGCTTTAAAAAACAGCCCAAAATACACCCCCCTCCCCACCACCACCACAAACTACCAACTCCAGGCTCGTTTTCTGTCTTTTTTTTTTTTTTTTTTTTGTGGGAACAAAGCGGACCTTGCTGTAAATCGCTAGGTGGCTCGTTCCAGCGCCAATTAGCGCTTGTGGTCGCAGGTGTGGCGGTGGTCATGGTGACGGCGGGCCGTCCAGCATCACGGCTCCGCCGAGCGGGCCAATCAGAGAGCAGCGACGGCCGCCGCCGCCGCACGGCCGCTACAGATGCGGCTTCAAACTGAGCCCAGCCAGGGATTCAGTCGACGTCCTCCCGTTATTTTGCGTATCAGTAATGTTAAATTGGGCTTAAATTCTGTTGATTTATTTCTACGGGGTTTTGGACCACCTTGCTGCGTTTTTTTATTTTTTTGTTTGTTTTTTCCCGGGGAGGTCGTGTTCCTATGGAAGTACATTTTAGTGAGCGGAGGAGGAGTGTAATGAGCATAGAGTTGCAAATTTAATGCAGATCCTAGTTCCGTGCATGGATGGGCGAATGCTTGATAATTGAAAGGCTTTGTTGCGGCATCAGTGCGTGTGTGTGCCTGCGTGTGTGTGTTCCTATTGAGTATTTTCCCTACAGTTACACGCACAATCTGACCAGGGTGAGGTGGATATTTTTAAATGATCCTTCTAAGAGGTATTCTGAAACTATATTAAGCACATGTGTTACTTGTTAAGGACAGGCAGAGCCTGCAGACTTTTTGGAGAGCCTTGGTTTCTCTGAGAGAATGTTCGCCGCACTGTTTCACAGAATATTGAATCAGTCCAAAAAAAAAAAAAAAGTTTCAGTAAGGGCAAAGGTGTTGAACAATCTCATGCCTTTTCAGTGGGCAGACTTCATCATTATGTATTTCTCCAGAACAGTGGTGGAGAGTCGCGAGCACTTCTAGAAATTCCGCAGATATGTGGGTGTAGTGGTGCTGACCCTGTAGGGCAGACCACATCACTTTCAATACAGAGGAAAAGGGGACAAGTTCTGCTGTAATTGGTGCCCGGGAACACTGCAGGGCGCTCCAAGAAGTCGATGGTCGCTCAGAGATTCTGTAGTTACTCGTAAACAACGTGCGCGGTTGGCCGTGCCAGAGACACACACCCGCACACATGCACATTGGAGCAGTAGTGTGTAGGGGCCTCTAATCTGTTATCCCATGTCAGCCTGGAATGAAACGACCCTGGGTGGACGCAACAAGTCTCGCTATCTCATGTTCTTGGTTCTCGGTCTCCATTTCTATCTCTTTCTTTCAGCCCTCAAGCAAAAGCAGCCTGATTTTTTTTTCTTCCCTTTTTTAAGTATTAGTCAATACTCAAAAGTGTCGGTAGGTGACCTCCAAGTGAAAAACAGATCATTTTTCTGAGTTACAAGGACAGGCTATTTATGTTGCAGGTGTTGTGCTGCATTAAGATGTCAGAATGGGGCTCAATGAATAAATTCCATATGATTTATACACTTTTTGTAATTGCCAGGCAACATAGTCTGCATTATATGTGTGTGTGTGTATAACTACATATATACATGTATTTGTATACGTGTGTGTGTGTGTATATATATAATGTGTGTATACTTATGTACACATAAGAAAGTGTAATTTACACACCTTAATTTTGATTATAATAGATATTACCACAGATGTAAGAAATAGTTTAGCTTTATCCACTCATATGGGTGGCAGTCCCTTGACTTGGTGGATTTCTTGTTTAGTCATTCAAAAGAAAGTTACTCTCTGTGACATGCCTGTGTGAACGTCTTCGTACAGCAGATGCCTCTATGTTGAGGTAGGGATATATAGATGTAGATATTTCTCTCTCATAAATCCTCAGTGTTTTGAAATTTTGAATCTTGCTTCTCTGAGATGTAATCTCAACTCTCCAGATAAATCCCAACCCCCGATAAATGTTCCCATCAGCATATACAGGAGTAATTTGGCATTACCCAAGACTGCGACGAGCCTGTAAAAGTTCTGTCAAGTGCACCCTGGAGCTTTTAGATAGCCAGCAGCAGTTCTCAGCTAGCTGCTGTGTTTCTCATAACACCTCTTTATAATTGCCCGAAGCTGGATCCCCGTCTGGGATGGTGTTATGGCACCTCAGTGTTAGTTGATTGTGAATTTAATGTGAGGGGCAAAGCAGGAGCCTCATCAGTGATATTGAAATAAATGTCTGAGGCATCCAGATCAATGTTTGGAGCAGAAATCTGAAACGGCTAGTTATTGAGAATAATGTTGTTGATCAATATTTTGAAGTGAAATTCTATAGAGATAATTAAAAAAAAATGGTTTTTAATGTCTTTCTGTTCAGGACCCTCTGAGTATTGCTCAGTATCTCTTGTGCTGAAGGTGGTATACATTTTGAAAAAAACCTTACAGCATATGCATATGAGCGGTGGTGGTGATGGAACACGCAGTACACCTCACTGATTTTTAATATGCTTCAATTCCTTCCGATGGATCAGCGTCAAGTGATACATTCGCAGTTCTTCCGCCACATGTGTGCCGTATGGTGTTTTCTGTGCACGGAATGTGGTTTCTTTTAAGATTCCAGGCACTTAAATCTTCCCAGCCATATGTGATACACACAAACAAGGGAGGTGTGGAGTATATAGTTTTTAAAGCTTGTCTTCTCTTCCAGGTTTTAACAGGAACTCTATTTTGTCCCGTTGCTTTAATCACCTGCTGCGGTATTCCTAAATTGATCAAAACGTCTTGTTCAAGGAGGGACGTGAGAGCTTGGGTCAAATCTCTGTAGTTGTAGGACGATTGACTCACTTTTTATACATAAAATATCAATTTTAGTCATGAAGGTACATTACCCTAAACATGTGGTGTCGTGTTTAGAGTTACATTGTTGAATTTCTTGCCAAAACATACGCTCGGCTGACATTTGATGAAAATAAATAAAGGCAGGTCTGCCAATGGTGGATTGTTCGTGGATTATAAACTAATCTTCAGAGGAACATGTTCAGAGTTGAAAATGATTGGTATTTTCTGACTGGCTGTAGATTTGAAGGCCCAAAAGTTTGTTTGTTTTTTTCTAAGAGTAAAAATCAGCTCTTCCTCAGCTGTTACTCCTCAGAATGTTTGTTCACAGGTAACCACTGTGTTGTAATAGCAGTGTTTATTTAATGTGTTTATTGAGCATTATGTAAGGAATGATGACGGCAGTCATCGTTATAAAACATGTTTAAATAAACGGTTTTCACAGAAGTGCCATTCAGCTGTGGCTAACGGCTGTATCCAGCTGTGACGATAGCATAAGTTGATATCATCTGGGTCCAATTAAACTCAAGCGAGTCAAAAGAATCTGACTGAACTGTATACATACTGTAGATTCTAACAGTTGTACTAACTGTGGACTCTGGGCTGTATACCTAATGTCGCCTCTCTCCCGTTCTTTCTGCCTCCTATTTCTGGAGCGAATCATAAGACTGTCATTACTGATCCCCTGTGGCCTGATTTTTACAGACGGGGGGCACTCCTTTAAATGGACGACTCATTTATGATCAGATAAGGATGAACAGATGATGTGCGGAACGTTTTAACTTCAAAGTACAAGAGTATTTCTAAATATGCATGTAATTCTTCCAGCCAGATGATCTTTGATCAAAAGACAAACCACCGAGATTGTTTACTCCATCCGTTTGCATTTCTGATGATGTGCCAGATTTTTGCAGATGCAGCTGCATCTAAATTGACCGCTCTGAATAAATTCATCAACCATTTCTGTTTTTAGTGGGTCAGCCACCCCAGAAGAATGAAGTTCCTTTTTGGAAGAACAATAATTTCCAGAGAGAATGTTCATTTGCTCAGTGCAGATGTCTGTTCTTTACAAAACGCACCTTGATGCCACAATCCGCTGATGTAATCTGCCTGCTCATTTCTGGAGAACTAATTACTGCGCATTAGTTAAACAGACCATTTGAAATGCAAGCCCACTAAATCGCGCTTGCCGAGGGATCCAGGTCCCCTCCCCTCCCCTTTCCATGCCGCCTTTGTGCATCTATTATTAGTTCTATCACACATATGTTTGTTATCAGGACTTAAAGCCCACCAGTGGAGGGTAAAGAGGCTCTGCAGTACACAAGGTAACCCCATCTGATGGTGATGTTTTTGTGACT
The DNA here is from genome assembly GCA_911728415.1 of Lagocephalus sceleratus. NCBI lineage: Eukaryota > Metazoa > Chordata > Actinopteri > Tetraodontiformes > Tetraodontidae > Lagocephalus > Lagocephalus sceleratus. Next base: position 5,645,757 of record CAJVRN010000028.1, on the reverse strand, counting down.
ACATCCCAGCTTTCTGTGCATGTAGATGTTCAGCATTCTGTTCTCATATGATTTGCTCCTCCAGCTTCTAGAATAGCTGTATGGCGGGAGAATGTGCCCAGATAGCATGGCTTGTTAACAGACAACTGATGGTTCCAAGTTAACAGCAGCCAGCAGAAACATCAGGCTGGATCTGTGCAGATCACCGGGGCTGCAGCGGAAATACTGCCAGCTGACTTCTGCTTCTGACATTTGATTGATTTGAAGAGGATGATTTCATTGTTCAGTGATACATGAGCTCGGTCAAGCCTGCCCCCTTGATTTCCCCTGACTTTAGTTGAGCTGCGGATACTGCTCGATATGTATCGATTGAGTGGATATTATCATTGCCGTTATTTGAAATCGAAGGCCAACAATATCTCAAACGGTATTATATGAAATGAACAAACATAGAGCAATGCCTGCATTCCTAACAGCATGCTGTATACCATAATCCATAATTCATAATTCAGAACCATAGTGATAACAGGAAGACCAAATGCTATTATTACAACACAAGTTCCACCACTGAGATGAACATATAATTTATGCACAATTGGAATCCCACATTGAGATTTACATTTTAGCATTAAGACAGTCGGTATACAAAATGTGATTATCTCAACAGGAAATCCATGGCATCGGTGAGTCCAAACAAAAAACAAAATTTGTAAGTGATCAAAACTACAGGTAGTGAGTTAAAAAAAAAAAAAAAAAACACAAACATAGACTGATCGGTCTGGATGGACTTGGAGCAGCATCCCTATATGTAGGATGCCAGTCGGAATAAAAAGGCATCCTTACTTGTAAATTAGATTGCCTCACGCTACACAGGGAGACATTAGGTTATGCCTTATGGGCTATTTATGGCTCCAGCGTAGTTTACTTCCTGTGACAGTGACAGAACATGACTAGAGCTGCGTTTGTATTATCTAAAAATACTATCCTAATCTGTCAACTTGAAAATTGGCGTGCAAATCAAAGTTCCTGGAGCGTTGTTACTGACTGTACGGTGCTGTGTTACATTACAGCTCGTGTTTGTCTTCTGACCGTTCCTCAGGCCCACTAATTAGTTCATCCACTGTCCAAAATTGATAAAAAGATCATGTGTTTACATGCTTCTCTGAGGAGGAAATAGGGTAAACCATTAGTTAATTGTGAGCTTTGACTGATCATTGGATAAAAACAGGCCAGGCAATAACACAGATGTTCAGAGCATTGAAACAACAATTTGATTATTTGCTCATTTGCTGTAGGATGCATCAAATTCTCTTGTTTTATTTTTCAGTATTCCATAACCACACAAATATATTAGCTTAATTTAAGTTTTTGGTCTTAATTTAATTAAATGTGTGAGATTAGTCTGTACAGAAAGAAGGAAACAAATAAACAAGATTAATTCATCACAGGAGAGATTATTATTCATAAAATGTAGTTCTGGTTGAGCACATTCATTTTCCTGTCTTAACGTCTGCCTTTTAAGTTCATAATCAAGATCTTTGGCTACAAGATGAGTCTCACAGAGTCTGCAAACCCAATCTCCTGACCTTTCAGTGAAGGAAGTAACTCACACAGGGTCCTTTGTTTCAATCAGCACTAATACCACTAACATTATGTGGTTAACAGGCCTGCTAGTGATCGGCCATAAAGTGCAACTCATTCCATCCTGTCAGTACGTACCATTCAGTCGGTTCTCAGCGTTAAATTTAGTTAGCCGAGTATATTATGTGCATTCATTAGTGGCAAATGCGATTAAATCTGATCATAAAAAGACAGCAGCTTCTCTGGGCAGCGTTATGCACTGTTAAAGATTTGCAGCAGCAGGACATATGAACATGTGCATTAGCTGTGGAGCATCACGAGAAATACACAGAAGCTTCATCACTTTGAGATCTGATAAATATTCAGTCAACAGTTTATCTCCTGTTTCCCTGCTACCTTCTCTACTGTTTTTTTTTATTATCCGTTGGTACACACTCTTAATTAAAGAGCTCATTGAATAGTGTAAACAGAAACCGAATATGTGAATTTAACAGGGAGCGGCCGGCACCGGAAGTGCTTCTTGTTTCTCCACATATGACTATCACGCAAACTTCCAGGACGAGCTAGAGAAGTGAGTTTGGAAGAAACGAGCTCATGACACTAATGCCTTTCTATATCTGCCCTCTACAGTGTTATCAGGCAGCACTTGATAACATCTGCCAATAGTCTGTTTCATTTCACATCGTCTCACAAGCCGTCAGGGTCACAGAGGTGAACGCTGCTGGTGCTGTGAGCACCATCACACTTCTGGACAAACAAGCAGATAAGTCGTGAAAAAGGAAATGGGCAGATATTTTGGGGAGCCATTTTCTAAACATTGCGACTGATCAAATAATGCATGTTTAATAGGTCTGAAAAATACAATTTCAGTTCAAAAATATTGTTCTGTAATTCATGTGATAAAAACAGTGGTGTTTATTTTGCCCAGTATCTCAGAGTGTAAGCATTGATTTAGACTTTTTGATATTGTATCCTAAAGTGGTTCTGTGTCCGACAATGATGCGAAACATTTCCTCTTCAGAGTGCCATTTCCCTGACCTTTACACTAATTGCATATGCAGAGTGGCTGGTTTTCACTTGTCATTTTGAAAGATTTTTCAGCGGTAGGTCTCATTATTGTTGTGCAGAGAGCATTGGCTGCCCCTGGAGGTGAAAACAAGAGTCTAATTATTCTGCTCTATTCTTTCTGACACTGATTTCCAGTTTCCCCTTTGACAGATTGTTGTTGGTACTGAGAGGTTTCTTCGTGGTTTATGGATGATCATACCTCCAGTTTAGAATTCTTTAGTTGTCAGGCAAACTAATGACCACAAACATGTGTTTCTACTGCGATGTTAAAGGGTGATGTGGACCTTTAGTTTGAAGATGCTTGACTTGACAAAAACAAAAGTTACAGTCAGAAAAAGTCTGATTTCACCTTATTTTTATTTATTTTTTCATTAGCATAACATTTTCTTGACGTGAGCTTTTGGCATTGCTTTTGCCCATTTGTGCTGTCTCCAACATTTGTTCCGGTTGACTTTGATCTGTGACTAAAGTAATCTGAAATGTTTAATATTGCGCTTCTCTACACTTTGTCATCTGGAAGTTGCAAGAGCATTTATTTTAATTATCAGGATATGGATAGACCCTAGTTAGATAGATCATCTCTAGCCAAGTTTAGTGTACTAATACACATTGCTGCCACATGTTTTAACACTATTATCTTTTGTATTATTTTTCTATTATTTACTCTTGTTACCTCAACTAACTGTTCTTGTTTACATTCTAAACTGTATCTTGCATTACTGTTCCTCCTTCAGACCACAACCAAATAAAGACAAACCCTAAAAAAAGTGCATCCCACCTTTTATTGACTTTCAACAACAATAAAAAGGTTGAGCATATGCTGAACTCTCATAGATGGATGGAGTCAGAAGATTTTCCACAGGCAGTGATGGTTGAACTTGCCAAGTTCTTGTTAGAACACAGCTTTCAACAAAATAATGTGTTGACAAGAGCAGCTGTTTCGGAGACTAATCTCTCTGAAGTACAGTTACCAGTAAATGGTTACTGAGGCTTGAGATGTTGTCTAAACTCCATGGGTCCAGACTAATGGGAGTGATCTTTCTTTTAATCCACTGTAATTCTGTGGTTATAGGGTGAAAAGCAGTGAAATTATAATCTCTCTTTCCATTGAATGTAAATTTTTATGAGACCCTCTGTATTTCAGCTGAGTTTTCAGCGAACAAAGTTGTCAATGTGGTTCTGTTTTCTTTGCAGTGCAAAAATGTATTTAATGGGTGAATGATACAGAGTAAATGGTGTAGAGTCATCCACTCCCAGGCCGGTCAAGTGAGGTGTAATCGATTTGCCTCTAAAAATACAACCTTTCATAGTTTTGTCTTCAGGCTGCTTGTTAAAGTGGTTATTGGTGAGGACTCTGAATGGACTGAAATAACTATTTATCATGACTCACTCTGAGCATCTTATTCAGATGAGTCAACATTATTGGCAGAAAAATATAGAATTATATGAGTCATACACATGGAATGTCTTAGCATGTAGATGTATATATCGGTGACATGCAGCCTTATTTCGATGCTTTAATGACAGATTAGCTTTCAGTTCAGCAATATTCTCAGACAAGTATTAAAATTACATTCACAAAATAAAATGTAAATGAGTTTCCATCTGTTTCATAGTTAAATTATATAAAAATGTACAATTCAATCAAGCACAGTTTCCTTTCATGCATGAATTTGTGCACAATAAAAGTCTATACATTGTTAGACATGAAACTTGTATAATGTTTGATTGCTGGGATTGAATATCATTCTGACCAGTGAATCAATCTTATCATGACCCTCTCTTCATGTTTCTGTTTTGTCTTCACAGATACCACGGACCAAAATGCTGCCCTGTGTCTTATTCATCGCCTTGTTTCTCTCCCCCGCACTCTCCCAGGATATCCCTCCCTCACAGGCATCATCCTCAATGAGTGAGTCTTGTGACTCCTTGTGCTCCTGTGTGGTGAAAGATGGAATCCTCTATCTCAACTGTGAGCAGAGGAACATCAGCAAAATCTCTCAAATCAAAATCCCACCAGGTGTGCCCTTCCACCTGAACCTTTACAAAAATGACTTGGTAGAGCTACTTGCTGAAGAAATGGAAGGGCTCAGAAATGCCCTCTCACTTCACATAGGGGGTAATAGCATACAGGAGCTGGAACCGGGTGTCTTCAGTGCTCTCGGTTCATTGAAAAAGCTCCACATAAACAGCAATTTTCTCGTCACATTGAGGGAGGATACTTTTCAAGGTTTGGTTAATTTGGAGTTCCTCCAAGCTGATACAAATTTTATCCGAGTCATTGAACCTGGAGCTTTCAACAAACTCATTCGTCTCAAGGTCCTCATCCTCAATGATAATTCCATTGAGTTTTTACCCAACAACATCTTCAGATTTGTGCCCTTGACCCATCTGGACCTGCGTGGTAACAAGTTACAGACACTGCCTTATGTTGGATTTCTGGAGCACATAGGACGGATAATGGAACTCCTCTTGGAAGACAACGACTGGGTGTGTGACTGTGATATTTTACATCTAAAAATCTGGATGGAAAATATGAGGGCCCAGTCTGCTATAGGGGATGTGGTCTGTAGCACGCCACAACACCTGAAAGGAACTATTTTGGCGAAAGTCAAGCGGGACATTCTCTGCCCCTCCCATGCAGACATTAACCTGGAGGAGCCATCAAAGTCACTGGATATGGTTGTTACTCCCTCATCTAAAGGGTCTCAGATTCCGAAGCTGGTTGATGCCAAAGATGAATCTAAGGCACCCACACCATCTCACATTCCCAACAGTCCTTGTGTGGAGCACTGTTCCTGTCACAATCACCCTGTGGCTGGGTTTTTGATGCATTGTCAGGACAGAGGTATTCAAAAGGTATCAGACATCGGCATAATTCAACAAAGTCCTACTAAGCTAGTAATGACGGGAAATATGATTCAGAAACTCCTGAAATATGATTTTGTCACATATGACACCTTAGAATTGTTAAATTTGGCAAACAACAGAATTGACAACATTGACAATGAAACCTTTCTCAGCTTAAGCAGTTTAAAAAAACTGTATTTGAATGGCAATAGAATTGAGAAATTGTTCTCCACAATGTTTGTGGGTCTCCACAACCTTGAATACTTGTATCTAGAATACAACCTCATCAAAGAGATCGCTCCAGGCACATTTAATCCTCTGCCAAACCTCAAACTGTTGTCGTTGAACAACAACCTGCTCAGCTCTCTCCCAGCACAGATATTTCGCAACGTTCCTCTCGCTAAATTAAACCTGAGGAAAAATCTACTGATGCACCTACCAGTGAGCAACGTTCTCGATCAGCTGGACTCACTAGAGCAGATTTATTTGGAGGACAACCCCTGGGACTGCACCTGTGACTTACTCAGCCTTAAACAGTGGGTGGAAAAGCTCAGAAAGGACACGGTGGTGGGCTCAATCTTGTGCCACACGCCAAAGAAAGTCATGCAGGCCGAACTTCGGACTCTTCACCATGAGGTCTTGTGTCCTGGATTAGGGACGTACTACCCAGCACCTCCAGAGGGGGAGGAGAGTTCAACAGCCACTCTGGGACCTGACCTTGGCAAGGGTTTCCTCAGCTCGCTTACGGACACCGTCCCACTCTCTGTGCTAATATTGAGCCTCCTCATGTTTGTGCTAATGGTCGTTTTCTGCTCAGCGGGATTGGTGGTGTTCGTAGTGCACCGGCGACGTCGGCATGCGAAAAAGAAAACAGTGGAAGAGCAGCCTCGAGAGAATACAAGCAGCAGCCCGATACATTTGCATTACAGCATGTATGGGCAAAAAACCACGCACCACACCCTGACACAAAGAACAGGGTCTTCAAATCTGTATGAAGAAAGATCTCACAGTCCCATCGTGCAAATCTGCCGTAATCCCACATACTGTTCCCAGCACAAAGAACACGACGCAGATCTGGATTACGGCCTTGATGAGCCCAGCAGCAAGCATCACTTTTGCCGGAGTATCATGGAGAAGGAAAACACATCTCCCCTCACAGGAAACCCTGGCACAAAGTTCAGACCAGTGACTGGTGAGTGCTCCGGAGAGTTTGTGTCTCTGGGAAGCTCCAGCTCCTTGTACAGGAACATTCTAGAGAGAGAGAAGGAGCTGCAGCAGCTCGGAATAACGGAGTACCTTCGTAAAAACATGTCCCAGCTTCAGTCTGCTGTCGACATGCAGGTCCCGGGGCACCAGGAAGAGTTAAAGCTCATGGAGACAATTATGTACTCAAGACCACGGAAGGTCATGCTTGAGCAAACAAAGAACGAGTACTTTGAACTGAAGGCTAACTTGCATACTGAGCCGGACTACTTGGAGGTTCTGGAGCATCAAACTGCATTTAATTGAGCTTGTGCAGAAAGTATATATAAATATATATATTATATTTTCAACCAAGTGCCTTGTCCTGTTCACCCTCATGGACTCTCCACAGTGTGAAGATATATATATATATATATATCATGGGCACATCACTTTAAGTTTAATTGTAGCACAGAATGCCACTGGTTTATTCAGTTTCATTGTTTTGTGTTTTTGTTGCCATTTTATGTAGCTGGTGAAAGGTGAAGTCTTTCGGGCCAAATACACATCAATAGAAGCTGTCATAGTCTGCTCAGCAGGCCTGGGTTAAAAGTGTGTATGAAATCCACTCAATCAGCTTTTTTATGACTGAGTAAATTTCCAAGGCACACAGCTGTCAAATGAATTGATCCGCGTCGAGAGCATACCCCCCATCACCATAGGATAAGGCAGATGTTTGGTTTGAAGTGAGTGAATTTCAATCACCATATGACCCAGAATTGTTTAATCAGTCTATCCTGACCTGATTACACTGTCAACAAAACCCATCTGGAACACTGTAACCAGAATGCTCATTGTGCCGTAAAGATATCAACTGTACACTACCAGGAATGTTCTACTGCTTTTTCTTTTTTTAGTCTGTTCTTTTCATAGATTCAATATATTGCACACATGTAGTCGTTATTTATTTTTTAATCCACATTTCAGTCAGTACAGCACTTAAAATACAGTATATTATGCACCACTGTAATCTTGTACAAATGCATTGCACTAATCAAATGCCATAAGATGGTGCATGACAATCAAGAGTCCTGCTGATTTTTATTTTATTTTGTTGCAGAAAAGTGAGCAACAAATGTGTATGTGTGTGAGGATGTGTGTGATTGTATTTCATGTCACTAACTGTCTGGATCAAGAAAATCCAGGACCTTTTCTGGTTCCTCGTGCTGATGTGATACCGGCTGTTAGGTCACCTCTCGTTGAGAGCCGGCGCGGCTCGTGTTGGCCTGTTAACTTGACTTAAGGAGCGACGTTACCCAAACGATACCTACAGTTAGACTGGCTTCAGCCGTCATTTCTCAGTTTCTCAGCTCCTATTTCAAGAAATGAACTCCTCTGAGGACTTATCAGGATTTCCACTGAACACTATAATCTTCCTAAAAGTTATGGTTCATGTAAGCACACATTCTGTAGCTTTTGTACTTAAAGTAGATTTAATTATTTATTCTGTACATTTTGTATATACCTATGTTCCCTTTTCTTTGTTTTGTGTGCCTTCAGTGCTGTACAGAATATAAAGAGGCTGTAATTAATAAACAGGAAATAAAGAGTTGCAATATTATGAGCACTCTGGGTTGAGCGTATCATTAGCTAAAGTATGACGCTGCTGTCGCGACATGCACAAGTGTGGAAGTATTGCTGCCGTCTGTTGCCTAATTGACAGCCCAGCCACCCTGAGCTGCAGCCGCGCGTCAAACAATGACATCCTCTCAATGTGTTATCAGGCCTGCACAATGTGCACGCCTGCACATGTGTAAACACCATTCAGTTGTTTCCCCCTGCTGTGTGAATAATTTAGCCCCCCGCAAAAACTCACAACTAGTCCTTAATCACACAACAACGGCTGTAGAGGGGCTTTCAGCAGCTCTGTCTTTCCTGCCTGACTTTAATTTCCCCTCCTCTCATCAGGGGATAGTGGACCCTCTGAAACATCCCCGCTTTTCCCCGTAGCAATTGATTCATCAGGAGTTTCTTTGTGAGAAGACCCACACAGTCTCAAATACAAAACGCATGAATGAATGAATGTTTATAAAGCAGACAAGCATCATTTAAGCCGGTATGCAAACCTGGCAGCTGCGCGCTCAGACGGCAGGGATGATGAAGCGTTCCTGAGAGTCGGAAGCAATAAGCTCCTGCGAAGGTGTGAGGCATTAGCAAAGTCCCTAACCGTTCAAAAAGATTCTCTACTTTCAGGGATGATTTCAAATAAATGGAATCATTTGTGAACTCAAGCTCACCAAGGCAACCTTGCAGCAAAACCATAAATGCAGCGAAAGAGAGAAGCAAAGTTTACTTCACAAGAGCTAATGGATGCCTTGAAACTCGGAGAGAGACCCAACAGTTTTGCCCTGGACAGGATATAGATATTATCCTTAAACACTCGGTCAGCCCTGCTGTATATTGCTTTGTTTTGAACTTGCGATCCATAATCCCACATAAGTAGGTTACGTGATGAGCGTTCGATGCACTTTGCCGAGCGCATTTGCACAACAATGATGAGAAATCGCGGCGCGTTTAAGCTGAGGACCTCTTGTGTCGAAAACGCTTTGACAGAAGTGAACGCTGCAAAGTAAATGCTCTTATTTTGCACACCTTACCGCATAACTTTGAAACAATGACAAACCGTGGAAAAACCGGCGCTGGGCGTCGCGTTTTACACTGAGCCTGAACCCAAAGGTAACTACTGGTGAATGATTGCCAGCCTGGTCTCTGCACACACTCGCACAAAGCACACCAGTAAGCAAATGTGACTATTTACATTTTAAACACATAGTGTGTTTGTTTAGCACCACCGCCAGATATGAATCATGTCTTGTGACCTGAAAGCTAATTAGAAGTATCTCTACAGTAAAGTTTCTCTTCACACACGAGCACTCGGCAGCAGCAATGCATAAATAATGCCCGTGATACACAGCGAAGCTGTATATTATGGTGGTCGTGGTATTTGTGTTCCACCAACCAACTGCTCGAATGGGCTTATTGGAGCGTCTGCTCTGTCATTTGGAGTGAGGATGATGTATTTGCTTTATTAGTGCACTGCCTTTCGGAGCGGCGAGTAAAATCTATATGATCTCACCCTGTTATTATTTTATAACGTAGGCTATCCTTTACATTGCCCCGGTTGCGAGTCGTTAATATTCATATCTCAGAGTGCATCTCTTCTGGGTAGCGTTATTGATCCTCTGGCACCCGAGTTGCATTTTTTGTTTATTTCTTTTTTCGGCCGTAGTTAATTAAGGCCTTACTGATTGTGCTATTATAACTTTTTTTTTTCTTTTACTTCTCTAAATTCCTTCTGAGATTTAATTAACAGTCGGATGACAAAAAAAAGGCTAATGGAACTATGCTGTTTTCCATCTCTGTTATCATTATTAATGCTGCCTTCGAAATTGTCCATATTTTTCAAAACAAAGCAAAGATTGTACCATATCAGCTCCAAGGATTGCTACATCTCATTTCATTCGACATCCTTGGCTGTCAGAGAACTTTTTGTGCATCCATCTCCTCTCCGTTGTCACTCACGGTGCATTACAATTGTCTCCTTGACATCTTTATCACTCCACTCCTCTTGTGGTCACTTTAATTGATGAGGAACAGTTGGCCATGAAATGTGCATCCATCACTCCTTCCCACAATCCATTTTGGGCATTTTCCAATTCAGGGTCAGAGAAAGGGGAGTGTCCCAGCATGCATTTCAGTATTTCAAGGCAGCATATACAATACAAATAAAAAGCTGTGTAGAAGATCAGGTCAGGCCATTAAAAAAAAAAAATAAATAAAAAGCACCTTTACTGTATTGAGGCAATTTTACCATTCACACTTCCTGTCCAACCTGTAGTCCACTGGTGAGCTGTTAACCTGCAGGGGTAATCTAGTGGTAGTACCCTGCGAACAGAGCTGCTCGCTGTGAGGCTGCGGACACTGAACCTCCATCCTGTTGTTCACTTGGCACGCTGTTAAAACAGCAAGCTGGTGACCCAGTTTTTCTATCAGAACATCAAAGGTATTTAGTCATGGGATGTGCTGAATTGAATCTTTTGTTTGTGGAGCAGCCTCTCAGGTACCGCGGGTAGAAAATCTTGTTTGAAAGGGAAAAGCATCCATAAAATCCAGTGTTAAAACCAACCTGACAGATATTTTCGGCTTTTTAGGGTCTGGAAATCGACCGTGAGTTTGTCACAGCTGGTAGAAAGAGCGTGCGATCATCGGTAGTGTGTTCGTGAATGCGTGGGTTGTGGGACACTCTCGGTGAGAGATGATAGCAATTCATTTAGTGAGGCTGAAACCAATGGGTGGTTAACGGAAAAGAAAAAAAAAATAGATTGTTTTAGTTCCGTTGAAAAGACTTTTGCATTTTTAGTTCAATAATTGCTTCATTGAGTTGAGGATATTTGAAGGGAAAAAAAAAAAAAAAAACCTTGTCAAATCTCCTCCATCCTTAATGAGTAGAAAGTAATTATATTTTAGGGGGTTTGAGACCACAGAGCAAGAACAGACCTCCAACTCAATCAAGTGTGCTGCTTTGATGTCGCTGCAAGCCACAATAAATATGTCGGCTTTAATGATTTCGAACGTGCTGAGGTGTGACGCAGCAGAAAATGAGCACGTTTAAAGATACAAAGAGCGACCTGCATGATGTCTGACACACAATTCACCAAAAGCTGAGCGCTAAATGACGAGTGTACCGGCGAAGCAGGATTTGTCTTTTTAATTAAAATCATGATGACTTCAAAGGGGAGTCTGTGATGATTTTGATTGTGCTCTATTTTAAGGCTATTACACGTTTAATTTAGGAGGGGAAAACAACCGCTGGTTGGAATAACATATTGTTGGCGACTCACCAAGGTTAGCAATAATCTGCGTGACAGAACGCTTAGCGTTCCCTTTGAATGGTTCACAGCTAAATCCAGCTTTCACCAGTTGGCTCCAAATTTGAACTGGGAATAGAGAAGGAAATGTTAATTTTGCACAAAATCCAAAGAAGCGTCAATTTCCACACTGTCAACTATTGAAATTACTGAATGATTTAATTTTGTAATTTCCGAATGTGACACACACTAAAAGAGCAGATTAAATGGTTCATTCTTCAAGAAACTCAGATCAGATGATTGAAATGGTTATGAATAAGGCTCAGTTTTGTTTGCCACTTTGAGGCACTGGTGGAACTGTGGTCACCATTACTCAAATCAGGGTCTGGGCCTTTTCTGTATACCGTGCTCTCCACATTTTCACAGGAAGCAAAGCAAGTCACTATAGGTTGTTTGCTCTTGAGGTGTGTGTCTGTGGGGTTAGCGCGTTTCCCAGCTTCCCAGGGAACACCCTCCTCTGGTTGAACACCCTCAGCTAACTTGGTATCCACCTTAGTTGGATCTCATTCCATATCATGACAACATTATGTGAGGACTCATCATTGATGTTATGGACCAGGACCAGTCATCCTTCCAATCACCAGCTCAGGCTTTTCCTGAGATCCAGAGTGTAGGTAATTTGGGGATTTCAGAGATGTTTGTATGTGTGTGCGTGTGTATGTGTGTGTGTGTGTGTGTGTGTGAGGTGTTTTTGTGTGTCTTGTGTTCTGTGATTGACGGGTGACCTATCCCAGGTGTATTCTTGCTATTCTTGCGTCTAGCACCCTAGTCACTAAATTAGAAATATCTAACAGTTAATCGAAGATGAGTGATTCACTGTCCCTTAAAAATCACCATTGTATGATGATCGATTGTTTAGTTAGGCAGTCTAATAATCAAAGTGATATTGAATAATAGGCCCATTGAGTTCCCCAGCTTAGAGTCTGTGGTTTTCTGTTTGGTGGTAAGCCAAACCTGCAAACTGTAAGCATCAGTTTTTTTGTTTTTTTTGTTTTCCACTATGCAACAGTGCGGTTTTGTTAAGTTTTAGGTGTTTGCGCCTTGTGTGTGGGTAGGACTTATTTCAGTTTAACAGTAGCTTGGCAGGTAATGGAAAAGAAGTCGCATAATTCTTCAAACTGAAACACAAGCATGTGTGTTTTTATTTATTTTCTTTCCATGAGCAATGGTATTTACCACTGTACTATAGCTTTATTCAGCATGGCAGTTTAACAGGGATGATGTTTTTGTCCTGGCACTGATGAGGGATATAAATAACCTTGTTGATATATAGCAACTCCTGCCTAGACTATAAGCCTAAACATAGCTCAATGAACCTTATCACAGAAGTGCCTGATTCCCATGATGATTCAGTGGATTTCACATGAAAGAATAAGCCCATTCGTGCAAATCTAATATGTATGCATCATGTATGAATGTCCCATTAGTGAATACACTTTGTTATATCTTGGAAACACAATGAAAGCTTGTCGAGCATGAAACCGGGGTCGTCTGTGACATGGACAGTTGCGATAAGGAGGAAAATGGAACAAGGGTGAGACCCTCCAAGACAAAGAGGCCCAAGTCACTTGTGCTGGATGCATTCCTGCAGAGTTCCTCGAGTGATGGCACCACATAAGTATGAGGCAGTAGCCTTAAGTGTTTCTAATAATATTACAAACTAATGACCCATTTTGAAAAAGGAGGGCTCAGCCCACTTGGAACATTGAACCAGATCGTCGAAGGGGCTTTTGATGCTGCAGTGGACATGTGGACAGAGCAGCACAAGTCTGGTTCTTCACCCTCACCCTGACTGATATTATAATTAATTGCATCAGTGCTGCCAGTGCACTAGATTTCACATTGTGCGTTCCTTTTACTCAGAGCTGTCATACACAGGACCTGAACAGAACAGCCTTTCTTTTATTTTCTGTGTTCATCTGTTTGTCCCACCCTCTTTCTCACCAGTCTGTCTCCGAAAAACAGAATTCTCAACAATTAGGAGAAGATAACTTTTTTTTTTTTTTTTTTTTTTTTTAAGTTTCGCTCTTCAACATGATTGAACATGGGGACAATAGTGTGGGAAAGGGGAAAGCGTGATCTGGCAGGTTTGCAAAATCACCTGAGATCTAGAAGTCTTAAAATAATTAAATGCATGGTTTCCAAAAAAATAGATCGTGATTATTGAGTTATGTTTCCCAAATCAGAGGAAGCCATAGCAGAGATCAAAGAAGGTTAATATAAAAAAAAAATCATAACATAGCATCTGAAAGCACCAGGCATATCAAAGAGAAGATCTAAAATGTGAGACATGGTGATTAAAGAGGCCACCTAAGACAACCATCATTATAAATTTATTCGTACAAGTCATGAACTCAGCACTTGCAGTTCAGAAGTGTATTCTAGCACACTTCTTCCTGAAGCCTCAGTGAATACGGCAACGGCCAACAAATTCGTAACTGCAATGCTTCGTGTTAGCTCATTAGTAATGCACCAGCGGTAGTATTGACTGGTTGTGTTAAGCATGGACATCGAATTGTAGTTGAACTTACAGGGTCTCAACATGTCTCTAAGATGCAAGTGAGAAACAGGAATGCAAAGTTGTAATGTTTCACTCCAGAGATGGCCACTGGGCAAACCAATGAAGTGTAAAGCCTTCCAAGACGGTGACTTTTGGCAGCGATAAAAAGCAGCATTGTACATCTGGCAGACTGATGCTTTTGTTAGAGTAGCCTGAGGCGTAAGCAGAGTGAAGTACCGTCTTTGAGCTGCTAAAAAGAGCCAAACTGTGCTCATATGGTCTCTAATGGGCCTCAATTGTAATCTTTGCAAACATCAGTGACCATACACTTCAGCGATGTCCATCTTTCCACTGTGGGATATTATTGAATGACCTTCTCATAGCTGATAAATCTCCGACCTTTTAACACCAGTTGATGACTTTCTTTAAAGTTGGCTTTTTCCAAACCGACCTGGCGAGCTAAGATGGCAGCTGAGACTTGAGGATGCTTACAAGGAAATAAAGTAGGTGAACTTTGTGCCAATTGCTCTCACAACTGTCAAGGCAATGGGGATCACAACCAGTTGGCGTTTGACAGGAACATGATATTGCTTTTCCAGTTATGGGTATTATAACAAAGTACATAAGGTTGTCCTTACAATATGAAATACTGATTGGTTCTATCACATATATGGATTTTATAAAACATGTCAAGTCAGAGTAAAAAAAAAAAAAAAAATCAAATTCACTTTTAACTCTATGAATAATTTTTTATTGCACTCATCCTTAGTTTAGAGTATTTACATGTAATTGAATTTTATTAGCCCATATATTTTCACATCTTGAAGAATATTAAAATAATACTTTCTCTAAAACCAACAAGAGAAAGCTCTAAAGCCCATTGGAGAGCTCAAAATCATAAATCAGACATAACCCCTGATTGTGTGGAGCTTCCCGCTCCCTAAGTCCCACTTTTTCTACCCTGTTCAGGGCTTAGGACCACCGCCTGGGGAGACTGCTAAATCTCTGAAGGCTCTTATGTGGACTTTGGAAGCTTCTTATATAGAATTATTGTCAATTCTTAATCTTGTGGATTTGACAGAAACAAAATTACTCAAAGAAAAAGAAAAAAGATGGATTTGACAGGAAAACAACACCCATTAGAACCACACAAATGTGATTACTTATAATGTTATTTTTATGCAAAGAGCATCTCGAAATGGGGGTCATGTGCTTAAAAGGATCATTTTGTAATGCCTCACTGTCATGCATGTCTTGGCTGTGTCCAACCTTCAAACTGTGTGATGTTTGTCCAAAAAAAAAAGCTCTTCAAAGAAAAGGAAAACTCTTTTAGTTCTCCTCCACATATGTTTTAATATTCTGGCC
The DNA here is from genome assembly GCA_911728415.1 of Lagocephalus sceleratus. NCBI lineage: Eukaryota > Metazoa > Chordata > Actinopteri > Tetraodontiformes > Tetraodontidae > Lagocephalus > Lagocephalus sceleratus. Next base: position 5,630,304 of record CAJVRN010000028.1, on the reverse strand, counting down.
CTTTTAAACTTCTTTACATGTCAGCCTGAACTCAGACAGCAGAGGAGCTCTCAGCTTGTACCACAAGCCTAGAATATTGTGATTGTAATCTTCTGCGTCTTTATTCCATCATATTTGTGGGGTTATTTGTTATCCTTGACTAGATTTAATTATTTACTCACATAACTCACATCCTCAGTTACCAGCTACCCCATAATCCAATCGAAAGTTTTGAGTACCTTGATGACCCAAGGACCTATGCTCAAGGTAGTTTTGGATCCCAGTCCCAAGCTGTGAAGGATCAGAGAAAGTGTGGCTGAAAAATGTTCCAAATGAAGAACAAAATCGAGGTTGGTTTTGGTGTATCTACCCAGTCCTGCCCTAGAAGCAAGACATCATAACTATAATGATGTGACCCAAATATCCTTTGTTTTGACAAGAGGCATGAAACACACAGGAGAATAATAATTGTGAAATATATCTGGGGTTTCACGCCACTTTGCATTTGAACCACAGAATTGTTTTTACTACAGCAAAGTTTGAATTCGCACAACATCCGAGAGTTCCGTGGCTTTAGGCTTTGTGTGTTCCATGTTGTTGTATTCTTGATGTCAGGAGTCAGAACAATTAAGTCATTCTTAACCCATAGGCGTGTGCTATATACTGCACAGAGGCTCCAAGAGGTTGGGGAGAAAAGGCAAATTTAAACACACATGCAGTATTCTTCATTCAAAACACACAAAATTATATTTATGCCTTTTCTTTCTTTTACAAGGATCTAAGACATAAAATATTTAGTCCTGCTGGTTATTAAATGTTAGAGTTGCTTTAAAACCCACTAATTAGTAGTAGTTTTAAGCAGAACTGTGTGATTGCAGAACTTGATCTAATTGCCAGCGTAGAAATGTAAAGTTCCCTGGTGCACCTTTGAACTGGTTATGAAACTGTCCTTGTTCTATATCGATCTACTTAACTGAATAAAACCAAATGAAAAAAAAAATCTCAGCTGCGTCTGACTGGGTTCAAAACTGGTGCGATTCAGAGTCTATGAAGGGGACGAATCCCTCAGAATTTTTAGTTTGAGCACAGAAGAAAAAGTACATTACACAGTTCACTGGGAGATGATTATATAAGCGCAATTATTTTGGGTATTAAACAGTGACTTTACTTCTATACAGGACTGTTATTTATTATTTGGAACACAGTAAAATGTAATTAGCATAGATGCATGCACATTTCAGTGAGTTATATAATTAAAGCTTTAATAGATGTCAGATATTCCAGGGATGTGCTAAATAAAATATATGTTGGATGGGGGCATAATCATGAACTTCAACTGCTGTTTAGCGACACCCACATGCCTAACACTCATTTGCAAACCACACCATCCACAGAAATCATACACATTTGCCCCAGCTTAGCTCTAGATGATTATAAGGGTGGACATTATAAGGTCGAGTACACCTATACACCATATATGGGAGCAGTTGATACTGGCTCAGGGGTATCTGTCTGTGAGAGAGAGAGAGAGAGAGAGAGAGAGAGAGAAACATGTATCGTTTGCATTCCTTTCAAAGCCAGCATGTGCTTTTCAGTACCACCCACCGCAAGTTCCTGGTGGCAATATTGCGCACTCCCACATGCAGGCGTTCACACAAGCTCATTGTGAATCAGTGTTTCTCATCAGAACAGATGCGTTTTCAGTTGAACTCGACTCACTCAGGAAGTGTTGGATCGATGTTTGGTATTAAGGCTGAACTCCTGCCTCCACAAATGATCCATCAGACACGTGTGAACCTTGCACACGTTTCGCACCCTCCCCCTCATCCAAATGTTGAGACAAATATGTGACTAACGACGGAATGAAAAATTCTTAGGCACATTATCTTTTTTTGGATAATCCAGATTGTACTCATAGACGGATCTGATTCATTCTTTAACTCCAGGTTGGCCAGGTGATCCTTCGGTGTACACTCATAAGGGGATTTGGGATACACACCATTGTTCCCATCCCAAAGCTCCCGGATTCTTCCTCAGTTCTCATCACCTCTCTTTCTCCGTCTGTCAGAGCCATCATCCACAGCCCACCATGCTGCTGTCCCTGCTTCTCACACAGACACCACATACATTAGCCATGGGCTCCTGCAATTTTGCAAGGGTTTGATTATCGCTGTATGAAATGTTAGACTGAGTAAAACTCCAAAGATCTAATCTCTTTGGTTCACCAGTCTTGCGTACGAGAACAGGTCATATGAAGGAGATAATGTGACTGAGACTTCAGTGTGTCTGTCTTCTCCAGGCCTCTCTCTCTCTCTCCTCTCATTGTGCTCTGCCTTTATCCCCTTTAATAACAGCAACTGAAAAAAGTCACTCAGGCGTTCAAATCATCTGCTAGGGCTTTAGTGTCAATCATTTTTTTTTTTCTTTACATCTGTACCCAGAGGGCTGTTTTTGATTTTCCAAAAATACTTTTAGTATCGCTTTTTATTTTTTGTTAGTGTTTCAGATGATACTGCAGAAATCAGGTTGTATTTGATATACACTCCAGAAGAGCCAAAACCTGAGGAGATAAATGCTAGTTTGACCTTTTGTTGCTGCTTTGCAAGCCATTGATAACAGGCATCATTATCGGGGATGCAGCAAGAAATATTTGAACTCAATACTTTATTGAATAGGATGACTTCACAATTCTACACCCCTACTACCACCACCGCCACAAATGAAAATGTTTTCTTTTTTCTTTGGAAAAGTATCAAAATAACATGATAAAATGTCCTCAAAGTGTTTGTTTTAACAAAAAGTGTGTGCTAATTTGAAATATGCTATCATATCAGAGAGGAATGTAAATGAATTGTTTGGGTAACATGTTTTTCCTTCAATGTGCTAGCAAGACTTGGGCTAGGTTTGCTATTCCCTGAGGATATTTGCACAAGTACCGGTAATGAGGGGACATTTCAACATTATCTTGTCTTCATTTATAATGTAGTAAAAATTATGTCTTAGACTCTGGCCATTATTTCCATCAGTGTTTATCTTGTGGCACTAGCCTGACAGCTACTATATATTACTTTTGGCCATATTTTTTTCACTAAAGACAAAGAACATGGTTTAATATATACAGAATCATTTGAAGTGTTGTGGTAATGTTTGTTTGCAAAAAACAAAAAAAGCTGTTTACCGCTGCACACAAATGCATTATATGCTAATATGTAGACCTACATTTATTTTGCAAACACATTGCACAAGCAGTTGGTCAAAGCAAAGGCCTAATAGCTGATGGAACAATGAGGGTTTAAACTGGTGTGGTGTGGTCTTCAACAAAGCAAAGAGGAAGGGAGGCAAATTCATTAGAATTTGTGGACCAAAGTGATGGATGAGCTCATAAAAAGGGCTTACATCACATCCAAATGACCGAGATGTTCCCCAGAATAAAGTCTGTTGTTAATGTCTCGGACAAAAGGGAAATAAACCCCTAATAGTTGTTTTCAAGTGCATTTTCCAAACAAGTCGGTTCTTGCTTCGTATTTGTCTTTGTCAAGTTGCACTCAAGGGCAGTTCAGCAAATGCACGTACAGGATTGTTCATCCTGATGCCTTCAAGGACAGTTCAGCAGTATCACACAAAGCACTGCATCGGTTTATACACATACATCACTAGTATGGATCCGTCACTTTGACTTGACACAGTCTGACACTTTGACGAAGTTGGCAGCTCCGTGGATGCATTTGGAATATAGCGATAAGTCCTTTAGCCCAGCCATCAAAATGACACATAGCATGGTGATGCATGTGATTACTTTGCTAAAGTCTGTGGATGTTATGATTGGGCGTTTACGGGAAAGGCCGGACCGTTTTTAAGCAAGGCATTTTGAGGCGACAGGTTTTATCTTTTCAAAGGCTGCACACCTTGGCTGCAGTGCGTGAGAATGTCAAGTGTCAATTAAATGTAAATGAATAAAATTGTTTCCGGGTTTTCCTCGCTGTGCACATAATGCACAGTTAGCAAGCGAGATGAGAGCTGAGGGCTGCCAGCTGTAATGCAATATACAATTAGGGCCATCGCTGCATGGTGCCAAAATACCAAATGAAAGATTTAATGTGAGCGCGGGAGCCTCGCCGTCGTGAGCAGGGACTCGCATGGTTATTTCATGAGTGAGTCACCCTTTTCGGCTGTCACCTGTTTGGACAGATGCACTGTTACTTTAGTCAACAAATGCTCCCAAAATGGCTCCTGCAATTCCTGATCACTGGCAAGAGAACAGAGCTAAATTCTAAATTTAACCTGGTATATTTTGGAAATACATTTATTTCATATGCAAAATTCCTGTGCAACAAACAATGCATGCAATTAACATTTTTATATGCTTTGTGTTTAACGTTTTTGTTCCAGCTTTGTACTGTAAGAGATCCCATTTAATAAACACAAAGCTTGTAAGGTGCCATCCTTTGGGGAATTATTCCCAGAGAGATCCTTAAGGTGTCAGGTGATTGGCAGTAAGGATATGAAGACACTTGACTGTGGCAGAATGAAAGAACGATTAGAGAAAAGCTGACAAAACCAAATTAGGGCTTTATGTTCATAATGATGGATTACCTAGGTCGATTATTAGGTCGTTTCAGATACAGAATGAAGTGGAAGCATGATGCTAAGTCTGAAGTGTTGTAAACATGCTTTGGGAACTTAAAATACTAATTTGGGGCCACACTCTTAATGGTTGTTTTTTTCCTTTCCTTAATTCCTCACTTTTAGTCCATGGAGGCACTGTCAGACAATCGCAGCGTGATAATTCTGATTATTAAAGCTGCTATATTTGGAGGAATAATGTTGCCAAGAAACCTAGCACTGTGAATCCACTAAGGGGTCAACTAAATCAAGAGGACCCAGTCTGCTCATGTGCTGCTGGATCTAAAGACCCATTCATGAATTAGGCTTGGTGTTCTACAAAGAACCTCCTGTGATAAGAGATTAATCTCCCTCTGTTGTGGAAAATAGTTCAACACATTCTGCAGCTTAGAGCTGAAGATTCTTGACTTCACTGAGATGTTTTGATGATTTATTTTTTCTGCATTCCACATTAGATTCTAACATTTTGATTTACATGGATGCGTGAACATACACATGATGCATGTGAAAAACAGGACTAGCATTATCCGGTACACCAGAGTGTGTAGCCTTAAGTTGTTGGCTAAACCTACTAAAGGTTTCCTGCTCAAGCAAAATTAACAAAGACTGCAGTGGCACAGATGTTGGGATGTCAGTGCACCATATGTTATATGCTGGGAGGAAAATCCACTAGAATTAAAGGGGACCAAAGTTTCTGAGACAGAAAACCTTGTCAGTAGTAGTAGAACACCAGTACCAGGAAAGGGTTCCATCCATGTATGGTTTTATTTTCAAAACAGCATCTATAGGTAGAACTACTAGACATGACTGGGCAGGAATCCAATGAAATCAAGCTGGATTGAGTTAAGAGCAAAAAAGTAGTTAAGAGAGCTGTAGGTGGTACAACTTGACCCTTCTTACTAAATAGAGTTATAATGCTATCATAGACATCACAAAAACCTCTACAATATTACATACTGTAAACAATATGAAGTCATCTTGTGAACTGAAAAGTAAATATGCTCAAACCTTTTGTCTCCGCCACTGAGGCTCCAGGCCTCATTCGAGCTGCTTCAACCAGGTTGTGAAGTTCCGCTTTAGTGTTGACTCAAGAATAAACATCAGTTCATTGGGAAGAAAACTGTCATCACTTTGGCAGACTTTATTTACTCATAAGTAGTGTTCTTTTTTTGTGTTATTTTTACAACACAGTGTTTGTTGACGGGATTACTTCCTCATGTGCTTTTACTGCAAAACCCAGTTTACTTAGATATTTGTGCCAAACAACTCAAAATTGTCCTATAGGCCAGTTAACAAATAAATTAGCATTTATTTGGGTGATTGATGTTGACTTTGTAATGTTTCCAGAAAGATGGGCGTTTAAAAAATGCATTTCCTCTGCATGACACAGCAGTTCCTGTGCGTGCAGCAAAGCCATGCACTGACAAGTGGAACATACAGAAAAAGTGTAGTCTCCCAAAAGACATTTTCACCCAAACTGCTAAACAGTACGGCTAACAGTAACAGACCCTCAGGAAGGGACAGAGGCAATGAATGTGGGTGATCTGGGCTGGAACACAGTTCAAGTGTGTTATGATGAAAACTCAGCTTCCTTTCGACCTGCTGTTTAAATATTGAAACCATTCTGCAACCAAACCTCCCTCTTGGGGCATTCCTGTGATCTTGGACACTTCATTTATGTTCCGTAAACAAAACACTCTTTGAACAAGAAATTGCCAAGAAGCACTCTTGAAAAACAGTGTGTTTGCTGCCTGGGAGATGAATAATCATACAGTTTATATTATTAGTTTGTCACTAGCTGAGGACAAATTAACCGCTGAGGACAGACTCAAGGTGTCGAATTGACTGCAAGGGATCTTTGCAAATTGACTTTATATTTTATGTTGTGAATACTGAATTGCAAAATGTCTAGTCAACAGTAATGGTAGAATTAGTATATAATTAGGATTATTATACATATATATGCATGTATATGCATGTATGAATATACATGCATATACATTCATGGATATACCTATGTACACATGGGTGTACACACACATATATCAGTTTTTTTTTTTTTTCAATTAAATTGTATTTATATAGCGGCAATAACAACACAAATTGTCTCACCACGCTTTACTAGACCTGGTCTAAAATCTCCAGAGCAAGCCTGAGGGCAATGGTGGCAAGAAAAAACTCCCGTTTATCACGAAGAAACCTTGAGCAGGACCTAGCTGAAGGCCAGCCAGGTAGAAAGATAGGAGAGAGAGAAGAAGAGCAGGAGAGGCGTGATTAAAAAGAACATCTGACAGACATACATACATACATGCATACATACACACATACATATACATATCCAACTATATATCTTTTTTTTCAAACCCAAAGCTTATTTTACATCATTTTCTTCATGAAGGAATATTAACAGTTAATTGTTGATGAGTGCAATGCTTCTAAATAGGTGTAGCTTGTAAACAAAGAATTGCCTGTATATGGATATGATTTAAGCTAACAGGGACCAAATGTTTAACAAAAGGTTAAATGCTTAAGTCATTTAAGCATTCAGACAGATTTAGGATTTATGGGATAAATAAAGTGTAGAAGTGTCATTGTTAATGATTTGTGCACATTTGAAAGTGTACTCCATCAAGACAAGATTATTTTTGGCAACATTTTGATCCCATATCTGGAGCATAAACACTTATTACAGCTCAAATTTACAGCAGTGGTCTGTTGGATGATAAGGTAACATAAAACCCAAACAGCAGTGACGCAAATTGTCCAAGTGAAAGGCTTCATTTGACAAATAATCTTTGTGGAGTCCTCAACAATGGGGGTGGCTTTCTGAGGTCTGCGGTTTAGGTACTTCTTTCTGTTATGTTTGAGATTGAACCAACGACGAAGGTTTTTCTCTCAATCAAAATGATCAGAGCAAACTTCACCGGGCTGTCGGAGCTGAAAAGATAATGACTCAGGAGCAATGCTTTTGGAAAAAAATGAAAGTGACTCAGTAGTTGTGGAATAACACTTGAAATGAGCTCATTACTTCCCACGATTCCTTTTCTTCTGTAAACCCAGCTATCATTACGCTGCTATTTTGACTCTAATGACCTTGTGTTGTTCCATGACTGCCAGGGATTATATCACTAATGGTCCTCAAGCCACTGTCTCCCATGGTTGCTAAAAGTCACACAAGCTAAGGACACACATGTGCACGCACAAAGTCAGTGTCAGTATTTTCCCCGGCTATCCCCAAGGACCAGGGAGCCACTGGCCAAGAAGTGATGTCTTGCCACCTTGTCAAATCCCAGGCAAACAGTGGTCTGAAACGCGCCCGTCCGTCATGTGTGTGTGCATACGAGTGTGGTATCTTCTCAGAATTATTCACATAGCCAGCCATATCGATGTGACATGTCAGAGCGCAAGGCTGGTCGCTAACAGGAGGTTTGACGGCAGCCCGATCGTGCTCCAAAGAAGGTCATTTGCATCAAAGTTGTGCCGGGTATAAATTGGACTGCTTTCAATTGGCTATTAGATAACTCGGTTACATCACCGTTTCTGTAGGGATCTATTTCCTGCTCCAGTGATCAAGAGCGGGCAAAGGAATGGCGGTGTGATGGGCACAAAGTAAAAGATGTAAGGGAGAAAAGAGAGAGATGGAGTAGGATGTCTTTTTCCCCCTCGTTTCTGTCACACATCACTGTGTGACCACAAGATGATCCTAAGGGTTAATTTTCTCACTTCATGGGTTTAAATTAGGACAATATCCAGTGTTGGAGCTGCAGACCATAAAATTGCAACCCAACAGAAAAAAGGATTTCTCCCTCTGTACTTTCCTTTGATGTGGCTGCTTGATCATGCAAGCGAATGGCAACCAACTATACTGTTCAAATACATTTCGGGGGACACATCCATTTTTCACTGCTAAATGTGCCTCAGATCAAAGAAACAACATCATTTTGCGTTTCTGTTGTTTTATTCCTCCCCTCCCCAACTAGAGGCTTTGCTGGTCCCTGGTCCACTGTGAAGAATCTGTTGTGGGGCTTACACACTCTGCGTACCTTTCAGCTGAACAGCGGGTTACGGAAGTGGGAAGAGACTGCTTGTCTTCCTCCACTCTTTTCTTCCAGTTGAGTCATGACTTCTCAGGAAATGTAACTACAAGCTCATTGTCCTTTTCTATAATGCTGATGAAGGAAATAAAGGTCAGAAATCAATTAAATATTACAACAAGGTCTTCAGTAAACTGTGCCTCAGGTGATAGTGGAGGTAACCTGTTCAGTTTTCGATGCGCTGGCTTACAGTCTGACCAGTTCTAGATGTCTGAATTATTAATGAAAGACATAGAAGCGACTAGCCTGTTGTGGTGTACTGGAAGTTCTTTCATTTCCCTAGCGACATGAGATTGCAAAGTGAATAGTTCGTGAGGTGAGCTTGATTAAATCAACAGAAGAAGCAATTTTGGATCCATGATGGTCTTTGGAATTCTCAAGAAATGTCAATATTTGTGAGCTCAAGTGGTTTAAGCAGCTGATTCAGATATTTATACCTAATGACTCTAGGCTGTCCTCTGACCCAGACAAGGATACAGCATGTTTTCTGTTCCCTTCAGTAAAACTGAATCCCAGCTCATGTGTATATGAAGATAAAGCTAGAAACATGCATCTGTGAGGCTTTCTTCATGACACATTCTGATACTTTCCTCAGGGACCAGCTGCCCGGCTCCACTGGTGTGAGCAAGGATCTTCCCTCGGGGAACTCTAAACTACATTTTCCTTATTCCTAGTTTGAGGACACATATCTATATGGTAAACATGGATGAAAAAGAATGCCAGAACAGCAGTGGAAGACTTCAGGGAAAACCTGAATACAAAGTCATATGATGAGCATTGTTGCACCCACTGCAAGTGCGTCACACGTGCATTAAATATTGGACTTGTCATGTCAAAGTGTGCTCTGTTTTTAAAAGCCAGGAATCTTTAACATAAATATGTCTTGCCATGCATATACAGTGAGATTCAATTTCAGTGCTCGGATTAGATAATATGTTTGCTGATTCTTTTTTTCCCTTTAGAAAAAATAAAACATTTAAAAAATGAATACTTGAAAACAGTGAATACGTGAAAACAGTGACAATGTCTCAGTTCAAGGATGTGGCCCTCAATTCTGCATTTAACTTTTTCAGAGAAGCTTTCCTGCTTAAAAAATGTGAAAAAAAGAATCAGAAAGTCGTCCATTCACTGATTCCCATCACTATCCCAGCACTGCTGCCTTAACAGTAGAAAGAGAAAGCGAAGCCAAATTGCCTTGGTGTCTGGAACATCTGAAGGCGGCCCAACATCCTGAAAAATAACGTCTCTATCAGACAATCATTTACTCCTCAATTTATCTGCTCTTCTCTGTGAAAAGAGAGGAAGTCGGCCACAGTGGCGCGCTGGAGGATAACATTGTGGAGTTATGAGGAAGAAAAAGCTGCCTGTTATAACACATTTTTCGCAATCTTTACATTGAATAAAAGTGAAATAGAAATAGCTCTTCGTCCTTGCACGAGTAATGCTGGAATAAATGGAGAGAGGAAACATTTGCGATGGTTTTTGTGGAACGATTTTTGTTATTTCTTTGTACGTGCTGGATATGTGTTCTATGTGTCAGTTCATGACATAAGGATTTTGTTAAAGTTGAAGCATTAAAGCATCAGATTAAGGTGGATTATAATGATTGAGCAATTTGATTTCCTTTCTTCCAGATGTTTTATTCATAGTTCCCATCTGCTGCAGTTGTTTAGTTAATTTAGAATGGGACAGCAACAAAATCCACGGTTCCGTGCACACAAAATACTTGCAGCCCAAATAATGCGTTATGTGCTTGGCTAGTGTTCGCCAAGGAGCAATAATTGTACCCAGCATATCCAAGGGCACATCCAAGGGTATGGATGGCAATCCTGCAGAGCAGCATGGGCATAAAATAAGTGGCCACTTTCAGGGGAAGAAAGCCAGAGAAGAGTAGATAACTCAATTACCTGTCCCTATAGTGCTCTTTTTTTATTTCTGTCAGGCATATGGCACTCAAAAGGCAATCTGCTGTCCATGACTGCCTGTGAGGCTAAAGTCAGACCGCCTGACAGACTGCCCCTACTTCCTGTCAGGCATCTGGCACTGTCTGGCAGCCACCTACTGTAGCTCGGCTTCCTGGGAGGCGTAACGTGGCATTTTGCTGCCAAACAGACTGTGTGCCTAGCAGCCTGTAGCTAGTATTACTTTATACTTCCACTGCTGCCTTGAAGGCATTGGTTTTAAAATGCAGCCCACAAGGCCAATTCTACTTTTATAGAAGTTGACGCCAATGGGCTCTGGCAAGAGTGTTTGGGAGCGTCATCGGCGAAGCTACTGATGTCACAGCGACTGTTTAAGAGAACATTTCTGCTTTTCCAAGTATCCAAGAAGAGCTATTTAAGGATTTCTGTGCAATGATAGAGGATTTATGAGTAAGAGAAGCTGGGTTGGATGCCAAGAGGTCGAAAGTTTATAAAGAAGCAGAGGGAGGCAAGTAGGATAATAAAATGCAAACTACCCTGCACTTTAATTTCCCTTTGGAATAAAAAAAAGAGAATATTCCATGTATCTCATCTCACTATAACTGTTTGCACTGCCCACAACTTGTATGGTGGGAGATATAGAGAATTTTTAGTTTCTCTGACTCAACATGCTTTGTTAAAAAAATAAATAAATAAAAAGAAATAAAAGAGAGAGAGAAATCCTACAACTAATTGGTTGGTTTACTTAAAAACTTGTGTTTCCGGTAGTGTTGAAGCTAACAGAGCTGATTACTAATGACTGCTTAATGTCATTAAGTGTTAAATCAACAGTGTAGCACAGCAGTGTCCCAGATACATAGCTGACATTTAAGTTAAAAAAAATGTTGAGTTAAGTTGCAGCAAGGTTGCTTCAGTAACTAAAATTCTAAAGGCCACAATTCAAAGCTGTCCGGTGTTCTCAACAGTGTGTTGGCGGTCAGGCTCCCACTACCTGAAGGCGAGTGTCAGACCGGTGGAGTTCAAAGTCGATGAGTTGGAATAGCCATAGTTTGGCTTCTTGAGCTAGATGTGAGAGTGAGCAACTGGAGGAAAACGAAATGGCAACTTCATGAAATGGTCCACTTGGCCTTTTACTCAATTTCCCTGTGCCTGGGCTATGACAAATAGTCTTTATCCCAGCAGTCTCATCAAGCATTATGTTAAGAGCATGTATGCATTTCTAGAAGCAAGGCTGCGGTTATAGAAGGCTTCATGATTGTACCATCATCTCAACAAATGGAGCAGACAGGAAGTGGGAACCTGAAGTTAAATGTAACTCTGGTTGTGTCTTTTGCGATGTATCTGTTGGGGCTGTGTAGAGCTCTTCAGATGAATCGGAGCATGAGAGCGTCTGGGAAAAACAATATAGTGCTGCAGGCAGGCAGATGTCTGCAGAGCAATCCCCCAGCACAATTACCTCCGGACATCTGGGCCCTGTAAGCACACAGCAAGTCTCTTTTTTTCTTGTCTTCATCAGTTTTCCCCTTTCTCTTGTATAGAGTGTTGTTCTTCTTTTCTCTCCTTCCTCTCACTGATGCTCATGGTAGCATTCATTTATCTACCCTGCCACTGCTGTACATCTCCTGTGCATCAATGTAGATGCTTTACCTTGTGTTCCACCATTGCACCATCTCTCCATCAGTATATCCTTACAACTGTTCTTGTTTTTTTTTTTTAATCCCCCAGCATGTGGTCACCTTTGTGTTCTCTACTTTCCTCTGTTCTTTTCTTCATTTCATGCCGCCTTTGCTTGTCATTCTCTCTGACTCTTGTCAAAACATCACCTCCTCCCCAGGCAACAACAACAGTGCAGCATATTTACTATTCAAATAGTTTTTTTTACTTTTTCACCCCAGAAGATTGTCACCTGGTGTGTGACAGTGTTGCATATTCACCAATTAAATCGCCATGCAAATGGCCTTATACAAAATAAACAGTTCCAGAAAAGTTACATGAGAAATTGCCCATTATTTATTATGCAATTGAAATCATGTGCAGCAGATGCAGAACTGTGCACATTTGGGACAGTGGCAATATGTTAATGGGATTATGAGGCCTTTTTTCACTTGCACAATCAGTCATTAAAAATATTATAATAATTAATTGTTTCTTTTTTACTAACAGACACAATAAAGGTCAAGTTGAAGGTAATTTCAACTACGTTAAGTCTAAATGTCTCATTCAAACTTTGATTTAAACTTTTCCACCAATTTTGGAGGTATAACATTTCATCTTGCTTTCAACCCTTATGTGTTAGGCACAATAATGACTCAGCCCCTAAATTAAAAGCCCTAAATAATCTTTTTTCCCCCCCGACATGAAATCTGGCAGTTAAAATCAAAGTCTTGGTTGACTAAAACATGCACACACACACACACACACACACACACACACACACACACACACACACACATCTCTACATATCTCTAACCTCAAAATTTATCTACACTCTTGATTGATCTCAGGAAAAACCTGAGCTGATACGAAGGCCTATAGAACCTTGATAAGGAGATAAGAAGGATGACTGGTCCTGGTCCATAACATCAATGATGAGTCCTCACATAGTGCTGTCATGATACGGAACGAGATCCTACCAGTATGGATACCAAGTTAGCTGAGGGTGTTCAACAAGAGGAGGGTGTTCCTGGGGCGTCTGGGAAAGGCACTTCTAACCCCACAGACTGAAATAAAGCCACCCCCCACACACACACACACACACTGACACAGACACACGCACGCACACACAGCATTAGCCCCTGCAGCACTTGTCAAATCTTTTCATAGGGCTGAATCTTGCCTTGGTCCACTTGAAGCTGTGGCTGTCCTACCTCATGGCAAGAGGAGAGGATGTCAATTTAGCCCTTCCAAGAAGGACTGTACATCAAAACACATGCTCTAAAAGAATAGTAATAGAGTTTTACTTATTAACCTACATATGCTATGATAATTGAAATATGTTATAATCTTATTATTTAGGATATTCATTTTGAAAGGTAAATATCAAATAGTTCAAACACTGTGCCTCTTCCACAAACAATGATATAGAATAACATAGTATAGGGTCAATAAAAAAGTATAGGAAAATTTATTTAATTTACAAGAGGTTACCCGATTCTAGTATGTCATTTTGTTTCCATGTAGAGATCCACAAGTCTATGCTAGAAATTGGCAAAAGAAGACATTTCAAAAGTCACTGTGCTGATCCAACTGAATTTTATTTTCTATAGCAGGATAGTATTGACCACCCTAGTCTTTAAAAAAGTCGCATCTTGTCCTGGATTTCAGGATAAATGTGTGGATAATGAATTGTGAATAAAAATAAATAAATCCTGAGAAAATGAGCTTAACATCATGTGGTGGTTACTATAGCATTTCTGAACATACATTCCTTATATAAAGATGAGGTCTCTCTGAGGTAGGAGCCTATGTTCTCTTCTCTTGGTGATTGGATGCAGAAGTACAAACAAGAGGCCAGCAAAAGTTTACAGCCTAGAGATCTTAGGTAGGCTGTCACAGACAATAAATGTGACCGAGCAAAAAGTCATTGTTGGCCTACCCACCCCATCCTCTTTCATAATGTGATGTTATTTATATTTATTTTAAAGCTCTTAAGGCAAATTGAAATGAAATGAAAATATGTTTGCACTTTGGACTTAACACATCTGTACATGTAGAGATAAGTTCCTCCTTCCACTGACCCATGCATTGTGGTGGAAAGTGGCTCATTCTGGTTCTATGCTACCCTTCAATGTTTATCCTTATAGTTTACAGTGTCACATTCTGAGGCACTGGGGGCAACCACATTGTGCGTTGCTAACCACAGACTGTGGTAGCAAACAACACCATAACACAACCGACTGACACAAAAGCTTTGATGGGGACTTGCATTGTTTCTTGGACAATTGTAAAAGGCCACATTATCTCTCCTTTACTGCCCCCCCCCCGCCCCCATTGGTATTGACCCATCTGGTGGCTTTCTAAATATGGGACAAGGCTTCTCTTTTTGGACAGTGTCCTTGAAACACTTGTCACTGTCATCTGTCGGGACTTTTCGACCTTGTGAAACTACTCGAGCATGGCTGACTCTCACTGTGACACCTTGTCAGAATGCACACAGGTTCTTTAATCCAGACCTATTAACATCACCAATGCTGCATGATGACAGCACATTGCCCTATATGCCATGAAATTAAGGTCAAAATAATGTTTTCTCTAATACATTGATTTCCTATTGAATCTACTTGCACTGAAGCCATAAGATGGGGTCTTGAAACTGCATAGACTAAGCCTGAAAATGTGTTCACCAAAGCAAAATGGTTCCAAATTTTGACATTTGAACAAATGTCCCAATGCAGAATGTTAAATGACACAACACAAAATCCTAAACAAATAGTAATATTGTATTAAAACAGATAAGTGTTTCAATCTCAAAGTGTTTTTTTTAGTATTTTAACAGTCCTGAATTTACGTTTGGCATGGATGCTAAGTTTGGCATGGATGCTACTTTTGGCCCCAATCGACGGCCTGATGTTGCAGAGCAACCGATAATGGTCCTCGTGGATGCAACTGTTTCAGCCACACAGTATAATTACAACTTAGCAGCCACTTTCCTTGTTTGAGTGCAGACAATAAGGATGAAATGCAATACATTTTAAAGTTTTAACATTTTAAAAGTTAGCTACTGTGAAGCTACCTATCAAAATGCGTAATTTTTATCCGCCCCTCGGCTAGCACAAAAAACATTCCTGGCAGTTGCTTGGCAATAACGGCAGCAGCGGGAAGCATTTGGTTTGCATTTACATGCTCAACACAACTCATCTGCAACATAATTATAGACCCAAACGCAACAAAACAGGCTGCTCTATAAAGAGAGATTAACTGAATATAAATGCACTGCGGGATTATTGTAGACAAAATGCTGACTTTAAGAGGCATTACAAAAATGATTAATGGAAATGTAATTGACTTTATATTTAGACAAGCATTGACTCATCTGATTCATGTAAACGCCGAAACATTATGTCTTATAAATAATGACCGCATCGTAAACCCAAAGATGAATAACTCTGACATAACAGCATAGTACAAGGACTGACAAGTACAAATGAAATAGTTGGCTCACTGCCTACGGGCACCTCTTTCCTTATCAATATTTTAAAAAGTGTTTCTCCCTCTATTCACACCTTTCAGAATTCTAAACTTAGAGTCCGATATTAAACCTTCGAAGCTACCAGAGAACTTTGCTCAAACGCATTGAAATTTTATGGGAGGTGGCCTCTGATGGGATGATCATGGGGACAGAGCCCAGGTATCCCGTTGCTGAAACAGTAGAGCGGGGCTGTCAAAGGGTGACATATGAGCTAATAACCTTTGGCCTCAGCTGTGTATTAGACTGGGGGTGTGGAAAGGTAATGCTTCACTCAGGCGCCTTTGCACAGGTGTTGAAAAAGAACCACATTGTGCATTGCTAAACGTTTCCCTTCTAGTTTCCCGGAATATGCCTCATTCTCACTTAACACTAACAAAAAAGCACCCTGCGGGGTGCATATGGAGCTCTGTCCTGATTAGATATTTCATATTTTTCACTCTTCCATTTTTTTTTTCCTCTTTTTCAAAAGAATGCGTTCTCCATTTCTTCATATAATCCTACAGGACAGTTAAGAATTGAGGCATTAAGAAGACAATTGTTTGCAAAATACTTTCACATAATCCCATGACCCACTTTTGGCTTTCACAAGGAAAAAAAAAAAAAGCTTATTGAATTCCTCAACATCACGGGCCTCTCCGGTGAATAAATTTCCATCCTTTAATCGAAACGTGAACTCAACTTTTTTTCCCCCTCTTTTTTCTATGAAGATGATTCTAATACAGCCATTTAGCACAACAATGACTTAACTGGTGGGTGAACAAAGCATCTGGCATACTCTGTTCTCGAAAATGTGAAAGCAACTTTGGTTCGGATGCCAGGGACTGTCAGTGGAGTTCTTTTCCAGGGCTCCACTTTTCTGCATCAATAATAAAGTGATGATATTGCAGGTACTGAATCGCTGCAGCTTGTCCTGCATGAACACTTGCCGGTTTGATGGGATGTTTCAGGCATAAAAGAAAATCCTGTTTAGCTTCAACTAGACAGTTTAAATTCAGAGGTTATGTTTATTTCCTCTCAAAGAGAAGAGAGGGTGCTTAATTTAAACCATCTTCACTTAAAACTGTATTTTTACATCACATCTGGAATGGATAGACAAAAAACAGCCCACTGACAAACATTGGACTTCCTTTTTGTAAACGTCTCCCATTTGAAGACATTTGTCACTATAAGTGGGATAAACGAAAGCAGGTTACCTGTCAGTCAGTTTGTTTATTCCGTGATAAAGTGGAGCTCAGCTGATTGAAAAAATTGTTCCTGTGTGTGATTGCCTGCTTTTTTGTCTTTTTAGCTGCCTTCTGAAAGTTTTTTCTTTTGCATGCGTGGTGTGGCAAACACTCAAGATTTATTAATTCTTGCCTTTTCTTCCATGCCATTGTGGGGAGGAACCCCCCCCCAAAAAAAAAAAAAAATGTAAATGGATGTTTTTTTGTGTTTTTTCCCACCAAGGAAAATGACCATGGAAATTGTTTTTCTAGCGCAGTTTTATATTGTCCTTTGTTGATTTAAATTGATAAATAGGTGGAGGATTCAGAACATGAAACAGCAATATGCAAGTCAAGAAAGATTAATATTTGTGTGTTTGGCTTTAACTGTGCAACAATTTGATAAATTTCCCCTGTTTTTGCTGCATGAAAAATCAGCAAATTGCAAACCATTTGAATTTATAAAAAGAAGAACAAAATAAACTTTTTATCATTTTAACTTTACAATGATCTTATTTTTACTAACCAAGCTTTGGGTTGTGGAAGCCGGGTATGTTTATTGTCCTCTTCAGAACAGGAATGATGTCTTTTTTATGAGGTCAAAGGTCATGATAGAGCTGGCATGGCTGGTCATTCCTCTGTGTTTCCATGATGGACTGCTGATGGGTTTGTTTTCTGTTGTAAACATCCAATTGGGGCAGATATGAGTAAGAGTGGTGAGAGAAAAAAAAATGAAATTGGGTGGTATTGATGGTGTGGGGTTGGAAACAGTCAAGGGTCCTCATGGACTCGCTGGATGCAATATGTTGGATGCTGAGTTGTCATTTGTGCTGTGTCTGTATGTACTGTAGGTGGAAGATTATTTTGGGGTTTTTGTCATCTGCTTAATGTGAATCTGGGTGTCTTTCCAGTAGAGTCTATTGAATGTCAGGGGTGCAGACACAGGGGGTCACTGCATTTTCATTTAGATGGAGTTGCATCCAGTTAATGAAAGCGGGATTTTGTTCCATCTATCCAGGTCCCCCGCAAAGTTTTGTCATCTAAAGCATTTCGCTTGGTAGAAAATTGGATTTCATGATATTTTAATGATTTGGTTGAACAGTTAAAGGGTAGATTCCTGACCTCAGCACCCTGGTCGAAGCCTTTCCCAGACTTTTAGCAATTAATGGAGCAGTCTGAAACTTTACCAAAGCTGTCAATCAGGATGTGAACTGACCAAGTGGATGATGAGGAGTTCATTATGTAAAATATTTATATTTTTTTTCTCTTGATAACACTGACACCATTATCATTGGTGACATTCTCACTGACCTCTCTTGCTTTCCAGTAACTAAATCTTTCTTTTTATTCCAACTTACTATGGCTTGACAATTATTTTTTGAATAAATAACTAGCCACAGTGCTGGTTGTGATTTACGAAAGACGAACAAATTCAGCCTCAGCTGAGCAAATGGTAACACTCGGGTCTCATTTTCCCCATCGTCAGTCACAACAGCTGGTAAATTGCCACCATGTGGTACATTGACAAGCGCACTCCTGGCATTAACCACTGAACTTCATGCTAAATGGCCGTTAGCATGACATCCTTCACGTCACAGGCGAAAAGTGAAAGCACATAAGTCTCGTAAGGGTCTGACTGAAACCAGACTCAGTGGACTCGTATGGTCTCATAAAGAACACGGCCCCCTGATCTGTAAACACTTCCCATTTTTAGAACTCTCAAGTGTCGATGCTAAGCAGACAGTTGCCTCCGCGCCACAGAGCTGTGCAGACTTCAGCACACTTTGAAGGAATCTCTCCTTATATTTAGTTTCGGCTCTGTGATTTCCCATTCCAGCAGAGAAGAAGGGAGACCCTCATGCTGTCACATCGCACCTCTGCATCATCTTTGTAAAGCACCTCAGCCTGATATGAACTGAGGATGATCTCTCCTTCACTGACAGCTATCCCTCACAACACTTAATGATGGACGTGCTTCACTGAACACACCCTCGAAAGGTTTCAGCTTTCACTTGTGATGGATTGCTGAAGATGTTTATGTTCCAGTGAACTCTAAAGTCGAACTTAAATAGATGGTTTCCAGTAAAGTGAAGTAAATGTTAGACTGAAAATGGAACCTGGACATCATATGAAGTGTAAGACCTGAGCATAACTCTAACTTTACTATCTTTTGTCTTTGGATTTGGAAACCTGTTGTTTAACAAAGGGTCTGACTTCATTCTGACTTCAATTCATGGAAAGTACTCACAATTCCGACAGGAAAATAGTACAATAAAGCTACTAAAAAGGAGTTCAAGCAACTTATTTTGTTGCACTTTGAAGTCTGCACTATCCATTGATGACACACTTCATCAGAAATGCTTTGATCGAATCTCCTCAGGCCAAAATGAGCCACCCAAGTCAACAGATTCCCCTTTTTTTTAGATGCCGGAAATGCCAAAGTGGAGACAAATCATGCAAACTCTGCTGCCATTCACAGACGCATCACTTTCATTGCAGCCATCCTCTTTAGTCCGCATGACCTCACTTGAGACTTTACGCAAATTACTCTCGATCAAAGAAAGCCATGTTTGATCCACTGATCTCACCACACAACCCCCCAGAAATTTGAATTGGACCCTTACTTCACTGTTCACACTTCATCTAACTTCTAGAAACTTTAACCACAAAATACTTTTGAGAAGTCCGTCAAAAGCGCGTGAAAAGTCAAAGGAGGGCGAGCGCTTAGAGGAGTAATGATGCCATTTAGCATCGGCGTCGTCTCCCGGTTTGTGTGACCTAGATAGAGGATGACATGAGCAGACTGTGCGGTGACTGGGCTCCATTCGCTCCACACTGCAGCGCTGCTGATGTGATTCTGCTGAGAGGTAGGGCGACTCTGTCAGGCACAATATGCAAATTTCAGTATTTTTCACAAAGAGAAATGTGACGTTGTGCATGAAATGTAAGGGATGCGCCGCCAAACATCGGAGAAACTTTGGTTGAGTTAAAAAAAGAGTTCTCTTGTCTCTATTTTCTGCTGTATTCCCCTGGTTTCTTTATGTTTGCAGCTCCTCTCTATTACATCCTTTGTGCACCAGGTTTGTGGATTTTTCGATGCTAAATATAAAGAAAAAAGAATCATTATGTAAACATGCTGCAACATGGATGAACTCCCCACCAGGATGTTTACATATTTATGAGTGGTAAATGGTATCTGAGTGTATATATGTATGTTCATTAGTAACATGACACATTGGCATACATCCATAAGCAGAGATATGCAGGGAAAAATGCAAAAGGGTCCACTGAAAAAGACGATCCAAGGGCATCTTGGGTTCCCAGACGCTGGTTGGACAAATCTGCAGCAGTCTGCACTTTCTGCATAATTCCCCTTACAACCGGCTGGAAATGACCTGCGTGATTGGCCATGAATATCAATGTCACGCGTGTCGGGCTGCGTCAGTTCAGCTTGATTTGATGCATGTCACCAGCCTAGCTGTTAGAAGGCTTCAATGGGCTGCAGGAGGAGGAGTCGCAGGAGGAAGATGATGCCCAGGCTGGATACTGGTGGCAGAGGCACTCACTCACCTGAAAATGAAATATATATGTCACTTTGATAGACGTAACAGGAATCTTGAGGCCGTTTCAACAGCTTTGATGCACTCTGAAGCATCTCTGTCCCCTGCTGGGAAAATGTTCATTTGTTTGACGAAGTGAAAAAGTCTGTCTTTTTAATGATCGTTTGAGACCATGCTTGCCAAGAGATTACAATATTTATTGAAAATTAAATTTGTTTTCTGCTCTTTTCAGGCTGACCCCTGTGTTGTTTGAGTGACAGCTTTCATAACAGTTTTCCCATGATGCTTAGAGGCCAGATGTTTCGTCAGGTTTTCGTCAGAGCATCAACATCAAATTCTTAACTGACACCAACAGCGGCTTTCTCTTTTAAGCACTGATGCTAACAACCAACATCTTTATTTTTCTCAGGATAAAATGTATGCTATCACAAGAGACGAGTGGCTCTATAAACCTAAATAGATTACCATGGCAACCCATGCTGAGCACTTTGAAGATACGAGTCTTACGAGTTATTCCTCTGAGATGAAATACATTTTACAAGTAATGTTCAGTAATGCTGTAAAATCATATTCATCTCAAGATGTCATCATTGCCATGGTAACGCGATTTATACTCAGGTAATGGTTAGAAAATTCTGTTCTTGTGTTTCATCCATTGAGAGGAGTTTTACAGCTCCATCACAGCTTTATAATTTACAAATGATAAAATCGCACCGGCTATAAATAACTTTGAAATGTTGTTAACAACCTGCTTCTGTTTTTGGCTTCTCTAAAAGGCTGTGCACTGTTATTTCTTTCACACATAATAATCAAACTCAATCATTTGATCTGGGCATGATTTTCCCATTATGGCTTTAGTGACAGTGTCGGTGCCCTCTGCCACAACATCCCAACTGCAGCTGGAAACACGTGATCGAATCAACAGTCAAATGACGCACAAAATGTCCCGTTATGTGAGAACACGCAGAGCCTGGAGCGAAAAGCCTGAGCGAGCACACAAATGTTGAATAAGCACGTTCGAGAGAAATGGAACCCCGCACGAATGTCTGCATCGTTATGAGCTGGCACGATTGTGAAAAAAAAAAAAAAAAAAAAAAAAAAAAAAATATATATATATATATATATATATATATATATATATATATATATATATATATATATATATATATATATATATATATGTATAGGTGAAGAAGTTACTTAAGTGCATTACTGAGACCAAAGTGTAAAATTCACAGTGCAGCAGATTAAACATGCTCAATCTGCATAGGATAAAATCCCTGACCCTAATGCCGAGATAACTGTAGCTAAACTGTCAAACTGAATGATATGATCCTGATTACACCAGATTATGCCAGAATAGCCTCCTGCTGTCGTTCTGTGTCAATTTCCTCTAATCTGATGCAGGTCGTCGCTGGTGCTTGGCCGAATTTCAGTATGAAGCGCCATTAGGCTTAGCTGCTCCTTCCTGTGACCCCCACTATCCCCCCAAACTGGCTACTGTCCACCGTATATTCCAGTAGGCATTAGATGAAGAAAAACAGGGCTTGGTTTTAATGGGCCCTCCATTTTAAAATAGGGCACTGCTTTATTTATTCATGTGTGAGCAGAAGAACGTGACATGCAAGGCAGACGTGAGGAAATATTGAAATAACCACAGGTGCAGCACGCTGCATGTTGCACCACTGCCGCTCTACAAAAATGACTGCCGAGAGTAATTTTCTCAATTGTCCCCACACTTATGGACTTCACATTTTGCAAGGAAGCTTTATTTTAGTGATTCATCCTGCTGTTTGGTGCAAATCCTCTCCTTTGTGCTAATAATTGAGCAGACAACAACGTGAAGCTGATTCTCCCTGATGCTTCGCTCGGAGCGAGCAAACTACATCTGAAGTAGGACAGAAATGCCTACTGTGAGCTAAAACGCGACGCGTTTGAAGTCCGAGTCACAACGAGAACAGAGAAAACATGCACAAGCCGTTCCAGGTCTCGACGCGTGCCGTAACTTTTTAAACTCGAGCTTCTCTGCCACACCAAGATCAGACAGTTTTCTGGCACCAGTAGCGCTATTAATAATTGATTTGTCAGAAAGTAGCAGTCTGTTTGCAGTTGCTGTTTTATTAGGCAACAAAAAGGATCTTTTTGGTGTATTAAAAAAAAAAAAACACTTGAATGGAAGTGACAAGTCCAAGCGCAGCAGTTTATCGTTTTAAAAGCCTCCTCTCACAAAGCACTGCTCCAGATTCATATACTCCAGTATGGGCGCTAGCACATCTTTGGAGTGGCTCACAAAATGGAGGGTCAAGCTTTATGGCGTTGGATCACTGACTTTGAGAGCCTTTGCAAATATTTCAAAGGTATCCATTTGCAACAACAGTTAGAGTCTTGCAGAACGCGTGCTGCCGAGTTCATTTGGTCCATAGGGAACGTACAAATGCTTCTCCATGATTCATGTACATTAAGTGAGCAGTATGTTGAAATGCACTCCGGGGAAGGCGTGGAGGAAGCGAGACATGGCACGCGGCGCAGCTGATTCAGACTGGAGCCGACATGTACTAAAAGTAGAGTTTTTAACTGCTTCTCTAAAAAACCCCTTGTGTTGGGCCACATGCGGCTTGATGTTTTCGGTGTGGAAGTGTTTGATGAAATAGAATGTTTTGTAATTCACAGTGACGGAGGAAACCAGGGGGTCAGAATTCACAGAGGCCGACATTGTCTTTATTCACTTCAGCGTGGTGAAGTCCTGAGCGAGTGGGAGTAAAACTGCGCAGGCAGGAAGAAGGTGGTGTCACAAAAGAGAAGCTTGTCGGCATTCTACCTCAATGATTAGATGTGATCTTGCCTTTTAGTGGGGGGGCTGATGAAGAAAGAATGTCCCCGCTCATTACTGTAAAAGCGGCACACCAGGGTGCTTGTGCACAGGGACAGCAGCCGCCACTGTCACATAGTCGACTGTGTTTTATTAACTCAGCATGGTGAGAGACTCCCCCCCTCACTCCTCTGTCTCTCTGCGGATGGACAGAGATGACAAGAAGCACTCATGAAAAGGTCAGACGGAAGGATTAGATATGTTCAAAACAACAATTAGGATGTTGGATGGGAGATGTTGCAGCCAGGCTTCCAGAGGGTTGGAATTCCCTGGGGGTGTTTGTAGATTTTGCTTGTATTTACATTCGCATGACTGCAGGGTTTGGACGAGCTCGCTTTTAGACATGGCCATGAAAAATAATGACTTCAGGGGCATTTCTTTGATTTTCTTGAATCTTACCCAAAAGTAGCTGAGGAGGAGGGGGTTTGTGAGCTATATTGCAGCCAGCCACAAGGGGACTATATTTTCTAAAGCAAGCACATCAGGGTGCACAGGAGAGCAGCAACTGCTGTTTTTCATCATCGAAAGGGTCCAAACCGCGAGAAGTTTGAATTCATTTGCATATTCACAGAAATCTGGTTTGATAAAGTGTGTGTAGAATTCAACCGGGCTGTAATACAGTCTGTGTGTCTCTCCAGACACCTTATTTTAATTTTACAAAGGGGTCATTGGCACTAATAGGGTCTCTAAAGTTCACTTTGTCCTTACTGATGTCCTCATTAATCAGGATAGCATTAAAAGGACTCACATGAAAGATTAAATTTATCTTTTAAAGCTGACACTGTTATCAGCAGAGTTATTGAAGATGAGAAAAGCCCTTTGCTCCTTGAATAAAGTTTCGATCACCCTTAAACAAATGTCTCCAAATTGACACATGATAATAAAGGATGGCCATTCCATCAGTTAAAGCAGATTTTTGGGTTAGCATGAGATGAATCTTCTCTGGGAGATTTGCCATAGTTCAATTAACTCTGCAAATAACCTGAATAAAACAGGAGAGCACTGCAATAATTTTCAGGACAGAAACACAAACGCCTTGAATTATTAAACAAAAGGCGCTCTGATCGAATGGTGTGTCCTATTTGAACTTGGAAATTAGGATTTCTTGACTTCTCAGTTGAAACTGCAAGGAAACAAGGAGCATAGTGGGATCACATTCTCGCAACTAGAAAAAATGGAAAGTTGTTTACAAGACATTTGCTCCAAGGACACATTAGTAGTCCAAGACAGCCGCTAGCTCATCTGCAGACATTCTGCTCAAGGTCTACGTATCCAGCAACTGCATCATGGCACTTGATGAGAAGTCATGGATCATAAACGACTCGCCCCTGGTCAATGTAGAATAAAGATGAATATGAAATGTAAAACCTGTAGTGGACTTGACAGTTGTCTGTTATCAGCTGATATTATCTTACACCACTAAGAGCAATAACGTTTTTTAAGGTTCACGTATTGACTTCTAAGACAGCTATATGCGGTGATGCACAATAAAGATATTCTTTAGATCAGGTCATCTGACCGCAGGGCAAGAAAAGTTAGTTGTAGTAAAGTTTGAAATCTTCTTGCCCTGGCCGATCGCAGCCGTGTTGGCTGAGGGTGCCACATCGAGTCCTTGTGGCTTGGAGCAATGTCAAATACGTGGGTTTGTCGAATGGTAGTCAGCAATTTGGGTAGTTTCTGTTGGTTAAAATTGTAATGTGTTCTAATTTTTGATCTGATAAATCAACTACCTGGTCAACTACATGTGACAAACATTCCTCTTTCTTCATTTTTACCATACGGTGGGATAGGAAGTTCTTATGGCCCTTCCTTCATCTCCAGAAGCGCTCTTGTAACCTTTTGTGTCTGGAGCTCGAATGAGAAATTTAGTGGCTCGCCGCAGGAACCAAGCTCATTAAAACATATTGGACTTCAGCTCATACTTTCTGTATCCAGGCCATGAATATGCATTAGTCATGCGCTGAGGCATTATCTGTTTCACACAGCTCCGTGGGAACCGTAGTTTCCAACCCGGAGAGGTAAACATTTGAAACATTTCTACATCGCAAATATGAAAATATTTTGATATTTGCAAGCTTCTAAATTGGTGATTAATGTTGTTGGAAGGAACTGGGGTTGACAATTTCCATTTAATATTCACCTCAGATAACATTTGATTTAATCTAAAAATGAATTGTTAATGATGTACCGTTAACAGGTTGTACTTTTCTGTCCTGGAGGAGAAAACGCTTCTTCTGTCACCTTTAAGTAAATGCCAGATGCTTTCAGAGGAAAAATCACACTTTCTACTATGGTGATGTCCATCCACTTTGTGCGTTTTGTACTTTTTGGACAAATTACCTCCCATGATTCAATCAAGCGGAGAGCTGATTATGTGACTGACAAGTGTGTGAGAGCTGGATGTTCTTCTCATGGTGAGTTTATTGCAGGAGGTTTGTACATTGTTCTCTATTTAAGAGCACAACCTGCACACACAGAGCCCTGATCCCATCTCTCCCCCAATTCCCCTCTTCTGCTGAGGCTCATTTGTCACCCTGATGATAATCTCCAACAGCCAGGGCTCCTGTGTGGGCTGCACGCAGCTGATGCAGATTTGGCAAGCGACTTTCCTTGGTGAGTAAGCAAAACGAGTTCGAATTAGGAGGGATTTACACAAATTCTGAATAATTTCTGATTACACTGCTCTTACTGACACAGTTCTTCATCATTATGTGTGTCCAGCCTGCAGATTGCCAGCATGGCGCTGGGCCACAAATGCTGCCCATCAGTAACCCCCTTCGGTTTGATCGCTGAAAGCCATCTGATTTGCCTACCAGCTTTTGGTGCTCGTCTGTCGAGATGGCTGAGTAATGATATCATAAAGTGTCTTAGACTGGCGCAAAGAAACCCAAGGGGACAAGAAATGAGGAAGCAGAAGATGAGGGGCTAAATTAAAGTGACACAAAATGCCAAATTTAAAGGCTAAGTGCTGATTCTTCAACATGCAAACACTCAAAACTGGAAATGCTCCAGTCAGAAGTCTTAGACTGCCTTCGCACTGCGTGCCCATGTGGGCTAAATTGGACATTTTTCCCCCTTGTGTGACCCAGATCTGTTTTTGATCAAATCTGATCTTTTTGGAGTCCAATTTGGACCGCTTTCCTATGTGACGGTGTGACTGGTATTGGAATTCAATGCGACCTTGATGTCACTCATGTCAAAAAAGCCTCTGGAGAAGCTCCACAACATCAAACATGGGGGATGGTATCGGCGGTGGCAGTCAGTAGAAAGATCACATGGTTTTAGAAGTCAAATTTAGACTTGGGTGCAAACAAGGATGCAGGCTAAAGAGATGATCATCTATCTCCTACTCATCATAACATACTTACTCAAATGTCTCAACTCCAACTTTACTATTGACTTCTTTTAAATTTAAACTCCATAAACATCGCACTAAGTCACTAGTGGGTCACATGTGCAGCAGAAGCACACATGGATCACATTGGGGCCTTAAACCATCGTCCTTTATAGGCCACATTTTTTAAATAATACAAGTATCCACTTAGAAAACATAAATCTGATTCAGGGCACTTGGTCTGCAGCGCCAAACTAATGTTAGACTGATTAGTTGTTCTTTTTGCTCATAGTTGCACATTTCCTGATTTCAACCAGAGGTACCTCTACCTCTGGTTGAAACCATGTGACCTCACCTCTACAGTTTTTCAAGGGGGGGGGTGTCCTCAATGAGTTGAATTTTTAACATGACAGATGTTTCATATTATCCTCCTGAAAGATTTGGTCCAGATGTGTTGAGTGTAATTCAGTTTAGGCCTTATTATTAAGATTATTCAGCACATTTTTGTATAACAGTTGCTGGCTTCAGATTATGTTTCTGTCATGTTTTGTCATGTTTAGTTTCTCCTAACCCTGTCAGATGGCTTGGTCCATTTGGATGGGGGCCAGGCTATTTAAAGCAGCTTGAGAATTATCTGTTGTAGATATTGTGTTGCTCACTTACTAATTAGTAAGTACTAATTTAAAATAATTAAATATGTCGGTTTTGGAAAATGGACTTCCCCCTTTTCAACACTGACACTCGCCAGTGCTTCAAACAGAATTTATGTTGAACTGTCAGTAAAGGACACAGTTTTTCTTGGCAGAATTCAAAGCTTAAATGAAAGATGCTGATGTAGCAGCCATTTCTACTTTAGAACTCAATATTTCACAAAATGTAAGTGCAAGATTTGTTGTGTGTGGTGACCTCTAGCCGTTGTTTAAGGGTCTGATTGGGTACACCTAGGACCCCTGTCCTCATTTGATTTAAAGTCTGCTTGTCACATCCTCTGTTGGCCAAGGCCATGATATATGGGAGTAGGCAAGCTTGTGCTTGTGTGCGCCCGCGCACGCCCGCGTGTGTATGTGTGGGTGTATATGTGTATTCCTCTAACAGAGTGAGGGTATTTTGGCTGGCCTTCACAACTTCAAGGGGCAGTTTGAGGTTAAGTCATGCTTAGAATTTCTGTAAAGGGCCGAGGAATGCATTTTGTCAATGTAGGTCCTCACAAAGCTGGAAGTACGAAGAGGTGTGACATAAAAATCTGTTTATTTTTAACAAAACCTTAATATTTACTCTGATGGAAGGAAGTAGCATTTTAATAAAAGTGAGAAATGCAGCATAACCTTTAGAATCGGGTGTTAATTAAAGGTGTAATCTAAGAGAGCCAGTACACACATTGTGATTCTTTTGCTGAGGAAAGAACACAGCAGTAATTTAGTGCTCAGTACAAGAGATCACTTGTCCATCAGTTGCACATTGTTGTCAAAGCTCGAGTAGGAGTTGTGCTTTTCTCTTCATTCTTCTTTTGTTGAAGCGTCTTGTGCTAATTAGATGTTTGCACTGCCGTTATCAGGAATGAAAAATGCTGGAATCACTGTCAGCATGTCACGCAATATATTGTTGCTTTAAAGATAATGCAGATAATTAAGAAATGTCTTCAAAGGAAACATTAATTATCAAAGTCATCCCAGGAGAGGTGAGTCAAAGACCCCTTCCTGCCCTCCTGCTGTGTGTCATTGGCTTTCCTTGCTACAGGTCATGTGGTATTCTGCTAGTGTTTGAGGACAAGAGTTTTTGAAAAAAAAAAAAAAAAATGTGGACGTAAACAACTGGATAGGCCGACAAGAATCTGCTGCAGTACAATAACAGTTTTCTGTTCCCCCGCGGCGCCATTTGCTTTCATGTTTGTATCTTAAGCGTGCTCTTAGCTAAAAAAAAAAAAAAAGGGAAAAAAGAAGAGTGAATTGGCTTCCAGCGCTGGTCCCACAGTTCTCTTGAACTTCAAAGCGCAGTGATGGAAACTTTCCTTCATCCTGATGCTGCGTTCACCTCTGTGCCTTTATCGGAGACGCTCCATCCTTGGCGGCTGAATGATACAGCTCTGGAATGAATAAGGATTTCACCTGATTCTTCATCAAGTGCCATTTACTGACTGATCCTCATCCCCTGGGCTGTGAATCATACTGCACCTGCATTAAAAAAGCAAACAAGCTGCCAGGGAAAAGTACCCAGACATTAAAAAGTGGTCAAAAAAAGAAAACCCCACTTACTTGTAGAATAATTATACAGTGACTGGTGAAGTTTGAAATATTGTCTATTCAGTACAAATCCACAATAAATGGTTTGGCTAAAGGAAGTCCGCAGTCAAGCTTTATAACACATTTATGACCCTACAGGTGTGAAGAAGTTTCTCAAGTCAATAATTAAAAAATGGACTAAACATTATTTTCAATTTGCATGAAGAATAAATATTGCAGCTTAACATTTGGAGGTGGAGCTTAACAGGTTCTGGCAGACTGGTGGATGTTAAATGCGTAACAAAAACATGTTTTTCTTTATTATTAATATGGATGAATTCATGAATCTACTATATGAGGAAAGTGTGAATCCATTCAAAGTCGATAACCTGAACCCTGCAGGAAGCAGTAGCATGAAACGTGATGACGTTAAGGACTGATGTGGTTTGCATTTCATTCCGCTGATACTTATTAAGCAATAGATCCCCTTGGGCCAGATGGAGCCCAGGTGATGCTCCCTTGCAGCATGTTATCTAAACTATCTGAAATTGGTTATTCTATTAAAACCTTCAGCAAAATCCTAAAGATCTGTTAATCTCTGGATGTCAGAATTTTTTCATTTCATCATAACTCTGCTGCAAGCAGCAGACGACAAATGTGATGGCACAGAGAGGAATTGTCGTATGCTGCTTTGATGCTCTCGAGCACTGCCTTCTAACAAACATCTAACAAATGGGACTCATTTCTGACTGAAAACCGATCATTTCCGTCTTTATAGATACTAAATCCCATTTTGAAAGTGCCACAAAATTATACACCCTGGTGTGGCCTGTGGGGAGATTAGGTGATAGAACACAAGAAAACCTGATTTTTGTTTACAAACTCTTTTTAATGATTTGATATTTGACACTAGAGTACAAGTGCAGATTATACAAATTTGAGGAGTGAGAAGAACATTATATGCAAACACATGAAATATCCCTTTCGTTGTGCTCCATGATGATAAAAGAATCTTGGAGTCTTCTTGCTGTCCCGAAGCTTGTCCTCCAGCTCATTCCCTCTCTGAATGTACTTTCCACAAATCTTCTGCCTCCCAGTGGTTGCAGAGGTCACTCAGTTCCTTGCTGGCCTTGTTTGTGTCAGAGAGCTCCTTCCTGAAACTATTGTCTTTCACCAACATGGCAACACAACCAACCACAACCAGCTTCAATATTGGTCCTGCTGACCAATATTGAAGCTGGACTGAAAGAGTGTGAACAAAGGTCTTCCATACTGCTCGGTTTTAACGGATAAGTGCAGCTACCTGGACGAGTCTCTCAGTGAGTGACAAAAGGTTTCACCGAGAGCTGAGTGACCTGTTGGGTCACCACTGGGAGACAGGTGATCTGCAGAAAGTGGATTCAGGGAGAGAAAGAGCTGGAGGACACGCTTCAGGACAGTGAGAAGAGTCCAAGACCCTGCAGGAAAATCAGCAAAGATGTGAAGAAATCATCCAGCGTCAGGTGAGTTAGAGATGAGATGTCCCTGAAAGTGATGCTGATGTCTCTCAGGATGTCAGATGTTGTGAAGTGAAATCTAAAATACTCACGCTGTTTTTCTCATTATCAACTGACTTGGCTCCCCGCAGGCTACACCACCACATATAATTACTTGGCTTTAATTTTCAAAGCTTTCAAAGTGGGATCTAGCATCTATAAAGACCAAAATGATCATTTTTCACTCAGATATGAGTCCCGTTTGTAAACGAGATGTTTGTCAAAACACGCTGCTGGGGAAAATCAAAGTAGGAGAAGACAAATGTGATGCAGCGGAGAGGAATTGTGATTAAGTTGGACTAAATTTTGCCATCCAGACATACTAAGTCAACAGATCTTTAGACTTTTGCAAAAGGTTTTATTAGAATAACCAAACTGGCTGTCCTCGAATGAGTGTTCCATTTCCTTTAGATGTAGGTGAACCGCTGAGTCCTGTCCTGAAATGTTGGCTCTTCAGTGTTGGGCCATTCGCTTGTGAAGAGGTTATTTTGTTTCTCTGACGTAAAAATTCCTGCATTCTTCTTGGCAGTGTATGGCATAGATGACATTGCTTTCCTTGTGTCGTGGTGTCTTGTCATTCGAGTGTACCAGTTTCTGTCTCAGTTCCTCCTCCTGAGTTTGATACTCCAGACAGGTAAAGGATAAAAATGCTGCAGCACTTATTTCTTTCCTCTTCCCTGCTGGGGTATGGTTTCTTGGAGGTCTTGTTGAAGGCCCACTTGGGGTATCCACATGTTTAGAGTGCTGCCCTGCATTGTGCAGGACATGAATATGTATGAATATATGCATATACGTGTGTATATATATGCAAATATATAAGGGGAGTCAGTGCACAGCTCGAATGACAGTATATATGTGCTGCCCCATCAAAATAACAGAGCATCATTAAAGTCTAAACCATTGGCAAAAAAAGTGAGTAGACCCCTTACTAATCATGCACAAATTGTGCCCAATCAGCCATTTCCCCTCATTAGTGTTACAAGGTCTCAGGTGTGAATGGTGGTGTTTGAAATTTGATGTTTTTGGTTATTCTGGTAACTGGAAGTGCAATATGGCAAAAAATGACTAATGGCAGAGGACTATGGGAGGATCTGAAAAAAAGAGTTGTTTTTATAAAGTTTGCCTACACTATAAGAATATTGCCAACAGCCTGGAACTGAGTGGCAGCATGGTGCTCAAAAGCATACATTGGTTTAACAGGCCAGGTTCTACTCAGAACAGGCCTCGCCATGTTCAACCAAAGAAGCTCAGTGCACGTGCTCAGCATTCTATCCAAAGGCTGTCCTTTGAAAATAGATGCATGAATGCTGCAAGCATTGCTGCAGAGGTTGAAGGGGTGGGGGTTCTGCCTGTTAGTGGTCAGACCATATGCCGCACACTGCATCAAATTGGTCTGCATGGCTGTCGTCCCAGAAGGAAATCTCTTAAGAAAGCCCAGAAACAGTTCGCTGACAACAAGGAGACCAAGGACATGGATTACTGGAACCATTTGCTGTTGTCTGATGAGACCAAGAAAAAGTGATTTATCTAAAACAGTTCTGGGTCAAATTGACCCCAGAGGAACGTCAATGCATGCAATGGGCCTCATTCATGAAGCGCGAAAAGTAAATTTGTGTGTAGATTTACGCATAATAGGCTATGCTATGAAAAAGCTGCACCAGATTCATGACCGTGGGAAACTCTGATCTGACCATAAACCTGTATGTATGATCATGAATGTCAATCCATCTTAAAGTGACAGCATGCTCCCAGAAATCAGGTATTAGCAAAATTCCACACCCCTGAATATAATAAGTAAGCACCATATAAGAAGGTGTAGTCGTGACCTATTAGTCATGACATACATGAAGACTCTCATTGTAAACATGATTGAGGGAGGTAGAAAGACAACCATGATCCATTATTGTGACAATACAAAAAAAGGAATAAAAAAGAAGAAAGAAATGCAAGGGAAAAAAGCTTTTTGCCAACATTTTAGGGACCCCCACCAATTTTCACAAACCATGGTTTCAGGGGGCCTCATGCCTCATTAAGGGAGGGCTGAGACCCCTTGGCTCTAGTTCGCTAGAACTAGTTCGCAGTGGTGTGACACGAAACTAGAGGCAGAGAAACAGAAAAGTGTACAGCAGAAATATACACCACCCACAGGAGGAAGAGGCTCACAGTCACAACTTTCAAGGGGAACATATCTCTTTGAAGCATATATGTATAGCAGCCACATTATTATTATTATTATTATTATTATTATTATTATTATTATTATTATTATTATTATTATTATTTTATTATATTTCAAAGGCACCTGGGTATTGTTCAATGAATGAAAATTGTAATCTCCAGTAATGACAAGCATTATTGATTTGCATTTACACAAGCACTACTATGTGTAGATTTTGTGAGAAGCTACGAAAAGATCGATGCTACCGAAATATTGATGATTGCGGAGATGTATGTATATTTCTATCTGTGGACAGTTTATACAAAAATGTGTTTTCAAAGTTGGAATTTATATTGTTATTATTGTTATTATTGTTATTATTGTTATTATTATTATTATTATTATTATTATTATTATTATTTTACGTCAAATTGACACCAAGGATCATAGGCGCCGTATGCATATTTAATAATTATAATGTAATTAAAATAATGGAGAAACTGATGTAAAATACAAGTCAGTAAATACATTTCCTTACCTTCAGTCTGTGCAACATGTTCTCATTCAATTTCACTGATTACGCCAGCTCGCACGTAGAGATGGAGCTGATTGGGAAGAATAATCAAAAGCTGCTGAGTGATGAAATGCAAAATGGAGACATCCACTCGTTCTCATATTTGCATTTTTCCCATTTAAAACCTCTCTGCTATGCGACACCTCATCCAGGCTCTCAGAAATATCGTTTGGGTTTTTTTTTTAATGATAGCTGATTCGCTCCACCATCAGCAGTCCGAACTAAAATGATGTTTGGCGGTGGGGCATGGGAACCGGGGTCGGGCTTGCAATGTTCTATCCCATGGGCCAATGGAATCCAGTAAGAAGTGCTTTTTATTTTATTTTTTGGAAGTCCTGCATTGCTCCCTTTTTCCCCCTTCAGTAAAAAAAAAAAATATATAATGATAATTTGTATTCCCCAACTCGATCAGCTTCCTTTGTTGCTCCAGGTCAGTTTTTGCTAACCTCTGTATGCCGGTGTGTAGCCTCAGATAAGTGGCACTTTATCGAATGCTTTTTTTTTTTTTTTTTTTTGCATGGCATGGGTTAGAAGGTGGTGGAGCAGGGGCGCAGTTAATAATAAAATTAAATGAAGCATTATTGAAGCCAGCGGCTGCAGGGGCACACACTTGTTGCAGAGGCAATGATGAAGACTCAACAGTGACACCCATTTAAATCTGATTTGCAAATTATTTTTGTTGTTTTGCCGCTGCCAACGGCTAATTATTATTCACAGAAGGGGGGCGACAATGCGTCGTCTTCTATCTGCTTGGGGATTAGGGTGATATGGGCTGATATGCACATTTCTCATAAGGAAAAGAGATGCCAGGGGCCCAAACATTACACTGGCACTTCATTTGGAAAGCTCTTAATTTTGATAGCTTCACAATGAATGACCCTGCAGGCATCACCACCATATGGCTGTCCATATAGCCAAAGTGCTCTGCATCCCAGGAATATTACATCCCTTCACATTGCTGGCTCTGCGTCTGTTTGTTTCCAAAGATAATCCGAGTTAGATTCCTCTTAAACATATCAACTCAGAGGAAGTATGAGGAGCTAATATTTGTTCCTTTGTTTGGTCTTTATTTCTTCTCCTCTGTTGTTTCTGCTGGGTCGTGTTCTGAAATAAAAGGCTTTCTTAGAACTAGTGGATGCGACCGCACAGACAAAGTGAGTCACTGCCTTTATTTCCCACTCATCATTTATTTTTATAACTTTTCACATTGCAATATGAGAGAAACCCAAGTCCTACTTTTGCTGCGGTCTGCAGTGTGGAAAGTGCTGATTAGTTCCATGTTCGATGTGGAGCATCAAAGTTCAGCATGCATTTGATGTTGCAAACAGCATAACGAATAAGTGGTGATGTTTTAGTAATATGCAGGATGGAAATCCGATTGCACTTGTGGAGCTTTTGCAGAGAATGGCCATCCTGCAGATGTGATTCCAACTCAAACTCCACATGCTGCTGACTGAGATCATGGTAGCTCATGAGGTTTTTGATGCTAAGAGTTTAGAATACAGCAAGCACTAACCTTCATCTGTGGCAGTGAACTGGAACTCCCTGCAGATGAACATTTCAAGACTAATGGTAACCATCTGTGTGGAAACAGGCGTGGACATTTCGATATTTCACCTGCTGCACTCCTCTACGGTGTATACCTTTTACAATTGCTTGGACTTTATGGTCAGTCCATTTATCATTATTATTCTACTTTTCTTTGTCCACTGAGGATAAACTGAGGATTCAGAGCTCCACTAATACACTCTTATATCAGCAGTAATTTTTCTTTGAAGCCAATCTCAGGTAATTTAGCTCCTACCTCAATTTAGCTCCTACCTGTGGTAGGAGCTAAATTCCTCAGGTAGGAGCTAAATTTCTTTCCCTAAAGCTCATTTTAACTTAAACCTCAACTATCAATTGTGCCAAAATCCTGAGGGTGTTTCTGGGAAACAGTTGTAGGTTGTAAAGTATTTGCTCCAGAAATGGAGAGCACAAACATGGCCAAAGGCCAATACTGCCAACAGGTGCATTAGCACACCTTTTCCATTCGTTAGCTTCTGACATCCAAACATGAAGTATTCTTAGGTCAGTATTACATGAAGTTGTGACAATGTCACATTGAACCATGTCTGAACTGGAACTGGCTCCTTGGGAAAAAAACAAAAAAACAAAAAAGGTGCTGTTTTGTGTAACTGACCAGACAAGGTGGATGAAGACTGAGGGAGAACAGTCTGTTCTCCCATGAGAGAGACCTATCCCACACTCAATTGACGTAACAAAGTTAATGAGGGCAAACAAGTTTTGCATCAAGCTTTATCAGAATGTTTTGATACTAACAAAATTAGACATTTTATGGGGCATAAAAGAAAGAATGTTGCTCTGTGTTGCTTTTCTTGTCTTCACTGATTTCCAGAGATCCTTTCTGGGTCTCATGAGATGTCTGATTCTCGCTTTTAAGCTGTTTTAACTTTGTTTTGAGAGCTATTGCCTCTATGCACGCAACTGAAGTCAACTCATGATGGGGCTACATGTCATAGACGCCTCAAGGTAAACAGGTGACTGGAGATTGTTAGTTTTGTGTTCAAGGAAGGATCCTGTATCAAAGATCAACACGTGTGACAAATATTTGGACAAGTTGAAGAACACGTGGATTCATGTGTCCATACCTAACAGGATTGTTATGGACTGTTTACTCCATATATCTTTCATGGTGTATGTTAAGGACTGTTCCTATGGGTGTTCGGATCTCAGAATAAAGGTATTTTGAATTTAAGGTAACCAATTGTATTATATGTTGATAGGATTTCAGATGTATAAATACGATGTTGACTGAAATTAATTGAAATTTGAAAGGCCCAATCTAAAATAAAATGAATGCATTTTGAGTTTTGCTCTTAAAAATGGATCCCATTAATCACCCTTGCAGATCCAGGTACCACTCCCCAACACTAACCCTCTATTATTGATGACATTCGCCGCAACCCAACAGTTACTCAGTCATGCGTGACTCAACACGTGTGCATGTTCTGTTTGCCTGTGTGCATTTTATATTTTCAGTGCAGCCATCTTACTGAAACGTAGCAAAGTACTCATGCAAAATATAACCTGAGGGGAAGTAATATTTAGGTGAGGGGAAGATAATTAAGGGCAGTCTTGCAACATCTCCTATTAAGTGTAACCCGCGGTAGGCCCCCAGGGTTCTGTGTCATCCACCCAAATACCACAGGTGGTGTTGAACTGTTCGTGTCGACTCCTTTTGCTGTCAGTTGTGATTCACTGAATGCTGTATTATCACAGAAGGGGTGAATCTCTGCTCACCTACTCTCCCACTAATTTGTTATCCTCATGTGATGGAACCAAAAAGTGGTGCGATAGGATTTGTTTTCGGTACCCTTCCCACAAAATGTGGTGTCATAGTGAACATTACTGAATGAAAAAAACTGGACAGGAACATATGAGTTTCACCAAGCATGCTTGGCAGGGGAGAAAAAACCCCAAAAAAAACAGCTATAGCTGTGCTGCACAACCTGTGTGAGAGATTTGATTATGGCACAGGTCAGACTGCCCTTATTTCTAGCAAAATAGAACAAAATTTGCAGTGAAGGGAAACAAAAATATATCTTTTAGAACCTGCCATTAAAGTCCTTTTCACAGAAGCAGTTTCCATTTTTTTTTTTTAAATAAGAGTTTCAGCAGAACTCCTGTGATGCACCCACAGAGCCCTAGTACTGTTACACCTGCCCTCTTCTTTTCTTCTCGACATCCATCCTTTTGGGCCTGGAACCACACACACCTCTAATTGCCAGCTCCTCTTTTCTACTGAGTCATTGAATCCATAATGCACTGTGACATCTATCTTTGGGCCAGAATGCTTTGCTCAGCTCACTGAGGTCATCCATGCCAACAGGAATGTCAACGAAAGTTCCTAATATTAAATTGAACATGTGAAAATTATATTCGTATAGTCTTTTTTTTTCTTTGCTTGAGCAATATAGGTGTGAAACTCTTGTCTTTTTCCCCCAAAGGTGTCTATTTTTGTAGGAGTAAGCAATGAATGCATTACCCAGGGGTGATATGTATAGGATTAAATTCTAAATTCAGAGTATATTTCCAGAAATGAATTGTATGCACACTGCAGTCACTTCTGTCAGGTTTGGTTTCCTTTCCTGAAAGTTCAATGCTAAGATGACTGCTATATTTCCAGTAGGGTCAGTTGCCATGGCAGCCGGAGTTAATCATGTTTGCGTTTCCACTAGCAGGTGCGGCATGTTCCGGGTCTGTCGCAGAGTTGGTCACACCAGGAAGACCTGGTATAAAAATGAAAGGAAAATAAAACAAAAAAGTTACTATCACATTAAATAAAGTGAAGCCCCTTCACACCTGAAGTGGTGCCCCTGGGAAGTCAAAGTATGTAGAACATATGATCAAAACAAATGTGCATCATAGTGAAAATCCAGTTGATCCAGTCTAACATTACTGTTGTTAGCTTAGTATTATTGGACAAAATCCCAGGCCAGCCAACAGATAAGATCTGTGGAGATAGATGGAGATCTCTCCAGCGTGTCCTTGGTCTGCCCCGGGGTTCCCTCCCAGATGGCCATGCATGAAACACTTCCCCGGGGAAATGTCCAGATCTCTGAGCACAGCCAGGAAACTCTGTAACATTTGTAAAGCTCATGACCACAGATGATGGTCAGAGCATAGATTAACTGGATTACTTGTCTCGTTGCTTCAATCTCTTTCTGCTGGGCTGAGTTTAATAACTCTTTTTTTTTTTTTTTTTTTTTTTTTTTAGTTTCGATTCTTATCTCATTTGGAGATGTAATTTGGTCACTCTCCTGCACTTTCTAGTTTAATAATGCACCTTTTTTTATATATATGATCTTTCTGAAATATAAATCTGAGAACCTTAGCATCAATAAATGAATCATGATGCTTCGGGATCACTAATGGGAAACGGTAAAACCTTTACTGGCCTCTGCAGCTGGATTTTATGTGAAAATTGACATTTGTTACAGAGCACAAAGGTATAATAGAAGTATGAAGTGTCCCCTGTGTGGATGAGGCAGGAACTCAACTGCAGAGAAGAAAATCTTCCCCATCATTGTGACTGCACTAAACACACAGTGGTGATTATTTAAATGAATTAAACCAGTTACCAAACATCAAGGGTGGACACTTAATTGTATTACAGTATTGTCTGCTGACTCAGCCATTTTACTGTACCTGAGTTTGTAGTGAACGACTTTTCACAAAGGTTATTATTTGTTCTTTTTCTGTATAGGATGGATCCCTGGGTACTACACTGGGAAGGACACAGCATTTCTGCAGGACCAGCACAAACAATGTGGAGACACATTGTCTCACTAGCCCCTGTTATCACCTAAGACCCATTCATTTGCAGCATATTGGATTTTTGTGTTAAAAGAAGAGAGCAGTGAAAAGAGACAAAAGCAGTATGAAGGTTGTAAATGGGACCATTGAGTTTTATTTACTAGTATACACTCGCGATTTGTGGGGATTTGCCCCAGCACTCGTGTAGCTCCCTAATAAATAAATCTTTGTGATAAATTAAACCCAAATAATAATGTGCAGTCATGTGTCCTTTTCCATTTGGTCAGCATAAAGAGTCTGGCACAGCAAGTATAGAAACAAGGATTCTGTTTTAATGTTCCCAAATGTGTCTCCCCACAGAGTCAACCAACGGCCTCAGGCCTCTTATCTGTTGACACACGTTCTACTTTGAGACGATCCTTTGCCCCATTCCTCTTGGGAGAATGCGATACTTAGCCAAAACTCTCAGCGGGGGAAAACTAGCATATTGGTTCACCTAATTTTGTTGTGTAATGACCTATAATGAAATGTAGTTATTATAAAAAGGACCTTAGCTTGAGATTAAATAATTATAATTAATTGACTGGCAGACAGAAATACACTGAAGGTAGTCTCTTTTTTTTTTTTTTTGGTAATAATTGAAAAGGCTACCATTTGGTTCAGAAAAAAAATATGAAAGGGAAGAAAAAAGAAGAGAAATATCAAGAGAGAGTTTGCAGAATCCTGGGTTTCTCAAACATCTTTGAAATAAAGTTATGCATAGAAAAAATAGGAAACTTTAGGAGTGAGGTATCTCAGATTTTATTTTTAACAATATAAAGCACATAGACTGGGTGTCAAATCATCAATAAAAGTTAGGAAAAAAAGCACAACATATTCAATCATGGGGCCAAAATGCAAATGTGATTATTCTACTTACAGGTGATGAAAAAAAAAAGTAAGCAAATCATGTCAATGCGCTCACACACAAAGTAGTTATCAGACTGATTATGTTAATTTCCATGTGAAATGTCACATCCATTATCCATTATCTGAGCAAGACTGTTTTTTACCCGTGCAGCTCAGGTCACAACATAATGCATAGCCTTTATTTTTAGCTCCCCATGTTGTTTCCATATATATTGTAATTATGGTACTTAAACAAATCAATTCAAGGGATTCACATTATCTGGATCTGCTTTTTGAATGTCAACATAAGAGTGACTTTCAAAACAACCTCAAGTCAAGTTAAATGTGAGGCATCATTGGAATAGGAGGAATATTTTGTTTTCTTCTTTGAAAATTCTTGTTCCATTTATATGCTTCTGAAGGAAATGTGATTTGGTCATTGACTAATCAACATATTTGTCGCTTGGCATCATGGGAGTTGTTACAATCCTTGTCCTTAGTCACAATCACTAAAATAATTTGCAATAGATTTATGATGTCTTTGCTGTACTTTTTTTCCAACCTACTCTTACATTGGAATGGCAAAAATACAATTTTCTTTTGTAAATATTTTGTGAATTAGAGAGCATAATTTTTTTCCCATTCTTTTACAAACTCACTACATTATTTTCCATTATCCACTAATTGTAAACTGACATCCAGGGTTCTGATCTGAATTTTCCAGGCTGCCATGTTATTAAGTTGTAAATCTCAAAAAGAATCCCATTTTCTCTTTGACTAATGCATCATTTAGCAGTGCTTTGAAAGCCCATCCCCACGAGACTTATTTGAATATCAATAAGCCAAGAGGCTGTGCGTGATCAAAAAGACACCAGAGTTTAAAGTTTGCAGTCGTGCGAGGATGACCCAGACAGATGGCGGCTCTCAATCCCTGGACAGTGAAAACGAGACTCAAGGCAAAACTTGAGAGGAATGAAATTTGAGAGGGCTTAAGAAGACTGTATTCATCTATCTGGGTGGTAGAGGTTATTGTGGAGTGTTCCGTCTCCTATTCAGAGAAAATACCACTACTATGTAGGTGCTGGTATTTATTATCATTAGAGAAGTTTGTATTTTAAATGCTTGTTTTGTGACTGGAGTCATCAACCACCCACAGTTCAAAGAAAGACCTTTCAGGAAGGTCTGCTTTCTTTCTTTTCCCACTTTCTGGGATGTTTACTTCACATGCTTGGAGGGGCTACAAACAGAATGGATTGTGTGGTGGTATATCAATTACTTCATGACTATGTTCATAAAATGTAGTTCATGGAGAAAGTTATGAGAATGTACCTGAAAATTTCTCTAGTTGCTCTCGCATCATCAGTTGGACTAAAGTAATGTTAGCACACTATTATGCTATCTGTCAAGTGCAGAAGAAGGACCACCCTCAATTTAAAGCAATGACAAAAACTAGAGCAGTTTCTTGGATTTGCATCATATTTTGATCATGATGTCTCTCCATCCTTAGTAAAAACTGTCGATTTTCATAATCTTTGAAAAAAAACTTTTGCTTTAATGTAGTTTGGTACAATCTTCAATTCCTCTGAGATGGAAAGCAACAAGGGGTATGTACTAGGAAAGCTCGTATTTCTACAAACTGCGTACTTTGAAGTACGCAGGTTTGCCGGCTGTTCGAGCTGAATTTCTGCCTCACTGACCTCCTGAGATCATAATCATGTATCACAGGGGACAAGAGGCTCAAAGTGGAAATTAAACTGAGAACAGATGCGAGCCGGGAGACCAGTTGGAGAACAGTTAATATAATACAGAGAGGCTTAGGTGAGGTAAGGTGTGTGGTTTTAATTCTTTGAGAACAAAAATATGTGCAAATTTTTTCCACATTTTTGGAGTTTGTTCTGTTGCAAATCATTGGTTAGATTCAGGGAATGTCTGTGGAAAACATTTAAAACTGAATGAATACTTCACCCATTTGAAAGTGTTTCACCCAAAACCTAGAAATAAAGTCCGCATGAGCGCCCACATCTTTGAAAGAAACATCAAACCGTGGAAGCAGCTCCTGAGTTCTAACCACGGATTTTCATCGCAGGCTGATTCAGACACAGTAAAATGCCTCGTCAACAAACTGACAACAAGCTGACAGCAGTGGCACAAGGAAGCTGCTCAGAAGTGACAGCGTGCTCAAATTTGCATACAGTAATTAGTTCCAACAGCCGTAATTAAGACGTCAGAAATCGTTCATCAAAGACAACAAAGTCTGGAGAAGACAACAGAGTGGGGTAAAAAGTTAGCTTGAATGTAAAATGGGAATTTGCTGCAAGCTTGCACCCAGTGCTGTCTTAAATGGAGAACTTTGATAATGAATGTCCAGTCGTGACCTGGTTCTGCACATCTGGATGTGGGTTCTGGGCAAGAACAATGATGTGGCAGGTGGAGGGTCACCCGTAATTTTCATCACTCATCTGTCATCCTGTGTGCTCCTTGAAAATTCAGGTTTAGTAAATACCCCCCCAAAGTAGAAAGACTCAGTAGGTAGAATGGGAAGGTGCGGCAAATATAAATGGATTTATCATAATTAAACACTA
The DNA here is from genome assembly GCA_911728415.1 of Lagocephalus sceleratus. NCBI lineage: Eukaryota > Metazoa > Chordata > Actinopteri > Tetraodontiformes > Tetraodontidae > Lagocephalus > Lagocephalus sceleratus. The sequence goes on along the minus strand of CAJVRN010000028.1, from coordinate 5,588,258 downwards.
GATTAAGCAAGATGATAAACAAACGCAAAAGCAGGAAGTGGAAAAAGAAACGCATCATTCCTCTGAGTGACCTTTTGTGTGCTGAGGCTTCCAAATATTTACATGCCGTGGCCGCAGCGACCCACGGTTGTTGTCAAAGTTAACTCACGGATCGCTAAAGGTTACGTTCAAGGTTGGAAAGTTATTGTTTATGCCATTGAGCACAGGGGTAAGATGTAGTGCAGTGATTGAGTTCTGATTTTTTTTCTCTTTTATTTATTTATTTATTTATTGTGAAGGTTTGACATTTGGTGACACGAGTATAAAAGAATGTCCTTTTTCACCAATCAAACACATTTTTCATTCTTGCTCATAGTTTACCAGCGATGCTGCAGTTATAACCTCCTGTGTCCTTTTGAATCCACTCCAGGTCACAAATCTATATAAAAAAAAAAGAAAAAGAAGGCAGCTTCTCCAAATGTAATATTTCACCTTTGGCTATGCTAAGAAAGCTTCTCTGAGGTGCTAAAGTTGCATTTTCTGTCTGATTGTTAAGTAGCTGAGGGTCAGAATGTGGTTTTGCCTAAACTGTAAATTCTTTCAGTTCTTTCTCAAAGTCTACACAACTCAAAGTGCGCACACACACACACACACACAGCAGAAATCATGCTAGAGGTGTGTTCTGGTCATAAAAAATTGAACATCATTGGCAGATTCCAGCAGTCATATCATAACAGGTAAAAATGAAATAAAACTCATCCTCAAGATCGCCCCTGGTCATCGAGCCGTCTGGGGAAAATCCTGTCTTCTTCTCTCTGTTGTCTTCACTCTCCAGCCAAAGTTAATAACCAACCAAATGCAATGGAACCAGATTGCCGACTTTCATTTGGTCTGGAAGACTAAGCCCATTTTGTCTTTGCTGAAGGTTATTTGACATTAGGTCTCTGCAATGTCTCGCATTCAAATAAATTTCCATTTCATTGCGGCTTCCCACTATCCCATTGGGCACCGGACCAAGGTCACACTCCTATACAGGTAGTTTTCTTTTTCTTTCTTGCAGTCGGTGGCTGATTACAGAGGCTCAGTGGTACCAATTAAATTCCCCGAGACAGACAGCGTGGCCGCTGACTGGGGACAGAAGACGACGGAGCTTAAGAGTTCCTTTAAAGTCACTTCTGACAATTTCACATCCTGTTTTTCTCACTGTATCAGTCGCCTGACGATACCCCGGAGATTACAGGCAGACGTTTTTCATCCTCAAAATTTGGACTTAATGATGAAAAAAGTTGGCTCGCTGCATCTGAAACAATTTTGTGAACACAGTTCAAATAAATTCATAATTTCCACACAGAGTTTTTTTTTTTTTTTTTAAATAACAAACTAGTGGCTTTCCTTTTTGTTGCAATGAAAATTGAATGCCAATAAATTTGCTTTTTAGTTGGAAGGTGGAGGAAGGCACCCCTGTCATTGCCAAGGTTGACTTCATGTTCATTTATGCAAATTGGGGCATTCTTTCAGTGGAGAAAGCTTAAAATGTGCATTTGTACAAGCCATCATGTCCCTCAAGTATTTATTCTATTTATACCAGAGAGGCTTAATGGAGAAAATATTATCCCTCCATCAGATTTTGCCACTGGTGAGTCCAAATGCACACTTACAAATAAGGATGACTCTGTCACAGAACAAAGAAAAGGACACAAATTCAATTCCCCAAATGACCGTCTGATGTGATGTGAATTTATTGTACTGGACTGCGTTGAATCAGGAGAGTGTCCCCATCATTTTTTCTAGTCTAGAATTTATCAAGAGCCAGATGTTCATGCGTGCTTATTTTTTATTTTTTCTCCTTCTCAAACATGAACTGTGCCTGTAGAAGGTGCGATGACAACAAATAATGTAATGCAGATGAAGAGGAGTTTGTGTATATATGAACAGGGAAAGTACAGATGGCTACAAAAATAAAAAGGCTTTTATGTTCTTCAGCTGTTTCCAGAAATCCGTGGAACTTTGCAAGAGGATGAAAAAAGAACTACATCTAGAGATATTCACTTCCTCCGAAACTTTTTTTTTTTGCACAAAGTACTGAAGCTAACCTGAACTTAAGAGAACATCAGCACTGTTTCCACCGCAGAGCTATGTTCGTCAGACGAGGCAACATGAGCTAAAAGCAGGAAATCGGTAGTGCCAAGCCTCAGTAAAAAAGAAGAAACCGAAGGCGGTCTGGCTGGTTTTACATTCAGGCTGGCCAGAGAGTGGAGTTATCAGGAGATGACGGTAAAATGCTGAGGTAATGATGCACACGGAGAAGACAAAACCAGTGGAGACAGCTGTCGGCTGAGTTAAATGTTTGATACCCGAGGAGACAAATGCGTGTCTATCTTCTGTCTTGAATATCAACTCTTTGGCATAAACCCACGTCCAGCGTGCTTGAGTCCCCACATGTGATACTTACACACAGGAGAACAGGTCACTGGAAACTATGGTTATCATTCAGAGCGTGCATTCCTTCAAGAACCAAAATAGATGTTTGCAATTAGTTCTGTTTTCAGCAATCAGCTAATAACATGAATATAGCAGTAGCAAAATAAGGCTTCATTCACTGCAGTTATCTTTAAAAAGCCTCAAGTTTCCTTTAACGTTTCAATTTCTGCATCCGAACATAGATGTGCCATCTGATTTTTAGGAACAGCAGCATGAGTTAATGACATTTATGTAGTAAATGAACCACGCACGGCCATTTGTTTCTTTTTTTATCAGTTACCATCTGTGGCATAATCTGAATTCAGCAGGTCTAAATGCATTAAACACAGCCTGAGGTACTGCAGCAAGATCTCATTATACAGAACGTGAAAAACAAGCAAGAGAGTGCACCCTAAACCTGTAAAGTGCTGTGCAGATTTACATTGGGGTCAAGTGAAACTAGACTGTTATGAAACGCGTCATGCAGTAGTTGTATTACAGTAAAATACAACATTTAAAGGGAAGACAGAAGTGCTGATGTTTCTCATTAACCCCTCAGGCGATCTTGCCCTTGAGCTGCAGTGTTTCCACATCCATGCTTCTGCGTTTCTTATTTATTCAGCTGCATCTGGAATCCATTCATGGTGAGCTTTTCTCAAGTGCCTACAATATAAACTTTTAGACGTTGTGTTGATCGGAAAAGTGATGCATATCAACTTGTAATGATAAAATAGGCTGTAAATTTAACCCTTGTCTGCATTTTCCACAACAACAACAAAAAAAATAATATGAGCCTGACTTTCCAAGTGAGTGATCCTCTGAGATCTACCGTATATCTAACGCTTGATAAGGACACGGTTAATGGTATTTGTCACAGAAGATTGTGTGTAAGAGAGAATCTGATTGGGAGCCTGATGAATATGGAAATGGTGAGCTTGTTATTTTCAGACAGAGTCAAGGCGAGGTCAGGTAACAGCACAAAGATTCGGGCTGCATCGTAAACATCGTCGCAATGGCTCCAATTACAAAGACCCTTGTGCCATCCGCAGCCTTTATGGCTGAACAGGATGAAAAGGCTGATATTCAGCCCTGCTGCATACACCTCCAGGCAAAAATACAGCCAGGTCGCTTCATCAATGGGTTTGCATGGAGAGGGATGAACATCGTCAGTTTCACCTTGAACCCTGTGCTTTGGAAAAAGTGTTCCATTTAGCTTCTATTTCTCTGTCCACATGCTATTTACTTATGAATAAGGAGAACGTGTATTTTAAAAGCCAAACTTTCATCTTTATTCAACATCAGTGAAACATAAAAAATAACAAGCCCATATTTTTGACTCAACCCAATTATTGCTGATTGATCATGCCCATAAAATACGGTAATTAAACATCGATCAGCTTGATTCAGCCCGTAAAGCTGGTCTGTCTCTGTTGAGTGATAACTTGTGTTAAGCTTTAGAACCAATTCAGTGGAATAAAGAATAGATGCAGATTACAGGAAGGTTGATTAAAGGTTGAAGTAAAATTGAGTGGGCAGTTTATTTTGGACTATTTTTTCTCAATTCTGGTTTTGTGCCCAGTTATCACGCTCGACATTTTTGAATTGCAATATTTAACAGTATTGACTTGACGTCTGTCGCCCACTGCCGATAAAATACATTTAGAATTGCAGCGCGTTTCTTTGGATATGCACACAAGTAAATAATCAACATACTCAGATTGGATACTGGGTAATTTTAGATTTAAAAATGAAAGAAAAAAGTTATCATGCCTTTTTTCTTTCTTTCTTTTGAAAGATAGTCTGATTGCTAGTAATATGAAAATCTGCAGTAGGTTGACTCTCATGAGGCATTAAAGCAGCAAAGTCATGATTAAGTAAACCTTTTTCATTCATATTTTGTATTCTACAAGAAACCATACGTAGCAAATACTAATTAAAATGGAAATAAGTTATAAATTCTCCTCTGAGCTCTCCAGAGCGAGTTCACAGCACAGTCCCATGCAGAACCATAATTTTGCTCAAAAATCAGCATTTTCCTTCTTCCACCTTCTCAAACAGATCCAGCCACATGTTTCGGGGAGGATATAATATGGTTTTAATGTGTTTTCCATCCCTGGGGCTTCTGAAAGCTCGTCGCCATTGAGACATCTTTTCTGTTATGGATCATTACGCAGCTTAAAGAGTAGAAGACTGATGGCGCATCAGCGGCGACCTGTCACAAAAGCGCCCTCGGTCGCTGCAAACTTTGACCGTCTTTGTGTAAATGTTCCTGGTAAACTGCTGTCATGCTACTTTTACGCTCCTGTGATGGGCCTGTGTTTATCAGGTGCAGTCTCTTCCCATAAACATTACAACTCCACTTCATGTGTCATGGTGAGCAGGGGACCGTCTACCAGCCACTTTTTGGCACTTAACGAATTGTGTTTACAGGGAATGATTCAATTTATAGGTCCCATCCATGACTGTTTGACAAGCTGCCTGCACACTTTATTATATTTTCCCTTAGCAGGAGAAGTGTAGAGTATGTCCACTACCACCGCCCACCCTCCATTCCAACCCTACATATACGTCCATGCATGCTCACGGCGAACAAAAACACCAGACTTGTTAGGACACGTGAAGCGCTCCAGTCCTGCGAGGCTCCTGCTGCACATGGCTGCCGCTCAACTAAAGATGTTGACCCACTTAAGCACTGTTGTTACGCGCAAATCTGTGGGCTCCCGAAAGCATGATCGCACACCTCAGCAGGGACGAAACAATCCTCTCGCTGCGAAACAAGTCGTCGGGAAACAACCAAAATAACTTTAATGTATTCACCAATGGGGCTTTGTGAGGCTCCAGTGCTCAAATTCATCCCAGCATGACAGACTCGGGACCAGCGATACCTGAGGTGGTGATACCACGTGGCCCTGGCGTCAGCATCCACGTGCCCTGCAGTGTCCACCACGGCGGGTTGCGTGATACAGACCCATCTGCCTCCGAACCGACACCTTCTTGTTCAGGCTGTCCGTTGATGTGTGGTCTGATTCTCACGTTATTCTGTCTCTAGTCCTTCGCCCCCAGGTCTGATGAGTGTGCACACTGTGGTTAACAGCTCTCATCCCACCATCCCTGCTACCTCTTTAACCACTATTTTGCAGGTTTCATTTTAGAAGCTCAGTCAGGAAGACTGGGACTATAATAATGATTTGCTCAAACAAATGTTTTGCCGTGTTTGTTATTTCTCAGTAAACTAATGAAAAATTCTCGACCTTCCCTTTAATGCTGGACACTCCCTGAAGATGAAACCAAGAAGGTGTTGTTTATTTTATCCATTTTTAATCTCATTCTGCTTCTAAAGAAATGAAAAAAAAAATATTAGTTCGATTTTTCTTGCTCGACTGTAAAAAAAACAAGCCTTGGGCAAGATGGAGTACTGAACTATATCTGACCACATGACGCAAACTCGAATTCCAACTTAACTTTGTTATGAAATGTTAACAACACCCCACCCCCCACCCAAAAAAAGACAAAAAAAAAGAAAAGAAAAAAGCACCCAGTGTTGAGAACATGGCAAGATTTTCATTGCATCAACAACACTTTATTTCAGTGGAATATGTCATGGAAAGTGACTTTCAAATATAAAGTACTTACAAGGTGTTGTTTAGAAATATTTGTGTTGTATTTAATATGCATAGTGCATATTTGATATTGTACAGTTTTCTTTGGTAAGAATTAATAGTACAGTCAAGCCTCTGTTTCAAACGTCCCAGACCGATGTCCAATGTCGAACAAAAATTCAAAAGTCCAACCCCGCGATATGAGCCGAGAGGACCCAAGAAAACCCGACTGCGTGACCCAGATGCCGACTGACTCTGTTCGTTGTTATTGACAACAGCTGTACGCAGACGTGTTCGCTGTTCTTAATGCAAAGAAAAGAAAAAAGTAACGTGTAAAGTGTATTTTTGTTACTCGTTTTGACTGTAAAGGGAGAGATTTTTACCAATTATTTACCGTATCTGTAACCACGGCTGGGGATAGACAGATACGGCAATATATACCCCCCGCCTAGCCTACTCTATTAATTCAGTTTATTTATTACATGTATATTATTTATTTACATTATTTATTGATATTATTTATTTATACATTACCTACTCACTTATCTATGCAGTTTATGGTGTAAAATAATGAAAAAAATGCTTAAAAAAAGCATTTGTTTTAGTCTTTGAACGGATTAAAATTTTTTCCATTATTTGTAATGGGAAAAATAGATTCAGAATTCGAACAAATCACTTCTCGAACCACCTTCTGGAATGGATTGTGGTTGAAAACCGAGGTTGTAATTAATACGTATTTTTTGTAATTACACACTAATTTAAAAGTCATTTAAACTGTTTAAAAAATTGACCTGAATTTTTATTATTCACCTTCAAGCATCAATGTAATGACAGTAAAATTACCTCCAATTAAAAAAAAAGTCCATACAAAGACAATTATTTAATGAAATGTAACTACATTTATGATGAACCTTGGCCAACACTCAAAAACCTTTTGGTCATTTCTAATTCAACAACCTGAATGTGGTTCGTTTTTTTGTATAAAGGAATAAAATGCACCACCTCACCTCCACAAACACCAAACTTTTTTTTTCCTCCAAACACTTCAAATAAACCCACTCCAAGGATGCTGCAAACTGTGGTTTCTGAGGAGAACCAGGGGGTAACTTGACTGCAGCAATCAGCGCATGAAATGAACAGTGAGTCAGCCGGACCTCAGCACGGGGCCAAATGATCCAGGCTGACTGGGGCCATATATACACAACACAATACTCACAAAGGCTGGCTCATTTATTCTTGGGACAAAGCAATGTGCGATTGAGCCTCCACTGCTGATCTACAAGCCTAAACAAATATTCTCAGAGAGTCATAAGCCCACCCCCCCCCCCCCCAAGGGAACACACTTTTGCAGATTGTCTGGGTACCGAAGCGTTGTTCCTTAGATCCACATAATGGAAAGATTAAGGTTTCATATCAGCATATGTAAATCTGCCCCTCCCAAACAAACAAACAGGTGTTTCACCCTGACTTGAGGGGAGCAAGGATGTCCACTGCTGTTGCTCATTGGGCACAAATTGTATGAAGGTGGTCATTGTGAATGCCTCTGGGGCTTGTCAGACCGTTTCAATATATTTCTCACTGAGCAATTACACCAGACGAGAGCTGATGTTTGATACGGCACACGGTGACAATGTGAAATTGCAGGTTTCTCTGTTCTCATGTGTTTGCTGGCACCATCTCTCAGGAATGGAAAGCCAACTCGCTGATGGATGGCTGAGTGTCTTATCTGATTACGTCTGCTGTCTTTATTTCCCCTTTGAGCCAAGAAAAATAGCGGGAAAGCTCCTCACCTGCTCTGAGCCTTGCAATGTTTTGACAATCATGTGCCTGGAAGTGCCTTTGTCCTGATTTATCATAAAGTTTTACAAGGCTAGACTTACATGTGAATTTTGTTAGCAAGGCTGGAAATGGAAGATGCGGGCATGGTTTACTTTAGAACCTAAGAATCGTAGATATCTCTCCCTGATTTGGCTCTCTAGAGACCTGGATTAAACAGAGGCTTTACGGAGCAGTGTTATTGTTGTTTTTCTGTTGTTTTTCTCAGCTTAAAATGCACACGGGTGATTTGCAGACACAATTCCACCATGTGTTACGTAACTAATTTTCAACTTGCAACAACATGAATAAGAGAAGCAACACCCAGGCACTAATGGGAACATATATGGCAATCATAATGAGTTCTATGTCTGCCTTCTGAGTCTTTCATTTGCAGTGGAACGCCTCAAGAGTCTGAGTTTGCCTCAGGACCAGCAAACTGCCTCTTCTGGTGGCAGGAAGCTCCCGTGCAGCAGCCCCATCACTAGTCAGTGTCAGCTGACTGGCTAATTAATAAACTGCTCAGTCATCAAAGGCAGCAGCCAGTGGGGAGGACTGCTGCAAATCCGGAGACGTGGATGCACAGTCGTTCCAAAGGGTCTTCCACAAACAGCGAACGACAGTGACGGTAAGAGCAAGGATATACTTGGTTTTTAATGCACAAACACAATCATAACCTCTGTGTTGGAAGCATTTCAGATTGTCCAGGCTTTTGTCCTGCACCCAACTGAAGCTACAAGCATAATTTTTACTGAATAAAGTCCCTCAGTGAAATTAACCCCCACCAACACTCACTAACCCATTGTAAAGTAGGTATAGAATTATAATTTTGCAGCTGGAACAAAGCTGTGTTTGGCTTACTCAGGATTTGTCATTTTCCACCAACGTTCCCTCACTTGCACTGGCGTTTATGTGTTGACTGACAACCAAAGCAGCCATGTGATGGTGCGTTTGGGACCTCGCAAGTTCTGCAGGGCTGCAAGAAAACTCTGAGGCGGGGAATATTTAAGTCTGTGTGAACTGTAACTAAATATGACATATGCTAGTTATGACAACTGCACACAGAGAAAACTCCTAAACTGGTGAAGTTACTGAAAAGTGACTGTAAGAAGAAAAATCAAGAGAAATTATGGACATCATAGATCAATTTGCAAAGATTTCTTTATCTATTACAGATGTATTTTTCCCTAAAAGGGGACTTTAAATGAGGCACTTAAAAGTTGACATGAATTTGTCATTTAGGTTTGTACTATTCTTGCACCATCCCATGAGGTCACTTTGATGCCCAATGTTCGAAGAAATGTTGTTTGATCTTCTGCTTAAAATACTGTAGCACAAGTCCCTGCCATGTTTCTTTGAGTCACGTTTGATTCCCACATTATTTTTAGTTCATTTTATTAAGGTTAATTTCAAGCCTTTAAATGTGACTTGTCAGGAGTTTTATTAAGCATTTTAGCTTTAGGCGTGCTCACACTTATTTGGGTGGATAAGTCTGAGTGCATCTTTTGTTGTCAGGGTAAGTAAATGTCCTTTGAGCTAATAAAACAGTGACTGACAAATAAGCAGCAAATTGAGAATAATGTACTTTGAATCACGACGGTGTCTAACCCAGCTCTGTCCAAGTTCTGCCAGAGCTTGTATCTTTAAACAGTAAAAACAAATCAAACTCAACCTACTGTGAGGGTCATGAGACAGTTGTGCCAGCACGTATCATGAGAATCAGTCTAACACCATCTCTGGGCTGTTGTTTTGCACTCCGTTAAGCTGTACTTAAAAAAAAAAAAAAAAAAATGTGGATGCGTGCTCTGTTGATCATGAGACGCAAGACTTCTGCTGAAACAGCGCTTTATTGCGTGCAAGAGGAAGGAAAAAGAAAAAAAACAATCTATGTTTAAATCTGCTGCTTTGACAATGGGGCTTTGTTCTGTTCAGAGCGTGAACAGGAGCACGTGTATCATCTGCAATTCACTTACTGCTGGTCACAACCTCAGTCGCAGTCATGCAACTTTCACACACTCAGATGTAAATAGGCTCAAGAATTTGAAGACATGCCGAGACATCACTTATTATGAAACCAGTTTTGAAGGGGAATTTGATCTCAAAACTTTTTTCTTTTTTTTCTTTTTTCAGCACGTATACATTTTTCTTTAGCTGTAGGTTCTCGCAAATGAGCAGTTTCTACCATCAGTGGCAACTCAATCAATCAGGTGTTTTTGAGAATGCAAACGGGATATGTAGGTAATGGTAGATAAAGTTGCACTGGCATGATGATCTGGCACATAAGCAATGTAGCTGTGATCGGTAGGCAAATGTATACTCCGAGCCTGTTTAGGTGGGGGGTTCTTAAGAGATCTGCTTGCACAACAGATGGGATTTCACCTCAGGTTTTCCATGTGGGAAACCAGATTTAACTGTCAGCAAAGCAGGGAATGAATCCTTCCGGGCTGAGAGAAAGATTAATGCTTACATTTGTTACAGGAATATACTCCTGATACATTTCCTTCATTCTATTGTACGCTCCATTATCTTCTCTGACTATTAAAGTACTGAGTGGGTTTAAATGTGACCACCAGAGGTCAAAGGTGGCCCTTTTTACACCTGAAAATGCTAAGCCCACCTAGTGGCAGGTGAACAATTTTGACCTGCAGCCCACAGTTGGTGTTCCATACAAAAAACCTCATTCAGGGGGTTGTGTAAGAGAAGAAGTGTGGGATAAGCCTCCGACCCCCATTTACTACATTGTGGAGCATTGTACAGAAACCACATCTGTCTTTATTCACCTGGATCCCTGGAGCGCTGAGTGCGATTATAAAAAATCCATATCAAGACACCTCAAGGTACCAAGTCAGAAGGTTGACCAATTGTTCTGAAAAATACACATACATCAGCTTCTGGGCCATGCTAGGATCACATTTCTTGTGTTAATAATGGGGCCTGCAGGAGTCAAGGCACTGAAGCGCGAATATTTGGAATCTATCAAGGACACAGGGTTGAGTGGAGATTCTCAGGTGCAAAGCGACCACAGGGGATCTTAATATCCACAATATGGTGTCTGAGCCCAGAATTGCAAGACAACATCTTCTGCAGGGCTCAAGCACCCTACAGAGATGTAATATTACTTATTTTTGAAGACTTGTGTGTCATCCACCATCATGCCTACAATATATCAAATAGATGTCCTTTCTGCCTAATTGGTGCATCCTTCTTATTCATCTGTGGCCGCTGGTAGTCTTCAGGGACCGAGCTTTGTTCATTACAGACACATGTTCCCCAGAACAGCTTGTGAGGTATAAAGTGCTCTGCGTGTGGCAACCACAAATGACAATTAGGGTTTGAAGGGTTTGGGAAATTGCAGAACAATAAGCAGCTATAGGTGATAGTAATGTGTTTTCAGGGCAAAAAAAATGTATTTATAAAAAAGCAACACTAATAAATATACAGCCCACAGTTGTTTTCCTAAGATGTCGCCTCAAAGGGTGATATGAAATGCAGTGATAAATTGGCTGGTTTGTCCCAGGGGTTGATTTGTGGCCCCAACCACAAAACCTTCAAAACCCTTTTCTCAAGCCTTTTGTAAACACATATTTGAGTCTTTATCAGCACCAGCATGGGCATCTGGGAGAAAGTAACAATCAAAGAGAAAAAAAAAAAAATTACATTTTTAAATGGTGCATTTATGTTGACATGAATATGTGACAATCAAGCCATAGGCAATGAAACTGTCATGGAAATTAAAGTAGATATTGGGCTCTGTACAACATTGATGGACAAAAATCCACCATCCGTATGGTCAGCTGCGATGAAGGTCTCCCTTCTTTTATGCATTTTTTTCTTTGTGCGGTTTCAAAATGGCCTTTATTTTGAATTGACCACTTTCCTCCTGACTATTCATGCATGTTTTTTTCCCCCACAATATAAGTTAATTCTACTGTATTTTTCTGTTGATCATGAGTTATTTATGTCATCATTGTGGAAAAAGAGCAAGTTGGGCAATGATGACAGACAGGATAATTTAACACTATGAAGAAGAGAAAAGTCTTTCATTAGCCTGTGTCTTTCATGATAATAATGCTATTATTTTCATAATAATACAGTCATTTCTAGATGAAGAAAGAAACAATATGTATGTATGGATGTGTGACAAATGTGGGCTTCTGGCAGTTTCTCACAGTTATGTTGCTTTAGCCATGTTATGGCTAAAGCAATAGCTGACAGGGGTGGAGATGGTTTCAACACTTATTAGAGAGTATTATGATCCCTAAATGACAACAGCTGTCTTCAACTTGAAGGGTGTGTCTACATTCAGGTGGAGAGGAGATAGTTTTGAAAGAAATTGGAAAAGAAAATAACCAAAAGAAAAAGACTGATGAACAATGTGTCACTGCATTGGAATCTTTGGAAGTTAAGTGGACCACTTAGCATCGAGCATCTGTCTAGCACCAGTGGCGTGTAAATTTGGGACTATAACCAACATTCCTACGGAAACCATTATTACAAATAAAAAGCCAACATCAAGGTCTCCATCCTGGAGCCAGGACTGAGAATGAGGTCTTTTGTCAGACATGTGGCAAGAAGGTCATGTGTCTGTCCTCCTGTGGCGCAGTCTCACAGTAGAACTGCAACCTGTCTGACCACAGTTGGTTGAGTGGTTGTAAACAAAAAGGAAATGCTGGTGCAAATACAGTCATGTGTGAAATCAGTATATCAGAAGTAACGCTTGGTTTCCAGGAAGTCTAAATCTGGCTCCTGCCTTTTCCAGTTTCACCTCCAATCTTCATTTAAATCTGCAACATTCCCACAGCATCCAGTCACATGTGACAGCTGTGACTGGAGCGACTTAACTGGATGCACTAATTACTCCATAAGTCGATTTAAAGCCTTTCAGTAATTAATGAAGTGAAATTAGGATTTTTAAGAAACACACACACACACACACACACTCACACACACACATTATGTGTGTCAGCTGTAGCAAACTAAGTGGGTGAAGATTGGAACTGTCGAGCACAAGTGACTTTACAATTGTTGTAATTATTGAATAAAAGCAATTAGAGCAATGGTGTGCTGGAAAATGAAGTGTTGGCAGATGAGGGAGTAAGAGTAAAAAATGTCCTTTTACAATTTTTTCTGAATGTGGGCAAGGGTCCAGGGAATAATGAAGGTCAGGGGTGGAAACAGTTTTCAGTAAAATGCTCCCTCCAGACACAACGTGTGGGCTACGTTCAGCAATTGTTTGGCCATTGTTTTCTGTCATTTGACTTCTGTGATGTCTTAGCATCCCGTCAGCAAGGCGCTGGCATAACGTTGCGATTTAGCATGCACGAGCCAACTCTAATTGGACAGAAAGAATGGATGTGGCAGCAAATCCATCCAAATTTAATTACTGCTGTTGTTAGAGCAAGAAATGGCATGAAGCTGCACCTCATCAGCCTTTATCACGGACAGACACGGAGTTTTACAGAGAAGACCTTCCCGTCTTTCTTGGCGGAGTAAATAGTTCGAGGTGAGGACACTTGCTGAATATTTTGTCGTGACAAATCAGAGCACAGTATCTCCTGAGCACGGTGATAAGTTGTTTTCAGCTTTTAACAAAAGGAAAGTGTTGTCTGGACTTTAGGGAAGAAAATGCTAATTGGCCGGGTTATCGATCAGTGCAGGTTTATAAAGGCACAGGATAGATTTCCCCATGAATAAAATTAAAGATGAATGAATTAATCCCAAAAATGCACTCTCTTGACTCTTTGTGTTGGAAACTCAGCCAGCAATGAACCCAAATGCATCCAGTAACAATCTCATAAATCTCTGACAATACTGGGGCACAATGACTACGATAACACACTAACAGTTCTCAGCATGCGATTCATATCTGGCTTGAAGAGAATAGTTTTAATGTTTAGACTTTTCCTAATGTGTGAATCCTAGAGGTCAGTATCTGTCAGTTTAAATTAAATGGTGTTATGTGACGAAACCTTAACATACAGTCACATGATTCCTGTCCCTGCCCATGCCTGTAAGAGCTGATGAAAAATAAAGTTAATAAGACAAAAGAATGTATTCATGTCGTGAGACTGATCCATTAACATCAGACATGACTCAGGATATGTGAGTCTTCCCATCACGGGGGGAGTAATGGGAAACTTTACTGCACTGTCAGTGTGCAATAACAAGGGCATGTGACGAAATCGTAATAGGTTTCAAGACAAGATAGAAAGGAGGTGATGACAGTTATGAAAATTAGTGTCAGCCAATGGCACGAGATAAACACATCTTGCGTATTTTTAAATCAGTGTGAATTAAAGTCATTATAGCTGAGTTAGATAATTGTTTTAAGAACTTTCTCTTTGGTGTATTTGTATTTTTTTTCCCCCAAGACTGTCATATTTGATAAAAGGAATGCTCATGGGCACCTTTTGGGGTTTTTCTTTTTCATTTTTTGGTGGAGCCTGCAGTGGTAATGTCACATAAGAGGCACTGAGATGGATTTGATTGTTCTGTGGTTATGCAGGGGCATTTTGGTTTCATTTGGTTATCTTTTGCTACTCTTATTGTGACGTCCCTCCTCTCTCATCAACTCGTGCCAGGCATGTGTACTCCTTGCCTTTTGGTTGTCACACAGATCAAAAAATTGTTATCACCTTTACCCTAATCGTCTCATGTATATGTTGTCTTTGTATTTAAAGATGGAGCTCTGTTTAGTACATTTTATCTGAAGTGCAAATTACAGCCATATCAACAGAAAATACATTAACCAAACCGGAAGTCACGACAAGTATTATACCACCAGTCATAACTTACTCGCTCCAATAAAAGAATACTTTGATGCAAGACATTGACATGACGTGATGACATGATATTGGATATGCGGTCAACAATTCACAGCATTAATATATGTATGCGCACGTTCTGTGAAGGCACGTGCAAAGCGAGCAGGGTTGTACAGCCACCTTAATCCTCCCCCGCTTCTTGAGGTGAGTCATGCAATTTTTGACAAAGCTGGAAACCGCGGTCAGATGAGCACCTTCTGCAATTTTTCTGGTCAGATCAGCCACTTGTCATTTTAGAGTGCATGGATAATCACAGGTATACAGTTATAGCCCTGAAACATCAACTGTTTGACTTTAATGAAATAGTCAAACTGATGTAAACCATGTGGGGATTGGCAAAAATATGAGTTTGATCATATTTAATAGAAAAGCCCAACTCATTTTATCTACAAATATAGAAGAGTAACATCATTGCTATTTCCTATTTTCAGTTAAAAGGAGGGAGATGCCCTTCATCCAATCGGCGATGATTCATGCCGATTTTCTGGTTTTTGTTTTTGTTTTTTTTAGTTAATGATGTTGTGATTTGCACCTCAGGGCCAATGTAATTTAGGCCTCAAATCAAAGAGTGGATTCTAGTTTACTGCCTGTGGGTTGTGCTTTTAGGTCCTGATGAACCCTTCTTGTCCTTGTGGTCAACTCAGTTATGATTTCTCATGTTGAAAGTTCCATATTACAGCAAAGTGGTGCCATATTAACTTATATCTTGATCTGCCATTCTCAAAATTAGATAATGTTCACCATTCATGAAATTAGATCTAAAAGCTGAGTTGGGATGATACACAAGGACTGTTACAAACTAAAACAAGCTTCCTGATCCATGACCAAACTACTCCTTTAAAGCATGGATGGGCACGGATATGTTTAATGGATGAGATGATGCCGTTTGTATAGGTCACATGGATGGATGGGCTTGTTTTGAGCGGTTTATGTGTGCTATCACTTTAGCTAATAAAACACATGGCACCTGGTTGTCTGAGTGTAAACAGTTCCTCTGGCCAACAAACAAAACCCACTTGCTCAGCAGCTGGCAGCCCGATGAGCCACGCGCAGGTTCCCAAACAACCACAGCAGCAGTGGATTCGGACGGATTTGAGTCTTCGCTTCAAGCTGAAAACTTTGTCACCTCTGCAGGACAAAACGTCAAATCCCTTCTCTGCGTGGTTGCCACAATAGCCTTCCACAGGGTAGTAATCTTCAGTCGTAATGAGTTAATTTAATGACGCAGTCATTGTGGATAAGGTGCTGGCGGTTTTAGCAGCAGGGGTGGGTGGGTGGGTATTATCCTCACATGACTGCTTTGCATGTCTGTGAACCAGGGCTAATCTGTTCAAACTTTTATATGCAGCCATATGGAGATTTTTATCCCCATGTGTTGTGTAATCCATCCTAAATGATATGGCCAAACATATTTGAGCAAGTGGGAAATATGTCACCAAACTTGCTGAAGTGAAGTTAGTTATCGGAAGTGTGAACCTGATCATGTTTAGAGCGATCACAAAGTGATACTGATGCATGAATTGCTTAGAAAGGTCCGAGTATAAAAGTATGACTATGATTTTTTTTCTTTCTTCTTCATAAAATCACTTTTCCCTCAAAGTTGACACTTTTTTTACAACCATTTTCCCTAAAGAGAACAAGGCAAACTGACAGCAACAACAACAGGTGGGGGAGCAAACAACGTCAAATGTGATGACAGTCTTTGTTGAATGAACTTTAATTGTTGTTTGTCCTATCTCACTTGTATTCCTGGCTGTTCATGAGGCCTTCATAAACCTGTCCGCACCATGAGTTATCATATTAGAAACCATAATGAGGATGATTGGTCAGATTAATCTATTATTTATTTCCCTGACGTTTGATGCTCCAGCCATGTTGTGTCAGTGGAAAAAAATTATTACGGAATTTAGATTTGACTGTGGGAAAACATGAATCAGATTAAACGTGTCTGAGCACATCCCAGAAGTGATTTTATAGTTTCTTAAATATTGTTGAAAATTATCATAAAACCCTGCAGTTATTTGTCTAATATAGGTGTCACAGTTAGCAAATCACATGGCATGTTGGCCAGATTTAGGCATTAAAAAAAGATTTTATTTTGAGATGAATTTGAATGTTGGTGACATAGATGTAATAGGGAAGCGCGTTGTTTTTTTTTCATTTTTGTCTGTGTCTTTTACTTTAGGGATAATTGCCTCTGCAGGACTCAGAAACTTCCCCAGCACCTCTTGTGACACAGTGACGAGTTAACAAAGCGTGTAGCGAATGATTCCACCGGTGAACATGCTTTTTTTGCTATCTGTCTGCAGCAGTTACGCATATTACCTGGGTCAAGCTCAGGTAAACACAGTCTTCTAGCTCCATTTCTGTCTGTATGTCACACTGTAATTTGGCAGGAATGTTTGTTTGCTTGTTGAGGCTTGTTAACACGACCATGTTAACAAATGTTTTACCTGGCTGTTTTATTTCACTCACTTAAGCTACACTGTTCTCTGTTAAAGGTCCAATAGCAAAAATAATGACTTTATAGCTGTCAAGCTAATTTGTGCTGTCTGACTGAATTGGTCTTTTGGGGTTTGGCCTTACACACAAGATGGTATTTATAGAGGAGGGAATTATTGTCTTTTGTCCCATAAAGATATTAATAAAATCAGGTATAATGCCTCCAACAAAACACCCCTTTATGTTCATTAGATTTTAATGCCTTGTGAAAGCTTTTATTTACTTTTTTCTTTCCTTCTGAATATGACTGCTGGGAAATAATAATGTCTTGGATGGAAGCCTTTTCTCTGTGCTCAGCTGCCTGCTTCATTTTGGCTACATTCCTTAAGGCTCTTAAACCCCAGGCATACCCAAGCACCCATCTGAGCCATCCAACCTTTGCTTTTCTCAGTGTGCTCCTCATTTCAGACCTCCATTCTTCCCTGCTTCCCTTTTTATAGTCAGGCACAAGCTCCGTTCTCCCTCTTGAAACACAAGTGACACTTTCCAGCCTTTACGAAAGCAAATAAACTTAGTGCCATGACAAAATGTTGGGAGTGTTGTTGTTGTTTCCCCCCCCCTTTTCTGGCTGGCAAGTGGAGTCCTGGTGAAAAGGAAAAAAATAATTGGGCTTTTGTTGACAGGACTCTCAGTGGTGAAAATCTATCGGCTGTAGATCAGAGAGGTCCATTCATTTATTTAATTGGCTGCTATTTGATGGAGTAGGTGTTTCTGTGTGGAACAGTGATACTATAGGAAATAAGATATGTCTAGTTAATGTTACCAGGGAAAAGACAGAATAGGAAGGGGCAAATCAGCTTTGAGATCTACAGAGGTTCCCCTCCCCCTTCCCATCATACGGAAGGTAGCAGCAGGAATCTGTGGGAGAATGCTTCTGAATGAACCCCTGGCATTGCTCTGCATTAGTGTGCAGGCTAGCAAACCATGCTGATGCGCTTTTGCTGCTGCGCCCTCAACTCCTTTTACTCACTCACACGCAAACACAAAAACCCCCTGTGTTTGAGGGAACACAGAGGGGGCTCACATCTCACTTTACCAGAGCTGGGGGCATATCAGGAGCCAATTCCAGCCTGTCTCAGAGGCTAGACAATAACTCCATCTGATCAAAGTGGAGGAGATGCATGACACTTGAATTCACGTTCATGCACTGTCTACATCATGTACATAATGAGACAATCAGGGAGGGGTATGGTTACAGAGGGAAAAGAGATGGAACAAGGGGGGTTAGAAATAAGACAAGCATAGCACACTGCTCAGCAGAGACCTACACAGACCTGTGCAGCCGGTGCTTCAGTCATTTGACTTGCTGCACTGGTCCGATTAAAAGTGCAACAAAGATCTGCTCGAAATCACCTGAAACACATTTTCAAAGTTCAAGGTTCCCATGCACAATGCTATCAAAAGTGGAAAAGAATCTGTGTGCCTCATCTGGGCTTTCACTCAGAAGTCGAACCACCCGAGTCAGGAACTTAAGAAAACTAAAACAAGATGAAGAACGCAATGTTGTGAGCCAGCAAGCACTATGCAATCCATATGCTACATTTATCTGCTGGCAACCTTTTTATGGATCATTAGGAAGTATATTAGCAGTATTGTGCCGATGAACATATTTGTGAATGATAAACAAATGATTAAACTGGAACATAACATTCCCAAATAAGCTACAATATAAATATCTGCATTTGTCATACAAAGAGCAAGTGTGTACTAGTTCCTGAACATTATAGAAAATTTGTGAGATTACAATTTCACTACACTGATAATATAGTCCTATGTGTTGTATTTTTTGAGATGTGTTGTATTTTTTGAGATTTGAGATTGAAATAGTTGAGTATTTTGAATTGACTATGAACAAAGGGACATACATAAAGGCATGCCTATTGAATGACGCACACACCGTCTGAGTCAAAGCAGGCTCCTGTCCATCCAGTTGTGTGACAGATAGTGTCTCTAGATAGCTGATTATAGTTTTCTGCTCACGACCGACCGTGACCTCTTCTTGCATTCCTGCCACACATCTTCCAAACAGACTGACTCCAATATTTACCATTTTCAACCTGGACGGATCCATTACAAGCCCCCTATTACCCCCTCACATTGTAACGTATCCTCCACTTTCTCCAGTTTGTTGAGTACCCTTATCCCACCACACAAAAGGGATCGAATATACAACAGGCGCCGCTCTGGGATTTGCTCAAAGGAGGACATTCAAGGATTTTTACATGTTGACTAGTGATGGAGAGATTGGAGAAGAGGCTCAGCCTTGTTAAATGAAATGCAGAGGGAAAAAAAACAACCCTTTGGGTATTTGGTGAAAGTGTGGTAACCCCCGAGAATGTTGTCTGTTTTCGTTGTTGCCAAGACTTGTTCAGTGCAGTGGGGTTTCTCACTCTCGAGTCCAAAAATACTGTACAATTCTCTGACATGCTGCCAGTGCCCACTCCAGATGCATTCACTGTTCGCGCTTTCTGAATCCAACCGCAAATAAGTCAAAAGGCAGCACAGCACAAAGGTAGCAGAAACTCTATGTGAACCTAGTGCCTTCAGCATGAGGTAGAAATGACAAAGTCACGCAGTGCGGCTGAGAACACAGCAGGCCACTAGATAAGCAAAGAGCTTACACCAAGGAAATCCAGGCTGATTCCCATCCCCCTAGTTTTTAGTTTTTTGTGCAGAAAACAAAATGTTACTGAAGTTGCAATGCACAGTAAGCCTCAGTCCCTCCCATACAGGTTGACCTTTGATGCACATCATGAATTCCTCAAGGTAATTCATTCATAGGCCTCTTGTTTAACAAGAAATTCAGAAACACCAGTGAATGTGACCCCCCAAATCTACATGCATTGATGAATTATAATCAAGCAAAGGTTACAAGGGCTCTAGCACAGTTAAATTTAGTATCACATGGTTAGGGGTTTCACAGCTGGCTATTCTTGCAACAGCATCTCCCTCCTGAAAATGTTTTTCCCCCAGTGCACCAGCCAAATGCTCAAACACTGAATCAGATTACATTTTCAACTGAGCACTTATCACCTCCAAACCGCAACATCAATCAATCAACTGTGAAGCAGCTCACACGTATTATCTCCACCTTCCAGCTGATTCCATCAGAAAAGAAAAGTGCTCCGCACTCGGAGGCAAATGTCTCCATGACAGCACGTTTAACCTTTAAAGAGCAGGTGCCATAGAAATCTTGGGAAACCAAATCTGACAGTGCATCTGCGTGGCCACTGGAAAATCTATGAGACAAATTGATGCCTTTGGACTCGGAAACAAGGGAGGGAAATGGACATAAACACAAAGAGAAAGCCGAGGGGGGGGAAGCAACAAAAAGTGAATCCAACAAAGAAGAAAACAAGAAACAAAGCTCTCAAATCCAAAGCCAGCAATTGTTTGCGTCTCCTGAGGCTACTCTGAGCCAGTGATGGCCGATGCAGTGCAGATGTCCCTACTCTGAGGACATGGAAAACTAGATGCAGATCAGGAGGCAGCCTTGTGTGGAGCCATAAAGAGAGCATTAAGAGAAGCAGAGGGAGGGAGCGAGGGAGGTCACCCTTTCCCACGATGACAGTCCGCGCATCTCTTTCGTTTATCTTTTACACACAGTGGTTTGGGCGGTGGTCCCGCCATAGAGGGAAGTTGAACAAAGTGAAGAAGGCCGGTGATTCCACTTCTGGCCCCAGAGCCTATTTCACAGATTTCTGCCTATGGTCCTTCATGTATGAGTGTTCAGAAAACTGGGGAAAGCTGCATCAGGAAAAAGTAATTTTACTACATTTAGAATTTCATTTAAACTTTCAGCCTCAAGCCAGATAACCTCACCTGAAAACAGCACCCAAAAATGATCGTCTCATTCTGCCGTCAATAATAAAAGACTAAACTCATATTGCTTTGACCCTCACAGGCACACGATGACATACATGCAGACATTCTGTGACCTTTTCTTTGTTTTTCCTTTTCATCCATCTTGATCCTATTTATTCATAACCACAAAAAAAAAATTAATCAAATAGGTCACACTTTAAACTGTCTGAGGAACACTCTGATCATTTCAAAGCGACTCCAGACGTGTCGACCGTGTCTCGTGTATGGTGGCATGGGTATAGCCCCAGTTGGAATCAGCTCCTGATCTACTCGTCTTACCGAGGCAGCATCGCTGTTCTCTTTCTCCTCAGATGAGAGAGAATGACACATCAAACTGAATGCAAAAATCAAGCAGTTTAATGTGGCGAAGCCCCCTAAAATCAATGGCTACATATTAGATCAGAATGCTTTTTTTTAGCTGAAAAACGGATCAACCAGTTGCTCGTTTTGCAGTTCAGTTTGAGAAGTTCAGTTCAGTTTGCTGAATGTTCAGTATACTTGGACAAAAATGATGATTGTAATCCTTTGCTCATCTCGACATATTAAACCTTGCCTGTTAAAAACCTTTAAAGATATCCGGCCAAGGGAGCTGCTTGTTGCTCAGACATTTCTAATATAATTGGAAATGCTTTGTTGACCTTTTTTGTGGACTCTTCTTGGTCTGTGCTGAACTTGTGTGATTACAGTTCTCAGCCAGCACATTCTCACTCATCAAATGCATCCGCTTGAGGCCCAGTCCTCTGAGGCACTCATGCAGGTCTGCAGTCTTAGTTAGCTTAAAAACAACAACAACAAAACAAATCAAGTTATGACTTTGTGGTCAAAATTTCAGGTTATGAGGTTTCTGGACAAGTTGGTTTTCAGCACAATAACTTTCAGGGTTTAAATATTTAGCTCATTCAACACAAAACTATGTCTTTTATATTGTGGTGACTGGTAGTGTTTATCTTAAAATAAGACCCAGTGATGATAATGAGTCCACCAGTAGGTACAGCACAATGAATCAAAACAAAGTCTTATTGATTTTATAAAAGCTGTAGAAGCTACATTAATGTTTGAGGGAGAGTTACTTTGTAATTAGGATCCAAACTCATGTCTGGAGTGCATCTTTAATACCACTCAAATGTGGATTTCACAAGTCCTTGCAGCATATCGTCCCCGGCAACAGACAGCACATCAGCGTGACTATGAGGACTTCAATTTAATGAAGGAATTTAATGAAAATATGTCATTTCACAAGATCAAAAGAATACTTTCGGCAAATGTTAATTCTACATTTTGCCAATAATGAAGGTTAAAATAGGATTAATCCCTCTCAGATGTGTTGCTCCACAACAGTTTAACACGCTGTACTGACACCTCATCGAGTACAACAATCACCTCAATCAACGTGAAACTGACTTTACAGTGACGACCTTTATTGTGATGGTTCATATTTGAAAAGCAATTCAAGGATGTCTTCAATCTTGACTCATTTATAAACCCGACATGCTGTTATGCGACAGCACTTATAAGAACATGGAGGTCACGGAGGAAACATCATTAATATTTAAGGATGAATGTGTAAATGGAACATTTTCCACCAATCAATGTTGAATATAAGCAAGCTTTAGTTGAATTAATGCTTAGGCCTATGGCTTAAATGAGGCGGATAGCCTAATGGGGCTGCTGTTTACAAGCAGGTGCAGGGTAAGGCCATTAGCGTCTCACTTTTAGCCTTAAAAAAGTCAATGTTATTCTCTTTCTGCAGGTGTTTATTGGACAATAATTGATATGCTTGATTTCTTGTGTTCTGTGTAATGGATGGCAAAATTACAGGTTGTGGAGGCATCAAAAGCATCCCCATCTCCCCCATCTCGTAAGCACCAACAGGAATTTGGTGCAGCTCTTTTATTGTTTCTTTGGAGAATTAAATCATGATCTTGGGAGAAAATATTAGCACTTTGGGTGCCTGTATATATATGAGAGTTATATGAAGAGAGAAAATGATCCATTGATCAAAATAAAATTGCACAAAGTGAGGTGATTGGCAGTTTGATCATGGAAAATGCAATGAACCAAAAAGCCCCCAAGAGATGTTGCTCTGAATAGCATCAGGTAAAGACGGTATATATAATGAAAGATATGTGCTATGATACCATTTTAGGTCATTTCCATTTGAACAGCAGAATTGCTGATCATTGCCCCAGAAGAGGCAGCCATGCAGAAATATGCCTGAAGGGGAGAAAGTGGTTTCTGAGAATGCTTCATCACTTTGACATATCTCTGTCTTCAAGTCGATAATGAGATATTAAGTCATGCGCTCTTGTGTTTGTTTACATCTGTCTGTCTGCAGTTCAGTAAAGCAGTTTTAATTATCTCTTACTGGCGCTCCTGCGGTGAGATATTTGACTTATCTGAGAATGATATTATTATAGTTGGCATTAAGGGGCCCCGGCTTCATTTCCCATTACGACAGATGAAACGGCAAATGGGAAAGATTAAAAATTCAATCTGGAGCGCAAAACACACGTTCAGACATACACAAACACAAGCTCATTGTGCATCTTATTCCCAGAGTCTTAGATACGGCTTGAAGTCGGGAGCTGTACTCATGATTAATGAAAGGAATATCCCTACTTTTTCAGTGGATGTGTGTCTACCAGACACATGCACGCACAAAGTTAGCATTTTTTTTTTACTCATTTGCTGATTCAAATTAAAATTTTTGAGCTCATTTGCTGACTCAAAACTTTCAGGCATGAGCTGACCTCTGCTCAAACTGTGTTCTACCTGGTGGGAAGATCTGGATCAAAGTTCTCCAGCTTGTCAAGACCCATGCAATGCACCTGTGTTCTCCTCCAGCTGATCACAGCAGCTGAGGAAGATTCCTATCTTGATGTCGTCAATGTGGTTGTCAGGAGTTTTCTGCAAGTCTCCATATTTTGATGTAAGTCCTTTTTTTTTCAGTGGATTATTAGTTAGTGGGTCTGTTTTGATAGATTTTGTTGTTGTCTATATACCGGTACTGTATTTGGTGGGAGTCATTGCCTGAGTTCCACACATGCAGCAAACATTCACTCGCAGGCTTGAGTGTTTGTGCGATTTTGGCATTTTTTGATCAATGTCTATAAAAGTTTTTTTTTTCCCAATAATCATGGCCTGCAGGATTTGTTATGCTTTACTCAGGAATTGAGTAAATATTCACATTTATAGAGCCTATTCATATTCCACCAGTTTCTCAAATTGATCTGCTTGTGGCTTGGGAAAAAAAGGGTCTTATTAGATCGATGACAGTTTTGGTGTTCCAGTGAAGCGCGCAGGTAGGTTTCTCGGGAGATCTGTGCATGTGCAGGATTATTATCCAGCCTGCAGGTAAGACCCTGTCTATATATATATATATGTATATGTGTGTGTGTGTATGTATATATATATATATATATATATATATATATATATATGTATATATGTGTGTGTGTATATGTGTATATATATATATATATATATATATGTATATGTGTGTGTGTGTGTATATATATATATGTGTGTGTGTGTATGTTTATATATGTGTGTATATGTATATATGTGTGTGTGTATATGTATGTGTGTGTGTATGTATACGTGTATATGTATGTATACACACACACACACACACACACACATATATATATATATATATATATATATATATATATATATATATATATATATATATATATATATTATATACACACACTAGTGAGAGCTGCAAAACAGAGAGGCAAACTAAAATATTTCACATCCAATGATATAAAATGGCCCTGTAGACTACACACTCTGTGTTAACGAACAACAAACGGATAAATAAGAAAGAAGAAGACGCGGGACTCTCTGATGTCAGCCTTTCTTTGAAACTGATGAGCCGAGATGCACCCTGGAGTCAGATAAGGAGTTCCAGCTCGGGGGGAGCATTTGGCTGCAAGGGAAAGAGGAAAGCTAAACAGACAAATAAGAGCCGATGCTTTCTAATGGTGGACACTTGAGCCGACAGCGACATGTGTACTGCTCTAGCTCCAGAAGTCACGCTTTATTCATATGTTTGGCTTCCAACACAATGGTATCTGTTGCTATGTGCATGGGAAAAAGGTGCCTGACTTGTATTGGTTTTAGTCTTAGGATGATTTCATTGATAATAAAAAAAATTTCTTTCTGAGGGAAAAAAAAACAGATCAAGTCTTCATGTTAGTTTTTAGAAATAAATATCTATGATGTCAATAACCAGGGCTGACCTCGTTCAAATCAATGAGCAATCCACCCTTCACCGATTCTCATGAAAATTTGATCATATAGCATATAAATACTTGCTTTAAATGAGTGTTTGTTTTTTTTTTTTTTTATTTCTGTGGCATTTAACTGAAAAGCAGAAATATTGCATGCTTTAAACGCAGAAGTAATGGCGTTTAGATTGCTCGGGCTGCAGCTGCACTGTCGTCAATATTGGACCTTAACTTGTGTGGGCGCGAATGTTTGCTACAATTGGATGGACATTTCACACATGAAATATTCATGACTCGCCTCGGCCAGGGAAATAAACAAATAAATAAATAACGCAGGAGTGGAGGAAAAAAAAAAAAACCCTCATTGTGGTACACTAAAGCATGTCCCAGACTTTAATCCCACATATTAATCGTTCGGTTTTTTTTAATAAAATTCTGTTAAATAATGAGGCATTCTCCAAAGTAATAAATGTGTTTGCACTTCATGAGAAAACATCAGGGCGCAGAGCAGAAGGAGAAATCAGCAGAAAGGGAAGAAGAGAAGCCCCAGCTCACACTGTGATTAACACTCCAAAGAAATCCCTTCTCTCACCGCTGTCCCTCTCACAGCCACACGTCATTAAGGCGACTTCTCACCGCCGTGCTTCAAACACGAGGCTGAAAATGACCCAGTTATGTGGAAGCACATTTATATATATAAAAAAAAAGTGATTATAAAACCTTTTTCTGCCCACACGTTGTTTGTCCTCTCTTCTTCCTCTTTGAATTTGAAGAAAGTCACCTGGGAGACGAGCCCACCGTTTCTCTTTGATTGTGCGCGGCTGCCCGCAACGTGTGTCCGTGTGAGTGTGTGGGCACGCTGCAGGCCGCATGTCTGTGTGAGATTCTTGTTGTTTGGTGGGTGGTGATGGTGTGCGCTTACATGTGCGTGTGTGGGAGGAATGATCTTTGTTGCAGACTGGGTTTCTAACAGGACTGGAAGGAATAAATCAACTCTTTTTTTAAGGCGGGCAGCATTTGAAGCGATGACTTTCTTTGAGCCTGAGCTCAAAATGTCAGTTTTTGTGAATATATCTAAACGTTGTAATTTTCTTATGGCTTTGTTGTTGCTTCTATAGCTACAACTACCTTTATAAAGGTATGCCTGTGAGCTGAGTCATCTATTTTCTTCTGCAGAAAAACACGCCACCCAATTGAGAATAGCGTAAACTCTATTTAGGGAGGATTAGTGTTTCGAGGGGAGGTGGTGTAATGTAATTTAGATGCTCTCTCTGTCTAGAGATCTGTTCTTTTTCACCTAAAAAGATTCCAAGTGCCTGTAGCTGAATTGGAAAGATGAGGGGGGAAAAATAGCAACGCTAGATTGTGGATATAAACTGGTTCATCATAGCTAATGAGTTTGTCAGCACGGATCATTTGCGCTGGTCACGCTGATTCAAACTGGGTTTAATTGCACACGTTGGCACTAAAAGCAGTGAAGGTTCCAATGACTCATTGAAGTCCTGAGGGGCTTCGCAGCAGGATTTTGATGCAAAGGTCAACACAACATAAATTGGAAAGGTCAAAACAAAAGAAGCAACAGTGAATTTTGGCTCATTCTGCACCTGTTTTAGAGGATTTTTCTTTTCCAACTCTATCACAAGTCTGTACTCATGCCTCTTGGGTGGAGCAGCAGTCCCACCTGTTTCCACGTGTCTTGGGATCACGATTCCCTCATCAATCAATACTGCTGTCTTGTCCTTTTACATAAAGTTTCTTTTATGTTTATCTCCTTTGCATCAGATATATTTGACCTTTTTATCCCTTAAATATTTGACGCCTTGTTTTTATAGCCTTTCTAGGTGCTCCAGTCAAATGAGGTCATGTTTTCACCGGCACAGGCTTGTATGACACAAACATAACAGGAACAGGGGCATGGCTATAGCCTAACGTTGAATAGGCCAATGCTTTGTTATTGCTGTCTATTTTTATAGATCCTTTATAAAACATGGCCATAAAAAAATGGGAATGTGGGAAAGGTGCAGATTGAAGAATTTTAATTTCAGAGTGCTGTCAGCCTTTTGGAATGCTTCACTCATTCTTGTTTAATTTCCTCCCATGTCTGTTAATTCTCTTTCACTTTGTTCTTTTAGTCCATTATTTATTGCACTATGTGCTCTGACCTGTGTCGTGTTATGTTGTGTCTGCATGTTGGGAGTTTTTCTTTTGTTTTCCCACTTCCATTTGTTCCACTTCCACACTTCAAGCATTTGGATTCTTGCCCTCACCTTACTGGGATGTTTTGTTTATGGCCCAGAGATAATTTCCTGTTTTCCCACTTCTTAAAAATTTTACGGAACCATTCAGCTGTATTTTGATCCACCTCCTCTTCTCATTGCATTGTGAAATGTGTGGGAATTTGCAGTGCAATGGCTAGCACACATACAAGGATAAATCTCTTGGACACTCCAGTTGCAGCCTTCCACAAAACCTCAGGCGTTGTAGTAAAACCTTTTGCCGATGCGGAACCATGGACTGAAGGACGCGTGCAGCAACAACAGCATGGAAGCTTTACTCTCCCAACAAAGTTGAAGCTGTCGAACCTGTATCCCCTTCCAAAAACTCGTGAAAACCAGGCTTGAGTTACAGTGCTGGAGCACAAATTCCTAATGAGATGGCAGCTGTTGACAGCTTACGTAAAGAGAAGTGAGTCCTCTGTTTTGTTCAGTGACAGATTCCTACGCACTGTACCACATGAGCCTGATCCTTTGTTGAATATTCCATACCAGAGTGCTGAATAGCTACAGCTCGTTTGTTCTTTATAAGTCTTACCTGTTATTGTCTGAACTGTCTGTAACTGAAGTGCTGATTATCTGATGTAATATGTTGTAAACCTGCAGTCATGTGATGACACTGAGATCTACCTTGGGGAAAAAAAAAAAAAATCAAACTTGCCTTCTGCGGCATAGGTGATTGATTTTCACTGGTTTGGTTGTGTCTGTTTGCTGAAAAGAGTGATTCCTAGTTCAAGGCTCTGTTGATTCGCCAACTGCATGACATGTACCAGAACCCTGAGCCATTTGTTGTAAATGTAGCAAGCTCACGACCTAAGCAGGCAAAGTATGAGGAGAAAAAGAATGCATTTTATGTCTGGACTAATAGAATTTAATGGAGTTACTTTTCTTTGGAAACTAAGCTTTTCTAAGCTCTTAAGATTGAAATGTTGAGATGTATGACGGTGACTGTTCAAAGTTCTGAATCTGTTAATATCATACAGTGGGTCCTTTAATTAAAGACCCATTATATTCAGACTGATGTAAAACGGTCCTGAGGGTATATTCAAGGATATGTAGAATTAGAGTGCTAGAGGCATTTGGGATTTTGACATTTGCTCTGGGGCCTTCTGTAAGTCCATAAGTGGTTCTCTCATTTTCCCCAGACCAACCACTGATGTGCCTACGATGGAGACACTTCCAGTAAATGGTCTGGTGGAGTTCTCAGCAATTGGAGGGGGAAAGAAATTGTGAGCAGCTCCCAGCTGTGAATGTGTCCAACTGTATAAACTTGAAGTTGGGCATTGACAAGGGAAGCACTCATCCATACAGATGTTATCAGATATGCTTTGGGTACCATGCCAGTGCCTCCATCTAGTTCAATCTGGAACATAAGTGGTAGTCCCTGGGAAAATAAAAAAGCACCAGGTTTCAGTGCTACCTCCTAATGTGGTAACCCAAACAAAATATTTGGTGCCAAACTACAATTTAATTTCAGAACCCCAGGTCGACAAAAATATGGAAAACTGCTAAAATCGATGAACGAGTGAAATCTAAAAGACTTTATCATTATTGGTGCTGCACAGGCATTAAAGGCACAGCATGGCATGGCACAGCTGTCCCTCTTTCTGTGGCGATTCATTAAGAATAATTGGCCGAATGACAAGGCCCCACATTGCACCACCATTTCATCAGCAGTAGTCGCTGTAATTGGGAAGAAGCTTGGCAGTGAGGAGAAGGTAAGCCTCCCTAATAGGAAAGAGGCTGACTTCAAACTCACCTCCACAACATACAAATATAATCCAAAAGCCTGAGAATAAATCTCATTCTCAGAAATGCTCCTTTGAGGTGGACACAAAAGACCCAGCTGCTGCTGTTCAGTCGCTAAAGAGGAAGAGCGCTCTTTCGAGAAATCAATAATGAGTCCATTGCGGTGCTGAAATACATAAAAAGCACCGAGGTGACACTTGGAAACTTCTCTTCACTTAGTGTGGGGAAATGGTAAAAAAAAAAAAAAAAAAACAGCCTCATTCTGGAAACATAAAAGATAAAACAGCGGCCTTTTAGGATGGCTGTACTGGAAATCCAATAATGAGATCGGCGGTGCTGGAAAAGCCAAGATGTGTTTTTGAAGTTGTCTCTGTCATTGAGGAGGGTTTGTTGTTTTATAGTGTCACTCAAATCGACTAGGATTGTAATTAAAGGCTGTACCTGCCTCAGCTAGTGTTGCTGCTAATCGGGAACACAGAGGCATCCAAGGCGTGATTACCAGTAACAGTTACGGCATATCTGTGACTCAGTGTTGTCAGGGGATTGTCAGATGTCAGTCATGACAAATTTCTGCCAAGTCAATTTTTTTTCACTTGGGAATGCCCCGGGGCAATAAACGTTTGTTCCACGAAGCCACAGGCAATGCAAGCTACGACAAACTCTGAAGAGCATTAACATGCGTTAACATGCCCTTCAGAGTGGCCATAAGGTACTTAAAAAGAAATCAAATAAATAAAAATCCAATAATTAATTATTGCACAGTGTAATGTTGTTTTTTAAAGCCAAGCTGAGAGGGGACCACCATTGTCTGCCAGGACAAAAGACATGTGGAGCAAAGGCAGAGCCCATCAAACTTGAAAGAAAGATCCTCAAATGAACTTCAGCATGGTCCAACTGCAGTGGACTTGAAGAGATCCAGACTGATGCCAGCTTTGACTTTCAAAGTGACAGCAGGATATTGGATTTAAACATCCTCCCGGTACCTGCATGGGTTTTCTCCAGGGTCCACTTTCCACCATCTGAACATACTGGCTGGTAAGATCTGGCTTAAAAGTTGAATCTCTTATCCGACCGAGAACCTTTTTAAAGGCGCAAACATTAAAACAATGTCTTTATACATGTGTTGGACTGTTAGCTGAATATTTATTAGAAAATTACATACTTGGCCAAAGTAAGAGGCATTGGGTTTTTCCAATATATGGTATCTACATCTGAAAATAGGCAGAGGAATATAATTAAAATAATTAAAACATTGAATACATGTAGGTGATGCTGATTACTTATCTCCCAGCAGATTTGGGTTTAATATTAGTTGAACTTAAATAATACAATTTGGCTGTTTGATAGGGGAAGCTGTCCAGATAGGAAATCATGAGAGAAAAAAAAGGTTTTCAGAATATAAATTCCAAATATACATGAGCATGTGACGGAGGAAGCAGAAACAGGGAGAAATAAACACTCTGATAAAAGCAAGTGAGTGTGGCAGCTAAAAATAACACCAAAGATTCTGATTTTACATAGTGGTAGACAGTGCCTCATTGTGAGATGCAAATTAGGTTTTTCTTGGAAAGTTATGGCTTTTATGGACAATTATTATTAAGCCCAGGACAGCGGGAGTGGGTTCAGCTCGGCTGCTTTCATCAGCAAGTCAGTATTAGGAGAATTTCAATGTGATCTCGAAAATTAAGGAATTTCTAATGAGTAAAAACAATCTGTGCTTGAGGCTAAATTACAATATATTCTGCATGAATAGCTGTAAAGCTTTGACTTTACTGAGTCGTGCTTCACTCAGAAGGTCCTGTTGCTTTGGAGATTATTTCCATGTGACTCAGGTCTTGATTCTTTTATTTAACAAATAAAGAATGTTTCTTCATTAATGACCAAAGCATTAGGGGTATGGCCTGGGTTAGTGCATAGATGACATAACAGTCTCAATGGGAACACTAACTTGGGGCTGTTTTCACTGCTTTTGCACAGCTGGAAACCTTTCGATTGATTTTTACCCATGTAGCCCACTTCTCCAGCCTTATTTGACCAATGAACTTACTGGGATGTTCTCATATCTACAGCATGAATCCCATCAAATTGCCATCAACAATTTAGTGACCAAATGTAATCATTGTAAATGTATGTGTGTATGTATATGTCACTGTACTGCTACTGGTGTGTATCATTTATTTTCAGAGTAAGTTTATAAAGACATGATGGGAAGGTAGGAGGAATGCTAACGCTAATGCAAGGTGACAACCTGCCACATTGTGCCGGAGCGTTGTGATTTCTTCAGTGCCTGAGGACGGAGCATAGTCATGAGGGGAAGATGTTTGTGTCTGCTGGCTACAGACTTGTCAGTATATTATAGACGCTTCATTAGCATCCATTAACCATAGAGCAAACAAAGCCACCGTTTCAGAGATCTGCACACATCACTCAGACCCAACATGAAGTGGAGGAAAACTTCAAGCTTTCGCTGTTTTGAGGGGGAAACCATGTATGTGTGTGTGTGTGTGTGTGTGTGTGTGTGTGGGGGGAGGGGGTGGAATCAGCGAATGCAAGGGTTGTGAGAGGGCTGAGGCTTGAAGAGGAGGATGCAGTTTTGTTGCTAAAAGACATGTCAGGATTTGACAAGGAAGTTAATCCCCCACAGGTAATGGGAGTCACTTTACTCCAGATGCTTTTATTTGCATCATGAAAACATACTGACAAGTTGAAAAGGACTGTTTAATCAGCCAGTTGTACACTAAAGGAAACCACTCAAATGTGAGACAAATCTCTTTAGGAAAAACCACTAATACTCCTTGATACACACACATTTAGAATCTCTGGGGGACAAATATAATGAACAGCGTAGAATAAATGTTAGCACAACCTTTGGACTGAATAGCATTGATTATGAATATTAACCTATAATAATTGAGCTTTAGCTAAAAATTACCATGGTAATTGGGGGAAATGCCACCTGGTGGTTAAATCTACATCACACTGTGCTCAAGTTACATCCACTCCAAATGAGAGCAACGCCAACAAGAAAAAAGTCGTTAAATATCAAACTGATGTGAAGATTATGTGTAGGTGTACATCTGAAGTGTATAGTGGAACAGCCTGTTTCTGTCAGTGCACTTTCCTGCCTCAGTGATGTCTGCAGTTGACTTCAAGACACAGAAATTGTAGCGAGAGAGTCGTCATATCCGTACGAAGGTGGTAAACACTTGAAATGAGTTGGAAATTGCCATCTGTTCTGAATCAAACATCACAATGTCATAGTCATGACAGAAAATCTTGCAGTGCATCTTGTTAGCCAAACTTCCGTGAACTAATTTAGTCCAAATAAAACCAAAAATAAACAAGGGAGAAATCTAGTAAATAATGCATAAATACATGTTAATGTTATTCACGGTTCATCTCGAGCTGCACATTAACTCGAATGTGTTTTCGGTAGTGTGGTTCATCTCAAAGATAAACTGTCACATAATCTTTGTTTACATGCTACTATTTATTGAGCCTTAAATGAGCAACTCGGGATAAAAAGTCTACAAAAAGAGAGTGTGAGCAAGACATCAGAAGGCGATGAAATGCTGCATGTGTGACAGAATACAACATTTAGCTTGTCGAGTTCAGCTCGAAGTGATTGTCTTTCGTGGAAGTTGCCAAAATGAAGCTGTAAAAGATACAAATCAGCTTTTGGCAGATAGGCAACGTTCACAAACCGTTGACAGAAAAAGCAATACCTTCAGTATTTGTAACGGTTCGACTGCAGCAGCATTTGTGACTTAATTCTTGCAGCGCCCGTCGACAAAACCATTCCATCATGCACGCACATGTGCACTCACAGAATCCATTTATGGAACTTGGCAGTCTTTTTGCTTGGCGCTGGCTGTTCATCCAGCTCTGAGTTGTGTGGGCAGTAGAGTAAGCAATGCAACTCCAGCTACATCGTCCAGCTTTGCTGGCGGGGGGGCATCTTGAGGTGCTTCCAGACCAGATGGGATAAGTAATCCCTCCAACGGGTTGTGGGTCTGACACAGTGTGCCCCGATGCTCCGCCCAGGCGATTGGGTTTGCCGTCAAAATCAAACCAGAAGCACTGGTGCATTTATATGCAAATGTCGCAGATGTTTGAACTGTTAAATACTTGTCTGGCAAATCTGGTTATGTGTTGGATAAGAGTGAAGAGTGAGAGGCCAATCAATAGTACAGCAAATAAACTGTAAACAAATGAGAAATGCCAGCGGGACTGTGAGACCGTCAACATGTCCCTGAAGTTAGGATCAGCCTCTGCCCACTCTAATCATATCTAAAAAATGATGCGGGGATGTTTTATCCAAAATATTTTTCCATTTGGGTTTCCACCTGGCTGGAACAGCAGTCTTTGTATGCCAGGAGGGGTGAGCAGACACAACTGGATCCTTCTCTGAAATGAAAACTTGGACCACATCTTCAGAAGACTTCTTTTGGGACAAATTGTGGCATGAGCCAAGGTGAGCTTTAAAAAGAGCGAGCGCTGCCACCACTGAAATTATATTGGCAACTGCTGCTTGAGGTCGCGGCTGGGTGGTACTGGCTCAAGAAACCTGATTAATCTCCCCTAGAAAGGCTGTTTTGGTGCACTGACCCAGAGTCCTTGCATGCCTTCAGCTTCTCCAGGAACCCTACAAAGTGTTTATTCCAGCTTTGTAAATCTGACCCTGAGGAATATAAGCCAGAGTTTGCTACTTAAAGCTGTACTTGTGCATGTCATCACATTGAAATTTAATAAGCTAACCATGCTAAGACCCAGCTGGCTCTTGAACAACATGAATGTGTGTGGAACTGTGTCAGAGGACCATTTGAACCAAATTGCAAATTCACTAATCACCTAATAAAAAATAAATAGATAAATTAATCCATTCACATGTCTCTTTCAGCCTTTTTATGCATTGGAATCATGTTCCTTATGGGCAATCTGCTAAAGTTCCAGTAAATGAAAGTGTTAAATATATTTATGGGCCACTTTTATAATTGTTCCCATCACTGAAATCTGTATATTTTAGCATTTTGGTATTGTTTAAAACAACAGCACAAAGTTGTAGATAAAGGGAAATTAAATCCAAAGTAATGACCATCCTTTCTAGTAATATGGATGCAAGGCTGTTTATGCATCTCACTTGTTTTCTGGACAATTTTGCTGTTTACAATTCTCTGTTTCATTTCAAACAGTGTAACACACAATATATCTGCTCGTTTCCTCCATTAGAACTTCTGTGTTTTGAATATTTAAGTAAATTCTGCTCCTAAATTAGACCGGATAAAACTTTAATTATCCCTGCGGGGAAACTGGGTTATTGCGGCAGCAGGGAAGAGACACAGATAAGAATAGATCAAACATGATATATTTCAGTTACCACCACAAGTGTATTCAGCAAAGTAACATATTGATAATGAGTTTAAAATGCACGTCTGTGAAGAACATAAAGATCCATCATGGTTATTCTTAATTTAACATGCAACAGCCACAACTGGAGTTGGTTCTACATCTCAGAGTTCCACATGCTTTAAATCAAATGTCTGCTTTACGTGTGCAAAAAGCAAAGAAAATAATTAGTCTTTGCATAAATGAAGATGCTAAATTGTACCT
Organism: Lagocephalus sceleratus; assembly: GCA_911728415.1. NCBI lineage: Eukaryota > Metazoa > Chordata > Actinopteri > Tetraodontiformes > Tetraodontidae > Lagocephalus > Lagocephalus sceleratus. The sequence continues at coordinate 5,553,348 of CAJVRN010000028.1, read as the reverse complement.
GCACGCATGTTGAATATGATATGTCCACTTAATTCATCAAGGTGAACAAGTTTCCCTCTAGTGATAAGTGATCCGGCCTCAACGCCCTCCTCGGTAACTTCAGAGAGCTCCAGATAATGCTGTGAATAATTTATGGAACAATGTCAGGGCCTCTTCATAATGACTTCAAATGGACATCAGCCAAGCGTTAAATGACAGGGATTAATCTACTTTAGAAATATTAGTCCTAATGGAATATTGAATCCTCTGGGAGACAAGCCCAACTTTGGAGTCAAGTGCAGCGCCTAGTCTCTTCCATCGGTGTGCAGTGACCCCAAAACGCGGCAATTTAAAGTTCAGAGTGTTCAAAAGTTCACTGCTTTTGTTCAGTTTGTGCTGCGGCAGAACGTTTTAAAATGAGACCTGGTTGTGTGGCCAGAATGGCTCTGGGGTTCCTTCCAAAAGGTCAGGGCAAGTAAAGCCAAGCTAACAAAGTCAGTAGAAAATCAAAAGGCCCTTTAAATGGATGTCTTTCATGGGCATCTTGCTCAGGGATGCAAATATTCTGAGAAATATGTGTGTGTGTGTGTGTGTGTGTGTGTGTGTGTGTGTGTGTGTGTGTGTGTGTGTGTTGTGTGTGTAGGTGTCTGCGTGTGGTTGTGGGTGTCTACATGCGTGGGCTTGCATGTATTCATGCGGTGAATATTTAATGCAGCAATATTGGATGCATTTACAGGTTAGCCATGTGATAATTCAGTGTGTGATAAAATTACACAGTGCTCGTCAAAGAAAGTAGTTTTGACTTGGGTGGCCTTTATTTTTTTATTTATTTTGTTTTCCAAGATACTTTATGCAGCAATGTCCTTGGTTTACAGATGCACTGAATACACTGTGAAACAGATGCATAGAATAGGTTCTCTGTATCACCCACAGTTAAATATCTGTGTCCAAACTGCACCACATCCTGTAACTTTACATCATTACATCAATTATAATGAATTTAAATTAATGATGCATAAAGTCACTTTATTATGTCAAATTTAGTGCCTGCAGAATTAAGAACGGCTGCTTTATCTCCACTCTTCTGCATATAATTTTCTTAATATAAATTCTCCTCTGGTCATTCCAGTGTAATTCAATTATCTTGTGTAGCTGTTTCTCTGTACATGGTGTCGCTTGGAGCAGCCTTGAATTGTATGTCTCACATGCTTATATTGTGAGCTGGATTAATCTTTCTTTATGAAAGATATTTTAATGGACCACAACAAAACATGCTGGGTATCATCTGTCCTTTTAACATAACCCCACATGGCCTCAATAATAGTCCACTTTGTATTCTTTGTTACATCCAACTTGGAAAAATATTCGGTGCTGAAGTTTAAAAGTTAATGTTTATAATGCATTTTTTTCTTTTGAAGCTATAGTTATAGTCTCCTCGTTTTTGCTACGAGGCAGTTATGCTAAAGTGCTGCATCCCCATTCTGACCAAATCTATAAATTAATAGTTCCTCCTGCAAATTCTCTGAGACCCCTTTTTAATACTCTTCTCCCTTATCATAATAAATCTTAACATATTCCGGCTCATCATGCAAATGTAAATTTGATAGCCTGGACTGGTCCAGATCCAAAAGAATAATTGAATTCTGCAAGTGTCACGTGACTGAAATTACACAGTGAGCCTGAAGGAGAGTTTCATCTTCCAAAATCTTGCTCAGTGATGCAAATACTCTATCATTTAAACTCGTTTATCCAAGCTTAAGGGGTTTGCAATGGAGACAAACCATTAGTCATACCCAAACACAAACTGAGAAAAAATTTTTAGCTGAAAAATAAAGTGGGAAATGGAGGGAGCCACTGGAAAACATCCATTCATTACTGAGTACAAGTTGCTGCTTTCAGCAACAAAGAAATTGGTGTATTTTTTACGGCCTTTCGTGCTCTTTTTCCTCGCTCAGGTCTCGTTTGCTCAGCTTTTATTTCTCCTATTCATGCCCAATGGTTTCAAATAGTGGGAAAGTGAGATGTGAGATTGAACATGGCATACACACTGGTGAAATATCAGCACCTGTTTCATCATCCATCTACTTTGTCTTTTCATCCTTCTTTCCTGTGTGATTGCCTCTGACTCAAAAATATTGATTGGAGTTAGCATCTTTTGATCTTTAAAGGGACTGAAAATTTCCGGCAAAAAATAATTGATCCTCCTGACATTTATATGCATAACATTTGTAAAGGCTAAATCCTGACTTTGGGCGAGGCCGGTTGGGTTCCAGTTCCCAGTTGGTGAGATATTTGTTGCTCAGAATTTAAAAATCAATCATCGTATCCATTTAAAGTTGTTTGGATAAGCAAGTGTGTTATGAATGGAACCTTCCCAGGTTGTTGAAGTTCCACACGGGAAGACCTCCAATACAAATTTTCATTTGAAATGACCTGGGGAAAAAAAAGAAAAAAACAAGCAGTGGCAAACAAGTTCAGACTGTCAATTTCAGTCCCAAAATGCCACAATAATGAGAATGATTAGTGAAGAATGTTGATGAAAAAGGTTTTGTCACATGGGACACCACTTGAGGGAAAAATTGAATTTTTCACTTCAGTCTGACTGAGTAATGTGGTAATGAATTTTAAGGAAATCACTGGGTGGTTTCAATACAGCAAACATCACTGATGGTTAAAATGGAACTTTATCCAGTCATCTTCTGAGTGTGTGTGTGTGTGTGTGTGTGTGTGTGTGCGCTCTGGGTGAATATTGACCTGTCCTGGGTGTATTCCTGTCTGTCAGTCAATTATTTGAAAATATACCAATACAGCCATCCCTAATTAGAGGTAATTTAATTTCACTAACTAGCTGAATTAAAAATGAATCATAAATCACCCATTTTAATTTACTCAAGAATGCTAAATTATTTTGTCACATGAGTATGAAAATTTAGAAGGGGCAGTTAGTGGTATGCAAATGGAACCTTCCAATCAAAGCTGCGTCTTGAGCCTCGACCTGCTTTGATGGAAGAGGTTAGATAAATACCCTGTGCCTTTCATTACAATCTGTCAGATTTAATAAAATAATATCTCATACTTCATCTTCTCATTTTCAGGTTTGACAAATCTGTACATTAATTACCCTGTTTTTCTAATCTCCGCCTTCTCAGTCAACAAGATATGATTATAGGTTATTTATAACTGCAGCCGATTGCTAATTTGGACAGATAAACCTAATTAGATTGGAAAAGGAGATTTGAAAGGATTTGGCGATGATAAAATGTTATTGAACTATTGGCTGATTATGTCTGACCTTGTGAAAAGCTCAGAGCTATCTTTGTTCAGACTATGTTCTATGAAAAATGGCCCCAAACTTTTAAAAGTGAACTGCCTCCAATACTGCAGTGAAGTGTATAGTTTATTGTTCACTCTTATCTCCTATGGAGTGCAGATGAAAATTGCTTATCGGTTAAAATAACTACATATATATATATTAAAAAGAAATCTGGAATTTTACTATTGTGTTCACAAAAACAGCATGTCCCTGTGGACAGAGCTGGTTTGAGGATGACTCAGCATTAGAGAATTATACTTTGTTGCATGCAAAGTTGAAAGGGGAGATAACAAGGAAACGATGGCAGATCCTGATCTTTGGCTGCCACACTCAAGTCAACACAGACAACACACAGATGAAGGGAGTGCGTGGAATGTAGTCCAAGGCGGAGCTTCTGTTTTATTTTTATTCTTCTTTCATGTGTTTTAGACAACATGGGGACTCAGATAACATCACTGGTATGGATGACATTTTGAAGGTTCTGTTCCCATCAATCTGCCAGCTAATGTTTCAAATACTGATATACAATGTCCCAGAGGTGCTGGGTCGGGGGCCGGGCTTTGTCGTACAGGAAATGCTGAGATGCTCCAGTCATACGGGGCAGGGCAGTGTCATACACTAGAAGGAACCTGAAGCCTACAAATACCAAACTGCCTGGAAGGTGTTGTGAATGCCAGCCTAGCTTGTGGATGTCTTACCCAATGACACCCTTTCTATTGTCATGTTTACCTCTCCTGTTGTACTGGCCTGCTTCATGGAATATCCCCCATTCTTTTGACTTTATCCTAAGAAACCCACCAAAACCTCTCACCATGGCATATATAGATATACCATTTTGGTGGAGATGCACTGATTGATAAAGTAAAGCTGAGGGCTCTGGTAAATGTAAAACTGGTCAAGACTCAACCAAGGATGAAAAAAAGGGGAAAAAAAGGGAAAGGTTCTTAGCCATCAAATATAAAACTATTTTTTTTAGTAGATCGATGTAGGTTTGTATCCATTAAAGGTCACATTAAGTCTAATGAAGTGTCAACTGGGCTATTGAAAGAAACTGGAAAATATTTTGTCTGGTAACATATCAAGTCACAGTTGCTCTTTGAAATTTTCAAAAATATTTGGTTTTTTGTAAAATTTTGTTTTCAGATTATCATTATTTTATCTTTGGTTTCCACATTTGTATGCACTGTTCTAATTTAGCATTACTTTATTTTTTTAATTTTGTCTGCATTAAACTGTAATTATCTAACTAGACCATGACCTTTCTGTTCCTCCTTCCTCCGGTCGGTTGACCATCTTTTCTTCTTTGGCAAGGAAAAAACATTCTTGTCTGTATCAGCACATCAAACAGCCCGCCTCCAGGGGCCTTGTCAGACACCCGTCGCAAACTCTTGACTATGAATGGCATCGCGTTGACCTCAGTTTACACACAGAAGAGCGTTCATTCATTGTGATTCAAGAGCACACAAACCCGTCCAACTTAGAACTTGACTGAACTTCAGAGCCCATATACGCTGGACTCCCTGACGTGTGATTTGATTACTGTGGAGAGCTGCCAGCAGTGTTTGCTCTGAAAACTTGACCACTCGAAATACACACACACGAACACACACAAACACACAGAAAACACCTTCCCATCCTTTCAAATACTCATTTTGGAGCGCTCCTGTGAGTGCAGAAAATCGGACAGTTTGTCCGAACTCGCCGATTACACAAACTAAAAAGGCAAGCCGTTCCCTTTTCAGGCTGCACCAAAGGCAGCACATAATGGCCAGCACTCTTTCCCAGCAACATCAGTCGCGATGAAGGTTGACAAGGGTGTTCAGTTCCATCACAGGAGGTCAGTGTTAACATGGACATGAAAGTCCAGATCCATATTGTCTTATTTAAAATGCAGATATTACTGAAAAAATGCTGGCAAACGCAGCTCATTTGTGTGAGTCGGTGCATCAGTACAACAGATTTTATTGCTAGATTATTTTGGAACACTTGCGATGCTATCAGCCTAAATTGCATTGCAACAGTAACTACTAATGGTAATTACTTTGTGGGATTTAGGAGAGTTCAGAATGGATAGCAGAGTTCCTCAGTGGCTCTCTGAGGCACACCTACCTCATTTTTGACTGAAGGGAGGCCAGCCTCCTCCTGACATGTGGAGCCAAGCCAAGTGGTTGATTACTGCTGTGATGATGAATGGTAAAGTGCAGTGATGGGAGGCTTTTCAGGTGGTGTCAGAGGTGGGGAATTGCTGACATGTTAAGAGAGCAAATACAGTGAATGTTGTGGCAGTTACCCCTCCCTGACTGAATAGAATGTAATGGCACCTGATAACCTTCACAAAGGCACGGACACATTCTAAATGTCTGGGCAATCAGTGTTGGCTTGTATTGACCTTTTGCTTTTGTCTGCAGTCATGAACAACAGCAGCATATTCACTATAATTGTACATTCCTCTTCAATATAATATGGTTTGGGGTTCTGGCCACTGCCTCCATCGTTCAATGTGGCAAGAGTTGCCTCCTTTATACAGACAAAATTATATACCTTGCTCAGCCATGAATTTGCTTGATGCCTTAGTGAGCAAGGAAATTATGTATATACCTCCAAGAGTTACTTTGGCACCTCCTCCAGTGTCTAATGTTATAAACAGGTATCAAACTGAGTGCAAAACACCTTCATAAACTTCATGGTAATCTTAAGTGAGGGGGAAAAAAAAGAAACATGGTTTATTAAATAACATGCAGATGTTATTTAATTAAATAACATCATCAGATTAAATAACATGCAGACGTTAAAATTTAATCACCAAGTTAGTCAGATGGGACTCATATGACTATTTATGACCATCTATGAGTTACTCAATACTTAAAAAGACCGGAAGCTGATGTTTAAATAAAAAAAAAAAACATGCTGATGCCACAGTGTTCATTACATATGTCAGATGGTGTGCCAGGTACTCCAGCTTCCTCCCACAGTCCAAAGACATGCACTATTGGGGATTAGGTCAGTTGAAAACTTTGAATTGCCCATAGGTATGAGTGTGAGAGTGACTGGCCCTGCGATTGACTGGCATGCCATCCAGGGTGTACACTGCCTTCCCCCAATGAGCTGGGATAGGCTCCAGTCCCCCAGCAACCCTCAGTAGAGGAACAAGTGGTAAGAAAGCGATGGATGGATGGATGGTAATGTGTGAAGCTGAAAATGGGTCATCTGATCTTTTGGGTTTTTTTTACTTGAAGATGTTTCACATCTCATCCAAGTTGCTTCTTCAGTTCTAACAGACCGGTGGGACTATATTTCTTTATTTTGCTGGTTTAAAGAACACTCTTTTTTAGTCGTCCTTCAAGGAGAGGATGGCATTATCGGTGGCTGACAACTGGTATCATAAACCGCCTCTTCTGTTCAGTGATGCTCTTTCAATTTTGACAAAGATAGCTGCCTTTATTACATTTTCATCTTTCTTATCTGGCCAAAACATGAACATCCCAAAAGTGTAGATAGATGTCTGAATTCTGTCTAGAGCAGTTGGCTCTGCTGCATTCTGTAATGTTTTATGTTGCTACTATGTTTATATAGTTAATGATTTTGGAAAGACGTCTAGACATCCTTTGAACTGATGTAAAATCCATAACCGTGCCAGATTATCTTTCTTTGTTGAAACATTTCTCTGGATCCACAAGCATTTATACGAACTCAGGTACTTGCAGTTTGTTGCTAAGAGGAAATATTCTGCATGTCTAAATAAACAAAAGCCAATGTCGAGGCCAACGAACACAATGCTTACAGCGTGAAAAATAAATATAAAAATAAAATAAATGCAGCAGTTGATGTGAACTTTGCAGTACCTGCAGTGCTGTTGTGATGATAAATGATGTCAGAGCATTTCTGAATAGAGGAGAAGTAAACTTCCTGATACAGCACTTAGCTTCAGCTGCAACAGTGAACATGCTTATCGGCATGACTGGGGCGGGAAACAGCTGCGAGGAAGCAGAAAAATCACAAAGAGACAGCACAAAAAGAGAGTTGCCACTAGAGAAACTGAAATATGTTGCACAAGGCAATGAGATTTAAATAAGAGGAGATGTACCGCCATTGTCCCGGCTTCCAGATTATGCATGGTACGCATTAACCTGGCTTTTAATGTGTCACATCGGGGCCCCTTAGTCTCTGTCAACCCACACGAAGCTGAGTTCCACTGACATCTATAGCTTTGCGAACCACGAGCACAAGCCACACAACCACGGGTTTGTATTCGCATGGGCACTGGCGCGTGCGATAGACCAGATCACAAATTAGAAACAATAAACCCCTCTCCCAGAGCACTTTGGGTAACTTTTAAATGCACTGGGATTATTGGCTTCATCCAAATCTGAACATCCAGCCTCTTAAAAGAAAGCCAAGCATAAAGTGAAGTCAGTTGTTGAAATCACTGTCTTGTCTATTAATTTATTCCAGCATGGAAGAATGGGGAGCTTAGCCTGCGGGGGTTGAGATTTCTTAGATCAAGCTTGGATGGACATAATCACTGGCACAGCTGAATTTCTGGAACAACTCTTGACTGTGTATCCAGCGAAGACAGAAGGCTGAACAATGCATATGTGACAGATAGCCTGTCTTTATGTGGAGATTAAAGCTGCAGAGAGAATGATTATTTATATATTTCAGCCTTTTATCGGTGTCAAAACATGGCTGTCCATTATTCAGGCCAAAGATTTCTGAGGGCCATCTGGTGGCAGGCTGCAGTAAAAGAATAAGCAATGTCAAGGCTATTTAATTTGTGATCACTGCTGTTGTATTTGTTTGATTATTTATTTATTTACCATAATCACAGGAATTCAGTCCGTCTTGACTAGATAGCAATACCCAAATCTGGATGTTTATCGGCTCTAGTTTTGCATGGGAAGTTGCTATAAGGACATTCTGTCTGACTGGCTGTGAAGACTTCAAAGTATCATGTTACTGTTTTGGGGACGAAAGTTACGGCAAACTTTGGAAGATGCTAAACAGGCCGCGTTAAAGTTTGTGATCACAAGGCAGTGCAAGAAGTGTGGAGAAAGTTAGAACAGGATTGTCTTGTTATCCCCCCGATCCTGATAATTAAATGCAAGATCCACTCCATTAAACTGGAACCAACCTTGTTTGGATCTGGGTCAGGTCATAGTTGTTTTCCCATTCCCTTTTATTGTAAAATTAAAATCACAACGCATCATTGCTTTATTACTTTTTTTTTTTCTCACATCCTCTTACTAGACACCTTGAAACCATTAGTATGCATTCATCGTCAGTGTCACTGACATGGAATACATTTTTCAAACGGCTCTAGCCGCCCATTTAATGACACATAACCAGACACGGTCCCAATTATAGCCCTGTGCTCAACAATTATGCCCAGAGTAAAAAACAGAGAGATAACAGCCAGTTGCTAATTTGCTTTCCTTTATAAATGTTTGATAAATGCACCTTTTACAGCCGTCTTCCCAATGCCAATGACTCATTACCTGTGTCGCACATGTAACAAGAGATTAACTGGGCTGTTTAGCTCAAATTGCCTTATCGATTAGTTCTCTTATTAAAGCCCCCCTCAAGTGACTTCATTACCATCCTGAAATGTATAAGCTCAGCTGGAAAACAGCACATCTAAGAGGTGATTATCTGTATGGGTAACAATCCCATGCAAAGTGGGATTTGCCAATGCACCGGATGCACAGCTGTGTCTGTTTCAATTAGCACCTAGCTGTTGGTATTCATATTTTACTATGCAAAGAGTTGACTTCCTGCCAATGATCTGCTTGTAGTTTCTAATTGAAACGTCGTCACAGAAAGGGAAGGGTGAGGATGATGTTTTCCTTCAGGGATAGATACAGTGACTATTTTTTTTGCACAGCATATTTTGCCCCCTGCTGGTGGGGTCCAATCGTAAGATTGCTCCGACCTCTATGTTATGAGTTTAAATGTGGCTAATCCTGGCTGTAACTTGTGCAGGTAATGATGTGTTATTCCCCCTGTTGATGCACATTAGCAACTATTACAGTGCATTTTGAAGAGATTGAATTCTTGTTGATCTTTTTTTTTTTTTTTTTTTTTTTGGTATAATAATCAGAATGTAATGTAGAAAATAGCAAAGTAACTTAACCTGGAAATCATCAGTGCTCTTTTCAAAGTACAACAGAGACATCTACAACTCCCATGTTGCGATAAAACAACACTATTAAAACCCTCTTTTCCTTCTCTTCTTACACCTTCAGTCAATAGCATGCAAAACATACCCATGCTTTCATGAAGCATCACCAAGGGTATGATACAGCTGATTAAATTGAAAATAAAACTAGGTAATAAAAGCAACCAGCTGCTGCAGTTTATTGTCATTATTTTGGAGGTTGTTTTAGCAGTCTTTAAGTAAAATGAGTCCCAAAGATGAAAAGATGAGTGAAACCCGTTACATTTCAATGCAGGTGCTGCATGCTAAAACCCGGACAAAGGTTTCCCCATCTACCTGAAGGTCAAGGGCTCCTATTGTGTTCCATAAAATCCATTAAGAACCTCCGGTGATGTAGCACCGCTCGGACAAACATGATCCATCATCTTGAATAAAACATATTCTTATTCATGACTTGACCACAGCTAATTATAGGGACCCTCGAGAAAATCCATTTTCGAATATCTCTTTGGGACAGGGGTTAAATTAGCATTAATATTCCTACATAACAGACGAAGGAAATATTCTATCATGTATATGAAAAATTATATCCAATCCATGATAAGGCTTTGTAGACATCTCTCATGAAAAGAAATAAAAAGTCTTTTTAACTTAAGAAATCAGGCTGTCGTTAAAAGCAAAGTACCTTTTAAAGTACTTGTCATGGGCATCTTTTTATAATTTTTCCATGAGTCAATTCAAGCATTTACACCTGTGTTCTAATGCGATGTGACCTGGGCAGCACAGAGACAAATGTGCATGCCAAGCGCTACCTGGCTTCCTGACAAGCTTCTGTGTCCTTCATAAAACTTTCATGTCCTTGAAATGTTTCTGTAACTTTTCTTGAATCGACTACCTTGCAACGTTGTTTTAGGTTTTCACCTTTATCCCAAAGCAGAAAGGGAAAGAATGCCAGGCGCCCAGACACCTCTGCAGATGTGCTTTTCAAGGCACAGTAGGCATATCTTATTCATTTGCCTGCTCCTGTGTTCCAGGTGGTACAGGGATTCCGACACAGCTATAATTTAGCCTCATCGGCTACCAGGCTCCTGCTGCAACCAAGTGGGAGAGTTTAAAAGATTTATCTGGACCGTGTGTGAAATCCTCAGTCACCTTATTGAAATATAGATATATATTGTGCCGTGGCCTTCTGGCACTTTGGGTGAGTGGTAGGTACAAGGCAGGGAAGGGCAAGAGTTTTCGGTTCAATCTTTGGGCTTGAGTATGTGAGGTTCAAGGACTACACAACAGATTATATATTTGTTTGGCCAAAAAGCTTTATCTTGTGTGTATGATTTTAAAAAAAAAAGGCATGGAAAAACATTTTCTGTAGTGTATTTTCTTTTTCAGCATGGTCCTATTGCATGAATAGGGTGGACTGAGTCACCTCAAACCAATGCTGAAGGCTAAAAGGCTGTGAGAGCTCTCATCTGGAACATCTGCTCACTCTTTTTTTTATTCCTCCTCTTCATCAGTCTGTGCTGGGATCGTACGACAGAGCAGTGTCATGCACACGCAGTCGTGCATGCTGCAGATTCCAAACTATACTTCTAGTACAGCACCACCTTGGGTGATTGCAAAGGAGTAATTCACTCTAATGTCACCTCCCCCTCTCACTCCAAACCCCACTTCTTTTTTTTTTTTAACCACACAGTTAAATGCTACAATTATGTGTCAAATTTTAGAGTTGGGACTTAATTAAAATGGGAAAATAATGAGGACAATGAACACCGAATGAATTAATAGAGCTGATAACATCACACAACTTTTATCGACTTTTGAAATAAAGGTCTGATGAGAATTAATTATCATAGTTATTAAGTAATAAGGATGGCAGTGGAGGTTGTAACTATAATGTCATTCAGCAGAAGATGCTGGTCTCTGCATGTTTGGAGATTTTAGCTGTCAATGTACTTAATAATGGGGAAGAAAAGCAGGGACTATACTTTCTTTTCTGCTCATGTCCACGTTTTTTTTTTTCCCATTCTCAGGGTGGTTAATATTCACATCGTCTTTTTTTTTTTTTTTTTTTTATGTAGCACACTTTTTCACAGGCATTTGCACAGAACATTTTTTACATCGGCTGCTGCTACTCTGCTTTCAGTCTCCACTTTTCAAATGGAGAGTGCACATATTTTCTTGGATTTAATAATTTTCAACAAAAGAAGAAAAAAAACCAAAGACTTTTAAGACAGTTAAACCAAAATCAGTTTCTTTGACCTCTCTTGAGCTACTGTCCAGATTTTTTACTGCTTACACTGGCCGTCCACCCACTGTTTAGAAATATGTCAGCTGTTGGTGCCTGGGACTGGATTTTGCATGTGTTATTGATTTCTGCAAGTGCCGCTCCTCTAAACTGTATAATCTAGAGAAAATATTCAACACCCTGCCAGTTAAACATTAGTCTCCACTTGTAAAGTACACTATGGAATTTATGGCCCCAGGAAAAGGCGCTCACACACAGTGCATATGTACCACCACAGTCTGCTCCTTTTTGAAGTCTGGAGTAAGAGCACTAGGTCAGATTTCACACATGGCAGCACAGAAGGTATAAGTTACAGAAAAGGGGTTTGTGAGTTGCTTTGTGCATTACTGCCATTCATGAGATGTGGAACCCATGCTCACAGGTGTTCTCCGCTCAGCCTGTCCCACCCACAGGTTCTTGAGCTATGAAGCCCAGGTTCCTCTACCCGAAGTCAGCTGACCGGCAGGTCATGAATAATTGTCAAGGTAACAAATATGTGCACTCAAAAATGCCCTTGTACACGGGGTCTTTTTCCAGTGTGTCTTTTGTATGGCATGTGCTGATAAGCCGCTAAGCATATGGAATGTTTTAAGAGTTTTATTTTAGTGCCCACATCAGTTTAAGCTGCTCAGAAGTTATCCTGCAGTCATCAAATTTGCACAATTGCCACACCCAGGCTCTCTGCAGGCCCACAGAACACCAGGGCTGGCACGATCATTGGCTGGAGAGACTACGCCAAATGGCCACCCAGAAACATCCTGGTGCACCAAACCAAGGCAAAACACCAAAATACAGACAGGGGCACTGGGCTCTACCTACACAGTCACCACCCCACAGGACTAGAAGCCCATAGGTGAAGACTGAGCCACATTTCATTTGTAAATGTTTAAGATTTTATTATTGAGGAAAAAGCCCCAGACTCTACCTTTCAGGCCTTCACAGCGATTACCAAAATATAGCCATTAAGTTGAAATGTTTGATTCCTCGAACATCTCTGTTTCTGGAGTGTTTCTCTGCATTTACAATGAAAATATGGAATTGTGCCTTAATGATAAAAGACTTGCTCTTCAATATAGTGTGCATTGTGATGTTTAATGAGATGATGAAAGGTGTGCACATATATGCTTTAGTCGTCACACAGATGTTCCATGAGGATAACCACAGTAGCCACCATTAATTTTACGCCTTGGCACGGTCCAGCTGCATCATGCACATGAACAGAGAGTTAGTGAGCAGCTTCAACAGAATAAAGAAATACCCTCTCTCGTCAGTAACACGACTCATTTGCCCGAAAGAGTTTCTCATCCTCTCCTGGATCAGAGATGCTTGTTCCCGTTGCCATGGTATCTGTGCGAAAAAAGGTCGGACCCACATTCATTTGATCATCTGGTACCAAAACATTCCAAATGAGGCTTCCCTCTTTTTTTTTTCCACTGCTTCTGCTCATTCTAGTGGAACTAACAGGGAGCGATGAAGGCTCGCTCTGCTTCACAATGGTTGGTGCACTTCCTCAAAAGAGCCATGTTGTTCATTGCAACTATCTTTGACTCTCTCACTCCACGGCCTCCTTTATTCCCAGTCCGCGTGTTGCGTTTCAAATCTGGTGCAGAACAGAGTAATTCCGAGTTTTTCCTTTTCTTTCCTGACCACTAATTAATTGCAGCTAAATGTGCCCGTCTTGCATCGCATCTGTGCCTCATTAGGAGGCCAGAAAACAGTTTAGACCCCGGGAAACTGATGTTAGAAACCAAGAGGCGTTACAAAACCTTAAACAGCCATATTGTGAATCTTCAGTATGTGAGTAACAGTTTATTTAGAATTTTCTGCTGCATTTAGCTAAACAGAGGCGGTCTCCAGTGCCACTAATCGAATCAACATCAGCTTTTTCCCTCCTTGTATTTAGACAACATTTCCACTCAGCAGTCTTCCATGCGCCTCCATATTGGCACCAGATGCAGTTTTCTGCGAATGTCGGAGCATCAGTTCTGCTTTGCGCCCCGGCTTACCTCTAGCACTTAATTCCTCACCATTTCCTTCTGCTCCTCTCTGCTCTTGTTAATCCAATTTGCTTAAACTCCTCTGTGTTCGACTGTACTTTAATTTCAACATATATTTCATTGTGTTCAGCGGAAGGATAAAGGACAACCCCCAATTAATCTCACAAGCAACATTTTTGTGGTCAAATTTTGGCTGCAGGGTGTTTTTACATACATCATGCATAATCTAATGCAGAGATTTGTTTTACCATCATTGCTTTGTACCCAAAATGACCCCATTTAGGACTGGGCCAGGAGCCATATTTAACTTCAGTATAAATGTTTGTAGTTAGCTGGAGACTTAGTAGGCGTCTCAATCACTGTGTTCAAAGCCTTGAGGACACAAAGGAGATTAAAGCATGCTGGGGCATTCAGCAGTTTTTTCTGGTGAATGTTACACTATGAATCATCTGTCGTACAGGCATTTATTCCATTTTTGCCCACCAAGGAGCATCTGTCTTTCAGCAGCCCATTCATATTCTTTATAAAGGTCTCTCCGGACCTTGTGGCTAAACTCACACTGTGCTTAATCACACTCCAACTGCCAAACTCGAAGGACACACTTGACTGATTTGTAGATTTGATTGAAGAAAGCAACCGTAACAGTAAGTTTTTTCTTTTTTTTTTTTTTTTTTTTTCAGCATGCTACTGGATGATTTAACCTGTCTGAGGCTTGCCACTTAAAATATATATGCCTTTTTATTTATTCATTTTTCAATTACTGGAAAATATTTTGTTGCTCTCAAGTTGTCGTCTGCAGGGCTTCACGGAAGGCCACTTGAGTTGACCTAAATGTGGAGTTCATATCAAACAAATACCACAGCTGTCTCAACTGCCAGATGCATGCACATTTGAATATGGCAAAAACATTTACTTTCTTTTTTCCCCCCTTCATTCTGTCTCTTTTTATGAAATTACTTACAGCATCACATGGGAGCTGCTCATTATAACCAGAGTGTTGTGCAGTCGGAGCGGCTGGGAACCAAGTGTCTGATTCAGCACTTAGAAAAAAAAAAAAAAAAAACACAGAAAAGATGTTAATTAGCTTTAACCACACCAGAATTCACTTTTTTTCAAACATAATCACACGGCTAGCCCTGAAAAATGAAACTTTAGCTCAAGCCTACGTAATTAGTCATGAGCTTGATAGGATTTTATTAGTCTTTCACTTTCCTTCTCTATTTATAATTGCCGATAATATCAGCAACATGATGTAGGAGCTCATTTTGCAAGAACATATTACAGGTCAGGCTTTAAGATGAACTTTTGCAACTGTGAAGCAAATAATTTCACATATCACAATAACCCATTTCCATTGCACTCAGCTTTATTGGTTTCATAAAGCTTTTAATATAAGTTCTTGGAAGAAAAGTTATTCACTACACTTGTCAAACATTATTGAAAAAATTTGATAAAAACCCTACAGTAGATTCATGGATGTGATCTTCCACCTGATGTACTTAGTTTGATGAATGTCAGCTTTTGGAAATCGAAGCACTTGCCTGCTAATTAGCACTCGCAGATCTCTGCAAATGCCAACAAAAGAGCACAAAATATAACCATGTGAAACAGCAGAAATGCTGACAGATCTGTATCTGTTTCTTATATCTAGGGGGAACTGAAACATGGGGCTGGGGGGGTCCGGTCAGAGGACGTCCTTGTTTCTGGGACTGGTCCTTCAATATATGAACAAATTATGTAGATATTTTATTCCACCTGTGATATTAAAGGGCACATGATAGATGATTGTGATAGGCCAGCTTAAATTCCTATTATGTCATTATTTGATAATGTATAAATTATGTCATGTGACAACCTTGTGGAACAGAAAGAAACAACGTCCTTTGCAGTAATGGTCTCATCTGATGAGGAAAAAGTGGGTAAATAACTGAAACAATGAATGTAACAAGCTGAAATATGGATTTTAATAGAAGGATTTCTTTGGATTAGTCAGTGAAAAAGGCCCAGTTAAAGATAATTAAAGGCTTTGCAATAAATATATATGGAATAAAGTATCCAAATCTTCAAAAGAGTATTGTAAACAGCGCTAGTACTGTATCACGAGCATTTATTTTAATTTATTCCAGAAAACTCCCCAATGCATCCTTTAATTCCTCAATCATTAAACAGGCTTTGATTTTTGTAATATATTTACCTTGCTTTTTCTCTTGTCTTACACTTTAGTTTTTCTAAATCTACTTGGCATCATGTTTTTATGTCTCATGGCTCCATGAGATGAAAAGACAGCACAACTTTGCCTGCAGTGCTGAAAAGTCCTGTCCAAAGTGAAATTTTTATAAAAGCACTGAGTCACTCTGCCCTTTAGACAAGCAGACAATGTAGATTAAAGGTGGGATGAGGTGAGCTGTGGCTTTGTTACAGCACCAGGAGGAAACTTTATCATAGCATTCATAATAGGAACCTCATTTAGCTCCCCCGGGCCATTTGTGGCCTCTGTTCCCACAGAACAATAATGTGTGCAAGGACTCCCCCTTTGAAGGTGACATTTGGTGAAAAAGGTTACCGCAGCACCACATAAGATTTTGATAAATCATCTTTCATCAGCCCACAGCATGCTCTGTACCCGTGTAAGGGTCAGATGAAGTGGGAGAGGGCCCGCCGTTGCACATAATTGGGTACTCTGTGTTAGTGTGCAGCGCTAATGCGTCAGACCAAGTTGGTGTGTTTTCCTATCCCGTGTGACCCAAGGGAGTTGTAAGTAAATAAGGGGAAGCTGAGTCAGCACTGGAAACCAAAGAAAAGTGTGAAAAATGAGATAGGGGGAGTAAATAACAGATGAAAAAGATAGCCTTTAATCAAAGAGTCCCTTTTCTTTTTATCACACCTAATTATGCACACATCTGAGAGAAGGCTGAGAACTGGTTGCTTAGCTGAAATCTAGCAGAGAACATTGTTTCTGAATATGTCTTATACATTTGTAATGTTCCTCTGACTACAAAAGCAGACGCTTCAGTGCTGAAATGTAAGTGAAAGCCAACAAGGCAATCATTGTTTCTTGAAAGCTGTCAGTGCTTAAGTCATCTACCCATCAACAGAGCCCCTGCTGTGTTCCGTGCTGCAGGCGTTTATTTTTCACAGCAGTTTTTTTTTCTTTTTTTCCCCCTTTTTTCATCCCATCACACAGTCCCTCTTGAAAATGATGTTTGTGCGCCTGCCTGTGTGTGTGTCTGTACCTCATTGAGGCAGTAAATGACAAGCTGGCAGCATCGCAGCAGACTTGATCGCGCGCAGGAGGGACAACGGCAGGCAAATGTGCTGATGCTCTGCAAGCTCAGGCAAAACAAAAAACAAAAAAAAACCCAAAAAACAAAAGGTGCTGCAGAACAAAAGCCAAGGAATGAAGGGACTGGTGTGACTACGGCCTTGGGCTGAGAGGGCATCTGCAGGTTCAGGTGTAAACTTCTTTGGGTGACAGGTTTGTCGGTGGTAGATGACATCATTTCGGTCGGATGGACCCTTTCATAACCCCTCCAAGAACAAATGTTCCTCCATAACTGAGACTGTTAAGATGGTTGATTATTTTCATCACTTCATCTGGACCGTAAAGAAATGGTAGGGGAGGTAATGAAACACAGGTGCAGGACATTAGGATGTTTATGCATGAATGTGCAAAGATCGATGGAATTTGATCCGATGTGCAAAGGTACCTCCTAAAGTGTTTGGGTTTACTTTTTTGGCTGGACAGTTTGACGGTCACATGGCCTATGTAATACAACTGAGTTTGGGGGTCTGGCCCTGAAGCTGCAGGACCATCAACTGGATGGCAACACCTGGAAATCTCTGTTGTTGGAGGAGTGAGAGTGCGGTATAATCCGATCCACCTTCTCCTCCGTGGATGTGAGGTCCTTTCTGGTGTTGAGGTGGGCAGATCTTAACACTTTCTGGAGACACTTCCTGTTCAGGCGGTGATGCATCCAGTCAGATACTTTTCAGAGTCCACCTTGAGTCTGTGGAGGAAAAAGAGTCCCTGTCTTGCTTTTTGGTGAAGATGTTGGTCCAGGTCAGCTCCTCAGTGATCAGAAGTATCTCCCCTGCTGTCCCATTGATGCTGATGGGGGCTTGTCCTTCCCATTGCTGCTTCCTGAAAGCAACTATCAGCACCCTCTGTGGTTTTGCTGATGCTGAGGTGACCTTTCACCTGGTTCTGATCTTCTCCCTGTAGCCCAGCTCTTCTCTGATGATGATGAGGCCGATGACAATCGTATCTTCAGCAAAACTTTAGTTCCAGGGGACTGTTGAGTCTTAGTGGAACACTGTCCCGGACTTTGTCCATCCGGCTATCTAATGGGACCGGCAGCTTTCCGTCGTCCTCGTCCCGTCCACCCCCTCCCGCCCCTGTGCCCAACCACCCCATCCCGGAGCCCCTCCAAAGATGCTCCCTCCCATCCACTACACCTGCGCTGCAGCTATCCTGTGCCCCTCCTGACTCGCCTCCGCATCCACTCTTCCCTCCTACGACTTTAATCATTGGCGACTCCATCGTGAGAAACATCGGCTTTTTCAACGCTGTCACATGCTGTCTCCCTGGTGCCAGGGTCCTCGCCATTTTACTACTTCTCCCCACTCTCTTGAAAACACTGCTGGCTTCGATCAAGAGAATCATGATCCATGTCGGGGCAAATGACACATCCCTCCGCCAGACCGAAGTCACGAAGGATCATTTTAGAAAACTTTTGAACTTCCTGAAAACCTGTGGACTGTCTGCTTTCATCAGCGGCCCCCTCCCTACTTTTGGCCATGGGTGTGGCCATTTCAGGCGAGTCCTCAGCCTGCACACCTGGCTTCACTCTGCCTGCCAAGCCCGTAGCATTGCCTTCGTGGACAATTTTGACCTGTTCTGGAACCGTCCGTGCTTTTTTAAATCGGGCGGAATTCATCCAAACTGCGCAGGTAGCCACAAGCTAGCGGCTAATCTAAGAGACACCGTCCATTCTTCCCCATATGCCTGACTACCTACCTCCCCATCTCGCTCAAACCCCTCTCCCTCCACGATTCACCCACTGTCAACAATCCCTCCCCAGAGCTCCCCCTGCTGGCAGATCATCCAACTGTCTCCCTCAGCCATTGGTCTTTCCAAGATTAGCTCTCCTCCCACAAGAAACCACAGGGGCAACCAACTGTTCCCTATTCCCGTCCTTATAACCAACAGACACCACTCTGGTAGAAACACCTCCCGGACTATCAATCACTCAGTCTTAGCCAGCCCATACATACATACCTTTCCCACCGCCGCTCCCACGGCCGTGGTGATGGTTTCGCAGTGATTCATCACCAGAAGTGGAAGGTCCTTCCGCTGTCTTTGCTTCCATCATCCTCATTTGAACATCTGGCACTTACACTCCCTGGACCCACTCCCACCGTCATTGCCACTATTTACCGCCCCCCCAAGCCTAATAGCGACTTCCTAAATGACTTTGCCATCTTGCTCACCCATCTATGTACACTATCTCCTAACATAATAATACTAGGGGACTTCAATATCCACATGGACAACACCAATCTGCCTCTCACAAGAAACTTTTTATCATGCCTGGAGAGCTTTGGACTGCATAATTGCATCAACTTCCCAATGCACACCAAAGGACACACTCTGGACCTTCTCTGCTGCTCTGGTCTCACACCCCTCTACTACACTGCTGATGATCTCCACGTCAGCGACCATTTCCTCATCTCTTTTAGCACTGTACTCCACCACTCCAGAGTTATGTCACCACGCCTTATCTCATTCCGCAACTTGAAAAACATCAACATTGACACACTTAGCTCCCACATTACCAATATTATCATCCCAGACTCTTTCACTTCCACCAACGAAATCATATCCCACTACAATACTAGGTTAAAGAACATCCACAACTCCCTCGCCCCAGCCAAACACTCTCTGTTTTGTTCTCCACAACTGCCCCCTGGTTTACCCCTCATCTCGGCTCCATGAAAACCAAAGGCCGTCAATTGGAGAGACTTTACAAGAAAACTGGACTCCTGATCCACAAGGAAATGTACATTGCCCACATTCACCAATACAAGGACACAATTCACCAAACCAAGACAAAACACTAATCTGCCCAGATCTCCTCCAACAAAGGAAACACCAGATCTCTTTTCACACTTCTCAACAAAATTATCCAGCCACCTGACCCCCTACCTCCACACCTGTATTCAACTCACAACTGCAACTCCCTAATGCAGTTCTTCAAGGACAACCTTCTAAACATTCACCATCACATAGACACAGGCTCACTTCCCGCTCTCCAACCTGGAGCTCCTCCCAGCCCACCAACTAATCTGCCTCACCATCAGCAATTCTCTAGTTTTCTTCTCCCAAAAATTTCTGACATCGATGCTTGTTACACCCAGTCTAGGGGTGTCTGAGATGCAACATGAAAAAGGCCCCCATCTTCCCCAGGTACCAAGGAGCCACCAGTACCAATCGTTGAAGGAAATTAAATTAGGGGGTTTATTTACAAAGGTTAAGAAGGACAACAAATAATGTTGGGTCGGACTTCAGGAGGGACTAATGCCAACATAACAAACAAAAAGAGGCTACCTGAAAAAGAGATAGCTAACCTAACCAAAAACAAATGACAAACCCTTACCTCCCTAACTAAATTAAACAAGGGAAAACGTCATTAAACAAACGGGCCGTCCAAACCTACTTCCCAACAGAGGTACAGTAAAAACACGACATGTGGCTGGTTGGGAGCTGAGGAGGATGAGATCCGCTGCCTGCTGCCCTCCCGCGTCTGCCATCTTGGCTCTTGATATAGACGGTGAGTCGTTGGCGCGACCAATCAGAGGAGAGAACAGGTACGCCCCTCCAATCACCGTCGGGCAATGGCACAGGCTAATTTGCATGTAAAAGAAAAACAGGCAGGAACACAGGGAGCAATAGAACAACCCCAACACACACACACGACACTAGTCGTCACAATGCTCTTATCCGGGCATCCTCAACATGTCAGCTGGATCCCCTACCCACCAATCTGGTCAAATCCTGCCTCCCTGCTGTGCTCCCCTTCATTTCTGCCGTCATTCAATCGTCACTTTCTACTGGAACTGTTCCCTCATTCCTCAAAATGGCAGCCATCATCCCAATCCTGAAAAAAACAGGCTCAGACGCCAATAATTATAACAATCTCCGTCCCATTTCTAATCTACCCTTCATTTCCAAAATCCTTGAAAAAGTAGTCACCTCTCAACTACACACCCACCTAGCACATAACTCCCTCTATGACCCCTTCCAATCTGGTTTTCGCCCCCACCACAGCACTGAAACTGCTCTCATAAAAATAACCAACGACCTTCTCACTGCAGCTGACTCTGGTTCACTTTCCATCCTTATCCTCCTCGACCTTACTGCTGCATTCGACACCATCTCCCATCCCATCCTACTCCATAAACTCTCCTCCATCGGCCTTGCCAAGACCCCCCTTCAGTAGTTCCATTCGTACCTCTCAGGTCACACACAGTTCATCCAGCTCAAATCATTCAAGTCCAACCTCTCCCCAGTCACTTCAGGCGTGCCACAGGGCTCAGTCTTGGGACCCTTGGTATTCATCATCTATCATCTTCCCCTTGGCGCCATCTTCCGCAAATTCAACATCCAATATCACTGTTACGCAGATGACACTCAACCGTATCTTTCAAGCTCGCCTAACTCCTCACTCCCACCCTCCTCCCTCCCCACCTGCTTAGCTGAAATCAAAGCCTGGTTCTCGTCCAACTTCCTTAAATTAAACAGTGATAAAACTGAAGTGCTCCTCGTAGCGACGAAAGCATCACTCTCAAAAGTTGCCAGTTTCTCCATTCCCATTGACACCTCCTTGGTTTTCCCCTCCCCTCAAGTTAAGAGTCTGGGTGTCATCCTTGACAGCGCTCTCTCATTTAAATCCCACATCAGCCATACCACTCGGGCCGCCTACTTCCATCTCCGACAAATAAATCGACTCCGTCCCTCCCTCTCCCCCAACACCACCTCCATCCTTGTCCATAGTCTCGTCACCTCACGTTTAGATTACTGTAACTCTCTCCTCTTCGGTCTCCCTCAAAAATCTCTAAACAAGCTACAACTGGTCCAACATTCAGCTGCCCACATCATCACCAGAACCCCATCTTCCCACCACATCACCCCCATCCTACAACAACTCCACTGGCTTCCCATCACTTTCCGGATCCAGTACAAAATCCTTCTATTCACCTTCAGAGCCATCCACAAACTCGCCCCTCCTTACCTGTCTGACCTCCTCCACATTGCCATGTCAACACGCCCCCTCAGATCCTCCTCCTCCCCCAACCTCACTGTGCCCCCTGCCCGCCTCAGGACCATGGGGGGCAGAGCTTTCAGTCGCTCCACTCCCCACCTCTGGAACTCCTTACCACCAGACATTCGAAACACTGACACTCTCCCCGTATTTAAATCAAAACTCAAAACATACCTTTTTCGTCTGGCTTTCTCACTGCACCACCCTTAATTGTTTTCTTTGTTTATGTTTATGATTACATGCTGCTTGTTGATTTTATGTATGCATGTATGCATGTATGCATGTATGTATGTATGTATGTATGAATATTTCTATCTAATAGACTGCACTATTTTCTCTCTCTCTCTTTCATTTTCTCTCCTGTCTCCTTCTTTTTCTACTCCTTTACCCGGCCAACTACCAGCAGGATGGTTCCTCCTTGTAAGCCGGGTCCTGCTCAAGGTTTCTTCCTGTTAAAAGGGAGTTTTTCCTTGCCACTATGCTTACCTGGAGGCTCAGGCTCTGGGTCTCTATCTCTGTAAAGCACTTACTGACTATTTTCTGTTGTAAATGGTGCTATTGTAATTATACCTGACCTTTGATTTTAAATTGTATATTGTTTAACTGTTGCATAGACGTACTGTAAAGTGTCCTTGGGTGTCTTGAAAGGCGCTTTGAAATAAAATGTATTATTATTATTATTATTATTATTATTGTATCCTCCAGCGATTCTCATTCAGTGGTAAATTGCTGAAAAACGCAATGTTGAAAATGGAATTTGTGCCATTTAACACCAAAACAAGAGGCTAAACAGCTCAGCACTTTAAAGCACATGTCATATCTGTAAGATCGGCACACGAGCCTTTTTATAATTAATACATAAACATAGTTCTAAGCTTTTAACTCTTCATGCAAACATCAGTTGTGCATTTCTCCCACTGCCTAGAGTCCATCTATGAGCTGTAAACTCATCAATCAAGCATCATAATGTCATGCAGAATGCTTTAACCTCTGTAGATCAAGAATACAACTCAAAGTGGCTCCTAGACCGGGTTGGTTTGCAGCAGGATTCCTATGTGCCATATTAAAAGCAGCTTCACTTATCGTTACATATCATATCAGATCTAAAAAATATATATTGATTAAAGCAGGTTTCATTCCCTTTAATCACCCTCCTCTTCTCAACCAATTAAATGTCACCGCTCTGGGCAGCAAATATGTCTGCCTCCTACTTTCTGTAGATGTCTAAGTTGTAAATTAAAAAGACATTCTTCCCGATGTATGGAAAAGACCCTCATGAGAAGGTAATTTGTTTCCTTAAGAAAAAAAAAACACTGAGGTATCACATGTGCAAGAATCCTCATATGAGAAATTATGAGTTTCCCAGCAGACCATGTCCTAGCACACCATGAAAAGAAATTGTAAAATGAGAAGAAAAGTGTCTAGAAAGTCTTTGAACAGCATTTTCAATGTGATGGCCAAATTAGTCATCTGGTCCCCTAGCAACGGAGCACTCTGAGAGGGAGTCATGTGCAGATGCTTGGAAACGAAGTTCATGTCAGTTTCTGGGATGCTGATTCTTTTTGTCCAATTGTCTTACAAGTCCTATACATAACATATTCACCGGATATTTCTTTGAAATATGCATAGGCCGGGTGCTTAAAACAACCAAAGGGCTATTCATTATTGATAATGGCCTCCTTTGTTCCGTCCGGTGTCTCCTGAACATTTGGCAGTAGTGTCCTCGTACAACAGAGCTGTCACTTTATTTCCAGAGCACCTAAGAGGAATCGCAGAGTTGGTGGCAGCTTTGACTTTCAGCTAGTCACGTATGTTTTTGATTATTTGTATTAAGAAACAGACAGGTTTGTTTCTCAGATTTTCTGTTAAATCTTGGGTCAGCTTTCTAAATAATTGCCACAGCTCTTAAAATCAAACCTTCCAGTAGCAACCACCTCCCATTTTAGGTAATGCCATCATTAATGTACACAACGCAATGGTGCCATATCTGCGCATTGTTTTAAAAACTTTATTAACATCATGATATAATGATGATGATTATTTTGGAGAGCTAGCTGGATTTTTGTAACACCACACTAGCTGACCATCACAGGAGCTGTGTTCACAATATTAGTACCAACAGCCCAACAGGAAATATTCATGCAGCCTGGTGTTTAGATGTTTAGAACAGTGTCCTCTTTTCAGAGGCACACTGAAAGTTGGACTTGGCATTTTTCCCTGTGTGTATTTTTTCTTTTTCCTTTGGGCATACTAGTAAGGCAGAGTAACCGGTCCAAAAGCATGCACAATACTGTATGTTCTTTTGAATGACTGCATATATGGTAGTAATTCACATTCTTTGCAGCGCATTCTCACTTTACCTTGGGCCCTTACCAGGTCTCAAAGAATCCCTTTTGTCCTCCTTTCCAAGGAGCTCTTATTTCTCTATTTTACTGGCTATAAAGTGAAAGCAACCGAAGATCTGTCTCGGCTAAAGATGCTTGAGATTCTCCAGATCCAAACATAAGAGCTGATGTTGCCACATAAAATCACAAAAGTATGCACAGCTCATATCGTTTTATGACTCCTGGGGCCATTGCCCCTATTCCAGTCTGATACCCTCGGGATGGAGCAGCTCAGATTTCCACAGGTACAATGCTATTTTCTACAGCTGTCCAACTCATCTCGTGTTATGTTACCATTTTTGTGTTACATTTTGAAAATGTGTAACCCCTTTCTACTGTCCATTCATTCAGTTGACCTCATAGTACCTTTTTAAATATGAAAACAATGGAACGAGGGATGACTGGCAAGCTGCTATAATGCAATAACCACTTTTCTTTTATGGCTGTGACACAATTATCCCGAGAAAGGATTTAAATCTAAAAAACCTTTTTTTCCCAGTCTGATATCTTCCATGAGAAATGTGGTTGCTCATTAAATTTGATTAGGCTATGCAGTATTTTAGGGCCTCAATCGCTTGCCCCTGTGGAAATCCTCTTTTTGAATTGGGGGAACCGCGCTCATTTCTCGCTGTCAAGCTGTTCGTTGCTGACAGTGATAAAACGCCCGAGCCGAGGGAGGGAGGACCGAAAGAGAGACTTAGCTCCTCGCTGTGTGTGCGGCGGTCACACAAATGCGGAGGGATTTGACAGAACGGAGAGCTAAACAAGCGAGGGGGGGAACGCAAAGGAGGCCCAATATGCCTGTGAGGTAAAAATGATGTTTTGCTGAGAGGAAGGAGGGACGAAATGAAGAGAAAGCGTGATGTGCGGTGACAGGAAGCAGGTGTATGAAAGAAGGTATTATCAGTGGAAAGTCGTGTATTTATATACACTTAGTGACAACTTGACCCAAAACTTCATGTTTATACGTAAATCTGTGAAATGGAGCTCAAGAGGGTCAGTGTTTGGTCACACTCGTATCCATTGGTGCTTACATGGCTGAATGCTCAGGTTTAGCTACACTCTTGCAAATATCATGCAAAAATGTGTGTCTCCTGATCGGAGGTGTTATTTTTATGTATTTATTTCAATGCTGAGTTTTATGCATTGTCCATGCACTTGAAGACTTTTGCAGGATACTTCAAACAAGCTATTTTTCCTTTGCTGAAACAATGTGAGGGTCTCTGTGTTGGGCTGTTCCTTTGTCTTGTCTTGTTTGTTCTCTGGTTTTATCTTCTGTAATGCATGTCAGGTAGTTGGTAATGCTGAGGGTGGGCAAAACATTCATTATAGATTAGATAGGCTGGACTTTATTTGCATTACTGTCAAAAATGTCTTTTCTAACATCATGTTAAGATACTGAAAGGACTTTCTCCAAAAGCCCTTTTACATTATAGAGGTTCGTCTGAAACCTGACATTTACAAATGCTACATAATAAATATATATATATATATATATATATATATATATATATATATATATAATCATAAATAAAGATATTGATAATAATAGTGTTTTTTCCAAGGAACCATGCATTAGTTTGATTACAGAATCTTGTGTACAGTGTTGGGGATGTATGTGTCTAGTGGACAGATGGATGGAGGGACTGATGGATATCCACTCATTTTGGCCCAGTAGGGAATCATTTCAGAAAAATCTACTTGAATCTCTGACTGGTTCCTCTAGAGATAAAAGAGAACCCCTTATTTCAAAGAGCACACTTTGGAGCATTGTTGATTTAACCAGAGAGATTGGTCGTGTACACACTGCTGTGAGAGGCACAGAAGGATCCGAACTGCGAGAAAGCAAAAGAAGAGAATAATTCTGTCAACCTCCTGTGTTTGCTTTTTGGTGTTTGTCAGTAAACAGTAGCATCAAACAGGATTTTAAATATAGAAATGAAGAAAAGAAAGGAGCCAGGATCGCCTCATTGTCTCTGTGAAACGCCAGCTCAGAACAAGTGATCTAATAAGCCTTTTTTCAGCATTTTCCCCTCTATAAATAGTCATTACTTGTCATGACCAGGATTTGATTCTAAACCCCCCTGAGAATAGGCTCTGAAGGCTGACAAAGACTGACTAAAGCTCTGAAATGGTTCCGCAGTTCCTATTTCCAGATTTTTCATTTCTGTTTTTGTTTGTCCTTTCATACCAGCCGGCTGATAGGGCTGACGGGCTGGCACGCGCATCACGTCTCATATTGCATCCCGTCATTCGAAGGTGAGCAAACCTGCATAACAAAGCAACGAGGCTGGAGGACAGCATACTGCTGACGGCTTTTATGCCCTGGATTTTTCAACCTGTGGGGCGTTTATGGCCTGTGAGCGCGAGACTGGATGGTGAAATTATACACAGCGATGCTGAATGTGTTCACAGAATTGAAGTAGTCACGCACATGACTCATCTGTTATCTTCTGTTGTCCATTTCCTGTTGTTGTCGATGCATCAGTGCCCATTCGGGGGTTTGAATAATGAAAGGGTGAAGTGGGAAAGTGTGTGTTTTTGTCACGTTCAGCTTCACAACCTTGTGTTGTCTTTCTAGTGACAGCCCCAGTTCACCTTGCATGAAACCACTTTGCAGCTGGTGCCGCCCAGTTTCCACCTCCATCGACTGGAACAAGGCACTACCTCTCGTCTTGTAGCCTGCTGCTGAACAAACTCAAGTTATGTAAGAAACCAAGTAAAACTTCGCTTTTTAGACAGTGATGATCTAATTAAAGTTGGGTAACTACGATGGGCCTGTCTGCACTCAGAGGCAGTGTACGCGAAACGTACCATGACCGACTGCATTTTAAGAGCTAGCTATTCCTCTTTAATGGTTTTGCAAATCCAGTCATACATTTAAGTCCCTATATTGCATTTGTAAGAAACATCAAAAGGCCATTTAAAAAAGCGGGGGCTTTCCAAAAATCTTTTCTAAATGTCACTTTGCATTCTTCATTTGTTAACACACTGATGACGTAGGTATGTTGAGTTTACATGTTACATTGAGGCATGCAGTTTTAATAGCATGGATTATGTCAGGTAGTATTTTTAGTTAGCTTTTTCATGTTTTTCTATCTCTATCAGCACACTAGCTAAGACTGCTAAAAGAACATCAATCTGACATTATTCCCCGCATGTTTAATTTGCTGGTGCAGCTTAATGTGATACAGTTGTTCAATTTGTTCTTAATGATTTTTTTTCTGATTTGGGATTTTTTTGGGGTTGTATTTGGCTGTACGGACATTAACAACTAAAATGACTGCTTGACCATAGATCCAGTCATTATACCTGCATAGATTTTGTCTTTGTGTCTGACGCCTGGCCATTAAAGGACCTCTTGAGGGACACTTTTCATGGTTGGCAATTGTCATTCATTACATTGTAAAATTATTTTCTTAAAATTCTTTTAAGAAAATAATGAGACACAAGTACTATAGCTCTGACTGTGATATGAATCTACATGGAGCACGCAGCCTTACTTGTTCAAAGGGTTAACTTTCTAATCAGTTGTTGCGCCCCAGTTGTTAAACTGTAGTTCTTTCAATGATGAAAGGCTCTGCGGCCTCAGGTCCCATCTGTCCCACGTGTTTTTGCTGCACCCCTCCTTCACATGTGATTGACGTTGATAACGTGAGAATCCATTGCCCCCTAATTGGATGTGGTATGAAAGAGCAGCGCCGGGGCAGATTCTTGTCTCGGCGATTCCACGGGGCATTCTGCAAAGCTTCAATAAAAGCAGAGGATGTAGCTGCAGACGAGTTTTCTGAGTGCATCTCTGCACTTTCTGTCATGCATCAGCTTTTCAAAATGATTTCACATCAAACAACATAAAAAAACCAAGTAGCTGAGAGCTGGCTCATTTCAAGGTTAACATAATGGGCTTTTTTCATGTGACATGAGGTTTTTCCATTAATGAAATCCTCAGCATGCTAGTTACTGTAACTGCACACACCCGCTTGCCCGTGTGCATTTATTCCATGCTTGTCATGTTTTGATTGAAATATGTTTTCATAAAATTGTTAAAGAACCCTAAAGTTGATCTGCCAAGAAAAAAACTACCTCCAAGTAAACAGGAAGAAACCTTGAGCAGGACCAGACACAGCCTGTTTACAGCAAATATAAGCTCATATGGAATTACTGAAGATGTTAATGAAACATTGGAAGGGGGAGACGCACTGCTACAGAAAAAAAGATGACTTTCATTCACATATGTCTATTAGAACTCGTGCAATATTCTAGATTACAGCACGCAATCAGACCCTGACAGTGGAGGGAGGGGGAATTTATTGTCAATGAAGAGGCCCAAGTATCTAATAAACAAGAGGCAAACTTAAATAAAAGTTCTGTTTTTGTCGAGATATATTCATTTTCAGAGTCCTGAATTAAACCAATACCATAAGAAAGCAATTATAGCTGCACAGCAACACTTCGGTAGCTCTGAATGGCCGAACTCTGAGAGGACATGAGCTTAAGAAGCTAATAAGGCTTGTGGACACAAGTACAGTGTAACAGAGCGAAACGGCCCTTCCTGTCAAAAAGCAATTGGGAAGATAAGTTGTGAGGATTTTGAAAACAACCACTCCCCAGCGTAAACCTTCTCTTACCCCCCACAGATACCTCTGTATGCTGCTGTACAGCCGCCCCGTGTTTCTCCATTTCA
Source organism: Lagocephalus sceleratus (assembly GCA_911728415.1). Taxonomy (NCBI): domain Eukaryota; kingdom Metazoa; phylum Chordata; class Actinopteri; order Tetraodontiformes; family Tetraodontidae; genus Lagocephalus; species Lagocephalus sceleratus. The sequence continues at coordinate 5,524,232 of CAJVRN010000028.1, read as the reverse complement.
CGCAACACTCTCCAAGGTGTCGGTGGACATCCACGCACCGCTGTTCAATTCTTGACACTCGCTGTCCAGACTTCAGCGGCATGATTATCAGTTCACTTTTTCCAAAGGATAAACCCGAAGTGAAACAGCAGGAGGGCGGACACACATGAGCTAGTTTTAACAGCACAGTAAAAGGGCATTAGCGCCACACAGGTGCTGAAGCTGCAGGGCTCCATCATTCAGTCTTAATCTCAAGAGGGTTTGAATGCTTCCTCCCCTCAGGGCTCAGTGGGCAGTGCCCGAGGGGAGGAGGGGGGGAAAGCATTTTCTTACCTTTTTTCAACCTCAGCAAGACCTAAAAGAGTTTAAGTGCTTAATCCCAATTAATCTGGAGTTTACAGAAATCCTTTATTACTTCAGCGAATTAGTTTAGTGGTTTTAATCCCCTGACAATGAGTGCAAGAGTCAGTTTGGGCCAACGTTACAGATTTGTACTCATGTTCTTTTGGAAATAGTTTTCAAAGGCACGACTGTATATGTATATACTCAATTTTTGAAACCAAAGATATAAAAACTATATGCCTCTGAAGTACATGCATATGCTGTATAATGCATTCCATATTGCTACATAAAAAAGCAACACGGTTTGTGCCATTAATCTGAATACTAAGCATAATTTGCTTTGAATTGGACCTACTTAATGTGAGTAAAATCCCCAAGATGTCTAAGCAGCCCTGCTTAGTACGTTTTTTTGAGGATTCAGAAGCTCCAAAGGAATAAATGTTGACATCTGAGCATTTGATGTAAAAATTTGCTTTCCAATAAAGGGCAAATTGCAAAACCCAGAGTACTTACTGTTTTTTCAAGCATGCCGCGAGCAGATATCAGTCTCTCATGCTGTTTCTGTCTGATATCTTATACAAAACTGTTCATCAAACCACAGTTACTGCCTCAACTGCCAAAGATTATACATTCAATCCAAAAGAAGCATTGAAGTTGACTTAGAAATCCTAGTATGATTTTTTTTTTTTTTTTTTTTTTTTTAAAGAACTACAATTTAATATTCATGATTTTAATCAAATAAATGTGCTAGATTTCTCTAGCCCTGGAGGCTGTACCACCATTCACAAAAAGCAGCACCCCCATTGGTTTAATGTTCTGCTTTCAAGTGATAATTAACATTTTTTCTATGGCACAGCGTATAATTGCAAATGATGGAAATTAATCATATTATCTTAATTTCGTAGGGGCACAGAAGTGTCCAAACAAAGTGGAGTGTACTCAGGCACGTCAAATTAAGCCCCGTGATGTGAGACCAACTCCATCTTCTTCACTGTATCAATAACATTAGTTATTCTGCCCTTTTTTGGAGCATTGAAGCATCCCTCATGAGCAGTGAGACTGTGGGAGTTCAGAATTTTCGACCAAATGACAATGTAAAAGCAAGTAAACAAGGATTAGCAAACCTCTGCTTCCGATTCAGCCAACCAATCTTTTAGAAAACACTGTAAACAACTGCTCGTGCCCTAATCTCTGTTCTCCTGATGTTATTGCAGCCACAGCAAAAGGGAAAACAACAGATTTGCATCATCGGGCGTCAGAGTTGGCTCTCGCGGGCACTTGACTTGCCGGTGAACTTTTCGGGGAAAAAAAAAAAAAAAAAAAACCTTCCGAGATAACGTCTGAGTCATGGTGTCAACTTCAAAGGGAGACGGAACGCAGGGCACGTCCATGCACGTCCTGCATGCACGCACGCCCTCAGTGCTTCAGAGTTTCTGCGACCGGAATGGAGGAATTTAATTTTCCGCGATAAACGGAAATAAATCTCCGTTGAGTGGCACGTTGTTAAGACAAGGTCATCCCGAGAGTCTGCGGTAGCAGAAACATCCATTCGCCCCCTAACTTCAGCCTGGTCGCTAGCAAATCAAGAGTATCCAGATACCTGCGTCATCAGGTGGTGCTTTATTAAGGGTACAACTTAGAGCTATAAAACATAAAGACGTTTGAACGAATAGCCTCAGATCGAGGCTCTTCACCGCAGTTCCAAATCCCAGCTGGAAAAGCTTGTTTTAAACGCCTCCCTGCGACGTGCACGCTCCCGCTGCGGTGTTCTATATGTTTAACACAATCGCATCTGCTCCACAAACAAAGGGTTGTCCACGTCCAGGTGCCCCAGCTGGCAGCCCTGTGTGAGCCTGAATCCTGGCCAACAACTGTAACATCTGCACCAGCGTACAGTCGGCGCGTAAAGGGAAGTGGGACAAAAAAGAAGCTGCAGATTTGCTAACGACGTGCATCCCGGCATGAAATAAGGCGAAAATAACTTGTTTCTCCTACACTTGGGCTTTCTGCAGCGGCACTGTATTGCCCCTTTTTTTTTTTCTTTTCCCTCCTGCTTGATAGGTATGCGCTTCGCAACTCGTAATGATAATGAATAGCTAATCACAGCTTTGAAAGCGCCAAGAAAACAGAGCATTAAAAAAAATAAAGAAATAAATCTCTCTCATTATTGCGGCAATCTGAGAAAAACAACCAAAAACGTCTGGCAGCTAAGAGAGAGTGTGACCATGATCTGCCCACTGGGAAGCATAAAAGGAGGAGCCCACTTCTGCATTATTAGCATGGGGAGGGTGTTTGAATGCAGACATTATTTAGAGCCATGATGATTCAGCCCAAAAGACTGTAAAGAAGTCAAAGTGCATCGGCTACATTAAGCATAATTGTTTCATCAGTGTGATGCGGGAGATAGCCAACCCATTCTGACTCACTGGTCCGCTCGTTCAGAGGCTCCCGAGAAGCGTCTGAGTCATCTTTGACGTCAGGTTATGACTTGCCAAGATCACTTATGGGGCATTTCCACTCGTACCTACGCAACTCGACTTGGTTTTCAGGATTTTCCATTATTAGAGGAACAAGTCCTAACAAGTCATAACGTACATGGAGGGGGTTCCATCCGTGCTGAGTTGAAACAAAAAGGTGACTTCAGGCCTCTGAGTAGCCGGGGGAGTGAGAAGTTTATGTATTTATCACTAATTTATGGAAACTCGGAGATCAACAGAAAGAGCCTTAGATTTACCCTTAATGGTATTCTTCAGTTTAGGCTGACTTCTAAATTCTACCCCATTTCCCACAATGCTGCCTATTATGGGACGCCTCCTTCTCTAAAACACACTTACTTTAAACCTCCACCATCTATAGCTTTGTGATTATAGCCTGGTCTCATTCTGAATGACCAATAAAGCCGTTTTGTGACATTTCCTCGATGCCTAATCCAGATACAGAAGGGCCATTTTAACATCTGTTTGGGATGCACCAGCCATCAATCTGGCTCCAACAGACCACAAACAAAGTCTTACACAGAGCAGTAAAAGCCCCCAGCAAATGGATCTGACCGAGGAGGCCTACACTTGATGCCAGCAGATTAATGCCAAGATTAGAATAAAATGTGATTTAGCAATAACCATCTGCACCTCTAATGTACGCTTTTTATTGGAGACAAACAACACGCTGTCTGGCTCTCCCATTCCAGACCCTGTTTTAGCCCGTCCGTGCCCTCCTCACCACTTGACCACTGCTTCCAGCTCCCCCCTGCTTTATTGTTATTGTACTGCATCGCGGTGTAATTACTATCAACATGCTGATGGAAATCAAACCGCATTGCCCGATCCCCGGAGGCTCAGCTGGTTCACTGTCAAAGCAGAAATAAACTCTGTCAAGAACCACTCTCGGCTGACCCGCCGTCTGTCCGGACGAGCGGCTCAATTAAATCGAACGGCGACGTCAAAGCGGCTCAGAAAGGCATCGCTAAACTAAATTTGCTAAACGATCCCCCAGCCGCGCTTGAACGCTGAAAGTGTTTGATGTCACACAATTGACTAAACCCTTTTTTTTTTTTTTTTTTGAAGCAGGAGGAGGGAGTAAGCGTCTGAACGCAGCAGATGGAAAGCAGCTTCCTTCTTCACTGTTGATCAATCTTGTCTTTGCCATGTGAGACTCGAAATGAAAGGAAGGTGGAGGAAAAAGAAACCAAAAAAAAACCAAAAAAAAAAACCAGAAAACCAACAAACATCTGGCACTGTGGCTCGCTTTTACTCAATATTGTTGCTCTCTGAAAATTCACCTGTTTGGTTGGCGACTGTTTGTCTTTAAAAGGAGCGTATAGCAACAACACCATCCAGAGCAGTTGCTGGATAATTTACACTTCCTGGGCTCACGGCAGCAGGAAAGTTGGTCTTTTCATGGTAAACAAAGACTGTGCAAACCCTTTCAAGAGGTTAGGATATAGGTTTAAAGCTGGGAGAGGTTATGTAGCATAGTGTTAATTGAACAAGGACAACAGTTCAGTCGACGTTCACCCACCTTCATGGACCTTAAAGACCTCGCCACCCCACTTACAGAGGTTGAGGGTCGTAGTCCTTGTTTTTTCTTTATTGATTCATTACGTCGATGAAAACCTTGAGAGGCAGTGATATGATTAACGGGGTTCCGACCCGGTGCTTCCCTTTGTGTTGTGCTGAAGCCGCCAGAGAACGCAGAGCAAACAAAGTTTATTTCATCAGTGGCTGTCACGTTGCCTGCAGCTGAGGCTTTTACTGCCTTTTCCTAATCCTTTCTCTGCCTCCACTAAAAATGCATGCGCAGCACAGTCGGCGTTCACAATAACCCCGGCCCTACTCTCGCTCTGATGTTGAAAAAGGCAGGATTCCCCCCCTCTCCGCGGTTTCCAGCGCACACCACTGGGAGACTCGCGCAGTTTTCTGAGCTATAATAAGTCATCAATGATGTTTATGAGCTATAAAAGCTCTCAGTGGGCCCACAGCCTCCACCATGTGTATAAACCTTATTATGAAACCATCTAAGGGAAATTTAGAGAGGGATTTTGAGTTCATTTACAGGTTTACAGACAGATAATAGCTTGAATACCATCAGGAGGAAGTCCGCGGGCTACGCCAGGATGGACAGGATATTGCTGTGTTTTGTGTTTTTCACAACAGAAAGCAGAAATTTGATTTGTCAAACCAAATATTTTTTGTGCTTTTCATGTGAAACAGTCAGTGGAGGAGGAGAGCATTTATGTATTCCACCCTGTTAAGTCTGTCTCCATACAGTTTGCTACACAGTGCTGCAGCTTCTTTTAGGGATTTAGTGCATATAAATCTCCCAACCCATTGAATCTGACGGAGTTGTACCGCTGATATGACATCTGAGTTGCATCAAAGACTCTGTTGTGTACAGAAGGGAGTCACATGGTACTGGGACCAGACTGTGCCTGGTCCCAGCCTGAAATGAGGGTCAAAGGAATCTCAACATGTTACAGCTCTAAAAATAAATAAATAAATACAAAGAACACTTTATCCCAGCTTAAATGGAGTGGTGCAACCCTTCAACATTTATGAGTATCAGGGCAGCCATTTGATTATAAAAAACCACTGAAATGAAGAAAATGTAAAAAAAAAAAAAATCAATAAAACAGTCATCGAGTGTTCTTCTCTCTGAGTTAAAACATGAATCAAGTGTTATCAGCATTGACTTCCTTCATTAAATATTAGCTTCACCTGAGCCATATGAACTGAACTGTGAAATGAAAGCCTCGGATCCATTCGTGAAAGTTGCAGTTGTTATTTTCATGATTGTCCCCAAAATCTCATCAGATCCCCCAAATCGCTCCGTCAAAGTCTATTGAGTTTATTGGTATCTCAGGTTTGTCGGCGGTCTTTGGATACGTAGTAGACGACAAGTCAAACCCTTAGCCGTAGTTCTCTTCCAACAAGAATCCCATGGAAGATGTGTAGGTCTACATTCAAACAGCCCTGCACATTTTACGCACAGACATGACGCAAGCGTGGATAAACTGCGCTTTTAATACATTCTGCGTCATCTCTGTTCAGACCCCTTCGACAAAGTTTCTTGAAAAATCGACAGATCTTTTTCAGTATTATTGCAGGGCTCTTTCTCCATCTTGTGCCCAGTTTGTGCCATTACACCCAGTTCACCCCCTCCCCCCTCCTCCTCCAGTGACGTCACCAACAGAGAGGCGTGCTGCTATTTCACGCATCATTAAGTTGCATCAACTCCTGACAATGAGGAGGATAATTGGATTTTAAATGAACACAGTTCTTAATTTGTTACGGAGACTGATGGGGATTATCGATGCATGCACCGGCCCTGGATTAACGCGCTCCCGCACGGCTCATCGACTGTTGCCGTCCTCAGATCGGCTCGTGTGTTTACAGAGGAGACAAACACCGATGAAGGACTTTGATGAGCGTTTTACTTTTAAGTCTGCAAGGTCAGTGTTAGTATTCCGAAGGGGTGGACCGTTCTGAACTGGGGTTCAAATCTCCCGCTCAATTAGGAAAACAGGTGAGACCTGCATCAGAGTCACAAAGTTTGTGTTGCAATTAAATTTCCAACCATCAAAAGGGTGTGAGTCATTAAAGGCTTTGGGTTCTTCAGAGGACTGCCGGAGGTCTTTGTCTAGTTTTATTTTATCATGTTCAATTACCACCGAAATGGCTGCTGAAGCAGGCTGAGGTTCTCAGTTGAAAAGAAAGGATGCTGTGCTTCTTCAGGGTCAAAGAACAGCAGCTATCTCAAATTTAAGAGTTCAAATGAGTTCAGCCGTTCTGTTTGAGTCACCGTAACATTTACAAATACTGAAAAAATGTTCAAAAAAAGACAGTTTTGTCAGTCGTTATGATGAGGTACTCTGCCGCACAAAATAGTGCTGTTCGTATCTCCTTTGGTTGGATCGATGGAATTTTGCCTCCAGCCCTCATAACCTCAACAGGACATGAAGAACACACATCCCGCACATGTTCCCTCTGCAGTTTTCATAGATGCAGCTGGAGAAAGCTGACAAGCCAGGTTGTCCACCTGGTAGGATGGAAAACTGGTTTGTGGCCCTCACAGTACTGGGCCCGCTTCGGGATTCTTCGGTGCAGGGATTTTGTGGCATTTTATTGGTTAAATGTGCATTTAAAGAGCCTCAGGCTTCCGCCCAACGTAGCTGGAGAGATGGGTTGGAAATATGCGAATCCTCCCAGCTCAGAGTTCCTCTCTCGCCTCCTTGACCCGTGCGGAACACGTCGCACTTCCTGGGCTATGTTCAGCATCATATATGCCCAGCCTGTAAATGAATCAGTACCATTAAGGGAAAAAGAAAGAAATATTGATTTTAAGAAGTATCTGTAACAGTAGACCTCTGTGTACTTTTCCTGTGGATTGTATTTTGCTAATTATGCTGCATTATTTACTGCATTTTGTATTTTCTTCTCATTTAAATTGTGAAACTTGACTGAATATCATCTTGTGTCATATTTACCAACCATTAAATTGTTTATTTATTTTTCTGATGATGTTTGATAATAGAGAATCCCCTTTTTCTGTTATCATTGGCAACGTTTCTGAGCCATGCTTGTAATTCCCCATACTGGCCGCTAGATGACGGCAAAGATCGATGGAAATATTTCTACGATTGCATCTGTCTACTCCATATAAAGGTGTTTTTTCTACAGTATCCAGCAGGCATCAAGACGATTTAAGGAGCCCCGTGAAGAGGTTTTCCTCCATACATTTCTATATGTTGTGAATATGTCTTGTCTTCTATAGTGAGCTCCTATTCAACTCTTCTGTATACATCTGCAGAGCCGCTGCTGGTTAACCTTGAATCTAATACCAGTCATTTGAAAGATGAATTGCTCTCTGCGTCCCTCCTTGTGTCTGCTGCCTGCATGCAACGGCGCTACTGCAACAGTACTCAGGCAATAAGGACACGGCACTTGTGTTATTGTGGTTTCTTTTTTCCTGCTTTGACAACGAGAAAAAACAGGGTTTTATTTCCCCTCTGATTTCTCTTCCCAGGCAGACCTGCAGCTGCTTTTCCCTGACGTTACAGGTGCCGAGGACCCATCTCCTGAGAACAGCTTTTCACTAAACTCTGCAGAGATTATCTTCTTCTGCACATCCATTTCAAAAAATATATATTTATATATATATATATTTTTTTTTTTCACAGAAATGAAGGTTGACACACCCCCTCATCATTTTCATCTTGTAGGAAAATGATTCCATCACATTTTTCATTGCCTGACCTTCATTTTCACAATAAACTTTGCATCCTGTTGCATTCTTGCTGAATTCAATGAAGACCGCATTCATTTTTGAATTTGAAGGCGAAAATAACTCTCCTTCAGCGTGACTTATTCCGAGCCCGTTTCCATTGACAGAGAAACACTGAGTGTATTTAACCAGGAATGAAAATAAAAAGAGAAATGAAATATTCCTGCACCCAGGAGGTACAAATAAATATATACTCTCCTCATCTGCATTCCTGAGATGGTAAAAAGCAGATTGTGTTGCCTTGGTGCAGACACAGAGAGGCATCGAAACAGAGGGCTTGCAGTCGGATTTAATGCCGCACTGAAATCAAATATTAAAATAGAATGTGACTTATTTACATGTGCATCATCGAAGGCTTGTTTCAGTGCTGCAGTTGCCATGGAAACCCTCCCAGTTCAAACATGTTAATTAGCCAGGAACACGACTAAGAGACAGTCCAGCACTTTCAAGGTCTTTGCAGGGGAATGGCGTTCTTGGAAAATCACGATGAAGCGAGAAAAAAAAAAAGAGCAGATTAAGTTTTTTTGTGACATTAATGACTGATATCGTCAATAGAGGGATAATGGCAGGTTTAAAGTTGCCAATATAATAGTAGTCTGGATTTTAGGATGCCATTTAATAAACATTAAAAGATATAGCAGCAATTAACAACAAAAAAAAAAAAATTCTCATGATTTCAAATCAGGTGGTTTCTGTGTGAGTGTGTTGCTGAGTGAAATGGGTGAAACAGCGCCCCCTGCGTCAGGACCGCGGTACGACAGGCGGCAGCTGCAGCCGCGTCCTCATTAGTGGAGCAAAAGTTAAAGTTGATGTCAGTGGCTTTTCTTCTGAACAACAGTCCGTCTCGACCTCTCAGCGGACCAACAACGGAACTGACAGCACCCACGGCAACGAATCCAAGGTCTTCATACTAATTAGTCTCATTGGCAACAACGTGTTGATTAATGGAGGAGCCATGCAGAGCTGACAAAGTTTTCAGCAACACAGGAATGTTGTTTAGCAGGAGAACAACCTACAAGAACAGAGGAGAACAAACAGGAGGACATCAAAGTAAGATGTTCTTGTTAAAATTGTCTTTTTCTTTCCAGTTTTTTGTTCTCATTGACTGTTGGATGTTTGTCTGCCAGTTTTATTATTTGGGGATTTAATGAATCTTGTTTTGATGTTTGGGGAAAAGCCACAAGATTCATTAAACCTGCCATTATCCCCCCATAGTAAGTATAGTTCTATAGTTCAGCCACATAGTTCTCTATGTGGCTGTTTTTTTATTTCAAACTGAGCTTTATCCTAATTATGTTTCAGTCTTTCTATTGGTTTTTTTTTTCCCTACCACTGTCATGGTAGAACATGAAGCGCAGGTGTCCTCAAGCTGATTCAGGTTCAGTAAAGAGCACAGGTTGTCGGTTGGTCTCCAGGCTCTGAGGGCTGCAGCTGAATATATCTGGTCACAACACCATTTACCGAGTCTCACAAATATACACATCAGAAATGTTTTAGCTGGATAAATAAGCCTGTTTGGAAAAAGGTACACATTGATCATATGGGGAATTCTGTGTCCAGTGCTGCTCCTGGAGATGAAATGTGATCTGTGCGTTTCGGTTTATTGCTTGAATTTACACCCCCCCCCAGCAGAGGCATTAACATTGGGCTGGATGCACACACCAGCACTCCTGGAGGGCTGTATGGGGATCTGATTGGTCCAATAAGAACCACGATGGTACGGTGAACCCTGTCCATGCTAAAAGGAAATGAAATTGTCTGTGTGTAAAGAATTGGTTCTGTTCACAGGGAGGTATTTGTTTGATTGTTACATCAGTCAGGTTAGGGGCTATTATTTATTTTTTTATTTATTCATTTATTTTCATGGAAGGAGTTTCCATTTGGTTTTTCAATGGAGACTGGTGTGCTTTTTTTTCCGACTGCAGTTCTATTTCTGTCACTTCTGATCTCTAAATATTCGCTGTCTCACCGTCTCCGTCAATACTGTCACAGGCTGGAACCGAGAATACCGTCTGATCCAAGTCCCTGTGTAGACTCACCTGCTCGCTGTAAATCGGCAAAACCTTCCCCGCGCGAGCAAAATAAACCGCCACCGCAACAGGAAATCTTCCCCATTATGGCGACGCTGGTCCTCTCCAAGCGCCACGCGCCTGGGTGATACCTAGGCCGCTAAATATCGCTGCAAAACAAGGCCATAAAGGGGGCCTGTGCTCGGCGCATGTAAAATAGATGGAGACAGATGGGAAATTTAATGCGAGTAAAGATCTTTCAGGTCTGGGCTCCGCGGCCCACTCCGGCATGTGGGAGGAATCGGCGGAAGGAACAGATTGGTAATGACTTGTAAGGGAATGGCGAGCACGTCTGCATGGCGGCCAGGCAGATTTCCTTCGGCTGCAAGAGTCGGACTTTAGTCGGTGAGAAATTGGAAAGGGTCACGGGTATTAAGGGAGGGAATGGTGCTGATAATGAGAGCAGCTTGTAAATAAACCCGCGATGGGCGATGGCTTTGGGTGTCGGAACAGATCCATTTCGACTGGGTCTTAAAGGGGACTTAAATCTAATTTTCATGACCACAGCACTGTAAACAAACAGGATTTTCTGAATATCCCCCTGGCTGTACTACTGGCCTCAAGTAATGATGTCCATTATGAGTCGGTGAATCTTGTATTTACTGTTGATCGGTTTTATTGGAAGAAGCAAACAACACTAATCTGCCTAATTTTCATGCTGCGGCTGCTTTTCCAACAATTAATTATGGATGTGAATCCAGTTTTTTTTTTTTTTTTTTCCCCCCACATATATCGACATGTCGACGCACGCACGCATGCCCCTTGGTATAAAAGTATAATGTTTGACTCCTGACTGTCGAGCTTCACCTCATTGCCTCGCAGCAGCAAAAAAATTCCGTGGCTGCTGACCCTAAAATGCGTCAATGCTCAGCATGTGTCAGTGTGTGGTGCAATTTTTGCCTTTAAGAAAAAAAATCTATTGCCACTTGAGGTTAAAATGTGTCCCAGGAGAAGGAAATGTCATAGTGCTCTTTGATTCTTTTTTTTTTTTTTTTGGGGGGGACAGGGTCGGGATGGAATATCCATTAAAAATGTTCAGGTGGTCTTGTTTCCAGGCTCGAGTATGAATACTGCAAGTTTGTGCTTATCACATGAAATGTTCCTTTTTATTATTTGCCTCTGAAGGACAGCTATTATGATGTCTAGGGGTTTTAAAAAGAGTTAACGCCTTCTTAGACTCTCACCATGACACGTTCTTGCCATGGTCACATGACCTGTGCTCTCAGGTTGCCGAAATAAATTGCTTTTTGCACGGATCTCTGATTGTGTGTCAAAAATACTGAACCAGGGGACCGATGCTGAGCTCAGAGTTAATGCTATTGTGAACACATTCATGGGAATGGTTTTATCTGGAGAACGTAAACTCACTGTTGGCCACACACACACACACACAATACATTAACGCGTGCAAATGGTCACATGACTTTGCTAACAGGATGCTTGAATCAGGTTGTTGCTGTTGATGACCATGCACGTGGACATGCGCGTGCTGTACTTTTATTGGATTGCTGTGCCAGAATGACCAGTAAAGACTGTTTGGAGTCTGCAGAAATGGTTTCCCTGTAAGAAGATTGATTTAACTTTATTTCCAACCTTAAGTTTACATTGGGCTATTTTTATTTGGGGGTTGAACCAATGGGTGTGAATGGTTTCTGTCACGGTAAAACAGCCGAGGCACGGCTGAACGAGAGCTGGAGCGTGTTGTAGTGTGGCAACAGTCACTGATCAGCACTGGGTAAGCTGTCTCCTGTTGACCCGAGGCTCCTTCGTGGGCTGTTGAACCGTTGACAACTCACCATTCCAATCCCGAGCCATTCACCGCTCTCATCTATAAGTATCTGATGCGTTTATGATCTCGAGGGCGTCGTTCCTCACGTTCTAAAATAAGATGTGCACATGCAGGCCTGCTCATGTGGAGCACAGGTGTTTGACAGCGAGGGAACGACATTAAAGCGCTCATTCATGTCGCGCGAACATGTCAAGAAAAGGCCTATGGATCTGTAAGACGCACGTCTACAGCAGAAGCCTGCTTGAAGATCTGTTTCTTTTCAATGCGAGCACACTTTCCGTTCATTTATTTCACCAGGTTAATGACTGGTTCAGGAGGTTTGTTCTCGAGAAACGCACGTTGAGTGGAGCGCGGCTTACGTGATGCGATTACTGGAGTCGTCAGATTATTCAAGTGATCATATTAACAACATGAAATGATATCTTTTATCAGCTCTACTGCAGTTATCTGAGAGAACAGACCACATTAATAGGATTAATGCTCCCGGATTTCTCCTCAATACACTGATTTTACACGTTCACACATTAATCTAATTTAGTTCTTTTTCATCTGTGTTCTTGTACTTGCTACATCTTGAGTAATGATCTCTATTCTGCTAGAAAAGTAAGAACATTTTTGGGGAGGGAGTGGTCCTCACAAATTCAAAGGACTGTTTAAGGCTGAGGTTAGAACTGGATTAAGGTTGGAGTTAGTTTGGGATTGGTTGGAATGGTTAGGGTCGGGTCTACGAAAGTCCTCACAAATACAGAAGTCCCAGGGTGTGTGTGTTGTGGGGAGGTTAGAGTTAATTTGACTGCTCTGTTATCAGTTTTATGGTCATGGGATCGGATCTCTTTCTACGTATATGCTAGACTGACTTTTGGGAATCTGCCTGCAGGGGGCGCTCAGGATGTTTGACGTTCCGTCGCTCCAGCTTTCCTGGAAAACTTGAAATGCTGAAACCCCTCTCGTGATATTGAGATATTTTGTGTATTACGTCTTTCTTTGGCGTCGCAGCTCCACGAGCTCTGTTTGTCACTGTGGTAATCTACACCAGCGAGAGGGAACATTACAGGAATAATAAAGGTGAGGAAGTAAAAGGAAATATTACAGCTGTGCAGCATTTCTCAGCGGCTCGATGAGGTTTCTGTCGTATTTGTAAGATGCATTAGTCGTCCTGAACGTCACCGTATTTAAATATCAACAGTGCACTTTGGGAGTTGGCGCATGATGGAGTTTCCATTTCTGAAGAGAGAAGAAAAAGCACAACGATGTTAAAGTGATTCAAGGTATAAGCTACAGACTTGACATCCACATCAAGGATATGTAGAATTTTTACCCTTTTTTTTGTCCATGAGCCTCATTTTAGTTCATAGACCTCAGACTTTGGTTCCATACTTTTTCCCCATATTACCTGGATGAGCAGTGCATTTGAGGCTTTATTCTTTACCTTTAATCATGCTTTAATGGAAACAGGCTTTCTAATAAACACAGTTAAACAACAAAAGTTCAGTTTTGCCCTAGAGTCTGGGGAAAAAAAGAGGCTTCTAGCAAATGTGCAAAACTGCAATTACAAGTAGATGAGACAGGTTAGGGGGGAAACGGGCAGAGCACAAACTTTATTACATCCTCTTATCATGAATCCCCCTTGGGGGGCAGCGATGATGGATACTGTGTATTACAGCGTGTGAATGCTGGGCTTGACTTTTCCTTTAAGGGTCAGTCTGCTGAAATGTGTTTCTAATACAATTACAGTTGTGGTGCAGCATTACACTTGGCGACTACTGTTATTACGCCCAGTTATGATTTCTCATCCATCTTGATACTTTTAGTATAATTTTGAATAAGGCGGCCACTGATGGCACTTTCACTTCATTACGAGCCAAATCGGAGCGATGCGAGGACAGCAGGGGGTGGTATCAAAATAAATGGCCCTCGAAATAATTAGAGAGAAGCAGTACCTGAAGCAGATAAGTGATCTTCAACTAAAATACTAATGGAAGTTCCACTGAAGAAGATATTCACTCCTCCAGGTTGAGGACCCTGAATGCATCGACCCGTTCAGCTAAATCATGTATAAATACATCCACGCTTAAAATACTATTGGTAGTTTTTATAAGGACCGAAAGGGGGGAAAAGAGGTGACTGTATTTGCAATGGTGCTCTACTCTAATTCACATTTCTATCAATTATTTAACAGAATATCTTTTTTCCTTTTTAATGGAGGGTTATGATATGAAGTTAGACATGTTTTTTTTTTCGACAGTATCAACATCACATCTGCTCCAAAAAAAAAAAAAAAAAAAAGTTAAACTTAGAAATACAAACTAAACACTGAATTAGTTGCAACTTCCGGAAACTACATCCGCTCACGCTTTCAGATGCTTGTGTTTGTTTCCAAAAGGCTGGCGCAAAAATAAATAATTATTACGCTCTCATCAATAAAATGTAACGATGCTAATGAAGGAGGGGGGGTGTTCAAAAGCGAGCGCTCATCCACGCTGATGGGAAAGAAACTGTAATAGCGCGTTTAGACGCCGGGTGGCGCTGTTAAACCGAAAAAAGCGCGGAGGCAGCGCTCCTTGGTTGTGTGTGTGTTTGAAACCCAGAGGGAGACGAGCAGGGACACAATGAGAGTGCAGAAGGCACTCAAGAGCGCAAAAAAAAAAAAAAAAAATATATATATATATATATAATATAAAAAAAAAGTGTGGAGGAAAGCTAGAGGGGAGAAGGACAGGAGGGAAGATCTCCAGGATTTGGGAAATTATCAGAGAGCAGAGCTGATGACACAAAGGAGAGGAGGGACCGGGGCATAAATGTGTTCTAAATATCACATCACCCCTGCCTGCTGTGTTAATTACATCCTGTATTACTCTGCAACTGGGTCAGAGATGGAGTAAGGAGAGGGAGAGAGAGAGCGAGAGAGGTGGTGTGTGAGTGAAAACCTGTAGAGCCAGGCCAACAGAGCAAGGCACAGCTCTGTATTCTCCTCTCCAATGCACAGAACAGTAAAACACTTCCTGCTGCATGACGTGTGGGTGTGCAAATCCCCACTTCCCCCACCCACCCACCCCCCCAGACCCTCCGGTCGATCTGCGTGTTCCGCCTTTCGATGAGAGAACACCTGAGCAGCTTGTCAGCCACATGCAGGGGTTTGCAGATGGAAAACACACCAGTGAGCGCGATTCTGCTCGGTGACAGGGGGATGATGTAGTGCAGGGCAACACCACACACACACACACATTGCACGCAGAGGCAGCCAGGTGGAATTGGCGGCACAGTGCAGCGGGTAGGTTGGATAAAAGATCAGCTGGTTGTCAAATTAGAGCGGCCCGCTTGTGGGCCTTCTGTTAAAGTCAGACGGGAGTGACGCGCAAGTGTGTAATCGCTGCAGCGGCCACGGAGACGAATCGCACGTAAAACAAGCAAAGCGTTGAGGGAAAAACCAGCGGAGGCGCGTCTCGAAAATGTCAACAAGCAAAGACAACCTTTCCTTCGTCGTCAGCCAGCCTCTCGTCTGGCCCCATGCTGTCGGAACCAGCTGATGGGCCAAATTTGAAATCTCTCGGATAACACGGGCTCCAGGCTGAAACCTGAGTGTTGGCACAGTTCACGATAACAGCTGGAATGATTTCAACCTGCTTTGGAAGATATATATGTATATGTATTTTTCTTTTAATCAAGAAAATACTCAATCAGCTCAATCAAGCAAGTAGTTTAAGTAGTATTTGCTTTAAAATCCATTCTTTTACACTGTTTCGGTGACCTTTTTAGAGTAAAATAAATACCCCCCAAGTCTAATATTTTATGTGCAGGAAAGCGTATTTAGCTGACTGTTGACAACTAAATTAAGATCAATAGCCCAGGGCACTTAGCTATATTGCGTTTTCGATTTATTTTGAGATAAATTGTGCAGCCTTGGTTAATGTTAAACATTGTTATCTGACATTTCGATTAATCCTGTGACACATTTGAAACATTCTAAAGAAGCTGTAGATTTCTACGTAAAGCGCAGAGGCCACAGGACAAGTGTATTTTTGTTTTTTTTTTTTCGTCTCTTGCTCCTGTGGCGTCTTCAGTTTCTAAAGGTCTCGATTTAAAATTGGAGAATAAAGACGTAAATGAGGGTAAAATGGAGCTGCTGGTAATGAGGTAATTACCATGAGGCTTCCTCAAAAATACTTTGTTCTGAGATGAGATATTTCTTATCGACCTTCAGGTCAGCAGTTGAGTTCAGCTGTTTGTCTTTAATATATAAAACAATAGACAGGAAAAGCGGACCGAGTGTAGCTTAACGCCGATGGTCTTGGTGGGAAGCAGATGGGTCACTTTGATGGCCGACCGCTTGTTTGGTCAGCTGAATCTCTATTGTGTGTCTGTCTGCTGCTGAGCGTGCTGCTGGCTCCACTGCCAGCAGCCTGCTGTTCCATCAGGATGCCCCCACGCTCCTCCTGCATCGATGCCATCAGAGCCTTTCTTCTGTTCGAAATCATGTTCATTATCGCCACATTTTACAGCTTTGGCAGGATGTCTAAAAACAGTCTTTTGCTCAGAGAAAAATCCAGGATAATCTCACCCTGTTGGTTAAATTGGCCCATGAGGGATGTAGTGATTTTCAGTGACAGCTTAAATTGAAAATGCAACGCAGCTGAACACATACAGGACATTATGTTCCAAAGAAATGATGGAAATGAAGATATTTCAAAAGGATCATTTGGAAATGCGGTATTGAATCATTTAATATTTCCCAGCGTAGCCAGATTCCGAATTACCCTTGCTATGGAAGCACGTTAAAGGAGGACACAGCGGGTGTGTGTTACATCACACCGAAAGAAAGCCTAACACTGCACATCATTTATAACATTATTATGGTTATTTAGTTTTAGAAACTACCATATATTCCGCCCTATAAGGCGCACCCAAAAGCCTTTAATTTTCTCAAAAACCGACAGTGCGCCTTATAATCCGATGCGCCTTATATATGGATCTATATTGGTTACCGTATTTTCCGCACCATAAGGCACACTTAAGACCCTAAAATTTTCTCAAAAACAATGGTGCACCCTTTAATACGGTGCCCGGTGTGTGGACTGAATCTTCTGTGCACCTTTGCTAAGTGTAATACGGTAAAAGCTCTGCCCGGTTGATTGGTGAAACACCAATGCTAGGTATGTCAGGTAACAGCAGAGGTGTGCTTATGAATATTTTGTTTGATTAAATTGACTCACGCCCTATGTAACGGTGTGGAAAATACGGTATATAGACCCTAAAATAAAGTGGGTTATCTGACTGTTTTGGTTCGCTTAATGCGACACATAATCCAGTGCGGCGTCAGGAATCAGGCGAGAACCCAAGAGCGAGAGTTGGTTTACTGCCGCTTTATTCAGGGCACAACACAAAGTAACTGAGTTGGAGCCGCGAAAAAGCGGGAGCCGGGTGAGCCTGTCCGTGGACAGAGTCGGGAGCAGAAAGCAGTCCTGTTTTCCGGGTAGCAGGCCGGGTCGGATCGTCGGCCGGGTCCAGGACCGACAGACAGACGACCGGGTCTCCAAGCTAGAGCACAGGCACAGTCAGCAGGGGACAGAAGCAAATGGAGGGTCGATAACGGGCAGACAGACAGGCAGGAAATCGCGGGAAAGTCATACATAACGCAGAGGACAATCTGGCAGGGGAGAAGAATTCGGCCACGGTACAAATAGGCAATCTAATTGGCCGCAGGTGCGCAGCACCGGGGTGGATCCGAGGGCGGGGCTGCTTGCAGCTGTGACATGCGGCTTATGTATGGGAAAAAAAAAACCCGTTCAGACCCGTTTTTTGGCAGTGCACCTTATAACCCGGCGTGTCTTATGGTCCAGAAAGCACGGTAGATTATCAATGTAAGGAACAGAAACAGAGATGCACTAATGATTCAAATCCCTGCAGGGCGGGTGTCCGAGGTCATCGGGTGACCTGACCACATTTACCTTCTACGTTAGTTCATGAGCAAGTCACAATCTCCACAAAGGCAGGTTTCACATCCTTCCCCTTAACATCGTAACCTTTGGGGTCCCTCTATTTTGTTGTTTTCTTTTCTCACCCTTATGTTTGCAGGACTGATCAATTTAAAGGGTGCAACAGCTGCCGGGTGCTGGTTCTCCAGCCCGTCGAAGGCAACAGATCTCGTTTTATTCTGGCAAAGGTCTAAAGGTGCTCCTCACCTCCGTGTTCCTGTGACTAACCCAGGGGTTTTTGGCTCTGGCAGCTGTGAAATTCCCTTCACGTTTGTGCTTCCTCTGTTTCAGAGGAAATTGTCTAATTTCTTTGTCTAAACCCAATTTCTTAAAACCTGCTGAGTTTAAAGTTTAGCTGTTTTCGAAATATTAATATTACTCTTCCCAAAATAGTGCTACACGGAGCATGAGCTATTTCCTTTGCATGATGGTTCAGAAAAAAAAAAAAGCCTCTCATAATGCCTGCTTTTACAGTCACAGATAATGATTTAAAGAACTCCTGCTTCAGCGACGTCAAGAAAAATGCATGTAATGACTCTCTCATTTCATGTTGTGTAGATTATTGCTTGGAATAATTGAAGTCCGGCCTCTAAAATAATTTAAACAGTTTGATGTGCACGGAGACGAGTTTGAACGGCCCCAATGCTTTAGCTCGATTGCGGCAAATTGATGGATTGCGAGGAGTTGATAAATGGGGGGTTATGCAGAAATGGACCCCAGATGATGGGGAGAGCTGGAGCGGGA
The DNA here is from genome assembly GCA_911728415.1 of Lagocephalus sceleratus. Classification (NCBI taxonomy): domain Eukaryota; kingdom Metazoa; phylum Chordata; class Actinopteri; order Tetraodontiformes; family Tetraodontidae; genus Lagocephalus; species Lagocephalus sceleratus. The sequence continues at coordinate 5,505,558 of CAJVRN010000028.1, read as the reverse complement.
GAGGGTTAATACCAGTGTTTGCATCGCTGCATTCAGCAGCCTGTGATTTTACAATTCCCGTAACAAGATAACACCGATCTAATGTCTGCACTCGTTGAGCCTCGGGTTCAGTTTGTTACCTTCCTCATTTGCCCAAATGGAATCGCACAACTGGACGGAGTTTGGATCTGATGAAAAGCCGAAAGATCGTCCCAACATCAATCGTCCATGCGGTTGTTGCCAAGACTTTTTTTGTTTTTTTTCTTCTAGCCACAAATGTCAATCTGATAGTGCCCTTTTTGAGAAAAGGTCAGGGAAGGGACCATGTCAGGAGGCATCATCCTTCGGGGATGATGTTTGTCTGCATAAAGAATTCAGCAAAGGGCATTTAATGGTTGCATCAATGTGCAGTTGCTGCCGTGCACCAATCACATTACAGATCAAAGTTCCCTGATTACAACATCTGATGCAACGTTGACGACTGCTAAGCTAAACTAATAAAATCTCTCAAATATTTATTACTTTGTTTGCTTGCTTGTTTGCCGGAATGATTAATTCCCCCCCAGCGAGCGTGCAGCAGTTTGGGGACTATCAATAGCAAACAGTCAAAGCCAGAGAGCATTAGCTTATTACTTTGGCAGAACAAAGTCGCAGCCTCGCATCGGTTCGGGGGGAGGGGCAAAACCGCTGTTTGGTGTGTTTGTGCGTTGGACTGCTTTGATCAGACGTTCAAAAACACCAGAAGGCTGCTGGGGAGGAAACATTGCACTAAAGGGAGGGAGGGAGGACAAAAGCAACCAATGGGAATGTTTCGCTCTGAACGTTCAGAGAATTCCGCATTTGTGATTTCGAGGTCAAGGACTTTAGCCTTTAGTGCCAGCCTCTTGAGTGACACAAAGGAAAATATCAAGGTTGAGCTGAGGTACACACACATACACGTACATTCGCTTTATAGACTGTTCTGACATGATCCGAATCAGGCCAAGAGAGGTCTCACATATCAACCCAGAGCACGATATCCTTTGCTGAATGCCATCTGCGAGTCTTCATATTTCCCGTCCTTTTTCCTCGTGTCCTTAAATCTGCATTCACAGTTGTGACATCTGACATTTGGACATCATCAGTAGAGTCTGGTCTTTTCTGCTGTTTTTGGACCAGTGACAGAGGAGCTAAACCATTCCACCCAGCAGTGACGGTTGACTCTGAGCCTTTAAAAAGCATGAACATGATGCTTGCTAACAACCCAATTCCAGATTATTGCAGGACGGTAGCATTAACGATGGCTTGTGCGTTTCCAACAATGGCTGAAATATTGCTCTGCCGTTCAACATCATTTTACATTTCCCTCTTTTTTTTTTTTTTAGTTTTATCTTCATTCTCTTTCTGCTCCTTCACTGTTCGGGCTTAGCGTCACCACGTTCATACAGCATCACTTACCTGTCACCTCCTTTCCGTGTTTACTTGCCCTCTAATGGGAACGACAGTGGAGGCAGAGTGCTTTCCAGAGAGTGAGCGCCTGTCTTGGATGAGAACCTGAAAGCTTTTTTGGCTTCCATCAGGCGCCGATTTGTTGTTTGTGTAATCGTCTGTGCCTTAAGAACAGCAGTCCATAAAGCAAATTAACTGCTTTGAAATAGACGGAGATGAGTATGAACACCCCTGACCTCAGCAGCGGCTGCATCCTAGCTGACTAACAACAACGAACCGACTCGTGTCGCTGGTGGGATTATCCTGCAGGACCGAAAAGTAAGAATTTTCACATTTCAGGCGGTGGAAGATCCATGGAAAAAACATTTTTTTTCTGTAAAAGAGTGCTGAGTCATTTGGGGAGGTGGCTGCGAACAGGAAACACTGTCAAGTCAGCTGATTTTTAGAAAGACGAACTAAAAACAAACCTTGTCTGACTTTGGTTAAAGAGTCTCATTTCTAATCTTTATGTAATTAATTTTAACAGTCGCACATTATTAAGAGGATTAGCATGCACCCGCCCATCTGGCGTGTGTGACGCACTGACATCCTGTAATAAGTTTTCTTTTTCATTTGATTTAATTAAAACATGGCGATAAATGCTAAAAGTCCCCGTTTTTCTATTTTTATTAGAAGATCAGTGTTGACAAGCCCCGTTTTATTAAACTAATTGTGACATCTTTTCCCAACAGTTCATTTGTTATTGACCCGGAATTAGCTTTCAAATCTGGTTAATGAATCCTGGGATCTGAATAAACTCCCCCCACTGTGCGGGAATGACAGAATTCTGTGCGCCGCCGTTTGAAACTCCGGCCCGAGCGGCGGTTTCCCCTCTTCAGAGCCTCGCTGCTGATCTTCGAGATCATAACTAATCTGCGGAATTAATTAAAAGTCCTTTTCGTTCCACGTGTTTTTGCAAGCCAGCTCTGGATTTTGAGCGACAAACCCAATCGCCTTTTTGAATCGAGCTCAAAATAGTGCAAATCAACATGATGCTCAGCCCCTCGATTTCTAATTATTTCATTATGCACAACTATGGGTGTTAACTGGGAGGAATTGATTGTAGCAGCTGGCGATACAGTTGAGCTGATGAGGCCGCTTCACGTTTCACCACAGAGCTAAATTATCATTTCAGGCTCCAGTTGACTTGTTTTTCTGTCAAGGTGATGGTTGAAATTAGCTTTTTGGTGGCATTGTCTCACCAAAACCCGTCCTGGAAACATCCGGCTTCAGCAGACTGAGGCTCAAATCGCTCTCATCTCATGCTGCCAACCTCAAACTCAGAGTGCAATGGCATCTCTTTGCCCCATTGCCACCCCGACCCAACCCCCATATCATCAATAACTGTGACACTTAAAATAACTTGAAACCAGGGCCCAACAGGGTCGCACAGCCATTTCCCCCCTCACTCCCACAACCTCGGTTCCAGTTTGCTTTCATTACCCTGTGACGGCATTTGATCCGCTCGCCTCAGCTTCTCCCTGACACTAACAAGCAGCATTCCGGTTGATCTTCCCAACCCCTTCCTCCGCGGTGCTGCAGCTGCACCTGGCTTTGATGTGCCGCGTCGGAACAACAAGTCATTTAGCCGCTTTGCTTCATCGACCGGGCCGTTCGTTAGTTAGCCCCAGGGCGAAGCTGTCTGCCGGTGGGGGGGCGGGGCGGGGGGGTGTCACGGCTGCAGATGAGGGTGTGATGTCTGTGCTGTGATGTGTTGGTTAACCCATGTTACCTTTTAGATTTTATAAAAAGCCTTAAAGGGCGACAATGTTGCTGATGGTGTCGGGGCCAAATTCACAGCTTTAACAGTAATTTTACAGAATTGGTTACAATTAGATCTCAGTATGTTTCTTCCTTTTTAAAAAAAACATTTTAATGAGCCCTTTTACTTCAGTTTCTTCCGGTTCCCTCCAGAGAAATCCCGGTTGCTGATCTGCTTGGATAACCCCGCCGTGGACTCTGAACTAAAATCAACACTTAATGAGGAGAACTGATAAATCATGGCGATAGAACAAAACATGGGTTGAAAATGAGGTGTGTGTTCTAAGCGAATCTCTGGAATCTGGACCAGTTCAACCCCAAGCATTCCATTGAGCCATGGATGTAGTGTCTGCTGATTGATGCTCCCTCCAAGGGAGCGGTGGACGGGATTTAAGCTCATTCCACTCACCTGAAAGGACATACGATGGAGCAGGATGCTAATTTATTGAAATGGGATTCAGCCCAGGCCTCCAGATGGATGAAACGGTTCAGGAGCTTTGACATCGATCCCTCTGTGACCCAATGACTTTGGGCCAGAAAGATTATCCACTTGTGTGTTCACGCCTGTGCAAGAATGAACATCTGGTATTCATAAGTAATATTTATTTCTGCTCTTACAGCTGGCAGAGGTGATATTTTGCTTTGATTTGCACACAGTTTGTTTGGTGTTTGACTTTCCAACTTTTTTTTCTGTCTTTTTTCTTTCATTCATTGAAAAAGAAAAGGGGCTTCAGATAAAATCAAAGCTTGTCTGACATTAGTATTTTTAAAGCTCAACAAAGGCCCAATTAATCCGTGTGAGGATGGAGCAAAAGCAGGGCTGTTTGTGAAGGTTTCCAATGTAAACTGTTTTTATTCAGCCCAAATACAAAACAAAACTAGAAGAGCCACTCTTCAGTGACATTTTTCAACACAAAAAAATTTAGCTAATTGCAGTACTCTCAGTGTGACAATTATTCCAATACTGGAGGCCTAAATTATTTTGTTTTAGACACAGTAATAATGAGCAACATTTGCAGAAGTTCTACTGAAAGGACTGTTACCTCAGTGTTGATGAATCAGAGGACTGGACGGGATAAATGACAGCAAAGATCATAACATCCAAACCCACGTCCAAGGTAGCAGGAGCAATTTATTAATATAAACACAGATAATGTCGCTTTAACAAGATGTTACTGCAACGTAAAGCAAACTTGTGTAATCTAACAATTAAAAAAGCATAGCCAGAGTGTTAATGGAGATGGTGGGATGGAAAGTATCTGTCCATCAAAACTAACCAGTTCATAGAATTCCTCTAAGTGGGCCCAAAGTCTCAGATTTTGCACATATGAGATTAGCTTTGTAAGAAGGTGAATGAAAACCAGTAAATATTTTGGGAGTTCAAAAGGAAGCCAATTTTTTACAGCACTAAAATAAAATTTTAAAGGAATTAAAGGACATTTATTACCAATCACCCATTTCCACTTAAAGGGAATTTATGGGGGCTACACCAACCAAATGGACCACAAAGAATCCAATCCAAATCTTGTTCTTAAATAAATATTCCTAACTAAAGATGACAATTTTTACTCCTCACAAAAATGTGACCTTTATTTATTTTGTTTTTTAAGAATTTAGTCAAATATTATGATCTTTAGAAATCAATTCAAGTACCAGTGAAGAAGTCAAAATGTAGGGTTATCAGGAGATTTTGAAAGGCAGGCTTCTATCAGATTGTTTCCCTACCCTTTTATGGTAACACCATTTTAGAAGGTCACCTTCTCTCCCTTTCATATGATTGTCACCTGATCACCCCACCAGGATGTTCAGTAAATGTCACTTAGAAACCTAATGAGTTAAGGTCAAACATAAAGCTCAATGAGGTCAAGGTTAGGGCACCATGGGCTCAACCCCAACTTACTCAGTCTCATTATCATACTTGAAATTGACACACTGTGCACCATATCACGTTTCATATCATGAGTTAATAAAAGCCATTCACGGAATATTCCAGCAGAAATGAATAAACCTTTTCCTTCCATGCTGCCTGATCACACGGCAGGCAGGCGGCAATCTTTAGCATCTATTTTAGTGCCACACAAGTTCTAAGCATCTGTTTAACACTGCAGTCCATGCTGTGATAAAGTGACAGTAGGAATTGAGCGAGGAAAAAACATTTGGACAAGAATAGATGAAAGAAAACAAGTGGTGCACATAAAAGCCAGTGGATATCACTGCAAGCCAATAACGTGCCACTTTAAAAGCAGTAAACACAATTTTTAAAGAGACAGAGTGGCAGGAGCTCTATTTCTTCTCGTAAAGAGGAAGGGAACACGCAGGCTGAATGTGAAAGCCATACATTGGGATTTGGACCCACATCAGTACCAAGCCAGGCCACGGCCCCCCAACAGCAGATGCAAAACTGATTTGCTGATTACTTGATGAATTTGAGATTGTTGGTCCTTAAAGGTCTCTGTTGTTCACCTGGAAAGATTCAGACAGCCTTTGGATGCCACTTTGACACTTGAAATCAACTTTTGGACCCGTCATCTGCATCGTTTGGCTCAAAAGTAAGAAGGAAACGGGTCACATCTGGCCATGAAATTGCTCAGAATCCCAGTGCTAACGACCACCTGAAGGTGTTCTCAGCATTACCAACTGAAAACCTGGAATCTGACACATGTTTTGGTCAAACCGGAAATACGTTTGTCAACCATGACTGTCACACTGAATCAAATTATTAAGGGTCTGTTTTAGATTAAAAGTTCTTGACACTGTACAGGAGAAGCATGAATGCAAACTTATGGAGTTCTCTCTAGTTACCTGGACACCAACAACACCCACCTGTGTTGGTGGGAAGCATCTGTCTCATCATATGTGTATAAATCTCATCAACAGCTCTTCTCATGTCTTCTGAAGCATCATTGAATTTGGATTCTGTCCATTTTGTATGTGAATATTTAAGGAGTTTTACCATAACTGTCCGTAACGAGGGATTTAATGAAACAACAGAGAGGCTGAGGAAGTGGGAGTTTATTTGTATGAGACAGAAAGGGAGGCAGCTCTGGAAGGCACAGGAGTGCAAAAAGAGCTGTTTTAGATACAGTGTGTTACTGTTTGGAGTACCAGGGTGGATATAGGGGGGAACGGTGCCAGCTGACAGCTAGCCCGAGGTGTAGCATAAATAAGGGATGGTTAAGCCAAACAATGTACAACTCTGCTCATGTGAAGTAACCTCAAGGGGTTTAACCGGGCTGCGGGAAAGAGATGGAGGGAAATGGAGAGCAAGAGAATAAACAAAGCAGCGCTGCAAAGTTGGGTTGTTCCTACCAGTGGGTTGTTTGTTCACTCACACACAAACACACACACACATACAGAAGAGGACTGGGAAGACTCTTAGCCCTCATCTTCAGCACCGTCCCCCCAGTCTGAAGGGGCCATTGTCTTTATCTCGCCCGTTGGTTTTAGAGTGTGAAGTGTTCTCCTTCGCTGTTGGGAGAGCAGACCGGCTGCCCGGTACTGGAGCGTGTCATCATGGTGTTAAGTGTGCTGGGCCGAGCACAGGCTCACAGGGAAGAGTCGGACCAACAGTCGGATTAGGCAACGGGGATGAATATCCTCAAACTGGTTATCCACTGAGCTGAAGGAACTGGGGGGGGGTGATTTGATTTGATTTATACTTTTTGATAGAGATTGAAGGCTCCTGATATGAGAGCCGGATGATGTGTTTTTTGCTCATCTGGGAAGCCATTATCTGATTAAGCTGAAATGCCAGCTCATGCTGTGGAGTGCCGCTGTATCTTTTCCTGCCAAGTTAATTTCACTGAGTGATTAATTAATTTCTCACTACTGTCACCTGACTCTGATATCTAGCGACTGAGTGATAATCATTGTGTCTGTTGCTGTAAGGTGTGCTGCTCCACATGTAAAGTTGGTAAGAAACTGCTAATAATGCTCCATATTTACTACCTCCTTCTGTGTGACCTCGTTTTTCTTTTGTCAGAATACAAATTAAATAAAGGATCATAACCAATCACAAGAGATAATGAAGCAACAATTGAAATTTAGTTTTAGCTTTAATAAGTGGCCATCATGCAGTTTAATCATATTTAAATTTCCTTTTAATATAATTTCATTAATTTATCAGTTTGTTTTTGTTTTGATTGTTGGACTAATTGGGTCCTTATGAAATTATATTCGGTGTTTGGTTGTTTTGAAAATGTTGGTGATGTCATGACTTGGTGAGCTCCCATAAAGCCATGCTTCCAAAACGGTATTTCGAGAGGTATTCAGCTCAGTTTGGATTTGGGGCTTAGCCTCATTTGAATGTCACAGTGCAGCAGGTATTCCATCAGGGCAAAAGGGCATCCGCCTCTGTATGGTGCATTTTCAAAGGTTCCTACTGGAGGAATACTTACCAAACTGGCTTGATGTAGTTCTATCAAAATGTAGATGTCTAATTCCGGCTTCTAGTGTCGAGTCACCGGGTTGGCTGCTGTATTTGACTCAGATGAGAACCCTTCTTTTCCAATTTGACAGATTAATTAGGTGTAATGACGGCTTTAAAGTGGTTGCAGCGTTGTAGAAGTATGTAAATGCAGAGCTGAGAGTGCTGAACATTCATTTAGAACATGTCAGTCTAATTTCTTAATTGTGATGTGCCTTATTAAGTACACTGATCTAATTGGTTATTAGGGATGGAGGCAAAGAGTGATGCCTTATTTACACTTGTACCAAAATGGCTTCCAAATATAGGGGCTGATTGTCTGTAGACCAAGTATTAATATTAATGTTCCCGATAACTGTCATGAACATTTATTAGAAGAATCCGAGTACATTTCCTAACCTCAGTTCATAAGTGATTCTTGTGCATCTCCTGCTTCATGCAGCCTTTAATCCGTTTATATTGTGTGTGCACTACAGCAGTCACTAGGCATCGTAGCATAATAACAGAGTGGGAAAAGGAGTGCTGAGGGGTGAAGTCAATGGAAAGCGAAAAACAAAAACGGCGTCAAAAATTGTGGATTGTTTCAAGATGAAAGCTGATGAAAATCATGTTGAAGCGACATGCCGCTGCAGCGGGACACCGGTGACAGGAGAAGAAGGGTAGAAAAGAGTTCAGGATAATAATAGCTCCAATAACGTCAACATATACCCAGTGTTATTTATAATGTGGCCAAAAAAAAAGTAAAAAATAAAGGCTTAAGCGGAATTTATGTTCATGCTGGGCATCACATATACTTATACATATACATACTTCATGTTAAGGTCCTGCTTAGTTGAAAGACTGTTATTGGTTTACACTATTTGGGTTCCCCTTCAGGGAGACTGAATGTGTTTGCACTAATAAATTAAACTTGGGCTGCAGTTTCTTGAACTTATTAATGTCACTGCAAACATATGGCCCACGGAGACTACACAGGAGCTGACGATGACTCATAGGCTAACGAGTGTCCTCCACGACTTCCTGTCTGAGCCTCCTCACGGCGCTGATGGATGATGGCCCCGCTGATGTACTCAGCCATCTCAGCCCCACGCTTTGCCTCTGATAACATGGGAAACAGAGGCCGCGTCCCTGGGTAAACAAAGCATACACCCACTTGAATTGTGCATTAGCCTATACAGACTCACTGCAAAGACATTGACTTCTACACACTTTTCCATGGAGACACGTTGCCAGGCAACAGGCAGCGCCCGCCATCTCCTTGGTATTTATTATCTTTCTTTTCTGTATCAAAAGTGAAAGCAAAAAAGAGGTGACAGAGATCAAGTAAAAGAAATATTCCCCTTTTGGTGCTCATCCTGCCAGCCTGTCGGTTTGTGAGTTCATGAAAACATTCTACTTATTATGACTTTGATGCTATTTATGTCATTACGATTCATTCTACAAAGCTGCCAGAATGCATACACCTTCATTATTTATTTCTCTACATGCAGATTTAATTAATTTTTCCATCAGTCCGGATACCGCCACTGTACATTTCAAACCTGAAACATTGTAACTGTGGTGTGGCTGAAACATCACCACCATCACTTCTACCTAGGGATGATTTATATTGGCTTTACCGATATCTCAGGTACAGATATTCTCCATATTCTCTTCATATTCCATAATTTCTGATACTGATATCAACTGATACAATATAAGCGGGGTTCCCTTCCCAAAAAAAACCAAAATAATTTTCGGTAACTAATATCAAATACTGTATGTCATATTTCAACAATTTGAGTTAGAGAAGCAGCTAAAGAGGTTGATGTATAATATGTGCAAGGTGTGTCAAAGTTGTCATTACAAAAAAACGTAAAGACCGAGACTGTCCAATATTGCATATTAATGCAAATGTTGGTTGCTACTATGACATCTATACTTTTACTTCTAACTTAAATGTGTGAAGAGTCAGTTTTGCAGTGTGTGGAAGAGATATGGGTAACAGACCTGATTTCCACCTGACGAGGCAGAATAAGAACCACCTCCTGAGGTGATCTAATGAGTTCATTCCACAGCTCCAATGTAGAACATCTGTCCAACTCGGCTGAAGATGTTTTATTTGACACTGGTGACTTTGGAGAACTTTTACACAGAATTTCACCAATTCATCAGCTAAAGGGATCATATTATTCAATAAACCAATAAAAAAGCCCAGGTTGGTGTTGATTATTTTTCATAAGACAACCCCCCACCCCCGTGTCCTTGAGTCGATGCCAAGACAGATGACAAGACTCGTCACCTCTCCATTTGTTTTCCTCATGTCCTCTGCCACGCTGCACCACAGCTGGAGGGAGATTACAGTTGTACGGGGCGCCGCCTGTCGCTGTTCAAATGCCCCTCATTAATTTCACAGGCAGAAGGCAATTCTGGAGGAACGCATACGTTCTGGTAACGATGTGGGCTCCGTCGCGCCGTCTGGCTTCGCAGCCAAACACCAGGTCAAAGACGTTCGCTCTCCTTTTTTGAAGATCCCTGTCTGTTCTGAAGAAAGTTTCGATATCAATGCTGTTTCTCTTTGAATGTGTCTTTGGGGGGCCCTGAAATGAGCAGGGGGGACAATATGGATTATCGTGACATCAATTTGACATTGCTGCTGCGCCTTCCTGCCCCACCACCAATCGCCTCGTGTTCACGAGGAGCTGTCAGCTGAAATCAAGTGTCACTTGTTGACTCTTGATGTGTCACTTTGCTTCTCCCTCGCAGGCGGCTGCTCAGAACTGTCCCCAGCCGTGTATTTATCCGAAGGCCCATCTCCCGCTCCCTCTCCTCTCCCCTCCTCTTCTTGGCGCTCCAGAGCCGTGACAAAAGCAGGAGACAAGTTCATGGCCGAGCGTATCATCCCGAATCGCTCTGCATATGGAGACGATCGCTCATTTTGAACCGTCTGCATCGTATTGCTGTTGTTTTTGCACATAAGGCGAGGGCACCCCCTCCTCCGAATCCGCGTACTCGTCTCGCTGTCACTCCTGAGATTTGTGCCCACTCAACCCAGCTAAAGATTGAGTGAGGCTTCAGTCATATGCTAATCGCAAATTTATATGCATTTTTATTGTATTGTTGAACACTCCTTTCTCCTTTTTAAGCCTCTGAAGCTGAATCATCTCGACATATTTACAACTGATGGCACCGGCTGAACGGCAGAAAAGCCCTGAATGTGCTGCAGCCTTCACACATTAATATGGGATTATGGGTTGCGCGGGGCATTAATAATTCTAAGCCAATTACCTGTCCATCAAAAGTCCCTGCAGTGGTTGCTCACCTTGGCTGACTGATGTACCCCCACGGCCCTGTGATGAGCTCCGGTAGCCCTTCATCTCTCAGCTTTGATGAACAGGATTGCCCACCGGCTTCGGCCACACCGACTGTGTCTGCACGCGCCGCCCGTGTATGTCATACCGTTTCTCGGGACGTATCTGGATCCGTGTGTGCATCTGAAGCTCCCGAGCAAATGTATTGATGACGGGGGCATAAGTGAAGAGAATACACATGCCCGAGGGTGAGGAGAGCTTGTATTACATGTTGCATGATGGTGACAAGATATTTTCCAACTGGTGAGATGAAGAGATCAGAGAGCTTCTGGCAGCGTGCCATGACACATTCTGTCAGATCAAGAAGATACCAGGCATTCGCTTGTCTGCAAGCATCTACCAGAACAAAGCTTTTGCCCCACAACTGCATTTTCCTCCCATCTCTACAATGTTTCCACCTTCTACAAACTTGTCTGATGTGGACATTTTTCTTTCTGCCAGTGCTCTGTCAGATGGAAAGAAACTCAAATACGAGCATTTAGAGTGGTGAAAAGGTTATTTAGTCAGCAGTTTTTCTGTGGAATTGTTCTGTTGTTTGCCTTTTTTTTAAATAAACAGGTACATGATGCATGTTGGAAGTGAAAGAGGAGTTTGGGTTGAAGCCTGACATGTTATAGTGGGAAGCAGAAACCATTTGAGCTTATGATGAGAGAAAAAAACATGGATTAAAGTCTGTGCTTTCTTTGGAGTTCAATTGTATAATAAACTGGGAGTGGTGGGATCATCGAGGCACAATTCATGCAGTTAATGTTTATGAAAGCAGGACAGGCAAAGATGTAGTTGGTAATTAGATCTGTGTGAAGTTGGCTGACCCCTTTCTCAGCTTTTCTTGTCTTCAAAATGAGGTTTTGAGGGCTGGAAAGGGGTCATGCTACGCTGAGATGCGTTGCACGTTCGGGCCCAGTATTACCAGCACTCGATCCAGTGTTGTTGTTGTTAGTGCAAATGAAGGAGGTGAGTGAGTGAGTTAGACTTCACTTGGCAGCCGTTGGTGGTCTGCCCTATTTTTTTTTTCCATCTCTGCTGTTCTTTCAGAATGCTAACTCTGGGCACGATGCCCGTTTCCCCACACAGCACATTGATCATAAATAATCCATTCAAACTCCGCAGCTTTTACTGTAACAACAGCGGAGCTTGTCTCACAAAACTTTACAGTAACACTGAACGCTCCGTAGTGAATTTGATAATCTCTGCTCACCTTCTTAATTGGCCGGAGGTGTTGCCAACTACTGAAACCGCAACGGTTACAAATGAGGCTTTCTTGCGGTTTTCCTCCAGACCTGACAAATTCTTATTAGGGGCTCTTACTTTGCATCACTCCAGTGTTTGTTTGCGCGTGTGACTCAGTTTATGACTTTGCTTTCCAGCCCATGGATGCCTACTTGACCAATTAAACCAGGATGTATTTGTTCTGTGCGTCTTCCTGTGTCCACTGTGTGGGTGCGAAAATATTTTGAATCCTCCTGACACCCAATTAGAGGGGGCCCAAACATGACCTCCAACTAGAATAGACACCAAAAAGCTCACTTGAAACAACGACTTGGAACCGCTTGACAAAATGCACCCAGTAATGAGCCTTCTATGAACACAGCTTTATTCTGGCTGATTGGTGTTTTATTTTATAAACAGAAGATCTAACTTTAATTAGCATGCATAATAAATGAGGTGAGACTGGACATTTTACCTGTGGTCATCAGACATTTATATAATCCAGGGCCATAAGAACTGTAGACATTTACTCCTCAGAACTCAATCTTTGTAGTTATTTCTAACTGCAACAAAATTCACTTTTTTTATTTAAGGTTTGAAGTAGGGAGGCTTTTAGTTCACTTTTAATTTTCAAAAAAAAAAAAAACACTTTGACTGTAATTTCAGACAATGTTAGTTTCACCTTTTCCCCACTTGATTTTTGAATTTATTTATGGAACACATTACGACCTTAATGTTGGAGGAAAAAAAATCCAATTTCCAATAATGTCAAACAGAAGTAAAACAAAAAGTGTAATCTTAAATTTGACCATTATTCATTATAACAATTTATGACAAGGGTCAATTTGGCTTTCAAATTCTTTCCAAGGAGCAGTTCACAAAATGAAATATGGATGTGATATTGTAGATGAGTTTCCACATCATGTTCAGTAGATTATACAGTAGATTGTCTCTTGGTCCCGTCCGGCTGATGGTTTTTCATTCTTCCTTTCATAAATCAGAAGAGGTTAATATTTGCTGTTCATTGGCAGCCACTTCTGTGCACAGTGGTGAAAAATGGACAGATGTATCTCTTATTCAATGCATCTTTCAATCATTTGTCAGCTGGTCTCAGTTGGGGCACTGTCCACTTTGATTACATTTAAATGAGCTGTTTTATGTGGAAAAAGTAATTTGCACCCAGACTTTCTTTTCACACTCGAATGTTGTCAGGAAGTGCGAAGTGAAAATGAATTGTTGCTTTTATTGGAGCTGAAAGCCCTCCAGTTACTGAAGTAATGAAACTGGAAACAATTCACTCAGCAAAACTATAACCTGGCCATTATTTATTTTTTTTTCATTGATTAGACTCCGGAAAACAGGGTGAGGGGGAAAAAAAAAAAAGCAATCAAAGCGGACCTGGAAGTTCCCACGGCCACAGTGTTGAGATCACAGGGAACGAGTAATTCTGGAGGAAGGATGGGAATATGTAGGATGAAATGGAATATGAAACAGTCAACATGAGATGAACTCAGCTGCTGTTTGATCTCCCCCCCCGCTCTAAGAGTCCAGGCAGACAGCCTTTTCCAAACTCTGCAGCCACGTGGGATAACTTAAAGTCTGGACTCAACTTGTTTTTACATATTTCTTTTCATCCATGCATACCATCTGTCAGATTAAAGCAACATTGGAGCCTCATGGTGTAAGAGTGGCCTGAAATGGGGATTTCTCTTTGCTCTGTATGTGTAATATGTAACACTTTATCCTAAAGAATCCATTATGCCCTACCATTAAATGCATTTGCATGTAAAACAGCACAGTGCTTGGGAGGCAGCCATGTTCATTTATTGTCGTTAGTTCCCCACTGAGACAAACAGTTGTTGTTGCAGGCACCAAAGCCTATTCATCTTGTATTAATTCCTATTTTATCAGGGAAACTGCTCTGCATCATTGAGTCCTCACAAGTCAGAGCACCTCCACATTGGCCGCGCCCCACTGCACCGAATGTACGCAGCTAATCACATTGCGCCTTCCTTGTTTTGGATGGTCTGGGTTGCTGACTGATTGTTTTTCTTCCGGGTGAACTGCACTTTAACAGCTCCCATCTGCCTCACAGATGTCGTTCCAGTCAGAAGAGAACCATCACCAAACAAGTTGTTGGTGTTTTTGAATGAGAGCAGCATCCCTTCAATAGCAGACCAATATTGAGGACAAGAGACGGGTTAATAGCCTGGATTCATTAAAAACAAGACCAGCAAGAAAAACTCAAATGGGCAATATTAATATGTGTTTAATTAAATATTTTCAAGGATGGTAATTGAAAACATTGACAGCTTCGACATTAACATTGAAATAGAGACGCTCCAGTTGTTTATTTCCTCGGGTAAGAAATGCAAATGAATCTTGGCCCAACTTTTCAAGTTGTTTCGTTCCATTTTCCTTTGAAACTTGCGAGAATTCTTTCGGTTGACTAAGTGGTATATCAAAAGGAGCATGGAGAGAGAATATTATATGCTAATGGAGGAGAGCTTGTGGGAGCAAAGGCTTAAGTCTGGCAGACAGAGAGCACATTTGATTTCAGAGTGTGTGTTCATTCTAACTCAAACTTTGTCACTGTGTGATCTCTGGGGCTAAAGTGCATTAGTATTCGCGCGTCACCGCAGCCTGGCAGGATGGCTGATGGTGGAAAAATGACTAAATCAAGCAAGTTAAACACAAGAAGTAAAGGTTGCTGTTGCTTGTGCAGCAGACACCTGGGGTTAATAAGTGTGTAGATTAATCTGGCTACAACAGGCTGCAATCTTTAATATGCATCAGGGAGCATGTTTTGTATGAGGGCACTGGCAGTAAAGCTTCTACCAGGTTTAACACAGGCTGGGTATATTGTCATGCTGTACACACTCTTGTAGAGTTTGACTCATAACACAGAATTTTTTTTTTTTTTTTCCGTTCTCAATTTATTTGCAATCACTATCAAGGCCGCATAATGTTTCACTTATTATTCAGTCCAGATTGCAGCGGGGAAATACCGTGGCCATACTTGTGCCTCTTTAATGGATTGTATGAATTAATGCTACTCATAGTATCTGCCCACAGCAATGTCATGTCACAGGAGGTGTCCCTTATTGATCTGCAGCGAAGCTCAAATTTAGCTTTCTTAGGTATCATCCAGACAGTGATGATGAGACATTATTGATCCCTAATGTCAACCAAGCAGGCAGCTTTCACCAGAACAAGCCAGAGCAAAATAAAAATATGTGAAATGTGAAAAAAAGAAGAAAAAATGGAAAATGAAAATTCTGTCTTTTCCATCTCTTTTCCATCATGATTGTCTTGAAAGAAATTTAACACCACCAAAAAGGAAAGTTGCATTGTGGGTTTGCACAGGTGGGGAAATGGTGTCCTACGTTCTGTGCATTTGTAGAAAATGTGAAGCTTGAATCAACTGTAAGGTGCAGATATTGAATTCTGTGGAATGCAGCAGCCTCAGCCCTGAGAAGTGATGTTCTAGACTCAGACGGCTGTCAGGATGAAGGTCTTTCGTAAGGCAGCCCAGGACTGAAAGAGCCACTTTAGGTCCCCACTATCTCTGACTGAGGGCGTAAGGGGTTTAGTCAACATCCTTCTCTCACTCACCCCCTCCGCTCACCAATTCCTTATCGGTTGGCCTGGTCTGTTCCTGTCTCTGTGATTCCACTTCTTCAGGTGGCCACAGTGGAGAAGGTTGCCGAGGCAACCATGGGGACGTATAAAGTCCTCGGTAATGTCTTGCACTGGGGGTCAGTCAGTCCTGTCCTTTGTCTTGGTGGCATTAGTGTGAAGAATACTGACACCAATTCACCAATCCATGTCATCCTAGCCCAGGTCATTCTCTCCTGATAGTCATTTTAAAAGCTCTAAAACATAATTGTGATAAAAGAATTGAAACATTTTGCTGCACCCATGATTGCATTCATGATTACATACTACATAATATCATGATGCCCTGACCTCTATCTGTTTTTGTCTCCTTAAATACTTGTTTTTTCCAGGCCATTGCTGTATAAATCCAAGGTTTTAACCTCATTAGAATCTTGCCCATCCATGGCTTTTAGGGATCTTCCTGTTGTCTGCTGACTTTCAGAAAGGACAGGCAGTACCTTGAAGAAATACAAGATCGCTGGAGAGAGTTGAAATTGTATCATACACAACTGTCTGCATGACTGATTCCAAAATGAAATCCCTGGTATATCAAAGCTTGTCGGACCAGATTTTGTTAAAGGAAATTTGTTGTATTTACTTGGATTTACTGTGGATTAAGATAAGCAAAAAAAAAAAGAGAGGGAGAGAGAATCCATTTTTATAGGCTCATACCAGAGCAAAGCTCTTGAACCAAGATATGATGGTATCACTCTTCCTAAAATTATTAACATTAGGGCATATTTTAGCTGCTCTAAATCCCTATGCGGCAAAATGACTGCACCGGGATACCAGACAAAAATATGCCATTCCTTCATGCGTGTTTACAGCCAGAAGAAGCTAATCCTCAATGGCTAAATGCAGCTGTGAGCAGCATGGATGTGGAGGAGCTGTGTTTGTACTGGGATCCATGCCAACAATGCATTCCACACTCGAGCGGGGACCTGGGCTCCGTCCATGACTCTCTTCACATAATGCTTGATTGGACTGGGATCTGAGTGACTTGGTGTCCAAGTTTCCTCCTAGAAAGAAGGCAACCACCTTCTTTCGGTTGTGGTATTTGGAACAACAATAAAGTGTTTTGGACATCTCGTGGCCAAATAGCAAATTGCACGCCCTGCTTCCATCTGATATATTCCCCCGGGAGCTTCCTCTGCACTACCCAGTTCTTACAACATATAAACACCAAAGAGCCTCTGGTCTCCTCTTTTGATTTGTGTATGTTGACTAAATGTGTGTGTCCCAGTGTAACAGCAGCACTGTGTAACTTCTGCAAACTATTTGGAGCTCTCAGGAAGAGTTGTAAATCAGAGAGTTGAAGCAGAGAAGAGGCATAACCAGAATGTATCGTAAAGTTACAACCCAGCTGACAGTCAGTGCTGCTGTATATCACCATGGTGGACCGACCGAGCAGGTGGATGAAAAGTTCCCTTATGTGCATACAGTTTGGAGCAGGTGACCAGTTATGGGATCCAGCTGGTTATGACTGATTTTTTTTTCTTTTAGAACTACTTAAATATTTGAACATAAGGAAAGTATCTGAGTTAAAAAGTGACATTACATACTAAATTGTGACTTACAAGCTGCCAAAGTACATCGGGAAGCATTACACTGGTAGCTGGTAAACCTTAACATGGGAAGATGAACTGTCCTATCTGATCCATCCAATCTCACCAAATCCCAGCATCCATTCGGTCATTAGAGATATCGAGGATTACGTCCAATTGGGTCCCAGGATGCGTTTGCTCTCCAAATCAACCCAAATGGCAAGATCTGCTGTTAGGTGCAAACATTTACTCCATGTGCTCATCTCCTGCCTGGCTCTCCGTGTGTTTGGTGCCACAGCTCAAATATTATTTGCAAATAATTAGCGGTGTTTGATTTAATCTGCATGGATCATCAGCCTACTGGGGCTTACAATAGGGCCAAAAATAGATAAATATACAAGCAACTGTCATCACAAATGCGTGTCCCACGCGTCCCCTACATACTCTTTATATTTCAATATTTTATCCTGCGATGTGTTTAAATCCCACAGTACTCAACATCGTTGGTGAGATGCACACACTTTAAAGCTCACTTTAAGCTGCGGTGGTGTCTTCAACTAGAGCTTCAGCATTTATATGATATGAACAGATGCTGAAGACTGGTTCATCTTACTGTCTGTAGTTTCATGGCTTCAGAGCTAAAGGAATTTACTCTGACTGGTCCCCATTAAGGAAAATGGCACACACACACGCACACACGTGTATGCCATATACTTGCACTCACAGTTCTTTCCATGCCAGTATTTATTTTCCCAACAGTATGTTGAACATCTTTCTTGTTCTCCAAGTAGAAATAAAAAAAGAGAAAAGACTGGCTGAGATGCAAGAGGCAAACACTCTCCGGTACACGGTATGCTAGTCATGACAAGCTGCCTCAGTTGTGTTCCTCCGTGTGGTAGTTGCAAGGACTGAATGTTTACCATAGCAGCAAAGCTGTTTCTATAAGTACCATAAGACAATACAGGATGCACTGTTGTCTCTTTGGTGCTCATGATTTCTGTATTCTAGCAATTTATTTATTGTCACAGCAGAACAGGTGGTTTAATAAATGTATATATTTTTACAGCCTGGGTAAACTCTGTGAGATCACTTCAGTATGCATCATACCTGACTGACCGGCGCAAGAAAATATGGTTTTTGTGATGATTTATGTTCCTCTGGTGCAAAAATGCTACATTACTTTGCTTTACACATTTGATCTTGGAAAAAACTCAATACCAGGAAAAAGCCTTAATTGCACTGTTGATTCTGTTATCGCAAACAAACCAGCTACATTTGTATTTCTGGCTGATTGATCTGGGCATTCACATTTCCTCCCTGTAATTAGCTGTTGATTATGACTGTGGCTGGACTGAGGATATCTGTTGTGCACAACCTCTCGCGGTACACATGCTTCATGACAGAGCTTGATGTAAATGGTCTACGGGCGCCCTGGGCCATGTTCCTGCAGGGTGGACAACACAGCTGTGCACTATGTGTTCCTGGCTGTTCTTGTACTTCCTTATGTCTTCCTAAATGCTCCTAAACACTTCATGTATGTTCAAACATACTTTTGATGAAGGACGGAAGATTCCAGAACCATACAAAACATAGCAACAGGTATAATCATGTGTAAAACCACAGCAGTGGGAAGCCAGTCATTAAGATCGAGAAAAGCAAAACATTGTTTATATGTGGGCAGATTGTTGTTTTGACAGCTCTGTTGTACTCTGTCCTCCACTGGGATCAAAAAGGAACTGCAGGTTCAAATTTCTAGCCTGGAAAATGTCAAGCACTTGCCTACAGCTCTTAGAAATCTGGTGATGTAACATGTTTGACCCAAAGCACAGAGTGATGCTGTGAAAGACATGATTTTTCAGCTTTAGAAACATAAAGTAGATCATCCATGAGGTCAAAATTAACTTGGTCTTTCCTGATGATGAGCTGAAGGAGCTAAATGGTCCAAATATGGACAAAAAAAATAATTTCACTGCACAAAAGCAAAAGCAAAACAAAATCTTTCCTGGCAATTTCAATTAAAGCATATGTTTTTATTCCTTGACCTGATGAACTGGAAAATCAGAAAGCAGAGGGAATAAAGGAGATTTCAATCAGTCATGCTGGCTGCAAGTTAGCTCAACAACTGAGCAGCACTGGTACTGGAGCTAGTGTCAAATCAGGGAGGAAATCTACAACAAAATAAAAGTTTATTGCCAAAGTGAGACAAAATCTATCACAACTGTGGAAAGGCCAGAACCACCCACACTGGCCCACACCTTCCCGCTCACACACCCGTGCTCAATCGGGGCAATCAGCAGTGCTCCATTTAAGCCCCGGTCCGACTCTGGTTCAGTGCCACATTGTCGTTGTGCCATGCAAGACCTTCCAGCGATTGTTTCCAGCCTGCCTCCCTCCCTGATCTCGACCCTGCCTGACTCTGATCTGCCTGCGCCCTGGTAAACCTGTCTGCCTTCCATTCCTTCACTTGGAGACACTGCTTGTTTGTGTCTTGGTAAACCAGATTGCCTCCCATCCCTGAATCTGCACTCACCCCGTTGTTCTTGGGGGCTGCTCCCACTCCTGTTCTGTTGGCTCTCCCTGTTCACTCCATTCAATAAAGCCATATTTGATCTTTTAACTGTGTCGTTCTTGGGTTCTCTAAGTCGTGACAAAAATTGATGTTTTATGACTATATTGATACGGGGACATGCAATCATTGCTAAAAGACCATTAACCACACCCACTCTACATTTTTGACCAATCCCATAATAATTCTCCTCCAATGCCAGAAGAGAAAAAGTGTCAAACAAGCTGCGTGAACAAATTTATTTCAAAGGAGGATTTAATGGCCTTTCAAAGGACATAGTTGTATCTTTTTAACTTTGGACTCTAAATCTAAAAATGGCAGCAGAACATAAATCTAATTGTAAAAGGAACATTGGAGCTAAAGTGATCTATGACTCGCGACTTGTGTTTGCACCGTTTTAACTTTAATGACACCACTGCAAAGTTATTTGTTCTAAAAATGACAGTCGGTAAAATCTCTACAATAGAATCCGCCGTGAACCAAACTTCTTTTTAATGAGAAGTCAGTCAACTCAGTGGTAGCCAGACAATTAGGGCTCCGTCAGCCGAGAAAACCAAAGTCCCTAATTGGCTTCTGTTTGATCTGTATTGTTTTGTGCAGATCACACAAACCTTGTAAAATATGCAATATCAAACCTTTATCCAGCTTGCTTATAGATTTCTTAAAGCCTGGGTGCAAAAATAGACAGAAAAATAGACAAAAGTTACACCCAGCAGCATTCATAGACAGCAGGTGGCATTGACATTTATTGTTTGATTATATTTTGTGACTCTAAAGATGGCAGAGACTTGTGTGTCTTGAGATTTGACACAAAAATACCCAAATCCACGCTAATGTGAGGGAAATGTTAGCAGGTTCATCCTAAATTTATGGAAATCTTAGATCTGTTGTGGTATGATTATTGTATTTAGTGGCAGAGATTCACTCAAGTACCCATGCATGTTCTTGGTCTGAATAACAAAAAGGTTCCTCACTCAAAGGTTCCTCACTCAGCAGTCAAATATATATATGATGGCAAAAGTGATTTTATAAACAGCTCTGAATGAAGATCTTTTTTCCTCCAAGATGTTTTTTTTTTACACTCATTATGCACAAATATCAGAAGTGAGTCTTGTTGTCATCCACTTTTAAAGGTGCATTTTGTAATTTTGAAACTACTAGCAATATTTGAATGTCACCTCACTAAAATCATCCCTTCCTTCCCTTTAGTGTCTGACTAAAGCCATGGCCCTCACTTATGTGGACAAGCATGATTGCTCAAAGACTCCTGCCTGGCTTCTAGATATACTGCAGCCATCTATTGTAGAAGCAACAACTTCTCTGTATTGTAGCAACATGCCTCGTTCAGTGTTAACTACAAAACAAACTAGTTCATGGTTAACATGCAGAATTATATTAAAGTTTTCGACGTGTGTTACATCTGACTGATTACTATCCTCTTATTTAGGAACAACTAGCTTTGGTAAAAGCTATAAAAATCAAGACTCCACATTTTAGTCGAGGCAATGTCTGGTCAACTACTTTTTGTTTGTTGTTGTTTCACTTTTTAGAGGTTTCTTGGTCACTTGTGCCCACGATGAGTGTGCCCATCTAGTTCACGAGAAATGATTGACACCCCATCAGACACAAATTTTGTCTCTGATTGGTTGTTTGTTTGTTTACCTCGGGCACGGTGATTTCTCACAAATCAAATTAGAGGCATAAGATGGAGCCAGAGAGGCTGATTTTCTCACAGATCATTTTACTCTGGTATTACCGTCAGCTCATAGTGACAGTTTTAACAAATATGACTAAAGGTGATTTTTTTTTTTTCTTCTAACTTCAGTGTTTAGGTTGTCCACTTTTCACAACAGTTAAAGCAGCACATCTCTCTGACACAGTGTGTGGATGTCCTGAGAACTCCAACACTGATGTTCTCCACTCCATCAACTCAATCCAAAGGCTTTCCTTTGAATTTGTACAGTTTATTCCAATTTGCTTGATGGGTTTGAGTCTGGAATTCCCATCTATCGTTTTCAGTGTTCCAGAGTCCTGTCACATGTTGTGCTATAATACTTAGCAAAATGTTTACCTTTAAAGACAATTCAATATAAGCAAATGAAAGCTCAGAAATATGCATACTTTTTCTTATAATGGCCACCATTGTATTTCATTTCAAGGTTCTTTACACATTAAAGGTCTTTATACAGGGGAAAATGAGAAAAACCAAATATGTCATCTGCCGACAGCAGGCTATAACTCAGGTTTTATTAAAGATTTCATTTAGACATTAGAAGCGGCCATTTGGGTGAAGTAAAGGAAGTTGCTGCTGCATCCTCAAATCAAATGAGTCCAGTCTGTAATGAATTTGACGTGCAGTCATTCATTGACATGCCACTGGAATGAATTTAAAAAGAAAGTTTGGATGAAGTTTAGATTTTCATCCTCAGAGAGCTGAAGAGTCTTTTCACCCAACATAGATTCGATGGAAGGTAACTGGGGGACAAGGTGAACAGCCAACTTTCAACATGGTAAAATGAAATAATGAGGGTTTAATAAATTTGAAAAGAAAAAGAAAAATCTCTTTAAAATATTTTTTGCAATACATTCACTGTAGGATTTTGGCTCTGCTGACTGCAGAAGGAAATCTTAACCAGTCAGCTCTTCCTGAAAACTTCAAATAAGCTGGGAGGATCTTTAATGAGGGTTTAGGCTCACGTCACGTCACTGCAGAGCAGAGCTACAGTTCTCTCTGATCAGCCTCAATTTGATCCTGTGCAACTCCCCCTTTAAATTAGAAAATTGATTCATTTTACTTATCATTCTCCCCTTCTTTAATCTGTTTTGTTCCCCTCCAATGCTACATCCAGATGTAAACAAGCCCTTTTCAAACATTATAAAAGTGTGTTCTTTTATTATCACTGTGGTTATTCTGAGGCAATTGAGTAATTTTATCCAGCATTATGCGATTTGACATTGAAGTCATTTTTGATGCAGAATCACAAGTCAACTTTCTTGCTTGTTTTCTCATCCATAAATTGAGTTTGAAGAGAATCCACATTTCATTCTATAAAAAATCAATTGAGATCTCTTGACATTAGAAAAAAAGTCTATTTGGTACTTTGTAACTACGTTTTTTTTTTTTTCTTTCAAGTGTCCTTACTGGAATATAGTTATGTGAATAAATATTAACAGCAAACATGTAATGTTTGATGAAAATATCAAAAAAAGTAGTTTTATCTGACTAGACACATATCTCAAAGGTTTCCTATTGTTACTTGGGTGATTTTCAAGCCTGTTATGTCAGAAACAAAAGAAATTCCTAAAGATTGGTGAAGATCCTAAATATTTGTTTGGGGATTAGGATTAGGGGTCCCTGGATACAGGAGTGATCTGAGGATGCACTAATGCTAATATCGGTAGCTTCTGTGGTCTGCTGTGGAGAGTTCTATTGGGGTTTAGATGAGAGTTTAGATGTAAGCTGCAGGAAATAACAGAGGGCAGTTGCTCACAGGTGGACAAAAAGATTTTCAAGTAACAATGTGCACTTCAGCTTAGTCTTTGTTTCTTTGTTCTTGAGTTTTTGTCCATCCTCTTGTCCATTTTGTCCGTCCAGCTCTTGGGTTGAGGGTCCTCTTGGCAGCACTTCAGCATCTTATGATTTGATTTTGTTTGCTTTTGCTACTTTGGTAGACTGATTGAAATTGTTCAAAAGCCTCCTGTTTGTGTCTTTTTATGTGTACTCATTTTGCTATTTGCACAGAATCCATGTCTTTTATTAGAAGTACACTCACTGTAAGTACTGTATTCTGTATCCTGCGTCTAGGAGTCTTGTATATATTCCAAGAAATTCCAATTCTGGTGAGTGTTTACACAGCTTGTTGGTCCCGTTTGCTCCTTTGTACAGTGCAGTTTTTGGTAGTTTTGCAGGTCCAGCTTTCATTTAAACCTGGATAATGAAAAATATTACCCCATATTTGTGAGGACACTATTGATAGTATAGCATGTGTGTTCCAGTTTCTGTGATGAAATCTGCAGCTAAAATTCAGAGATGTGCACCATCTCCCTAGTATTCAATCCAGAAAGAGTGTCACGACAACAAAACTCATCCAATCATCTGAGTTTAGTGCTGATAATGGCAACAGTGGGCCTAACCCCCACGTATTGCAGGGTCCACAGCTCAAATTATCCCTGACCCTTTGAGGTGTGGGGACTTCAAACACTTCAAGCAGCCCTGGGCTGTTTCTTCACACCACAGTGTTTGCTGTGTAAACAGCCGCAGTTGGAAGAAGAGACAAATGTTTCCTGCTGCAACAAGGCCACAAAGAGACACTGATATACTTCCAAGTTTTATCTCTTCCCATAAAGTTGAGCTCGCCCTCAGTCCTTCTAGCATGGACAAGACCTCTATATTCCAAAAGTGTAGGAGTTGAATAAGTCATGCTTGTGTCACCTTGAGGCCAGTGAAATACAAGTCAGTCAAATTGTTGCCTCAGTTGCCTTAGTTACACCGACTGCGTGTCTGTGCTGCATACAGCCTCCTCAGCACTGTAGCATGGGCAGTTTCAATGGGAACAAAGCATCTCTCCTCATAACCACGACTGTGTGTAGGCAGTTCTATTTACATATGCAATTATGGTGGATAAAACATTGGGATTGAAACCAAATGAGGCATTAAAAACAGAAAATTAAGCTAATCATGAAGCTAGTCAAATGGTGGAGGAAAAAAAAGGCTCCACGACCAGTCAGAGCTGGCAAGTATATGGTCTCACCTCACGCTGCACATCTGACATGAAGCATGACTCATTTTTCTCTCTCCGATACACCAGACCCAGAGGCTCTTCGTTAAATATCAATGATGATCCCGACACGGCTTAAATGTGAGCATCATATGATTCAGGTTAGGATATCAAGAACACCAGCCAACGTTTCCCCAGTGGCTCATTATTGAAAGGGGTTGAAAGCAACATTGAAGGCACCTTCACTGTCAGACAGACCAGTGACACCCGCAGAGGCAGCAAAAAGCGTTTGATTAGAAGGAAAGAAAAAAAAAATCCTGCATCATTCATTAAATCCCTCAAAACGTACCCCTTCACATTCACATTCACATTATTTCAATTTAACAGCAGCATCTTTGAAAATAAATTAAGCTTAGCTGCCATTTTTGAACAAAGCTACCCAAATAGCTTTGCCACACACATGCTGCAGGAACCAAACAGGGGGTGTCTAATCAAACGTGCCGGTCTCAGTAGCTGTAAAGGTCAGCACCTTCCACATTAAAAGAATGGCGTCAGATGATGTGTATTGTTTTAGGTTTGCTAACAACAGATGTTATTGCTTTAATAACCTTGTGGTAATCCTTGTGCACTGGGATACATCTGAGCTGGAGGTGACTCCATGCAGCGGGTGTTTGTTTACTTATTGCAGAAATCAATTTTTTACATTTGTTCCATTAGCATTGGCTGCACTCACTCAGTCATGCATTAAAAGCGGGCCGCTCTGAGGTCATATCAACCCTCAGCATGGGTGATTTCACTGATTAGCACTCTTTGAACCAGGAAAGCAAAAAAAAAAAAAAAATCATCTATGTGCAACACTTTTCCGGGCTGACAGCATTACCACTCTTTACACAGTTGGAGGAGGACCAGCTGTGATTTTTAGTGCGTCTGGCAAAAGCGGCAATCAGAAACAGTTTGTAGATAAGTTAAAGCCAAAGAAATATCAACTAGGTGAAGGTCAGGCGGTTGTTCTACTGATTGATAAGCAGGGGCTTCAGTGTTTTGTACATCTCAGAGCTGGCTTTTAAATGTCCTTATGAAATTTCTCCCAGTTGACACCACCTCTCTGAAATTTCAAGGGAAATAAATTAGGCATTAGAGTGAAACCTGCAGATACCTTTGTCCCCTTTGGGCAAGAGAGCAGATCTGTGCCTGCAGCGATTGAACCTCTAGGGTCAACGAGATGTCGGCTTACTTTCACATGACAGTAAGTAACATTGTCACAAACTTCCACTCCAATTACCTGCCATCATAACATTCTTTGTCTTTTACATCCCTCTTACGAACACCGTTAACCTCATCAAGCGCCTCACTAATCCATCTGTCTCAGAATGAGTTATTCCTCAACTTCCCTGTAGTGGGCACTGCAGTTCTCTAACTGATGAAATGTAAGACTTTGGATTGTCCGTTTTTTTATAATCATAAGTTGAGTCATACATTAAAAATGTTCAAGATCTATTCAGGATAAGTGTCTCCCTTAAAGTTCTTGACTTCATTATTTTTACACTCTCATCTTTTGCCGCAATGATCTTGTAAGCGACACCTCCCACATGTGCGCAGCCTCACTTCCATCATATTGCAGCTCTGTCCAAAATATGATGAACTGAGATCATTTACAATGTAAGGCAATTGCAAATTCATCATTTATTGTTGTTTTTAAGCATTTTTTGTAGCGTTTACCACACTGGATTATTTAGAATGTCTCCTTAAAACTGGTTACACTGAGTAAATGGCAGAAAAAGTCGAATCAAAAGTTGCCTCAGTAATATCTGAGGCCTCTTTATCAATAAGACACTCCTCCTTAATGTTGTTCCCAGCTGCTTCTCATGGCATGCGTGTCAGACGCAGGGTCTCTGATCAATTAAAGACGTCTCTCAGGATAGCTCCATTAATTACACTGTTGTTTGTTCAGTCCCATTGCACCGCAGCACACTAGAGACTTCAGAGTGAATGGAAGTACAGATGGGAAGCGTTTTATTTTTTATTTATTTTTGTTTTTTCTGGAGGGGCTCGGTCTCTCGGATCATTATGAAGTACTTTTCTTTTGAGATGTGTTTTGGTTCTTTTGGGCACTGACGAAAGTAAACAAGGGCAGGGGTTGAGGGGAAATTTTGGTCGTGTGCAAATGAGAGAGATCCAACGGAAGGGTCTCTCAGAGCAGCCGCCTCTGCCAAAACTGCTGAGTAATACACTCCCGTGGGTCCCTGCAGACACGCTCGCACACCCGTGCATGCATGCAAACATTTGAGTCAGCGCTGCCCTGCAGTGCGCATCAAAAAGCCCCTCAAGTGATAAGCTTTGGCAAGAAGGACAAGGATTTCAATGTTAATCCCCTAAACATGATTTTCATACAGCTTTGCACAACATGCCTCTGGATTAAAAACATTCTATTAAAGAGAAGGGGGCTTATCGTATGGAACGGGAAGAAAAGCCAGTTGTACTTGTTTGAGTTTAGCTGCCTGAACTATAGTTCAGTAGTTTCTTGTGCATCTTCTCTCCAGTAAGCACTGCAGGATGATCTGTTCCAGTAATAATGGGGAGGGGGGGGGTAGTATTGGAGCTTTTTCAAGTTTCAGAAGAATATCTGTGTCAAAACACATTTTAATGTTATATATTCTTTATACACTCAAACCACACAAATGAAATCCTGTTGATCTGAAGAGTTAAAGGTGTAGCGTTGCAGCACAATAATTTTCAGACCAGAAATATCCTTGAAATATGAAATTGTTATTTATTTAGTGAGGCCTTCATCTGAAGGTGTGTTTCTTTTTGTTATAAATCACATTTTCGAACATAATTTTAAAACTCTCTTCGACAGATGGATGATGCAGCCTAGATGCAGCATACGGTTAGTGACAGTATTGGTGTGTAATTTAGAGGATAAATCAAAGTTTCATCATGATGCTATATTTTATTGATTCTAGGAAAAGTAACACAACTAAGAGTGTTTCTGCTCCATAACTCACTTTATGAAACCAGCTAATATTCCTCATGTTCAGTCAAAATGAAACATTTGCAGGGGCACATCCATTGCCCATTTCAACATTTTTATTAAAACATGGTTATAGATTTTACAATCTGTTACCTTCTCTCTGCACATACACTGCATGCTGTAGTCAATGGCCACAGTTTATTGTAAAATAAAATGGTATGGGCATTTTATACTTGCATGTTTATACGACTGGTCTGCAAACCCAAAATACCTTGGAGGAAAAGAGGATGCAGTTCCACGAGTACCGAGTCCCAATGTGGTCACCTGTGTTAATGCATGGTGGGACACCACAAATAAATTAAATAACTAGGCAATGAAAAGGGTTCAATATTGTATGCTGCATTGACAACGATATTAAATGTGTTAGTAGTAGTTGTGGAGTCTTATTTATGCAATTATTGTGTCAATATCAAATAATAATGCAATGAAATTCTCTGAGTACTAATATGAAAAGAAAATATTTGCAGTGTTGAAATAAGGAGGAAGGATTGTTGCACCTCAGTGGCCTCAGAAATCAGGTTACACAGTTCAAGTCAGATATTCAGAGCTGAAGCTTTAATCTCACTGAAGACCGACCATGGTAGTCCAGGTGAGAATGGTAAATGAGGCTCTGAGGAATATCGTATCTGCAGCAACAGATACTTGAAACTGAGTAATAAACGGATTCTACTCCTATATATTATCATCTGCTACTGCTGCTGAAACTTAGTGCACATTCCTCAGTTTCATTGGAGCTTGTAATGTTCCTTTGGCTCCTCTAACCTGATAAGCAGAGCCACAAAAGCACAGTTGGTCAGACACTTTACTGCTAATGACTGAAAAATTAGTCTTTAAAATGGAGTTTTCGAAAACCGACTGTAGGTGTCGGCCTGGGATTCAGAATCCACAAATTCTTAGCCATTTATTCACATGGATTTGAGACACTGCTCTTTACAGTAACTCACTTATTTACATCTTGATCTTAGACAGCATATGCATGAGTTCAAATCCAGCATTCTTTAAATTCTTACTCGTCTTTTAAATATATTTAGAAAATAAGTCAGTAATTCTGCTGACTTAAATTCCTCAGTAAGCTTGTTCCATAGCTTTGAGGCGTGAACTACAAATGCGCTGACACCAAAGGTTTCCTGATGCACTTTGGGAACAGATAAAAGACCTCTGCTGGAGGGGTTACATACGGCTGGTATGCTGTGAAAACTAAATGCATTGCCCAGGAAGAGGCCATGAAGGGCAATGGAAGGCAGCGGTATAATTTTCAATAAAGAGCTGAGCTGACCTCAAAAGGAAGGGAGGAAGGAAGGGAGGTAGGAAGGGAGGAAGAAGTTTTACTCAGAATCAGATTGCGGTTGAGTTTTTGGTTTTCCAGGGCTTGTAGTCATATTCTTATTATTCACTAACATTTATAGTAATAAATGTCAAAATTCTACTCATACTCCAAACCAAATATTTTAAATGCTTCCAGCAAATGTTTATATGAAACTTCACCCAATATCTCAGAACAGCAAAAATGAAAGATACAAAAGTGACACAATGCACTTCTGGAAGAGACCAGGGCAGCTTCTTCTCCACAGCATTTAGAGTTATGACTTCTCCATTATGGTGCTCGTGATTAATTGTTTTCATTCCAGCTTGAGTCTGAAATAATGCTTGGATATTTCTTTGAACCTTGCCTCAGAGCTGCAGGTGAGCTGTCTCATGTCACCCAACTCGGCCTCTGCAGACATTTATTATAAAAGTCTCCCCAGCTACAGCATGTATCAGAGTAAGCTGCTCATGCTAACAAGGATAGCTGTTTTGGCAAACAGTTGTTGGAGTCTCTGTGATCATCCATAATCAAACAACTGGGCATTCTTCCCATTTCCTGCATTTGCTGTGATTAAATAATTCAAGAGAAAAGATGGAGGGACGTGAACTGAGGAACTTTAGTTGAATTTATTCACACAAAAACAAGTTATTTTGTTGCTTTGATAACAATTTACAAATCAAGCTTTTCACTCTAGGAAGTGTTTCTAAATGGACTGCACTAAAATGGTTTCTAATTGCATTCTACACCACACTGCAGTGAAAAGTGAAGAAAAGTGAAGAATTCCAACTTTGTGCAACTACCGGTAAATTACATTTTATTAAACTGCTCAAAATAACCTTAAATAGCTCGCTAATGTCTTGCAAGGACAAGCTTAAACAACACTGTTGCAAATAATGGATCCTTTCAACAGTAAAGTACAGTTGATAAAGGAACTGGGTAACACAATAATAGCAATGAGCATCCCTGGGTTTCAACAGATGGCTCTTTTCTACACTTATTGTGACAGGTTGTGTTCGGCTTGTACTTTTCACAGCTGCTCACCTTGTTCTCAACCACTTCTTTTGGAGTATCATGGAGACGTGTGTGCGTTTACCTCAACTCAACATAAGGATGTGTCTTTCTCTGAAATGTAGAAGTTTTAAGTGCAGGTCCTCCTCCTGCTGCTATTCCCAAGCTAAGTTGCTGTGACGTCTTTTGTTATGCTGGTCGTGTCAGGACTCAGATGAGAACCCAAGAGTGATACAGTTAAAGAATCAAACACGGCTTTATTGAATGGAGTGAACAAGGAGAGCAAACAGAACAGGAGTGGAAGCAGCCCCCGAGAACGCCGGCGTGAGCGCAGTGTCAAAGACTGAATTCAACGGGGTTTACCAAGACACAGGCAGTGTCTTGAAGTTGGGAATGGAAGGCAGACAGGTTTACCAGGGCTCAGGTAGGTAGATGGCAAACAATCACTGGAAGGTCTTGCATGGCACAAAGACAATGTGGCACTGAACCAGACTTGGGCCGGGGCTTAAATTACCTCGACTGAGCACAAGTGTGTGAGTGGGGCGGTGTGGGTGGTCCTGGCCTTCCCACAGTTATGGCAGTTTGACAAAGGTCACTATTATTAAGATGAGGACTAAAACATATTTTCTGAGATGGTTGTGGAAGTAGCATTACACAGGAACCAGTTCCATTAATGGCTTGTCTGTTCTGGATCACCAGTAATAATATGCCTTCCTCAAATGACGTGCAGCCATTTTTGACAAACAGTTTGAGGTAAAGCAAACCATAACTGCCGCATGAATGAGTTTCTGATGTCAGTACTGTTCTCAGAATAAGTCAGTTGCCCAAGCTATTGGCTTACCACTTGACATACATGAAAACCTGCAAGTCAAGTGACATCTGAAAGTGCCATTTAGCTCTGAATCATCCTATGGAAAGACAATATAGTCAGTAAGAGTGTTGATGACAATATGCAGTCAGGTTGACTGCCATGACATCACCCCATAGCTGCCTTATTTCTTCTATAAACCTTCATATAAACAAGAGAAATGTTCGCAGGCAGAACTGAGTAGTCAGCCATAATTTTCAATCCATTTTGTTTTTTGTTTTTTTGTTGTTTTTTTTAAGTTTGTTGGTATTGCTGATTTATGTTTGCATGCACTTTCTGTGTGGGAGAAAGAGAGAGGGATGGAGAGATTATATGAACCATTCAACTGAAATGAGAAATATGGGACCACACAAGTGAAGTAATATTCCGTTTGATCTTTATTTCGCACACATTGTGGGCCCTCTCTTATGAAATTGAGCACTGCTGATGATTTGCAGCACGAACTGGAATTAAAGATTTATTAAATGGCACAGAGCAGGTTCAGAGTTTTCTGGGGTCACATTAAAGTTCTGACTTTGAACTTTGAACAAAAATAAATCCAGCTCACACTGCAGTCCATACTATTGGTGCAAATAGAGAAACTGAGAAAACACTGCACAAGGTAAAAGAACCAGAACATCTAACTCGAGTCATACATACCCTTTGTATATTCCATTCATAAAAAAAAGAAAAAAAAAAGTTATGAAATATCCATTTCACATAATCCTGTCTGTCATAAGTGGCTTTTAGTGATCTAAGATGACTGGTTCTTGGGTAATTTTGATTTAAACACCAAACCTCATCTGAACTGCTGTCCTTATTACAATCAGGAAGTTGATAGGTCATAATTACAATAATCCAGATATGGAACAGATGGTGAACTAATGATTTCCGGCCTCCATGCCCTTCCATAATCACCAGTAATTCCTCTGTTTCTGAGGCAAAGCCGACAGTCAGAGCAATAATACTCCTCTGGGAAACATAGGGGTCCAATGTCATAAAAATCTCTTCCACGTCATATCACAATGGTGATGTGACAGAACATGGTGTAATTTTTCCTTTTGTTTATATTACATACATCGTTTATATTACATACAGTATAACTCTGCTAGATTGCAGTACACAATTTTACAGAGGATAAACATTTACCTCAATGACAAATACATAGAAAAAAAACCCTATTATTGACATTTTCCAGTGTCCTTCAGTTTTATAGTTAAAGAAGAATTTAATTCCACTGTAAACATTATGACTCGGTTGGTACCACTCCTCTTGATGGAATGAGTCACTGCCCCACCCCCTTTTTTTTTCTTCCAGTCACCATCTCTCTAAGGATACCATAATTTAGATGAGCTTGTTGAAATTGATTCTGTTAGTTATTTTGCAGTAAAAATAGAATTGTTTTCAAAACGTATCGATTAGTTATTAGAAATTGTCCCCAAATCTTTATTAAACTCTCCAAAAACTATATTAGCTGTCAAATAACAGTAAAGTATTACAATAATGTATTTGAATTCAACTTTGAGTAACAGAGAACTCCTTCTTAGTCATTTTCCCAGATTTCAGTTTCTGTATTTCTATTTGTGTGAAGATGAGTGAGAAGCTTATTTCCCAGGATTGTTGTTGCAGATGCTGTGCCGTATGCACTCAAATAAATCACAGTACAACTAATTTAGTGTCATGGATTGGATTAATTTGAATACCCTATTGATGACTATACAACTCCTCAAACATGGCTGTAAATACCTTTTAGCTTTAGTGTCACCCCGGACAGTTAAACACACTGGCTTTCACCAGCCGCTCTCATCATCACAATCTGCCATGTTTGTTGTGTCATTATGTCAATCAAAGCAACTTCTGCTGCAGCTAGCGTACACTGTGTCCACTCTCTCTGGACAGCAATGATGGATGAAAAACTGACATGACATCTCAGACTGAGGTCATGTTGCAAAACATTGGACGTGTATCTGATATAAGGCCACACAAAGGAGCCGGGGTCAGATTTTAACATAGATTTAGTCTTTGGTTTTATCAAAGCTTTAGAGAGAGGGGTACATTTTCCAGAGGTCACTGGGCACAGACTGTAGCGAGCAGGCATTTGAGTCTTAAGAGGGATGTAAGAGTGTATTTGCTGAGAGATTGGAAGGAAAATAGAAAAAAAAAGTCTATTAATTCCATTGTCTTCTGGAGTCATGTCTCACTCATCTGTCAGCCATCACACATTGCAGGAACCATGCATCTTACAATGGCACTGTGCCAAAAATAGAACCCCTCAGTCATTCTGCTTACAAATGTCTAGCCAGTGAAGCCAGTAGCCTTACACTGCATGAGCAGAAAGGCTGGGCCATCTGCATGGACCACATCTCTGGGGAGCCATGGTGCTTCAGGCCAGAGCTGTCAAAAATACATGTCTTTCCTCTCTCATGATGCTGTGTGGAGTAAAAAGAACCAAGGGTGCCTCAGCCATGTTATATTTTTGTATGGCAAAGATTTATGATCAACCTTTGATTCATTTGAATGAATTAAACTTAAAGTTTAAGCCAGCAGGAGTTTGCAGCTGCTGCTCACCAACATGTCAGGGATTCATTTGATCCACATATCGATGCTGTGTCACGTTCAGCCTTTTTCAGTCTGTGTTTCAGTCTGCCAAAACTGTTTCTTTGTCTACTGAAGTACCCAAGGCCAATTTTGAAGCCAGTGTTTGCCCACAAGTCTCTTCATTTGCTCTAATTAATGATGCATCATCTAATAGAGGAATTAACTAATGACTATAGTCATTATTTGAACTCTGTTCTTCTCAAGTGATTATCAATAAGCTCTGCTGAGAATGCAAATGATCTCACATGTGAACCATCAGTTGTTTCAAAGATGTGAAATCAGAGGTCATGGTAGATTGAATTATGTCATTGGGCTTTCTTTGCTTGCACCGGGTATGTACTGTACATGCCAGCCTCATTATTCAAATGTCCTGCGCCTGAAGTGCCTTCAAAAAAAAAAAAAAAAAGATTTAGTCATGACTCCATATGGGAGCAGGTAGGGCATGCCAATCAAATTCACCACTGAATAGAAATAAGACATGCACCATCTGCAAGACTGTTGAAGAGATGCACTGATATCTATGTTCAGGTCATATTCAGAGCTTTTCTTCTTTGGTCAGTTAATTATGTGAAATATTCATGTTGTGGAGGAGTTCCAAGTGATGTCACACACCTGCTTGTGTCATACAAAACACATTTTGATTTCTAAGCAGGTTCAGCCTTCCAGGAAAGCAGTTCATGTTATCCTGCACTAACCCACACACTAGCACAAATTAAGTTCTCCAGTTCTCAAATCTTCTTGAGGGCTTCTGGCACCAGTTTTCCCTGCTGTGAAATAATCTGCGAGTACCGTGATTGTCCCACCATGTATGTTGCTGCTTCTTATTTTTTTATTTTTCTTTCCTCTCTCTCATTAAATCCAGGTTGGGAGTAGAAGCCTGCAGTATCTCATGTTTTATTTATGGATAAAGATGTGTCTGCACTGCTGGTCTTGTGCTCTGGCTTTTTTGATCTTCTTTCATTCGAGGATGTTCAATATTTATCAGTGCAGTTTCCCCATTATTCTGCCCGTGGATAGCTCCCATTTGCTTCTGTTTTCAGAGTCGAATGACAATCCAGGCTTTCTCACAATGCACATTTGTTAGGAAAACCAATCATTTATTCCTCTGGAGCATTTCTTTCCCAGGACAGATTCAGCAGGAGGAAGGTGCTTGACCTGATGGTAGTTCTCAATTCCTTGGCTCACTCTTCTGACCTACCTTATTTTACAAGTAAACTTTTTCTGGTTCAGGCTGTGTATCTTTTTTCTGTGATGCCCTGAAGTGACCCGTTTTTGGCATTAGCTGTTTTTAGTCAGCCCACCATGGAAACAAACGAGTCGAGCTCAGTGTCCTGACAGAGGGACCCTTCCGAACAGTCGAGGTCAAGCCGACGTGTCACCGCGGCTCATCTGTAACTCCATGACCCCTCTACAGGAATTTGAATACTGGGCTGTCTTTATCACTTTTATGTGACCTGAAAGAGCTAAACAGAGCTGTAGCTTTGCTCCACCACCTGCAGACAGACAAGTGGAGATGACAAAATGGAAGAATGCTGTTTATATGGCGAAAGGGAAAAATGACAGATTTGAGGTGTGTTTTGAATTCTCTTTCTGCACTTGTGGTCATGTAGAAAGAAATGAGCTGTGATTTTTTTTCCCCAAGCATGATAGAACTTTAAACATCACACCAAAAATGCCAACTTTTTCATAATAAAATTGACTATTTGAAAGTGATTTTATGTAATCTACTTGAGCATTTTTGTCTGCTGGGACAATATCCTAAAATTTTAAATCTGCCTGCATTCTTACATGTAAAAGCCTATGCATCCAATGATCTGTTGAGGTAAAAACCCCACTCATCTTCATGGCCTGATGGTCTCCAGCAGATTTAATGTTTTGTTTACAATCAATTCAATTGTTCTTTAGCTTTGGTTCTTCAAGTCACATTATCAGGCACCTGCACAGATTTTCCAAAGGTGCCAACAACCACCTCCATCAATTACAGATATAACGGCTGTGAGGTCTAAGTCATACCTACAAATCACAGTTAATTAAAACCTCAAGTCAATTATAATTCTGACATACAAGTGACAGAAGCAGGCTTTAGTCAAAATAATCTGAATGAAAGTGAAACAATATCGGTCTGATAGGGACTGACTCACTCGCTTCAAGTATATATATTGCTTTTATTTGTAGTAGAGGAAAAAAAGTCAACATTGTTTTAGTGTCCTTAACATGTGTTATAATAATTGCAGCAACACTCTTACAGACTATTTTAGTACTCAAATCAGCTCCAGAGCAGAAGGTAGACATGAGAGTAACTATTTATTTTTCAGCATTTAAGATATGTATCTACATTTATTTATTGCCATTATTTATAAATATTTCAAAGTATTTTGAAAAGACTGCAATATAACTATTTTTACATTATCTTAAAATACAATAACTTAGGAACAGGTAGAGAGTAGCCTTTTTATCTGAATTTCTATGCTTCTACCACATGTAATTGTCGACGTCTGCAGAGACATTCTCTGATTCCACAGCTGCCAGAGTTGACGTGTGTTGCAACAAAGCAGTCTGTTTCTAATGTCTTTTTAATTTCACTTTTAAGCACTGCTTTAGACCAATGGATCATAAATTGGAAGCACACAGATCTCAAGTCAATGTCAGTCTCAGTAAAAGATAAATGGGATAAATAGGTTTTGATTTATTCTTTTTTATTTTTTTTCTTTCTCCAGCTACAGGCATTACATTTCCCAGTCTCATTCATCTCTGGCCTTGAAATGTTGAAAAAGGGGAAAAAAAAGAACTTAATTCGACTTTCTCGTGTCAAATGTAAGACTTCTCTTTAAGTTCTCACATTTGTTGCCTGTGCAGCCCAACAGACTGGTTGATTAACTCCAGAGATACGACTCTGCACCAGACACTATTTTCCCCCCTCACAAATTGAGATTTGTTATTTTTTTTCTTCTGTTTTTCTTCTCGGAAAGTAAGGACGTATTATTGTGAATAGGAAACCCTGATCATCTGAAGAATTATATTGAGTTATCAAATTTGAACCAGAAGCACTTTGAGAGTGGAAGCCCATGCCAAGTGTACAGGATGGATACGCTAACGTATCGTGCTCCATAAACTCCCACCACGGAAATGCAGTCTGTGTGCCAACTTTCTGTCTATAGTTATGCTTTCTTTTAAGTGGACATATGTGTTCAACATCAGTTAATGGTGAAGGCTGCACACAGACAGGATGTCTACATGGCAGCCATGATGTTTTCTGTTGAGAGGAAAAGAGGCTTGTATTGAGTATTTCCTCCACTAAACCAAGCAAGTAAAAAAAAAAAAAAAAAAAAATCTAATGAAACATCAATTTCATATGACAAATTAAGTCGTGATACTAAAAATTCAATTAAAGCAGGAGTAGTCCACCATCACTGAATGTCCAGAGCTAATTACAGCATCTCTCCGCTGACCCGTGACACCAGCTCAATGTGAGTGGATTAGAGGAAACGGAGATAGGCACATCGCTTGTAACCACATCATTTACTTTAATGCAAGTGGGGAAAGTTTTTATTGGACTTTATTGGCTGCTTGGGTGCATGTGAGTGCCCAGCATAGTACATGTTTGATCAGCTCTGTTTAATAAAAGGCCTGCAGATGTCGATATTAAGGCCTGCTGCACAGACATCCCTGTGGTTAAACCAAGAACACTATAAAGTTTTTTTTTGTTTTTTTTTTTTTAAATAGAATCAGATTTTTCTTCATAAATCATCCAAATGGCTACTTGTCCCTATGGCTGCATTAGAACTGTCATGATGAATGTGTAAACAGCATATGGTTTCTTTTTATTCACCACCAAAAATACAATTGTGTACTTTTCCTCAGTTGGAAAAATGAAAATGAAAAATAAACTCCAACAGTTTGCATAAAGTGAACACATTTCTCACTTGACTTGAGCAATAGTTATTTATAGTCTTTTTATTTATTTATTTTTTCTAGAAAGCTGACATCCAAAGATTCGGTCCCATATAATTGCACAGTCTTGATGTGCTGCCATGCCATCCAGATTGTGTTTGTGGGGCACTGTTCTGCAGCATGACTCAACAACTCTACCATTGACTGGGAAAGTCTTGACATAATGGAAGTGTCACTCTAAGTTACTTTAATTTTCTTACTGCTGAGGCTTAAGCACAACCAATAAAATCTTTTACTAACATTAATGTCCTTTAAACTCACACTGTAGCAGACAAGCATCCGGCGAATTGACGATAACATTGTTACCAAGTGGGCTAATGAAACAGTGTTAGTAGAGCGAGACTGGAACACATTTAAACAGTCGTCTTGTTATTGTCTTTATTAACATTATCTTAAAATGATACTTCCCTAGACAAGTTTTTACAAACAACAAGAAAATGGGTCTGTTGTCAGTTGGACCAGTGCGTTGTAGGCAGCATTGTTTTCTAAGGGACCTACTAGATTTCAGAAAAGCTCCTTTTTCCAAATTGAACATAAAATGTCAAAGTGCAGTTGATATTTCAGAGAAAACTAATTTATATGTATATTGTTGGCTAGTTTTACTGTCTGTCTTGTTCATATAATGTATTATTTAATGGTACATTTTCAATATCTCTTTACTCTCCTTATCTTTGTTGCTTTGGTAACAGTCTAAATGAGGGATGTTAAAACTCGGGCCTTGGAGGGCCCAACAGCAGTTAGATGACGGTCTCACGAGGGTTCCCATTTGGTTTCTGCTTGGGAGGACAGAAAACCCAGCTGGATTGCAGCCTTGACGTCTGGTTCAGATGCCTGTGGTTTAGACCTTTCATACCAAATAAATGGTGCCACTGGGTCTGAAACTGAGCACAAACTCCTCCAAAACCCTCCAATTATCTCCAGTCATGTCCCCTTTCTATTGTGTTCAATTTTGTACAATATATGTCATTTTGCACACATTTTAGCTGTTTGTCAGATCAAATGCTAACAAAACTATATATAAATATACCTTTTTTGAAAAAAATAAAATATGAAGCCTTTCTGAAAATGGATTTTCACCATGTCAAAATCACTGGTGACGGAATAATGATAGAATAGCAGGCACATATGAAGACAATTCCCTATCCAGTTAAATAAAGTATGTTCTGGTGTTTGCTTTCAGTCTACAGTTTTTTGGTAGACAGAATCTCTGTAAAGTAGCACGGTAATTGTCATGGCAGACTTAAGTAAAGCAGTTAAATCAGGGGCTTAGCCTGGCATTTGGTGTCTTGCTTAGGGACTCTCTTCAAGTATGAATCCCTGCTGAAGCATAAACTTGAATCTTCTCTGGAAGAAATAAAGAGGAAGTTATCTTAGACTCGTTTACAGTATATCTCACGGTTTCCAATCTTCAGCTATGGGAGCAAGTCCAGGAAGAGCAATCAAGTTCCCCACAGAAGCCAATCAAACAGTCATTCAGTGCATTGTGTTTTCGAAGAGGGTTTCAACTTTGTACCTTGAGGCCATTTTTCGTTAGATTGTGCTTAAAGAAAAAAAAAAAAATAACAAAAATGGAGAACCGTCTGACCTCCAACTCCACAATTAGTTTTGCCTGACGCAGCACTCCCCTTGTATCGACCCAGTCTGGGTAGTGTCGGCAGAACAGGAGTGGATGAACTGCTCGCCTCTGCTCACAAGTCCTGATCTCTGTAACCATGTTTGGCCTGCTGCTTTTTCCACAATTGCATCTAAGATTTCTCAACACAAACAACCCATATACATCGTTTGCACTGTCCCCAGCGACAAACACATTTTACAAACTCTGCACGTATACGCAGCACCCCCAGGCTTTCGTATTGCCTAACGCCTACTCTCCATTTTTCACACTTTGCTGGTTTCTGCCATTTTTTTAACCCCCTCTCACATTGTTATTATTGCATATTGCTTTCTGAAACTTTCTTTGCTAAAATCACATTACAAGTGCACAACATTGTTTTGATTGGTAGGATTTTTTTTTTTTTTTGTTAATGTCACTTGTTTGCACAGCCAAAGCTGAATGTTAAAGTAAAAATTATCTTGCAGTTAGAATGTCAGGAGATACAAAAACAACAATGATAATAAATAAAATGCAATGTACCACTTTTGTACCATTTTTTTCATGAGCTACTGCTGAAATAGAAACTCTTGATTAAACATTGAATAATCACAACAAGAGTCAATTGTATTTAATAAATTAATGAACCATTAGTGGTTTTGAGTTTGAAATATTTATTTTAATGTAATGAGCCCTCTATTACCATAATCACCCATGACAAGGCCTCTTCAGATGCCTTTGGAGGAGTATAGGTAGTATGTGTGTGCGCTAATCATAGCTGGAATGTGACACAGTCGTCAACATCCAATTTATTTCTGCAGAGATTCGTGTTCAGCTCATGCCAACCCTCATTGTAGGCCTGAAAATCCCATCAAGTGCTGAATGATGTTTTATTCCTCACCGATCAAGCAGATCGACTACAGATTTTACAGGCTTTTTCTTTAGAACCTTGTCTTCTAATTGATGGATGAAACTGCTGTGAGCAACTTTAGCCAATTGGGAGACAGTGAAGAAGTAAGTGGACTTTGGGTTGATAGCATGTTTCATTAATGCACTCGGCTCGTTGAGAGATCCATTTGGGTCTGATAAGAACCAGCAAAGCCTTTTTAATAAAGCAACCAATCAACCATCCTTACGGTTTTGTGCTAATCCCACTAATCCCGCTGTTTTCTTGCTAGTACAAGAGCAAAGCACAGGAATAATAAGACTGGAACATGCATGAGAT
The DNA here is from genome assembly GCA_911728415.1 of Lagocephalus sceleratus. Lineage (NCBI taxonomy): Eukaryota > Metazoa > Chordata > Actinopteri > Tetraodontiformes > Tetraodontidae > Lagocephalus > Lagocephalus sceleratus. The sequence goes on along the minus strand of CAJVRN010000028.1, from coordinate 5,465,321 downwards.
TTAGATGATGGAAATCAAAGCTGAGGTTTGGCATTTTTGGCTCCAGCATGCCAAATTTATTTCATTTGTTATTCCTTTTGCTGTGCACGATTCCATCGGCCTGGTCGCTTTTTTTTGTGTGTGACACACAGGGACGAGCCGGCAATGCGACGTGTCGGCAGCCAAACATCTGATGTGAACACAGCGTGTGGTCTTCAGTTCATGTATACTGATGAGTTTGCACTACGCAGTGGTAAATGTCCCGTGATTCCTCTGATGGAGTGTTCTTCAGTGGACTGGAGAGGAAAGTGTGCACCATGCTGCACAACTGGAAGCTTCTGTGCATATTTTAGGTGACGAAGGTAATTGAGAAGCTGTCAACTCCCACCTAAGACTTTAAGATGAGCTTTCTGACTGTCATCCGCAAAGCCACTCCTTCTGATAATCTCTAAAAGTTGTAATATGAGTTTATTGATGACAGTTGGGACATGTTCGGTCATTTCATCTGAGGTATTTTTATTTATTTTTTTCTTTTCCCTATTGACACATTAGCTGCTTGTATGGACAGTTAATAAATCACAAAAGAATATGTGCGCGTGCGCGTGTGTGTGTGTACCCTTGTATCCACACTGTTGGATGAGGTGAAACCAATTTTGGAGAAAAGCCAAAGTCCTCCGGCTTTTTCCAGACCTTAACTAAGTGCAGGAAGAAACTTGGAGAGGAGAGAAAAGAGAGAGTGAAAGGACGATCGGAGGTGAAGTGTAAAATCACTGTAATTATGGTGTGATATTAAATTACCCTGCATAATTGAAATAATATTAAGAAAGCAAGACTCTCCTTTTAAAGCAGTTTCACTGCTGAGTTGTTCAGTAACGTGCGAGCTATTGATTGTCCTTTTGTGGGATTAGATATCAAACCGTCACTTAATGAATACATCAACCCCTACTTTTTATATTAGACACACACAGACACACACACACACACTCTCACAAGTGCATATAGTAATTTTAATTACAGCCAAGTACTCAGTGCGTGTGCACTAATGTGCAGCAGATAATTTAGTCATCAGAGGATCTAACAGACAGATATGTGAGCTGGATAAGACCATCACTTTAATGATTTATTCTCATCAACAGAAGCAATAAGATCATAACAGGTAAGACAAGAATGATAATTAGATCCTGCAAGAAAATCTGTGGATATATATCCTTTACGGTCCCCCAATATGTTGCTATTTCAAGACTGACCACTCCAATCTCCATTTCTGGGGTAGATAAATAGTTATTGTAATAGTAACATCGTAAAAGTAACATAGTAATAGCATCCCTATATGTCTGCTCATGCCGTTGTGTGTTATATGGCAGGCTGTTTTCGATCTGTATTAAAACTTTCTAATGAATTCTCAATGAAAAGATGCTTGCAGACAGTAAAACTGCAATAAATCAGAGGACAGTATTATGCACATTATCAGGGAGCATTCTGTACATGATACAGTCTCCAGTCTCCAGGATATTTGTGTTCCTTCATAGAAAGTAATGTAAGAAATGTAAAAAGCACCTTTTACTCTATAAAGCTGTATTATCAGATTATTTCCACACAGGATGTCAGCATGTATATATATGCACTTCTTCTTTCACATCAAGTTTTCAAGGCTAAATTATTGATTCATTTGTTCTCTGGATGTGGCACTAATGTACTTCTGAGTGCTGTGGATTTTCTGAGCTCTGCCTTCAGACCCTCTGACCTCCCCCCAGGTCATGCAGACATGTGCGCAGACATTGCATAACGTAACATATGGCCCGGGCATCTGAAGTAATCCATCTTGAAGGAGGACCTCGCTCAACATCCCTGCACCTCCATCCTCAAAGAAATGAACGGTTCTGTCAGAGGGGACTTCATCTCAAAGTTTTTTTTTTTTTTTTTTCATTTTGGTTTTCTTTGCTTGACTCGCCATCTGAGAATCTGGAAACAAAATCACTCATGCCGATGAACTACCACCCACACTCCCCTGTCATGAATCCAACATACAGATTTCACCCGGCAAAGCCCGATTGCCTGTCAGCATCAATATTCTTTGAATCGTATACATTCTTTAAGCTGCCTTGAGCCAATCTTATGTTTAAAGAATGCAAATTCTCAGCAAAGAACATTCATATTTCCCAATTAATACCATCTGATTTTCAAAATGGTGCAACCCATGCATGATTGATATAGAATAGCTGATGTTTCATTACTGTGTGTGGTGCTGAAATTGTGCAATGTTGTTTAATGTCAATATTATATTATGTTAATGTAATCTATTGGCTGCCGTGGGGTGATTCATGATTTACTGGGTGGTGTTCATAAGAAGGTGCTGCCTTGTGAATATCAATTTTTTACAGTGTAGTTTTGATCAAAATGTGTGTTAAGTCAATAATTAACTTGCCTGTACTCATCCAGAAATATGGAGCATGTCAGGAAATGTCATTCATCCTAATCCCCAAGGAGAACATCTGCACAGAATACTGCACAGAAAGTCAAATAAAAGAAAATGCAATTTAAACTATTTATGGAATTCAAATATTCATTATAAGCAGCTTTGATTTATTGTATATTTTATTATTTTATGAAGACGACTCTCTCTCATCAGCTGACACTGAAAATAACTGTCCTCATCTTCTTTTCTATTTGCTGCAAAGTAAAAAGAAAAGATGAGTATTTAGTTCCCTGTAGACTCATCAATGTCACCTTTATCTGCCATTCTTTGGAAAGGAAAATGGAACCAAAGCAGACAAATGGGCAAAGTCAAATTAATGCTCGGGCAGCCAACGTCTGGCCGGGTTCTGTCTGCTAAGTAAAAACAAAAGTGGAAGTAAATAAAGGGACTTTAGCTGGAACTCACTCCAGGCCTGGCTGGTGACAAAAGCTGCAATATTTATTACGATTTCATCTTGATCTGAATAACAAAGCAAAGTTGTGCCAGCTTTGAATATGCACCAAACCCCACACTTGCTGCTGATTTGCAGGCTGGAGCGATGGTGTGAATGCTTCCAAGCAGTGGCTGATGGGCAGTAAAGGTTCCGGCCTTGACATATAAATCCTTGTCACCAGCCTCAGTTATTTGCCGTCAGTGCATATATGCATTCAGACAGAGGGCAGATGCTGTGAAGGCACCGCGGCGAAAGCGACGCTTCCAGTGACTGATGTCTCCGCCCATGCCTCGATGGCCACCGACACAAACTTCTCCTCATCACCACATGTGCGCCCAGCCGTCACCCTTACTCTTTTTACTCCATTTTCCAAGCTGAGGGGTCATCAGTGGAACTGTCGCAACCCAATTTCACACCAAAGCGAGAGGAAAAAAGCCCCGGATGACTGTGGGCAGTCAGGAAAATGTGGATACCCCCCCATTATAAACGATGAGACAGAATTTTAAGTGTCAGTTTGTGACTGAATATGCAGTTTTTTCCTGAAAGTTAGTTTTTAACATAAGGCTCAGCAGCTTATATTACATCAATGATTGAATGGACAGTTGTGGAGTTCGCTGTCTCGGGCTGTGTTCGGAATATTGCAGAATCATATCACATCAATACAGTTTTATTGTTCTATCCTGGATTTGGGATTCAAATGTCCAAGTGAGAAAATAGTTGAATGAAGATCAAGCTCATCTATTTCACTGCTGACATCTCACTGTTTTGTGCTGAGCTGCTCTGTTCTGTTTTGGTGTTTTCTGTGTTGTTTATCCTTTATCGGACTGGCAGAAATGTCGTTAGTCAGTGGAATTCCTGAAAGGACTCAGTTTGATTCTCACTCCACGCTGCTTTACATTTACTCGTGTCTTTATCTGCACATATTTGTCATGTTTGTAGACAGAGATGGAAAGATAACATCAGGACCTAGCCAGGCATGGTGCAAGATAAATAAGAATGTGATATTTACAAGAGAACAAGGACAAAAAAATAGTCTTGAACAATACATAATATTTTATTTACCATTTCCTGCATCTGACTTTTACCACCAGACTTTAATGAGAAAATGTGAATGTGGGATATGTGCACTGATTCATAGCAGAAGCGCATGTTTAATCCTTTGTCTGGGATTAAATGGAAAAACTGTGTTTATTGGTATTTATTATGGAAGAAAGTGACTTAGAAGTAATGTGCAGAAAAATAAGAACCATTTTACTTTTATTACTCGAGAAGATAAGAGTTGTGCTGCCTTTGTTCACATTCAAATCCCAGATATTACCTGGTATCTGACACCCTGTTCAGGGTGAAACATAAACAGACCATGAATCCACAGTTACTTGCTTCCACGTTATTCCTGTATATTTTATTTATTTATTGTTTTAATAACTGGAGGGACTTAAGAATGCAGACAGTGTAGAAAAGTCAAGAAGCCTCAAAGGAAAGGCGATGGGAAGAAGGTGTGTCAGGAAGCTGTTAAACTGTGGGTCTAATGAGGAGAAAAGGATATTCAGGGAGATTAAAGGTGAATGTAGAAAAGCAGATGGAAGTAAGAGGCCTTAGTTTACTCAGAGGAGAAAAGGTCAATCCCCAGAATTAATGTTGTGGCCAATATGCATGCACTGCCTTGCCCAAAATAGATATTGATACTCAGAGTTTAAAAAAAGTATATAGTCATTGTAGCTGTCATTTAAATCATGTGACCAGCTGAGTGTCCACTGTTCTGAGATCATGGTTTTAGCCCAAGCTGTCAACATGCTAAACATTCACTAATGGTGGTTATGTTAAACGAAATAATATTTCCATTTTGAAGTTGCTGTCAGATAAGGCTTTGAGTAATGTGTCGCTCCATGAAAATAACAGGCCTCATTAAAGAGCCAAAGAAATAAATAAATAATTTTTAAAAAATGTATTATTCCAGTAAAAATACACCTTGCTGCTCTTTTTTGTATACAACAAACGCCTTAAAAGAGGTGTCTGTTCCACCCTGAACCCCACATGGCTGATATGGATTTACGTGACGCCACATGTTGCTTTCTGTGCGTGAATATCGATTTCATCTGCTGCAAACATCCATGTATAGTAGAAGAAGCTGAGAAAGCAGTTGGGCTCTGTTTCTAATGAATAAAACATCTGGTATTGATCTGTGTGTGTAAACTCTGGTAGATATTCGATCAAATAGTTTATACAGTCTTGGGATTACGTTTGATACTGCCATTATGCTTGATCATTGTCAAAATAACTATCAGGAGATTCCGAGAACCCTCATCTAACCGGATGGTTGGTTGTAGTTAATTAAATGTTCTTGTTACTCGATCAAGAGAATGCCGGAACCAATGAATTGACTGAAATATTTGGCTGCACATTTAAACTCTGCCTCAATCTGTAGGAGTGTTAGCATAATCTGCAACTACAGCAGCAAGTCATTAAGCAGTCATTAAGATAACAAGCCAGTGCAGTGAGATTAATGAGAGAACGGCTACAGCAACGCTGATGGGCGACTCGGGGAAGCAACTTGAGGAATCTTTAACGCATACAAAGGAAAACACATTGCAAGACTCAGGGTGCCATGGTGCAATGTTCCACCGGGGGTGCCATTTGCAGCGAGAATCCCTGGAGTTGTGAGCAGGAAGTGGGTCCTTACATTCACTCCTTGGCTCATGGCATTCATCTTTGCCTCATCCCTGCCTTTATTCATATTCTTGTGAATGTCATTTCATCTTTCCTGGCTAACCTGACTTGACTGCAGCTGATTTCTCAGAGCAGTTCACATTTAAGTTGCAATTTCTACAAGACATAAAGAGATGCAGAAATGTTGTATATGATTACATATGCGGTATTTCTCATTTTGCGTCAGATGAAAATTAATGCGCTTATTATAAATTATAATGACATTAGCATGCTCCCTGCATTTCATGAAAATATAATCATCTTAAAGAGTTATTCCTGATGGAGAGGAAGAGAGTAGGAATGGTGTCTCCAAAAAGAGTAATCTCAGTTAAGACTTTGAGCCAGGAAAGATCAATATTCCAGAGGAGGGTCAAGGGATTAGCAGGGGGCCACTGACACTGAGTAGAGAACCTTTAAATAATTAAGAAAATGAGAGTGGAGCCCTGAATGTGAACAAAAACACACAATTAGGAGTGTTGCTAAGTTCAGGTACCAGGGATGATGGAAAATGGTGGGTGGGTTATTGGTCTGCAGGGAGAGCTGGAATGGTTCTGTGTGTTTGAAAGAAAGCAGCTTATTTAACAACAACATGACCCTTTTACTGGCTCTTTTTATTCAAAGGCAAACAAAGCTTTGTTTTATAACTAATTCATGTGCTGAGTGGAGGCGTCAAGAAGAGGCTAATTTCATCTATGTGTCTGCAAGTGATCAGGCTGAGTATTTCTTCTAATTTAGATACACAACAGCACACCTTCCTCGATTCAGATATTTGCAGATATCAAGCTCTAGTTGTTTGGTGTTTTCTCAAAGAAAAAAAAGAATATAGAAGCAGTCTCAAATGTGATTAATTTTTACCTTGAAGACCATTCGCATACTTTAGGTTTTAATGCATTATTGATTCCCTAACAGCATTGAAAGCTCACCCTTCAGACACCGACTTGTATCATGTCACAGTACAGCTGCTGGCTCTGTGGCGCCTGTCCTTACCAGCTGTTTTTACATTAAAATAAGCCAAGAGAAAAGTTTCCTTCTGCCTTTATAAATCCATTTTTATTCACTCGCCCACAGGTTCAAAATCTGTTCCCTGCATGTCTAACTTTTGTTAACATCACCATCTGAATCCTCATATTCAGGTATCCTTCCTTTTTTAGCAACATTCTGAAAATAAGAGGTGTCATGTTTCTTTTAATGTGTAATTTCTTTCACTTGAATCAGTGTTGAAGGTGTCATTGAATGACTTAAAACAATATTGTGGAGATGATCTGAGATATTGCTGATTTGATGAATTGCCTTTGTCATGCTAATAGAAATATTGAAAAGAATCGCATGCTTCTCTTTGATGTTTGTGGAGCTTTGATCGGTAGAAAAAAAGCATCTGTGACAGGATTTGGGAAACATGATTAGACTTTCTGTCACGTACAAATTGATTTCAGGGAGAAAATTTTAGCCAACTGCATTTGCAATACTTCAAATACAGTACTTGTTGAAAGATATGCTGAATAGACATTTTGTTTCTTCTTTCAGCTGCAGTTTCAAGTAGTCATGTTAACAAGCACCCAGGGGGTAATTTGATTGTTTATTTCTTCTCAAGGACAAATCCAATGACACTAGCCATTAGCTATGTCACTGTCTTTGTTTGGTCTGACTGCCATTGACGAGATAACATGTGCGATACTGTTGGAGTGAAAAATCCTTCATGTTTGCGCTGTGGAAGTCACACACATTAATCCCATGAGAGAAATTAACTATAGCTCTCACTAAAACTTGAAGGGTGAGTGTGCCAAGGACAGTATCTAGCTTTGTTGTTTTACACCACAATGATAGCTTTTAATTACAAACCTGCAATTCCAGTACATTTGCCCAATTGTCTCTGAATGAGGACTTGCACACTTAAATTAAGAAAACTTTGTTGACCCTGTAAATTGATTTATTTATGTGCTTTTGGGAGGAAACTGTTGATCATGTGCAAAAGAATTCCCCTCACAAGCTGCATAACATTTCAATGTGATAATAATGTAATGTTGATAGAATTATTTTACTGTTGTATGGACAAATTGATTATAGATGAGCGATGGGTTTAAAAGTGGAATCAACAGAACCACAATATTGGCTCCTTGAGTCACTCTCAGTGTAGCGCTAGCTGAAATTAAACAACACGCTTTATTGACAGTGTCTTCACGGCACTAATGTTTCCAATCTGGATGAAGTTCGTCAATCATTAATGACATGGAAATGCTCCTGATCAGTTCATTTTAATTCATGCAAAATTACAGAGGAATTGCCTAGAATGTACATGTATTACAGGCTCATTATATGTTCATGTCTGTCTGCCTGCGGTTTCAGGACAGTGTGGGCTTTTCACAGACTTCCTCCGCCCTGTTTGTTTCAGTTTAGTCTCAGACATAAAAACATCATAATTATGCATGTAACCATTATTTAAAGAGCTGGCATATCATTTATAATTAGTTTACAACTTGCAAAATGTAACATTTGCAATTATAATGGTGCCTGAGTATTTTGAGTGTCATCATGTTCTAAGACAAATGGAGGTTCTCTACAGGAGTGTGCTTGGACAGTATGTTTCAACTGAATGAAAAATTAACCATCCCACACTATGAATGCTTATCAGCCATTTACCAAACATTCCTACCTACTTATCATGCAGAGCAAATGTTTACCCATGTATTAGAAAGACATGCAGATGGTGATGTTGGTAATTACACATTGTCAAAAGTAATAGACCATGGCCCATATTTCAGTAAGGAAGATTCAGGACTCAGACAGTTCATTCAGTGTTGGGTGATCAGCTAAAGCTGTTCCAAGACCAATTGTTTACCTCTCAATAATATATAGAAATGTTTTGTTCTTTGTTTTTTTTGACACAGTTGGATATATTGTCCCTTACTATTTAAGAGCAATTATATTCCGTGTTTAACATAATCTAACAAAGTAAAACATGCTAAAAAGACAATCAGTTTCAGTGCTAACACTTGGTGTACGTTCCCACTTGTTGAAACTACCAGTTGAAAAGGATTGATCCAGTGTTGTTGTAGCCTGTATTTACCTCCTGCTGTGTTCAAAAATAACATGAGGTAAAATCAGTGCACGGCGGACTTCATCGAAAACTGCAATTCGATAGAAACCTTTGTGGTCATCTTCCCAAGCAGAAATAAATGGGAAAAGTCAGCATATTGGCTCAGTATCCCATCCCCGTGTATCTCAGGACTGCCGAAGATGTGCTGCAGAGCAAATGGCTGTGGTGCTCATCACAAAACTTGGGCAGAAAAATGGCTTCAATAAACCTCAAAGAGAAAGTAGGAGACATGTTGCCTGTGGCGCTAGTGACCTACAATGTTGTCTCTAGACCTTTTGTGGACATATTCTGCTGATGACTGGATGATGCGATGCGGGTAGCTCCGTTGATGTTCACTCTGGGTTATCTGCCATTATTAGATGTGCTGCCTTGGCTGACCTTTTCATTACAGGTGGAAATGGTGACTGCCGGCAGGGGTGGGTTTCACACCAGCCATGAGCCACCCAAAGAGCAATGCTCCAGGGAAGAGGAAGGTGCACTTCTCCCCTTAATGCACTTCAGAATTGTTGTTCCTGTACAGGCAGATATGGATGATGGAGTATATCACCTGTACTATCACTCTCCCTAAACAACAGTGATCCTTTGCCACCAGTTGGAGTCAGAATCATTCACCTCCCAAATGCCACCTGCATCATGTCCATTTGAGCATTTTACCTTTTGTATTTAAAGTCGATCTGTAGTCAGCCCGGGTTTGCTTGGATGACACAACCAGAGGACATGGTAAAATCAATAAAAATCTAATTTAGATAAGCTGACAGTTAAGACTGTGCTTCAAGCTGCAGCAGTAAAACATCATCCAGTGCTTCATGGCACTGTATCTCATTTCGCTCACTAGGTTAAAGAATCAGCAAAGCATTTCACAAGGAGGTTTTCTAGAGCACTTCAGAACTGCCAGTTACAATCATTTAGCCATGTGTCGTCCAATCCTGCATTTTAAGCATTTTCTTACCAATTTGAGCTAATATAGTTAACTGTGGTGCTCTCTGAAGTGGATTCAGGTCTGAAGCCTGGATTACTCAGCTGTTGGATAAACTTTTGTTGAAGACTGCTTAATGAATTATAATCTGAGGATTTCTTACCAATAATACACATAGTTTTGCATTTGAGATAGGCTTTTTTTCTTTGTGTACCATTCCACCATTTTCTTGTAGTTTCATGTGATACATTGGATATATATCTTTGATATAACGTGGACATAAAATTCAACATTACGTTAGTGTGTAAAGCCCAGAGCGGATATTTACAATCTTGGGTAGAAATTTAGTATTTTTCTATTAGCATTGTTGCTATCTGTCTATTTGAAACAGGCTCAAAAAGACCTTCCCAGAAGTAGAGCTGATCTCTGTCCTATATGCACCAATTAAACAGCATAATATTTGGGGGGGACACATTGCGAAACTGTCCTCGGCTTGATAAATTCATAATAAACAATTATAGAATATATTCCCTGATTTTTTAATCAAACTGTCTCCCTCCACATAACCTCAGGGTTGAAAAAGAATAAAAAGATGTTTCGAGTCTCCGTGGAACTCTTCATTCCCGCCTTAATCTCTGGTGACAGAGCAATTTGGACTGAAACACCGAACACAGCAAAGGCCAAATTACAGCACCAAGAGCTGATAACCAATTTTCGACTCGTAATGTTGCAGCTTTGTTCCTCAAACTCATCAAATTGTAATTAAGCTTTTCCTGCTGGGGTACATAGAGGAATTTGTACCTGGATTAGACAACAGCACAGAGAACCCAGCAGAGGTACAAACAGCAAAACAATGAAGGTGTTTATATTCAGTGTATTTGTTCATCCATGCTACTGTCAGTGTGGAACTGATTTAACTTTTCCCTCAGAAAAGACTCACTCAACTATAACATTAAGTTTCCAAGTTTCTATTACTCCATCTGAGAGGTTCCTCCAGTAAAGCGATGCAATGCGATTGGTGACATACTGTCAAGGATTTGCAGAAGACCCTCCGTCTTCCAGGTATCCGGGAGCAAGACATGATAAATGAAAAGAACAAGAATAAAAGTGCGAAAAGCGCTTCAGTGAGCAGCTCCTCTGGGTCTTCTGACACGTAGACAGCTGATACTCGGGCAGTAATGGTGATTTGACATCGGGCTGATGGGTACTTTACCTACGATGAGCCTTTCCCTTATGGTAGATACCTGCCACCTACCCCAGCAGGTGACTGAGAAGCTTGCTTGGCCTTTGAAAAGAGGCAGGCAGATCAGTGGGAGTTATGAAATATAAGTAGATATCACAGGGAAGTTATTTATATATAATATGCAGTTATTTACATTTCTGAAATATTGTAGCTGGTTGGGGTAACATCACAAGGTCCTAACCTTCTGTACATATTTCATATATTCCCTAAAAATAATAATAATCTTCAATTCAAAGTCTACTTACTACTGAACAAGGGGGCCCATTTCCAGGGATAATAATCAAGATCCCTTCAGCAGCTGCTGGCTGACCGAGTTTGAAGGGCTGCGTCGTTTCTGTGGCAGTGCAGTTCTGCTGTTTGAAAAACTTTACCATTACTCTCAAACTTTCGAAATCTCTCTGGAATCATTTCTTTCATCTGCCCCCACTTTGCCCGATATACTGAGACACAATTAGGCAGACAAGAGCTAATTTCTAGTCAGTGGTGACAAACGGTCAGTGAATCGTAAAACGATATAATTACCTCTCAAAAAAATATGGCGTACCTCATTTAACTGACGTTAATTAGTCAAACAGTTGGAAAGTGCAGTTGAGATTCTCCCAACTGTGAATGATCTTACAGATTCTAATTATAATTAGGACCCCTACATTTGCTGATATTATTTTTAGGTCTAATATGTTGATAGAGGTAATGCCAAGTGATCCGTCACCAGTTCCGATCCAGTGTGTAGTGTTAACTGGTTTAGTCTCTTAAGATCGAGCCTGGCGGTGTGTGTGACTGGACAAAGCTCTGTTTCTGTAGGTAACCAGCACACTGGGATACAGCTTCGCAAATTCAACTAATCACAATACTTGGCAATGTACTCAACATTTTACTTCTGTGTAAATCAAATCAAAGTAAACCAAAGGCATTGCTCTTTTCTACCAACTGAACAGCAAGGTGAGGTTTAGAGTCATGCGCATGCTGTTTGGACTTAAAAGGGCATATGGTCTATGGGGTGTCAGCTCACCTTCAGCACAAACTACCAGAGTCACTGGCATACAGAACATTTATTCATACTGCATCCCTGCTCTTTTGGTGGTATTTGAAAGAAAGCTAAGATGTACTGAATGAAAAATCTTTAATGAAATCAATGAGATCACAGTGTACATCAATATGATACACACACAGACACACTCACACACACAGAAATCTTCTAATAGAATCCCACTCCCTTTTATTGCAAATTAAATGTGTGTCTCATTTATTATCAGCATTTACTCTTTTTCTTTTTGTAGCATACTTTTAAGTAATTTAAATAATGCAACATGTAGCTCTTGACACAGTCAATTCTGAAGATAAGGCATACATTTAAACCCCAGAGTAAGTGTTCCTTTTTAATATTTCTGATTAGGCAACAGCAATGTCAAAGCTGCAAATACACATTTTGAACCCATCCACTGAATAGAGATGAAAGTTTCTAAAGCAGTATTCATGGAATGCATCCATTAAGTAAAGAAAACAGTCAGTGCCACAGACTGAAAGACTAGTTCAGTGATTGTGACAGGTGCTCTTCTCCACTCTGCAGCTCTTTCCAGACACTACAGTAAGAGTTCTGGCTACTTGTGGAATAAACGGTAAACACGTGCATTAGTGCAACTCATCTCACCAAAAAGAGGGTCAGACAGCTGGTGACTTCTGTGTGGATTTATGTTCTCAACTGCATGTAAGACAAGTGTTGATGTCCACATGTTGCGCATCAAAAATACAGTCGTGAGTTGTTGTCTTAGCTAAGATGGATAGAAAGCTGGAGCGGTTTAATTTCAATTGTAAATGATGTCAGAATATCCTGCTCTTTCCTCTGTACAGCACATACCATTAGTTGTTTAGTGATGAGTCGGTTGGTAGCACATCTGTCAGCGACCTGCTGCTGTATTTCATGATGCTGTGTGTTGACTGTCCAATTAATTGACTATGCTGCATCCATGGCACCTTTCACAGAAAATCGACTTTACAAGCCACAACCAGGGTGCAGATCAAAAAGAGGGAATCTATTTCAAAGTAATTTTTGTAACTTTTGAAGCATTTTTAGTTTCAACTCCTCACAGGGACACTTTTTATATTTCATGTTTGCCCGGCAGTGATTGGACTCATTTGCGTGTCTGCCCTGATTACCCTTCAGTTGGAGTCGATCACAGGTGCATGACTCTCATCCTGAGCAGACTCATCCTTTTTTCCTCTCACGACCCACTCCCTCCGCCCCAGAAATGTGTTCCAGGCTCACAGTTCGATCACATGCTGCAGAATTTCAAGTGCTTTGCACCCTCACAGAAGCATTCCCCCCCACACCCATCAGTCAATGTGTCATAATATTCAAATATGCTGTTAATCCCTCAACTCTTGATGTAGAGGGCTGGGCATTACAGGGTTCACCAAGGCCTCATCTTGCATCTATCGATGTCAAATCCACTTCAATTGCAGCAAAAGACTGGGACTGAAAAGTGTTTGAAATTCAGCAAATGAGAAGAATCAGTGACAGGGCTTGAAAAGTGAATAAAGAAGTAAGAGATTATCAGGCCCCTGAAATAGTCAGAAAGAAGAGAATAAATGAGAAATTTCACGTTTCAGATTCTTTTGCCCATCTGTGTATTCAGAGAAAGTTCATAATAACATCTTCTTCATGTGTTAATCATTTATTTAGGGATTGTCACAGCTGATTGGTCCACATTTGATCGGATCAAGGCCTGGACCCAAACACTGGAGCTGACAAGTTGAGCAGAATTCCCTCCTTCCTGTTGGGCCCTTTCATTGAGAGCTGACTGAGACCTGGGGGCATTTCAGAACTTCTGCTGACTTGTTTGGTGTTCAGAAGCCGACAGAATTAATATTCATCACATTTTAACTGTGTCCTTTGTTGTTTGGCTTTGATCGTGCTTTCTGAGAGGTAGCTGCAGCAGAAAAAAAAAAAAAAAAAAAGAAATCCAGCTTTCTGTTTATTTTCTGACGTATTCATCCACGTCATTGGTGGTGTAATTTCTTTTGATGCTCACTCTGGACGATGCAAATCGCTGTTGTAGAGTGGTGACGATATCACCGATCGCTCTGAGATGATTGGTCTAAGGAGCTCTGCACAAACAGAAAGCTCTTTGACTGAAACACAATTTTTCAAAAGTACATTTTCGTCACCCATGTTCACAATTTTAAAAAAGAGTGATTTATTCCTGAAGGCCAGAGCCAGAGATGGACAGCTTGGATGGGCAGCACAGATTAGCTGCATCCTGCACACGACACTCTGGCCTTCACTCATGCGTCATCATTGTTTAGTGGGACATAAAGGCCAACAGAGAGGTGGGATGAGGAAATCTTCCATCACTTACCTGAATTCTCACCTTGCTCTGCACCTGCACTTTTAGATGTGATGCTCCTCATCAAAAATGGTTTTGTGTGTGTGTGTGTGTGTGTGTGTGTGTGTGTGTGTGTGTGTGTCTACAAACTCTGGTATTTTTCCACAGGTACAATAAAAAAGACCAGAGTTGACCTTTACTGTTTATTTGATGCCGCCCACGTGGAAAGGCTTTAGTGCATCTTTACCTTCATGCTTCACAAGCTGAAAGGTGAATTAAAGGGTGAAGAGTGTTCTGCATAACGTGTCGATTTAAAGAAGGACTTCATGACATTATCATTTTTTGATGTATGTTTTCTATTTGGAGCAGCGTCTTTAACCTTTCCTAGTTTTAATATTATAAACAGGATTTTGGGGCAGGGGCTGAAGTTTCCATCCTGGGCCTTCACACCAAAAGCAGAATGGACAGATTTATAGCTGAATCTTCTCAACTCTTTATTTCCAAATCTTTTATTCAAAAATTCATAATTACAGAAACAGGGATTAAACATCAACCTTGTGACCTGAGGGAATGATCTGACTAGAACACGAGCCAATCCAGTGTCCTTCTAGCATCCAAATCATCAGCTTATCCCATTGCAGATCAATTTCCAAGAATGTGATAATGATAAGATTAAATATAATCCAGAAAAGATGATGTGACTAACAACATAAAACAAATGATTTAAAGGCTTCACAAACACACAAATGACTGCTTAATAATATTCCTAATTAAAGATGTAAATGTGAGCTTGGAAAACAGATCAGCACTGTGTATTCTCAAACTTTGCCAACCTAACTTCACTTGTGCATGAAATCTGGTTTCCTTTTTCCTCCCTTTTTTCAAGCATGTCTGTTATATTTGCATAGTTTCCTTAAGTATTCTTATGTAACCTTAAAAGTGCGGTCTGCGTTGAGCCTGGGCTAAATGTGCTGCAAAATTTAACCAAAAAAGAAATAATTATCTGACAAGCTCTCTAAATTTACCCTCCTGCCTGTAGCCATGGTGATATACAGAATGAAGGAGTCTCACTGTCTTTAAAATCAACACACCTCATTAACCCTTTAGTTTCAAAAATGTGTTGCTCAGGTCAGACTTTTAATATACAGTGTACCCTCGCTATAACGCGGTTCACTTTTCGCGGCCCTGCTTCGCGGATTTTTTTCCAGTGCATTGTGCTCTGAATCCAGATTGGAGAACAGCAGGGGAAAAGGCACCGCGGTCGCAACCAAAAGGCGGAGGAACAAGTTTGAACTTGGAAAGTGTTTGATTGTGAGGAAATGTTAAATCCTGTGAGAAAAGTGTATAAAAGTGTGTGGTTAGGGGTTTTACGGCCTTAAAACCTGTAAAATAATTGTAAAAAATAAAGCTGTTTACTTCGCGGATTTCGTCTATCGCGGGAAATTTCCAGAACGTAACCCCCGCGATAAACGAGGGTACACTGTACTCTGAAACCTTTTTAATATTGTGCTGATTTAGACTGGGTTCTCATCATTGTCTGGGCACCAGACCCCTGAATTTTCCTGCAGAATATGGTTTTCACACATCTCCGTGGGCCCATGGATCCTTTGAAGGTGAAAATGTTTCTTGAGGATCCCAGACACAAGAAAGTCAGGAGATTCATGAATGCTTGATTTTTTTTTTGTTTGTTTTGTTTTTTTTCTCATTCTTGACTACTTGAAGAAAGGGCTTGATTTTCATGTATCTTCATTTTCCGTTGCTTTCATGTTTCTTCATGTCTGATTGTGTGAAGTCAAACATCCTTGTAGGTTTTAAAGACAATCAAGTTGTATTCAGCATGACAATGTGTTAGTAATATTTTTTGAGTAGTTAATTTCCTGTCTGGGCTGTATCTGATAAGGCCCGGGTAAATGATTAAATTTCGTTCCATGAAAGGCCACTGCATAGACAATTAGCAACACACCATTTCTTGGAAAATGAAATGCCTGGAATATGAAATGCCTGGAATTGATCCGGACATTGATTAATTTAATGTTTGACCTCTGCAATCACACATGTGCAGGGGAGTCGGACAACATTGTAGCCGTGTCCTCTGGAGTGGACCTGGGCATGTGCATGTCCTTCCCTCTTAGCAAATGAAACACGCTGGCTCCTGGCACAGCATGTGGAACTTTCCTGATATCACTAGTGAGTAAATCCTCTATTGCTCCACCTCAGGAAACATTCCCAGATGAGTCACCCTCATTTTCTGGATCTGCCTGGCATCAATCATGTTCACTGAAGAAAAACCAAAAGAGGCTTTTTACATTTGTGAACCCCGCTGGAGTGCATACAGTCAGCTGGTGTCCTGCTGCCGTGAATGGGCTCTCCTTTGGTCAACATTTTTCCCGCTCTCTTACAACACCAGTTTTGTTCCTTGTTTATGTGTGCTCCCTCTGAAGTGGAAGGAGATCTGATCAGAAAGTCTCGTCATGTAGCTGGATGGAATTATTTTTCCTTCTCAGTTTTAGTAACAAATATCACTTGATATTCATTTACTTGAGCATAGCATCTGTTCACACACGCTCATCTGACTTTCAAAACAGGTCGCATCAACAGGAGTCCTCCCTGATTTCATTGGCTCCATTAGAGCAATGAGGCTGTGGGCGAGTGAGATGGCCTCGGTAATGGAGGCAGTTGGGGGAGAGAGAGCGAGGGAGTCAGAGAGTGAGGCAATTCTCGTGACATGGCATGAGGCCAGGGTAGGTGACAGATGACTAATGACTTTCGCTGAGGGTGTCAGCCTCAGATTTATGTTTCCCCTCTTGCCCGAATCCACTCTCAGTATCTTAAAGCAAGAGTTATTCAGAAACTAAAAGGGAACAGTGGGAAGCAGGGGGGGCAGATATTTAATATGGAGCTGTGCACCTTTGCAAATGCATGTACACACATGGCCTCTAAATGTAGCGGTAAATGAAATACTGGGTGGACATTTACAATTCCGTAAGTGTAGCATAGATTGTCCTGTTGACATTGACCTTTAAAGGATGGAATCATACTGTGGGTAATTCATTTTCCATGGGCCTGATTCTGCAACTTCTAGCATTAAGAAGATGCTAAACCCACTTAGACTTGACCAGGCATGTAAACACGCTTGTTGTTTGGCCTTGTGAAGGTCGATGGCTCACTCTGCACTGAGTCAGCCATAAACCATCAGTCTATCAGCATGTGTTAACATTAATACACTTTTCAAAGTAATTAAGGGGATAGGCCAAGAAATCATAGCTTACTGCCCTGTGGTCGGTTTATAACAATAACAACCCGGCAGTATCATTTCCTGAGACACAACTATTTTCAGGCATCAAGTGGTCCCATGGCTCATATATAAACAGACCTGTAAATTTGGGTCAGTGATTTTTTTTTTTTTCAGTGTACAATTCGCAGTCTCTTGTCAGCAACTTTTTCCACCAGCTAGCTTTTCTATTATTACTGTTTAGCCTCTTTAAATTGCAGAAGTCCGTTTTTGTATTCATGCGTCACCGACCACTGACCTGATGCACTTACACGTCTAGACATGTGTAAAAGGCACCTGGACACGCAACTGAGGATAACCTAGGAGCAGACATGTCAGCACTTCCTGTTGGCCCAGGAAAATAAAAATGTAAAATATACATTATACCAGACCACTGTCCTGTGTGTATGAAACAGTTGCAGGGTTTAGTCTTGTATTGTCTTTCCAAATGTTGGATAATCACTTCATTTGTATACAGTGTCTAAGTCGAGCAAATCTTGGTATTTGCTCGTGAGATGCAGAGATGCAGAGATGCCTTTGAGCATAAATAGGAAGAGAAAATTTCACTTTGTGCATGGTGAATAGTGCTGAATACAAAACAGGTCCGAGGGTGTGAATGATGTTGTGGTCCCGGTGCAGAAAACCAGGGTGCTGAGACATGATGAGTCAATTGTCTGAGCCACGTGCGTCTGTCTCTCTCCCACTGATGGCCCCTCTTATCCCAGCGGCTTAAACGCCAAAATGGTAATCAAAGTGGAACAATCTCATCACCAGTCTAACGCAGACTGGCACCGAGAAGCAGGCAATCTAAATGTTCCTCACTGGATGATTATCCGTCGTGCACGGGGCTTGTTTGGGTCTCACAGGGGAACCCACTCACAATATGTAGTTGCACAGACAGAGCTATTCATACTAGAAGATTAACTGCACTGTGCAAGCATGCAAAAAGCCTGGGCAGCTTTGTGAACATTTCCACAGAGTGATTATCAAGTGCATAAGGACATTTGAGAGCAGGGAGCTGGAGAGCACAGCCTGTTGGTGAGTATTTGGCAGGCGAGTTCGGGGGACCCATGATTAGAGTCAGTTTTTTTTCTTCTCCCATCGACTCCCAGATGGCCAATTTACAAAAGTTAAATGCCGGCATCATTTGCAAGAAAAGGGACAAAATAGCCCTCCAGGTGCAAAACAAAACAGACGTGCTTCTATTTTTGGTTCGCTTCAGTTATACTGTGCCAGTTTATGCTAAATGCACCCAAAAATGCACACTGCACATGTGATAGCATATTTTCATTTCACTCATCTTAACTTTTTTTGTTTTGATTTGTTTTGTTTTTTTTATATAAAAACTTAATAGTCTAATAAATTTAATTCACACAGTGACTTTTTTTTATATAGCAACTGAGGTAATGGACATCCCAGCTATCTTTAAGAGTCTTTGTTTCCAGGGATATTCCGGAGGACTCCCACACAGAAGCAAATAAAAGGGCATGTCACTCAGACCCCAACAGTCAGGCCAGATTTTCTATTTTTAAGGTTGTGATATAACAAATATTATGCAGCCAGAAGTCTTTGCACAGTATTCTCATCTGTGAGGATTAAAATTTTCAATTTCCTCAAGACCCCGATTCTACGGCAGAGTCAGATTCCTGCAATATTTGCCTCAAAACAGTCAATAACATCCTCAGATTTTCAATTAAAACTGTTCTGTTGATTTAACATCTTGAGAAGATCTGCAGGATAATCTGTTAAGTAGATTTATTTGTGGCAAAATTATTGAATTAATACCTGTTTCCGTGGCATCAATTAAGTGTGAATTAGAAGACGATCACTCACCTTTGTGCAGCTTTGTGGCTGGTGGGTTTCCATAATCAAATGTTCTACAGTTTTTTCAGAAAGTATATTTTTAAATGAAAGCATTTTGTTGAATTTAGTTTTGAGTTTTAAGTTTTTACAAGTTGTGTCCTTTCCTCATTTTGGTCCAATGCTTGGAGAAATAAGAGCAATGAAAGTGATCTATTCAATTGTCCATGATTAATTGAAAGAGAACTCAACAACAGGTTCTGTAGACTTTAAACAGAAGTGTTGTCATTCCTATTCCAATTCTTCCTTCCCTTCTTTTACCTCCTGACGGCGGTGCTCTGACTCCTGACCTGCACCCCACCGGTGAATCAGGAGAGCTAAATCAGCAGCATTCCAGCTTCGCCCTACAATAACCAAATGGCACAAAGAAGGCGCAGGTTCAGACGGGACAAAAATGGCCACTGCATTATTTATAGCTCCTCCCCAGTTGCCTGAGGACATTTGAAAAGGACCCACATGGGCTGCTTCCCCCACCATGCTCCCCTCACAATGTGCCTGGCTCAAAGATGGCTGAATGCACCCCGAGGTGGTGGGTAGGTGTGATCACATGATCCAGTGATTGACTGAAGCTCAGGCGGAAAAAAGATTTCTCCCTGAAGATCCCTCAGTAGAAAAAAACATTGACTTTCACCGAGGGGACATATTTAAAACCCTACATACCTGCAGGTATTCAGAACCACACACCCATTTATTGATGTGGCATGAATATTTGCTGGCCATTTTAGCCAATTGGTATGAACTATCGGTGCCACATCAAGTTCAAACACTCACATAGCCAGAAGGTGCGTGGGCTGGGCCTTCGCAGCCATCAGGCGCTTCATTTGAGAACTAGATATGGCAGATTGACTTGGGTCAAGGACACAACCAAAGCACCTTTGCTGCAGCAGTTCTCGTATAACTGCAGGCCCAAACAAGACGCTCAGTTCCAGGCGCACATGGCGAGCCTCTTGCAAGGACTCGCTCAAACACAGCGCCGCACACTCCCAGTACCGGCGAGCAAAATACTTTGCTCTCAGACTTTCGGCTCCGCTCCTTTTTTTGAGATCTGTCACTTTAGGAGTGCCGAAGTGTTGCTGTAGGATGCACAAAAAAAAGGGAGTTGTGACAGCGCTGCACAGCCGTGTGCGCACGCACGTGCACGCACGCCATCCAGCAGGCAAAGACAGCAGTGCTCACACTCGGCTGTAAGAGAGATGACACATTATTAAAGCCTCGCAGGGGTTTTCAGAGCGTCACCATCATCTACAGCTTGTTTGTTCCAGTTCCTACCCAGTGGATCAGTGTACTGGTTAGCTGGAGGGCCTGCAAGTGGGAAAAGCTGCTCTATATGTAAATTCAGAATATATACTCCTGAAAAGTATGCAGATGTCATGTTGATAGCTAGGCAGCAAAGCGCCGATCTGCTGTAGTTCTCTGATCCTATGCAAGCTAAATTATTTCCCAATATTTTTTTTTGTGTTTGACATGCTGAAATGTTTTCCTGCAGAGGTCACCAAAGTAATTTTCCTTCTTTTGATGGGAAAGGAGATGTAAGAGATTATCAGGTCTTTAAAAAAACTGTTTTGTATATGTAGAACAGCAAAATCTCTTCTCCACAGCTTACCAATGTTCTATCAATCCACAAATAAAAATCAAAATGTGTGGCTGTATGTGTTTTTAATCAGAATAATTGTACATTGCTTGGGATAAATCAAATTTGTGTTTCTAGGATGTCTCACAAAATCCAATTTATTGTGATATATTTAAGGAAGAGTATATGTGTATATATATCATTTCAAACCACACATTTGTAGCCATCAGCTACACTGTTAGGTTAATCTGCACACGCATTCATTTTTTAGAAAATGTTTTCATGATGACAAAAAATAGATAGTCATTGTTTTCAGAGATGATGGGAATTGGATTGCAAAAAAAAATTCACTATTAAAATGATTGATTTCCTGGCATCAAAACAAACTTTTCTTTGGGGTAAAGTCACTTGAAATGTGTAAACACTTAAACTAAGCGTGATACTGTCACATCTAAAAAATAAAAACAAAAACGAACATTTCCGAAGCTGTCGGTCAATCAAATGGAAGGAGGCTAGAAATGCATCAAAGAGGTTGCCAGGCTACTAAAATTCTTCCAAAAGTGGTTTAGTGACTCATCGGTGAGGTCTTAAATAAACCCTCACAGGCTTGTGAAAAGCTACACAGAATTCTTCAGTGAACCTGTTGACAAAGAAAGACATTAAGCAGAAAAAAACTGCAAGATGTCTGGTTGGTTGGATTCACGGTCAAGTTGGACCTCTTAAGTTGTGACATCATCCTGACAGAATGTGAGTCTTTGATTTGAGGAAATTTCCACTTTAACCACGAGGCAGAGCTGGACTCCACTGAGGACATTTGCTCCACTGTGGATGGATTGTGTCTGCTGTACCAGACAGGAACTTCAAATTGCCGTGTGAATCCTGCTAACCTTCAAAATCAACAGTTTATATAAATGAAAGCAACGCTGACTCGTTCTTCATCAGGGAAAGACAAAACAGGAACAAATGAAAGTTTCAAACTCTAAACAAATCCCACCAGCTGTATTCTGCAGCTGAATTTCTGCTGGTGGGAATTGAATGACTCAATCAAATTGGATGCATCTGGAGGAAATCCAAGCAGTCTTTTCTGAGCAGAGTCTTGAATTATAAAGTGTTTCTGTTTAACTGTCCGCCGGAAACCACAGTCTTTCTGAGGAGATGTGGACAATGTGGACCCAGGTGTGCTACCGTTCTGATTGGACCTCTGAGTGGATTCAATTTATGATTTAATGCTTTTTTTTTTTTTAGCTTTAGATATGACAGCAGTTTGACAGCTGTCAAACGCGTAAATCAGGACTGATCACATTTAGGACAGATTCAATATGAAGCAGTTTGTTTTTGTGCGGATCCTTAGATATTTTTTTTTAATGTTTTTTTTCCCAAAACTATGTTTCAGAAATAATGCAGGTTGAACCCATTCCAGTGGCGTTCATATGTCCTCTAGTCCGTCCACCCACATAGCAGCTCCAAGCATCCCCAGGCCCAGCAACTTCTGACAAACTTTTGTGTTAGTGTGTGTCTTCTGAAGTTAGCTGCGTCCTTCTCTGAAAGAACCTCTGGTCCCATGAGTAACCAGACTGACACACAAAAACATGCACTCATCACCCCCCCCCCACTACACACACACACATATATTTTAGTCATGAGTAACCGGGGTTGGAAGCATCAGGGGACGACCTTTCGCCTCACAGTGAATGCCCTGCTTCACAAATGATTTGTGTCCAAAAGCCACACTCGTCCTCCACTACACCCTCGCCTCCTCTCCAGGCCCTTTTGAGGAGACGCAACTTTGACTCCGGCCTCCATTTAACAGTCATCTTCTCACGCTTTCTCCACTGAGGCATGTTGTGTAACACTTAGATTTGTGTCCAAAATGTGTTTTCTTGAGTTTCGTGCGGTAAGGAGTTGATGAAGGCGAGGAACTTGAAGACTTAACAGTGTAAATCTCAACTGAAAGCTTTTGTTCTGTCATTAAGTCAGATGCTTTTTTGAGCTGCTCAACTTTAAAAGTAACTTTAAGTCAAAGAAATCCATCAGTGCAGCAGCCCGGCGCTACATGTGGCACCTTGTGGTGAACAAATAGCCTTTTTTTTCTTATCGGGTCGTCATCCCACGTGCTATAAATCTTCATTGTAGATTAAATGTTTTTTTTTTGTTTTTTTTTTCTTTGTTAAAGCTCCTCTTTTGTGTCTTGTATCTTCTCTACTGAATGATGCTTGTCTGCAGATGTAATGGTTAACCCAGCTGGGGTTATGCCTCACTACTCCCCAAAATCCCGCTTTAGAGACACATTCCGCAGTTTGAGCTGAATGTGCGTCGACAACGCGCGGCGGATGTCAGCTATGAAGGATTGGAGTGATCTAAATGTCTTCGCTGTTGGCGGCCAGTTCCAAACTCTATGCAGTGTCACTTGACTTCATCCTTGGGCTTCAGAAAAGCTTTTTATTTATTGCTTTACCACCACTTTAAATATGTAAAAAAAAAAAAAAAAAAACATGGTTCACATTTACATCCAATCCATCCAGCACAGCTGGAAGACAGTACAAGGAACATCTGTAACATGTACATTAATGGATTATTAGTAATTTTAGCTCATTGCATGCAGTTAAAATATGTGATTTTTAGAATCCATTCTCTGCTCTTTTTTAATTTTTAAAGGCAAATCTGAAACATCACAACTTGGTGCAGTGATGAATCATGTTAATGTTAAACAAGGTGGGGAAAAATCTTCATACATGTTTAATTTAAGCTTGCAGCACTCAACTCACTGTTGAGTGTGTGGGTCTCTGTGTTGTAGTGCAGCACACCTCCTCTGGAGGGCTGTTTCATCATGTCTTATCCAGCCTAATGAGTTTTGAAGATGATGATGACTAGGGGGCATCTGCAACACAGAGCAACACTGTTTGTTTCCCAGAACTTCTACAAATCACTGTTAAACAGTTGAAGATGTGACAGTAATGTTCAAGGACATAGGCAGCTTTGATTTGCCAAACTTGAATGGATTTGAGCGGGCTTTGTCACTTGAACATAAACTTCTTTTATCTCCTTTATTTAGCATCATACTCTGAAGGACAGTCTGCCCAACGCTTGTTTCTACAAAAGTAGTGTCAGAATGAAGGATGGCCGAGTGAACACCGTTACCCATATCAGCCACCCTTTCTTATGTCTCCCTATCTCTGCTTTTTTTGTCATGATGTAACCTCCCATGTGGAGCTGTAGCATTAAATCCATCTTTTGCATGACTAGGTTTTGAAATTGAACAGTACAGTTTTCATATGGATGGTTGTTTTTAATCTCAATTCCATGTATAAATAATGCTCTATTAAGTAAAATGAAATTGGCTGTAATTAAGTCAGCCTGACATGTTTTGATACTGACTAAACAGGGAGTTGAGATAGATGACCGACACTGACGCATGGCCATTGGGTGGATGGCTTGTGGAGGCTTTGCCGTAAAAGCACTTTCTTCCATTATCTGATGGTGGACAGAAACTTTAGCTTCATTCAGTTAATGTGCATTTTCACCTGAAATGGATTTGGAAGATAAATCCTCTTTCTACCTGAGTGTGTTTGTGCTCTTTCACCCTATGAGATGGAATAAGAAATGAATATTTTGGGTTATATGGCTTGCTTTAATGAATATTATATAAGTTCTGCTGCTGTTTCTGACACTTTTTGTGTTTCCCAGACATTTTTGTAATATTAGTAAAAGTAAACATTCATAGCAGACTGAAATAAAGATGACATATAAAGATTCTCTGTTTTAGCATTGGGATATTTTCAGACAGTAGATTGTTAAATTGCCCCTTTTGAGTACAGATGTGAAAATAAATGTTGTTTTGTGCACAAATAATTCAATTTAGGGTTCAGAGTTAACAGAAAGATAGTATAGGGGTAAAACTCTTCTCAACCTTTCAGTCTTAGTTCAGGCAGTGGTAGTGCTGGTTCGATGGGAGCAGTGAGAGTGAACAGGGGGGTGAGACTGTTTCAGATTCTTAACCTGCATCGTTTGGGCCAGATGTCCAGCACATCACCCTTTCAATGGCCAAGAAGCCCTTTTTGCGCAGTTTCCAAGTGGTGATTCTCTTTCATGAGATGCTCTAGATGGTGTAAAAATTGCTGAGCATCTTGAGGGGAGCCTAAAGTCTCTGAGTGAGGTAGACACTGTCTGGCCTTCACCACAATGTTAATATGAGTTCAGGGTTGTAATGTGTTTTGGTAAGTGAAAAGGACTTCATGCTCTTAAAGCTCTTTTTTGTGGCTGTCAAAGAAGGTTTACCTATCTATCTATCTATCTCTCTCTCTCTAATTTAAACTTTTTTAACAAATAAAAAACTGAAAAGTGGGGCGTGCAATATTATTCAGCCCCTTTACTTTTAATGCAGCAAACTCACTCCAGACGTTCAGTGAGGATCTCTGAATGATCCATTGTTATCCTAAATGACTGATGATGATAAATAGAATCCACCTGTGTGTAATCAAGTCTCTGTATAAATGTACCTGCTCTGTGATAGTCCCAGGGTTCTGTTTAAAGTGCAGAGAGCATCATGATGACCAAGGAACAGGCCAGGCAGGTCCAAGATACTGTTGTGGAGAAGTTTAAAGCCAGATTTAGATACAAAAAGATTTCCCAAGCTTTACACATCTCAAGGAGCACTGTGCAAGCAATTATATTGAAATGGAAGGAGTATCAGACCACTGCAAATCTACCAAGACCCAGCTGTACCTCCAAACTTTCATCTCGAACAAGGAGAAAACTGATCAGAGATGTAGCCAAGAGGCCCATGATCACTCTGGATGAAGTGCAGAGATCTACAGCTGAGGTGGGAGAGTCTGTCCATAGGACAACAATCAGTCGTACACTACACAAATCTGGCCTTTATGGAAGAGTGGCAAGAAGAAAGCCATTTCTCAAAGATATCCATAAAAAGTCTCATTTAAAGTTTGCCACAAGCCACTTGGGACCACATCTGGTCAGATGAAACCAAAATCGAACTTTTTGGCCACAATGCAAAACAATATGTTTGGTGTAAAAGCAACACAGCTCATCACCCTGAACACACCATCCCCACTGTCAAACATGGTGGAGGCAGCTTCATGGTTTGGGCCTGCTTTTCTTCAGAAGGGACAGGGAAGATGGTTAAAATTGATGGGAAGATGGATGGAGTCAAATACAGGACCATTCTGGAAGAAAAGCTGTTGAAGTCTGCACAAGACCTGAGACTGGGATGGAGATTTATCCTCCAACAGGACAATGATCCAAAACATAAAGCCAAATCTACAATGGAATGATTCACAAATAAACGTATCCAGGTGTTAGAATGGCCAAGTCAAAGTCCAGACCTGAATCCAATCGAGAATCTGTGGAAAGAGCTGAGGACTGCTGTTCACAAATGCTCTCCATCCAACCTCAGTGAGTTCGAGCTGTTTTTCAAGGAAGAATGGGCAAGAATTTCAGTCTCTCAATGTGCAAAACTGATAGAAACATACCCCAAGCGACTTGCAGCCGTAATTGGAGCAAAAGGTGGCGCTACAAAGTATTAATGCAAGGGGGCCGAATAATATTGCACGCTCCACTTTTCAGTTTTTTATTTGTTAAAAAAGTTTAAATTATTCAATAAATTTTGTTCCACTTCACGATTGTGTCCCACTTGTTGTTGTTTCTTGACAAAAATTTAAAAATGTAAATTTTATATCTTTATGTTTGAAGTCTGAAATATGGCGAAAGGTTGCAAGGTTCAAGGAGGCCGAATACTTTCGCAAGGCACTGTATATATATATATATATATATACACACACATTCATGCGTAACTGCTGAGGTGAGATAGTCATCTCTAGTGGCTGTGGCACAGGTGGTAGTCACTGAAGTGATCTGAAGGTTGCTGGTTTTTAGTGTATAAGGTGATTAGCTGTCTTTGCTGATGAGCTTTAGAGTGAATAGGTAAACTGCTTTAGATGACTAAAAAGACATCAGTGGGAGGAAATGTGATCTGAAGTTGTTTATGAAAAAGTTTGTCGTCATCGATTCGAACAATACTTTTCCAAAATGTCTGCTATCAAAAGGTCAGAATTGGAACAAACAATGATAAAGCAGAATCCTGGAACCCCCCACATAAACAGTGAGAGGAGAGAGTTAGACAGCTCAAGATGGAGAGAAAGTGAATTAACAGTCCACCGTTTTTAGCTTGACCTTGATGAATTGAAACAATATCTAACCAGAATAGATGGAATGAACGAATCAAATTGTGGTTCATGCTGGTAGTGTGACTGAAGGCTGTGAATATTCAGCGGCTGAGTAATTATGGTTATTTATTTAGCACAATTATGTGCCATTCTCTTGAGCTGTGTTGTGAAAGAAAGCACTTCCAACTGTTTCTTTTGAAAAGAGCGGAGCCATTTTTTTTTCTTCCCCTACCGTGAATAAAAGCATCAATGAGCCGTTATGTGCAGAAGCCACGTTCACCTCCTCCACTTGTAATGACACTGGTGCAGCCATTGATTGATGTTCTCATCACCTTGTGTTACCTTACAGAAGATAAAATAAAGACAAAGGCTGTGTGACCTTCAACAGCCAATACACAAACTGCTTTTGGGGGTTTTCAGAATAGTAGAATTTGTTCTATTCATATGTTCACCCTTCAGTGCCACCGGGCAGAACACGTGACACTCTGCTGCCTGCGTAATGTTTTAAAATATACATTAATAACCTTAAAGGAGCAGACCAGGCTGTGTATGCTGCCCCTGGGCACTGCGAGATCCTCACAAGCTGTTCTCTATCTACATCGGCAATATTTCAAGATCGAGTTTCACTAAACTGACAAGTTTGTCATCAGATTGGAGAAATTATCTCATGTGATGCGATTCAAGAAGCAGAATCTTAATGAATCAGTCGTGCAGAGGTCACTGTCATCACATCTATTTTAGAAATGACTCTTTTAGAAATGCAGGGTTGTATGAGCTGCAGTGTTTTAATTTGACTGTAAAAACCCTCCCAGGTCCACTGGGGCCCCCGCTCCCAGCAGGATTCAACTTTGAAGCATATTTCAGTGAGAATATTAGGCAAGTATTCAAACTTTTCATGTTGCCCCCCCCCCACCATTGCAAGGCCGGTGAAGCAGCCTTTTGTGCTCTTGGTCATAAGATAGCAGCAGTTCTAAAAGCACATCTTCTATTTAAGATTATAAATTTAACCATTTAGAGGACCTACTTATCCATCCTATTTATTCATTTTCTCGACTATATATATATATGACAGATTATGCTTTTGATGAATTCAAATATTCACAATTCATATTTATTAATGAGTTGTTGTTAATAAGTATGTGCATTTGCATTGTTTAGTGGAACTATTCCAGTCATTTTCTGCCACGTGTCCAATATTCTGTACTGACCATAACCAGTCTGAAAATGCTTCTTTTTGGATGCAGGCTCTTCAGCTCATCCTCCACAGCTCTGTCCAACCTGCCTACATTAATGATGTTTTAATGCCAAGTTTCCCTCTAAATGACTTGTTTCAATCAGCATTCTGTCACTTTTTCATACAAGGCTAGAACTGAAGGCTAGAATGTAGATTTATTCAGATATAGTTTCTCAGGGCTCATTTTAGTGTCATTAACTTTTAAATGCAGCTTTAAAAATGCAGAGATCAGCAAAGACATCTGAAAGAAAAGGGATGTCGGCATCAAATTATATTCATAAATGAACCCAAGTGGGACCTGACTGCAAAGCTCTATGATGCACTTTTCATATAACGTGTCTGTTGATTATGGCTGTATTTTACAAGTATTGTGTTGATTGACATGCAGATGCTGCATAAATGTGACAATTTTTTAAATTATGATGAATGTATGTAACCAACACTCCTTTATACTAACTCCATCACCTTTATTACATTTACTAAACATCAAATTTCATTTGTTGGTGAGTTAGGAGAGCGAATACTTTGGCCACAGAGGATTATTTAAAAAATAAGTAGCACATCGGCTTTATTACGATAATCTGTAAAGGGAAAAAAGGTTAGTCCACAATTAAACTCCTCAATCCTCTCTTTATTTTCCTCCTCTTCTGACCCACAAGATGCATCTCTGTAGCATAGCAAATGTCACTAAATGCCAGGCCAGGCTTAGCATTCCAAGAGCTAAATGTTAGTTCATCTGTTGTGTCAATTTCCACTTAGCCTGGCCAGCTGTTCTCTGGGTTCATCCCTTTTGAACCGCTGACCAGAATGGGAGCTTGCAGCTTTGGCCAGTGCCAGACAGGTCCAGGAAGTGCCAAAGATATTCAGAATTATGGAAAAACACATTTTTTTATCAGTACTTTGCAATTTTTTCCTGATATTCTCATAAAATAATAAACAATTTTAGTTCTCTGATTTTCCTCTCAGGTGCTACTGGGCTCTACAAAATGGCCAATGAGAGCCAGTGGAGCAGCAAGCACATTATGACGGCTTTAATAACTATAACATTTATAATAATTAAACATTTTATTGCAATAGTGCAGAGCAAGAAGCAACTGAAGATGAATTTGATTCGTCTGGAAAATATGTATATGGTAACTACCTCATCATAAAAGATGAGAAGAAAAGAGGACTATATCAGAATGGATTAAGAATGAAATATTCCCCAAAAGGAGAATCCATCCCTGGCAGCAGTCACTTCCAACTATATTGCATGCTCCGCTAGTTAGCTATGAAGTGAAAATGAGCATCTGTGCTGTGGGATTTGGCCTGACAAGTGTGTGCAAATGGAATGAAACTGTTCAAGTGTACCCCAGGCAACAGTTCCTTCTCCTTTTTGTTTTTTTCCAAAACCTCTTCCTCTCACTCCATCTCCCTCACTGACTCTCTAGATCTGTCCACAATGACACGATGTGCAAGTAATCCATAATCATATATGTGATGACATCTAATCTGTGCGAGGCTGTGGGTTTCTGTTCATGCAAACACGGCATTAATGTCACTGTTCACCAGTCAAGCAGCTCCAGGAGTTCCAGGAGCTTGAAATTGGTACAGCTGAGAGCTGCACATCATCTGCATACAGATTTTCTTTCAAAATTGTCTCTATACTTCATAAGCTTGTAAATCCGACTTGCTTAATAATATGTGGTAAATTGACTTCATATATGACAGATATTATTGTAGTTTTTAGATGATTCTGCTGCTTCCGCCTGGACATGCAGCATTGCTCTTCTTGCCTGGAAATATCAGTGTGTCAAATTGTGCTCTCACACTGCAACACTGCAAATATTGATCATTTTTCTAGCATCACAGATACACACAGAATTTTTCATACTGTTGAAGTTGTTTGGAATAATTAAAATAATAAACAATGAATGAGAGTTGGAACCTTTTTCTGCATTATTTTCTGAATCAGATGCAAGCCAGTTCCTATTACTTCAGTTGACTTGGTTTATTTAATAAACCATCAACATTAATACTTATTTTACAGTGTCATGAAATTAGATTCATAATTACTTATATTTATACGAATTATTTACATGATTTTTTTTTGTTTTCCCTTGAGGTGTTTTGGAATCTGAATTGTCTGGTTTTTGCTGGTTTATGAAACCCTCTTCAGTTATCCAAATATGCACACTTTCCAATCAACAAAATGATGTTCCCTTTCACAGGCTGCTTGTATGAAAAGGCCAGTGACGTATATGAGCTTGCTCCATATATGAAGGCAGCCACCTGGAAATTCCACACTTGTTCAGTTGGACCCTGAGTTGAGGTGGAATTATACATGTCATCATATTGTGTATAACTGTATATCACAGGTGTTGCCATAAAAAAATCGCAATTTACAACTTTCTTTATTTATCTGTTTTTTCTGTTTTACGAGACATCAGCAGAAGTTTGTGGCAGCTTCAGAAAGTGCTCTTCCTCTATGGTCCAGTAATGTGGTTCATCTGTGATACCATCAACTTCCCGCTGTATCTCACTCCAAGGCTATCTTTGTGAGAAAGGGCATGTGATAACCATCTTTATTGTGGTTGAAGCTGCCATGCTCCTATGAAATACTTTCGTTGTTGCAGCTCATGGTGAGCAACACAACAGATTTAACTGGAGGATCTTTTGTGCATGTGTAATGATGCCCTTAACTACAAATGAGGACACCAAAAAACTATGTTGTGTTGTCCTATGAATCCCAAAGAAGTTTAAAATATTAATTTTATGAGACGCAAATTGCTCATTGTTGGTTTTTTGTGTGGCAGACGGAGTACCCTTTAATGTTTATCCTCAGCAGGGTGCAGTTTTAGAAACGATGTTTCTCTGCATGAGGCTGGTTAAACACATTACTGAACCCTCAATAAGCACGTAATCTTTGCTAAAGCAAGTTTTCCCCTTAACGTATTGAGGAGGTTGGGGCAAACTGCTAAGGGAGATCATAAAAATTATCTGCAATAAAAATACTATAACTTTACCTAAAATATAATAACATAACACTCTTATAGTTGTATATCCCTATGCAACTGCAAAGTAGTTCAACAAATAGATAAAGAAATGCACCAGGGTAAAGAGAATGATTTCAGTCATTTCCATTCCACATATTTAGCACACAGTCAGTAGCATGAATAACTTGCATAACTAAAAGTCTAATCTTCAAAGTCAGATTCCCCTGCCAGTGCAGCCATTGATCTGTTCACATGGGCCATTTAAAATAGCAGCTTTCAGAATTCCAGTCCAGCTCTCTCCATGGTGCGGTTCTTGCTGTGTTTAGTGCTAATACTAGCTTGTCAAATAGATGCATATAGTGGATGTTGTGAATAATGTTAGCTCCTTGTGAAGAGAGAGCAGCTTGGGAGATGAATTGGCTCTTTGTAGGCTGGGTCAATGATCCTCCAAATGTTTTATCGAGTGAAGCGCTTCAACTACTGATATATGGACCATCCATGTGCATTGAAGTCATTGTTTGATGAATAGGTTAATGATGTTTAGACTCAGCGGAGGATTTTTACTGTGCGTGGCATGGTATCGCAAGGCGAAAAGAATAATTAGCAGTGAATCTCCAACGTGTCAGTTCAAAGTGATTCAGGCCTGTGGGTGGTTTTAAATGCAGAGAAAATTATTTGGTCTGAGGAAAACACGGGTGAGGTCAGAGAGGATGTTTGATTGAGTCTGGATTGTTTGGCGGCATTTCGATTGGCCTCAAATTGCCCAGCAAACTCAAATTAAGTCAAACGCCCACAAATAAAACATGGTTTGGATTCAAGTAAACAAAGCCGATGAAACTGGAGTACCATTGAATAAACAAAGAATGCCACTTTGTTTTATCCAGTTTTGCTGTTTGTCAAAGCAATTGGTATTTTCATGGGATTCTATAAAAAAGTCAATATCCCACTTAACAGAAGCATCCCTGTAACTTTAATCTTTCAGCTTTTACACATTCACAAAAAACAATATACAATGTAAATATAGAGGCATTTTCTGTCCTATATGTAATTAATATAAATTATTGTTTCATTATTGATTACAATATTTTCAATCGTTTTACTTGACAATAATGTATTTTCTTTTTCTTTAAAATAGTAAGAGAAAGGTGACAGGTTTCTGTCACATTTGTAGGCAGAGAAGAGAAAAGATGGACTATTCAATCAAGCTCCCCCCAGTAAAGTGAGTCATCGACAAAGATTAAAAGTACCACTTGGTGGGGGACAGCAGCCATTATAGTAATGATGAAAGGCAGATGAGGCCTGCACTGTTGGTGAGGGAGAGTGTGCACTTTTTACCTCCTGACTTCATTAAAACAAGATTCAGCGGGCTTAGCCTGGAAGACCACTGCTGCACAGGGAACAGGGGAAAGGCCAACAGGAGTGCTCCAGCTCTACTGCTGCATCAATATCTGTACGCCCGGTGTCACACGCAGACAGTCAGCACATGCCTGCACCGTCCTGCATGCGCGCTCTGTTGCTTTTTTTAGACTTTTGGAACTGTTTATCATGCAGTGGCCTCTTCCCCCTGCTGTTCATGAAAGACATCTTTTCATTTGGTGAGAGCTGCGGGGTACAAGATAGTCCTTATCACTTACACCACTCGGACCTGGGATTAGCTTTGATAGGTGTCAACGCTAACCCCCCGACCGATTGTCAGTTGAATAACTTAACTTTTAAATAGCAGGAATGCAGCAAAGGTTATAGTCCGACAAGGTCAAATATATCTGTGGCTACTATCAATCCTGTCTTTGAAATATGTCCACTGCTGGATGTATGGATGTAGTGTTTGGACATATTATTTTCAAGCTTATCCATGTAGTTTACATTAACACAATGTGTTGAATGAAGTGGATTGTCAAATTAATTGATCTGAAATTAGTGGCACCCATTTCCATTATTGTGCAGCAAATATTAACTTGTTAATGGTCTTGCCAACACAAGGGTTTGGTGGTGAGTTACATCAAAACAAAAATTTTGTTGTTTAAAGAATATGTATCCAGTAATTGACAAACATAGAACACAGAAAAGGTTTAGAGTATATGTTTCTGAAAATTTTAACCAAGCTCATGGATCCAGACCAAAGAATGCAGTACTGCTGGAAAAAGCAGAGGTAGTGTTGGACATCATGGCCAATAGGTCAAGCAAGAGCAGGTCAGAAAAACAGTAGTTACAGGGCTTTGCTGAAACTTTTTGAACCAACTGGATCATGCATATGGATGATGTTGTCCTCACAGAGGTGTAGAAACGAACAATCCAGCAGAACAGCTGGGCAGAATCCAGATGGGAAATGAGTGTCAGCATGACAGAGGCAAAGGACACTGGGGGGTCCATGTGAGACCAATTTGTTCACTCACAGAAATCTCTGTACTGTGTTGTGGTGAGCCCCGGTGTATGTTTAGTTTAACAACCATGTCCATGTGATGTATGGACAGATGTGTGAGGGCAGTGACATATTTAATGCATGTGTGTTTTTACTCTAAGGAAATGTAAAGGATCCTGGAGAACTCCAGCTTCTAATATCAGAAGAGACCCAGAAGCCCAATAAACCGGGAGTGTCAGATGTTCAGTGCTCACCTTATATTCAAATTAGATCCAAAAGCAGTAGTATTATTGCATATTAATGGACCATTTAATTTTTCCAATTGATAGGAGCAACACAGATGATCAAGAGTTTATATTATTAAAGACTGTTATTTTGAATTATTTATTTATGTATTTATGTATTTATTTATTTATTTATTTATTTATTTGTATTAATTTAGGACTAAGGCCTTGTCTTCAGCTGCTCATAATGTCCCCTAGATGCATGACTCTATCTTTTAAGCCACTGGATTGTGAAAATGTACTGCCTTGCCTTAAAAAAAAAGATTTTTTTCAGGTCATCAAACTGTGGAGTTGCTGCCGTGTGAGTTAATATTCCACCACTCCCATTGGTCCTCAGGTAGCACTGTCAGAGCAAATTGGCTAAGATGAATTAACATTTCACTGCAATTCACATAATTTTGGGCAGATCTTGCATTTTGTGTTCCAATAAGTGTATGCCAACCATTGTTTGGGCACATGCATCAGGCTGGAAGTGGCTGGTATCATCTGAATCTCATTATTTGTCACTGTAAATCATGCATTCTTAGACTGTGCAAATTGGACTCTGGAGCTAAAGTTAAAGTGCTGACAGACTGTTCTGTCATTCTGACAATATTCCCAGTTGCATGGAGAGACAATGACATAAATGCAAGGATGTTGTTTTTGTTTTTCATTTTTTTGTTTTTTTTTTCTTTTCTTTTTCTATTTTAATTGAACTGTCAATTCCCAGGGACATTCTGTTCATCTGGAAATGCAATTCTACAAACCACAATGAAGATTTGACTGGACCTACCAGGACTGAACTGAATGCATCCCATTTGTTGATTTAGTTCACATTCAGTCACAGTGTTTCACTAAAAGCTGACAAACGACACCAAACCAGTCCAACCAATATGTGAACAAAGGAATTACAGAATACAAAGAAAATGGTTGTGAACTGGCTGGACGGAGTTGGGAGATGTTTCCAGATGAGTCCATAACAGGCTGCAAGTTAATTGGCTTCAGGGAAAGAGAGCACACAAGTCAGATGAAGTTAAGTCAAGGCTGGAGCACGTATGCTAATTGGCTTCAAACTGCAGTCCCGCATATGAAAGGTTTCACAAAAGCCATTTTTTGGTTAAAAATAAACCACCACTTTTCCACAAGCTCAATTTCATCTGCAACATTTTATTTTACAACATTAAAACTTTTTGGGGATTTTTTTAACAACAAACTGCAACAAACAGCTTTGCAGCAACTCTGGATAATACATTTAGCTTCTTCTACATATTTAATAAAGACATTTACATAAAGTAGTAAAAGTAAATCCTAAAATGTTGAATCACAGATTTTGGCAATGATGGTGGCGCTAATATCAACACAACACACCTCAGAAATTATAATAAGAATGCTGTGGTGTCAATAACAGTCATTTCTCCTGATTGTTCAGAGTCTACCGTGGATTTTGTAACAGCCGTGTGCACGAGCATCTGCTCGGTTTGGAACCGCGCTGAACACAGGGCAAACAGAGACATCAAAATAGAAATAGGACACACCAACCTTTTCATCTCTTACATTATGTTTCCTCTTATATTTGAGCAAAGGTGTCAGTCAACAGAATGTGGGCAGATGGTTGGTTGACCAGGGCTTCATAAATGCATCAGTGGCGTACATCATCTCATTGCTTAATGTTTGCTTTTGTGATTTTTAAACTTTCATAAATTGTTTTGTTGTGTGTTGTTTTATATTATGTGTTCCTTTGTGCTCCCATGCATGTTTGATGTGAAGTTAATATTATGTGTTGAAAACAGATACAGGAAATACGGCTGCAGTGTCAGGTTTACATGGAAGTCCATTCTTGAGCTTTCGCCACCTCATGTTTGGTAATTTTTTTTGAAACCTGCAGGATGATGCATGAGGAAATGTAAAAGTGGGAATTTACTTTTTAAGAGAGAGAAGAGGTAGAAATGATGGAGTCAGAGCAGAGAGTAGATGGCAATGCATAGGTAAAACCAAAGGAAAACTGAGAAAAGGATGGTAGGATGAGTGGAGGTATGGACAGAAATCAGATTGGTGATTCTGCGGCATGGAGACAAGACTTGGACCCGATGGTTTATTATCCTTTCTTAATGATTCCACCCTTTCTACACGGATGTTAATTTGGCTTCCATACAGTATGTACATTGTAACCGGTCTGTCATATTTTGTAGTTCTCATAATACATGAAGTCCCAATAGTCAGGGATTCCTGTTGGTACAGTTACAGTAGATCATGGAGCCACTACCCTGAAGGGTGAAGCCACAAAAGGCCTCCCCTCCACCATTGTGCATTTCTCTTCCCCACAAATGCCACCCTGTCCATGTTCTCCACACAATGCTTTTTACTTTTTAAACCCCCCACCACAAGCTGGTCTTTATTCCCTTACGCACATCATTTGTTCCAAATCAACCCCCCCCTCCCAACCACCACCACCAAAGCTTTGTATACCAAAGACTCCATTGATCACCTTTTTCTGTTTCCTCAAGCAGACTTTAGACCGAGCCAATGCTGAGCGTCTCGTTTCTCAGTTGGAGTGATAACGGTCGTCCATGCGGCTGCCAAGGGCAGGCCAGTGGCCCCCGGTCCAAATGGACACGATCAATGGGAGCAGTTTGACGATGACAGGGCGCCATTCTTCGCCATGGCAAATGTGTCCACAGTTGCACAAACACGCGGTGCACACCCACATATGCAAACGCACAGACTGAGCGGGCTCCGGCCAAAATGTTAAGCTGCATGATAACACATTGTTATGTTGGATTTGGATCCATGCAGGCTTACAGAGAGCTGGCCTGCGCCAAAATGCTACATTTTGTGATTTGCTTTGCTTTTACAAGCCTGTTGCAGTCTATGTGTGCATCTGTGTGTGTTTTTAATGTGTAAGCATCTCACAAATAGATTTCTCTTTTCATATTGAAGCTTAATTTCCACACCATAGCTTTTTCCCCCTGTTAAAAATGGATTATGTTCTTATTTAGAAACAGAAAAAATACATTTTTTTCCCCCCTCATTTTATTACAGAACCACTTTCTTGTTTGGCATTGTTTCAAGTATGTCAGAAGCCGGCGTCGGGCCGATTTCTTGTAAACAGAATTAGAATCTAATTCTGAGTCTCCAGCTCCACAAATTGATATATAAATGAAGAAATGAATATGCAAACAGCATTCCTCCCACAACAAAGCGGCCAGTATTGCAGCATCGGAGCAGAACTCAGACAAGCTCCTTACTTCCCCTTGTGAATAATGAATGGCTGCACTTCCCTGGACATGTGTTTGGGTAAATATTTCATGCGACTTATTTGCCCTGTGTAATAGCTTTGGCCCAAGTCTGACTTTGGCGTCCCTCGGCCTCACCATGGGCGGCTCACCTTGTACCTAAAGGGAAGCACTCAGGTGGGGCTAGGAACAAGAGGCCCCAACCAGGCCTGCTGTTTTAATAATAAAGCAGTCATGTTTGTGTTTCTTGAGGAAATAAAATTGTGTTAAAATCAAGTTTGATGTAGTGCTATCCATTTTCAGGGTCAAACGTTAAGCTTAATCATTAAGGTCTTCAAAATATCATTTTGCTTGCACTCATAGAAACAGAACTTTATAGTACCACTTTTTTTCAGTCTACAGCAAACGTGAAGGCTCAAATGTGTCATAAATAATGAAACACTGATAAAATGTGGCGTTCATGACCCTTGGCGGATCCCCCACCTCTGTCCAATTGTCCCCTTGTCAAGTTTATAGTTCTGAAATTTGACTCTTCGTAGATTGATTTTCTCAACATAAATTTAATTCACTTTTGTTTGATTTAAACCTGCGTGTCACATTTGTTTTATGGCCACTATTACACATTTCTGATTGCCTCGACTGACTGATCATCATTTATTGCTGACCAGGAAACAATAGCCATTGGCGGTGTGGTGTAAGATGATGTCGATTGAAACAGTTTTAACATTTTGCCAGTGTACTCCACTGAAATTAAGTTCCATTCTATCTATCGTCTAAAATGTAACTTACTTTTACAGCTTTACATTTTGCCACTTCGTTGCAAGTTATATTGATCAACTCAGGATCTAGAGTCAATAAATGAGATCATCACCCTTCCTAGGGACAAGGAGTGTGGTCTTTACTATAACCGAGCACAGAAGGAAACATTCTGAATTTTGTGTAGTGCCCCTCCACACTCTTTATTTACCAGTCACTACAGCCTCCATTTATTTTATGATGAATGGATGAATTCATCATTAAATGTGAGGAAAATACTTCAACTGTTCAGTTAAAAAAAAATAGTGACCAAAGCTTTTAGTGTCACCTTAAAACAAGTCCTGTGTATTCAACCACAGAACAGTCCAACATTAACATTGTACATTTAGTTCTAATAAATTTTTCACATGCTGCACACATTGTTCCAGTATGAATGTTTAAAATATGCAGCATAGTATAATTCCATAGGAATAATCTTAACAGCCAGAGGGAGCATGAATGGACTTAACGGAGCAGACATTTGGAACTTCTTTTTTCGCTCAGATTGTGATGCTAAAGTTCAAGGAATGCTCCCATATTGATGTTGTCGAGTCCATTGAGCTAACCTGACCTTAATCTAAAGACCTAGATGAACAAAATCATTCTTTCTTGATTCTAAGTACTCTCTAAAAAATGACTTCTGGAGACTAGGTATCTGTTCAACATCCAGACTAGATTCAACATGAGCTAACTGTAAACTAATCCTCAAACTCAAAGGTTTCTGGGAAATTTGGGATTTAAAACATGGCTCAATTTCTTTGCAGCGTCTTTCTCTGGATCTTTGGGTGGTGTCCTTCAAGTTAGTTTAATTTTCAACATGCTGTCTCTATAGCAACAACATAGAGTCCCCCATATGCTGGGATACAGGTGACCATTAACTGCAGTGTGTGTGTGTGTGTGTGTGTGTGTGTGTGTGTGTGTGTGTGTGTGTGTGTGTGTGTGTGTGTGTTCTCACAATGCTGTACAAAGCCCCAGTAAATGCTGATGGTGATGAAACTACTTTCATCCATCTTTTCCACCGAGGCAGCCAACATCATGCGCCCGTAGCTACAACACCGGGAGCGTCGTGTTCCAGCCCTCACGACAAGAGCCTACAGCCAGTGGAGAATAATAACCCAAACAGGAAGCGTGTGTCTTGTCTGGAATGTAAAATCTCAGAGATCTGCAGCTTTTGACTGAAGTTTTAGCTGTTTCACAAAAGTTTCAATCATGAATAGCGGGGTTCTTCTAGCTTGTGCTGGTAGATAAGCTATATTTTTAGGCCCAAACGCCTTAACAATAATAATAATAATAATAATAATAATAATAATAATTATAATAATAATAATTTTGTTTGGGATTCTCACTAAAAATAGTAGACAATGTGCATAACCTACTCCTAAACTCTGTTCCTATGGCAACAGTGGTGTGAATCTTCGTGCTGGTTATTGGCTTTTGACTGATGAGTTAATAACACACTGTGACCACTTTCAGTCACCTTTACAGAGCATTCCTGATGCATAAAAGTTTTCGTATAACTTTGCGTCACAGAGCCTGAAGAGTGGTGCTTCTGGAAACAATGAAACAAAACTGCACATTGATTCTTTGTTTCAGCTCCTTTGTGGAAAGAGGCCTTGATTTGATTAATTGTTATTGTTTAGATCTAAATCTGGCAGAATATTTCACCTCAGTCTTGAATGCAATTTGGACAAATTCCGCCTTTTTATGTCTATCTGTGGGCGCTGTGTTGGGGCCATTGGACTTCCTTCAGCTTAAGTGGCACAGCAGGAAACATGAGATGTATTGATCAATTCCTCCCCCTCTGAGATCTAAATATGTTATTGATCTGTTGGTGGAGTGTGTAACAATACAAGCTAATGTTACTGCAAATGACGTGCACACACTGCACATCCCTCTGTTGGTCAGCGGAGCGTCTGTTATGACACCAGCCTTGAAACCAGCCTATTAGCCGCCCACAAAATGGTTAGAGAAAGTGTGTTTTTCTTTTTTTCATGCAAACAAACCAGGACCATGACTTGAGGTAACTCAAATTGGTGAGCAAACCTAGGCAGAGATGAGTCCAGGAAGTACTTTTGTCGATATTAAACCCTCAGGACATGTTTGAAGCCTAGGTTGACAGATGCCAGCTACCTCTTTGAATACCACCTATCGATTTTATTGAACTGGCTGAATCTTTTCGTGAACAAAGGAACTATTTCTTTCCAGCCTGAAGAAGAAGTCACAATTACGTTCCAATCAATTCCTCAGCTTATTAAATTAAGCATGTGTGTGCATGAGTGCTGACATCGACACACACTTTGCTGCTGCTTTATCAGTGCGATGGCAACCCGGCCCCCTCCGCCTTCATTAACTCTCTAATTAACTTTTCATGAAGTCCATTTCCGACTCCTTTAATTAACTGACCATCCTTTCGGCCAGCTCACTTCGGACCTGTGGGGATTCAAGAAAAAGGAGCGAGCTAAATGGAAACTTTCAGCACCGGTAAATAGTCCCGTTTCTCCCAGTTTGTGCTCATTTCAGCTTCGCCTGCGTTCACCATGACGTTTATTCTGTGTGACATTCATAATTCAGCCAATAAAGTTGAGGCTTCTTTCTCTAAAGCCGAGCACGAACAAATAATTTATTATTTACGGCAGCAAAACGACACACCAGAGCGGCAGCAGCAACATGCTGGGTGCAGATTTGAGCCTGCAAGTATAAGTTGAGGTTGACGGCTTTCATATTCCAGCTCCGTCAGCCATTCTGCAGACACTGCCTGTCCCATACACACTCTTAATGGATTTAAATCAAACAAGTGGGGACATATTAGATTAACCCATATGATCTATCACCACCCTCCTCTGTCTTATCAAGAATGCAAGTACAATTACCCCAGTGGCAGCCATCAGAGCCGCGAGCGGCGATGCCGTATCTTCCTCCGGGATGAAAGAGACCTTCAAGAGCCAGCGGTATGTGGAAATTAAAAAGCCCTGTGCCCCCCACTCTTTCCTCCCGCTTTTTGTTAGCGAGACCGGGGGTTTTAATCAGATACGGCCGATGGGAAATACAGATCCCCTTCACGCAAGTCCTCCCGCCTCGTCGCAATGGCGGGGGTTTCCATGGTAACAGCAGAAGAGACAGCAGAGGGAGTGTAATTATGACAGATCTCGGGCAGATCTGCAGGAGGAGGGACACGGCCTAAACCACAGGCTGCAATCCGGCAAACCATCGTGATGAGGATTACAGAGTGCGGAGATGGAGTCGTGGTGTTACTTTAACGATGTCATCATGCTCCACTTATGCTTCTACACGAGCAACTGTTGCTTTTATAGCTGTCATTTTGTTATTTCAAGGGTGGCTCAGATTTAGAACCATGTTTAGAAACCAGAAGCACGTGGACCCCACACTACTTAAAAGGAGACAATTTAGAGGCAGAAATGTCGAAACTGACGGGAGGGCAAACAAACCAGATCGTCTCTGAGATGAAGCATGGATCTGCCCCAGTCCAGAGGGGCGCAAATCGTATTTTTCATCATTAGCCTAATTTGATTAGTTTTGACAACAAATCGCTTCATGAGCAAAATGAAAACAAACGTGTCACCGTAACACGCGGCTCTGGGATGATGTAGATAAACACGGTGGTGCTAAATATAAATCAGAGTGTTGCCAGGCTAACATGCTCACATCACTGACGTTACATAAAGATGGATGGGGGATGAGAACATTATTTCACTTCCATGACAAAACAGAACAAACTTTTTGTTTTTTTAATGTCTGCAGTATCCATTAAATTGTCTTCTAAACCCCAGAGAAACTAATCTTAATTGGACCCACAGCAAGAAAAAGTGTTTTGGATGCTAAAGATCAGTTTGTTCAACTAATGACTTCATGGATTACCAGACTGGTGGCATCACTTCAGATGTGAATGGCGTTTGGTAATCGTATGATCAAAGATGTCCGACTCGGACTCGTTAGCCAGACCCCCCGCAGTTCACCCTGAAACGCTGGCCTTCATTAGCTCCTAAATTAGGATGGGTCAGAGCCAGCTCTGCTCACCTTTGGGAGAACAGCAAATAACAACGAATACGCTGAAACTCTAGCGACCTGTAGAAGCCCCGGTGTTAGTTTACAGAGACAACAAACGGGCTGAAATACAAAATCGATCTGCAAGGTTGCCATACTAAATAGAATAATAGTGGGTGTCCCTTGAGATTTAGTTTAGTTTATTTATGTGACTACAGTCCCTGCTCATCTTTTCACCCTTAGCCAAACCAGTGCTATATCTTTATATTATAAATCTCTGAGAACTAATTTCAGTGACAAAATAAAGGAGCACAAACCACATTTTATTATGCATTGATGCAAATGTTGAACATTCGGTTGAAATGAAACTCAAGGGTTTTCCTGAAATTTTCAAGTCCCAGTTTTGTCCATTTCTATTTTCTGCGTGATGACTCCTCTTTTCCTGCAACTTCACTTCGGAGCTGCTCTTTTTGTGAATTGGAGATAAGATGGGGGACATAAAGTTGTCAAGGAAAAACAGCCAGAGAGAAAAACACCCAAAGAGTGGATGGGGTCACCAGACTGCACGGTTGTAATTCGATGGCTTTGTGAAATCATGGAAGCAGCAAAGTTCAAAATAAGATAACTGAATTTGTTTTCTAATCTGCCTTTATAGCATCTATAAGCTGCTTTACTGTTTGGCTCCAGCACTCTTGTCAGCACTTTTTTTTTTTTTTCCCCTAGCAGTATCGAAAAGCTGTTTTCATTGCGAAAGCTGTAGTAAATCCACAACATGCTGCGAGCTCATCACCAAATGGCATGATAATTGTATCAAAAGTTGGCACTGCTCTAAAGCAGAGCAAAAAGGATGAAAAAGTGGCCAGGTGGTCAGAGCTTCTATAAGGAAATACCTCCTCCGTGTCTGTTAAATTTCTATTTTCCAAAAATAGCCAGCATTTGCATATTGCATTTACAGAATCACGTGTCTGCTTGGCTGTAAGCTGAGGCTGATACTCACATTTATACGAGGGTTTTTTAGGGTTTGACCTGTGCAAAATGAATTTCCCTCCAAATGATACCCATGAGGCAGCAGAACACACTCTTGGCTCCGGCTGAGGGTCCTTTTGGGCCATTTTATAATGCTTTCACAGAGCAAAATTTGATAACCTTTTCTACACAGGAGGATTTTTTCCTCTTTTTTTTCTGGATGGGCCTGATCATTACCAGGCAGGGTGTATGTACCATCAATGC
Source organism: Lagocephalus sceleratus (assembly GCA_911728415.1). Taxonomy (NCBI): domain Eukaryota; kingdom Metazoa; phylum Chordata; class Actinopteri; order Tetraodontiformes; family Tetraodontidae; genus Lagocephalus; species Lagocephalus sceleratus. Next base: position 5,422,180 of record CAJVRN010000028.1, on the reverse strand, counting down.
AGCTCCGAGTAATGGTGGAGCGGCTAAAATGTGGGCTAAAATAGTCGTGCCACAGGAAATCTGGCATAATCAGTGCTCCTCCAACGAAGCTTGGATGTCATGGTTAGCGTGGCCTTCATCTGCCCACTACTCCATGTAAAAAAGACTTTCCTCAGCAGGTCAGGAAAAGTCCAGATTTTCTTTAAATCATCATAAAAACTTCTGGACAAAATGCATCACTTGCACATATTCTTGTCTTTCAAAGTTACTGGACATCCAGAATATGCTGAAACAAGTGGAAAATCATTGCAGACTTTGCTGCTGCAGAGAGAGAGACAAATTAGCTTAGAGTTAAATTTGAAAAGTTCATTTTTGTCTAAGCAAAAGTGCACATTTGAAGGTGATTTATGCTAATTCAGCAATTAACGGCTTGTTTTTCAAGCTAGTCGCCCTTAAACATTTCAGGCCTGAACACGACAACTGGTAAAGCATTCATAATTCAATGGACTATTGACTCAGGTGCATGCTGCCATTTCACAACCCAATGCACGCTGCTAATGGTGGCGCCAATGACTGGAAACCTCGGTTATTGTGGCATGTGTTGTCCTGTGATGCAGCACAGATCGTCTTTATCGATTTGCCATTTCTTTAAATAATTAAAATCTATTGTGCGCTTGGATGGATCTGTTCTTCTCTGAGGAACAAAACTGTTGTATTAAAGAAGACAGAGTTGGACAACCGCAGCTTTTCTAATATTCACCGCACAATCCCTGCAGACGTTCCTGTGCAGAGCATCCTGTCTATGAGATAAGTGGGGAGGTGCGCTGTCTCCTTCACCAGGATGTCTGTCTCCCATCTGAGGCTCTGCTGATTATTCCGATACGCAGCCGTGGCATCACCGCATACGTCACACTACCTGCCCCTGTGGAAATAACCTAGAGAAATACAAAGTTAGATCAGGAATGCTCACATTGCCATGAGCTCTGTTCGCAGCTGTGCAGAATCCTTGATTTGTGTGGATATCAGGTTTTAATCAGCAAAGCCAACAAAGCCGTGTATCGCATATTTAATAGTTTATCAAGGTCGAGGAGACCGACCAAAGTGCATCAACATCAGTTTAGAAGAATCGGCTCAAGTCAGCTGGCTACATTTGTCGCTTGCACTATCATGGTCATTTTGTCAGCATTGTCTTCTCTTAATTTGCTTGACTGCCAGCTACTAAAATGGTTTTCTTAAGCTGTCACGGAAACTGTAAGATGACCTCAATTACTGGCTGTGAACTGGTAGTAAAATTCGACTGCTTTTAAAGTGTGAACGCAGAAGCGCTGGTGCTAAATGAAAACTGACAGATAATCAAGGCTAACAACCACTGCAATGTTCAGGCTAATGTAAATTGATCTTGCTTTGGAAAGTCCTGGAGCGGAGGTTCTATAAGTTCAAGGCTGGAACAACAAATGGCTGTTTGAGAAGAGCAAAGGCAGTATGAACTATTTTAGATGAATGCTTATTATTGTTAAACACCCTTTATTGCTTTCTTCTTGAGATTTAAAGGCACTTATTGTTAGCACTGTGATTATGCAAAGCTCAATATTGCCCCACAGGGTACAAGCTAAGCATAAATGTAGAAAAGTGACCACTACCAAAGGGCACATCTGTTATGGATAGTCTCTCTGTACCATATATCTTGCTATTATATAAACTTAAATGTAAGTTACATTTAAAAAAAACAAACAAAAAAAAAAAAAAAACATCCAAATACCTATTGCACAAGATAAAAGTGAAGGCTTTGACTGCTGTACATTTGTCAGATGAATTAGGTCATGCCTTTAGTGGTTAAGACAGGTTGTTCTATAAGCCCATTATTAGCATAGCACATATTCATTCTCACACCTTTATTTTTCATGTATTTAACCTCCACCAAAAGTCAGTAGCTAGCCTGACTGATAATGTTACTGCATGTATTACTGTCGGAAATCAACTTTTGAGTTCACTCTTAGTTTATAACTCCACCGTTGTTGCATTTATTTGGTCAAAATTGGTCAAATGTTTGTCAGATGGCGTCCAGAGCTGACTGGTCACACAGTTGGTGGTACTCTAAACTTCAGGCTTCTCTCTAGTCAGTTACTTCTACTCACTGTTATGGACTGTCAAAACCACTGCTCAATGTCAAGGTGAATTCTCACCACTTGCTGACAGGTGTGCCATCTTGAGTGACAGTGTGAGACATGTGGTTCCAAATGTAGTCAAATTTTGGCACCTTTCTAATAAATAAATTGATGTGATGGGAACTTTGATATTAAAATCAGGAGACAAAAAAGGGGTAAAATATGAATAATCAAAAGCAGAAAATAAAGATATTCTTGAACAATATGTTTTGGGAGTTCCATCCGATCTCTTCTGAAAGGTAATCCATATTAAATTAGATTTCCATTTTCCCCCTTCTCCTGTTATCCTCTCACAGTCCCTATTTCAAATAATAAGAGCCCCCAGTCTGTCAAAAATAGACCTAAATGAGGCATTCGTACTGAAATGTATTCTAGCGTTCATCTTCACTAACTAGGCCTTCCTGCATGTTGTGGATTTAGTTGGTTAGTGGAGCAGAGAGGGAAGAAATTAGGCTATTTGCATCGAGAACATCGCAAACTTTTCTGGGGACAACGACCCCGGTAGAGGCGACAAATCACGCGGTGGCTAAATATAGCCACAGAGACTACCGCATTCTCCTCGACCTCCACAGTTCATTCGGCCCCTGTGACAGGCTTTAGAGAAGCAAGCTGCATAATGAAATCATAATGCCATTTAACCTGCAGAACTGGAAGTCATGACGCGCCACAAAATTGCTCTCATTAAGTGCTAACAGCAAGGATTAATCACTGTACAAGTGAGAGTTAGCTCACGTGTGTGCTAGCAAGCTATCCAGTTTAGGGCGCACGCAGCATAATCGTTGTGGGGCACAGTTATTAGTCTTGTCATTTAGATAGAAAAGATCATAATAATTTCATAATTTTGACCTTGGCCAGAGGCTTGATTCTACACAGGGTCTTAACGTGCTGCGGCAAATGATGATTGATATCGATAATGACTCCTGCCAATCATTATTCATGGTGCCTTCAGGATCCAGGTGACGGAAGAGTTAACGAGCAGATACACGCTTTCATTCAGAGCGGTATTACTGTGGAGCAACAGAGTTATCACAGGACTTCACTAATACGCCAAATGTTTCAACACAAGCTGTGTTCTCCAAAACATCAGACTTTGTCAGTAATTGCAGTGTGACAAAAATGGACGATGGGGTTCTTTTCTCTGCAGACACCAGGCTCCATTGTTCCCAAACTTCATTTTCTTTTTTTTTAATATTTCTTTTGTCGTCCGGGATTTAAAAACATACCCCCCCCCCCAAAAAAAAAAAAAAAAAAAAAAAAGCAAAATAAATAAATAAACAAAAAACAAAGACATACTTGGGCCGTCAAAGATAATTGTATGCAGGTTTGGGTTGATTGTTCCGAACCCTTCACGACATCCATCAACATGGCTGTTGCCATTCAAAACACACAATTTTACTTCGCTCAAAATACTTTCCACAGATGCAAAATTAGGCCAACGCAACACCGCAGGTGTTTCAGGTAAACACAAACTTTTGCTCATGCGCGACCCTTGACCCTCCCCACACACACCCCAGCACCACCACACCTCCCATTATTTCTGGGGAGCACTGGGGAGGGAACGCATTTCATTTGCTAAACAAAGTGGGAAGCTGCCTCATTGCAGGGGTGTAATGGAGAGTGATGGGTGGCCCCCCATATACGGAGAACCAAGGGACGAAGCATAATTACTCCTCCTGTCAACATGGCGGCATCCATCACTTACTGCTGTCACTCGCTAAAGAGTCTGTGCTCCGGCACTTCCAAGAACACAAGGGCGTGTGTATGTGTGTTTGTGGTGTCTCCAAAATACTGTGCGAGTGTGATTGATTGTCACTGTGCACTTGTTCGGTACCCCTGCACAAGTTTGTCGATAAAAGCGGCACAAGATAAAACACGGGACAACTTAAAAAAAGACAGTTCTTGGAAGGAAAGCAGACGGCTACGACAACACAGAGAATCCATTTGAGTGCGCCTTCTTGCTGAAACAACACTGGTCACTAGAATGAATTTGACATGAAGACGTGTGTTACTTCCTTGAAGCTCTCTCTTGGCTGTGTTTTGTAAAAGTAAATGAATGAACAAATAAATAAATGAATGCAGGGGGCACTGCTTCACTTTAAGTAACAATATATTATTGATGGATGAGAGTCAAGTTCAAAAGTGTCTTTGCACTAGAATATTTACTCCAACATGTAGCTGTAGGTATTGTTTCTTATTTTTTTATTTGCAGAATGATGTTTTATTTGCAGAAAAAAAAGCATTTGCTTTCACATCAAGTCTTTATCTTGATACTCTCAAAGTATGTCAATATCACATTTACTGTAGAGTGCCAAAATATTTTGAACTATTTTCCTTAAATCAGTCATTAGCCATATTATTATTCAAACCAGCCGAGGTTACAAATCATTGTGATGCTCAAAAGACTTAATAAAAAAAGAGAAACTGTCATAAAGTGCTATAAACAATCCTCACCTAAACATCTGCCCTCAATGCTCCCATCAGCCCTTAAGTATAAATAAACCTGCCACTTTTCTGAATTCAGGCTGTGCTTTTTTTAGATTTAGTTGGCTTAATTTTTGACCTAAAATCCCTTTGCTTACATTCCTGGATTTAGCTTGAATGAAAAAGAAGCAGAGTATTTTAAAGCATTTTACAACACAGAGGTTGCATTTACCTATTCTCCCTCCTGACAACATTAGTGCGTGTACGAACGGCCTCGACTCGTCATGACCTTTTGTGTTTTGCTGATTGTGCACTGCTTTTCTTTCTCGCCATCCTTCTTCACAGCGAACCAGCCCCAGAAGGTTTGCGTGTGTCAGGGGAATTTAAAATGTGAGATGTGGGGCTTTTGTTAAGACCAAGTCCTTCTTATATATGCTTTTACTGTCATCTTTTTTTTCCCCACCCAATCCAGCCATCAAGAATCTCCCCGTCACTTCTTTCATACTTGAAATAAGCTTTGATTGACTTGTATTTGTGTTGGGTAGCTCTGGTGACTACCATCATCTTTTCCTCCAGGAAACTCTGCTGGTCCCCACTTCTCTTCTCCTTCTGTCATTGTTAGCGAGGCTACTTCGGCACTCAGTCATATTTTTAGCACAGCCCTTCTGGAAGCCATGACCGGTTTTATTCGCAGCAGCCTGTATTTTACGTGCTCGGTACCATCCCCGATTGCTTCTAACAGCCGCCCAGGCATGTGCTTGGGCCTGGTCATTTTTTTTTTAAACTTGATGTGCCTGCAAGTTCAGACTGATGTGTAATTCTGACTAAATCAAAGAAGAAAAGTCCACCTGGACCTGTGACTCAGTCTGGATGGAGAAGAATAGAACATTCTGCAATAATGTTGTGATTCTGAATTCATTTGGCCTGATAGGGAAAATCTAATATTGCTCCATTTCTATTTCAAATGTTATGAAAGCCAGAGAGCACTTTTCTTCACTTGAATATATTGCACGATTATGCAAAAGTGAAGTGCTGCAGTAAGGGACTGCTTAAAATGCATAGCTTGTTTTGGCTGCAGAGAGACGTTAAACACGAGTTTGGAATAAAATATTTCAGTGAATTTGTGTCTTAAAGTAAAATTGTACTTTGGGTGTCACCTAAGATGGCACATAAGCGAGTTAGCTGTGGATTACTGAAAGATGAACACAGAGGAGAAAAGCGTGCGAGTCTGTCCGGACTTTTGTCACCGCCAAGGTGGTTATTTACTCTTGGCTTCATAACTACCCTCTACCTCTCAGAGCAATTTGAAGCAGCCATGAGAACAGAGCAATTATCCTCTCTTTTCTCCTGGCTGTAGAAATGAAGGATAGACTCATCTAGACTGTCTCAAGGGGTCCATAGCTGTCCAGCCTGGAGACACCTTCTCACAAATTGTCACCCCCCCACCCACACACACACACACACACCTGCGGTGTCATTAAATCTCACTGAGACACCTTCAGCCCTGCTGTTTGTGCTTGTTTTTTGTTTGTTTTTTTCAACACACACAAAGTTTAAACAACTACTTCCACAATGCTAATTAAAATAAATCTTGTTTGAATACAGAGTTTGAAGCAAGAGTGGGTGCAAGCCTCCCAGAACAAACACAATATATCGCCCCTAACCCTACAAGTTCCAATTTTGTCATTTCAGAAACTTCTTCATTTTCAGTTGCTGAAGTTTCTCTAAAGCAGGCCTGGCGACCTCCTTTCCACTTAATTGACCTCAAACAAAAGCAACATTCCCAACTTCTCATCATGTTCCAGTCACGAATTTGACTTTTCAACCTTTACCTGGAAACTAACAAGAACCAAAAAGCATCAGCACATACTCATAAAGTACTGATTTAGTAACCCGCCGCTGCTCCTTCCATTTTTATCGCGGTTCTTGTCGTCAGTGTTCCACAGACCCATGCACACTTTCCCTTTCTTTGACTCCTCGGTTAGCATTCTGTGGCTGCGGTGGGATTTTGTTGGCTAGCATGTCAAAGCCGGCTTTAGAGAAAGCTATCACCCTTCTGAAACCCCCACACTCTCGGTTCGACACTCGTCACAGAGACTTCTAATCATGTTTGGATACTGTCAACTTCCTCAGCGATGTGTAAACGAAGGCCTTTAATGTGTTTACTCAGCATTTTAAACATATTTATATATTTCTTGGATTTGCATGCAAATGAGCACTCCAGTTCACGAGCCACCGAGCGTGTCCGCCCTCTGCTGCAGCCGCGCTGTTTGGTGGGGCGTTCTAACCAGCGACATCCGCACTGTTATCTTTTAGTAATGGGAGGGGGAAAGTGACATTGTTTCGGTTAAAGCCAGTGTCCGATTGTTCCGCGCTTAAGACGGCACCCGACAACAAAATAAAGCTGCACGGATCCTACAGGGAGCTTAACAACAAGAGTACAGAGCGCAGATAAAGCCCCTGTAAAGTCTTCACCCCAGTGACTTCCTTTTAAGGAGGATGACTCCGAACATGCCAGGCCGAAGATTACGTGATCGGCGGCGCTCTTGCAGCTGTGATGGACAGGCTGAAAATCCTTAACCTCATTAGACACAGATGACTCAGCAATGCTGCGGAAAACTGCTCAAGCCCAGATAAAAAAAAAGGGCTCTCCTCTCCATGTCATGGAAGCAGGAAGCATCGTATGGCCAATCAAATGTGGTGTTGGGGAAAAAGCAACATTGAATCGGTTGCCGTAGACACCTGTAAAACGCCAATGCCGGTGTGTAAAGCTCCGCATGTCGAGCAAAGGGCGAGCGACAGAGGAGGCCTCGTTCTCCTCCAGACAGCCTTTCATGGCCCCTTAGATCTTGTCCCAGCCAAACGGAGGAGTGTATCAATTGCTTTGCTGAATTTTTATCTGTCTTCACGGATGATTTCCCTTGTGGTGTACACCACCACCCCCCCGCCCCGGCTTCCCGCCCCGTCCTCGACATCTTCTGTCTGCTCCGTCGCCTCATCTGAAAGCGCCTTCGTAAAGTGTGATGGAGTGCCGAGTTCGCCGGCCGACGGCGGGAGAGGTTTGGCTGACGAGGTGAGTCGGGGCTCCCATGTCGCTTTCTGCACTGACGAGCAGACGCCCGGTGCACCGGAGACGCTCTGCCTTCAATTAGCCGCAGCAATCAATGCAATCTGTGTTCGGTAATCGGCTGCGCTGTCATTTGGGAGGGGGAGAAAACCGCTCCGAAGGGGAGACGCGACGGAACATGTTCAGTCCCGTTACCACAGAATAATAATGGGACTCGCACAGCAAAAAGCACACGTAGCTTAGATAAAGTCTGACAGTTCTAAATATAGACATCGATGTTATTGTGTAGTCTGAGATCTGCTGTTAATGGGTATCTTATAAAACTAATGTTTTTCCGACGGGTCTTGAAGGCGAGCCACGATCCGGGTCTGGAAACGCCCACAGCAGGGGTCAGGGGGGTCAAACCGGTGACCTGCCAACCACATCTGAAACTCTTCATCTCTAAGAAAGGGCAAGAAGAAAAATGCAGTTTATTTCTTGTCCTCAACAGGCTTATGGATGTTTTCCTCTCAGAAAAAGGGCACGGAAAGGCAAAAAGCCCAAAGTAGTGGGTGTTCTCCAAGGCGCTCCACTCATCTAAGATGTCGAAGAGCCCTGTCCTGCTTCTTTTTTTTTTTTTTTTAAATATTGAGACAAAAACCTGGGGTCTCTCTGGGAGTTTAAGGCAGAAGTTTCTTTTCTTTGACCAGTAAGGAAGCTAAAGGATGGTGTAGTGACTCAGTGATGACCTGTGGACCACCTTGACATCGAGTGTGGTGACATTAAGAAAAGTTTAAGGTTAGATTTGAGACTGTGCTTCAAACATGAGTTCCACTCTTCTTCATGATGCATGGGAACCCCTGCACCATGCAGCTGTGTAAAATGGCTTAATTTGCTATTTCAAGGAGGCAAACGAGTTTTAAATTCAACTCCTCGTTGCTTCTGTGACTGTTTTAGGCAGATAAACAGAACCTTTTCACAAGGATGTGATAAAAAGCCAGTTAAGGATGTATGTTTCTTTGCTTTTTCTAAAAAGATGCGCTTTGAAAAACAGCTTTTTAAGATGCACTTTCAGTGGAAGAGGAGGTGAATTCACAGGGGATGATTCAGAAAGCTACGCAGAACCAAGCGTAAAGCTGCACATTAAGGAGAAAAACATTTTTACTTAAGAAAATAAAGGGATAGCATTTAGGTTTGATTAAATTTCACCAGGATGCATGGACCTTACTGAATCTGTCCTTTTAAAAACACTGATCATGTTAAACCTCCAAAAGTTTATCTGTGTTGTAAAATGTCAGCAAACATGAGAGATGGGAAGATTTAGCCAACTTTCATTCAAAGTGATTTGACTGATGCAGGCGGCAGCGAGCGTGCTCCATGAATCCAAACAGATGAGGAAGCGGGGGTGGGGGGCATAAACAAGTGTACATTTCTGCTCCAGCATCAATCTCCCACACATTCTGATGACGCTGCCTTCAGCATCAAATCCATCCATCACCGTCACCAACACAGTCTCTCACGTGAGTGGAGATGGGAGCACGTTAATGCATACTCTGGGTCAGTCATGTAGATCTGGCTGGATTGAGTTTGTTGACGAAGACTGCAGATGTGAGAGAAAGATAATGTGAGCATAGATAATGTTCACACGTTTGCATAATGTGCTGTCACCTCATTGATTCTGTTGTTTGAACTGTAATTGCTTTATACTCATGAAAAGGTCTTCATTTGCATCATTTCAGCTTAAAATAGTGCATTTACTGTTTTCTGTGTCTCTCTGTGTGTAGTTGTGTGTTTTGACAAAGGTTATTGCAGACAAAACCTCACATTCACTTTGGGGTTCTTGCCATTTATGATCACCTTACATGACAAACCCATTTACTATTCCTAACGACATCTCCAGTATTGAGTTATTCATGTGCAGCACTACTTGTGTTACTCTGGAGCAAAAATATTTCCATTATGGTTATTGTTAGTTAGAGCCGTGTGGTGACAGTTGATCGTGATGGACTACAGGCGGAGCGTTTCCCTTGACTGTATGATTGGTAGCTAGATTACCAGAATTATCCTGGGATCCTTGCTCTCCAGCTGCAGACTACACAAACAAATGACAGTGTGAAAGCTTTTTTCTAATACATGAATTTAGCACCTTTTACAGCAACAAGAGTTGCATTATACATTGATATTTACACACTCTCAGCATGACGATTTCCTGCTGAAAACATGTGATCTCCATATATATCAAGTAATATTTCAGTGTTATTTTTATGATCCCTTTGTTTTTGCTAGTTTTGGCTCATTTTGTTCAATCACATAAATGCTGCATCACATTGATCTGAACTTCTCATGTGACCTTTTCATTGTCAAGTTCCTGATCTGGAAGTTAACTGTGGTTCTGACTGGAGTGAAGTCCGGTTTGATAAGTTCTACAATCCGAAACTTTCACTGTGAATCAAGCGCTCCTTGTCTAGATGAAAGAACAAAGACGATCGAGATTGTAATTGATCTGTAAATGTTGAAAAGTCATTTTCCAAACTCCAGATTGGAATATACGGCAACTAAACAGACTCTCAGATAAACACATTAATTATTTAACATGCTGTCTTTGTCTCTTTGTTCTAATTCTGCTAACAGCCATTTCAAGTTCCCCCATTGCTGGGAGCTGAACCGCCCAGCGCTTTATACCCACTCTTTGCCTTTGACTAGTTTCAGATGCAGCAAACCATATTACAGCTGCACCAACAAATTTTACGACTGGCTTGTCAGGTGTAGATCCTGGCTCACTTTAGCACGTCTCTGAGGGTAATCGCTGCTGCCTTTGTTTGTGCTGTACTCTTCTTCACCTCACGCAGAGTACAAGAACAAAACACTGAACTTTACCAAAACACTCTTTGAGCAGTTTTTTGTTTTTTTTCTTTTTCTCGAGGTCAACGAATTAGCAGCACTGAGTGCTACAGAACGTGCAGGGTTTTTTCCCTCATTTGAACATGGAGGGGAGGTGAGGTGAGAACTGTAGGGGTGTGGATTCCTTTGCTTTGTATGATATATTTGTTTCCGTTGAATCAAATATTAGTGCATAATTGCAGTATTTATACTGACCTGGAGGCCTGACACTGAGAGACATGATGAGACTTTATCAAATGTAGAAGTAGAAGTGTCATAGAAGTGTAATCGACAAAAAAAAGTATCTCTTTTGGTCTAATTTCAGCAATATCTTGACTCAACTATCCACCCTTACTGCCCTTTTTTTTAAAGAAACACAATTTGAAAAGGGGCGACACCGGCTTGTTCTTTGGTGTCAAATTCCTCCCGAAGAGTGTTTTTAATAACTGGCACATCCGGGAATCATATGCAAGACATCTCTTTATGGCACCCCTGAGTTCAAATGAAGGTCTCGCACTTCAAGAGACAAGTCGCTTCTCATCTGGCGCTCGGTCCTGAGAGCCATCCGCTGTACTTCATAAACAGTCTGGGAGGACGTGGCTGTCCTCTGATATCCTGTCTAAGCAGGCAGCCAGACAGCAAATTACAGCTCGGCTTCAGGTCTTGTGGTCCCTGATGATGGGAGCCAGTGTGACAGGAATATGTAGTCTGAAATGATTCAGCAGGTGCCCCCCACACACCATCCCTGCCCCCACCTGCTTCTGTCTCATTCTCACTCTCTTCATGTTTGAGTGGAATGTTTAAACATGTCCTCTCACTGGTAGCAGTTGCTCGATTAATCAGCCTAATTTTTTGTTAAAAAAAAGAAAATTATGGAGGGACAAGGTTGTGCCCTTGTTCATTTTCACCATTATATCTCAGACGAGTATCATTTCTAATAAGCACTAGAACACAGTTATAGATTCTAATAACAAAAGGCTGTCAGTCTAGTTTGTTTTGATTTTTAGAAGGGCTGATTTTCTCTCTTCCAAAAATTAATCCCTTCGACCAAAGGATTCACCACTGCACCACTGTAACCATCTTTGACCTGTCAAAGCCTCTACCTTCAAACAGTCTTTGTAATATTTTCTGGGCCTCAGCATCGGGAGTCCATCAGCACTGGAGCCAGGGGGCGAGTGGCCTCAACACTTTGCATTCAGCAGCGGCTGACTGAAGCGAGAGACTTGAAGGCAAAGATAATTCCGACAGATATAGAAGACTTGAGGCAACACAAGGTGAAAGTGAGTGGGCGCCATTCTGAGAGCCTCAGCACAACGGTGATGGAGTGGGAGGGGAGATGGAAAGGGAAGTGGTTCATCCGGGTGAGCCGCATTGACACAACAAAACCAGAAGAATATTTAACAAAAAAAAAAAAAACAACAATCAACAAGACCTGGGTTTGGGACATTGATCCTTTTAAGTGTAGACTCCAGTAGGCTGAGCAGGCTTCGGTCAAAGCTCCATGGATGGGAACACACACTCAGGGTGGTCATAGTGTCTTTGGATTGTCGCGATAAAATCACCACCAAGGGCAATACCCCACAATTTTTTTTTGGACATGTTTTTCCAAAGTTATCCTGGAAAACATTTTATGTTAGCCCCAAACCTCACTGAAAAAGTAGTTGAGGGGTGGGACTTTTCAGAATTCCACAGGATTCTTAATCCAGTATCACTGGAAACTTGTTTATTTACAGATATGTTACTTGGAAAATGAAGGTTAAGAGAAGAAATTTGAAAAAGTGGACAGACAACAAAGTCCAGGCTCGTTGGCAAGGAAGAAAGACAGTTGGGACTTTGAAAAGGAGAATAAGCAACAAGCTGCAAGAGCAACATATCAGACAGATCAAAAAAATCAAAAGAATCCTAAGAAAGATTATAAGAAGCTGAAGGACTATAGTAGTTACAGAGGGGCCAACCACTGTACCCCTCCCCAAAATGTCATCAGCGTAATTTAAATCCATTTTCCAAAGTTTCGACATGGTGTAAATGCAAACCACCCAAGCCTACCAAGACCTGGGAGAATGGGGCTGGGAACTACAATTTTTAGCCTGTCTACGTTGAAACCCTCATTCTGTTGCTGTGGGTGCAGAAATGTTGCTTTTAGTTTTTGTTCATTTTAATAAAGTATTTTAGATGCATAGAAGAAGGCTGGACATCAAAGGCCAAGCAGACTGGCGTAGAAGCAGAGCTCAAACCCACGAGACATCTGTGGAGATACACGCCTTGAATCACGAGTTTCTGGACGAGCTAGCCCCTCTGCCCTCGCTCTTCTCTGCACATTTCCACTGAGAATGAGGTAGCGTGGGAGTGAAATCTCACTGGCGCACACTCGCTTGTCACAAAAATTACTGCCCCTTCAAAAGGTACGCCGGTCCACTGAAGGAAAGTCTATCCTCTCGGTTGCTCTGGCTTTTAAAACCATTCCATCATGCCTCCGCAGCTCGCTGCAGGTTAACTCTCACTGAGGCATAATTAGATTATATTAGTGTCAGTCTCTGCGTGCATACGCTTTATAAGTTTACTCATGCACCTCTCAGTGCTTCCATTACGGCCAGTTATGGTCTTTTACTCTGACAATGTCTCCAAATTTCAATCAAATTTTAAATTTATAGAGGAATATATTAAAATCTGAAAAGAAGGGTCTATTATGGATGACAAGGTCACCTCTGAACTGCAGTCTCTAGACATAAAATATAGTTGTTAAAACTACCTTTTTAATAAAACTTTGATTTATATTATCAGTAAGTTAAATGGCTTTAAAAGTACCTAGGGAAAAAAGGACATGAATCACAAAGTTTGTGCAGTTCGTGTTAGATTCAGGTATCGTCAGTATGGTTGGAGCAAGAGTTGAAGAACAGCAAGTTGGAGTCCAGGTCAGCAGTGGTCCAGACAGGCGTGGAGTATCAGAGAAACTCCCAAATGGTGGCGGAACACAGTTGAACTCATGCTTCCCACACTGCTAGCTGCTGGCTCTCTCATTCTGAGGGAGGCATGGTTTGCTTTTGATCCATTCAAATAATCATTGACTCAGATAAATAAAAATAATTAAGCTGTTCGGGTAAGAGAAAGACTAGCTTTTCCTCCCCTTGGAGGATAATGAAGCGTGATATTTGCCTGACGTGCAGAGCGAGCGGATTCCATCATCCCCAACTGCCGATTTAGTATTCATCAAAAAGGAAGCAGAAGAATTCTATCAGCGAGGATTTGCGGACACGCTCACAGCTAATTTATATTCCAGGCATGATGAAACATTCCATTTGGGTTTGAAATTCATGTCTCATCCCCTTTCTGGGTGTTATCTTCCCATCTTTTTTTTTCTTTTAGCTGAAACCCCTGCGTATTGTGCTCACGCACTTTGAAGCCCATATTCACATGAGCCCCCGTCACTGAAGGCCAGGACACATGAGGACGTACTGTAATGTGATTCCACTTCATGTCTGGAGCTCTGCCTCTCTTGAGACTGTTGGTGAGGATGGAGACGGACTGCCAGTGTTACCTTAGTTGGACGACTCATCCTCATTAAACCAACTGATGTTTGGGTCTGCACAGCACTCAAAACAAATACAATCACTCCTACAGCCTTTCTTTTCGCATCAGATGCTCATTTCCAGACTTTAAACACACTTAACTGTTGGATTTGCCTCATACTAAGTATACTAATTAAGATGTGTCATTTATTACTGTTTCTTTGATTTCTTGAGCTACATCTGCAGCATTTAAAGGAGCTGCATGTAAATTTGTGACCATAACTGGTACTGCAATCACCTTCAAAATACTGTACAAAATAGCATGGTATCCCCTCCCCCACCCTCTCACCGAGGTTGCTAGATCCACCACAACTGTCTACAAGAAGGAACTTCCATGGCAACAGATGGATTCTACATGGTTAGTTCATCATCTTCTGATTACTTACTATTTATGCTTCATGCATGATGTTTTGTAAAGTAAATGTTGATATAAGTGATATAGTGTTATAAATGAAGTGATATAAGTCTGGGATTAACATTACATATTGGAGCCATTTCATAAGGAAATAAATACACTTCTTACATATGGCTCCTTTAAAACAAATGACCCCAATGTTCCCCAGGTAGAACAAAGCCTTAAAGCAAGCACGACCTGGCGTGACATGGATTTCAAACATATTAAACGTGTTTTGTCTTTGTTTAATTTTGAGTTGAGAAAGATTTCTACTACACTTTTTAAACATTCTCATTCTGCTGCTTGTAAAAACACAAGTGTACATCACGTTACCCCCCCAAAAAAAAAAAAAAAAACAGCAAAGGAAGAAAGGATTTGTGTTGAAGGGAGCGCTAATGGCTTTGTGGTGTCAGAATTACTCTCATTTCACTTTGCAGGTGTGATGTGATATAATAAAATCACAAACACTTTGCGGTGTTTCACCCCCTTCATCACAGATTCTCCTACCTTTTTTGTCACCGTTTTGTTTAATGGGAACAATCGGCGAGTCTTCTCAGTTGGCTTCGGTAATGATCATCCAAGCACATCACTATCAAGACAACATCTCTAATAGACGCCAGGTGCACCTCAGAGTGAATCACTGAGCATTTATTCATTTGTAACTCTTGTTGCTGCATTTTAATGATACGTTAGAATCACTGCGGAAGTGCAGATTGCACATTTTGTTTTAATCCCGCGACACATTTTGTGTTTGTTTTTGTTTGTTAGAGTTCCAATAAAATGAATCCAACAACATTTGCTACCAATCCAGTCATGCAGAGTGGATGACAGACCAAAGAATAACATTTCTGAAACAAGCTTAGACCATTTATGACACTCTGTTACCACTGCTTTATCGTTTTATTTCATAATCTATATGAGGTCATATATCTGCACGGTTCCAGTCATTAACCACCAGCTTATTGCTTCACCTTCAATGATTTGTGTTTTTCCACAGTCCTCTTCAGTCTCTGCTGCTGCCGTCATGCATATACCATCAAGATAAATTCCAGGTCAGCTAATGCTGACTTTTGTGTCCTTATGTAGACACTTTACCTGTCCGTGGAAAAGGCTCTTGGACTGGATCTGTATTTCTGCCCATTTTTACATTTCCCTCATTCAAAAATGTGAAAAACTAAATTTACATTGATATTCTATAGCTAATGTGGACATAAGCTACCATATAATATAGTTTTACACGAAAAAGAAAAAAGGTTTCAATTTAAATTGAGCTAAGTAAAAATGCTGAGAGAACATTTTAAAAACAAATAAAAAAAAATAGACATAATTTCTTTACATAAAAATACTGCTTTCAAAAGAAAAAGTACAAGCTGATGATTTGTGCTTATCCACTCTCTGTAAAAGGACAATTCAAGGGCCTTGGTTTTCCTACGGGGAACGTGCATTTGGGGATATCAATGTCCTTGCGATAGCGCTGTGATGAGATACTGCTGCCAGTGGCAAAACTCATTGATGTCACCCACGACTTTTCTTTTATTTACAGGTTTTTCCATTCCTCCAACTAATCTGCAAATGATAATAGTCGAGACAGGATTGCTTACAAAGCCCGAAACTGTGATGCAAAGCTTGTGCTGACGCACAAGGAAAGTTTCCGAGCTGATCTTTTTCCTCACGCCAACATCACACACATCTTACGTGCACATTTATTCACCTCTCGCACGGCAAGACTGGATAGACAAGAACTATTGCGACTTCCCAAAATACATCTTGTCAAAATAAATCCCTTAAAGGAACAGCTGGCATGCAGCTACATGATAATGGAGTTGCGTTTGAACCCAAGCGGGGAGGTGACTCGGTTCTCTGCTCTGCAGTGCCGCAGAGCTGAAAGTCATTATCACTGACAACACTTTCTATCTGTCTGATTAATGTTTCAAATTTGAGGATGGGTGAATCGTACTCAGAAATATGTACAACTCAGTTAGGCTTCTGTTTTCAGAAAGACTGAAGCTACATTCCCCACTCGCTTAAGTTTTGACGGCCCTGTTAATCAAAACTTGCAAAATAATGACTTTTGAATTCATCTTACTACCAAGCTCAAGACACTGCATCAAAAAAAAAACTGCCCAAGTGAAAGAGCAAAAGTCCTTCACCCTCATGGACAGTGTTAGCACATTTAGCATATGGTGTTGTCACATTACAGGGAGTGCAAATCTAATCATGTTGACGTGGATCCTTAAAGGCAACAGACACTGTCTGTTGTATGTTGTGTTCTTGTTGTTGTATGTGTGTTGACAGTGAGATCTGTGGATGCTCATGTATTATTGTCAGAAATATCGCAGCATGTCTTGGGCCCAGGTTCCTTGGTGAGTGTTGTCCAGTGGAATCTCATGACTGCCAATGGCGTCATTTAGCTTGAACTGAAAAGCTGTTTGTTTTGGGTCATTAACCCACAGCATAGCTTCAATTTTGGAAAGGTCACATTTGTCAAGAATGTTCACATTTGATCAGCACATTTTGGGGAAAATGCCCTTCCGGTGACAAGCCCCCCCCGGTGGATCTTTTTCCAAAAATAGACCTGACTTTCTTTGTAACAGTAATCTTTTCTGTCACTTAAATGATACATCTAATATTCTGTGTCTATTTCAGGGGATGTGGCTCACTTTAAGTTTAAAAAGAAACCTTTGCATGCAGCCAGAAGCATGCTACAACCTGAAATACACAGACATAGAATATAATGTAGCCCACATTTCAGATGTTACATGCTACTTTAGCATGTGTGACCTTTATATTGTCATCTGGAAATTGAAAATAGAATACAATTATTCCAACTTAATCAACAGTATTCGTGATGGTTATTAGCATAAAGTGCTTCAGTACTTATGCTTAAAATAAAAATTCTTGTTTTCATATGTGTTCCCTGCAATGGAAGACCCCCAGGTCACAAGGGGGCAGCACTTGTACACATATTCAGTTGTTTTGTTCATTTTTGAAAGACAATAATGTATGTAAGTGAATCAGATCAGTTTGAATTTTAATTTTTATGACTGACTTTTTTTTTCTTTCATCAGAATCCTGGTCTTGGAACATAACCACAGTAGCCATATAACCATAGCTAAGTACGCACAGATTCTGCCATAACAGCTTCAACCCATTTCAGTGATGTATCAAGGTCTCTGACGTCTCAGGAAGGTCAAGATCCGTGGCCCTCTGGCTAGAACTAATGTATGTGAATGAACAAACTGTTTCTGACTGTGTAGTTTATCCCACATGTATGCAGCTCTATGGGTTATGCTCACATTTGTTTTACTTTTTGATTTAACATTAATTAATTGATAAAGCAAAGAAGCCTCCAACCCTGAGACCAAGCTTTTACACAAATGAAACAAACATTATAGACAAAGTTTCACACTTTTTTCCTTTTTAATTATTTAGTTGAAATTAAAAAGTTGAAAACATGATTTTAATAGTCAACGCTTGGGCCCTGACACAGGAGCTGCATCAGCCAGCCCTCATTGAATGAAAGGGACATCTAGAATATAGTCTTTAACTATCTTGAACCTTCAACCTTGATATTGAACCTTGAAACACAATTGTTTTAGAGAGCCTCTGTCACAAACTACCACTTTGCAGTTGCAGAAGGGGAAGTTTTGCAATGCCTCAATGTGTGACATTGACAGCCAGTGATATGATGTAAAAATGGTGGTTGTAAATCTCTGAGGTTGAACACGTATTCATTGTCCTTCAGGGTAAAGAGTTGTAAACTCCAAACATTGCATGGCAGCTACTTCATCACCAGCCAAACAACAAATCCTCCAATGTGAATCAAAGTGTGCTTACCTTGTGTCAAATTTTTCGGGACTGACAATTTTCACATCACGTCAAGGCAAAAATCAAAAGGAAAAACATCTGCGCTAGAAATGTGATGTTTTTTTCAAATTCAAGTTGGATGTCAACGGCAGAAATTCATTTGCAGAAATTCAAAGTAAAGTGTTACCAAGTGTGTCAAACTGTTACTTCCATAATAATCTATTTTTTATGCTAGAACTGAACTTGGAAATGTAAAGATTAATGAATAGCTGTGTAAAAAATGCATTTTCCTTTGAGATTAAGTGGATTTAAGATGCCATCATCTGATTTCCCCTCCCGCATGGTGTGAATTTGAAGCTAGTTATTCTATGTAAAAGTTAAATAACTGGGATTATTGGTCCAGATTTAGCCTGCTGCAAAACTGCCCATGATCACCCCGTGAGGTGGCCAAGCAGATGCACTGATTAATGTCATTGTTGATTGGCTGCATATACTGACACAACTGAGTATGTTTATATTCGCAGCCTAATCAAGCTACGCTCAAGATTTGACTTTGGCATCTCATCAGAATTCGGTCCGTGTCCCTATTTACATGTAACAGAGAAAATCGAAGGAACGTGCCCCCCCCTTCTCAATGCTATGGTGCGATATGCATCTTTTCAGCGGGTTAAGATGGCCCCTCTCCGGTTGACCGATGATGTCACATAATAAACAACTGCAGCCTGTTAGATTGCCATTTTGAACAGTTATACAGACAATGGTACAGCTTTATTCAACTCATACAGAAAGTATGCAATATTCATTGTACACATAAGTTGCATGCTGTTTTGGATGTTTTTGTTCTGGGGTCATATGCCATGTTGTCTAGTTTAACTCTGATTAAGGCGTATACATGCTGGAGAAAATCGATTTCCAATTGCATTATCTGGGTGTCTTATTCAGATAAGGAGTACTCCAATATTAGTGGGACTAACACGTTAACATGCACATCAGTTGTCCCATTATAGTTGGATTAAGGCAATAATTCATTTTTTTCAAGTGTCCTATAAACATATTGGCTGCAAGAAGAGTGTATTAATTGTTACCCGCTGGCTACTTCTGAAGTACACGCAGTTACCTGCTCACGTCGTCTCTCTCTCTCTCTCTCCCCCCCCTCTTTCTGTCTCTCTCTCACTGCCTTGCGCCCCCTTCTTCACCTATACAACACCGCCCCCTCCCAAATGACACACCGCCTCCTTCTCATGTCTCGGCAAGGACACAGTCAAGCTGACTCACCCAGAATTGAGCTGTCATCTGTGTCACCTCAGGCTTGTGTGTGTGCGTGCGTGCATGTGTGTGTGTGTGTGTGTGTGTGTGCATTTGCATGAGAGAGAGAGAGAGCGTCACCTTGGGCTGGGAGTGTACTGTGGGAGGTTACTGTCAACATGCACAAGCTGGAGTGTCCGGGCAGAGGCACAAGACTTGATTTGATCATCATCTCAGAAATGGAGAGAACATGACTAATACCACTGTATGTGCGAGATAAAGTCCTCATGGTTGTCGCGCAGCTCTCTATCTCCTACACGACTGTGTCAGGAAGACGCAGTGAGGTCACAAACAAATTAAAGAATATCCAAAGTCACGCCTGTGAGGCAGAATTAATTCAGAAGTGTTTTAAGACACCTGGCTCATGAAAGCAGCTCGGTCGCACCTGCTGTGTGGAGACTGTCCCGTTTTTGTCAGATCCCACAAGTGTGTGCGCACACGGACAAAAAAAACTTTTCTTTGAGCATCTGGGAAACAGACAGGCCTATTAGCCTACAGGGCCTCGAAGTGCCAAAATAACAACTGCGGCATATGCCTGCGTAATAATTGCATTAATGTTCAACATACCTCTCCAGGGGGTGGCTGTGGTTGACGACTTGGGGGAAATTAAAGCTTGTTCTTGAAAGCATGAAATGAGAATTAAGTGAATGTTGGAATGGGAGAGGCTACAGCTAATGATCACTAACTACCCAGCGAAGGGTGATGGGACTGCCTTCAAACTATTGAACGGTCGTGCTGCATTAAACATCGTTACCTGGGGCTACTTGGGACTTGATCCCTTTACCAGTTCTAAGTATATAAAAGTGCAAAATGACTGGGATTGCTGAGTAAAGCTTATTAAAACTTGTTCCCACACTTGCCTGTGCTGCTCAGGGACAAAGTATTATATAACAATATGCAAAATATGTTCTCTGTAAACAGTGAATTCAAATGACAGCTGCTTCTTCCAATGGTTTCTTTCATGCCTGTCCTGATAGCTGTGCGCATGACTAATGCTAGTCTAGCAGACAGGAAAATACTGTTTGACATTTTTCCATTCTCTGTTGTTTTTATCTCCAGTAGTTTTACTTTCCATCACAGACACAAAAGCCTGTGCCAGAAAAACTGTGCACACTCACACAGTTAAACAATGTATACTCCCATACACTGTAACAAGGGAACTAAAGGAAATTGTTCTTTCCCTGAACTAGTAATATACACCAGGGAGGCATACAATAATGAGTACCAGCCTAATGGCTTGTTGGCCCCACTTTTGCTGCCAAAACAGCCCTGACTCAGGCATCCACGCCCATATGTTACTGTGATCTGGGGCATTTTAAGGCAAAATCAAAACCTCCAATTAATTATTGTGATCCTCGAACCAACCTTGAACCATTTTTGCTTCCTAGAGAAGACACATTGTCCTAACTAAATAGGTCACAGTCATTATAGAACACCATTTCCATGAAAGGGCTTGTATGGTTACAACAGGGTTAGCGTGATTTAAAAAATTAGTACTTTTCATTTACTTTTATTTAACCAGGAAGTACCATTTAGATCAGAATCATTTTATGCAAGGGATAACTGGGCAAAGAAGCAGCCAAAGATTTAACCCTAACCCATAATGCACCCTGTAGACTTCCTTGGTCCAGCTCACTGTGACCCTGTCACCCGGTCACTGTCCACTCTTCCTTAGATAATGTTTAATAACTGCCCACTGAAAGGTGGATAATTTATGCATATATACATCAGACTATCAAACAGTACAAAGAGGCTGAAGTAGATATACATGAATTTGCTCTTGCTTTTTTGTTTTGGTTTTAATCAGAATGTGAAAGCAGAAACGACAACACAAAGCTGATTGTGTAATCCTCGCTTGGCTGTATTCAATCACATCATCGTGAGGAAACATACTCAAAGGGCATTTTACCAGCCTGACTTTGCAATAAACCATCTACCACGGTGAGGAACGCGGCAGCAGGTTTGGCAGACAAGCCTGCAGCCCACCCAAAAGATTCCATTTAGAGGCTACATCACCTTGTGAAGTAGCAAATTGTTTTTGTGCCCCGTAGCTAAACATAATGAAGATTCAAAGCATGCCAGGCAGCACACTGATGCAGTCAAAAGCATGCGCACACACTCACACACACACCATCACACACACACACAAACACACTTACATTCAGCGGAACACTCCTGAGACCAATCACGCACATCACTTACATATGCTTTCTCTACATACCTTCTATACCTACATACCACATGCACACACATACAAATGCACGCACACACACACACACACACACAAACACACATATACACACACACACACACATCTTTTGCCTGGTGGACACTCATTAGGATGCAGAGTTGAGGGATAATGTGGCTTAAGCAATCAAGGGGCTGGCAGACTTGTTCCCCGGCTGAATTAAAGATAAGCCCAAACACCTTGAGAGGCCAGATTATGGGTCCATATGTGGATTTGGCCTAAAGTAGCCATACACACAAATGTGTGGGTGCAGCACATGGACATGTGCATGTGTCTGTTAGCAGAGACGGCATGTTTGCATGCATCCAGTATGAGACGGGCATGTCATGATGGGATTCACATGCGCACAAATGCAGCACAAGCTGGAACTGTCTTTAAATTGGAGAAATTGAGAGATAGTGACAGAACCACAGACCATGTTGTCTGAGAAACTGAGAAAATCTGACAAATGTTTTCCAGTTTGACGACCAAGGCCACGCTTGAACTTAACGTCTTTTAAGTTAGATACTACAGAGTTCCATTAAAATCGCTCCATTGTGCATTTTGCCTGAGCGGTCAGTCATAACACCAACACCAACGGCTTAGATCGATGCCAAAAACACCTCACTTTCAGTTTTAGCACATCACGCACAATCTAACTTAAGAGTCATCTTTTATTAATTTGTGTTACATCTAATTTCATATAGGGTGTTTTTAAATTGATTATACTTAGTGGTGCTGTGGCCGGATAATCTATCACACACACAGCTGAGTATCAATGTCACACAAATTGACACCGTGAGATAATTACTGTAATTGGACCTGACCAAGGAGGAGCCATGTCATAGGCTGTGGCAGACGGCAGGCTGACAATTAGAACTCACAACATGAACACACATGCCATAAAACCATTTGTACTGGGAGAGCCTAATCTTTTTTTCCCAGTTTACGGTGTTTGAAACAAGTGGCTAAATCATTAGGCTGGAAATAGCCAGTTTGTTGTGGGGGGGACAAAACTATTTTTATATCACAATCTGTTTTGGGATTAGCATTTCTGCTGGAGGCAATGACTGTAGACTGGAGGCAGTGAAAGGGCAAGTGCAGGGGCAGAGCAGTTGTTCACTGGAATAAATTAGTCTGAGTCACTGATCCCCGATCTGACTGACTGTGTTCACATTGGGGTCAGTGTCCCTGAAAACGACTTTGAAACATGTTTACATGCAC